>CM057450.1:1313669276-1314983026 GCA_016271365.2 Neoceratodus forsteri | reverse complement strand
GCCAATGAGTTTGTATTGCACCCAAGTGACAGTGTTACAGACATTAATAAAATAGGCACATAGCCTGCACTGACACCTGACCAGCCTCACAAGGAACCAAATTCACCAAGAATCCTGCATGAACTCCCTTACATAGTGAGGTGCTTTACCCTTCATTAGGGGGTGTAGGCTGGTCTTAACCTGACAAGTCCTTTTTATATAGGTCCATAAATTGGAACATTGACAAAATATGTCCCCAGACAAATGAATTAATTGCCAGTCATTGCATTACTACATGTTTTTTTTAATCTAATATTTAGTTTAGCTGGAGTTTATTAAATCAGAGTTATTCAGAAGGCTCATTGTACTATAAGTGAATTAGTTTGCCCTTGTGTAATCACTTGGGACAAGGTGCACCCCTATTTAATCACCCCCAATCAATGAAAAACTAACATTCTAGGCACAACAATGAGCAGGGAATTTGGCTTGCCTCCTTTAGTACATTTTATTGTTCAAAAGCAGTGCAATTACTAATGCCTCTATTCACAAGCTTTGTTCAAGACAGAATAATATCATACAAAGCAGTAATCCTTTGTCATTCACAAAACTTCCTTATAATGGCAACTTTTTAGACAGAAATGTTCATACTGTTAATTCAATGTCACTTTAATTTCTGGATGTCTTCATCAGATATGCATGAGTCTCGTTTGGCTCACAAAAACCCACATTCCTCCTTTTTCTATTAGGTTGATACCATAAAGGAAGTCTGGAAATGAAGAGACATAGTGTTATATCCACAACTGTTAAAACAATCCAAGTGGAACCCTGGCCCCATTAATTCACCACACCCATACCTGATGGGTGACTTTAAACAACTAGCTATATTTGTATGTACTATTATATTTTCCATTAAAACAGAAAACTGTTAAGAAACAAGAGAAGACTATTTACATAAGCATCACTAACAATAAGATTGAAAATGGTGGGAGTGCAAGGTGGGGGGGGAGAAACTGTTGTAGGGAAAGTAAGTAGAGGTCTGAGGGTTGGCTCTTACTTGACCAATAGCATAACTTCAAAAACACACAATATACATCATGAATTTGCTGATGGAGGTCTTATCACCATAAACGTTATGTTATTTCATCATACAGGGGCTGAAATCTATCATTTCATTGAGACCCTCCAGTTCCAAAGTTTTCAGGTGAAAAATCCACCTTATATCCCTTTGTAAGAGATGTGATAGCACTGGACCCCTCTGTCTCTGAATATAACAGCCTCTAAAATAGTAAAAAATTAAATCCTTTGGATTACTGCTGTGGGCTTCTTTAAAGTGTGCTCCCAGAGCATTTGACATCATTCCATTCCTGACAGCTTACATGCTCTTTTATTTGGACTCGTAGATGCCTAGTGGTCCTGCACATGTAAACATTTGGGCAGGAGACCCAGGCAGTGTAAATTACATTTTCTATATGACATATCACATACTGGCATATCTCCATTTGTTTTTCCAACAAATTTGGAATTCCAGGACTTTTCCCTACTTTCGCATACTGACACAATTGTAACATTTGTGAAACCCTTGTGGTTTCCCTTGTAGCTAATTTTTATTGACATCCTTTTGGTAGTGACTATGAGCAATGTTGTCTGCTATATTCCAACCTCTACTAAAGGTCACCTAGAGTAACTGAGTAAATAATATTCCTATTTTGTTATCTCCATGTACTAGGTGCCAATTTTACTTTATTATTTTTTTATTTTAAAATATTTAACCTCTAGTATAAAATCTTTGTGCCATTTCAGGTACTAGTCTATTGTAACTATATTTAACTTCTCTATCAAATATAATAATATAATTATATGTAAGAATAAACTCACATGACTGGAGGAAGAAACTCGCCAGCATCACTCCTCTGTCACTCCTTTGGTCCAAAATGTTTTTTACTGCTTGGAGTCCTAGGTTGTGGGGACTACTAGTATACAATGAGGATACATCCAATTGTAAGAAATTTGTAACTTTCATCCCATTCAATTGCATCTAGTTTTAACAAAAGATCCTGTGAGTCTCGGAGATAAGCTGTTGTGGTGATGACCATTTCTTTTAAACAATAGTCCACATACCTAAGTTTTCTACCAGCGAGCCTGTCCCTCAGACAGTCAGTCTACCAGAAGGTAGATTCATAGATTTATGTAGATTCAGAATGGTGTAAAAAGTAAGGACCCTAGGTGCTGAGGTTCTAATGAAATTTATCTGACTATAAGTTAGTTGATCATCCCATAATGCTGCATCTATAATGGAATGCAAATTTTCATTATATTCTTTTGTTGGGTTGGTTTTCAGTTTTGTGTAGCAGTTCACATCACTGGGTTTGCTGATATTTTTCTGCCTTATAATACTCCATAGAAGGAAGCACTATGGTACCCCCTTTATTGAAGGGCTTTATTACTATATTCCTAATTGTGATCATTTCCTTAGTGCCACTCTTTCCACATTGCTGAAGTTGCAAACCCCCCATCTTAAATTTTGTTTTGTTTTAAACAATGTGTTTACTTATTGTTTAACTACTCTTTGATACACTACCATCACTGAATTGCTAGGTGGCTGTGGATTAAGTATAGAAGGATCTTTTACAGGGAATATGTTTGTAATTCACAGCTTGAGTCAGTTCAAGTGGTAACAACTGATCACTCTCCATTTCATTTTGCCCATCATTTTCAAACTTTCTGATGTTCCCATTAATTGTATTAGCATCTCCATATTCATTTCAGCATCACAACTGTTGAATTGTTTTCTACTTCAGACAAATTTCCTCACTATCATGACAGTTCCTTATTGCCATGCTATAAACAGAGATTCATTTTTCTGAAAAAATGAATAAAGTTGTACCATAGCACTGAAATTATTACCTTCAGAGGTAGGTGCAAACTTTAAACCTTTGGACAACACTCGTAATTGCGTATCAGTGAGTTGCACACCTGTCAGATCAGATTCACTATGTCTTGGCTGTTGCTTGTTTCCTCTCAGACATTCTTTGCTTCCAGTTGCTGATCTGTTGCTTTGTTCTTCATTGATTTCCTCCATTTTTTCTTGTTTTGGGATCTGTATCATCTTCTTCTGGATCTCTGTCTCCTCTGGTTGTCATATACAGAAAATCTACAACTACTGTATTATTAGTGTTATTACCTTTGTCTTCTTCTTCTTCCCCTGAAGACTCCCCACTATCATCTCATTGTGCTGCAGTCTTATATCTTGTCTTTTTTTGTGGAACATGCCAATTATTACTTACTGATGATCTGGACCTGGACCTCCCTCTACTGAATAATCAAGATGGTCTTTTCCATATACATATTACTCCCCTTGAAAAGTCACCCTCAACCCTGGCACACTTCTTTTTCTTTCTGGTTGCAATCTCTTTTTCTCTGTTTGCTACTACCACTTTTACTTTATTGTCTAATTCTACCAAGCTGTCTCCCAATAGACTCTGTTGTCATTTCTAAATTAAGCTTGTCCTCATCAATTAGAATGGCAATTAACTTTTCAGAGCACTCAGAGTTCGTTCCCATCTTTCCCTCAGCTGAAATTTAGTCATATCAGTGGTTAGAATTATATCAATTCTTAATCCATGTGGGATTCTGTTCACTTCCTTATGCTTGCTTAATGTGGTGATGTTATACCACTTATCACTTTCCAAAATTAGGTTCATTTTCAATTGAACAAATAACGTTTTTAGATCCATGGCAGCCAACTCCCCTACTTCACCATTGTCTGAAAAGAAATAATTTGCCTGAAATCTCCTTCAGGCATTAATTATGGATTCAAGGTGGTTCAGTTCTAAATCTTTTAAGTCCAGGGTACTGCTTCATCAGTTGCTAATACCACTTGATGACTGTGTCTCAGAAATTGTGGTGTATATAATTACTTGCTTACTATAGCTTATTAAAAACCCTCACAGTGTACTTTCCTGGATTTATACAATTTGAAAAAAATATATTCAATATACTATTACAAAAAGGCTGTGTCTTTCAATAAACAGGTATCAGTTAAAGCACGGGTCTGTGTTATACAGCCCAGTTCCAAGGCTATGAGACCAGGGTTGTGTTTCTACTTCCACTGACTCTGCTAGTCAGTTGCATTTTTAACTTTTTTACTAAAAGTGACAAAACTGAACCTCAGTGCTGAAAGTACATTTCCTGTGTCCCTCGGGCACTGAACTATTTGTGCAAAGAAATGAAGATGCACACATGAACAACTCCATTTAAATGCTTTATTGACTACAAAAAAATCTTATGTTGTTAAAAACTACACAGTTTGAAAAATTGACTAGTGCTGACAATTATTTAACAGCATACTGTAGATAGTTCAATGAGCTGATCAAGGTAAAACGGAGCAAACTCATTTCTTAATATGTACATATTGTGCCCACATCACAGTGTTACAGACATAAATAAAATAGACATATAGCCTGCACTGATACCTGATCAACCTCACAAGGAACTAAGCTCACCAAGAATCCTACACCAACTCCCCTACGTGCAGCTACAGTCATAGATTTGCAGATACTGCATGATATATCTAAAGGGATTGTCTCTATTGGCTCACAGTGGTACTGTAGCAGGTAAGAAATTTCTCCAGAGATATCACATAAATGTCAGGAACTATCTGACCATGTCTTTGGTTGAAACTGTAGCAAGGTGCTGTACTTCTTCATCAGGATGGAATCTGGTGTTAGCCTGGCCAGTTGCCATTTATATAGTTCCATAAATTGGATCATTGACAAAATATGGCCCCAGACTAATTAATCAATTTCCAATCATTGCATTTCTGCATGGTTTTTAAATCTGATATTTAGTTTAGCCAGAGTCAATTATATCAGTTAACTAGAAGGCTCTGTGTACTATAAGTGAATTAGTTGGTCCCTGTGTATTCACTTGGGACAAGGTGCACCCCTATTTAATCACCCACAACAATGAAAACCTAACATCCCGGGCACAAAACTAAGTAAGGAATTTGGATTGATTCCTTTAGTACATTCTATTGTTCAAAAACAGGGAGCGATTAGTAATGCCTCTATTTGCAGCATTGTTACAAGTTTTGTTCAAGACAAAATAATATCCTACACAACAGTAATCATTTGTCATTCACAAAACTTCCTTATAAAGACAACTTTTTTGGCAGAATTGTTCATGCTGTTAATTCAATGTCAAGTTAATTTCTGGATGTCTTCATTGTATATGCATGTATTTCAACTGGCTCACTAAAACCCATATTCCTTCTTTTCTATTTTGAATGAACCCTGGAAATGAAGAGACATAATGTTATATCCACAGCTGTTAAAACAATGGTAGTGGAACCCTGGCCCAATTAATTCACTGGAACCCACAGTTGATTAGTGACTATTTTTAAACAACTAGCTACCTTTGTACACACCTTCATAGTTTTCATCTGAACAAACAACTGATAAGAAAAATCAGATATGATTATTTACATACGCATGCTTAACAATCAAATTGAAAATGGGGGGTTGGTTCTTTGATTTTCACATAAAGTCAGGAAGGCAGTGAGTGCTAAAAGAAGAGCATGAAAAAAGAAGAAAAGTCACTCAGGACAGCAGTTCAATAGGCTTTGGAATAGATTTACTGCAGTATGTATAGCAACACATAGCAGTGTTTCCCCCCCAAGAAAAAAAAATCCCAAAGTTTTGTGCCAAGTACTTTGTCAAGAGGCTTGGTGCAAAATGTTGGGACATTTGTGGAGGGGTCACACTGCTGTGTCTTGCTATACATACTACAATAAATCTGTTCTGAAGCCTGTTGAACTGGCATCATGTAAGAGTTTTCTTCTATTTTCTTTTTCACATTGAGTTAATTTAACTGACACTAGGTATCCTGAGTTGCCTTTCTTGCTTTTTGACTAAAAAAGAGCCTTTTTTTATCACTACCCTATTTTTCTCACCTTGCAGCCACAGTCCTGCCATACATCCAGCCACCGCTCCAACCTTCGAC
The DNA here is from genome assembly GCA_016271365.2 of Neoceratodus forsteri. Classification (NCBI taxonomy): domain Eukaryota; kingdom Metazoa; phylum Chordata; order Ceratodontiformes; family Ceratodontidae; genus Neoceratodus; species Neoceratodus forsteri. Next base: position 1,314,977,047 of record CM057450.1, on the reverse strand, counting down.
TCCGACCCTGAAGCTGATGTGCCCAGCTGGCATATGCAGCTATGACCATCAAGAGGGGGGTTCCCCTTCAACCCCGATGCCTGGTGAGGATCCATTACCAGTACACGCCTATTCAGGCATCGTCGGCTGGTGAAGCGAGTGGCCATCAAGCTGCCATGGACCATGTTGCTTTCCCCCCTTTTTCTCCCAATGGGAGCACAGACATGCAATGATGTCCATGCACTACATGCAGATGTCTGCCATGCTCCTTCCCCTACAGAGCACCCACACCACTGTAGTTCCTCTGGGCTTTCCCAGGGACTGCCAGAGCGTGGCATGCACCCACCCCTTTTTCCCAGGACTAGGAGAGGTGTCATTGGATGCTCAATCCTAGTCCTCCTCTGCCAATCCTAGTCCTCCCCTACCAACACCCAACAACCTGGGCTCATTCCAGAAGCTGGGTCACCGGTGTGGAGTGAAGTGTGATGTCCAGCTCCTCAATCTTTAGTGCCACTGGGCCGACCCCTAAAAAAGAGCCTTCATTAGAAATAAGGAGAAACAGGTAGAAGAGGAATGGATTGAATAGAGTTAAAGATGAGGGTGGCCAAGAAGATAGTCAGGGATGCAAAAGCAGATATGAAACTCCATATTGCAGGGGGAGTCAAGGGGAAACAGTTCTTTAGATGCATTAGAAAAAGAAGGAAGATGAGTAGGAGAATTTTTAGTCTGAGGGAGGTGGCAGTGTAATAGAGGAGGATGAGCGGAAGGCAGACATCCTTAATGATCACATTTTCTCAGCATTCACAATGAAGGATAGTGGGCCCTTTCCTGAAAGTGACATACAGTAAAGGCTGCTTCAAGTGGGATTTCAGAAATGGGGCAAATGATAATTAAGGGACACCACAACAGGGAGTTCTCTATTTCATCAACAACAAAAAATTAAAAACATGCTTTATCATCAAAGTGCGTGTTTACCAAGTACTGTGCCCATGATTAAAATAATTTGAACCCCTCTCCAACAAAAATGTGCCCTGACATGAAACTGCATGTTTAACTGCAAAGACAATTAAAAATGTATTTCTAAATGCATTACTAACACCAATGCTTCATGATTAAAATAATTTGAATCCCCTCCCCCCAAAAATGTGCCCTGAAAAACTGCACTCTGGGAAGATTGCCTGGGGCAAGATGCAATAAATAAAACCTGAATAGCAGGTTCCATGGAATAAATGTTAGCATCCTGTTTCTAGTGTCCCTGATAAAATAAAAAAATACAGTTGAGATTTTTTTATAATGTCAGCTCTGATCAGAATAGCTTTTAAAATCACCAATTGTTTTCTTGTTCAATGTTTTCTAATACATACTTCTCAGACTTAAAAGAAAAAACACGTTTTATCATCAAAGTCTATGTTCACCAAGTACTGTACCCTTTATTAAAATAATGTGAACCCCCTTCCCCCAAAAATGTGCCTTGACATGAAACTGCATGTTTAACTGTAAAGACAATTAAAAAATGTATTTCTAAATGCATTACTAACACTAATGCTTTCAAAGTTTTGAAACTACTAAAAAGACAAATTATATATAAACTATATATCTATCTATATATATATATATATATATATAGATATAGATATATAATATATATAGAATGTTGTTAAACAAATAGTGTTAATCCCAAAAGCTGAACTTTATGTTTTTAGTATATAAATGTTTAAGAAAAACCTGTGGCTCTTACTGTAATTTAGAATGTTGTGTCTGTTTTCCATGGGAGCTGTAGTTTCAGACCTTATTTGCTGTCTCCTTCTGAGGCCCCAGGTGGCTCTGTTAATCATTTGTTCCAAAGGTTTTTTAAGTCCATTTGAAGGCATTAAATATTTTCTGTTCTCCTAGTCCTTAATAAAGGCATTAAGTATATTCTGTTCTCCTAGTCCTTAATAAAATGCAGGGGCTCCACAACTTGATCACTGCACAGACTTGTTCTTTTGGTTTATACAGGTCCCAAACTAATGTGTCTTGTTACAGCATGATAGAACCACCTCATGCCCCTCCCACATGAATCAAAAAGAATCAAAAAAAGTTAGGGGTGGATCTTTAGGAGCTTCTAGGGTGGAGGTGGGTGTGGATCTTACCCCCCCAAAAAAAACTAATGCTGCCTCCCACTGCTCAGGTTCCAGTTCTTGCACCACCCATTTAAGAAAGCAAATAGTGCCCTGCAACCATTGGCTAACATGAAAGCATATTTATTTGAGGGCGGAAAACATTGCTTGGAGGAGGGTAAGGTGGAAGAGACTATTTACACCTTCAGTCAGTTCCACGGACAGAAAACATGACATCACTCCTTTTGTACATGCAAAACATCTGCAGGATCCTCCTACTACAGCTGTAAAAATGCTGCTCACACAATTTCCATTATGGTGCAATCATTATTGAGGTGTCAGTCCTGCACCACAATAAAGATTGCACCTTATTGGAGATTGTGTGAGCAGCATTTTTTCATTTGGTGGTGGGGAGTGTGGGAGCTTGTGCTGAAGTGACATTGATTTATCCCTGCATTCCAGTCTTGTACAGCCTTCTACTTCTGAATTAAGATTGTACCACATTGTCCTTGACAGGAGTCAGGACCTCTTTGTAAATGAGCATGCTCAATGGAGTTTTTCTGGTATATAAACTTGAATAAACTTGAATATTCCAAAATCCATTACATTAATATAATTAGATAGATACACAGGAAAAACATCAAAAATTGTTTGTATTAACAAAAACTAGTGAGTAAGCATATTGGTCATACACTTTCAGATCAAGAAGAGGGTTATGTATGTCCTAAAGTCATGTGAATAAGAACAATATTGATAATGACATCATATAAAGGAAGAGCCAGCTGAGAAGCAAAATGTAAACAACGTCATGGGAAACCAATATATTTTAATATAATTAGTGACCCACGAAAGTGGGGTATTAGCTAAGGCAGAAACTGTATGTAATCCAAAATATGGAATTCTCAAACATAAAATCTTTGGTCCAGAGGAACTTTTCCCTGATACAAAAAAGGGTTTACTCTTCCTAATTCTCTTAAAAATATAAACGTAATTTGCCAACTGATTAATGATAAATATACCATTCACTGAGAAAAGAAAACCCAGAGGCCAGTTGAAATTCAGTCCCAAAAAGTGCAAAGTAAAACACATAGGTCACAAGAACCTCAAGACAGAATATTGGATGGGAAGGGTTAAGTTGGACATTACTTCTGAGGAAAGGGTCCAGGAAGTCATAAGTGGCTCCCTAAAACAGTCTAGCCAATGTAACAAAGCCTACAGCAAGACAACCATAATGTTGGGATGTATAGGGATGTGGGGTTTACAGCAGGAGTGAAGCGGTGATAGTACTTCTTTAAAGATCACTGATGAGGCCAAATCTGGGATAATGTGCCAGTTCTGGAGTCCCCACTGAAGAAAAGAAAAAGACAGGTTAGTGACAGTGCAGCATACAGTAACCAAAATGTTTCAGGGCCAGCAGGGCAGATTCTTTGAGACTCGGCTTAAGGCTCGGAATGTGGACTCACTAAAGACCACAAGGGAGATGGGTGATATAATAGAAACCATTAAGTTCCTGAAAGGAATGAACAAGGTGGATTCTGAGGAAATATTCAGCAGGAATGGTGAATCAAGAACACAGGGACATGAGTGGAAGCTGGCAAGGGGGGATTCAGGAGGGATGAGGGAAAGTTTTATTTTAAAGAGAGTGTTGTTGAGTCATGTAACAGCCTACCAGCAGAGGTGGAGGGTGCAAGGACCATTAATTGTTTCAATCACAGCTGCGACTAAATAAAAGGTGTAATACTTGCACAGAGAAAAGCAGTAGGGCAGAGGGCAAAGGGGGGAGGTAAGGGTGATAACCCTAACTAGACATTAGGTCCCAGAGTAGGATATGGAAAAATAGGGCAGTCTGGATTGGCCAATGGCCTTTTTCTTCTGGCATTTTCTATATTTCTATACAGTATATTCAATATGACATGGCCAGTGTTAAGCTATCATTTTATCATCACTTGGGTACATTAGCCTATTGCTATCTCCTTCATGGCTTCATCACTCATAGGTTATCAGTAGAAAAATACCCTCTCATGAAGATAAAAATAAGTTATGCCGTGTCATATCCCCTATATAATTAGATATACTAGGACATATACTGTATCTGGCTACCACTGTAGCAAAAGACGCTCAACTCCCTATCAACAAAAAGCAGGCAGTGCCATATCCAGCTTCCTGCTGGCCCAACTAGGTCCATGGGACAGAGGTGCAAACCTGAGTCCCCCACACAGAGAAACAATGCACTTGCCACTAGACAACTGGGCAACCAGCAAATGAAGAATGGCTGGGAAATCTTTGTATACCTTCATTATTGCATCCTCTGTCACAACAAAACCATTCCAAAGTTCCAGCCACTAGTCCAGTTCTGCTCTTCTGCTCCTCTGAATATTCAGTTGTCCCCCCCCCCACAAGGATTTATCATCACTAAACTCCAATGTTGGGGATAGGCTGACCAGAGTTAGACTGTGCCACAGGGGGCATGAGGGAGGTATAAATGTTGTCTCTCTGGCCAAACCCATTTTATCTAATTTCCTCCTTCTCACATCTCATAGTAAGCACACCCACATCACACCCAGCCTTCTAGGACACCGGGCATAGTCAACCACATTTCTAGACCACATGTATATCACCTCACCAACAATATATTATTATTGCAGGGTGGCAAGATCCTTCCCAGCGTCTGTGTCTCAGAGGATTGCCTCATAAATACCCCTCAGACTCCTCCAGCCTAGACCTGGGAGTCTGGATCTTGCAACAAACTTGGGTATCCCACATTGTGCTGAGTCACCAGGCCAATCACAAATGGAGGATTATGACTATGACTGTTTATTTCTGCTGAGAACCATAGCTATTTACTTTAGTGATAGATGACTTTTCACTGAGATTTATACTTTGAAAACTTGATGTAGTGTAACCATTTTCACCTCTAGGTGTGAATTTTGTAATATCTAAAAACATCTTTATCATCTGATAGCTATGTTGTTGCCAATATTGAATAAATTGTTGGCACAGTATATTGATCTAGTTCTTAGGTATGAGTATTTATTTACATTATCACAATATCTACTCCTTTCCCTTGACTATGCAGATGGCATGTACAGTGTCCCATGTATTACTGCTTAATAAGTTTAACATTAACTTACAACATGGGTTGTACTTGGGTGTGAACATTTAATTCACCAGGTCCAACTTAATTTACAAATGTTTGAAAAACATGTACCCAGCTGCAATTTCAGTCTCCTGATTAGAACTATTACTGTGCCATGGGGCATGAGGGAGGTATAAACGTCGTCCCTCTGGCCAACCCCATTTTATCTCATTTCCTCCTTCTCACATCTCATAGTAAGCACACCCACACCACACCCAGCCTTCTAGGACACCGGGCATAGTCAACCACATTTCTAGACCACATGTACATCACCTCACCAAGGAGACACTATTATCACAGATAAAATCCTAGGCCTGAGATATTCTAGCTATCTTCAGAACCAAGCAATTCATAGGAAAAATTACTTTCTCTTACTGTGCACCCTCCAGCTGGAGCACATTTCCAGAAAATATGAAGGATGCCCATCACTACCTACATTTAAAGCAAGTCTTTTTACTTGACTCGGCATGCCTTGTACCAGCCAAAAGTAATGAGTTTATGTTATACATAAATGTGGTTATGTATCTGAGTTTTTCATGGAATGTAATTTACTTTTTATTTTAGTTCTTAAGTTTGTAATACCTGTTTTTGAAGTTCCTGCTGTTCATACCGTTTGGTACACTCTTGCAAACGAAGTGATACACTTAAAGCAGCAATCTAGGTGTGGAACACTTTAAATAACATTATATTTGGCACTCTTATTGGCAGCCTTATATGAGAAGGATTAAGAAGGCAGGAAATGTGAACATATATTTCATTTACTTAAGGTGGTCTCTGCAGTGCAAACTTAAGATACAGTGACAGGATACTGTAGGGAGGCTTGCATTGTGGCTACATATGGTATGTTGTATTTGTCAAGTGGCTTAACAGAGAACTTTAATACTAAATGTTGTCAGCCTGGCATCTACCAACAAATTATACAAATGTACTACAAAACTCTTTCTAATTGTTTTCAAAATTGTGTATTTTCTTTACATAAGGAACACTGAATGTGTAAACAAGCATCACTAGGAAATGAAGATATAAACAATAATCCATCCTGCCTGTCTGTTTTGTCAAACCAGAATAGAGAGTATTGCAAACAAATGCAGTGGCATGAACTTTGTGACTTACTGTATTTTTATGTTATCTAAATTGAATGTGACATGACATATTGGCTGATGACAGTACCACCACCAGCTAAACATTACACATAGGTAGCCAACATTCCATAGCTTCTTCTCAGGGTTTGCTTATCATGTGAATGTGTGGCCTTTCACAGTTGTACAAAATGGACATGTCCATTAACATTGCTGTGTGGGTCAGTGACACACACTTGACTCAAAATTTCGGGTTAGCGCTAAGTGGGAACAACATACTTCACTGAATTTGAGAACAGAGCCAAAAGTCTTATGTGAATGAAAATCACCTCTTAATTACAAACCAGATTGCAACTCCTTGACTGTATATTAAAGCCACATGTGGCTTCGAGAGTTCTTGACTTTTGAAATACTTTGTACTAAATCACCACTGTTCAAGTCAGTCAGCCTATACCTGCTCATAGTCTCTGCCAACTTCCCTGAATCAGGCATATCAGGTTGCCTTTTAGGCCTCCTTATACATGGGACTTATATTAAATGGAATGTACTCTGTACCTCCTGGTTCTATTAAATATGTTTACTGGTGCTTTTCATGTGAAATGTTCTCTGAATTTTTCTGGATTGAACTTAACTGTTATTTTGCTACTGTTATGTTCTACTTGTATAGTGTACGGTGTATTATCAGGATCTTTCCTAAAATAGTCATTTCTTCTTTAAAGATATCTCCCACCATTGAGCCACACCTTTGGAACTGTAAGCCATTGACATCAGCACCTAATGGAAACATTTTCTAGCAGTGCCACCCAGGCTTATGCACATTAACACTGCCTAAATAACATGGACTGTCCCTCCTCCTCTCTCTCTCCCCATCAACAGCTTGTCCGACTGATGATGATCATTGACACTTGCAACTGTCCTTTCTTTATTCTTTCAAATTTCATTACTACTTGCTGTCATCATGTAATATGAAGATGCAGGAGCAATTTTCTCTCCTTTTTCAGTATGGTACAAAAATTTAGAAGGACAAAACTCACTACATAAATGTGTCTGATGTCTGGGCCTCTGTCGTGATGTGAAGCAGTGTACCATTTCCCAGGGCTTTAACAAGACTAAATGGAAACACACTCATAATGTTCTGGAGGCATTTTTTGCAGAAAATAGAGGCATCCCAGCATTCAGTGCCAGCTTCTGGCCCAGTCTCACCATTACCTTCCTTGGCTCTAGTAACATTCTGCTGTTCTCATTAACAGGTGACTGCATTATCATCATCCCACTTTGTCTCTTTGAAATCAAAGGAAAAATGACACAGAGCAACTCTGCATTTCAGCATGCTCTTTCATAAATAAGATATTTCAGCTGTTACAATTTACTAGAGAATATTTTTTTTTTATCTTCAATGCTCCAGTCCAAGATTTACAGCCCATTGTGATAGTTCATCTAAAAAGTCTATATAGAAAACATTTGTCTCTCCTCTGTTAACCTCACAGTGCCTTTGTTTATGGCATCATAGTGCTCACCATGACAACAGACTGTGAAGTCACAAACAGCAACTGTGAGGATAGCATGGGCTGATAAGATACATGTTGAAAAGACTCACAAGCAATAAGACATGACAGGGTGGTTCTTATGCTGAGTTAGTCACCTTGCCAAGGGCATAGTGAGGCCCGACACCACAGGCAGAGGGCCTTACAGCCCCTGGAAGGGCAGTTATCGCAGCATAAGGACAACCCTGGAATGTCTTATTGCACTTATAAAATGGGTCATAGGTTGTTAAAAAATGTTTTTAAACAAAACAAAAACATACCTAGAAACCCCAAGAAAATGAAAAAAAGATTGTTGTTCAATGAAAAAAATAGTTCCTACTCTACCTGTCACAATGGGGAGCTGTGATGTATTTGGCTGATCTGGCATGATAGGGACAGACTTTATGTGTTTATTTTTTTAATTCAATGCCATTTCATTTTTTTTAACAGTTTGACCCTCATTGCGACTACCGGCCACTTTTCCATTGTTGTTTCCTGGTCCTCACTGTGTGCTCTGCAGACCGGGACAAAGTGTAACTGCTATTTGTAGTTTCATTACTTGTTATGCTATTGTCCCTCATCGCCTACTTCCAGTCATTCTCTGCTGATGTTTCCCATCTGCTCCAAGGACCAGGGTGAGTATCTTCATTTTTATTGTTTTTTTTTTTTTTTATTTCAAGTTCAGTTTTTGTTTTTATTTATTCATTTTTTTCATTTTAAGCACAGTTTGTCCCTTGTTGCAACTTCCAGCTGTCTTTGATTCCTGGTTCTTGCTGCCTGCTCTGAGGACATTGAGTGACTGTGCATGCTGTTGACTTTTTTAATAGTATTCCTTGTTGCGGCTCCTGGTCATTCTTCATTATCATTTCCTGGTCCTTGCTGTTTGCTATTAGGACAGGGGCTCAGCTATTTAAGATAGCAAACACAGTCAACAGCTCTCAGGACCTGGAGGGACTGAGGACGCACTATTCCAGCTGGTGGGTCACAGGGTGTGTTTGTTCAGGTGATTGTGCAAGCGAGAGGACAGGCAGTGATTTTTGTTGTTATAGGGCAGGCTGGCACCGGTACTTTTTTGTATCTGGGCACTATGCTGAGGTAAATGTATAGGTGCCAGCCTGCCTCAGCCAATCAGAAGCCAAGATTGTCCCTAGCCATTTTATAAAGTGGAACAATTGCTGCATTACCCACAATATTTAATAGAACAACAGTTGAGGAAAGTAAAAAAAAAAACAAATAAGTAGAAAACAATAAAGCTAAAACATACTGTAAGTGGTGTAAATCAAGTTTAAACTTTTTATAATAGAGTTCCTGTTTAAGCCTTCATCAATGGTTCATCACCCTAAGAAGCATACCAAAGGGAAGACTGTTTCTACTTCATGTTCCTGGTGCCCAAATCACTGTGGTTAGGGGATAAGTCTTTAACTACAAAGTTGTCCTCATCCATGCCTCCTTGGGGTCTGGCTCTGGCTCACCCACTGACAGTAATATGCACATATGGATGACTGGCACATTGCTGTCATCATCTGTGTCACTGACCCGCTCAGCTGGGGCACACATGGCTACAGTCTCTCAGATATAGGGATACATAATATACTGCAGTGGAATAACATATTTATCTCCACTAGTGAGTGGTAAGACCCATAGCTCATGAGTGGCGAAGCCACAAGTTATTTATAAAGGTCTTACCACTTGTGTGGAGATAAATGTCTTGTTCTACTGCAATCCATTATGTGTTTGATATATACCACGCCATTTGTAATGTTTTTACAAGTGTTTTACCTTGGTTTAGCTTAAAACTGTTTTTCTTTCCATTGTAAGTTCCCTATATGCCCACTGTTCTCTTGTTCCATTTCCAGATTCAAAGTGGAAATAACATGTTCTAAGTTATATAAACGGTGTTCTAAGTGAAATGAATGGTATTCTAAGATAAAATGAATATTTATTCCAAAATAACATGACTTATTTACCTAATTTAGTCACCCCTGGTGTGGTGTATACAGTGGTCTGATGACCAATGCCTACTCTGCTGTGGATGGCATACCATTGTCACTTCACCCTACCCTCTATTGACACCAGCAGCACTGGCTGTGGGATCTTTTAGGCAAATGGCTCCACCTTTGCCTTTTCCTCCTTCCCTGCTTTTCAGGCATCCCTAGGCTCTGTCACCCCTCTTCCTCAGCCAGAGGGTGAAAAGGTGGAATACAACTCTGATGTCATCCATGATGAGCAGGATGTTGAGGGTGATGATATGGATGTCAATGAGGCATTCAAACAATGAAGTGTGCACAGGAAAGGTGATGCTCATGAAAAGTCAGTTTGAATCAACATATGTAAATTGGGCGCTCTCCACCACTTGAAGTAGGACACCACAGCAAAACTGTTGAAGCTCATTATTTTATTTTCTGAACACCCATGTTAAAACAGGGTCAAAAATGCACTATGCCCACCTACCATGTTTCAGACTAACTGTCCTTCATCAAAGGCTGAGGCAAGAGACTGAATAGACATCTCAAATAGTAAAATTCAAATGGACAATTGATATCATTGTTTGTCAGTTTGAATTTTACTATTTGAGATGTCTGTTTAATCTTTTGGCGCAGCCTTTGATAAAGGACAGTTAGTCTGAAATGTGTTAGGTGGGCACAGTGTATTTATGACTATGTTTTAACATGGGTGTTCAAAAAATAAAATAATAAACTTCAACAATTTCACTGTGGTGTCCTACTTCAAGTAGTGGTGAGTGCCCAACTTCCATGTGTGGATGTGAATGAGGCCTAGACTTCTAGTTCCTCTTTCTCCTCCTATAGTGATCACTCTGTTCTTTACATGCCAAGGCCACCTCCAGAGGATGCCTCTTTCCAGGATTGATGCAGGAGTATGGAGGATGCTCTGGGCTTTGTGGCTGAAGAGGATTACTTGAAAAGGGTCCTCAATGAATTCCAAGAGGTTTCCTCGAGCCCTTCACTTGTGGTAACCTCTGCTATATCCTGCACAGGTGGATACCACTATGGCTGCCTGGAATAGGCCTGGTAGCCTGTAGTACCTCAGAAGGTTGACAAAATGTACATTCCTCTTTCTCCTAAAACCTATTATGCCTCCCAGCCAGAGATGGATTCTGTGGTTATAATGGCTGTCCATGATTGCTCAAAGTATGCTTCTTACTAGAGTTCCTTACCCCAGGCAAGAAGTCTCTGCACTTTGATGTGATAGGCTTACATATAGTCAGTTATCAGGAATACATGATAAAATAACAAAACAGCTTATTTTCCCCTTTCTTCTATAGCTAATAAGCTACCAGATAGTTCCCTGAAGGAGAAGGTGTTGTATAGTGTAAGTTCTGACATGAACACAGGACAGCATTTACTCCATTCAGCTTTAAACAGCTTACTCTGGTTCAAAGTCAGTTGGTATTCATCTGTATCCCCCTCCCCTTGGTCATGCCTGAAAATAGGCAAAATTTGTCTAGTGGACTTACCCAGTCAACAAAATCTAAATAAATACATAATGCTTCAGATTTTTCTGCCCATGTGGTAGCCTCAGACATTTCCCTTAGAAGATACTCTTGCTTAAGAGTTGCTGTGTTTGCACCTGATATGCAACAGTCTTTACTGAAGTCTCCTTTTCATGGTCAGAAATTGTTTGGACATGGTGTAGAGCTTACTCTGCATGATCTTTAGTCCTCCCAGTCACTAACTCCTAGGCCCTTAGAGGCTGTGGCTTCTCTTTCTATATGAGAGGTGGTCCCAGTGCTCCTGGTAGCTACTCTGGGGTTAGTGTCCCTTCTCCCCTTCCTGCTCCTGGCCCTTCAGATGCACGTTCTAAGGCCCCTAGGAATGCTGGGGCTGTCAGGGCTGTGGCCACAGCAGGTAAATTTTAATTTCTGTTGTTGACATTATTGTTCTTCCCCTTGTTTTTTCTCCCCTTTCATTACAATGGGATAGTCAACCTCTAGATGGTTGGTGAGCTCTTTACTTCTAGTGTATACAGCTGTCTTTGCAAAGCAGGATGACCCTCCCTGTATTATTGATATAGTCAAAAGGCATGGTAAGGAGCTTACCATTACCTGTTTTACACTGGCCATCCTAATATGTGCCATGGCCACTGTATTTTAGTGTTTTATTTTCCTTATATAATATGGGCTGTGGGCATCTGTATCTCTTTCTGGGCATTCCTCTCACTGTACTATGATGCAGCTTTACAATCATTTTAATGGTGTATCTCTTTAGAGTGATATATCCTTTATTATACAATGGCAAGAAAGAATGCTGCTCTCTGATTGGTCAGACTGGTACTGGAGCCAGGAAGTTATACCAGTATAACATCCCAACTCTAGTCCCAGCATACTAATGACCTCACCAAATGTTAAAATGAACTAAAATAATCACTCTACAAAAGTGATCAGCTCTTGTCCTTGTTCGCTGTCAGCAGTTGACTTCAGTGACCCTGATGCTAGGCAACACATCACACTCATGGCAAACAATCCCCAGCATAGTTGAGGAAAATCCTGGGCAACAGTATTTCTTTCTTCTGTGTCCCCTGAGGTGTCTGAATGCTGCAAAGAAAATAGTTGTGAGGTCACTTTAAATCTTTACACAATTCAAGCAATGTTCATTTCAAATTTCTTTCTTTTATTCATATAATTGATACGCCCTGACATTTCACACCTGTATTGTGGTGCTTTTTCAAAGGGCTTCAATAATCTAAAAAAACTTTTCAAAAATTTTTTTTTTTTAGTACATTTCATTTGATCTCATACATCTTGAATATTTTGATTTTTTATGAAGCTTTTAAATTCTTTGGTAACAATAAGTTCAATGTTATCTGTTATTTCTACATTACTTACATCAATAATAATGCTTCTTTTTCAACACATTACTTTTTCTGTAACTTCTTTTCATTTTTATTCACCTATAATTATAGATTAAAGATTGCTTTTTTAGTGCCATTTCCTTATGGAGCTGAACAACACTTCCACCAATTTAATTCTAGCAGTAATGTAAAACATCTTTTACCTTATTTTATTTGGTTTCAACACACACTGACCTTATATAGGTACTGTTTCTTTAACAATTTCTCTGTAATTGAGAGTACAAAACTCTGTTAACATTTTTTTACATAGATAACTTTAAATCTCTCAATTCCACAGCAAGTTACAGACAAAATAATGTGTTGAAAAAGAAGCATTATTATTGATGTAAGTAATGTGGAACTAATGGATAAAATTGAATTTATTTTTACCAAAGAGTTTAAAAGCTTCATAAAAAAGTAAAATATTTGATATGTATGAGATCAAATGAAATGTACTAAAAAAATGTTTTTGAAAAACATTTTTTAGATTATTGAAGCCCTTTGAAAAAGCACAACAATACAGGTGTGAAACATCAGGGCATATCAATTATATGAATAAAAGAAATTTGAAATGAATATTGTGTGAATCATGTGAAGATTTAAAGTGACATGCATTAGTGTGGGTGGTCCCTGCTGACAAATATTTCCTAGTGGTGCTGATGCAAGTGCCTTACAATTCCAAAGGTGTGACTCCATGGAGGAGATTCACACAAAGATCTACTGCTATAATAAGTCACAATCCTATACTGACTAGTGTACTCACCTGGTTATCAAAAATGAACTAACTCCAATTATTTTTGTATCACACGGTCAAACTTTAACACTCTGGCAATGAGAAATACATAGTAGTATATAAAAGATAGATAGATAGATAGAATAGACAGACAAATCTGCAGGTAGGCAGACAGACATACAGAGTTAAGACCAGAGGCTTCTTGTTTTTCTGCTGTGTGATTGACCAGGCAGATCGCAGTACGGTGTGGTGTAGCACAAGTAAAATACCATATGGAGGCACTTTAAATGATAAGAACTGGTGTTTTTATGCATTCTATCTGCTGATGTAATTTTTTTTATAACTGTTCACATACCACCATACTCATGGTGACATTACAAATCATCTATGATGTTAAATGTGACTTCAAAGAAAAAGTGCTTACAACTCAAGTTGAGGCTCATGGTTTACACTTAAGAAGACTGACCTCTTTTGCTGGCACTGAGCCATGTAATGTAATGTAATGCGGAATGGGATAATGGTATTATAACTAGATGAAAGAGTCTTACAATTCTCATATTGGGGTCTGTTCACCACTTTCTGGCTTGCCTACACACTGTGGATCAGTGGGGCAGGGGCAATCCTAAATGATAATGTCATGCACTGGGGGTCCTGCAGACCCCTTCAATGCATGCACAGAAGGGACATGCATCCCTTTTGCACTGTATCCCCCAGCTGGTTGTGTAGCTATGTGCACAGCCAGTACAGGGGCATGTCTGGGTGGGTTTGCTAACACTCCACATAATTCATAAAGACACAGAGTGTCAGGCAAGGGGGGGCACAGGATAAACAGGCAGGGACTCTGCTGTATTCATTGCATGTCACCCTGGATTTCAACCACTGGCTGTGGCAGACACAACCACCCCCCCCCCCACACTATGCTGCTCCAACCCTCTGGGCAGACAGGAAGAGCTGGGGGAAGTCATTCAGGCACTCACCCATATACATTTAATTTGTCCCACCTTCACCTTCCCATAAGTCCCTGTTTCTGTAGAGCAGAGGATCCACTCTGGGACCCAGGATGGGGATCTGATTGGATGCCTACCTATGTCCCTTGATCCACCCCCATGCAGCAGTGTACAGGGGGCAGGGCTGTGGACAGGTGCCTTGTGGAGTTGCTCAGTAGTGCATACCATGAACTGTGCACCTGTCCAGAGGTGTGGAGCTTTGTGGGCTGCATACGCATGAATCACACGCACCTAGCCCCACATTGATGCATAGTCCCTACTGTATGTTTCCATTTCCCTGTAGCAAATGGTAAATTAAACATGTATTGTGTTTATAGGAATTACTGTAGAATGACAATACTTATTAAACACATTTAAACTTTATATAGTAAGGGTTCTTTCTCTATTCCAAATTAAATGCAAGTGGAAGGAGCTATGGTTCTTCCCCCAGTTTACTTGTTGACGGTGTCACATTCAGTTTCTCATAGGCTAACAAAGTTATTTATTTCAGATAAGCATGATTTTTGAGCTGGAACATTTCTGCATGTAACTAAAGGAACTTACTCAAGCACTGGTTTGGGGTTCCTCTGTTACAGCAAAGTTTTTCAAAGTACTAAAGGCACTGATTCTGATATGTGTAGTTTGTCAAAGCATAGTATAGCTATCTGTTTTGCTTGAAAAATAATTATCATATCACTTGTGTAAGTTAAAGAGTCTAAATCTCATTGAAATGCAATTTTACATGTGTTTTCCCTGCAACAGTGGGTGTCCTACAAAACACATGTAAGAAGTAAGCAGCATTCCAAATAACTTTTTTTACATAGGCCTAGTAGTTAGATATTATGCCATTTATCTGAAATACAGTTGAGATCCAAAAAGTACAGACTTTACAGTTCTTTGAACAATCATCCAAGTGAATCCTCTGACTGTAATAAAATATACACCTACTGCATATACTAATACTAAGCTTCAATTGGAAGAACTGTCCACCTTCCTGCTTTCACCAACATCTTGTAGCAATCAATTGAATTAGATGAGGTCAAGTCTGTAGGCTCTTGGGTTAGTTGTGGGAGGTTGTGAAAATAAGGGGGCAGCCATTAAAAGAAACATGATCGCTATACATCATCATTGAATCAATGGCTGCTGAGTCTTTGCACAGACCCATAACAGCTCTGATCAAGAAGATTCCTTGTAAACAGGAAGTTTGCAAATACTGTCAGAATGAAACGTTCAGCATGAGTTAGACTTTCACTCCTGAAGTAGCCCACCAGAACTGGATGAGTTTCTAGCTAGGCCAACCCAACTGCCAGAAGCACAAGATTTCATTTATTATTTTAACCATATGTGTTTTCTAATTGCATTTCTTTTCCCTACCACTCTAAGCAGATGATGAACAAAAACATAAGCTTCTCAGCATGCACCAACTTGGATTATGACAAAACCACTCCACCATCACCGCGCTAGTAGAGTACACCACTCAGCTTTATGGGACCCTGGATAAAGGGATTGTGGTGAGGTCTGTCTTCATAGACCTCATCAAGGCCTTTGACACAGTCAGTCACCAACTGCTACTGAAATGTCTCCTCTATACAGGATTGTCAATGGACTCTATGGCCTGGTTCCATAGTTACCTCACCCATAGATCTCAACGGGCCAGGATCGGCAATACAATCTTTGAGCACAGGGAAGTAAACCTAGGGGTCCCATAAGGTTCTATCCTCGGTCCTCTCTTATTTAGCCTCTTCATAAATGACATGCCTTCCACCTGTCCTGCACACTCCGTACGCTATGCAGTCAATGCTGTTATCTCCATCCCAGGGAAAGACCTGGGATCAATTAGCTCTGAACTTCAGCTCAATTTTCGTGAATTGGAATCCTGGTTCACCAGAAATAAACTGCTACTCAACTACAAAAAGACAAAGAGCATGCTCTTCAGTACCACACAGAGCAAGATTGGAGGGTCTTCACTTCATATACTTAGTGAAGGAGAAGTACTAGACCAAGTCAACACATTCAAGTACTTATGGATTCACCTTGATGACACCCTCACCTTCACTGCCCATGCTGAGCAACTGGTAAAGTCCATCAACATGAAGCTTGGCATCCTGTACAGACACTGCACCTCTATGACACTGGCTGCCTGAAACTTGTTACGTGCATTTCAATTCTCTCATCTGTGGATTTTGGCCTTGTCATATACGGGGCAGGTATAGACACAGTGCTTAAAAGGGTCAAAACCATCCTCAACAAGGCCTGCCACCTGGCCCTGGGAGTGCACAAAATAGCTCACTCTTGTGACCTATACAAGGAAACTGGCTGGCTCCCACTCCACCACAGACTCCAATGCCAGGCCTGCCTCCATGCAAAAAAGTCCCTGATGGGGTCCATGCCTAGTGCTACTTCAGCCCTCTTCGAGCCTGCACAATCATCTAAATGCACAAGGAATGCCTCCAGAGCTGTCCTAATTGTTCCCTTCAAAGGAACCACCCATGGCCAAAGATTCCTCTCCTACTGTGGGCCTAAATGGTTCAATGATCCCTCTGCAGACCTTGCCAACTCCCCCAGACTTGGCCACTTTAAAACTGGTCTTCAATCTCTTCTCGCCAGCAAATCTGACTGCCAGGGTTTCTGCTAACCCACGGCCTGTGACAGCCGTTCTCGCTCCCGTCAAACACTACCTTCTCTCACTCCCACCCACCTGTTCCACAACTGCCCACCTCCCCGCACACTTCCCACCACCTACTACCTCCTCTTGACAAAGTCTCACCTTGGCTGCTAAAACTGCATTTCTGCAGAATGGGAGTGCCCCACCTGAACTATAACATGATTGTTAAACACTGTACCGCACTTAATTAGCACTGCATTAATATGTTTCTCTGCAAGTGTGGTCCTGTTTCTCCTCACTTGTTGTACCCTGCTTGATGTTGTAACTGCACACTAATACTACTTGTTAGTTGATGTTCTTCTGTTCTGCAATGTTTCATCACCTGTAAATGTCTTGTATTCCTTGTTGACTTGGAGCCTTTGTAAACGAGTCCCCGGCTCAAAGGTATTAATCCAAATTTGAAATAAATAAATAAATTATAAAAAATTATTTAGATTTTTTATACAGTCTAGTAAACTGACATGCTTAAAGACATAGCAAGTCTTAATTTTAAGAGTTGTTTTTGTTGTTCAAGCATAATATTAACATGCACAAAACAGGACAAAAAGAAAACCATTATAGTGTATGGTGGAACACTGTTGTGTATGGAGAGCCATACACCTGAAGAAGTTGTTCTGCTGCAGTAGTGATGTAGCTACAGTACTTCAGTAAAATGGCTTTTCATTCTGCTGTAGTAGTTATGTCACAGTACAAGTGTCCCCAGAAGCGCTGTTCATGTGACAGTTGGCCGTTGAAGCATCGCACACGTGAGCTAGCTGACTGGTAGATGGTGGTGAAGTGTGGGTGGCAGACAGCAGAGACTGACTGCTGTAAAAACAAAAAATAAATAATATGTATACAAAAAAGAGACACTCACACCAGGTGCTTTGTACCAATCACTCATTTCATGAACAAAAAATAAGTAATTTTTTTTTTTACCACTATGCAGAATAATGTATGGGAGCCCCAGTACACAACATTGCTATTCTTAAACCTCATGGTTTCTATGATGTTAGACAGACCGCTCGAGCTTTGCTGTTGAGGTCCTCGTCATCACTGTAACCACTCAGTATAAGAATAACGTTGTTGTGTGTGGGCTCTCATACACTATTCTATATAGCAAATTGAGTTCTTTACCTCAACAGCTTTGTAAGCACATCAATATACTGTACTTATCCATCTTTAATTTTAAAATATGGTGCTCAGTTAAAAAAAAAAAACCAAGAAGTGTGACTGCAAGTCTGACTTACATGGCAACACATAACTGAAAGTAAATGCATTCCTGACCTGTTTGTGCAAGGCATAATAAGAGTGGCAATAAGCCTGCATCTGTTGTCCAGCATGAGGAAGTATGGGGGGGATGAGATCTCCACGTGCACAGAGCACCATTACTATCACAACCCTCTACCTGCATTGATTAGACAACTAGGAAAAGATATCACTGGGAATCTAAGAATTATTACATTCTGTATTAATACCTGCCTGTGGGGGAGGCAAATAATTGTGGATTGGGGAACACTAGACCAATGCCAGCCATATTGATTACACCAGTATATTTTTTAAGTACAATGCCACGGTTCTACGGTCCCAAGTTTGGCTTGTCATACAAGCCCTCATACATGGCTTCATGATGATCTAGTTTAGAAAGTCAGTCCTGGGCTTGTAGAGCCCCAGCCATCGACTTTTCAAATTCCTTAATGAAAGAATAAGCAATGTTTCTTTGGATTCTGTAGTCACTGCTTACAATTAGCACATTCCGTGAAAAATTTCACTGAGCAAAAAGCAAAATTTCACCACCTGCGGGCAAAAATTTCACCTGCTGTGGGAGTAATTTTGCATCCTGTGGCCACTGGCCAAAGTTCTCTCTGGTATGTAGTAGTCCCCCCTGCCCCCCCCGGCCGCTCACTGGGCCAAAGTTTTTTTCCCCCTGGTGTCCAGTGGTCCCCCCCGGCCGACCACTGGCCTTAATTTAATTAGATAAGCACCCCACCAAAGTTGAGATGAGTGGAGGTCTGTGCTGGTGGCCCAATCTGGGTACTGGGGGGGCTGAGTGAATGCTGCTGGCTAATGATGAGGTGGAGGGTGGGGTGTCCACTAGACACCAAGGAGTGGGAGTTGATATTTTTTTTAAATAAAACAACTGAGGGGAGCCAGCATAACTTGGAAGGGTGCTTATCTAATTAAATTATGGCCAGTGATCAGCTGGGGGGGAACCACTGGACACCGGGGAGTAGGAGTTGAATTCTGTTTTTGTTTTTTTAATAAAACAGATGAGGGGGGCCAGGGTAACTTTGGAGGGGTTTGTCTAATTAAATTACAGCTGATGATAAGCCAGGGGGGACCTCTAGGCCGGGAAGTGGGTGTTGATTTGTGTGTGTTGGGGAGGGGAGTGCTACTGCTTACTGCCATTTGCAGTGGCCGGTGGCAGCTGGTGAAATTGCGGGTGAAATTGTGAAGTTTCGTGAAACATTTTGCATGGCGAAATTGTCAATTTTGCTGCAATTTCACTGGTGAAATTTTATTTTGCTGCATCTCTAATCATGAGCAACATTGATAGTTTTCATTACTGTTTCATGGATAGTTTCAGTTGATACTACATTAAATGGGCTGGCAGTGCAGCCTAGAGGTTAGAGTAATGAGCTGTGAATGAACTTGGTACATCCAGCAGACCTTGGTTTGATTCCCACAACCTACACTTGCATACCGTGTGACTGAACAAGTCACTTAACCACCCCAGTGCAATTGGGTTGCCCCTGAAAACAGGCACTTGTGCCTAGTGGGCCTTACCTGTTTATCAACGAATTAAAAAAAAGATTTACATGGGCTGGCTGTATAGCCCAGAAGTTAGAGTAATGAGCTGTGAATGAGCATGTTGCATCCAGCAGACCTGGATTTGATTCCCACAACCTATACTTGCATACTGTGTGACTGAACAAGTCACTTAACCACCCCAGTGCAATTGGGTTGCCCCTGAAAACAGGCACTTGTGCCTAATGGGCCTTACTCGGTTATGAAAGATATGGGCAGACTGGGTGGGCCAAGCGGTCCTTATCTGCCATCAGTTTCTGTGTTTCTATGTTTATAGATGGAAAGCTAGTCCACAGATCTACCACTCTGTATTATGTTACAAGATGTGAATGAATGTACAGGAGAATTGTCTTACTAGTTTAGTTTACTACTTTCTTGAGTACTCATGAAATGTGGATCAAAATATATATTATTACGATGACTGAAACTACAACTGTTTTTACAATTAGCAATATAATAATGATAACATTTCTGCCAGTAATACATATTAATGTCCTAATCCTTGGAACTAAACTTGTAAAATGAAGTTAAATACTTTGACAAATAAAAAAGGGAATAATTACTCTAGTATTCATATAGTAGAGCATTGCATGAAAAGTTTAAAAAGAACAAAATAGTGAACACCAGTAGCTGGAATGAGGAAGGAACTGTTTGTCAATATGCTATTGTTTAAGAAGTTATGTACCTCAAACACGGTTAAACAAAAAGCTGGGGCCATATTCTGTTCATTGATAAAGTTTATTATGTCACCAATATTGAAGAAGGTGCACTCTTACTTGTGATTGAAAACAATTTGAAATATTTATACAGTTTAATTATTCCTGGTTTCGTTTCATAATATTATTCAAGCTATTGATATGTTTGTTTTTACCCTTAATGGGGATATTTATTACTTTACTTAGTCAGAAATTAAAAAGTAATACAAACACATTTCTGAACACAAATTCCTAAATGTGACAGAATATTGGATATAACTAAATTAAAGATTTAAGCAGTTGTTTTAATATATGAAAAACACTGTCCTGTATCACGTGTGTGTGTGTCTGTGTGTGTGTGTGTGTGTGTGTGTGTGTATATTATAGAAACATAGAAACATAGGAACATCGGCAGATAAGGACCGCTTGGCCCATCTAGTCTGCCCATTTCCCTACCTACAGGATAGGCCGCAGATCCTAGTTAACCAACAGCCTATTTCTTCCTACCCCCCACAAGAATTGCCTTATGTCTGTCCCATGCATTCTTGAATTCTCCCACAGTTTTAGACCCCACAACCTCCTCAGGAAGGCTGTTCCATGCATCCACTACCCTCTCTGTGAAATAATACTTCCTCACATTGCCCCTGAACCGCCCCCTTCTATCTTTAAATCGTGTCCCCTTGTTCTTGCACGTCTCTTTTTCTGAAAGATGTTACCCTCTTGGACTTTGTTGATTCCACTGAGGTACTTAAAAGTTTCTATCATGTCCCCCCTCTCCCTTCTTTCCTCAAGGGTATACATATTAAGCTCCTTTAGTCTCTCCTCATATGGCTTCTCTTGCAGACCCTGCACCATTTTAGTTGCCCTCCTCTGAACTGCCTCTATCCTGTATATGTCCTTGCGGAGATGGGGTCTCCAGAACTGGACACAGTACTACAGATGGGGTCTCACCAACTGTCTGTACAGAGGGATAACAACTTCTTGTTTTCTGCTGCTGATGCCTCTCCCTATACATCCCAGTATACCCCCAGCCCTCCCTACTGCCTTCTCACATTGCTTGCTAACCTTAAGGTCATCTGATATGATTACCCCCAGGTCCCTTTCCTTTTTTGTTGTTGTTACTACCTCCCCACCCATTGTGTATTCTTCCCCTGGGTTCTTGTTACCCAGGTGCATTATTTTGCACTTCTTTGCATTGAATCCTAGCTGCCATACTTCTGACCATTCCTCCAACCTTGCCAAGTCCCTTTTCATCCTATCCACGTCTCCTTGTGTATCAACCCTGTTGCAGATCTTTGTGTCAGCTGCAAAAAGGCATACTTTTCCTTCCAGTCCCTCTGCAATGTCACTGATGAAGACATTAAAAAGGACTGGACCCAATACTGAACCCTGCAGTACCCCACTAGTAACCCCTCTTTCTTCAGAGTGGACTCCATTTACAATTATCTTCTGTGTCCTGTTGTGCAGCCGATGTTTTACCCAGGCTACCACCCTGGGACCCACTCCCAGGCTGGTTCATTTGACTATTAATCTTTTGTGTGGGACTGTGTCAAATGCCTTGCTAAAGTCTAGGTAGACCATGTCCACAGCCCCTCCCTGGTCTACTACTTTGGCCACCCAGTCAAAGAACTCTATTAGATTCATCTGACATGACCTTCCCGCTGTGAACCCATGCTGCCTTGGGTCCTGTGCCCCACTGGCCTCTAGGTACTCAACTATTCCTTCCTTCAGAAGTGACTCCATCACTTTCCCTACCACAGAGGTCAGACTGACAGGTCTGTAGTTTCCTGCCTCTGTCTTGGTCCCACTTTTGTGAAGGGGAATAACATCCACCTTCCTCCAGTCCTCGGGTACCACACCATCCTTCCATGATTTATTAAAAAGAGTAGCCAGTGGTTTCACTAGTTCCTCCCTTAATTCTTTTAGAATTCTGTGGTGAATTCCATCAGAACCCATTGCTTTGTCCACCTTGTTTTAGGAGTTCTTGCAGAACCCTTTCTTCTGTGAAAGGACTGGGATTGACCCCCTATCAAGAGTGCTTCTGTTAATTGGATTAGGCACTTCCCCCTCTTCTTTTGTGAATACTGAGCAGAAATATTTGTTCAGTATCCCTGCTTTTTCACTGTCCCCCTTTGCCCACCCACCGTTCATTCTATTCAGCCTCACTATCCCTCCCTTTGTCTTTCTATGCTTGCTGATGTACCTATAAAAGGTTTTATCCCCCTTCTTAACTGAGTTGGCTATCTTTTCCTCAGTTTGGGCCTTTGCTATTCTGACTTCCCTCCCTGCTTCCTTCTGCCTTAACTGGTACAGATCTCTGTCCTGCTACTTCTGTGTTTCCTTATACTTCCGGAATGCTATCTTTTTCTTCCTGATTTTCACAGCCACCTCTTTCGAGAACCATAGTGGCTTTTTCTTTCATTTTGATTTGTTTATTTGCTTCACTCAAAGGTTTGTTGCCTCTGCGATGGCAGTTCTGATGATTCCCCATTGTTGCTCCACTCCTCCTTCTAGCCTGTTTGCTAGTGCTTTTCTGAGGCACTTTCCCGTCTTGCCAAAGTCAGCCCTCCTAAAGTCCAGTACCCTCACTTTTGTATGGCTTGACTCTGTAGCTGAGTTTAACGTGAACCACACTGTTTGATGTTCACTTGTTCCCAGATGGCAACCCACTTCTAGATCTGAGATCCTCTCACTGCCCCTGTTTGAGAGTACGAGGTCTAAGATTGCTCCCTCATGAGTGGGTTCCAAAACTAGCTGTCTGAGGCCTGCCATCTGTAGGGCATCAAGAATGGCCCTGCTCTTGGATGTGGCTGCAGCAAATGTGCTCCAGTTAACATTTGGCATATTCAGGTCTCCCATCAACAGTATCTCCCCCTTTCTCTGTCATTCTAAGAATGCCTTCTATCATATCCTTGTCCATTCCCTCCCCCTGACATGGGGGTCTGTAAACAACCCCTGTGCAGATTGTGGTGCCCTTTCCAGTCTCCAAGGTGACCCACAGTGCCTCCTCTCCTGCCTGTTTACTCTTTTGCTCAGTTGCTTTTATCCCTTCCTTTACATAGAGAGCTACTCCTCCCCCCCCTTCTCCCCTGCCTGTCTCTCCTGTAGGTTATGTACCCTGGTATGTTAACATCCCAGACATGGTTCTCTGTGTGGGCACGGTTCTCTTATAGGGGCACGGTAGCGCCCCTATAGTTAGGTTTGGGTCAGTAGTTCAATGTTAAACCAATTCTTTGCACCTTAATAACTTTGCATCATTTCATGAAGTAGCACATAATTTGGTATGTGTGATCAGGCTGTCAGTCTCAAGATGCGAACAGTTTTGTGATGGCATCTTGTATGGTTTTTGAGATACGGAGGGTCAAAAAAGTGAAAAAAATGTCCTCCCCCACCCCATACTTAACATTGGGTATTTTTGCTCTCACCTATTGTCTAAACAGTATGGAATTTCTTCTTGAAATTTTCAGGGATGATGGGGCCTGTATCAAGGGTGTGACTTTGTATGATTTGGGGAAAAAATAGTAAACACTTTTAGAATTATAATGATTTTTTGGGATAATGTTTAAGTTTGATCAATAAAATAAAAACAGTTGTGATTGGTTATTTTTTATTATTTACCTTGTGAACAGTAAAGAAAAACAATCATGACTGCTTATTTTCATGATTTACCTGCACGACTGCTTATTTTCGTGATTTACCTGTCATGCTGACAGAAATACCAATCATGCTGGCCACCATTTTCTTCTCTTATTTTGAAGTCACAAACATTAAAATGTATAAAGAATGATCTCTTTTTTAAAAAAAACACCCAAACCTTGCTAAACAGGACCCATTTCGCTAGATTTTGCCAATGTTTTTTAAATACTCTGAAATATGTTTTCTGGCCACCCCAAAATCCAGGGTGCCCAGGTTAGTGAGAGGAGCAGTTGACCCACTTTCTCTGTATGAGAACAGTGAGACTTTCTTGAATTCTGTAGCCACAGCAGGAACTTGTGCTGCAGGCTGTTCTGAGAGTAGTAAGCTAGTCTCTCCCTGACGTTTTTTTCCCTGGTGCCTAGTGGTGCACCCACCCTTCATTCACTGCTGTTTTCAAAGAGCTCGAAGAATTGATGGGGTTCAGTTGCTTCAACAGTAGTACCTTCCTGCTTTCCATCAGTTACATGGTCTCTCAAACTCTATGAACAGTTCTGGAAAACATCCACACCTTAGTGGAAATGATGACCCACATAATTAGGAAGGCTATGCCTGGGGTTTAGTGGTGACAAGAGTAGAATTAGGCCACCGTTCATTTACTTACTCCTCTCATACAGCCATTATACACACTGACTACTGCATGTTATTGCACCAGCAAGTTTGTCTCTTATCTTGTTAGGTGCCACAAGCTGCTCACATCAGCCATCGCAGTCACAGCTCCATAACAGAGAGAACCACATGTATCACCTGCAGTTAGGCTCTGCTTTTAAAACATCTCTGCCGCATTTTATTTTATAAGACCAAGCATAGTTTATGGCTCCTATTGAATGCATGCTGTAGACCAATCTTAGCTTACTATAGGTTGTTACAGTTTGCAGTGTTTCACTACCTGCTGCAGTCCGCAGAAATGGGGAGCTTTTTCATGATCAGCACTGTACATTTTCTACTAAATCACACAATTAGCAAACAAGGAACCATAGTTTCAAATCCTGGTACATGAAGGAACCTTACAATTTTGTATTTTTAGTCCAAACAAATGCCCCCCAACCTCCATTCACTATCCCCATACATAATTAATCTGTCCCTGGTGTCAAGTGGCCCCATCTAATAGCCAACCCCATCAAATCTTTACCTGTCCCTGGTATCTAGTGGCCCCCTCCAATTGTCTTCACCATAAAGAAAGAATCTGTCCCTGGTGTCTAGCAGCCCTCCTCACTGTTCGACCACAATCCCTATGAAGTCTATATTTCCCTGGTGTCTAGTGGCACTCACCACCCTCTGTTCACCATCCCTGTCTAAAATATAGAAAACTGTCCCTTGATGTGTTTTTTTAACTTGCAAAAAAAAGTCTCATGTTGATTTGACCCCCCACCTCCACCTCCACCTCTCCCACTCAGCACCCACCATCCTCCAGTACACCCCCACGCCCTCCTGAACAGGTCATGGGGCAAAAGTTCACTCTTCAATTGAAGACACATCTTGCTGCTGGAACCAGTGACTGCAATATGAGAAACTAAGGTAAGTTCAATGTATTTCAAAGGGATTTTTAAAAACTGAAAAATAGCCAGGCACTCTCCACCTCATTTAAAAAAAAGGCAACATCAATGTGCTATTTCAAAACATTTTTAAAACCATTTATTAATGCCACAAGGCCAAACAGATTATACCTGATGCGTTTCGGATGTGAGGTCCTTTATCAAAGGTATAAAACCAGAAGAATATAAACATTGCACTTAAATAGACATTCTGACATCATACAATTACATCAGAATAGGACAGGACAACATGTAATCAGATTTCACTAATAACAATGAAGGAATGCCAATGCAATTCAGAGTCTCTTCACATTTAAAGACCCATACTGAAAAGGAAGAGCCCCCCATAAACTAATTGTCACATAACAATACAGCGTCATGCACTTGCAGTACAAGAAATATAGATAAAAATCATCATTTTATGATTATTCAGCACCTTTTTAAAAAGGGGTTTTAGATCAAAAGGTGCACTAAGTCCAGGGTATTCTGTAGCCTTAAAGCTATCAATCCAAAAGACTTCCCTGCATAATACTAGAGAATTGTAATCTCCACCTCAGGGTTTGCAGTTAACCATTTCCAAAATACAAAAGGGAAAGGCATGTTCTTTGGATTTCCAGATTGGCAAATATGCAGTTTGCATATTTAATGTTTGTGTTTGTATTGCACGTAAATGTTCATTTACTTTTAGCTTAAATTGTCAAAATGCATCACATTTACATATTGCCAAGTAGATTACCCCTTCTGTATTATATGTCACAAATTGTCTGATCTCAAATTCTTTCCTTGTAGGTCCTAAAAAGTTGGAACCTTCAGTAATAAAGGGACAGGCCTGCAATTGTTACATTTAAAGCAGCCCATGACCTCCCTGTCCAACCATGTTTTTTTATTGCTTCTCTGATCAATGAAGTAACTATGTACCAAGTGGTCTTTAACTGTTTTAGCCTTCCTGAAAGACATTCTGGGGGGATTTTGTACAATATCTTGCAGTCCCATGTCATTTTCCAAAATGCTCCAGTTTGTCTTAATAATATTTTCTACACATTTTGCATGTGCTGAAAATCTTGTAACACAATTAAAATGATCAAATTCATTATTTCTAATTTTATTTTTATGTACCAGCATTTCCCTGGCAAATTTCATAGCATCCTGCACAACCTGACTACTATAACCCCTGGATAAAAATTGTTCTTCCATATTTCTGGTCTCAGTTTCAAAACTCTCATTTGTGCTGCAGTTTCTTTTTAATCTTAAAAATTGGCCCTTAGGTATATTTTGAATAACATGGCGAGGATTGCAGCTAGATGCCTCTAATACTATATTTCTGTCTGTCTTTCTGTTTCCTGAAAATTGTAGTTGTTATACCATCCTAATCATTTTTGCTAATCTCTAAGTCCAAAAAACACATTTTCTCTTTACTAGCCATGTAAGTGAATCTTAAGTTTTCATTTGTAGACTGCAAGTACAGTATGAATTTTTCCAATTCCTCCATGTTACCAGTCCAGATCACTAGCACATCATCCACGTACCTTCTCCATAAATTTATATAATGTAAAATGGATTTTTATCTAAGTCATACAGTACATTTGACTCCCAATGTCTGACATAAAGATTTGTCAAAGTGGGGGCAAAAGTTGCCCCCATGGCTGTGTCTTTCATCTGGTGGTACCACTTGTTTTTAAATGAAAAGAGATTACATTTCAAAATACATTCTGCCAACTTAATCACCATTTCTGTATGAGGGCCATAAAGTTTACCTCTCTGGTTCAGAAAGTATGCAATAGTACCCAGAGCATGATCCTGGGGGATGTTCATGTAAAGGGACTCAATATCCATAGTAACCAGATATGAGTCCCTGTCCACTTGAACATCACCCAGGATCTGCAGCATCTCCTTAGTGTCCTTTAAAGATGATCTGATTTGTGATATATAAGGTCAAAGACAAAAATCAACATCATTTGACAATGGTCCCATTAAGGACCCCATACTGCTAGTAAAAGGCCTGCTGGGGAGTTCAGTGATTTATGAATCTTAGGTAATAAGTAAATAGTTGCTCTAATGGGGTGTTCAGTCTTTAAAAATTCCCTGGCATTGGCATTAATAATACCCCATTCAAGGGCTTCTAAAGCATACTGATAATGAAAATCCACACAGGAGCATTGTCTTAAAACCTTTATTTCATAGTTCTTTTCATTTATAAGGGCAGTCGCTCTGCTTTTTTTGGCTGGTTTGATAATGAAATCTTCATTTTTACTGAGTTCTTCCAGTGCCTTTTTCTCAGTATTTGATAAGTTATAATAATTTATCTTAGGCAGGTCAGAAAACAGTTTCTCAAGTCTCTTTCACAACTGTCCTTAAAAGTTTGAATAGCAGCATGGGGGGAAGGGGAGTAAAAAAATTTTTAAATTTCCATAATTATGGTTCTCATTTGCACATTGTACTCAGTTTACAAATCAGTAGTTGCTGTCCCTATATAACTTTTACTTTAAATTGTATTACTTTCTCTACTTGAATGTTGTTTATTAAAGAAAGATTTCAAACTGAGGTTTCTACATGCAATCTGTTAGTCTATATACGTTTCAGATGTGTTTACTGGGGCGGTGGGGGTGAAGGACCACCCTTTATTTAAAACTTTCTGTTGTGCTCTGTGATTTCAAAATCAGAAATATTAATTACCTTGTCTTCTTTCAATAAAAGTTTCTCTGTATCCCCCTGCCCTGGCATCTCCTTGATGACTGCTGCTGTTGCCACTGTTGCTGTGGGTATTCCCAGTTGCATTGTATTCCTCATTTTCCGCCTCCTGCCCTGTCTTGTGCATCTCATCTTTGGTGCAGCATCTGATACACGTTCCCTTGAAATTTGTTAATTTGTGGGCTTCTTATTTGTTGTTGGACCAGCGGCAGTGGCTCCTCCATCCTGTGTGCTTCCAACAAAAAAATCTGGTTATTACTCTGTGCTTCATTCTCAGACTCACTGACATCAGTGCTGCAACTGAATGAAACGTCTGTCCCTTTTTAAACTGCACCTCAGATGTCTGGTTACCTTCCAAGTATAGACTGTCATTATCAGCTTTGTCTCTGGTAAATTTAATATGTTTTGCTGCTTGGATATCCTGGCCTAACTTTTCCAAAGTTTTCTTTAGTTGTTCATTCAATTTATCAAAGTCAGCATGCTGAACAAACTTTAAAAGCCCCTTCTCCTTTTGTTTAATCTCCTCCTTCAGTTTTATCTCAGTCTCACTGCCATAGTCAATGATGAGCTGCATAAGTTTTGTACTTGCCTCAAAGAGAATGTTCCTCCAGCTTCTCATAAAATCTTCATCCTCGAGACCAAATGTGCGATTCTTTAGCAGTCTTATCCATCTCAGGATTCTAGAGACCTGGATGTACACTTGGAAGTTAATTCAAGTCCAGTAGATTCTCTTATTTTCTTAACTATTCTTTCCAGGTCTTTGAAGGTCTCTCTTAGTGCAAAGGCTTCATTATTAGTTGTGGCGCCTCATGGAATATCACTACATAACAAACAAGCATTTTGCCAATGCCGAATGTTTACTTGCTGGTATTAGCATTGGAAATGCAGGAGTTAGAGAGATGCAGATTTAGGAATGGCAGTGAAGTATTGAACTTCATACCAACCCCACCTCCACCCTGCAGAGACAGACATGCATTGGGGTATGCATTTGGGTCATCGTCCATAACATCCATGCCATTTCATTTCACTTCACCCTATCCTGAAGACACTAACATGTGTTGAGGAGTGCCTTGGGGTGTTTGGCTGTACAGTCACCCCATTCCATAAGGACATATGCTGAAATGGGTGCAGTATAGGAGAATGAGGTGAACTGTGGGGCCAAAAAGTTCAAGGCACACCTCAATGCCTGTCACTGGCTGCAGGGTGGTGGGGATGGAATGGCATGAGCATTACAGTCGGCAATCCAAAGGCACACCCCTGATGCCTGTCAGTCTGTACAAGGTGGGACATTATGGTTAGACACCCTAATGCCTTGGGCGTTTGTTGGTATCTACACTACAAATTTTCAACATGGCCTTTTTGTGACCCCCACCTCATGAAAGCATTTGGGACCTCTTCTCACGAACAGTGGCACTGTGATTTTGTTAATGTGTCCCAGACTTTGAGTTCCCACAGTGACTGTGCCATTCTGCGCCAGATGTATGAAAACACAGATCTGGCAGGATTTGAGGAATGACAGCTGTACCATCAATAGGGACCTGTGAAGAGATGGCAATGTTGAAAATCTGTAGTGAAAATATTAAAAATACTCGAACTTCTGGGCTTATGTGGAAACTGCACAATGCATGTTGTCATTTCATGGACTTTTGTCACCAAATTTTCAACATAGGCATTTTGTGACCTCTGTTCATGAACAGTGTCACTATGATTTTCCTAATCTGTCCAAAACATTGATTTCCCAGAGTTATTGCGCTATTTTGTGCCAGATGTGTAAATGCATATTTTGGGCAGGATATGAACCATGACAGCTGTACTGTTCATAAGGAGGTGTGAAAAAATGCCAATGTTGAAAATCAGGAGTGAATATATTACAAATGTGCATAATTATGAGGGTGTGTGGAAACTGCGCAACATACACTCGCAACACAGTCATTTCACGGACTTTTGTCACCAAATTTTCAACATAGGAATTTTGGCACCTCTGCTCATGAGCAGTGTCACTGTAATTTTTTTTAATCTGTCCCAAACACTGACTTCCCATTACGACCGCGCTATTCTGCGCAGGAAGTGCAAAAATACATTTCAGCCAGGATACGAAAAATGACAGCTGTGCTGTTCATAAACAGGTGTGGAAAAATGCCAATGTTGAAAAACTGGAGTGAAAATATTACAAATTTGCAAAGTTACGAGCATGCGTGGAAACTGCGCAACACATGCTCATAACTCAGTCATTTTATGGACTTTCATCATTAAATTGTCAACATAGGCATTTTAGGACCTCTGCTAATGAACAGTGTCACTGTGATTTTATTAATGTGTCCCAAACACTGATTTCCCACAGCGACTATGCTATTCTGCGTCAGTAGTGCGAAACCACATTTCGGTCAGGATGTGAAAAATGACAGCTGTACTATTCACAAGGAGGTGTGGAAAAATGCCAATGTTGAAAATGTGGAGTAAAAATATTGCAAATTCATGAAGTTACAAGCATGCACAGCAACTGCGCTATGCACACTCGTAAAACAGTCATTTCTTGGATTTTTACCAACAAATTTGCCACATAGACTCTTTGAGAGCCCCCCTCGTGAACACTGGCACTGTTGTTTCATTAATCTGTGCTGAAAGGTGACTCCACGCAGTGACCACAAAATCACCTTTTGTGACCGAATAACGCCATGACAGTGCCTGAATTCATGAGGAGGGGTCCCAATAACCCCATGTTAAAAATTTGGTGGCAAAATTCCCAATATGCACCAAAGCTGAAAAAAACCTATTTATGCTATTATACAGCTTACCAGCATTTCTTCATTTCATGGTCGGCTTTGAAGAGTGCAGACGAGTTCCCGGCCCACTGAAATCATCGTGCCATGCTCTGGAGGTAAGAATGGGGTGGGGGTGTGGGAGGCATGGTGCATAGAGGGTGGGTGCAGGTTGTGGGCAGGGCCACCGGACTCAACGAGAGACTGTTTTCTGGTTTGCAAGTTAAAAAAAATATATAGCGGGATGGTTTTCTGGTTTCAAAGGGGCATTTGGCACGCAGGGGTGGGCTCCCAGTGTGCCACCTGACTGTTTCTTTTGAGGGGGCTGTAGCTGATGGGGGATTGGGCACCCCCACTGGCACATACCAAGGGGGGGCATAAGATTAGAGGGGGATTGGGCACCCCTCTCAGCAGAAAGCAACTTTTTTGGGGGAGACATTATGCCGATGGGAGAGGGGCTCCCCGTCATCAAAGTAAACTTGGGCAGGGAGAGGACTGAAGCTGATGGGGATTGGGGCCCCCATCAGTAAACACACATTTTGTTTGGGGGGTGCATGATGCTGAGGGATTAGGCACCCCTCGGCACACTAACAAATGGGGAGGGGTTACTTCATGCTGATGGGAGTGAGGCTCCCTGCCCGGCAAATTAACTAGTCCGGGGCTGCCGATAGGGGGATTAACCACCCCATTCAGTTTCATAGGGCCGAGAGGCGGCAGCAATCCACCGCCATGTTTACTTTATTGTTAGACTTGGGAAGGTATCGCCCTGCAATGACGGGTCGCTCCCTCATTACAGTGGAATGGCTGATGCTGCAATGATGAGGTGGCCCCTCATTGCAGTGGTGAAAACGTTTGTACTTGGTGGCACTTTTGGAGACCAGTGTCATTGGCACGCTGTGCCTCCATTGGTACACCAGTGCCAAGCTCCCAAATGCAGTGCTTCTGTTGGCTGTCACAGTGCCGCACCTTCACAACCCACTTCTCACCTAAGCTGCCACATAATGTTTCTTGCATATGCGCACAAGCAAACATAAAAAGGATTAGCAGTACTTGCAGCTGTGAGTAGGTGATTAATGTAGTTGAGTGGGTCATTTTGTTGCCCGGAGCCAAAAAAGCACAAATTTGGTGTTGCATCTAAAGACATTCTTGTAGTTCAAAATTGAGGTTTTTACACAGCACAATATTCAAACCACTGTGACCCATGCATTTACTTAGAACTAGTAAAGTTCCATAACACAAGAAAACTTGCACTGGGCTGGGGTGCTCACAGCAAAAAGGCAATTAAAAACTGAATAATATCCAGGTACTCTCCACCTCATTTAAAAAAAGACGACACCAAGGTGCTATTTTAAAACATTTTTAAAACCATTTATTAATGCCACAAGGCCAAACAGGTTATACCTGATGGCCCAGATATACAGAACTGCACCAAAGGCCAGCGCAAGTCTGGTGCAGCACAAATCCAATGCACTGTGGAGCAACAGGAGCCATATTCAGAAGTTGTGCTGGTCAAACTGTGCCAGCACAACCCAGCTGAATATGGCACAGTTGTGCCATGGTGCACCCAGAGTTGCACCATGGTGCAGAAAGAGATGATCCAGTGCAAATGTGGGAGTAGAGCAGCAGAGCAACAGAGGGGGGCACAGCTGGCACAGAGAAGAGACCCAGGACAGAGCCAGGGAAGCACAGTGACAGGTCACAGGAGGCCTCCACATGCAGGGCACAGCAGGGTGCACACAGGCACCCATACACCCCTCCCCAGATAACAACAGTGTCACAGATAACAGGCAACAGGAGGTGCCAGTGACCAATGGAGAGCCACCAAGGGAGTCCCCCCTGCAGGCTGCAGGCTGTGCCCCCCACCCTCCCAGAGCAGGCCACACCCAGGACCATGCAGCAAAGCACACACACACACACACATACACCACACATGCACATAGGCAGCCCACACAGTAGGCACTGAATGTGCTGGGAGGCACGTAGCATGGCAGACCACATGAGACAGGTTGCACAATGCAAAGCAGGGTCCCCAACACAGTGTGTGGCCAGTACCCAGCCAAAGACCATGGCCGTGTACCACCACCATGCACACACCTGCCACACACCCCAGACAGCCACCCCATGGGCACCCCAAGGCACAGCCACCGACCAAGGGGAAGGTTACCACCGCAATGGGACACACCACAGCACACAGCAGTGCACCATACAAGCACAACACGTGCCCTCACACATGCACACCACACAGACAGGCACTGGGACACTGCAGCATGGCTCCTCATGCCACCTGCAAAGCAGACACTGACACAGGCAGGTAAGTCAAAAAATATATATTTCCAAAGCAAACTATGTACAACAACTAGGGGGTGGGAAAGGGTAGGAAAGCATGGGAAGGGAACAGGGACTGTACAGTGGTAAAGGAGGACTGTAGTGGGAGGTACAGTAGTGGAAATGGGAATGCTGGGGCCAAACTTCCAGCGGCCATGACCTGCCACCCCTTGGTGACCTTGCCACCTCTGTTCTTCCAGCAGCAGGCTACGAACCTGAAGGACTGCCTCCATGGTGGTGGATGTAATCAGAATGAGCTGCCGGAGCAGCCTGCAGTACACCAGCCTCTGATGCCTCCTCTGGATGCCTAATGACAAAGGGACAGGACAGGAGATCAGTGCAATGTCTCAAGGACAGTGCACAATGGGCAATGGGAACACCCCAACCAGAGGGCCTAAACCGTTCACCTGCAGAGGGGTGGGCCAATGCCTGCCAGCAACTCGGCACACCACAACAGTACACAGAGGTGGTTCCCACTGCACAATGTCCACCCGACTGTGCAGTGACAGTCACATGACACAGTGCACCGGCAGCACCACAGCAACAACAGTGGCAGTCAGGTGCACACCCACCCCACCAACAGCTGGCACACGTGTCCAATGGCTGTGCCACAGTGACAGGTACCACGCACAGTGTGACACACACAGCTGCCACGGTACATGGCACAGGCAGCCAAACCTGCACCCATGCCTCCGCCACCCCATGTAAAGTGTGAAGGACCATGACAGTGCCTACCTGCCCTCTGCGGGTCCACTGGTGCTGGTCCCACTCCTGCTCCTCCATGGCCCGCTGCAGCCTGCTGTGCTACTGTTGCCACCTGTGTCTGCCAGTGATTCTCAGTCCCTTGGAATGGAACAAAGACAAGTACACATCAGGGAACATCCACAGCAGCTGCCCACCACCCCCACCCCTGTGCACAGGGTGAGCCCTGCCCGACATGTCCCACACGTCTGCATCGCAATGCAAGTGGTGGCTGGTGCAATGCAAGCGGTGGCTGGCAAATGCCACTCCGCGATGTGCACAATGACAGTGCACCACTCTGCAGGGCATGCCAGGCAGCCTAGCCAACACCACAGTATAGCATCAGGGCACACATCCAATATGGGCTGACTTACCTGGTTGTGGCACAGCCCCTCACTGGACACACACCTCAAGCCTCCTCAGGCACTCTGGGTCCCACCTCACCAGGTCACTGTACTGGTGGTGGCATTGCTCCCCCATCCTGGCCACCCCAGTCCTTTGCTGCAGTGTGGCAGCAATCCCCTGCAAACTGCGACCCTTGACTGCTGCAGGGGTACCTGGCCAAATAGTTAGGGGGCGTGGGGCTGGACACAGGCCACCAGGTAGACGAGTTCAACCTGTGTCCAGTTCTGGGCTCTAGGGACATTTCTCTGTGGTATGCTACACAGCGATCTCAGTGACCAAAATGGTGGCAGTAAGCGCATTTCTCCACGACAAGTGCCAGATGGGTGATGCAAGGGAACATGCGATGTATCCACCCATCGCGCAGTGCCAGAGATGTGCAACATGGGCATGGCTAGGCAGGGTCACCATGTCAGGGGAGTGAGCCAGGGGTCAGGGGTCACACTAGGGGTCAGGGGTCGGCCAACTCTGCGCAGTGTGCACGTGCGTGATAGCAGGCCTGGTGCATCACGTGCTATGCCCCTGCATCGCACTGTCAGTGCACAGTGTGAGATAGACAGCATGATACCGTTAGGCACATGCTCACTGCAGGCCTGTGCACCACATATGTGTGCACATTGCACCGCAACTTGCTCCAGATCAATCTCATTGTACACAGAGCAAAATTGCGATATTCAGAAACCACATGCAAATGAGCTCATCAGCCAATGCATGGCACACTGGGTCACACTAGGAGTCAGGGGTCAGCCAACTCTGTGCAGTGTGCACGTGCATGATAGCAGGCCTGGTGCATCATGCGCTATGCCCCTGCATCGCACTGTCAGTGCACAGTGTGAGACAGACAGCATGTCCACAGGAAATGAAATGTCAGAACGTGAAGAGGGTGAGAAGCGTGGGCCTGCTTGCAAGCATAGGCTCAGTTTCATGAAAGTAGAGACTGAGGCCCTGTTCAGTGCATATCTTGACAGGGAGCCCCTGCTGAGTGGTGCCATGGACACACCACAGGCAAGGGCTGGGGTCTGGGAGGAGGTGGAGGCATATGTCAACCAGCATGGCAGCCACCAATAGTTGGTGCAGGAGTGCCAGAAGAAGGTGGGCATGGACAAGAGGCACATCAAGGAGAAGGTGGCTGCCATCCATGTGTCCCAGAATGCCACCGGAGGGGGGCCTGTGGATGCACCACTTCGCTTGGCACAGGAGGAGTTGGTGGCAGCCACCATGTGCCACAGCATGTTGGAGGGTGTGCTTGGTGGAAGTTTCCAAATGGGTGGCAGCCCATCACTGCATGGTAAATATGTCAGCCATGCACAGCTGGTGGCATGGACTGTGCATACACAGGCATGCTGGCATGCATGCAGCCGGCATGCGTGTCATGTCCATGTGTGCACACCCATGCACATGTCATGCTGCAGGACACATGCAGTGGCAGTGTTGGGGAGCACATGTGGGCAATGCATCACTGACATGCCTCCCTTTCTCTTGCAGCACCAGCACACCTCTGTGCAGATGATGGGGCACTGGCAGCGGCAGCAGCTGTGGATGCTGGAACAGCCCCAGAGGACCAGCCGTCCACCTCCACTGGCAACCAGGGGGCCCAACAGGCTGCAGCTCACCACCACAGTGCAGGTGGATGTCCTGGACCTGGGGTTGGATGAGGCCCTGGATGTGTTCCTGTAGGATTCCAGCCTTGGTGTCCTCTGCGCAGAGACACAGATCAGGGCAGCGTCTGACACCAATGACGACATCATGATTATCCTGGACAGCGTGGCCAACATTGTGGGTAAGATTCCCCTGCTGGCCACTGACACAGGCAGCACGCCCAGTGCTCTGTCAATGGTGGAACAGCTGCCTGCCACCACTGCCTGCTGTGCCCTGCAGTGGTGGTGGTGCAGCCTTGCCGGTGCTGGGTGGCATGCAGCAGCTGAATGGGCGACAGCAGCAGGCTATGTGTGCCACCAACAGCCAGACACAGGGTCCACCACCAGGGTGCCTGCTGTGCCCATTACCCTGCAGATTCCACTGTGCAGCGTCCACCAGAGAGGGGGTCTGTGCAGCATGGCCGGTCACCACATGAGGATCAGCGTCTGGCCCGGGAGCCCCTGGACACTGACCCGCAGGCTGAGCACACCCATTTGCTGCAGGCATCTGTTCAGCAACAGGTGCTGCTTGCCACTGGGGTGCATGCACTGCGTGCGTAGGTGCACCAGTTAGCCGAGCAGCAGGAGAGGGGCACAGCACAGATCCTGGTGAGGATGCAGCATGTGTAGGAGGCCATGACTGCATCTCTGGATCGCATTGCCACAGCGATCATAGATGGCTTTGTGCTGCTGGCTGCCACAGGGTGTGGCTGGGTGCAGTTGACCCCACGCAGTGCACTGTCCACTCTGCAAACCCAGAGTCAGGTGATCCCAGCACAGTCGATGCCAGGCTCTGATGTCAGCATCCCAGGCAGCTGTTGCACCCCCGTGGCTGCTGAGCAGCCTGTGGCTAATGATTGGCCCAGGCATGGTTGCCCACATGGCCATGGTGACCATAGTTCGATGCAGCAGACCTGATGTGCAGACCACCTCACCTGCGGTCTGCAGCTGGTGCCCAGTGTGCACATGGGCGGTGTGTGTGCCCACCACTGGTGTGTCATGCCACACACTGCCTATGTGTGTGCTTGCCCAGATGCTGGGCCATGTGGTGTGGGCATGATGACAGCAGTCTTGCACTGGTTGTGCCTGTGCACTGGTGCAATGCATCTGATCCATGCCACATACCAATGCCTGTGTGTGTGTGCATATGTGTGGGGGGGTGCTGTGTTTTGTTGGGTGTGGTTGGGTGCCCCTGTCTCCCCTACCCCTGTGTCATGCCTCTGTGTGTGCATTCCCATTGCCATGCATGCCCCTGCATGTGTGCTGTACCTGTTTGTGTGGCCCATGCATGTGTATTGCACCACCTACTTGTGTACACCATAGTGCTCCCATGTGATGGTGTTCTGGTATAGCTGCACCTGCTCTTGCAGCCCGGAATCCCTCTACCCAGGGGGTGGCTGTCCACCTTCCTCTGGCACTTTGCCTCCGTCATCGCACTACTGTCACCCTCATCAGCCTCGACAGCTATCCCATGATCAGTAGCCATGTTGTGCAGTATGCAGCAGGCCAGGAATAGGCCACAGGCTTTCAAGGAACTGTACTGTAGGGCACCACCTGACCTGTCTAGGCAATGGAAATGTGCTTTCAGCATGCCACAGACATGCTCGATAATGTTGCATGTTTTGGCATGTGCCTCGTTGTAGCGTTCCTCTGTTGAGGATGACTGGCGCCAGTAGGGGGTGAGCAGCCAGGGCCTCAGTGGATAGGCACTGTCCCCTGTGTGGATAATGACATGGTTAGCCCTCTGCTGTTCTATGCTGTGCCCCATGCCTGTCCCTGGTGCCCTTGCCAACATGCACACCCTGCCCTCCCCCATCCCATGGTCTGCTCTGCCCATCACCCCTTGCCCGTGCCATACTCACCCACTAGGTGGCCCATGGGGATGTTCCCACATTCAAACCTGTGGCACACTGCAGAGCTGTGCCAGATGAATGCATCATGTGCGCTCCCAGGGTGTGTGGTGCAGACATTGGTAATGCACCCCATGGCATTGCACACCACCTGGCAGGTGACACTTGGGCTCCCCTTCCTGTTATGTATGCCACACCCTCAAGGCCCAGTGGCATGTGGATGCTCACATGGGTGCAGTCAATGGCCCCAATCATGCCAGGCATATGTGCTACCCTGTGGAAGTCCTGCATGGTTGCTGTACGCTCTCTGCCTGTGTGCTGGGGAAACATTAATTCCAATGCATGTGGCAGCAAAACATTGAGGAACTGTGTGAGGAGGTGGGATGTGGCCAGCCAGGTTATGCCTGTGGTGTCCCCTGTTGGTCTCTGGAAGGTGCCCGTGGTGAGCAGGCACATGACGGCTGTCACCTTCATCTCCACGGACATGGCCTTGCTCTGTCTAGTGAGTGCCTGCATCTCCTCACTGTACAGCTTGCAGAGCTGCCTCAGAATGGCCCTGTTCAGGCAGTACCAGCTCACAATCACTGTGTCACTGTAATTCTCGAAGCTGATGTAGGCACAGTACCACCTGTGTCAGGCATACTGCCGACAGGCCTTTCCTCGGCCACTTCACTGCTCATCCTGCCCTCTCACACACCTAATTACAGCCTCCATCATGAAGAGTGCACTATCCATGGCCCTTGCTCTCCAATATGCCCCTGGGTGGTTGGCTGCTGCTGGCTGTGTGCCACCCTGGTGCACTGCCTGGTAATATGTCTGTCTGTCTCTCTCACTCTCTCTGCCCCTTTATCCCTCTCCAATACCACCTCTGTCCCTCTCCCTCTATATCTGCCTTGGTCTGTCTCTCTTTCTTTCTTTCTTTCTTTCTTTCTTTCTTTCTTT
The DNA here is from genome assembly GCA_016271365.2 of Neoceratodus forsteri. Lineage (NCBI taxonomy): Eukaryota > Metazoa > Chordata > Ceratodontiformes > Ceratodontidae > Neoceratodus > Neoceratodus forsteri. The sequence goes on along the minus strand of CM057450.1, from coordinate 1,314,937,945 downwards.
CTTTCTTTCTTTCTTTCTTTCTTTCTTTCTTTCTCTCTCTCTCTCTCTCTCTCTCTCACTCCCTCTCACCTGGTGTAAGTGCTGTCTGTGTGCTTGCACCCTATATTTATAGGAACAAGTCTGCCTGGAGCAACTTCGATTTGCTCCACACTTGCACCATTGTTTCATGGTTGAATATGCCACTGCGCTGGATATTCATGGGAACGCCCCCTGCACTTGTGCCTGCATTCATTATAGTTGCGCATTGGCACAATGGAATTTGCGCTGCGCAGTGGCACCTGCTGAACATGTCTCCTTGGCGCAACTCTGCACTTGTGGCAGTGCAACTCAGTTGCGCCATGCACAACTGCTTTGAATATCTAGGCTGATGTGTTTTGGATGCGAGGTCCTTTATCAAAGGTATGAACCAGAAGAATAAAAACTTTGCACTTAGTCTGACATCACACAATTACATCACAATAGAATTGTTGGGGTTATCAGCCCTAACAGTCACCCCATTCTCTTATACTGTATCTATCTCAGCTTATTTACTTATGGAATGGGGTGAGCGTTAGGGCAATGACCCCAAGGCACTCCCTCGACACCTGTTGGTGTCTTCAGGGTGGGGGAGTGTGGTGTTAGGGTTGAAAACTCTAACACTGTATTTCCTGCTTTGTTGCTTTAGTAAGAACCCTAACTGATGCATTAAGTATATATATATATATATATATATATATATATAAAATAGGGCATGATCGTGCCCCTATAATTATGGTAGTTGCTGGTTTATTTTGTCAGACTGAACAGATAGGCATTGTAAATACTGAATCAAATGTGGCTCAGGAACAAGTTGAACAAATGGATAGAACATCAGATTTGCCTCTCTTAGATCAGCCTCAGGATAGAGAATTAAGGGATCTATTAGAACACTTAAACACTTTAGGTAATGTTCCCTCGGATGGGCAGGGTGACAGACAGCTCAGTCTGATAAAATAAAAGCAGCCATATCTAAAATAAAGTTGAAGTCTTTGTTTTGTCCTCCAGCTCCTGGTAGTGATGTTATAAAACATTTTCAAGATGTGGTATTAAAGGATGTTTCAGCTAAAATTAGTGAATCAAGGTTAAAACATTATTGGGACAACTTATCAATAGAGGAGTGGTCAGCAGCCTAAGAGCTACAAGCCATGGAGGATGTAATCATTAAACCCTCTGATAAGGGAGGCAACATTGTAGTGCTAGATTGAGTATATTATGAAGAAGAAGCTTTGAGACAACTCAGTGATGTAGTGACATATTAGAAACTGACCTGTGATCCGACTAGCTTTTTTAAGGAGAAATTGGATTCTTTTTTTGAATTTGGCAGTAGAAGAGGGATGTTTAACAAATGAGACTATGAAAGCAATACAGTGTAATCATCCTGGAGTTCCTACTTTTTATCATATCCCTAAGATTCATAAGAGCAGTATTCACCCCTACCCCCAAGCATCCGATTATATTGGGCAATGGTTCTATGTTTCAGTCCCTAGCCAGGTACCTTGATAGATGTTTGCAGCAGGAGGTAGAGCAAATGAAATCATATGTCAAGGACACAACGGCCATTCTGAGTGAGTTTTGGAACTTTCAGTGGGGACAAAACTATATGCGGATAGTGACAGATGTAAATTCTCTTTACACAAGCATAGACCATGGGCTTGGAATACCGGCAGTAGAACAGATTCTAAAAAGATCAAAATTGGATTATCCAGTGGAATTTATTTGTCTAGCTCTGGATTTAATATTAAAAATTAATTATCGTTGTTTTGGGGAAGTTGTACTGCCAGGAGAGGGGGTAGCCATGGGGTCCTCGTCGCTCCCTCCTATGCCAACCTTTTTATGGGTTGTGGGGGGGGGTGATCTGGGACCCCAGGGAGAATCCATTTCACACTAACATCTTGAAATACATTTGCTTTATAGATGACCTATTATTTGTATGGAGGGGCTCCCTGGAGGATGCAAATGCCTTTTTTGGATTACTTAAATGCTAATTCAGTAAGTCTGTCATTCACTGGGTCCATTTCTTCCACACATAGACTATTTGGGCATTTCACTTTTAGGTGTTCCAAGGGAATTTGTAAAGACAAAAAATTTTAGGAAGCCAACTGTGGGCAGTAGTATTCTGCACGCGCGTAGCTCACATCTGCAGCATATGGTGAATAACTTACTGTATGGACAGCTTGTTAGATTGAAGAGAAATAATGCAGCCCCAGAATATTATGAAACAGCAAAAGAGGAGTTATGTGGTAGATTGCAAAAAAGAGGGTACAGCAATCAGATCTTAAAAAAGCAGAGTATCAAGCAGCAGAACTAGAAAGGGGAGATTTGTTGCATTACAAAGTAAATAAAAAAACAAATGATAAAGTAACATTTGTTGCCACATATGGGCCCATATTGATGGAACTAAAAGCAATAGTTAACAAGCACTGGCACCTTTTGGGGTTAGATCCTGATCTGAGAGAAGTATATACTGGTTATCTTCCGTGGGGGTAAAAACCTTAGTGATATTTTGACCAGCAGTGAATATAAGACCAAAACAGAGGAAGGTGGTTTGTGACCCTTACCAAAGGGATCCGTCCCATGCAAAAAATGTATAACTTGCAAAAATGCAGTTTCATGCAAGATATTTTCAAATCTGGAGAGAAGGGGATAAGAGAAGTGAAAATTCAACATTTTATAATATGTGATTCAAAGTTTATTGTGTATGGTATTTGGTGTACATGTGGGAAATTATATATTGGACAAACTACTCGCAAAATGAAAGAGAGCCTACAAAAACATTTAAGGGCAGATGGAAATCAGGATGCTAGTAATCATTTAGCAAGGCATATCACGTGCTTGGAAAAAGAGCATGAAATCAGGTTTACAGCCATATACCATGTACCCATAAATAAATGGGGGGGGGGGACAGACAGTTGGAAGTTGATAAAAAAGATAACGTGTATCTTTAAATTTAGGAGTTTAGCACAATTGGGGTTAAATGAGAACATGGATTGGAAGACCTTCCTACATGAATAGAATCCTAGTGGAGCAGCAAGATCCCAGATCTGAAATCAAACTCTGCAAGTTTATGGATAGTTGTAACCAAAAAAAGATGTAAGGAAATATTTCAATAGCTGATGAGTTTTTTGCATTATGTAACTTGAGTGGGCACATTGCTCTGCAGTGCTGTGCTCTCAGTGAGCATCATGCTGCTCACTGAAGTAAAATAATTAGGGGTATCCCAAATGCAATGAAATGTGAGCAGCATGAGAAGTAGAGCTTGCTGGGACCATAATTCTGCACAAGTAAGTCCTCCGATTAGTAAGCAGAAGCACTTTGTTAGAAGTAGTAATCACACTGAAATTAATTAGTGTACTACACCTGGTTAATATACTATTTAAACACATGACACAAGGGTATAGCTAGGACCCTGATGAAGAGGAATTAGTCCTTGAAGCACTGGGCTGGTAGTAAGGAGTTGTGAGGATTAACGTATTTGATTATTGCTATGGAAAAGTGCTCAGTGTTGGATGTTCATTCACTGCTGAAGGCAGAATAATTAGCTACACTGTGATGCACTGTGATATGTGACTTTTTGCATTGTGACTTTGTAAGTGATTCAAATCTTTTCCACAAGTAAAACTTTTTGATCTTCCATAAAGCTTGGAGTGCTGGATGTTATTTACTTGTTTTAGTTAAGGTTGAGAAGCTTGTTTAATGTTAACCCTCAAATTTTGCACTTTGATAACTTTGCAATTGATCAATGGATTTGCACAAAATTTGGTACGTGCCATTTTTGGGGATAGGTCTCTTGATGTGACAAGTTTTGTTCCAGTCGCATGTGCAGATTCTGAGATCTGGATAGTGAAAAAATAAAAAAAAAAGTAAAACATTACCCTTTTTTGCAGTTTTTTCCTCCTCGCCTTGCACCCAGATGGTGTGGAATATTGTTGTGATTTTTTATGGTATAAAGAACTTGGGTTGCAGAACTGCCAGTGTTAGTTTGGTGCAAAAATATTAAACTCTGGCAAATTTATTACGTTTTAAAGTTCCCATTATATCAGTTGGGAAGTTTGTTTTTTAGGATAGATCTTTTTTGACAAAGGATTTGATCTCGCAACAAAGGATTTAGTCTTGTGACAGCGTTTTCTTTTTTTCATGAAAACAAAATCCTTTTTTGTGAGAAAAAATTCCTTTTTCATGAGCCACCATCTTGTTTTCTGTTTTCTGTTTTTTCCAAAAAAAATTTAAAAGCACACAACATGAAGGGAAAGGGAAATTGTTTTACTAGGAAAGGCTCACTAAGTCGAAGCTTGTTTCCAGGGGCGACCTGGGAGCACAAGGAAGTTAAGTGACTTGCTCAGGGTCACACAGTATGCAAGTGGGGGCTGTGGGATTCAAACCCAGGTCTCTACAGGGCTCAGGTACAGTATCTACCAACACCAATACATGTATCTTGTTCATCGGGATTCCGTTAGGTGGACTGTAAAGTTATTTGGTGGAAGAACAACCTTGCAATACCTTTTTTTTTAACATTTTAATTCTTTTTTCATGACTCGCTTAGATCCTTTTTCACGAGCCAATTTTTTTTTGTGAGCTGATTCTTTTTTTGTGAGCTCACGAAAAAGGATTTTACGGACTACTTCGAGGCATAACTCAGCCACTTATTGAGATTTTGACCCCAGATTTTCTATGTGGCCTTTTGGGGACCTTACCTCATGAACAATATGACTGTCATTAGGCAAGTCCAGCTGGAAAGATGATTCATGGTCAGTTGGTGAAATCAGCTTTCCAGTGGGATTTGTGTGATGACAGTCATACTGTTCATGAGGTGGGATCATAAAAAGGCTATGTTGAATATTTGGGGTTGACATTTCCAAAAAATGGCTGCAATATGACCATTTGTTGCAATTTTACTATGTATGCTTGTAACTTTGGACATTTTTTAATATTTCCACCCCATATTTTCAACATACAGTAGCCTTGTTATTATCCCACCTCATGTGTGTGACAGCTGTCATTTTTCAAATCCTGGCCAAAATGTATTTTTGCAGTTGCGGCAGAGAATGGTGTTGAAGTTGTGCAGAATTATGTTTTGGCAGGGATTTGCAAATTTTCTGTACTGGGTATATGTGGTGAGGTCATACGAAGGCTATGTTGAACATTTGGGGTCAAAATGATTGAAAATGGCATAGTTATGACTATTTATTTGTGACTTTTCTACGCCTGCTCATAACTTTAGGAATTTTAAATTATTTTGAACCCAAATTTTCAACATACCCTTCTTATTACATCACCTCATGTATGTCACAGCTGCAATTTTTCAAATCCTGTCCAAAATGTGTTTTTGCACCTGTGCTGTGGATTGGCATTGCGCTTCTGTGAAGTTACATTTTAGTAGGGATTGAAAAAGTTTCTGCACTGGGAACATGAGGTGGGGTGATAATATGGCTATGGTGACAACTTGGTGACTGTTCTGCTACAACTGGAAGTGCAGGTGCAGGAGGTCCCTGAACTTTCACAGCTAGATACATATATGTATCTATGGAGGGATGGTCAGACCCTGCACTCCCACAGTAAAATAAGGATATGAATATACTGTCTCAAAAAGTATGAAAATATATTGCAAAAAACTTTGCTAATGCATCAGTTAGGGTTAAATTGACAAAAGTAGGAAAATGTGGCATTAAGGTTTCCAAGCCTAACACCCCATTCCCCACACTCAACAGACCCACAGGTGGGGGGGCTGTCTTGGGGCCATCAACCTTAATGCCCACCCCATTCTCCTATGCTGTGCCCATGTCACCTTCTTTTGTAATGGAATGGGGTGAGCATTGGGGTTGACAGCCCACACAGCCCCTCTCACCTGTGGGTCTATGCATGGTGGGGAATGGGGTGTTAGGGTTGAAAACCTAATGCCACATTTCCCTACATTTGTTGCTTTAACCCTAATTGATGCATTAACAAAGATTTTTTCAATTTACTTATACATATATATATATATATATAATATGGCATGGTCGAGCCTGTATATTAGGGTTGAGTAAGCACTTCTCTGTTAAACTCAAATATTTGCACCTTAATAACTTTGCCCCTGTTCATTCTATTTATATAAAATCTGGAAAGTGTAGCCTCTGTGTCAGGATCTCTTGATCCTGTAAATTTCATGTAGATTGGTGTAGGGAAGGCAAAGTTACAGAGGTGCAAAAAAACTCAAAAGTCTTGTTTTTGGAAAATTTTAAGACTTTTTTTGCCACCTGATAACTTAAAAAATAGGAGACTTTGAAATCTGAAACTTTCAGGTTTGATAGAGGTTGGTCCAAGGTGTGTGCGTTTATTGTTTTTAGGTCCCACTGTTAACTAGTTTTTTTTTTTTAATTATGTAATGAAAATATTCCATTTCTTTTTTTTGTAATTCATATTTTATTAGATTTCATACTTTTTCAGCATACAGTTATGCAATTTGGTACTGACACATATCTAGTTGCAGCAACACAACAGTTTCCATGGCCGGGTATAAAACCTATGGATGAACAGACTAATGTAGGAGAAAGAAAAGCGTATACACTTTTAATACAGTATGCAGACAGCAAACAAGTTGAGCCACAGTAAAAACACATATAACAATCAGTTAATTACTTTATACTTTAACCCTTAGTCTGCTGACAGAATTAGAACATATAGAAATTCTGGACTGATATATCAGTCTGTGGCACAGCAAGGGTTAATATATTTGTGCTTAGCTAACATCTATATTCCCTGAGCTTCCCTAAAGCAGGCCCAAGGTCTGCAGTGAACCATCTGTTTGAAGTTGTGAGCAAATATGGGGTATGCCCCTATAGGCCCTACACAGCTGGAAACAGGGGATGCCTGTTTCTGAGAGTCCTAGAGTACTGCAGGGAAATGACCTGAGGTGTATATCTCTGAAGCCTGCTGGACAGTGTTCCTAGGGAACTACTTAGACCTATCCCTAACCCTCAACCTGGTCTGGATACAGTTGTGGTGGTGTTCTGGCTTTTGGTAATTTACACAAGAGAGATGATAGAAAACAGCCCCGTGTGGCCTGGTATGGGGTAATCTATCCTGTACTACATGGTGGACTCTCTCATAGCTGGCTTGCTTCCCTAGTTTCTGGATCCACTCCTGGGCATCTGGGGCTTGTGTGTCCCTCCAGTGCCTGAGAACTATTCTCTTTGCCGTGGTTAGGGCCCCAATCAGCCATCTCTTTTCTTCAGCCTGGAGCCCAGGCCCTACAGTATGGCCAGAGGTAAGTAGTAATTCAGTATCTCTAGAAGGGAGGACAGTGGTGTTCAGTTTGATAGGATCTTATTCATGGTGTTCTGATTTGAGTTCCAGTATGTTGTTAATGACGGGCACAACCACAAGATGTGAGTGACTGTGCCACAGCCTGTCTGGCACCTCCAGCATTTATTAGAGGGAGATAGTCCCCATGCATTAAGCTGCTGTGGAGTTCTGTGCCACCTGTGTAGCACTTTAAATTGGACAAATCTACTCTGCGTGTCCATTTTGAAGGTCTTAACTGATTGCCAGCAGGATTTCCACATTTGTAGGGTGATAATTGTGCCTAGCTCTTCTGCCCATTTGTCCCTGATACTGAGAGTGGTATCTGGGAGGAGCTCTATTAGGTGACCATGAATGGTGCTACTGCATGGGGGTGCACCTTTATCAGGCCATAAGAGTGCATCCAGCTCATTGCATTGTGATTCCCAGGCCTTCAGGCCTAAGGTGCTTGAGATCAAGTGCATTATTTGGAGCTATTTTCAGTGATGTTGTTTGGGCAAAAAAAATCTACCTGGAGTTGCTGGAAGCTTTTTATGGTAGCTAGGGCCTTATGCTTAAGGTCACTTGGATACCTTATGCCCCTATTGGTCCAGTCTTTATTCATCAGGGGTGCATTTCCAACTGCTAAGCCAGGGTTGTCCCAGAGAGGGTAGAATTTAGCACAGTTGGGATCCCAGTTACTCAATTTATGGAAGTGCTTCCATAGTGCATATGTCCACTCTATGGTGGGGGGTATGGGTTGTTTCTTTCCTGGACCATAGAACTGTGTTGCCATCAGCAAGGGTCTTTTCAGCACTGAGGCCTCACAGTCTGCCCAGAGCAGTGGTGTTGCTTCCTTGTTCGAGGGAGCTGTCCTAGCCATTTGAAGTATTGTGTGGGCCATAACTTGAAGTAAAAGTCCAGAAGTTTGAGACCCTAGGTTTAGAGGCTTCTGAGTTTAGCCCAGCTAAGGCAGGAAGGGTCCTTGCCCCAGAAGAATGTCTTAAGAAGTTGTTTAAAAATCTTGGGCTCAATATGGAGGAATAAGTTGTCCAGAACATATTAAAGTTTGGGGTCTGCCATCATTTTAAAAGCCTGGGCCCTGCCCCAGTGGGAGAGGTGGAGCAAATCCCATCTCTTGATATCATTACCAATCTCTTCCAGCAATGGGGAAAGGTTGTCCTTTCCTAGTTGCTGGAGGTTCCAATGGAAGGAAATTCCCAAGTATGTGAGGCTCTTGGGAGTATGCGTCAGTCCCCATGGGTAGTTGGGAAGTGCAGCAACAGATGGGTTCAAGGATAGAAACTGGGATTTTGAAATATTTTGTTTGCAGCCTGATAGTGCACTGTAGGTCTCTATCAGGTTAATTAGAGCAGGTATGGATTCCGCTGGTTCCTGGAGTGTGAGCAAGATGTCATCAGCATATGCCATCACCTTGTGTTCTCTTCCCATTACCACCACTTTGAGGTACTTATGCCTTCTGATGGCTTGGAGTAGAGGTTCTAGGGCTAGTATGAACAATAGCAGGATAATGGGCATCCTTGCTGAGTGCCTCAGTGAAGCCCAAAGGGTGCAGATGTCCAACCATTGGTGATGACCTCAGTTGTGACATCTGAGTATATCACCTGGACCCAGAATCTAAAAGTGGGGCCTATATTGAAGGCTTCAAGTGTGGTGAGGAGGTAGTTCCACTCTACTGTATCAAACATCTTTCCACGGGTCTGTCTAGCCATTCCAGCTTTTCCTGATTGAGCTTCTGAAGCTCCAATTTGTCTAGGAAGCCTAAGATGGCAGCATTAGAGGGCTGCATCTTGGAGGAGTACAGGGAGCTGAGAAGGTTAAGAACTCCACACTAATTTCATCCTCAGCTCTGGTCAGTGTCCCATTTTACTTTTTAATGGCCAGTATCCTGAAGCGTTCCTGTCTCTTTTTTAGTTGGTAGGCAAGGAGTTTGCCCAGCTTCTCCCCTGATTCCCAGAAATTCTGTTTGAGGCAAAAGAGGGCATATTCAGCCTTTTGATGTAGATGCAAATTTATCTTGTATCTAAGGCCCATAATGTCTGCACGTAGGTCCTCTGACGGGTTTGGGGTGCTGTACAGTTGTTTCTCCTGGGTTTCCAGGTTCCTCTTGTACTCACCAAGGATCTTTTCTTTTTGCTTACGCAAAAAGGAGGTGTAGCTGGTCCATCGCCCTTGTATGAAGGCTTTAGAGCATCCCACCTTGTGGCTGCCGTGTGTCTCCTGGTCTATTATTTATCAGGAAGTCCTTGATTTCCTCTTGGAGGCTTGCACAGAATTTGAGATCTTTAAGTGTGGTTGTGTTTAGCCTCCATCTCCCCCTACTCACTGGGGTTAAAGATGGGGGTAGCCAAGTAAAGGACACTGGCACATGGTCCAAAATCAGAATGGAGCCTATACATGTGTTAGAGATGTAGGGCGTCCATGCCCCTGGCGTGAGTCAGAGATCTATTCAGAAGTGTGTTTGGTGGTGCGGGGAGTAGTACGAGTAGTTTCTACCCATGGGGTTGACCAGTCTCCAGATGTCTACCAGGTACAGTTCCTGCATTAGGGCCTTAAGGGCTTTGGAGGCCTTGGTAGGTGGACCTTCGGGAGGTGTACTCTTATCCAGGAGGTCATCCATTGTTGTGTTCATGTCTCCCCACTATCAGCTGCCAGTGTTGTACCTCTTGTAAGGACTGGGTGAGACTGGAGTAGAACATGGTATCCTGGTTGTTTGGCCATAAACACTAATGAGGGTAACCTCTTGACCAGGAAGTCCCCTTGGACTATAATATATCTGCCCTCTGGGTCATTTACTACTTTTTGCATCTGAAAGGGTGTGTGTTTGTGTATTAGGATCACTACTCCTCTGGTCTTAGAGTTAAAAGTTGACCCGTATACCTGTGACACCCATCCCTGTTTAAATGTTTGGGTTTCTCCTGCATCAGGTGGGTTTCTTGCAGGAAGGCTATCCTTGCTCCTTCTTTTTAAAATGATCTAGGAGCTTCCTTCTTTTAACTGGGGTTTTTATCCCTTTGACATTCCATGAAATCCATTTTATCCCCATATTAGCCATATCCAGAACTATGGTGGACAGGAGGTCACCTTTCATATCTAGTGGCATTTGGGATGAGACTCTGGAACCCTAGCCCTCTAGTGCTTGAGTTACATGGGATCAAGTCTGGGGGTATGGCTGACTGACTAGCCCTTAAGGCTACGTTGGTGTGTGTATAATAGTTCCTTCTTAGGGGTTTGTGTACTTGTCCCTGTGGGAATATATGGTGCAGTCTGTCGCAACTGCACTCAGCAGGTCAGGCCTCTGCTCCCACAGTGCCAACCTCCGAGCACAGTATTGTGAGCAGGTAACAGAACAGGGTAACCCTCCTGTCTGCTTGTGGGTCTGAATTACCTTTAGTCTCAAGTTCTGGGGGGATTCAAACTGTGAACCTTATGCTAGCGTACCCAAATGTACAGGCTCAGATAATCTGCTCTTCAGGGGATGCCAGATATCTTTTGCCTAAGGTCACCTAGCCAGGTATCCAAAATGAACCCTTAAAACTCTATAAAAGACCTTAGGTATATTCTTAAGTCTGGTAACACCATCAAGCTTATGAACAGCTGTCAACTTAACCACGTATACATCACATGCAAAAATAAAGAACTTGGAAGACACACCCAGACAGTCTCTTTAAAATAAGAGGTGTACTTAAAAAATGGATAAAATAGGTAAAATGTAAACACAGAACAATATATCACAAAGCATACAATCACTTAAAGAACAAGATGATAGTACAAAACATAAACTCCTACCACAATACAATTAGACTTTTCTATCTAATGTATTACCTCTGTACAGTGCTTAAGTTAGTTCTTGTTTCTTAAGAGCCCAAAAGATATTTCCCTGTTGAAACACAGAATACAGGTTAAAAACTCTGTGTTTCCACCCCCTTCTATGATGTCATCTAGCTCCTCCTGTTAGAATATAAAAATTATACAAACAAGGATCTTCCTGTCAGGAGTTATTTTAAATACTGTGACTTCAGCAGAAATGAATTTCCCAAATTATGACAGTCCATAAATCAAGTATTTCCTTTGATCTTCTGTGGTTTGCTGTTCCCCTGGCAGGTCAAATATTTTACAACTTTTCACACTATCTTGTTATAGCAATGTTTTTTCCTCTAAAATGTCATAAAAGTTTTCAATCCCTATATCCTAGCAGCTGGGTCAGTTCTAATTAATTCAGATAAACAGGAGCCCCTCAATTAAGGCTCTCTAGTCTTTTAATTACCTCCTGGTTTCAGGTTAATATCCTGTTATCTCCATTTAAACCTGACCCATGGCACATCTGCCTTATGGAGATAATCATTCACTACATTTTTATATTACAAATATCAAAGAACAATCATAACCAGCTGGTCAAGTATCACAAATAACAGTTTACTGCATTCTCTGTCTGCTACTGGTTGTCCTGCGACCTGGGGGGTATCCCTAAGTCAGGTCTTTCTGGTGTATTTCCCCTGTGACTATTCCAGAATAGTCAGCAATCACATATATTGTATGCATCATACATAATAACAAAAACCTTCATAGAACATTATAACTAAAGGGAAATTTCCCCTTGTTTACTGGGTGGTTGCACACGGGGTAGTGCATCATGATGGTCCCCATTCATAACAAGTAAAACAGTACAAACATTTTAGTAATTAATGAGCATTCTTCTTCAGGGTGGTACTCCCCAATTTTATTCTCATTAACTACAAGCATGGCAGAATCCCGGTGTCCTCAGAACAAAGCAACATTCTCCCACCTTGCTGACACTTAAACAACTTTCAGTGGAGCTTACAATACCTCCATCAGTGGTTGAGGGGCATGGGGAGGGGGGACTCTAGGCTCGGTGGATCCTGGATGGGGTTGTGATGAGTCTGCCTTTTTCCCCCTCTGACTTTACCTGGGGGGAGGAGAAAGGCTAGATATATGGGAGGGGGGAGGTAAGAGGGTGAGAGAAAGGGTAGTGAAAAAGGGGGAGGGGGTGGCATTCTTTGGGTCATTAACTGCCGTGTTCCTCTTCCTGTCCAATGGGGAGTGGGTAAGGTTGCTTGGTGGTATTGCTCCTTAAATCTCCTTATTAAGACCTTAAGGATAGGAGGGAGGAGGGGTGTGTGAGATGCCCTTCTCTTCATGTAGGTTCTTCATTGTGGAAGGGGGATGGGGGAGAAGTGGACTGTACTGACCTCTTCTCCATTGCACCCCCAGACTTCTTAACACCATAGTCCTTGCGAGTCAGGGAGCTGTCCTTATCATGGACCCTGAACCATTTCACTTGTCCCCTTGCCTTGAGCCTTGCATATGGTCTTTGCTTGTGCCCCTTATAAGTGTGAATGTAGGGTATCCCTGGGGCCACTGTCACTCATGCAGTGAGAGAGTGGCATTGTCAGCGAAATCGGCAACCAGGAGAGCAAATACAAGGGAATTACTCAGGATTACATTTCCCTCTGCTCTCCCTGTGATTATTCCTTCTAATGGCTGACTCAGTGCTAGTGAGTATGGTTGTTTTTTGTTGTGGGGGTGGGGTTCCACTCAGCTAACAGTTTGTCTTCACCCTCCCAAAAATTCCTCACTCTCCCTACACAGCCATTGCCTTAGGTTGGAGGGCAGATCTGTGGTGGTATGATGCCCGGTGCACGCTCTGCTTGCAGCTCACTGAGCTACTGTGCAACAGTTGACGGGGATGCTTTGCACAGCTGCATGGAGCTTGAAACTGCTGGCAAAGTATCCTTTTAGGTACATAGAGCGCTTTGCTGACAGCTGTTGCTCTTGGTTGCTAGGAGACCAGGCTCCAGTTGCAGGCTTGCTTCTCTCCCCTCCCTTTCTACAGACAATTCTAAGAGGGTGAGGGGTTCAGACAGAGAGAAAGTTCAGATTGGGAGGGGAGCTCCAGCTCTGTCTAGGCATCATTTTCTAGCTGCAAATGAACATTTTCCCCCATGTTTCATTCAGTGCTCATTTGGGGATAGGTAAGTGGCATGAGATCTGCCATGGTGGTGCTGATTGGTATCCCTTTATTTTCGCTCCAGAGGAGATAGTCTACATGTGGAACAGCCACCAGACCCCCCTGGGATATCGGGGGATGTGGGAGCTGTCCAACAAGGATGGATCCTCATCACCCCTTCTTACCCGGAGGATGAGCTCCATTTGTAAGGTATGGGGCAGGTGGTCTTCTTTATCTATATGTGTCCATTCTCCCCATGGTTTTCCCCTTAGAGGCATTTACATCAAAGAACAACACCCTCCCCAAGTGAGCACTGGACTCTTGACAGTTATTTACATTGCATCAGTTACATCTGCTCTGTGATTTAGAGAAAGGAGATTAGGCAGAGGATCACAGAAACCCTGTTGGCCCCATTGAGGAGCCAAATATGGGCAGAATGGGGTGAGGAGCAGGGTACAAAGGTCTTGGTACCAGGCTTAGTAGAGGTGGGAGTGGAGGAAGATTAGAGTAGAGTAGTGCAGAAGGGGGAGGAAAAAGACAAGTGACAAATTGCTTGTGCCAGTAGTACTTACATATATACCATGTCTGGCCTAGAGCTTATAGTTCAGTCTTGCCACTGCAGGTTTCTCTGGCAAGGAAAATCAAATCAAACTGGCCGATCAAGTGTTCTCTTGCCTGCGTGTGGGTGGGCTGAGGGTCGGTGGTGTTCTCAGATGCTGTGTATCTCATTTTTGTTGCACTATACCACACAGCCAGCTTCATTTAGTAAAGGGCAGATGTGTTGTATAGTGTAAACTTACAACACATCTGTCCTTTTATCTAAATGTCAGTTGTGTCGTAGAACAAATGGCTCCTATCCCCAAATTATATGGCACTAAGTTAACAAAATGTAGCTGAACATCACTTGGAGAAACGTTGCAGCTGTAACAAACTCTGCTCCACTCTACTTCCACCCTCCTAACCAACTCAGAATCCAGGCTTGTCATTCATTGCTGATTTTTTAAGTGCTGTGCTTGAATTAGTATTACCGAACTAAACCAGATTAGGGGGAATGTGAATTAGATCTGGTAACAGGTGGTGCTGTGGAAATTAAAGTTGCTTTGCGAATAGAAGTGACAGCAGCTTGCCTCCTCTCTCTCTCTCTCTCTCTCTCTCTCTGTCTTCTCTCTCTCTCTCTCTCTCTCATTTGATAGACGGGTCTAAATCACTACAATTCCATCTTCACAGCCAATTTCAAGAATCTGATCTGGTTAAAGTGATGGCTTTCCCACTTCACTCACTGAAAACAGTCTGTATTTTATTTATTATTCAAACCTTTATCATGTTTATAAAAAGGACCCTATGAAACAAAACCTTGCTTTTTTATTGAAAAATACTGTTAATGACATTTTCATTTATGTTGGATTAATTGATTGCATTCCTGGGTTTCCATGTTATCTTGTAGGGAACAGAGATGTACATTTGTACACAGTGCTTTCATCAGTAAGATAGTTTGTTAGACACAGTGGTGCCAGCGTTTTGTGGCAATGTAATGTTTAGATGAAGAAGCAGTTTAAAATATGTATTCAACCTTAAATTGTGACATTCTATTTCCATTCATATTGTGTGGTCTATAGCAAACACATTTCAAGAAATGAACAGTGTACTCCATATCTTTGTGTCATATTTAAGCAATAAGGCATGACAGGGTGGTATATCATGGAATATCATCACGCCTTGGGTGGTTGGGCGTGGGCCGCAGGCGGGTGCATTCAACCACCAGAAGTGAACGATATCCACTATATACCACACCCTGAGTGACTTATTGCTATTATGAACCGAGTTTCAAGTTTTATAAATAAAAAAATAAAAGAAACAGGTTTTTAAAACATTTTATGAATGAGTTTTTGGGTGGTGTAGGAGTACATTTTGAAAAAATAGTTCTCAGACAGTAGAGAACAAGGAGGCTGGTGATGCCGGAACTTTTTTTAAGCTGTGATGATGTGGCCCAATATCATCACGGCTTCAAAGAGCTCTGGGCCAATCAGATTCCTCTCTTTATGATCCTCAGTCCATAATTAAGTATATATCACCCCCAGTATCCCAATATATATTCAATGAATGTCAACCTGTAAAAACAGAAAACAGTCTCCCAACGTCTTCTTTCTTTTTTTACCTGTGAAAAAAGAAAACCATCCCTCATCATCCCCACCTTCCTTCTCCCCTCATCCCACACCCCTCACTGAGCACCCACCACCCACCACCCCACACCCCCTTACCCTATACTTATCTGCTGCGGTTGTGCACTGCCATCTTCTGTGGACTGGGATACATCTGCACTCTTTCAATCCAAACCACAAACTGAGAAGTAAAGGTAAGTGCCGTGTAAAATATTTCAATGGCATTTTCAACTTATTTTGATATCTTCACCATTTTTAGGTACTTTTTCACCAAATTTTCAATGTTGGTTTTTTGGGACCCCACCTCATGAACACTGGCACTGCCATTTCATTAATCAGTCCCAGAAGGTGATTTTTCTGTCACTTCACAGAATCATCTTTTGGGACCGATTAAGGAAATGAAAGTGTCAGTGTCCATGAGGTGGTGTCCCAAAAGTCCATGTTGAAAATCTGGTGAATAAATTCAAATGATGTCTGCTTTATGAGCTTGTGTTTTGCAGTTTCTATGCAGATGCATATCTTTGGTAATTTACAATATTTTGAGTCAGATTTTCAACATACCAGTTTTGTCACATCACCTCATTAACAGTAAAGCTGTAATTTTCACAGCCTTGCCCAAATGTGTTTTCACACTTGTGGCATGGAATGGCATGGCACTATGCCAAATCACCTTTGGGACCCGATTAACAAAATGATAGTGCCAGTGTTCATGAGGTGGGGTCCCAAAAAGGCCCATGTTGAAAATATGGTGACCAAAATCCTAAAATGGCACGTTGAGAGTTTGCATTGCTCATCTTCTACCCAGGTGCATAACTTAGGTAATTTACAATATTTTGACTCCAGATTTTCAACATATCCATTTTTTCCCTCCACCTCATGACCAGTACAGCTGTAATTTTTCACATCCTGTCCAAAATGTGTTTTTGTACCTGTGGTACGGAATGGTGTTTCAGCACATATTTGAACATTTTCATCTACGGGGTTTATGAGGTGGGGTCATAAGAAGACTATGTTGAAAGTTTTGGGTCAAAATATTTAAAAAAATTATTATTAAGTAACACTGCATGCTGGAATGTCCATTGCACCTCTAGGGAACAGTTCAGGTGTGGACTCAGTCAGCCAGTTTGCTGGGACAAGGGTGATGGGGAATGTGCTGCAGCATGCAGCACCAGTCATGGCCCAGGTAGGGACTTAGTAGTATATTGGCACAGATGCCACACCCTGTGGTAGGTCAGGGAACCTCACCCACAAAGTATCAAGATGTGTGCTGGGGTCTGATGGGCCCATGCACTGCATCATGACTGTCTCCAGTATTGTATTTATCTCATTTTGTGCAGGTCCCAAAGGGGCCTGCGCAAATGAGGACACAGGTCCACTATTACAAAAAGAAGGAAATTAGTTGCAAATAAACTCCAATAATTTAGAGATTAGGGTTGTAAAAATGCAAAGCATACAAAGATGGGAAATGAAAAAACATTAGGGATTTGGGTCTCCGGAGTATTGGTGAATCAGTGGTGTGGTCTTGCTTGGCATTGTCAACCCTAATGCCCACCCCTACCATGGATCAGACAAGGTCAAATGTGATGTCTTCATGCAGGGACCCTAGGGCCCTGTGTGAAGAAAGCTCTGATAGAGTATGTTGGCTGTACTGTATCACTATGATGCCCTAGGTTGAAGCTGTATCTGGTGCTTTGGACAGGAGGCTATGGGCTGGGGGGTTGACAACCCCAAGTAAGACCCCACCACAGATTCACCAATACTCCGCAGACCTGGAGGGCCTATGCTGCCACCTATGGATACCATTTTGTAAACCTGAGGACATAGTTATGGGTGGGTGGGAACGCAGGGTCCGGAGAGCCCATGCTCCTACCTATGGATTCCAATTTGCAAATGGGTGGGATCAGAGGGCCTGGAGTGCCCACGTTCACACCCATTTTGCAAACCTGGGGACATGGTTATAGGTGAGTGGGAGTGCAGGGCCCACCTATGGACACCATTTTGCAAACCTGAGGACATAATTATGGGTGGCTGGGAGAGCAGGGCCCATGGGTGGGTGGGAGCACAGAGCACAGAGTGCCCATACTCCCATCTATGGATACCATTTTGCAAACCTAAGGACATAGTTATGTGTGGGTGGGAGCACAGGGCCCACGGGGCCCACACTGCCACCTATAGATGCCATTTTGCAAACCTGGAGACACAGCTATAGGTAGGTGGGAGTGCAGGGCCTAGAAGGCCAACATTTCTACATATGGATACCATTTTGCAAACCTGAGGACATAGTTATGGGTGGGTGAGAGCGCAGGGCCCAGAAGGCCCATGCTCCCACCTATGGATTCCATTTTGCAAACCTAAGGATTCAGTTATGGATGGGTATTAGTGTAGGGCCTGTAGGGCCCACGCTTTCACATATGGATACCATTTTGCAAACCTGAGGACATAGTTATGGATGGGTGGGAGGCAGGGCCTGGAGGGCCCATGCTCCCACCTATGGATTCCATTTTGCAAACCTGAGGACACAGTTATGGATGTGTGGGAGTGCAGGGCCTGGAAGGCCCACACTCCAGTGTATGGATACCATTTTGCAAACCAGATGACACAGTTATGGGTGGGAGCACAGGGCCAGAAGTGCCCATGCTACCTGCTATGGATACCATTTGCAAACCTGAGGACATAGTTATGGGTGGGTGGCAGTGCAGGGCCCAGAGGGCCCGTGCTACCACCTATGGATATCATTTTGCAAACCTAAGGACTCAGTTATGGATGGGTATTAGTGTAGGGCCTGGAGGGCCTGCACTTCCACCTATGGATTCCATTTGCAAACCTGGGGACACAATTATGGTGGGTGGTAGGTCAGGCCCAGAGGACCCACGCTCTCACATATGGATACCATTTTGCAAACCTGAGGACATAGTTATGGATGGGTGGGAGGCAGGTCTGGAGGCCCATGATCCCACCTATGCATTCCATTTTGCAAACCTGAGGACACAGTTATGGATGTGTGGGAGTGCAGGGCCTGGAAGGCCCACATTCCAGTGTATGGATACCATTTTGCAAACCAGATGACACAGTTATGAGTGGGAGCACAGGGCCAGAAGTGCCCATGCTACCTGCTATGGATACCATTTGCAAACCTCAGGACATAGTTATGGGTGGGTGGCAGTGCAGGGCCCAGAGGGCCCGTGCTACCACCTATGGATATCATTTTGCAAACCTGAGGCCATAGTTATGGGTGGGTTGTAGTGCAGGGCTTGGAGAGCCTGTGCTCCCATCTATGGGTACCATTTTGCAAACTTGAGGACACAGTTATGGGTGGTGGCATGGTAGGTACCAGCAAAGGAGTTGTTCAAAATACTGGCATACCTGTGTCTCAGATTTTTACAGCCAGAACTGTTGCATCCATGCTGGTGGGGGATGATAGTGAGAAGAAGGGAGACATTGACACCAGCACAGGAACAGTGATCCAGGAGGAGGGTGACAAGTCTGTTGGTGTGGCTGTCCCAGGGTGTGTTCCTGCGGGAGTTGGTGGTGGTGATGATAGTGTTCAGCCAGAGTCTGATAATCCTGGAGATATGGGTAGTCAGCACCCTAAGGAGATGGTTGTAGAGAAAGAAAAAGGTGCTGTACAAGAAGACAGTGATAGGGAGGAGGAGGAGGACAAGGACATGATCAGCATCAGTGTTGATGATGAAGACTGGGATGATCCCTCATGGGAGCCTCAGTTTAGAAAGGTCAAGGGTGATGTAGGCCATGTACATGCAGTCTGTGGATTAGGCTGTCACCAAGCCTATCAGCAGCACTCCTCCAAGCAGTTAAGTCACCCCCCCAAACAAGTAGTCTCATGGAAGTGATGAAAGCAGCCCAAAAAGCACAAATTTCAATGCCTGTTTAGCAACCCACCCAGTCCCAGCAGCATGTTAAGTCCAGAGGTCAAAAAACCCTAATTTGGGACTTTCACATGCTTGATCCAGTTGATGAGACCATAGCGATACATCGACTGTGTCAAGCACATGTTATTCAGGAAACAAAGAGATGCCACATAGGCACAAGTGGCCAACATGCCCACCTGAAAAACAAGCACCTGCTGCACTGGCAGCAACACCAGAAGGATGCCAGAGCTGTTGAAGGGATGTCACTCAGCAAGTTAAATGTAACTGAGAACAGTTCAATACAGCAGGAGGAGGGAGAGCACACTGGGTCAGTGCTCATGGAGGAGGAGCATGAACAATCCTTTGCTCCGTCGCGTAGTGGGCATAGCAATGGAGGCACCACTCTGAGTCCCTTGACTCAGAAAAATACATCATCACATCCAAAATCAACCAAAATAATTATTTTCATGCAGTCTGCACATCCCCAAGACTCTACTGTTACCCCTAAAAGAGCAACATTGGTGCCTCAAGTACTGCGTTCTGGTCGAACAGCCCCAAAGATGCAGCCCACACTGAAGACCGTCCTTGAGCTGCATGCAAAGTACCCGCTCAATCATGCTGCTGCATGTGAGTTAAATGCTGCCACCACTGAAATGCTGGCCATCGATTTGTTGCTGGGTTCCGCAGGTTGATGGCCCATGCCTGTCCCAAATGGCAGGTTCCATTGTGAACCTATTTCTCTAAGCATGCCATGCCAGAGCTGTACGGTAGAGTTGTTGATTCCATAAGACATACAATGAAGCATTCTGTGTCAGAATATATCCAGCTCAGCATGGATATGTGGACCACTGGACAAACAGCTGCAAGCTCATATCTATGCATAACGACACACTGGGCACAGGTACTTGGTGTGTTAGCTGATTGTGGGCCTGGCAAAACCTGCCTGAAGCAAACTTGTGGTGGTAGCAACACCCCTGAAATTTGGCAGCATGCAACCCTGAGTATGTGAAGTGTTTCTGGTTCTCACATGGCTGAGAAAATGCTTAATGTTCTGCTGGGCGAGATTGATGAGTGGCTGCACACGCAGTCACTTACAGCAGTATTTATTGCAAGTGATAATGGCTCCAATGCAGTGAAGTGCATTGGTGATGGTGTTTTTTTCAGGGTGCCCTGCCTGGCACACTGCCATAATCTTGTTGTGCAGAAGTTTTTAAACCATGCAGACATTAAGGAAACTGTGTCTGTCACCCATTGCATCTGTGTGCACTTTGTCCATTCTGCAAGGGCCCATGACCATCTACGTGAGCTGCAGCGCAATGATCATCTGCCTCAGCACCGTATGAAGCCTGATGTTGTGACCAGGTGGAACTCCATGCTGTACATGATTGACCGGCTGTTTGAACAGTATAAGGCTGTCTCAGAATACTGCTGGTGCATACCACAGGACAGTGGTGAAGTGTCCATCTCTCTAACAACAGAGCAGTGGTGCCAAATGGATGGGCTAATATGCATTCTCCATCCATTCAAACATGCTACACAGGCAGTGAGTTGGGACACTGCCTGTATAAGTCAATCCATACCCCTCATACATGTGCTGAGACAGACACTCGTGAATGTCCAACACCAGATGGAGGTACGTGGGGATCATAGCAGTTGTAATCTAATGGATCACATGCTTCATGTGCTGGACAGCAATACACATATTTCCAGCATTTTATGGTCAGATGAATTTGCCATCGCAACCATGCTTGATCCATGTTACAAACATGGGCTGCCTTCTATAATTGGAGGAGGTACTCAGCGACTGCAAAAGTTGACAGAGAACTTCATTACACAGGTGTTTGGTGCACAGATGACAATGGCACATAAGAAACACACTGCACAGAAAACGGGTGTTGCTACCACCACCAGCAGCTCGCAGGCAACCCAATCTGAGAATATGGGGAAGGTACAGCAGAAAATGGCAAATAGTCCCATTTGGGATGTTCTCTATCAGGTGGGAGTGGAAGATATGGAAGGCAAGGAGGGGGTGACAGATGAGGCAGCTGGACTCAGGGCAGCAGAATGTATGGTGGAGGCCTACATGGGAGACACAAAGCTCCTTTCCATTACTGATGAGTCATTGCAGTACTGAAGCAGCAAAGTGACTGACTGGCCAGCACTAACATCAGTTGCTGTGAAATACCTGAGCTGCCCACCATCCAGTGTCATTGTGGAATGAGTGTTTAGGTTGGCTGGGACCATTGTGCATGACTGGAGGACCAATTTGTCACCCAAGAATGTGTCCATGCTAACATTCATCAACATGAACGAAGGGCACATTCTGCATAACACAGTGATGTCAATGGTGTTGTCACATGAAGTGTCTCAGTGATGATGATGATGATGATGATGATGATGATGATGATGACAATCCCTCTACTAAGGCATCCACCAGCAGTGAGGTGGGTGAAGCAGCAATGCTGAGAGAGAATTTCCACTTGGTGACAACTCCAGGCTTGAAGACTGTGAGGGCTGTTCTTGGAGGATGTGACAGTAGAAGTGGAACAAGGCTGAAGTTACTCGAAGGACCCCCCCCCCCACACACACACACACATATACAACCACTTTTAGCTCAGTATAGTGTTATAAATTATTTTTATCTATCTGTCATTGATTTGTGATGATTGTGTTATCTGCTGCAGTGTTAATCAGTTTCATTTGATTACCCTTTGCCTAAACTGTTGCTTGGTTCCAACCTAATATGAAATCAGCAGTCAAACTACCATAACCATAAACATTTAACATTATTACAGTTATAATGTTTACTGCCAAAAATATAAAGATACACATTTTACTTTTCATTTCAACTAACCCCATCTTGAAGCAAGATATGTTGCCTTGACATCTTTTAAAGTGCCCATGCTGGCACATGCCACACCTGGCCCTCCCCTCTTGCCACCTGACACGCCCATGCACTCCATGTGAAAAATAAATATTTTCTGTCACTTACTCTCCATGACATGCTGAAGAACCCTTCTAGTACAAGTAGAGTATGAATGTAAAACACTCATTCAACTGGTAGCACCAGCTAAACAGATTTAGCAAAATGGTGAATGGTGGCCATCTTTAATGATGTGTCATTAATTACAAAATAATCATAAAAAAATGCTTAACAACATCCAATTCCCCCAAAAAATGTAATTATAAGTACTACCATAGTACTTGGACACAAACTGTGATGGTCCCTCAGAGGGAGAGGTGTTTACTGCCGCAGTATGGCTTCTAAATTTTCCTAATTACTCCAGCTCTGCCACCTCAAATGATTAGACAAGACATTAGTCCCCTCCACCTAATTACTAAACATCATCTCCACCATCCATTTCCACATATACCTCCTCCCTGGATGTACTGTTTAATTGTTAATGAAACCAGTGGCCTACATCGCAGTTCAAGCAACCCACGCTGACTTCCACACACTAGCTCCTGCAGGGCCTGGATGTAGTCATTGCACAGACATGGGATGAAAACTCACCAAAGCAAAATGACCTAAGCAGGAACAATGACAGGAAACATTATGAATACTTGTCCATCTGCATACCTGGTGTTAACAAGTGAATTAGAAGCAAAGAAAACAAAATATATACTTACCATATCCCGTGAATGTAAATAAACTCTGGAAATTGCCCCAAGAAGGAACATGTGGTGTGGGGCACATGAAGCAAGCAGCAGGCATAAGGATTCCACAGTATCCTAAAAGTACTGTGTACCTGGAAATAAGATAAAAAGAACAAACTTTGAGGATTGTTAAAGTTCCACTCCCATCCCCGACCCCATTCACCCCCACCCTCCTCCCACCCCCACTGAAGACCATAAAAATAAAGAACTACTTACTTCAGGGACTGCCTGTGAAACTGGAACCATTGTACCACTAAATAAGTGCCCATGTCTTGAGCAGCAGCAGCAGCAGGAACAGGAGGTAACATCACCGAATTTTTAAATGTTACAAAAGCAAACAGAACACAATTACTATCAAACTCAGACATCCGGACTACAGTAACCTACCCCAGCAATGAAAAATGAAATACTTACTGTCTGCATTGGGAAATGTGGTACATTCCAACATCCCAGATCTGAATCCCAGCCTGATGGAGCTTGCTTGGCTTGGCATCATGATGATGTAATCCTCAGCCAATTAGAAAATAATAGGAAAGTAGTACAAATATAATAGAACTCAAGACACCACAATACCAACCCACCCCCTCCCTTCTCTTGCACAAAAAAAAAAATACAGACAGATACTTATGTGTGCAGCAGCAGCAGTGTGGACACTGTGATGATGATCCATCAACACCAGCCAAAACATTACTTCTCCTGGCAAGTTGGCAACTAGTCAGAGCAGCAGGCAGCAAGCTACAGAACCACAAAATCTCATTCACTCCATACCGTACAAGTTACAACTACAACATCACCACAGCCAAACAAGACAGCAGCACTGAGAAATTATAATTCTATATTTCTCAATCAATTGAGAAACCAGCAGTAGGAGGCAGCAAGTGCTAATAGCAGCAGCATTTTTTTAGGAGGAATTTTCTCAGCATGGTACCCCTTTTGGATATTTCATAATTCCCACAATAATTGTATCTCCCTTTTCTCACAATTTTGCCATGTGTTTTTTTCTGGACTAACTGTATAAGACCTGTTCTGCACAGCACAGCAGCTAGCGGCAACAAGATTCAAGACAAAACAGCATTTTTTTTGTGCAGCAGGTGGGGGGGGCTCTATAAAATTCCTGGACTGAAACCACATTTAGGTCTCAATTGTATGCAGCATTTCTCATGTAACATTTCTGGACTTCAAAGGCATGTTCTGCACTAGCTGCAACAAGATTTATCCTGAAATCATTTTTAAATAGTGGATGAAACAGCATTGTTTTTGTCCGGGTGGTGGTGGGGCACTATATAACATCATGACTAAGAGCAGATTCATGTCTCAATTTTATGTAACATTTCTGAACTTGTAAGGCCTGTTCGGCACTAGTGGCAACAAGATTCATCCTGAAATCATTTGTAAACAGTGGACAAAACAGCATATTTTTGTCCAGCTGGTGGGGGGAGGGCTCTATAAAACATCTGGACTAAAACCACATTTCTGTCCCAGTTTTATATAACATTTCTCATGTAACATTTCTGGACTTCTAAGGCATATTCTGCACTAGTGGCAACAATATTCATTCTGAAATCATTTGTAAACATTGGACAAAACAGCATTTTTTTTGTCTGGGTGGTGGCAGGGCACTATACAACATCATGACTGAGAGCAGATTCATGTCTCAATTTCATCCTATTTTTTTCATGTCATATTTCTTGTCTTATCATGCCTGTTCTTCACAGCATGCCGGCAAGAGGCTGTGTTAAACTGTGGCCCAAGTGCACATTTTGGACTGGGTGGTGGGACACTATAAAACATCATCATGACTGGAGGGGAGGGACACCAAGTTAACATTTGAGGCAAGCCCAAGGGACACCTGTTGTTTAGCACAAAAAAACATATTTATGTTTAACTTTGCAATAAAAGTTCTTATGTTTCTATGGTTGCTGTGTATGATTTGGACTGATGCTGCACACAGCCAGATCAACTGCCATAACATCACATAGCTTTGGGGAAAACATTTTGTTCACAGGAACAAATTACAATACTTGTCATTTGAGGATAGGAGGAGGAAATATATAAAGAAGGAGTAACATAAAACAAGAAGAAAGGTACAGTGTTTATGGGTACAGTACTACAGTGACTGGCAGTAACACATGATGGGGACATGCAGGGTCAGGGCAAGGGTATTCATATGAGAGGGAAAGGAGGAGCATAAACATTATATAACACACAAAACCACTGGACAAGAAAAAGAGGATATAGAAGAGGAAGAAGACAGAAAAAATTTTTTTGTTTCTTTTTTATTTCTTATTTTTAGGGGGCGCGGATGAGGAAGAGTGACAGTAAAAAAGAACAAAAAAAGGAAAAAATTTTTGCTGCTGCTCTGCCTGCCTAATTGACAAATTTTTCCATCAATCATAACCTACATGGCACTAGCACCAGACCTTGATTCTGCACTGCCACCACCACCCCCATGATGCAGCTCCGACAGGTGTTCCAACACTTTTTGTTGATCCTCCATTATTTTTCTCATGTCCCCCCTGGTGTCCTGGCAGAACTAATCAAACTCCTGCCTAAGACCTTGCACCTCACTGTGCACAGCTGCCATCTCATGTTGCACAGCCTCCAGGTCTTCATTGCTGATGAGGACCTGCCCTGGGGCTGCTGCAGGCTGTGCAGAATCAGCATGTTGGCAGCACTGGTAGCTGTGGGGTGAATTCACTGATGGTGCTGCTGCCTCCAACTGCTGTGTCCTGGACCTGGTATGGCACCCCTAGGCTGACGCTGACCGCCTTCCTCCTGCTGGCCCCCTTCCCCTTCTGCATGCTCACCCCCACTGCTAGTGCTGCCTCCTGCTGCTGCTGCCTCTTGCTGTTTTGGAACCACTCTGCAGGGTGGTGGTGCTGCAGATGGCTCCTTGCCCATCAGTCTGAAGGTGTTCCCCTTTCTTCCCCGCTGAACACTCTGGCCAAGGTTACAGATGACAACACTGTCATCTTCACTGTTAGTGGTGAAGAAGGACCACGCTGATGACATGTTTGCCTGGTGAGGGATGCAGCTGATGTTCTGGCAGGGACCACAATGTTCTGCCCTTGCTGGAGGGTGGCAGGGGCACATGCTGCTCCTGCTGGGGGGCAATGGGCTCCTGATGCTGGGAGATGGGGAACCTGCTGCTGCTGGAGGGCAATGGGGTCCTGTTGCTGGGGTGGGGGCAGATGCTTCTGCCGTGGGGACCTGTCTTTCAGACAGAAATGCTCGCCTGTTAAGGGGAACACTTTTAGTTGCCTTCTGTCCGGTCCCTCTTTCTCTATCTTTCCCATCCATATTAGAAAACTAAAATAAAAAAATATGAAAGAGAAGGAAAAAGAAAGAAAAAGAGAGAGTGAGGGAAACACACACACACGCTATAAACTTAAAGACAGAAAAATATAAGCCCACAGAAAATATCCTAACAAAGAAAGATTAACTGTTTTTAAAGTAAAGAATCTGGAAGTACAAACTTAAAGTTATAAACTTTTTTCCTGCTGCCTACTTTCAGACTACTGCCTCTCTGCCTGCAAGCACTTGCAAAAGGAAGCAGAATCAGTGCCTTTCTGCCTCAGTGCAGTCACCCATGTGACCTGCAGAGAGTAAGTCATGTGACAAGCCTTTTTTCCCTAATTTCACCTAATAGTACCACAAGGGGAAATTTACCGGTGAAAGTGAAATTTACCAGTGAAGCTGATGGTGAAATTTTGACATAAGTACTTAATTTTGTGAAATGTTTTGTGAGGTGAAATTCATGATTTCACCGGCGAAATAAAATTTCTCAACATTTCTAATGCTGAGGGAGTAGGTACAACCAAACTGTGTTCCTACCTATTAGAGCTGAAACATATGCTTGGTTGGTGTCAGAGAGCTGTAACAGTAATGGGAAAGGGTTCATTTCAGCTATGGCTATTACCTCAGGATCCAGCACCCAGTGTTTTTTTTTTTGCTGGGGGATTCTCCGAGTGGCACCATGGAAAGTCCCAGAGTTGAATGAGATCTGTGTTTAGTGTCATGGAGGTGCAACAGTAATGGCTAGGTGTGCAGCTGGTCTGTAGCTGTGAACTCAGGATCCAGTGCCCAGTGTTTAGTGAGGGGGATATTCCCTGAGTGGTGCCATACAAGGTCACAGAGTTGAATCATATGTTTGTTTGCTGTCAGGGAGCATGGACAGAAATGGGAAGGTGTTCAGTTATCCTGGGACTGTCACCTCAATATCCACTGCCCAGCGTTAAGAGGTGGGGCATTCTCTGAGTGGGAGCATGCAAGGTCTTAGAGTTGAATAGTATGTGTGGTTGTTGGATGGTGCTGGGTGTTACAATATCCAGCACCATCCCATAACCAGACATATGATTCAACTCTGGGACCTTACACAGTCCCACTCAGGGAATGCTCCCCCCCTTCCAAATACCAGGTGCTGGATCCTGAGGTCACAGCCACAGCCCAATGAACACCTGCCCATTACTGTTACACCTCCCTGACATGAAACACAGATCTGATTGAACTCTGGGACTTAGCATGATGCCACTCATGGAATCTCCCCCCAACCTAATGCAAGTACTGTATTCTAAGGTGACAGCTACAATGCAACTTAACCCTTTTCCATTTACATCTTACCTTCCTTTCATGAAATACACATACTTTTAAATCTTGTGACCTTATAGAACTCTAGTCAGGGAGAGCTCCCCACTACAGAGACACAGTGTAACTGTTGGATCCTGTAGTAACACTATAGCTGAACTGTAATTCTACCCTTTAGTGTTACTATTACCTCATGTGACACACACATCTGATTGAATGCTTGGATCTTTTATGGTACAAGTTAGGATATACTGTGTGTCCCTCACTCAGCTTGACTGGTGTGGACTGAGGCAACTGCAATATCCAGCTGAACCAGTACCCAATATTGTGTCATGTTCGTGATAGTAAACACTCATCTGATTCAAGTGTGGGACTTTGTATGGTACCACTCAGATAGAATACCCCTTTCCTCCCCCAACCCCCACCTGTCCAAGTGCTATATGCTGAGATTATGCCCACAGTGCATTTAAACCCCTTCTCATTCCCGTCTAACCTTTCTGTTACCAAGCATGTATATGTTTAAAATTGTGACCTTACATGATCTTACGCGGGAAATGCAAACTCCCCGCCTAGTCAGACAGTTACATTACAAGCCTACAGCCACTGTACTGGCAATAAATTTACTCGTGCTGAAAACCAGACTGTAGAGTACTGTGCTACTGCAAGCCTGAAGTCACTTTCCATGTCCACCACAGCAACAGTAACATACCTTAGAATGAGTCCTACAGAGTTTTATCTATCCCTAGCTGACCATCTGTGTGTGAACAATAATACTGGTACATATTAGCAATGCAAGAGCCTGAAACAATTTTTGATATAATTCAGTTACTTATGGTCCACCACCCTCTCTCCAAACTGTGGCTTCCCAGCCTGTGTCCAGAGCTCATAGGCCATGTCATACCAGGCCTTGTCTTTTTCTGGGATTGTGCCACCTTTTTTAATTTGTAGAATAGCTGCCTGAGCAGCTACCACTTTCTCTTTGCAAATATTTTTGTCCTTATCGGGCATATTTTTTTTTTTTTCAGAGATGCCTGGCCACTCCTTCCACATTTCTTTAAGTTCTTTGTTGCTCTCATGAGCACCTTGGGTCACCAATTTTCCCCACAGCCTCCACCAGTAGAGGCACCCTCTACACTCCAATCTTTGACCATGTTTTGCAATAGAACACAAATAAAAGAGAAATGCTTTACATTATTTATTTAGTTTTTGTTTACTGGGTAAGTGCACTGGACAACAACTATCATCCATTTTCAGGCATGACCTGGGAGAGTTACAGACAAGGTCAGCACATCATATCAAGAGAAGTTACAGTCAACATACAACACAACAAAATCAATAGGGTTACAGGGTAATCACATCATAAGCAGTGGTCAGACCAATGAACAAGGTTTACATAGAGAGTACAAAAATGCAAAATGGGCAAGCATCACAGAAAAGAAAACCTATCAATTGTAAGTACTGAGGGCAAGTTAGGGACAAAAGGAGGGAGAACTTACTGCAGAGGACTAATGGGGAGTGGGAGGCAAACACCCAGCATGTTGGATCTTAGGGCCATGAGCTGGAGCAGTAGAGCCCTAGAAGTGCTAAAGGGTCACAGGGAAGAGACAAGGACAGTTCAGAACTCAGTGTAATTTAGGGAAAAGAGCACTTGTTCTTGATTTGTAGATGACTTTTGAGGCAGTTGTTGAGGATTTGGTGGGACTGAGTGTGTTTCAGCTAATTTGGGGAGAGTTCCAGAGTTTTGGTCCAGATACCACAAAGGCAGTCTTGCTCATCCTTGTACTGCATGTGGGAGTATCAAGTAAAGAATTGTCTGAGGGCAGGGAGTAGGTCAGTGAAGAAGGTTTGAACCAGCAAGCAATAGTCTTGGGGAGGCCTTCTGTAATTATTTTGTCAATGATGCAGCCTGCAACGTATGATCCGTAAGAGGAGGGGGAGAGCCAGTCAAGGTTGCCATAGAGCACACAGCAATGTGTACGTCTTGGCTTAGATAGAGCAAAGTGACAGATACTGTTGTAACAGGGCTCCCATTTGCTTAGAGCAGTTTTAGTTGCATCCATGAATATTAGGAGCCCATATGTGAGGCCAGGCCTTAGTACACACTGAGCGATGGTGAGTCTTGTAGCAGTGGTAAGGTTGTGATGTGTTTTATATGCAATGCCTAGCTTAATATGAACTAACTTGTGTACAGTTGATATATGGAGACTGAAATCAAGAGAAGGGTCCAGAGTGATGCCCAGGTACCTGAAGGAGTCCACTATGTCAATTGAGGAGCTCCAAGTCCCTCATAGAGAGCAAGGAAGGGCAAGCTCTGAGTCTGGGTACTGAGCCAAAGAGCATGGTGACTGTTTTTGGTGCTGAGGAGGAGCTTGTTGTGTGACAACCATCAATCAATGGTGGAAAAACCCAGTTGAGCTTACTGTTGATGTTGATGATGTCAGCTGCGCTGGTGTAGAGGACCATATCGTCCACATACAGGATGGTGTCACATGAGCCAAGAGACTTCGGCAGATTGTTGACAAATATAGAGAATAAGAGCAGCCTGAGGATGGACTCCAGGGGAACTCCAACCCCTATGGGGGCAAGATCAGATGGAGCCACTTATTTCAACCAATTGTCATGTTTCAGTCAGGTAACTTTAAACCAAGGCAGCGTGAGTGGTGAGAAACCAAAGGTGAGCAGATTATCAAGCAGCAAGGAGTGATCAACCAGGTCAAATGCTTTGGTTAAGTCTATGAATATCACTACTGTAGGCATCCCCCATCTGTGGCAGTTTTAATATTGTTTGTCAGCTTTACAAGGGCTGTAGTGGTAATGTGGCCACTCATGAAACCGGATGGTATGGGGTAAGCTGTTTGGTTTGTTGAAGAAAGTCTGTGACCTGAGAGGCAATAATTTTCTCAAGGAGCTTGTTGAGGGTGGAGTATTGCGATGGGCTGATAATTATCCATACATCTGGTATCACCTTTTTGTGTACAGGTACAATCCAAGTGGTCCTCTGGAGGCATTGATCCTAAGGTGAGGGACAGATTGAAAAGTCTGGTGATAGAGGCCACTATGAGGGGGGCAGCTTGTCTGAGAAACCTAGGGAGGAACCCATCTAATCCAGCAGAACCATAATTAGGGATGGATCTGAGAAGCCAAAAGACTTTTCTCTTGGTTATCCAGCTTAAGGTCCCGGTGAGAGGATCTTGGTACCTGAGGATCCAAGGGAGAGGATGGATCCTGCTTGAATTGGCAGGAGAAATGGAATAGGTCCAAGAAATGGATATTTAAGGTAATAGCAATGGTAGTCAGGTTGTTGCAGTTGGTACTGTCCAGGGTCATGTCAGTTATTAGTTATTAGTGAGTTATTACCCTGTCCCATGCTAGATTTTACCTGGTTCCAAAAACTGCCGAGATCACAAGTAGATGAACAGAGCAGCTGTTTGTAATAGGTGCTTTTTGCCTTGTGGATGGCTATCTTGCATTCCTTTCTCAGCTATCTGTATGCAGTCCAGTCTGTGTGAACCTGGATGCATTTAGCAGTGTGCCATGCTTTATCCCTCTTCTTCATTAATGCTAGAGAAGTCCCGGAACTGGATTTCCTTTGCAGGAGGTTTCTGAGAGCATGAACTCCATGTACAAAAGACTGATGCGTGGTCACTGATGGAGTCAGGCAGCGTTCCAGCATTAGTGATCCTATCCATCCTATTTGTGAGGATCCAGTCAATAAGCGATTGATGGTTATTGTTGGTTATAACTCTGCTCGGACTTGTTGCCATTTGAGAGAGATGTAGCTTCCCTAGGACTTCCTCCAATTGACAAGTATTGTGCCCAAGCCAGTTTAGGTTAAAATCCCCAATAAGGAGTAGTTCAGACTTCCTCTTCAGTGATACTAGGTATTGTATGACATTCGTTAAACCTCTAAGTCCAATTTTTGGAGGGTTGTAAACACAGAAGATGTTCAGTTTCTTGGGATTCCCAGAAGAAGCACAGCATGCAGTAGTTCACAGCCTTTAGGAGGTGAGTCAGGAGGGTGGATAGAGAGGTGCTCTTATAATAGAGTGCCACACCTCCCCATGTTTAGATGTAGAGCAATCAGCCCTCAAGAACTTGTATCTCCTTAGAGCACACAAGAAGTCAGGTCAGGTTGGTCTGAGCCAGGTCTCTGTAAGGCCTAGTATGTTTGGGGAGTAATAGAAACATAGAATTTGATGGCAGATAAGGACCACTTGGCCCCTCAGTCTGCCCATTTCTACCTGATGGATAAGCTGCAGATTCTAGTTACTCAACAGCATACTTCCTCCTGCCCCCCACTAGAATTGCCTTATGCCTGTCCCATGCATTCTTGAATTCTCCCACTGTTCCTGACTCCACAACTTCCTCAGGAAGGATGTTCTATGCATCCACAACTCTCTCTGTGAAAAAATACTTTCTAACATTACCTCTGAGCTGGCCCCCTTCTATCTTCAAATTGTGTCCCCTTGTTCTTGCACATCTCTTCTTCTGAAAGATACTACCCTCCTGTACTTTGTTAATTCCCTTGAGATATTTGAAAGTTTCTATCATATCCCCCTCTCCCTCCTTTCCTCAAGGGTATACATATTAAGCTGCTTTAGTCTCTCCTCGTATGTCTTCTGGTGCAGACCTTGCACCATTTTGGTTGCCCTCCTCTGAACAGCCTCCACTCTGTCTATGTCTTTGTGAAGATGGGGTCTCCAGAATTGCACGCAGTACTCCAGATGGGATCTCATTAACTGTCTATAGAGAGGGATAACAACTTCCTGTTTTCTACTGTTGATGCCTCTCCCTATACATCCCAGTATCCCCCCAGCCCTCCTTACTGCCTTCTCACATTGCTTGCCCACCTTTAGGTCATCTGATATAATTACTCCTAGGTCTCTTTTGATTTTTGTTGTTATTAACTCACCTCCCATTGTGTACTCTTCCCCTGGGTTTTTGTTTCCCAGATGCATTACCTTGCACTTCTTTGCATTGAATCTGAGCTGCCACATATTTGACCATTCCTCCAATCTTGCCAAGTCTCTTTTCATTCTTTCCACCCCACTTTGTGTATCAACCCTGTTGCAGATCTTTGTGTCATCTGCAAAGAGGCATACCTTTCCTTCCAGGTGCTCTCCAATGTCACTTATAAAAATATTAAAGAGGACCGGTCCCAGTACCGAACCCTGCGGTACCCCACTAGTTACCCTCCTTTCTTCACTGTGGACTCCGTTTACTATTACCTTTTGCGTCCTGTTGTCCAGACAGTTTTTTTTTCCAGGCTACCACTTTGGGACCCACTCCAAGGCTGGCTAACCTGTATATTAATCTTTTGTGTGAGACTGTGTTGAATGCCTTGCTAAAATCTAGGTAGGCCATATCCACAGCCCTCCTTGGTCTACTACTTTGGTCACCCAGCCAAAGAAATCTATTAGGTTCATCTGACATGACCTTCTGCTGTGAAACCATGCTGCCTTGGGTCCTGTGCCCCACTGACCTCTAGGTACTCAACAATTCTTTCCTTCAGAAGTGATTCCATCATTTCCCTACCACTGAAGTCAAACTAACTGGTCTGTAGTTTCCTGCCTCTGCCCTGCTCCCACTTTGTGAAGTGGAATCACATTGCCCTCCTCCAGTCCTCAGGTACCACCCCATCCTCCCATGATTTGTTAAAGAGAGTAGTCAGTGGTGTTACTAGTTCTACCCTTAGTTCTTTTAGTATTCTTGGGTGAATCCATCAGGCCTCATTGCTTTGTCCACCCTCAGTTTCAAGAGTTTTTTCAAACCCTTTCTTCTGTGAATGGACTGGTATCGACCCCTATTCAGAGTTTCCCTTGTTTGGTTTAGGCACCTCCTCCTCATCTTTTATGAATACTGAGCAGAAATATTCATTCAGTATCCCTGCTTTTTCACTGTCACCCTATGCCCACATTCTTTTCCTTTATTAAGTCTCTGTATCCCTCCTTGGTCTTTCTTCGTTCCCTAATGTACCTATAAAAGGTTTTATCCCCTTCTTAACAGAGTTGGCTATCTTTTCCTCAGTTTGTGCCTTTGCTATTCTGACTGCCTTCCCTGCCTCCTTCTGCTTTAACTGATAAAGTTCTCTGTCCTGCTCCTTCTATGTTTCCTTATATTTCCTGAATGCTGTCCTTTTCTCCTTAAATGTCCCTGCCACCTCTTTTGAGAACCATAGTGTTTTTTTTTCCTTCATTTTGTTTTATTGATTTGCTTCACACAAAGGCTTGTTGCCTCTGCGATGGCTGTTTTGATTATTCTCCGTTGTTCCTCCATCCCTCCATCTTGCCCATTTGCTAGTGCTTTTCTAAGGCACTCTCTCATTTTCCCAAAGTCAGCCTTCCTAAAGCCAATACTCTTGTTTTTGTATGGCTTGACTCTATGGCTGTGTTTATTTTGAACCACACTGTTTGGTGGTCACTTGTTCCCAGATGGCTACCCACTTCTAAATCTGAGATCCTTTCTCCTTCTCCATTTTAGAGTACCAGGTCTAAGATTGCTCCCTCCTGAGTGGGTTCCAACCCTAGCTGTCTGAGTCATACCCCCTGTAGGGCATCATAATGACCCTGCTCTTGGATATGCCTGCAGCAAAGGTACCCCAGTTAACATCTGGCATATTCAGGTCCCCATCAACAATACCTCCCCTTTTTCTGCCATCTTAAGGATGCCTTCTATTATTTCCTTGTCCATTTCCTCCCTGAGATGAGAGGGTCTACACAACCCCATGCAGATTGTGGTGCCATTTTTGTCTCCAGGGTGACCCATAGTGACTTATCAACTTCCTGTTTACTCTTTAATTCTGTTGCTTTAATCCTTCCTTCTATAGAGAGCTATCCTCCTCCTCTTTTACCCACCCTGTCCCTCCTATAGACTGTTTATCCTGGTATGTTGACTTCCCACTCATGGTTCTCTGTGTACCATGTTTCAGTGACTGCCACAATATCCAGGCATCCCTCTTCCACTAAGACCACTAGTTCAGAGAACTTGTGCACAGACTACGGCATTGGTACTCATCACCTTCCATTTATTTTTTATGGCTTACCCTTTTAGCCTCATCCCTGTCCTTAACACCTTTTCTGCATTTATCCCTGTCCTGCTCCCCTACTGACTTCTCTGCCTTGGTGTTTACCTCTCTAACTACTGTGCTTTTGTTGGGGAGGCTGGGATTTCCCTGCTCCTTTTCAGTGCCTCCCCCCTTGGCTAGTTTAAATGCTTGCCAATGAAGCATTTAAACCTGTCATCTAGGATCCTGGATCCCCCCTGGACAGATGCAGACCATCGTGCCAGTATAAGCCTGCATCCCTCCAGGTGGCTCCCCAGTCAAGCCAAAATCCTGAGCTCCACACCAGTTTTTCAACCATTCATTGAATCCCATGGTGTGGAATACCCTAGCATCATCCTTGCCATAGACAGGCAGCACCTCCAAGAAGGTTACCATATGTGCTACTTGTCTAAGGCCCCTCCCCAACTCCACAAACTCCTCTTGCACTGCTTTGATCCCATTTACAGCCAGATCATTTGTCCCTAGGTGGACAATAATATCCAGCTCCCTCCCTCGTGCAACTGTTCCCACGATCTTGAGGATTTGATTCCTGTCCCTCCAAGCCATGGTGCCAGGCAGGCACCTTACCTCCCTATCCACTTCCTCCCCCATGTCTACCCACCTATTGATTGAGTATCCCACCAGGAGTTGGTTCCTTCCCCTGTGGGGTCTTGTGCCACCCTCCTGCGGGTCTCCTTTGTGGAGGTTCCCAGCATCCTCTTTGGTCTCCACTGCATGTGCCTCCATAGAGGAACCACTCTTTGTCAGAACAGCATATGAATTGTGGAGAGCTACAACTGGAGGGATGCACCTCTGTTCCACTACCCTCTCCCTTCCTCAGCCCACCTTGGTCCAACTGCTCCTCTTTCTTGGCAACCTCTGAGGTAACGGTGGTGGCCCTGGTGGTCCCTGGGTGGGGGAAGAGGTTTCACGAATCCTAGGCAGGTCAGTCTGGAGACAGGCAACCTCCTCCATCAGACCAGAGAGGTGCCTGCAAACAGGGCAGCATTGCAGCCTCCAGAATGTCTCCTGGAACACTGCTGCTCCACAGCCATTGCACTGCACCACTCCCATCTTGACTTATTTTGTGTCCCCTTTCCTGTTGTTCTGTATGCTTATTGTCTCCTCCCTTTATGTATTTTTACACTTACTTTCCTACTGCCTATGTTCCCTTACAACTCTCACCCTTCCAGTCCTGGGACAGGAACTTCCTGTAGTCTTCAGTAGTCTCCTTCCTCTGTGCTTGGATTCAGACCTTCAGCAGCCGGGGGGATAAAGAGTTTTTTTTTTAGGTTCCTTCAAGGTTGCTGAAACTAATGTGTCTCAGTGATCCTTCCCTTCCTACTTCCAAACAGGAAGTTCCTGTTGTCAGTCAAACCCAGGCTTCCAACTTGGCAAAATTGGCAGTGAGGCTGCGAATATTCATATGCGCAATTTTAAGACCCTTAGAGGAGAACCATGTGGGGATATGTTGAGGTGAAGTTATAAATGGAGGACCTGGGTTTGATTCAACATCCCTGGCTTGAGCAATCCACAGCAAGTGGAGTCAGATTTCCCTGTACCATTTGAGTTGGAAGGGTTCGATGTCATAAGGGTGATCACTGAAAGGCGATCATCATTATGGTGAGTGTTCATTGCTGAAATTCAGTTTCAGTGATGTACACCCCCGGCAACACAGAAAACAGTGCAGGGGACTCTAAAATTTACTTTCATGTGGGGAGGCTGTACCCCTCGCACCCCCCTACCATTAGATTCTCAATTCCACGGGGGTGCAACAGTGTAAAAAAATATTTTATCTACTCAGGCTGGGCGCAACAAAACATACCTGCTCCTGGACCCAAACTCTGCATCCCAGCCACCCCAGGCCAGCACCCACCCACCACACCACAGAACCAGCTCAGTGGCTGACCATGGCACCACCCCTCACAAACCCTCCAGCCCCTCACTCACCATGCTCGCTCCCCCATACGCATGTACGTATAGCGACATCCCATTGCCATTCGTGAACCCTCTCCATCTGGTCACCCTCCCTACTCCATTGCCATCTGGGTATGCACCTCAAGTGGGTCACCGTTTTGCTAGGTGCCCACTTGCAACTAGCCCAGATCACAGGATACCATTGGGAGTGTCTCTGAGAAGTAAGACATGAGGAATTGGAGAAAGTACTATATGTGAGCAGGATTGATGAAGCACAGGTACATATGGCCACACAGAAGGTTAGATTTCCCCAGTAGAAGGTTTGTGAAGGTGAAAGAGGTCTCTACTGAGTTTACTCGTGACACACTGTGAGCTCCAGAGACCACTAAGAGGTCCATGCAGGTGAGTACCAGAGATAGCCCCAACCCTATAGCAACACAGGAACCAAGCAGCTTCATTTTAAGGGCCAGGCATCAATTTCCTAGTGACCTGGTAGAGGCAAAAGGCAGAGTTGTGGAATGAGGTACAGGCAGGAGGACAGGTCATACTTCTCTCTCCAACCAGGTGCAGTCTCAGGGCTCAAGAGACCCATCCGCAATGTCACCTTCTGTGTAAACAGTATTTACAGTACCCTATAGTTCTATTAACTATACAACACCACTCCAATCAGAAAGTTGCTGTTAATGCAAGATCCTATGACAGAGCAACTGCACCACTAGTCTTAATAATAAACAAGCTTATTATCATTTGAGTGCATCCTAGTATGAGATCCTATATAGTGATCCCATATAACTCACTAGCCATAGACAATTAAAT
This sequence comes from Neoceratodus forsteri, assembly GCA_016271365.2. Classification (NCBI taxonomy): domain Eukaryota; kingdom Metazoa; phylum Chordata; order Ceratodontiformes; family Ceratodontidae; genus Neoceratodus; species Neoceratodus forsteri. Next base: position 1,314,900,637 of record CM057450.1, on the reverse strand, counting down.
TTTGGCAAGTTGTAACTAATGTATAGCATGGAATAAAACACAGATGATTAAATGAGATTGTAGCCAAGGAAAGCAAAATATTGATCTAGGTCCCTACTAGGCAGTAGAGATGTTATGAAATCATATTTCACCAGCAAAATTCCCACAAAATCAGCAATTTTGCCAGGCAAAATATTTAGCAAAATTTGCCCGTTACGTGAAATATTTTGTGGGGTGCAAAATGCAGAATTTTGCTAGCAAAATGAGAAATTTCACCAGAAAAAGTGGCAAAAAGACAAATTACACTGTTTTGCTGGTGAAATTTTGCCTTCTGTGGGTGAAATTTTACATTCCACGAGCAAAATTCTGAATTTTGGTTACATGAAAAATTTCGCAAAATGGGCGAATTTCTTGAAATATGTCATGTAACGAAATTTGCCAGTTTCACACATATCTACTAGGCAGTACCAAACCGTTTGCAGCATCATTTTATTTGTACAGCAATGTCACCATATAATATCTGTTACAGACATGACTTAGAATCATTGAACCTTGCACGGTATTAGTCAAGGATTATTGGCGCTACAATATTTATTTCATTTATGATATGTTCTGTTTACATTACAAAAATTAACTTCCATAGAGTACAAATGAAGTATGTTTCCTCCCCCCATCCTCGCCTGTTACACATGTGCACACACACACACACACGCACACGCACACACACACACACTAACTGCCACTATATACAGTATGTTGAGTTATGGCTATGATCTCGGAAAGAACAGTCTGATTACTAGTAAATAAGTATGGTAATCAGCATGCTAAATAAACTGTAAAGTTGTGTATCTGTGTTTGTGTTTATAGTGTGTAATTCTTCTATTTTTTGACCAAGAATATTTGGCTCCTAAAAAGGCCATTTTGTTTTTTGCATCTAGTGGTGATTTGTCTGACACACTTTTTTCAGAGCACTGAGAGGATGTAATCTCAAAGGTCCCCCAGGAAGAGGCAGTTGCCAGCATCTGAGAAGTACACACCATCTGGTAGGTACAGCTGATGTTTAAAATACTTAATTTTGGGATGACGAACAGTGTGCATCCCAAGATCATGTGAAAATGCAGAAATGTGGATGTTTGCCTTTTTTCTGGCTCTGTCAAGCAGATACATATGTTGGTCTGAATGCCAGATCATACCCTCTGTGATGTCCAAGTAGAAAATCCTACAGGTAGGCAACATCTCTGTCAGTGAAGCTAGGTCCAATTTAACTTCAGTGACTAAATCTATCCATCTTTTGTCACCTAAATCATTACCTCCAAGATGGATCAGCAGAATGTCTAGCACAGTGTTGCTGCCCAGTAGTCGATCCATAGTTGGCATGAGCTGCTCCCATCTCATGCTTCCCTTACCAAACCACAGTACCTTGCAGTTTGTCAGGTGCAAGTCACTCCGAATGTGACTTGCTCGAGCAAATGCACCACCTTTATGAATTATAGTGCTGCCAACTATCCACACAGTGCATCTGGAGTTTTCTGCCATCCTGTGTCTTGTTAAAAAACAAAGTGACAGCTAGCTCTGAAAGGTCAGGATGTGTCTTTCAGATGTCTGTGAGAGCTGAGTGTCAAACTCTGTACTTCTGTCCATGCCAGCAACATTTTTCTGTCAGGTAGCAGCAGTGGGTTTAAAAAAATCAATTGGTTTGTATGATTTTCTCTAAGCCAATTAAAAAAACAACACTTCACAGTGTCCAGCTTGTGACTTCTCATTGGGTGACACACAGATGAAACATACTGTGTTTTTGAGGGGAATTCAATGGTTTGTTATAAGCTGCTTTGAAAAAACGTGGCATAAGTTGTACTGTTTTATTGGTTGTCAGCTTTCTTCATATACACGTGCACTCTGTAATCTCCCTTCCTTTTGAGCTGACATTTGTGTTGGTAAGGTGTCATTTCAGCTGACTTTCATTGTTGATACAGTATATACTATTTGCAGTATGTCTCAAGGTTTGAATTTACACTGTCTAATAGAGCTTAAAAAAAGCATTTTGAATTCACCAATTGTTGTTAAGAAAGAACAATAGTCAATGGGCCCATTTCTAAAAGCACCCTTAAGCATGTTGCAACATATACAGGGGTGCAGTTGCCAAGGACCCCATGATGATTCTGTAAGGGCAGGGTCCCTGCAGCTAAGTCCTGCAACTTCTGTCAATTCCACAGGTGTGCCAAATGAAGGGCATAACTGAAGGGTCTGTTGTAAGTCACACCCTGGATGTGAAGGGTGCAAGTATCCCCCCATGCCTCGATCCCCCAATAATAATTAAAAAGCTCTGTAGGGCTTTCTCATGCCCCTCAATCCCCCAATAATAAATAAAATGTCCCGCAGGGCTAGCTCATGCCCCCATGCATATCTCTTTATCCCTGGTAGTCTAGTGGCCCCCCACCTGGCAGTGCCTGACAACCCCTCTTCCCCCCACCCATTTCAAGCTGGTGACTGGCACAGCCCACCTCTCACCACCATAGCCAGCCACCAACTGAGCTTTTCAATGAGTGCATACTTACATGGGTCTGTTGACAAGAAAGGGGTACCAAATTGTGACATAGAGGTAATTTTTTCAAACCCACAGTGGAATAATTTTGATAAGCTTTTCTGAACACTATTACCCAAAGTTGAAAAAGTAACCATGTAGTGAGATAACTGCCTAACAGAAACTTGAGATAAAAGCCACTCAGAATGGCACGTGCAATGGGGACACCAAACAATTTGGCACATTCAATATTGGACACCAAAAGAGTGTGGCATGTCATGAGGTAAAGTAGAGCAGCATGAGATATAGTAGAGCAGCACACATGGTGATGCTGCACAGGTAGAGTAGCAGCACACATGGTGATGCCGCATGAGGTACAGTACAGCAGCATGAGGCATGCCCACACTTTCCTTGCAAACAAAATGGAAGCACGCCTGCACTTGCCTGCATACAAAATGGAGGAACATCCACACTCTCCTTGCAAACAAAATGGAGACACACCCACACTTTCCTTGCAAACAAAATGGAGGCACACCCACACTTTCCTTGCAAACAAAATGGAGGCAGCCCGCACTTGCCTGCAAACAAAGTGGAGGCATGCTCACACTTGCCTGCAAACAAAATGGAGGCATGCCCACACTTACCTGCAAACAAAGTGGAGGCACACCCACACTTTCCTTGGAAACAAAATGGAGGCACACCCACACTTTCCTTGCAAACAAAATGGATGCATGCCCACACTTTCCTTGCAAACAAAATGGAGGCATGCCCGCACTTGCCTGCAAACAAAATGGAGGCACACCCACAATTTACTTGCAAACAAAATGGAGGTACACCCGCACTTGCCTGCAAACAAAGTGGAGGCACACCCACACTTGCCTGCAAACAAAATGGAGGCACGCCCATGCTTGCCTGCAAACAAAATGGAGGCACACCCACACTTTCCTTGCAAACAAAATGGAGGCACACCCACACTTTCCTTGCAAACAAAATGGAGGCACGCCCACACTTTCCTTGCAAACAAAATGGAGGCATGCCTGCACTTGCCTGCAAACAAAATGGAGGCACGCCCACACTTTCCTTACAAACAAAATGGAGGCATGCCCACACTTTCCTATCCACCATCCACTGAGCAAAGAAAGCACGGTTTTCAAGATGGCCCACCCTCTGTGAATAAGCACACCTGGAGACTCGCATTGCCTGTAGCAACCCCTTAGCATCATGGATTAAAATAAAAACAATCACAGACCTTAATTCAACACAAGACCTCCAAGTGATCACATCTTTCCAGGCCTGCGTGCATCTCTGCCCACAGCACTCCCCCCCCCCCCCGAACAAAGAAAGCGCGGTGGCCAAAATGTCCTCAGTCCCTAAGCAAAACAGGGTTTAAAAATAGACCACAATTCAACACAACATACATAGGCCCCTAGATCATGCAAAGGCAGCATGTTATTTTAACAGGCATGTTAGTATGGAAACACCTTTGCCATCCAAGCCTGACCAGAAACATGTGGCACACCTGACAGACCATACATGGTTACAAGGCTTTCATATATTCCCTCCACCACCAAATTAAACAAGATTCAGTGCAAACTTGGATATTATAAGCAAAAATAGGCTTTAGCAGAAAATCCTGGCCCATAAAAGCAAACAGTAAGCTACATGGTGCAAACTAGGGTAAGCACAGTTTGGGGTCTCACTATTCACCTAAGTGCACAACCAAGTAGCCCCCGAGAAAACAGCAGAAAAATTTACTTCAGGACCATGGAGCAGCAAACAGTGTGGGCACTCTTAGCTACTCACCTTAGTTTGGCACAGCAAACATGGGCAGAACATTGTCACAATTTAGAACAAAAAAAAGAATTAAATTAAATGCAAACTGGATAAGCTCCCTTACATGTGTGTCTGCTCCTGGAACAAACAAACAGTGTTGGAGCCCTAAAAACATAGAAACAATTGCCTCACAATACACTGCACTTATGGATTCACCTCTTCCCTGGGAAACAGTATGGCACAACAAACTGTGTGGCAGAATAAAGTAATCCCCCCAAAAAGGAGAAAAAAAAAACAAATGCTTTAGCCAGCAAAGAAAGCCACTGCCCTTACATTTTGTCATCCCCTGGTGGGCAAATGCAAGAAAAAGGCCATACCTGTTAGTCTGGCAAGGCAAACAGTGTGGTGCAGCAAACTCTGTGGTGTAGAAAAGGTCTGGTGCAGGAAACAATGTGGCGAAGGCACAGATCAACAGATCCTGGTCACAAATTTTCACCAAAGTCACCAAAGTCATGCTGGGAAAGGGGATGAACGGCATCAGAGCACAGGCTTTTATAGCCAACTGGGATCTCCCAGCATGTGACATCCCGATAAATCCCCAAGTAATCCCAGATCCAGAGGTACCAGTATTACTGTGGCACAGACACATCCCAGTCATAGAGGTGTGAAATTGACCAAGAGCACCAATTCCCATTTTACAGTACCAGACATGGTGGGAACCCACTGCATGCTTGTCAGCCATATACGCCTCTACAGATACAAAACAGCAGGATAACTTTGGGGTAAAAAAAGGCTAAAAAAAAATTTGTGGGGCATATTAGGTGTGGTCCTTGCAGGGGACAATGCATGTTGCCTGCCCCATGCCAGTGCTGGGACAGAAGCTAGATTACTGCAATTGTTTCAGTCGGGGGAGAAGCATGCAGTTTAAATAAAGAGACCCAACAGGCACTTTTAAAAGTATTTTTGTTATCGTAAATCAACATGAGTGCTGAATGCAAGTAGCACAACATGCAGTGATTTGGCATGTCACAATTTACAGATAATATGTAGCTTTTCATAGATGGTTATATCAAAATAAGAAAAATGACTGCAGCAAGGACATTGAAGCTAAGTAACTTATCGCTGTATATGCCAATCTATGAAAATCACACATTGTAATTTAAGTAACTGTTTTTGTTGCTTTTTAAATTAAGGATAAAATTCTGTGGCACACTGGTAACCCATTCTCGTGAACAGACCCCATATAGCATGTACTCAGTGAATGAGCTGTCATTCACTGAGCACGTACTATGTACAGTATATACTATGTACAGTATGCGCTCACTGAAGAGCTCAGTCGGTGGCTGGCCATGGTGGTGGGAGGTGGGCTCTGCCAGTTCCTGGCTTGAAATGGGTCAGGAGAGCAGGGTCGTCAGGCACTGCCGGGTGGGGGGTCACTAAACTACCAGGGATAAAGGGATATACATGTTTCTGCTATAATTTTGGGGTTGGGGATGGGGAAGCATGAGCTAGCCCTGTGGGGTCCTTTACTTATTATTGGTGGATCGGGGGAATGGGCAAGCCCTGCAGAACTTTTATAGTATTATTGGTGGATCGGGGCATGGGCAAGCCCTGCACAACTTTTATAGTATTATTGGTGGATCGGGGCATGGGCAAGCCCTGCAGAACTTTTATAGTATTATTGGTGGATCAGGGCATGGGCAAGCCCTGCAGAACTTTTATAGTATTATTGGTGGATCAGGGGGCATGGGCAAGCCCTGCAGAACTTTATAGTATTATTAATGGTGGATCAGGGGCATGGGCAAGCCCTGCAGAACTTTTATAGTATTATTGGTGGATCGGGCATGGGCGAAGCCCTCTTGTTTTTATGTTACTGGGGTGGGGCATGAGCAAGCCCTGCAGAGACTTTTTTATGTTACTGGGGGTGGGGGCATGAGGCATGGCAGCTTTTTTATATTACTGGGGTGGGGCATGAGCAAGCCCTGCAGGGCTTTTTTATTTTATTGGGGTTGGGAGCATGGGCATGCCCTGTGGGGCTTTTCAGAGATATTGGGGGATGGGGGTACAACATGTACTTAGGGGATGACCAGGTGGCACATTGGCACAATCCCTGGTGGCCACAAAGTACACTTACACCAGCTAATAGCTGGTGTAACTGTACTTTAGCAGATGTTCTCCAGGGGTTGTTCCAGAATAGCAAAATCGGGGACTTTGCAGCTGTCTTTCCAGACTAGGGTACAACTACTGCCATAAATCCCCTAGTGCCATGTCGCAGAGGGTTTATAGTGTAACTGATGGTATAAGTCAACTTCGGTGCATGCAGCCTGTGACATGTCACAGGCTGCTTTGAAGAATACTGAATGTTCCAACTGCTGGCGTAAATTGCTACTTGCACATTTTATTTGGCACAAGTCAATTTACACCAGGCATAGCCCTTTGAGAATTGGGCCTAATATGTTTAAAAATAAAGTTTTAAGATGATGTATTTACTGTAGTAGATCTATGCTGTCTCAGCTCTTTCTAAAATGGCAGATGTGTCCTTGTTATTCAGTGATCTTGTTCTGTGATTGGCTGTGTCATACACTTCCTGTTTTGGTTTAAATTAGTATAAAAAATATGCATAGTTCATATGACTGCTACGCTGCCATTTGTTGTGGAAATCTGTCACTCATGGGTTATCTATGTTGGGATTGGTCAGAAGTGTTATATGGGCAATTTGTCAAGGAAAAAAACATGGCTGCCCTTAGTGGGCTTAATGGTTCATTTTCTTAGATTACCACGTATTTGTTAACAAATATATATATTTATCTCGTTTCTCCTGTGTAACATGATTCTATGGTTCTTTAGAGTTATTGCTGTTGTATAGTGCAATCACCAGTGTTTTTGGTATGAATTTTGGTGAGAAATAAGAACCCAGACCTGCAGGCAATAATGTCAGAGGCTAAACTGGACATAGTAGCAATTAGTGAGACGTGGTTTACCAGTAACCACACTTGGGAGACTTCGGTACCTGGCTATGTATTGTTCAGAAGAGACCGAGGTGCAAAAAGGGGGGGAAGGGTGGCCCTGTATGTTAATGAAAATATCAAAGCTACAGAAATTCAGAATACACATAAGGAGCCAGAAGAACTGTGGGTCACCCTGGAACAGGAAATGGGACAGCCATAAGAACTGGGGTTGTCTACAGGACCCCAGACCAGAGGGAGGACATAGACACATTACTGTTAGAAGATATACAAAACATGACAGCTAAAGGGAGGTTCTGATAATGGGAGACTTCAACATGCCAGATACAGATTGGTCAATACCAGCAGGAACATCTGCCAGAACTAGACTCATAGTGGATTCCTGCAGGGGAGGGCCTCAAACAACTGGTACAGCAACCCACAAGAGACAGGGCTATCCTAGATCTAGTACTGACTAACAAAGAAGGGATCACAGATCTCCAGGTAGAAGGTCACCTGGAGCCAGTGACCATCACATGGTATGGTTCAATTTGGCTACTACATCTAAATCATCCCATTCCAAGGCAAAAATATGGGACTTCAGAGGAGCTGACTTTGATAAGATGGCCAACAGAGTTAAGCTAGCCCTGGCAAAAAGAAACACAGGTGAGGAGGTACAGGCAAAGTGGGCAAGCATTAAGGATACAATACTTGAAGCAACATCCCATTGTATTAGACAGAAAGGAAGTGCAAAGAAGAAGGAAACCACTTTGGTTCTCAAATACAGTAGCAGAAAGGTCAGAGCCAAAAGGCTGGCCTTCAGAAAATATAAGGGAACACAGCGGATGAAGATAGGGAGGCATACCAAACTGCCCTAAGGGAAGCAGGGCAGTAAGGCAGGCAAAGTCCCAAACTGAGGAAACACTAGCACTGAACAGTAAAAGAAGGTGACAAGACTTTCTATAGATACATTAGTGAAGGAGAAAGTCCAGAGGGGTATTGCTAAGCTTAATGGAGAAAAGGGAGCATGTGAGGAGGAGGACCCTGTAAAGGCATCTATCCTAAATAGATACTTTGCTCAGTATTTACTGAAGAGAAGGTAGGGCAGGGCCCACAGCTCAGCATCATGGACACGGTGGGGAGGGAGGTGAGCACTCTCCTTCACAAAAGAAAGGTCCTACAGAGCTTGCTAAGCTCAGGGTGGATAAGGCAATGGGACCTGATGGCATACATCCCAGGGTACTTAAGGAGCTAAAGGAGGAACTAGCAGAGCCATTAGCAGAATTGTTTAGTGAGTCTCTGAGCACAGGAGAGGTCCCAGAAGACTGGAGAAGGGCTCATGTGATCCCACCCACAAGAGTGTGGCAGGGAGGAGGTGGGAACTACAGACCAGTCAGTCTTACCTCAGTAGTGGGCAAGATTATGGAGGCACTCCTTAAGGAAAGGATAGTGCAACACCTGAATCCATAGGGGCACAGGATCCAAGACAGCATGGGTTTACAAAGGAAGGTCCTGTCAAACTAATCTCATAGATTTCTTTGACTGGGTAACCAGAGTGGTGGACCAAGGGGAGCAGTTGATGTCGCTACCTTGACTTCAGCAAAGCTTTTGACACTGTTCCACATAGAAGATTGATAAATAAGCTAGGTAGGCTCGGGTGGGTCAGAAGTTGGTCAACTGGTGGCAAACTGGTTGACTGGCAGAAAACAGAGAGTGGTGGTAAATGGTATACAGTCAGAAGAGATGCAAGTCACAAGTGGGTACCTCTAGGATCAGTCCTGGGGCCAGTCCTATTCAACATCTTCATTAGTGACCTCGCAGATGGACTAGAGGGTAAGGCTTGTCTGTTTGCAGATGACACCAAGATCTGCAACAGAGTAGATGATCCAGATGGGGTGGGCAGAATGAGAAGAGATCTGGATAAACTAGCAGAATGGTCAGAAGAGTGGCAACTGGGATTTAATGCAAAGAAGTGCAAAATCATGCACATAGGAAGAGAAACCCTGAAGCCACTTATAGGCTGGGAGGGAGTTGCTAGCAGTCACAAAGGAAGAAAGAGACTTGGGCATCATCATCACTGATGACCTAAAATCATCCAAGCAGACCTCTAAAGCAGTAGGTAAGGCTAGGGGGTGTTAGGGTGTATTAGTAGGGGTATCACAAGTCGTGAGAGGAGGTAATAATCCCTCTGCTACAAGACATTGGTTAGGCCCCATCTGGAGTACTGCGGCAGTATTGGAGGCCACACCTTCACAAGGACATTAACTAAATTGAGGCAGTCCAGAAGGGCAACAAAATGGTGCAGGGACTGCATCAGAAGACATAGAGGACAGATTAACAGAGCTCAATATGTATACCCTTGAGCAAAGGAGGAGAGAGGTGATATGATCGAGACATTTAAACACCTTAAGGGCATAAACAAGGTGAAAGAGTCTAACATGTTTAAATATAAGAAAAATAGCAGGACAAGAGGACACAGCATGAGATTAGAGGAGGCCGATTAAGGGGAATGTGAGGAAATTCTTTTTCACAGAAAGGGTGGTAGATGCATGGAATGGCTTACCACAAGAAGTGGTGGCTATGAATACAGTGCAGGGCTTCAAACAGGCATGGGATAGGCATAAGGGAGCAATACAAATGACTATGAATAGATAGGTCACTGACAGAGCAAAGGCCGATGGCACATTTATAAGGTAGAAAAGAAATGGGCAGACTGGATGGGCCTTGCGGTCCTTATCTGCCGTCAACTTCTGTTTCTATGAATTTGAGCTGCTTGCTGATTGAAATGCATCATGGGAAGTTGAGGTAAAAGGTCATTCCATGTGCAAAGGTTTTGAGCACTTTCGTGAAAGCAGTCTACACTTTCGTAAAAATACCCAATGTTATTCATGGGGAGAGATCACAAGCACTGGTACTGTCATGAAAGTACCATGTACTTTCGCACAACTCTCAAAGAAATGAATGGGGGAAGTTTGCAAGAATTGTGAGTTTTGCGAAAGTACTACAATATGTGCCTTCGCGCAACTCTTATAGAAATGAATGGGGAAAGCTCACAAGTACTGTTTTGTCTTTCAAGAAAAGATTATGTGCTTTCCAGAAACTCTCATAGAAATTAATGTAAAAAGCTAGCAGGTACTGTGAGTTTCATGAAATTGCTATGTGCTTTCGCACAACTCTCAGAGATTAATGGGGAAAGCTCAAAAGTACTGTGATTTTCGCTAAAGTAACGTGGTTTTGAGAAACTGTCATAGAAATGAATGAGAAAAACTTGCAAGCACTGTGACTTTCACAAAAGTAGTATGTGCTTTTGTGCAACTCTCACAGAAATAATGGTGAAAGCTCGCAAGTACTGTGTCTTTCACGAAACTCTTATGTGCTTTCACAAAATTCTCATAGAAATGAATTGGGCAAGCTCGCAAGTACTGTAAATTTCACACATGTACTATATGCTTTCACACAGGACTCATAGAAATAAATGGGAAAAGCTCATAAATACTGTGGCTTTCATGAAATAACTATGTGCTTTCAGGAAACTCTCATTGAAATGAATGGGGGAGCTCACAAGTAATGTTACTTTCATTAATACATGAGAAAGACATCTACTTTATAAAACTGACTGTGTTTTCTGTTTCTTTTTTCATAGGTATGTGATACTGAGGACTGATTTTACAATTTCTGCTGTACAACTGAGTTGGAGAAATGCCAAGTAAAACAAGTCGGGTCACTACTCATAGATGAGATAGGCACCATAGTAATGTAGTGTTGCTGAAGACTAATAAAAGCAGTTCAAGTCTTTCCACACAACATAAGAACAGTGTGTGTGTGTTCTGTGCACAAGAAAAGGTTGTCTGATAGTGAAAAGACATCTGCCTTAGTTAGTTGCACACTAGCAATCCAAAAATGCTTAGCTGCTAAAGATGTAGTGAGCAGCAAGCAACAGAGGAAAGCTGTTCTCAGATAAGGTATTAACAACCTAAAATGAATACAGAAATCTACTGCTATTATCAGTGGCCATCTCAGCAAGCTAAGATATTTCTGAAACTTGGCTGTAAAGGCCAAAGTTGATTGGATAATTAGTGCTATCATGAGATGTGAAGGCAAGGGTATGAAGAGTTAGGCCAGCCCAGTGGCACTGAGGGTTGATGCGCTGGATGCCACACCTTGTGCCTCACTGGCAACCTGTGTTCGGGAATGAGCATGGGTCATCGGGGGTCGGTGGGGATGAGGAAGGATCGAGCATCCCATGGACTGCTCTCTTTCCTCGTGGAGGGGGGTTTTGCACTCACCTTTGCAGTAGCAGTCCCTGGTGGTGGCTGGGGGATTGCACTGCCCAGCCGGCCCAAGCATGGGGATTGGGGCTGCGGTGGATGCGTTTTGAGTGCACATGGGAGCGTGTGCACATCGAGCATAGCATCATTGCATGTCCAAGCTTGGGGGAAAATACTCAAGGAAAACTCCCCAGCTGTGGCTAGGTGAAGGCACCTACTGGGTCGGTCCACACTTCTGCCATTGGGCCTGCCTGCAGGAGCCCCTCCCTCCAACTCTGATGCATTGGATTCATAGATAGAGCACCAGGGCACGTGGCCATACCCTGGGGAGCTCAGAGTTGGGGGATTCATCAGATCAGGCATGCTTGCAAGGTAAGGTTTCAGACTGGGAGGTAGAGACCGACACGGGGGGGTAGCTGAAGAGAGTTCCACAGCTGGGAGCATAAAAAAAGTGTACAAAAAAAAAGAGACTGAAGAGTCAGCTTATGTTAATGAAACTACACCTCAGAGTTTGCACTTTTGTGACCAAGGTATTCGCTGTCCTTGCACATTTGTGGAAACAAATGATGCAGCAGATTGAATGTTTCAGCAATGTTGTCAACTCTGTACAGATGAAATTGCAAAAGGTTGAAAATCTGACCAGACATAATTTTTGCTAAATTTTTAAAGGACAATGGCTGCACAAACAGCATTCTGAAGCATTTTTCTTCAAGAGTCATGTCATACACTGAAAAAAGGCATAACTCTTTCCATGGATGAAGGTGGCAAAGTGTGCAGTATGCTGTCTGTGACAGTGAGGAACCAGCTGGGTCAGAAGATGACACTGACTCAATAGCTAGAGAACACATAAGCAGCTGTGTGTCATGGGCATGTGAAGATACTGTACATGCAATGTCAGACAAGCATCATTTGATGCTATTGCTGAATTAGTCAACCTCTTTGTTTGTACTAAAAACCATAGAGATACACGTTGTTCTACAGCATTGACCACTGTGAGATTTATCCATATAAATGACTGCTGGGGTATTCCTTGGCATGTTTTGACAGTGAGGTGTATAATAACATGTTACATCACATGTGTATGGTTGCTGTACACAACCCTGTGATGCTCAACTTTGTGCACAAAATAGACCAAGTCAGAAAAGCTGTGTTAATCTATACGCAGCTTGATGAGTTGTTGGAAGCCGGTGATATGAAAGGTGCAAAAGCTATCAATAGAGATTTGCAACATACCATTACAGCTTCTGATGCAGTCTCTGATGAAACGCACGCCACTCAATTGTGCAGTGTCTCTCTCAGGGAAGCAGAGATCATTAAAACCTTTGGGAAACCCGTTGCCAAGTTTGAGTTGACAAAACGAGAGAAATCTGACTGTGTCTCATGTCACAGGCTACTTTACCGACAACAGGCTGTCACTGTTGCTCTGGAAAACATACAGTCTTTCAATGACACGTGGGCATGATTGTTGGCTTTTCTACTACTACAGCATGACTTTGACCTAGACCTAATGGTTATCATGTATCAATACTGTTTTACTATGGTGAAACATAACACACTGCCACTAAGTTCTGTGTTGAACAATATGGAGGCTGATGTGAAACCTGGTGAGATTACTGCATTGAATATGTTTGAATGTATTATTATACAAACACTGAAACCATTCCAGACTGTTTTGCATCTCAATACAAGGACAAGGAACATACCCCAGAAAGAGCTTGTGAAGTCTCTGAAGGGCTTCATCATGTATTTGCCACTGCATCTGAAAGAGAATGTGGAGGCAATCTCAAATGAGAACAGTATGGTCATTCTTGTAAATGGTGTCCCCATGAAGTTGAAGGTTATCTCTCAGGATGTTGTCAGTGTTGAGAAAGTGAGAACTGCTCTACAGTATCTGAAGAGCAATAATCCTTTCTATGTAGACCTTGATGTTGATGAACTAAGTAACATGACGACTCAGTTTGGAGTGATGGACACAAGGAAGCCAATGACTGAGAAGGTCGATGTTGCAACTAATGAAAATGTGTATGAACAGTACACAATTCATCCTCTACATGGCAGGGACCCAGTCGGTGACAATATTGACCTGTACCAGATGAAACAGGTTGAGAGCAGTCCTGTAAGTATCTGGGAGGAAACACTGTAAAACACTGTGTTTTCCAGATTTGTTCCCACAAGGTACGGGAGGTTATTTGGATGCACGTGAAGTGCATGTGTCAGGTGCTGAGTACTGTACATTGAGAGTGTTGAACAAGGATGGCAAATTCTGTAGGAATATTCAGTATCTGTTCCACCTGCTATGGGAAAGTGAGCTTAGTATGCTCTCTGCATCCATTGCACATACTCTATGGCTGACTACTCTGCTAGATGGAATCACAGCCACACAGTTTCTTCAGAAATTGAAAGACAAAGAGGAAACATGGCAGGTGAATTTGACCTCCATCCTCTCAAGTCTGCATGGCACTAAAGAATACTAGTATCATAGACACTCTGAGGTCATGACTATGCTGCAAGAATATGGCACAGAGACATGGTTTGTAACTCTGAGCTGTGCTGAGTACAGCTGGGATGAGTTGATCGAACTACTGAAGTGGGCTAATGCTGACATTAATGGCATTTCATCAATGAATCTTGACAAGATGTGCTCATTTGATCCAGTATCCATGTTCTGACATTTTCACCAGCATTTCCATAGTATCTTGACATTTATTTTGTCAAAGGACAATCCGCCTCTTTGTCTCATTGGACACTACTTTTGGAGGTTAGAATATCAGGCACAAGGCATGCCTCATATCCATCTGTTGCTGTGGATCAAGGATGCTACTCATATTGGTGAGAATGAAGCTGCAGAAATTCTGAGCTTCATTCAGTGTTCTGTTACTTGTCACATCCCTGACAAATTTGACAGTCCTACACTATGGAAGCTGGTGCAAGAGTTCCAGCAGCATCTTCATGGAAAGTATTGCCATTGGCCAATTAAGGGTCATACTGAGTGGCATACCAAGTGTCATTTCAGTTTCCCTAGATGTGTCTGCGAGCAAGGATGCATGAATGACCTATTTTCAGCAATGTGTCATCATCTCAAGGCAAAGTCCACTAAAAGGCAAAGACTGATGGGCAGTTTGTCACTGACAACTCTTTGACTCTTGTTCAGTACATCACTTTGTACATCACGAAACATGAGCATATAAGTTTGTAAGAGCATTGGGAGGCTATTGCTACTTTCAGCTGTTCGATCACCTCACAACTGTGGTCGCTGGGATTGAAGACACTGTTTCACAGGGAATGCAGAACATATGATGTTAGTGATCGTTTGATAGGCACACACTTGTATGACAAATAAGATGTATGGTTTCCCAGTGCAATTACAAAGAGAAACAATAGTGTGTGTTGTGATCCCATAAAGAGATCGAGGAACTGGCTTTGAACTAATCTCCTTCCAAGGATATCTTGAAGAACAACCTGATCGACACATACTACCCCAACAGACACAGTGACATGGACACCATGTGTCTCTTTGAGGTGGCAAAATGGTATGACTACAAGACTGATGTAGCACTTGATACCACACAAGACATTTACAAGGTTAGAGGCTTTGAAGGCTGTCTTGCGAAGAGATGGAAACCATGGCTGATTGACCACTTTAAGCTGAGTCTTTCCACTACTGACATCAAAGAGCATTATTACTTTTTTCTTCTGTTCCTGTTCAAGCCATGGAGGGATGAGAGCACACTGAAAGGAGACTGTGATACATATGAGGAACAGTTCTACCTGATGTATGAGACCTTCAAAACAGAGCTGTCCAAAACATATATTCTGTGATTGGAGTTAGAGAAGGAGCAAGGAGTATACTCCACTGAATTCACAGGAGAACATTGATCCTAATGGAGAGTGCTCTTGGAGCTCATCTTCCTGTGAATGATCCCCTCTAGTATTCATGACTGAAGTGGAAAGTGCTATGGAACATGGTTCTCGTGGCAGCAAAGATCTTAGTCTACTGAAAGAAAATCTGAATAAGCAGCAGCTTCTGGTTTATGCTGCTGCAACAGAAGCTGTTAGACATGGCATGCTACATGAGAAGAACCAATGTAAGTGCAGAAACTACAAACCATTACTCATGTTTGTTAGTGGTTTGGCAGCTACAGGCAAGAGTTTTCTAATTGAGGTCATTACATCCTAGATAAAAAAAACACATAGGAGAAACAATGTCTGTTGCTGTTACTGCTCCAACTGGACTGGCTGCATACAACATTGGTGGTGTCACTCTACACTGATTGTTTATGCTACCAGTAGATCACAGCAAAACAGGAGAATATCAAATGCTGTCTTTCAAGGTAGCATCAGAACTTCATCCCATGTTTGCCAAAATGAAGCTTTTGATTACTGATGAGATCAGCATGATCTTAAATGTCATGCTTGCTTGCATACATCTACATCTCCAGGAGATTCTTGGAAGTGACTATGGTGATGCATTTGGTGGAAAGAGTATTGTTATGTTTGGAGATCTTCTACAAGTTGCACCAGTGAATGGAGAATATGTCTTTACAGCACTCAGTGTAAAGCAAGCTAAAAAGACAATAGGGTGCATTGGAGGTATTAACCTCTGGAAGTTACTCATCCATGTCGAGTTGTATCAAAACATGTGGCAGAATGGTGATCTGGCCTACAAGGCATTGTTGGATCAGGCTCATACTGGTAGTTTTACACTATCAAATCTTTCTCTGTTGAACACACATAGAATCACTGTTGACAGTACATCTATGAGTGCTGCATGTGATGTGTTCAGTAAAGTGCACTCAGATAGTACATATATTGTGTGTCTAATGCCATGGCTTAAGCAATGCGTTGAATTCAATATCATTATGTTGCAGAGACAGGACCAAGAAATCATCACTCTGCATACAGTCAGCACTGTTGATGGTGTTTGCTTAAGTTGATAGCTCTTTGCTAAGCTCATTGAATGACTTACTGAACTCAAGTCTGATATGTCCCAGACAGCTCACCTAGATGCTGTTCTCACAGTCTATAAGAATGTACGCATTATGCTGAGTCGCAACCTAGATGTTGAATGTGGCATGGTTAATGGTGCGATGGGTCACATCATTGACTTTCTGTACAATGTACAGAAGACATTCATAGAGGCACTCCTCATCAAGTTCTACAACATTGAACACTCACTATCAATTGAATAAAGTACTATGAAGTTCCAGGTGGTGAAGGACATGTATGTAACAAGGAAACAGTTTCCAGTGTGTGTTGCATATGCTGTTCCCATACACAAGTCTCAAGGCTTAAGTTTGGATTCAGCCATGGGGGGACATAGGTAGGGGCATCAGATGGTATGAGCTACATTGCATTGTCATGTGTTTGGACTCTTGCTGGTTTGTACATCATCAGTATCTCACCACAGAAAATCCATACTGACAAGCGATGTATTGTACAGTATAAGATTACATACTCCGTACCAGCCAAACTTGCCTCTCATTCCACTACCCATGCATGTAGTGCAGTACAATGCTACAGTGTCAACTTCTAGCATAACAAAGAGAAAGTGAGGAAGTACACATGAATTGAAGTCTGACAGTAGTAAGAAGGAACCCACATCGCACAACTACACAAACTCACCTCCATGAAAGAAGCTACTTGGGCTAACTGTTGTCCCATTGTTTGATAATAGTACTGGAGTAAACTGCTATGCAAACTCAGCAATGCAAGCATTTCTCCATATGCTTCACTTTGCTGAAAGTATCACAGCTTCACATGACACACCACTCTCGAAGTCATTGAAGCAAATTTTAAAAGATACTGCAGCACATGACAACATGGTTCAGACTCTCACACCCTTATGGCTTGTTTTAGGTGGGTATGATGGTCATGGAATGTTTGCAGATAACATACAGCAAGATGTGACAGAGTTTATGATGGCTATCATAAGCAGTTTGGATGGTGACAGCATTCCTGGGCAATGCTACTTTACTGTCACCTATGTGACAAAGTACACATGCCTGTCTTGTGGTCATTCACACAAAGAAGTAACAGAGGATATGCTATGGATTTCTCTACATATTCCACAGTCACATACTGTCAAATTCAGAGAACTGCTTTGAAATGCACAATGTGGTTGGAGGTGTACTCGGTGTGGAGGGGAGTGTACTCAATCTATATGACTTAGAACCTCTTCTCAATATCTTCTCGTAGTCTGGCAGAGATATGACTCTCATGGACTAAGAGCTGACACACCCATCACCTGTTTCACAGCTGGTAGAGCACAGTTTGGGGTTGCTCAATTTGATACTCAGGCTGTGATTTTCCACCATGGACCATGTGTACATTCTGGACATGATGTCACTTGGCTAAGGCACAGTAATGGTTGGGTGAAGTCAAGTGCAATATCTACATGAGCACTTTAAAACAGAGACTATCTCATAAACTAAAAGATGCCTATGTCTTGGTTCTGAAGGATTACAACAATCTTCATTGAGCAGAAGAGTAGTCACACTGTATGTGACATTTATGTCTTGCAGACTGTGTACCAATCATTATGAAATACATCCTTTGCTTATCATGTGTCTGATGACTTGTCTTTCTTTGTAACATACAGAAGAAAAAAATGTGTCATACAAATATGGTCTTATGTTTTTTACAGCTAAGACAGGTGTGTTAGTGGTTTAAGCAGGCCAAAAATGTTGCAGACTGTGTGCATAACCACTTGTTATACCAGGCTTGTTTTAGTTGTGGAATACTCATAAGAACAGCATATTCACAATTTAATATACGGTATGCTGAAGTGTACCAATAGTCAGTTGGTGTTACAGCTTCATGGTGTCTGTAACAATATGCCTTGTGATTGGTTGCAGCATCAATATGTGTTTATGCACTATGCATGAACACTCCTAGGAAACATCAGTACATGTGTAACCGATAAATGTTTCATATATATGCGGTGTATATTGTAGATGTTCAATATCTTATTCCTGATGCAGCATAACTTATTCTAATGGCTTACACTTTCACAAGCATCACCATTAGGTTGCTATGTATAATACACCATCACATACTTTTTGTGATACTGTACTTATTACTATCACAATACCTTGTCTGTCATTGTACAGATTCAGCAAACAACTGAATGTTATCTCAGCTTTGTTTGTTACAAGTAACAGATTTACTGTTTAGATGACTTTATTATGGCAACACTACACTGCTATGTATTTACATGATATATGCAGTATTGTGATATTGTGATAACATTGTACAATTTATTGTGTGTATATATATATATATATATATATAGAAATAGGGTTAATCGATTGTATATTTGTAAGTATGTATAGGTTATGAGGTTCTGTGTATGGATGTATGTAACATTGTGTGAGTAAATAATAGTATTAGTGTGTGACTTCCTTATGAAATGAATGGGAATGTATGTTTAGACTTGTTATGAATTAATAATAATATATTTTAAAAACACATCAGTATAATAACGAATGTGTTGTTTCTATTGTTATGGGGTAATTCATAAGTAATAGCTTGAAGAACTATTCAACATTTAAGTAGTTGTTTTTAGATTTTCACCATTTGTTGATTCACATTGTTAATAACTTTCATTTTTATAGTAACATGTGCATTGTTTTAGTTGTTGCATAGAATTTATTGTTGAATCAGATACATAAATGAGGTGTTAATTGTTTGCAGTATCTAGCATAAATTCTGAGTTATTCATTTTTGCAAAATAAGTTAATACATTCATAATGATTGTTGTTATGTTCTGAATTATATTTTGACTGTTGTTTATACTCATCAATGTAAATCACATACTGCCCTTAATATCAGTTCAATTCATGTTCCTGATTTTTTTATCACCTTTATTAAGGGATCAAGTGCAGAATTTTTCCAGATGCAATTTATAATAATATATGAAACTATGTTGGTAGACAACAGTGACTTGTTTGGGATGTGTTTCTGACTGTTTACTTACTTATTACTTTTCTATGAGCATTTGATTTTTGCCCACTCCAGGAACATTAACTCACTCAGCCCCACATCGTAAATGTTAATACTAAGTGTACTTGCTTAACCCGATTGAAGATTGTGTTATGAGGCTGACTGAGTTTACTAATTTGGCCTTTTAAAAAACCTAATTGGCATTTTAATTAATCTTTTTTTTTAATTACTTCCTTTTCTATGTCTTGTGTTTTATTTTTACATTGTGTTATGGTTATAGATGGTTCACAAATGGTGTACAGCTAGTATAAAAACAAGCATTTGTCAATGCCGAAAGTTCGCCATCGGTGTTGCAGTTGTACATGCCTCCCATATGTTTCTGTGTGTATTCTTCTGCCTTGCATTTTTAGGCATCACTCTCAACACAACAGGTTTATTATGTTCTCCCATCACTGGTTCAGTTCATTAGAAAATAAATTCATGCAGATGGCTGTACTGGGGATTCCCTGAAACAGTAGATAACTGAGTTTTTTTTTCTCCAGAGGAATTGCCAAAGTATTAGGGCAGGCTGTGGGGGGAGACAGAACACTGCAGGAGTTCACCTACATGTCCCCATCTTGGTTACTTGGTAAAATAGGATAAAAGAAGGCTGAAGCCCATTGAAATTGTCCCCCACTATGATGTGGGACATTATTTCCAAATATGATTAACAGTTAGTCAGCTATCCAAGCCTTTTTGAAAGTTACTGAAAGTTTTTAGCTCAATCAGTTCTTGTGGGAACTGATTCCAAACTAGGGGTGCTCTAATTGTGAAGAAGTTTAATCTTGAATTAGTTACTGCCTTACTAACTTCAAGTTGCTCACTGTGTAATCTGGGCACTATTTTTCACTTTGAATATGTTAGTCCACACTGATATAACAGGGTGGTTGAACGTAGTATTTTAAAAAGGAACAGAAGATCCCATCTGCATCTCCTTTGCTGCAAAGAATGGAGGCCAGTAGCATGGAGTCTCTTGGTGTGTTTTTTTGTTGATAGATAACGGACCTTCCTGGTTGCTCATCTCTGTATACACTCTATCTTCTCAATGTCCTAAATAAGGTAGGTGCTCCAAAAGGGAGAACCATAATCTGAGTATGGTCTAACATGTGTCCTGTACAAGGGTATTAGGCATTCCTCCATTTTTTACACAAAGGTGAGGTTTATGCATTTAAGGAGTCAGTTGGAAAGTGTGGTAATTTTTGAACAGTGTTCTGTAAAGGAGAGTTTGTTATTTACAATTATGTCCATGTCTCGCTCATTGTCTGAGGATTTCAAGGGAATGTTGTTTAAGGTGTAGGTCAATTTGGGGTCATGTCTACCAAAATGTAAAACAGTACATTTATCTATATTAAATGACATACCGTTGGTGTAGGCCCATTGTTCAACAACATGTAGGTCTTCTGCTAAAGTAATCCTGTTTTCAATACTGTCAACTCTCCCCCAATTTAGTTTTGTCAGTGAATTCTGATAAAATGTTATGGGGGCCTATCTGCATATCGCTGATAAATAAATTGAACATAGTGGGGCTGAGGACTGATCCCTGTGGAACCCCACTATTCACAAGTTCAATATCTGATAGAATTCCATGGATTTTTACTCGTGGTGATCTATTCAATAACCAGCTGTTAATCCAGTGCACTAAGTGTGGAGAAAAACCAAGTGAGTTAAGTTTGGCAATAAGTTTGCCATGCAATACCCTGTCAAAGGCATGACTGTAATCAGGCAAGATTACATCCATAGGGATTTGAGACTTGAGACCTTGATTAATATGACTGTAAAATGCTATAAGGTTAGTGGTGCATAAATAACCTTGCATGCTGTAACAGATTTAAGATATCAAGGATTTCCATTTCTTTTTCTAATAGGGATTTTACTATCTTCTCCATTAATTTGCAGATGACTGAAGTCAAACTGATAGGGCAATAGTTCTCAGTATTATATTGGGACCCCTTTTTAAAAATCGATATGACTGTGGCCTTTTGCCAGTCTTGTAGGACCATACCATGGATAGAGATTTATTATAAATAATTATCAAAGGAATGTCTGAAGTTTCAGAGGTTTCTTTTAAGAATTTGGGGTTAATATCATCAGGCCTGGACTAGAGATTATTTTTAGAGTTTTTAAAACTTGAATGGTATGTGCTATTGAAATTATATTTGGTTTAGTGTGCGCTAGTGTGTTAGTGAGTTGGAGTGTTTCTTTATTGGAAAAGACAGGGCAGAAATAGTAATTAAAGGTATTGGCAGTTACTTTCTCCCAAGTGATTGTAGAGTTATTTACAATAAGGGGGCCAATTTGCTTATAATTTCCCTTGTTTCTATTAAGATATGAAAATAAAGATTTATGACAATCTTTGTGTGGGCTATTTTAAATTCTAGGTTTCTTTTAGAGTGTTTTATTAACAGTTTTAGTTTTTTAACAGTTTGTTTATAATTATGTAGGGTATTCCCTTTATTGTTGTTATCCCCAGCCTTGAGACGGGAAAACAGTTTTTCCTTTTTTTCATTTGCATTTTAATAGATTTATTCAACCAAACTGGAATCTTCCCTTTCTTATTATATTTAATTTTAATTGGGACAAATGATTTTTCAAGATCTGCAATAGAGGATTTTAGATAATTCCAAGCATCCTCTAGAGAAAGTGGAGTGAGAATTTTATTCCAATCAATTTTTTAAGCAATCATTAATTTCCTTATAATTTGCTTTGTCGTAATTTTTAAATATGGATTGATTTATAAGGGGTTGGTGTTTAGTACATGTTAGTTCAAAAAGAATAGAGCTATGATCACTGTTACCTAATGGATCATATATACTAATGTTAGCTATTTTATTTTCAATATTAGTGCTCAGTAAGCCCAAGATATTACTACCTCTAGTAGATTGTGTTATTAATTGTTCAAGACCTGAATCAATTAATGAGGACACAAAGCATTTCTCATGTTGGGTGGTGCCAGTAAGTGTATTCCAATTTATTTTGGGCATGTTAAAATCCCCCAAAATTATAACATTGCTTAAGTTGGCCAAGTGTGCTATGTTGTTAGATAAGGTGGATGTGTAATCAAGGTCAACTGAGTGGGGCCTGTAGCATGTGCCTATAGTCAATGGTGGTTGATCTTTAAACTGGATATTAACCCATATACTTTCAATATCTGTATGAAGGATACGTAGATGGGATGGTATAGCTTCTTTAACACAGAGGGCCACCCCCCCCACCGAAAGGTTTACTCTGTCCTTCTGATAGAGTTTAAAACCAGGGATTTCTTTAGACCATGCAGATGCTGAGTCCCACCAGGTTTCTGTAACAGCTATAATACCAATATTTTGTAGTTTGCATTTAGCCTCTAGTTCTGTTAGTTTAACTAAGTTTAGTGATCTTGCATTTAATGATAATATTTTGCATGTACTCTGATTGTCATTGTATAAAGTCATCCCCTTTGCTAGAGATGTGGGGGTAGCCTCATCCCCCCTAGAATCTAGTTTAAATGGTGATTAATAGCTGCAGAAATATTCCTTCCCAACAAGATGCTACTCCATTCTGCTAAGGTGTAGGCCATTCCAGCAGAAGAGAGCAGGTTTGTCACAAACTTCAGCCCAAGGAGTCAGCTAGGGGATTGCCTGTCTGGTACACCACTATCAAAGCCATTCATTGAGAACCTTAATTTTACTTGTGATTGAAGGGGAGGCATGGGGTACAAGCAGGATTTCTGAAAAGCAGACAGAGCAGCCTCTATCTACCAAGACATTATTGAGTACTACAAAGTCCTGTTTTAATTGATCAAGATTTGTCCAGTTAATATAATTAGTATCTGCATGGATAAAAATAAATGGGTTTTTCCATGCGCTCTAAAGTATATCTTTCACCATCGATGTTAGCTCTGATATTTTAGCTCCCCTAAAACTAGAGCATATATGAAATAGTTTGTCAGGGTTACATACAGCTCTGTCAATATGCTTAATAAGAGAGTCACCTATCACATATATCTCTTTATTATTTTTATTTGGTTGCAGTGAATCCCTTGGCTGAATTTCCATAAGAGTTGGGTCATGTACCTCTTTAGGCTCTAGGGATTTAAACCTGCTACACGTGGAACTTTTCTGATAACTTTGATTTGTTTGTAACAGCTTATCCTTGATTAATAACTGGTGGAGTACAGGAACTTTCCTCTGATATGAAGGGAACATGATCTTCATGATCTAAGACTTCATATTTTTTTTGTAACAGAACTCAGGCACTGTTATATATCTGCCCCCCCTTCATTTTTTTGAATTTATTGTGACCAGTGCCCAATCATCCACCACAGTTTGGGGAGAAATAATAGATTCCCTAGAACCTTGATACATATCAGAAGTCAGTTCAGTATCAGTGGAAGCTGATATAGCTTCTAATTGGACTGCCATATGGTCAGTATAGTTCTCCAGGCTGTCAGTATCCTGACCAACTGCCCCTCTGGATAAAAGCCTTGCAATTTCCTCTTGAAGGGTGTAGGCTAAGAAGCATGTGTCACATGTAAACTCAAGTATTTGGCAGCCCTGCCCATACATGTGGCAGGAGCTTCAGTAATTGTTAAACTCATGTTTATCCATGATTAGCAAGTACAGTACTTACAGTACTTCAAACAGTCCCCTAGTAGTCAGTGGCTATGGTGTTTCCTGTTCCCCTGCTTCCCCCGTGGATGCAGCTGACACATGCAGGATACATGTGTCTCTGCATGCATCTCTGCATGTGGCCCAGTACACACTCACCCTGCTTGCTAGTGTGAGTCTTTTGAAACACCAGGACAAGAAGTAGCTCAGACTTGCATGTCTGGTTTCGGCAATACTGCAAAAACTAAAAGTTTCAGTGTTTAAAAACACTATACTGCTTATAGTAAGCAGTTTAGCTAGCAGAAATAATGCTGAGTTGCTCCCAGTATAAAGAGTACACTCACTCCTTCACTCCCCAACTTAGTTAATGGCACTAGGGTCTAGGACACACCACCACAGTCCCAGAGTGCCCATTAAGTGAGCCAGTGAGTATTGCCCTCAGCTAGATGGGACCACGTAAAACACACTGGGAAATTGCACAGATTAAGTGTAATAGGTACCACCTCTCTCCAGAGGTTCACTTTATTCCAGCCAAAAAAGCACACTGATGTCCCACTCACTAATGCGAGTCTTTTGAGATGCTGAGACCTGAAGTAACATGGACTTGCACTTCTGGTTTTGGCACTACTGCAAAAACTAAAAGTTTCAGTGCTAAAAACACTATACTGCTGTAATAAGCAGTTTGGCCAGCAGATATAATGTTGAGTTGCTCCCAGTATAAAGAGCACACTCATTCCTTAGCTCCCCAAGTTAGTTAATGGCACCAGGGTCTAGGACACACCACCACAGTCCCAGAGTGCTCAGCAAGTAAGCCTATGAGTATTGTCCTCAGCAAGATGGGACCACATAAAACACACTGGGAAATGGCACAGATTAAGTTTAAAACAATACACAGTATGTTATCACTGTTTCATAGGTACCACCTCTCTCCAGAGGTTTGCTTTACTCCAGCCAAAAAAATACACTCCCTGTCAATTTGGTACGCAAGCAAGGCAATGGTAATTAGAGCAATTTGGGGACATCTGACCTCACCTGATCCTACATGAGCCCCCTTCCATCCCATTCATGAAGAACCTACAGATTCCCCCCATCCCTAAGGATATTTCAGACTTTAGCAGACAACACAGAACCTGATGGACATCACTGATATTACACTGTGTTTCAGGTATTCATATGGAAATAGGACAGAAACAGACAGTTGCAGTTGCAGCCCTGCCACCTACCCCTGGGATGCTTCAGCGATTGACAACCCCTGCCCCACCACCAACCTTGCTGGGAACAGCTGTTGACACCCCCTTGTCACCTGCCTGGGGTGGGGTTCTCAGTTACTGACCCTGCTACCCACATCTCCTTGCCCGTCAGTCAGTGATTTACCTGCCAGGAGCTGGAGGGGATGTCAGCAACCCTGCTGAGTGAGCAGAACAAGGAGCAGCTATTGTCAGTCAGTGCCTGATATGTGACATCATGGTTCTGATCCTGGTCCAGGAGTTGGTCCTAGCAGAGAAGCAATGCCACAGCAGTCTGAAGCTCATGCTTTGTTTCTTGGCTTGGATTTTTTACACATGATCTAGGCCGGTGAGAGGAAGTTGAAGGTGCAGATAGTGAGGAGCGAGCAGGAAAGCAACACCCAGAAGCAACCGACACTGCTGTACATGGTGAGAGTTGACAGTGGGGGGGGCACTACAGGGTGAAGGTGGCAGCAGCATCCAGTGGCAGGGGTGACAGCTGCAGCCTGGCATCCATGCCCCCACAAGATGAGGAGGATGAGCTCTTCTTGCTAATTTTCTGATCGAACAGCAAATGCATCGGGGGCGAGGCACTGAATGAGAGACAGAGGCTTGGACACTCTCACCGCTGGGCAGTTGACATCAAAGTCCCAGTGACAGTGGTGGACATTCAGCAAAGTTGGGGGAGAGCCAAACAGGCAACCATGCAAGTAGGCAGTAGCCTGGCCAGGCAATGTCCGATATACATCCCCAGATGTTGGCCTACCAGTCCATGCACTGCCCAGCTAAGGGCAGGAGAAACATGAACAGGTGTGTTAAGAGGTGGGGGTCACTTCTACCTGGGCTGGGGCTCCCAAAATGTATCCAGTCTGGGTTCAGCTATAGGCATTTTTGAAATTATGGGTGGGGGGACATTAGTTGTGGGGTTCGGCCTTCATAGCTCTAAAGTGAGACTCAGTAGATCAGTCATTGCCATTTACTAGAGCTGCGCATGGGGATTACTTTTAAAGTTGCATTTCCATCACTTCCCCAACAGATGGCCAAAATGCTCTCTATCCAGGGACATAGTGGGACAAAAATGTAGTTTGGGCAGAAAGTTTCAAAATTCCCAACAGAAAGGCCGGGTGTCTGGGGTCACTAGCAATGGATGTTACTGTTTACAAGTAACAATATAAGCGTTTTTTATTTTTGGTCATAGCACAGCACAGTGGTTAATAGGTGGGAATTTATTTTTATCAGCTGAAAGTTTTATGTAGTTCTGTTTTTCTTTTCTCCTTTGCTGCCTGGGAATGAGAGAACTCAGCCTCAGTTTAAATACAATACATGACGCCATGGATTTTATATTCCATTTTCCATTTTCTTCCCACACTGTCCTCTCAAAAGAAGGTGACATGGGGTTGCACTGCCCTGCTCCAGACCAGCAGCTCGTGCTCTGCAATCGCTTGTCAGCACAACACCTTTAATTAAAAAATGCCTGCTGCTAACTTTCAATTCACCCTCACTTAGATAATTATTTGGATGGAATCAGAAAAGTAAAGTTTCCACGAAGGATCACAGACACGAGGCAAATGCAAGCAACCAATAACCAACAGGGACAACATACTCCCTCTTGCTTCTCAAGAGCCAGGACTGCAGGGTGCAATTTCCCCAGATATGGGCACTAAAGTACACTAACTACACATGACTCTGTTTCTGCTTCTTATAATGTTTTAACCCTGTTAAAACATTTTAAGAAGCCTAATAAATTTAGAGCCACAGTGGTCTGCTACAGTCATGTGATCAGTTCATGTTGCATTACCCACTCACCCCCATCTACTCTGCAGACTGTCTGCTTCTGTTAACAAAAAAAACCAAAAACATTCTGTCCTATAGTGTGCATGTCTGGAGGCACCGCAAGGACTCAGAGGATTTACCAAGGTAATGTGTATCTGAATTGTAACGGGGGAGAGTGAGGAGTGCGAGTCACTGAGGAATAAAAAAAAACAGGATTTTAATTTTCTTCAATTTCCAGACAGAAGTCATTCATTTCAGTGGTGGTCAGGCATTTGTCTGACCTCCCCCTATGCCCCTGTCTCTATCTGTTTCTCTCTTGTGTGGTCTTGCACACTGCTTAGCAGCTCCAGTGGGGTGGAGGGGGAGGTTATGTCAGCCAGGCTGATCACGACACCGAACAGATGTTTGCTGGGTGGTGTCCTGTAGATGAAAGGAAAAAGTCACCACATGATTGGTGCAGCTTTTTCTTTTCAAGTAAAGACCATGTCAGTCAAAACAGTGTCAGGCTTAGCCTGGCTGATGATTGGTGTGGCACTGTCAAGCCCCATGCAGAGCACTCTGCATTGGACAGACAGTGTCACACCCTTCAAAAGCAAATCATAGCAAGAAGCTTGCATGCGTGAACTTAAAACGAATACTGGGTTCCATGACTCAAGATATTGGCTGCTGTGGTCAATGCAATATGTACAATATGTAAAAGTAGTAAGAGAGTACATCAAAGGCTGTACAAATTATGCTAATGTACACAACGCAAATGGTGAAGGTCACTTTGGATGGGGGTGATACAGTGTCATAGAAGAAACTGTATTGTAGAAATATCAGCAGCAATTCAATAAAATTAAAGCCATCTGCTGGACATTTAAGGTAGCAACACTTTTGAAAAGTAAAAACCAAAAATAGGAGTGTGTGTATGTCGTGGGGGGGGTGGCGAACAGTGTCCATGTACATCCATATGTATATCTGCACTAAATACCACAGTTTATGTACAGTCATACTAATCTACACATCTTGTATTGGTGTAGCACAGGTATATGTACACCGTGTGGCTCACTATTATGCATTTGTGAAATTTATAAGACTATGGAATTTTCATGGAATTTCATTGGCATGTCACCAGAATTATTAACATGTTTGCCCCATCACAGCTAAGTGTACTTAACAAACCAAAACTACATCAAACATTGCGTGGGTGCTCTCACTATTCAATGTGGATCAATATGTGTATATTTATTAATGCAAGAAAATCTGAACTGATAGCAAAGGTGGTATTTTCTGTCATATTATATCCATTTAGAGGTGCAAGATGAAAAGGTGTTCTGCAACTCAAAACTTGAATTATGTATAATTAAATCATCTCAAAGAGTAAGAAAATTCATTGCAAAAAACTCAGTTAATGCAACAGTTAGGGTTGCTATCACAGTGACAAAGCATGGAAATTCAGCGTCATGGTTTCCAACCCTAACTCCACATCCCCCCAACACACACATGCACACACATACAAGCAGGGGACGGTCCAAGGCAACACAGCCAATCATAAACAGCCAGTATAAGGTAAGAGAAAGAACATACAACTCTGTGAACATACTACAAGAGGCATACATCATCCTGGTTCAGCAACTGTATGACTTCTTCTGCCATCCCAATGTCTTGGGGGTACACTCATATGTCCTCTCACCCTCAGACTCTCCTTCAGCTGGAAGAGGCTCCCCATCAGCACCCTATTGAAATCCTTGAAGTACTTGAATGTTTCAATCATGTCACCCCTCTCCCTCCTTTGATCCAGTGAGTACGTGTCCAGGTCCTCCAATCTTCTCTTGTATGGTAAATGATAAAGCCCCCTCACCACCTTTGTAGCTCTCCTCTGAACTCATTCCAACCTCGCCACATCCTTCCTGAGGTAAGGCCTCCAGAACTGGACCCCATACTCCAGGTGCAGCCTAACCAGCTGGGTGTACAGAGGAACTATGACTTCTCTCCTTCTGCTGGAAATTCCCCTCCCTATGCAACCCAATATCCTACTGGCTCTTGCCACTGCTCCTCCACACTGCTTACCCACCTTCATGTCTTGGAGATAATGATACTCAGGTCCATTTCCTCTTCTGTTTCCTGAAGGGTTCTACCCCCCATCCAGTATTCAGCTTTCCTGTTTTTTCTGCCTAAGTGCATAATCTTGCACTTTGTCATATTGAATGACAAATGCCACTCCAGACTATTCCTCCAACCTCTTCAGATCTTTATGCATCATCTCCACCCCCTCTTACGTGTCCACTGTGTTGCAGACCTTTGCGTTATCAAATAGACTCATCCTCCCCCCATCCCTTCTGCTATATCCCCTATAAATATATTAAACAAAAGAGGCCCCAGCACCAATCCTTGGGGGACTCCACTGATGAGTGCAGACTCCTCCGATGGCACCCCATTGACTAGAGGTGGGCTAAGTGATCCCACTTCACTATGCAGAGCACTTTGCATATTATTCCCAAATCAGCGTAATGCTCCGCAATGTGAGGCAAATTACTCCACCTATAAATTTGAATGCGCAGTGTATTGTTTCCAATGGACTTCGTGATACTCCATCTTGTAATATAGCCTTACTCTTAATTTTAACGTGAAGTGCCATTGATTTTATTTATTTATTTATTACATTTTGTTGACCTGGTAGGCCCACTGAGACTAGAAGTCCCTTTTTCAGGGGCGACCGGGGGGGAGGGGGGATACAGATGGTAACCAACTGAAATTGAATCAGATTAAGCTGTTGGTGGTATTTTTATTTAATATTTAATATATATTTAATGGAATTCGCTTTGCTTTGCCTGTTTATTGTTATTTGAGGTGAATTTTGCATTGACTCATGGAATGGCAGGTCACATGGGCTCTATATTGTCTTGCACAGCCTCAATTCTGTGTAGTGTGTGTAGTGGAAAGCTGGAGACAGTTTGCTTTCAGAACTCTGAGAATCAAACCATTGGAAAAAGCTTTAAAAAAATCTCTTTTGATCCAATTATTTTATTCCAAATTTAGTACATAGACTGTAGGAAACCCTCCTGCGCTTAGATCATCTAGTGTTGGTTGTGTTTGTGTTAATTTTGAATTTAAATTTATAACATTCTGCCTGTGTACTGACAGACACTTTTGAAGTGTGCTTCGACGGAGGGGCGTATCTGTGATGGAGTGAGATTCACATGAAAAAGGCAGTCTTTCTAACTGTTTTGTACTAGTAGTGTGTGTTAGTATTTGTGTGTTTATGTACACACAGTAATACTTGAAGTAATTTTTGACAGTTATTTTCTGTTTGTTGTGGTGCAGTGCATATTTTCATTCTGTTTAAAAGATTTGTTTATATGGTGTACTGCACTGTTAAATTTTCTGCGCATTTCCTGTAGCGTGTGAGTGTGTGCCATCAAGTCAGACACATTTTATTGTACCACACAATAATCAGCGCACTCTGAATTGGTTATCCATCTGTGGTATTTTTCATTGCTTCCTTCTATCTAGCTAGTGGACTGCTACTGCAGCGCCCACCCACCCCCCATCCAACCCGCAAAAAAGTACAATTTATTTTTCCAGTTTTGGATTTATGTGACCACTGGTTAAGGTGTTTATGCCTGTGTGGCTGCATCTCTTTATAGTGTGCAATCTGCATTTGTGCATTTGCATCTGTTTAGTGCCCAGTCTGCATCTGTAAGCCACAGTTGTTGTTTTTTTGGCTCCCCATCCACCCCACATTTCAGAAATCTCAATTTGTTGTGAATTTTCTGTGTAATCCCCAAAAATGCTTGCAAAGAGATGTGCATTCAAAGAGTCTTCTGGCCATAGCACTGCTGCAAATGGCAAGAGTGGCTGTGGGCATGGTAGTATGCAGCAGAAGTGCATAGTTGATGCCAGTAAAAGGATTTCTCTATGTTTTTCACAGCGCAATCAGTAGCTTCAATCATGATTGGAGATGCTGTTGTCTCCGCTGGTGGTATTGAAGTTGCTGATGGCATGAGTATTGCCCCAATTTCAACCCATGAAAACAAGTTAACCGACTTCCCAAATATTGTGGCATCTAAAGCTTAATATGTATAACCACAAGGAAAGGGGGGCATGATAGAAACTATCAAGTACCAAAAGGGACTCAACAACATTCAAGAGAGCAGCATCTTTCAGAAAAAGAGATGTGCATGCACAAGGGGACAAAATTTGAAGCTAGAGGGGAGACAGATCAGGGCAAAGTCAGGAACTATTTTTTTCACGGAGAGGGTGATGTGATGGATGCAAGGACAAACAAAAACTAATGATCAGTGTTATGGTGTGAGAGCAGCAGTTGAAGTATGCCCATTATTTGGAGTTGGTGCACCTCAATGCGCTCCAACCGCTGCTCCACATTGTCAATCCGGTGGTTCACGTGGTCCAACTCACTCCACGTCAGGCCCAAATCAGTGTGTGTGGCAGGTATTTGTGCAGGGGTACTACTGTCACCTGCAGGGTGTGGAGCAGCTGCTTGCTCCATGGCCCACCCCTGCTTGACACCACGTGCAGGTGGAGGCCATGCTGCCATGTGTTGCCCAGCAGGGCCAGCAGGCACATTCCTACCTTGTTCGGCAAGCTTGACCTGCCAATCTGCACAGTGGGGGTTGTATAAGTGGGGGCACTGACCACATGTGCCCAGATACATTCCTTGGGGCCACGGTGCATCACCTCACCACACAGATTGCATTTCACTACACTGGTGTCTGCAGGCAGTGTAGTGAAGAACTCCCAAACTAATAAGCTGTGGGGAGGACCAGGCACAGGCAGGGGGGGCCCCCAGATGTTATTGCCAGCTGCTGCTGGTGCTCAATTAGGGCCAGAGCATAGGGAAACCTGCTGCTACTGCTGCAACTTCTGTGACTCCACCTTCACTTCCTGCCAAGCCGCTGGCACAGGGGCCATGGCAGGTGGTGGCACTGGTGGGGGGGCTCTGATAGGTGCCACTGAAGGTGGTGCTTCCATGGCACCACTACCTCCTGCTTCAGGGAGGGGACCACTAGCCCAGAAGGTGTTCCGGTTCAGACACAGGGTTTATATTTTTTGCTACAGTATCTCTCTGTCTCCTCTCAAACACAGCTCTTTCTCCCGCACTAGGTAAGGTGAAAGTGAAGGTCTTTCACTCTCTTGCATGATTAACTTCCTGCCTGAAGCATGTGACCTGCAGACTGTGAGCCATGTCATCTGTGGGCTGTTACAATGCTCACTCACTCCACCTTTAAAAGAAAATAAAGCAAAGTAACGCAGAGTCATCATAACATGAAGTCATTATGATGAGAAGTGGTGAAGTACTGCATTCAATTTCGCATAGCTATGTGTCAAGGCGGAGTGGGCCACTTCACCTCTGCTATGCTAGAAAAGTTAAACTTCACTGCGTCTCTACCATTGACCAATACTCTCTGTGTTCTTCCCTCCAACCAGTTTTTGACCCACTTCATTATCCCCTCCTCCAACCCCAGGCAATCCACTTTGTGTAATAGCCTCATGTGTGGCACCGAGTCAAATGCCTTTCTGAAATCAAGGTAGGCCACGTCCACCAAGACCCCTTGATCAACCACATTGGTGACCCAGTCAAAAAACTCTATTAAGTTCATCTGACAGGATCTACCCTCGGTGAACCCGTGTTGCCTTGGGTCCTTATGGCCTCTTGCCTCCAGGTATCTGTTAATTCTGTCTTTGAGCAGCTTTTCCTTGAGCTTACCTACCACGGATGTCAAGCTCACTGGCCTGTATTTCTCCACCTCTTCCTTCACCCCTCCCTTGTGAAGGGGCACCACATCTGCCCATTTCCAGTCATTAGGTACCACGCCCTATCTTAAGGAGTTGTTGAATAGGGCAGTTAAGGGAGCAGACAGTACTTCCCTCAGTTCCCTCAAAACCCTTGGATGTACCCCGTCTGGCCCCATGGCCTTGTCTACCTTCAAATCCCTAAGTTGCCTTAGGATCCCCTCCTCCCAAAATGGACTCACATCCACCCCTTCCCATGCAACCAATGCTTTCCTATGGCTACCCCCTTCCATTCTTCTTCCTTCATGAATACTGAACAGAAATATCAATTCAGCAGTTCAGCCTTCTCCTGATCCCCCACCACCTTTTCCCCCAACCCATTTTTCAGGCTGTGAATCCCCTTCTCTGCTCTCCTTTCAGCTACTGTATATACCTAAAGAAGGTCTTGTCTCCCATCTTAACCTCCCTGGCAATGTTCTCCTCCATTCTTGCCTTTGCTTGCTGTACCTCCCTGTCCACCTCCCTCTGCCTAGCCTGATATTCTTCTCAATCTTCCACCCCCATAGGTAATTTTAAACCTCCAGAAAGCTATTTTCTTCACCCTGATGCTATTCTCCACTTCTCTGCTGAACCATAGTAGCTTCTGCTTTCTCCTATTTTTGTTTACCCTCCTCACACAGAGGTTTGTGGCACCTACTATGCCCCCCTTAATTGAGTACAATCAAAGGAAGCTCTCATTCTACCTCCATAATGAACAAGCCAATAATAAGGCTTATAACAGTGGTGATTTAATTAATTCCACTATCTTCATGATAAAAAATAATTCTATTTGCTCCAATCCATTTTATAATGTATATTGTGACATTTCAGAACTACAAATGTTCCTTCCTCAGACTAAAGAGCCTAACAATACAAGCACCACTTCAGGCAAGATGGTATTTCTTTTCACATCTAGAGGCAAAATAAAATAATTTTTATATGCTTGGCTTTATACCTCAAAATACTTAAAAATAATGTGTACTGTTTTAAAAGGAACCAAATGAACAGGAGGAACACACCTGTTATCCAAAAATCCTTAATTGAGTCCCACATGTCCTCTACCCCCTCCATTGCCCCCACTTCTTCCAGTGCCTGATGGGCATATACTCCCATTCTACTAAAATCCACTCATCTGAAGTTGAGCACCTTCACCTTGGTCTGATTTTATGGTGGCAGATGTGCGCACCCTGAACCACACAGTACCATGGTCACCTGTACCAAGGTTTCCACCACTGACACCTCCCCCAACCTATCTCCATTTGTTAGCACCACATCTAGTACCACCCCTCCCCTAGTTGTGCCCCTGACCAGCTGTCTGAGTAAGGCCACTTCTAGGTGATGCTGTTGACAGCATGTCCCATACTACATCAAGTAGGTTGCTGTCCCCCATCAGCAGTACCTTTCCCCTGGTTGCCGCCCTTAGTATCTCTTCCATCATCTGGCCAACCACACTCTCTTGCTGCCCTGGTGGCCTGTAGACCACTCTGGCATGAATCACCTCCCTCCTTCCCATGGTTAACAATACCCATTAAGCTTATGTGTCCCCCACCTGCCCTGTATTTATGTTACCTGAATCCCTTCTCACACTTAAAGCACCACTCCCCCTTCCTTCTGACTCTGTCCATCCTAAATAGCATATATCCTTGTATGTTCATGTCCCAATCCTGCCCTTCATGGCACCAAGTCTCAGTAATTCCCATCAAGTCTAAGTCTGCCTCAGCCATGACTGCAGCCAGGTCCAGGACCATGTTTCCTAGGCTCCTGGCATTCATGCAGATTACCTTCCAAACTCCAGCTGCCCTGATACCCTTCCCCATTCTAACACTACTTACTGACCTGCCCCTCCCTCCCTCAGCTCCAACAACACAACTTGTGTTCTTCCGGGGGGGGGGGCTATTTCCTTCCTTGTCAGCTCTGCTGTTTTGGGGATTTTCCTGTAACACCCTCCCCCATGTCATTTTAAATTGTATCATTTTGCAACAAACTCCTCTAATTTTCCCTTATGCACTTCTTTACCCTCCCTGTTTAGGTGTAGTCTCTCTGGAGTGAATAAACTTTCATCTTGCCAAGTGGTCCCCCAGTCACCAACCATCCCAAAGCCTTTCCGAACACACCAACCAGAGAGACAGACATTAAACTCTATTATCCTCAGCTTTCTCTCTGAGGAACACACAGTGGAGCCCACTTAGGTGCACATCACATAAGTGCTCATTCTGGAACAAATGCATACTTTTTCTGATTCCCATTTTTTTCCTATCTCTTTAATATTAAACATTTTTGTTAAGTGCATACTGGTTAATTAAACATTCCTGTTAAGTGCACACTTTTACAGTTCACTGATGCATCTACTGTATTAACATGTAATTACACATGTTATGTGCACAGCCTGTTTGCAGCAGGTGTAAAACAATATTTTATTGAACATTGGGGACCGGATATTCAGAAGGGTTACGCATGGCACAACACTGTTGCACCATGCACAACCCACTGATGTACCCCAGCATGATATTCAAATGGGGATTGTGCCTGGCACAAATCCCGATGAGCCAGAGCGCATCAGTAATGCGTGCGGTGCAGGTGGGGGGGGTGCCCATGCATACTCTGTACATCCTGATATTCAGCCCTGGATGTGCTGAGCCCATGCATGCGCAACCCCTACTTGCGCTGCACACAGGTGAGCCAAAAAGGAACATCTGGCCACCCACAGGTGAGCTGCGGTATTGCAGGGTGCAACATGGCAGTTGCCACCTGTGGGTGGCCACCAAGTCTGGCTGCACCCTCATGGTGGTGCCCCCCATGCCCGATCGCGGGCATATACATAGAAGAATAGTAATGTCCAATATCTCTGGTGGTCCAGTGGACTGCTCGCAGCCTGATCGTCGGCTTAAGTATAAAATAAAGCACGTCCTAGATCCCTGATGGTCCAGTGGACTGATCACTGGCTTAAGTATAAGATAAAACATGTCCTATATCCCTGGTGTTCCAGTGGACTGCTTGCACCCTGATCGCAGGCATCTGTTAAAATTAAACCGTCCAATATCCCTGGTGGTCCAGTGGACCGCTTACAGCCTGATCGCGAGCATATGTAGGACATAATGCCACCCAAAACAACCCTGGTGGACTAGCTGGTACCCCCACCCACCCACGAGCCCCACCGCCCGCTCTCCCAGTCAGTGGCGGCGTAGTTTCCACCCACTCACCACCATGCTTGCCCACTGACTGACATCGATGGTAGGACTTGCACGCCCATTGGTCCGCCAGAGAGCCAATGGGTATGCAGCCCATACCATTTACACAGTCCAGATATATGAATGGATCCATTCACATATCGACTGGCGAGTACGGTACAGGTTGCATGCCCAGTGACTCACGCCAGGATCACCGGGTGTACAGCCTCACTGCATCGTGTCAGTTGGCGGCAGGGGCAGCAAGCGGTGGGTGAGCTGCCACCTGCCACTGACTGGGGGAGCAGGGCCAGTCTCAGTGGGCAGGTGAGGGGTTCCACTAGTCCACCAGGGTTGTTTTGGGTGGCATTATGTCCTACATATGCCCACGATCAGGCTGCAAACGGTCCACTGGATCACCAGGGATAAAGGACGTATTTTATTTTAGACTTCAGCCCACAATCGGGCTGTGAGCAGTCCACTGGACCACCAGGGATATAGGACATGTATTATTTTATACTTCAGCCTGCGATCGGGCTGCGAGTGGTCCACTGGACTACCAGGGATATAGGACGTGTATTATTTTATGCTTCAGCCCACAATCAGGCTGCAAGTGGTCTACTGGACCACCAGGGATATTGGACAATTGTTATTTTAACAGATGCCCGCGATTGGGCAGTGGGATGCTTTGCCACACTGTGCAGGGGTGTCGGTCCCTGATGGCTGCAGCCTGGCAGGGTGCCAGGTGCAAGTTACCGGGGATCAGCGCACCTGCATGCAAATGGGGCCATAATGACATGCAAATGGCCCCATGTGTGCCTTGCATGCATTATGGCCCCATTTGCATGTGCACTTTTGAATATCGCAGATTTACACCTAGCGCAAAGGAACTTGTACCTGCGTATTCTCTGCTCCACTCTGGCCACTTGCACTGGCACAGTGCCACTGCACCATGTGCACTGCAGGTGGCCAGGGTGTGATAGTCAATGTTGCTGTGCCATGGCACAGCTCCATTGAATATCACTCTGTCAATGCCCCTGCGCAGCCAAGCTGCGCTGCGCCCAGGCTTGCACCACAGCCTGGCGTAGTCTGACTATCCAGGCCCCAGCCTCTAACTTATTTTTAACACAGTGAATTAAAGTGAATAATAAAATACACTTATAAGATTATGTTTAATCACATAAATGTATGTTATTTAATACTGTAATTGTTTTTATGCTTTTCTATGTACAGAAATAAAGAAAATAGAAACCTGGATCTTAGACTGTCTTTTCCATTGAAAACATGTGCATCTGGATAAGCACAGTCCACTTACATGCACTTTTTTTCTGTGCAAAAGGGTTGTGCATTTAAGATTGCTGCACTGTGTAATTATTTATCCTCACTTTGGCCATTTATCCTTACTTCAAGCAGCTCTCAAAGGGACCCAAAATCTAGACTTCTTTGGCTGGGTAGCTAGGGAAAATAGGTCAGAGGAAGGCAGTGGATGTGGCCTATATGAATGTCAACAGGGCCATCAACATTGTGCTACATGGAGGCTAATAAAGAAACTGAGCTGCCTGGGATTAGAATCCAAAGAGGTGCATTGGGTTAGAAAATGGTTAACAAATAGGAGACAGAGGTTGATGGTGAATTGCATTTGCTCAAATGGTGATAGAGTGACCAGTGGGGTGCTGCAGGGCTAAGTACTGGTATCAGTCCTCTTCAAAGTCTTCATAAATAGCATTGCTGAGAAATTGAAAGGAAATATATGCCTTTTTGCACATCACACCAAAATCTGTAACAGGGTGGACACCTAGGAAGGGGTAGAGAGAATGAGCAGAGATCTGGAAAACTCAAGGAGTGCTCTAAATCATGGAAGTTGTGTTTAATGCCTAAAAGTGCAAAATCATGCACCTAGGGCATAGGAACCCAGGGGCTGACTATAAGATGGGGGTATAGGTATTGACAGTCACTAAACAAGAAAGGGACTTGGGGTTATTATATCTGATGACTTCAAGGTGGCAGTGTTGTGTGACAATGCAGTGGGTAGGGATAGTGAGACGCTGGGGTGCATAGAGAGAGATATATCCTGCAGGAAGGGGGAGGTGGTGTTGCCATGGTATTGCTCACTGGTGAGACCACACCTGGAAGGCTGTGTGCAGTTTTTGGAGGTCACACCTTAGAAAGGACATAGGTTGGAGGCAGTTCAGAGGTGGACAACTAAAATGATGGTGGGGTTGCACAAGAAGCCATACAAGAAGAAAGACTGAGGGATCTCAAAATGTACACCTTAGAAGAGAAGAGACTGAGAGGGGACATGATAGAGAGAAACATGACCAGTCTGTTGTATCAGAAGACATACAATACATCATTTTAGTTAAAGCATATTTCAACACACGTTGTCGTACATCAAAGTGTGTGATAGAAACATAGAATTTCCCGGCAGATAAGGACTGCTTTGCAACCTAGTCTGTTCATTTTTCCCAGATGTATTTCTCAATTTTCTTAATACAAAAGTGTATTTTTTTGTATCCCACAGAATTGGCAGAAAACCAGCACTTACTTTCTCTGTCTGTGTAACATCCATATAAATTCAGTTCTTTAAATGAATCTAACTATTCATAAGCAGCCTAAAGGTGGACATACATATTATATAAAATTAATAATTCAAGCAAATGGTTTCTTAGTATTTTCTGTTACATAAATATCACAAATGATTTTTAAAGCATGTTTGTTATTTCCATAGTAAATCAGCAATTCATTAGCCACAGCACCATCCCATGCACACTCTCCCTCATGGATCCAACCCAGGCAGCGCTTCATGCTTAATTATTTCAAATTCCATTTCATATCATTAAAAAGTGTTTTTAATATATGGATTGTTGAAACAATACGGTTGAAAGGCATACAAAAAAATTCTTGTAATACCATTGCTCCTGGAGCGATAATACTACTGTTCCTAAGTGATAATACTATCGTTCAGGTGCCGTAATAGTATCGTTCGGGTGCCGAACGATAGCATTATCAAGAAAGCTGAAGAGCACATGCGCAAGTCTATCCCTTCCATCTTAGAAAGCGTGCCTTGTGATTGGCCACTGTTGCTCTGTGGGAGGGCACAATGAGTCCGAAAACATGGCGGCCTGCTCGTTCGCTTAGCGAGCGAATGGTCTGGAGCA
Organism: Neoceratodus forsteri; assembly: GCA_016271365.2. Classification (NCBI taxonomy): domain Eukaryota; kingdom Metazoa; phylum Chordata; order Ceratodontiformes; family Ceratodontidae; genus Neoceratodus; species Neoceratodus forsteri. Next base: position 1,314,861,492 of record CM057450.1, on the reverse strand, counting down.
GCAACTGTTTTTCTTTAGTTTTCAAAACAATTTTGTCATTATGAAGAATTCAACTCTGTCCGTGGCTCTTCTACTCGCCCGATACTGCTGCTGACAAACAGTTTAAAAAAAGGCAGTGCTAAATGAAGCCCACAGCACTGGGGAATCCTGCCAGCATGCACATGAACCGGCTGACTGCACTGTTCAAATGAAGGTCTGAGAATTCACCTCATATCCATATATTAAAAAAAATAACAAATAGATTCTGGCATAACAAGGTAGTAATTCCATCTCGAGGTTCTGGGGACACATGAAACCTCTTGAGCTTCACTCTCAAGGTTTTGTGTGTCCCCAGAACCGCTCGATGGAATTACTACCTTGTAATACACCAGAACCGATCTATTATTCGATTTGTAATATATAGTTCATATCTCTCAGTATTTTTCAAGATTTAAATTTCCTATTCATATAGTGACAAAAACACAAGACAACATTGGCCAGATATTCAAAGTGGAGAGCCAGGCACAAATCTGTTGCACTGGATTAGCACCGAATTTGCACCCGACTGCAGTATTCAAAAGAACATTTAACACCAGTGCTAGGTGTTAGAACCAACGCTAAATAATAATGTATGCAGGGGAGGAACTGAGGGGAGGGTCCCTGAATGCCAGAGCACCAGCATAAGTATAGCGCCACGCTACAGGCATTAGTGCGACCTGTAGCGCAGCGCTAACTACTGCCAACTAAAAGCTGATGGTAATGCAGTGGTGCCCCCCCATGCACACACACACACACACACACACTAATCCCAACCCCCCCTTGACTGTAAAGTAAAAGATGATACCCTGGTAGTCTAGTGGTCCGCCCACCCCCAAGCATGGCTCCCAACCCCTGTATGCTGGGGGGAGACACTAGCCTACCAGGGTGTAACAAGCACACACTGGAACAGGGACCATGATGGCAGAAAAGGACTGCCTGGCCCAGCCAGCCAGTCTCCCATGTTCTCTATCTACTGGTTATGCTGCATAACCTAGTGACCCTACAGCCTATGGCCTCCTGCCCCCACCAGGCTTGCCTTATGCCTGTCCCATGCATTGCGTTCCCCCACTGTGTTTCTCCCACTACTGCAGTGGGGTACCTATGTTGTTGGGGGAGGCATCCTCCAGGGCATGTATGGTCATGGGCAGTGTGTCTGTTTAGCTATTGGTCTGTATATATGTATGTGTGTATATATATATATATATATATATATATATATATATATAAATATAAATATATATACATACACATACATATCTACAGGTCCTGCTTGCACAGCTGCATGGATGTGTTGTATGCACTAACTGTGCCTGCCAGCACACAGTTCCTGCAGCTTCCAGCTTGTACTTCCATTCTGATCAACAGGGCCTGCTGTGGGCATGCCTTGGCCTGCAGCATCCAGCCTCTACTTCCATTCCTACCAAAAGGGGGAGTTTTGTGCTCCATGCAGTAGCACCGGACAAACTGCATGGTAATGTATGCTAAACAGCACTTAATGAGATGCAAATGTACTTTTTTGCCCACAGATTACCTAAGTAGGCTGATTTGCATGGGAGCTTTGAATAAAGCTCCCGTTTGCCCTGGGCTAACCAGTTTGTACTGGGCTAATGTGTTAGCACTGTGCATTCAGGTTAGCCCCAGGCAAACCTCACTTCAGCATAGCACACTAAGCACAGTTCTGCAGTGTGTGGCTTACATTGTTGTTTGCTGTCATACCTCTCAACTATCCCTGATTTTCAGGGACGTCCCTGATTTTACCTCATCATTTTACTCTGTCCCTCCTACAAATTGTGTTTCCATGACCAAACAGTGGGGGTTGTAAGCATAACATATTATCAGACATTAATGTTACAGATGTGTTCTTCCTTAGAAAATGCATTTTACACTACACCACTTATTCTACCAGCTCCCTGAGTGGATATCATCAATTTGTAAGGTGTGTCTCTGATTTTTTTAAGCCTTGTTCCTAATATAAGAGGCAGGAGGTTGAGAGGTGTGTTTGCAGTAGATGTGAGATATCTATGTGCAATTGCACACAATGTTCTCCACCTGCAACACTGGCTTGCTACAGAGTCTAATGAGCTGCAGTCGCAGTTTGCACTTCCCTGTTGCTGTACTCAGTGCTGTCTTATTCCCAGGCGATTTTTGCCCTGCACTCCCAGACCAGTTTGCCCGGCTTCCTTAGACTGCTATATTCAGCAGGATTAGCACCGGGCTATTTCCTTTTGAATATAGCTTGCTTTGTGCTCCGGGCTAAGTTTGCCCACTGGGCTGTGCTAATTTAGCCTTGGGGCAAAGTTTTGAATATCTAGCCCCATTTCTCTTAAAACAAATAGTATTTCAGACTATTACTTTCATTCCTTGATAAAGTCAGTATTACCTTCATTCCTAAATTGTTAGGCTCGTTCTCTCAGAAAATCTATTTCTACTCACATTTTTTGTTAGTGGCTTTGAACCTACCAGTATATTTACTGTGAAAATAAAAACATAAGCAGTCTTTTATCTTTAGTAGTGACTATTCTGTTTTGAAAATTATCACAAAAAAAGTTTAGTTCTGTGAAAGAAGAAGCAGAGCTTATTCACTGGGCACATCATGTCATGCTCCACACACAGATGTTACTAGCGCATTGCTTCTCTTCCATATGTTGCTTTTATACTTGTGCTGGAGAAGGTGAAAAGATGTATGCTGGGGAGCAGACTGTCATGGTGACAGAAAGACCACTACCAAGTGAACAAGCCATTGCTTAGCAATGGCACGTGATGCCCAACAATGATAACATCCAGGGCACTTATACCCACAATGTCACTGTAAGCTTGCTACTCACCCTCTAATCAGCATGTACGTTTTGACACACAACTAATGAGTTTTCTTTTACATCTTGTGTAATGTGGTGAAAGGACCCCAGCTTGCACAGTCCACCAGAAAAGACACCATGGAGTCTGGGGCAAACACCAGGCAATTTGAATCCCAATTTGAACATGTCAATGTGTCTGATCAAGGCCTCTACAATGTTACAGTATATATCTTTTATCCAAATCTGTGAAGAAAAAGACAGGCTTCATAATTTTCATTGAAAATTAAATTTGATATAAAGAACATTTTGTCACTGGTGGGGAAAGAATTTCTGGAGTTATGTTTAAAGTGATTTAACCCTGTAATGTAGCACTTTCCTAAGCTGATTTGCCTTAAGTAAATGTAGTCTATCCCATAGAAGTTGTGTCCCTATGCATATACTTAAGTCAGTCTTCATTTCACAAACTTAGTGAATGTGGTTCATTAAATTCAGCATTCTTTACCAACAGCTATTCCACTCGTCATTCTCATTTGTAGCTATGTCCTTGTTCAAAGCTTCTAAGCTGTAGCTCCAGAATGCCTCCCTTTTACTGAGTTCTTTCACACAGTCTCCTTCTCCTGGGTTTAGGTACTGCCTCTAAACCCCAGAACCTTAATGAGGCTGCATTGTGTCCCTCCAAGTTAAAATGTGCTCCCATCTGGGAATTTTAAATTTTTGTTCCTTATGTTACTTTTGTGCTCCACAATATGAATTTTGAGTGGTCGTGAAGTGTTCCTGTAGATACATACTGTAGATTTGACTACATGTATGCAGTTCAATGTATTTCAATGGGGCTTGAACCTGTCATCATAACTTGGTCTTTTCAGAATATTTTTGCCACAAATTTTTGACATGGCTTTTTTGGGATCCCACTTCATGAACAATGACAGTGAAATTATACAAATCTGTCCTGCCAGGTGATTTCACAGTTGCTGCATGAAATAATCTTTTGGGCAGGATTTGAAAATGTTCTCCACCCTTGTTCATAAGGTGGGGTCATAATAAAGCTATGTTGAAAATGTGGGGTAAAAATACTAAAACAAAGTTATGAGCCTACATCAAAATGTATGCATGCACACTTATAATGTTGGTAATTTTTAATATTTTGACTCCAACATTTCATCATATCCATTTTTTTCACACCACCTCATGAATGTGACAGCTGTCAGTTTGCAAATCCTAGCCAAAATGTGTTGTCACACTTGTGGTACAAAATCACCTTTTGGGTATGGTTTGAAAATGTTCTCCACCCTTGTTCATGAGGTGGTGTCATAAGAAGCCTATGTGGGGTAGCAAGAAGGCTATGTTGAAAATTTAGGATAAAAATATATATAAAAAAAACAGCAAAGTTATGAGTGTACATTGAAAAATTTCAACTCACGCTCATAACTGTAGGAATTTTCAGTATTTTACCCCAAATTTTTAACATAGTAATTTTTAACACTACCTCGTGAATGTGACAGCTGTCATTTCTCAAACCCTACCCAAAATCTGCTTTACTTGTGGCACAAAATGACGTTTCAGCTGTTGTTTTATAAATGACACCTGCCATGCTCGGAAGGAGTAGTCATAAAAAGATTATGCTGAAAATTTTGGGTAAAAATGTGAAAAACAACTAAGTTATAAGGAAACATTGAATTGTTCCAATATTTACTCATAATTTTATTTTTGCAGATTTTGGCCCCTAATGTTCAACCTGCTGTATCCCTTGTGTTACCCCACCACCTGATGATGGCAGGTGTCATTTTTCAAATCCCCTCCAAAACTTGTTTCCAAGTCGCACAGTGATTTTAAATATTCCACTTGTCTTGATCATAATATCAGGTCATAAAAAGACTGTTGAACATTTGGGTTAAAATGTGGGAGCACACTTAAAAGTAGATATTGCCTCTCAGCTGTCCTAGCCTTCATAATTACAATCTAATAATGTGTAAAAGCAGGACACCACTGAAAATGAGACACTGCATCTCATCTGGTCCTTCCTGGGAAAATATATTGTAACAATGTGTACAAGCAAGACCTTCTACAATTGCAATACCAGTGATGAACATTGGCATTGATAAATGCTTGTCTAGACCTCTTATTATACAAAAAGGAGGACATAATAGACAAGTATCTACAGAGAAGTCACAGACCAGAATACCTTGCCACAAGAACCAGCTCCACCATCTGACTGAGAATATTTCTTATTCTCAGATATTACACATGATTAGAAATTGTAGTGAGGTCAACACATGAGAGAGAATTGGAAAATATTAGCCATGAGTTTACTCAGAGAGTTTACTCTATCAATACAGTCAGGCAAGACATTGCAAAATCAAAAATCAGGACAGAACAGAACTTCTGCAAGACAAAGGTGGCAAGAGTAAAACTACCAGAAGAAGTATGATACTGTCTTTGGAATTCTCCGAGAATAGCAGAGAAATAAAAAAATCATAGGTAAAAACTGAATAGTACTGGAGGGAATGGAAATTCCAGAATTTGATATAAAAAAAAAAAAAAATTCTGGCATCAAAGAAAAAGAAAACAATCCAAGACAACTTGGTCCACACTGAACACTACCAAGGTCAAGAACCAGGTGCACATTTAGTATTGGGCCCTTTAAGACCAGCCATTCATCCCTGTGCTAGATGCTGACATTGTAGCAGCACTGGAAAAAAGGATTTCATGGAGCATCCACGGACAAACCAGAGGATTTACATTACAGACCACATATGAGATTGCAATAGAGATCTCATGGTGTACCTACTGGAGTTTCCCTGTACTATAATCTACTGTATGTTGGGAAAACTTCAAGATCACTTGAAAATTGTATTGGGGTACAAAAGTAATGTAAGAAACAAATATGACAATTTGCCATGTAGCAGTACATTTTAACTTAGAGAAACACAATGCAGCCCTGTTAAAGTTCTGGGGTCTAAACACAGTACTTAAACCTAAGAGAGGAGGAGACTGAGAGAAGGAACTCAGTAAGTGGGAGATGTTTTGGATCTACTGCTTATAAGCTTTGAACAAGGGCATAGTTATAAATGAGGATAACAAATGGAACAGCTATTAGTAAAGAATGCCGAATTTAAAAGGACCATGTTCACTAAGTTTGTGAAAACAAGGCAGACTTAAGTATATGCATAGGAACAAAATGTCTATGGGATAGACTACATGGGCCCGATTTCAAAATGACTTATGCATGGTGCAAGGTGCTTTACGCCAGACCCTATGGCATAAATCGCACCTTGTGCCATGGATTCCGCAAGTTGGAATTCCATGTTGTGGCTTGCACCATGCAGCATGCATGTTGCACCAAAGGTGGACTATGCCACCCGCTACACCTGCAACCCACTGCAGCATGGTCCAAGGGTGGGTTATGGCAGAAACTGCACCCTATTCTGGAAGGGTGGCTGCCAAAACCCACTAATGCCATTCCAAGACCCGCTATGGCACTGCGGACTTAGACCAGCATGGAGGTGGTCTAATGGGCATCCGTCCTTGCAAACTTATGGATGCCCACTCCACAGCAGCGTAGGAAGCACATAACCCTGCTCCATGTCCCCCCACACTAAGGCCATGCCCCCCACCCCAAATGTTGGGGACCCTGAGGTCTGTTTACTGTACTGCCCCCCCAAACACCTGTGCCACCCAGCCATCTCCCCCAATGCTCCCAGGTGCATGCAGGTGCATTTTGGGGTGGGGGCTCTGGTGGGGCATTAAATTGTGGGCCATGACTTGTGGTACCCAGATCCATTGTGCCATTCCTGTGGCGCTAGTCTGTGGCTGCCACAAGTCATGGGACTTAGGTGCCAGGTACTCTGCCTGTCTTGGAATACAGTGCAGAGTCCATGGCATGGTGCCGCATGGCGCAACTTGCATACGCCCGTGAGTTGCACCATAAGACTTGGAATCGGACCCCATTTATTTAAGGCAAATCACCCTAGGAAAGTGCTCCATTACAGAAATAAATGATTTTAAGCATAAATCCTAAATTTCCCCCAAACAATTATAAAATGTTCTTTATATAAAATGTTACTGCATTTTCAGTGAAAATTATGAAGCCACTTTTTTTCTTCACAGACTTGGGTAAAAGATACTGTAACATTATGGAGGTCTTGATCAGACACATTGGCATGTTAAAATCAGGATTCTGTCTGCCTTATGTTTGTCCCTGACACCATGGTATCTTCAGATGGACCATGCCAGCTGGGGTCATTTTACAGCATTGCACACAACATGAAAGAAAACTCATTACTAGTATGTCAAAAATACATGCTGGTTAGAGGGTGAGTAGTGAGCTCACACTGACACTGTGTATATAAGCACCCTGGATACTAGTATTGTTGAGCATCACGTGTACTGGGCAGTGGCAGTGGCATTGGCGGCTGTCTTTCCCATCACCATGATGGCCCAGTCTCCCCATGTACAAATCTCCACCCTCTCCAGCACAAATAAAAAAGCAACAGTAGACGAGGCTCAGTGTGCTTGTAATACCCATGTTTGCCAGTAGGACATGCTGCTTCCAGTGAATAAACTCTGCCTCTCCCCTCACAGAACTAAACTTTTTTGCAATAATTTCCAAAATAGAATAGTTGGGAGCATGGCTTGCCTGGCCACAAGACAGCAGCTTAAACCTATTAGCTCTGCTATAGCCCTTTCAATATCTGAAATAATCTGAGACATAACCAATCAGAGAAATTCCAGGTTATAAGTTATATCATAAAAACAGATTAGATAAGCATGGCAGTGGAGTTTGTATGTACATACGAAATGATATTCCTTCTTTTGAAGTGTGTTCTCCCTTTCCTTTGGAAAGTATATGGGTTAAAATCTTATTGAAGGAGCAGTCCTATATAACTATTGGTAACATCTATCAACCTCCATCTGCAAATTCAGATTACACAACTGATATGTTTAAAGAAATTACACATTTTTCAGAATTTCAAGATACTGTAATATTTGGTGACTTTAACCTCCCTCAGATTAACTGGGACTCATTCTCAGGACAGTCCCATGCTGAGAAAGGACTAATAGATGTGGTAGTTAGTACTGGATTACAACAACTTGTTACTGAACCCACTCGCGGTCCTAATATTTTGGATCTATTATTTACTAACATAGAGCAACAAATTAGCAATTTACAAATTTGGGATCCACTTGGAACCAGTGATCACTCATCTATTCTTTTTGAAATTCAACAGTTTAAAACTACACAAAGGAAGTTATACTGTACAAAAAATTATAATAAAGCAAATTTTTCTAAACTCAATGAATACTTACAAAACATAAACTGGAAATCTAATCTTCTTAATTGTACAACACAACAAGCTTGGAACTTTTTTTTAAAAACATTGCACATTATTTGGAAAATACCTTTATTCCTTCTAAGAGGAAATTTAATAATAAAGGAAAAATTCCCCCTTGGTTCAACAAGACAATTAAAAATCAGATTAAAATAAAAATTTAACTTTTCAGGAAATTTAAGAATAGTTCTGTTCCATTTAAAACCACTCTATTACATAAATACAGACTATCTGAGAAAAACTTAAAAAATTCTATTAAATTGGCAAAAATAAGCTAGAATTTAAACTAGCTCACACAAAAAGACTGTCACAAATCTCTTTTCTCCTATATAAATAATAAAAAAGATGTATCAAGGACCATTGGTCCCATTATTACCAATGGCTCTTCTCTATCTGATATAGAAACCTCGAATCTCTTTAGTAAGTACTTTTGTTCTGTCTTCTCTCAAAAATCACCTATTAGTACATTTAAAGTTCACCACATAGATTATCATAGGTTCTACCCAACTGACATTATACAGACTATCAAAAAACTAACAAAAAATACTAGTCCAGGCCCAGACGGTATTCATCCATGGTTTCTGATCGAAACCTCTATAAATATTTCTATACCTTTGTCAATTATCTTCAACAAATTCTTACAAGAAGGCATTGTACCAAATGATTGGCATTCAGCAATAGTTACTGCCATATTTAAAAAAGGCAATAGAGGTTCTGTGCAAATTATCGTCCAATTAGCCTGACCTCAGTGGCTGGTAAATTAATGGAACGAGTAATGAAGTCTCTAATAGATCAAGATTGTAAAAAATTAGGAATTTATGATTCAAATCAGCATGGGTTTACTCCCAAGTATTCCTTCACCACCAATCTGATATCTTTTTACAATAATATCAGTACTCTACTAGATGTGGGTATCCCTACTGATGTTATTCTTTTGGACTTTAGCAGAGCTTTCGATAAAGTCTCACATGAAAAACTCATTACTAAAATGCACAATCTAGGTTTTTCACCTGATACTGTCAACTGGACTTTAAATTGGTTGACAAATCATTCTCAGAGAGTCAGAATTAATGATATCTTGTCTGATTCGGGTAGTGTGACAAGTGTCCCACTGGGGTCGGTCTTGGGACCAACATTGTTTAATCTCTTTATCAGTGATTTACAAACAGGGCCAAATAACTTCATGGTTAAATTTTCAGATGATACTAAATTTGGGGGCAAGGTTAATAATCAAGAAAATATTTCTGCATTAAAGAAGGATTTGGAAAAATTAACACTTCGGGCAAATGAAAATCATATGTAGTTTAATCAAGACAAGTATTTAGTAGTGCATTTCAGTGTAAATAATCCAAAAATGATATATTATATAAACGGACTACCACTTCACTCATCAAATTGTGAAAAAGATTTAGGGATATATGTTAATAATAAACTTATATCAAATGATCACTGTGTTAGAACTGCTTGCATGACCAACAGACTTTTGAGGCAAATAAAACGCACCCTTTGTTAATCGCACTGAGCAATGCCTTATTCCATTGTATAGGGCATACTTTAGATCATATCTAGACTATGGCTCCCCTTTCTGGCATCCAAACCAAAAAAAAGACATAGTAATTCTTGAACAGGTTCAAAGGAGAGTAACTAGAATGATTCCAAGATTAACAAACTTGGATTATCAGAACAGATTAAAAGCTACTGGTCTCTTCTCTCTTCAAACTAGAAGATTAAGATGTGATATGCTTATGGTTTTTAATTTAATAAATTCACCAGATCTAATGGAAAAATGCAGTCTAACACTCTCCAAAAGGAGACATGTTCTGAGACTGCATAATAAACAACTTGAAGTAAAAACTTATAAAACCAACAAAAGGGGAAACTTTTTTCCAGTAAGAGCATCCATTGTATGGAACATCTTGCCACAAGAATTGGTAGAGGCAACTAGTGCTACTGTCTTTAAAAACAAATTAGATGTTTGGTTGAGGGATAATAGATAAATAATGTCCCACATAGTGTGGGGAACAGTCTTGATGGGCTCTGGCCTTCTTCTGTTTTTTTCATACCAAGTAATACCAAGTAATCTCCCATTGAGCCCTAAGACCATGGTGTAATAGCCCCTTATCTGCAGTCCATTTGAGTGTGGATCTGGTCTCTCCATGCTTTAGGATTGCTGACTTTTCATTGCTGCTCTGCTGAACTTCTTCATATTTTCAGCTGAGCAGGAAACTGCTTCTACCATGGCAGCTGCTACTGACAAGCCCCTGACTCCAACCTACAGGCAATAAAAACCATGTTTGCTAAATGGTGACATAAATTAGAGCTCACTGCCCAAAATACCTGTGCAGACATAAGTGCTCTCTCTCACCACATTAACATGACAGAGAAAAGGATAATTGACTCTGTGGGGATACTGGGATGTATAGGAAGAGGCATCACCAGTAGAAAACAGAAGTTGTTATCCCTCTGTACAGACAGTTGGTGAGACTCCATCTGGAGTACTGCATGCAGTTCTGGAGACCCCATTTCCACAAGGACATAGACAGAATGGAAGCAGTCCAGAGGAGGGCAACTAAAATGATGCAGGGTCTGCACCATAAGCCATACAAAGAGGGGTGCAGGATTCTTCTCATCTACTTTCCACCCGGGGGTGAGAAGCAATTCCTGCAGGAAGTCATGGACTTCATCGTCGACATGATGTTGGAGTCCCCCATATGGATGATGCTGGGGAACTTCTATGCCTGGGTCAATGATGAACTCTTGCAGTTTGGTCAAGACTTATTCCAGTTGATGAATTCACTGGGCTTCTCTCAGGTGATTACCTCTGTGACCCATAGGCACAGTCATTCCTTGGACCTAGTCTTCCTTCTGGATATGGAGACCTCTGATTTGGTGGTGGAGCCAGTTAGTTGGTTGGACCATCACACCATAAGGTTCAATTTCCTAGCCCCCCCCGTATAGGACTACCCCTATGGAGATGGTCTGGTACCGTCCTTTAAGGGGTTTATCCCCCTGTTGGTGGTGCTGGACCTATCAGGGCTGGCGAGGGATAGTGGTGACCCAGATGCCCAAGTTAGGGGGTAATAATGATGCTGTGACTGGGACTTTGGATTGCTCACTCCTGTCTGTGTTCGTCCCCTTACCCAGCGCCCTTGGTCCACTTGGTTTGATGGGACCTTGAGGGAGCTGAGGAAAGTGGGATGAAGGCTGGAGCATCGCTGGCAAAAATCGGGCCTGGATGCTGACAGACTTAGATTGTTAGCCCATTATAAGGACTATCAATCAGCTATCTCCCATAAGAAGGCAAAGTTACTATCTAGGGAGATTGGTGTGGCACAAAACTGACCAGCTCTGCTCTTCTGAACTCGACAGACTGTGCAATCCAGTCTGTCTGCAGCTTTGGAGAGCATTGTCATAAGGGAAGTGCAATGAATTTGCTCGCTTTTGTGCTGATAAGGTTGCTGACATCAGGTCTGAGATCCACATGGGATGCCCCAATGGGGCAGATGGTGACCAGTGGGAGGTGGTAGCTCCTCGGTCTGTCTGGTCTGACTTCAGCTGGATCAAGCACCTAGTTCCTCCCGATGACCTACCAGTTTTGGTTCATGCCTTTGTAACCTCATGCCTTTATTACTGTAATGCCCTGTACCTAGGGCTGACAGGGGTTGATATCCGCCACTTACAGCTGGTGAAGAACACAGCAGCTAGGCTGCTGACTGGGCTACCTCACAGCTGTCATGTCACACAGGTGCTGTGAGATCTGCATTGGCTGCCTATTCAGTGGCAGATCACCTTTAAGGTCAGTTTACTGACCTATAAGGCCCTACATGGACAGAGGCCAAGTTATCTGCAAGATCTTCTTCATCCCTATTGCCCCTCCTGGCCACTTCACTCCACTGAGGAACTGTTGGAGATTCCCAGGGTTCATTTAAAGTCATCTGGGGCCCGTGTGTTTGAATTTGTGGCCCCAACCCTGTGGAATTCTCTACCTCGTTGGATTCAACAGTACCTGACAGTGGAGAGCTTTAACTCTACATTAAAAACTCACTTATTTATTCTGGTGTTCCTTGATTTTATTTGATCTGCTGCAGCTGTTTCTATAAGGGTAATCATTTTTATGGATTGTATGACTTTGTACTAGTGCTATGATTTTGGAATAGCACTATTTTATAAATAAATGCTGATTGACTGATTGATTGATAAAGGAGCTTAATATGTATACCCTTGAGGACAGAAGGGGGTGGGGACATGATAGAAACTTTCAAGTACCTCAAGTGAATCAACAAAGTCCAAGAGGGTAGCATCTTTCAGAAAAAGAGACGTGCAAGAACATAGGAGCACAATTTGAAGATAAGAGGGGTGACGGCTTAGGGGCAACATGAGGAAGTATTTTTTTTCATGGAGAGGGTGGTGGACACTTGGAAGAGCCTTCCTGAAGAGGTTGTGAGGTCAAAAACTGTGGGGGAATTCAAGAATGCATGGGACAGGCATAAGACAGTTCTGGGGGGGTAGGAAGAAGTAGTCTTTTGGTTAACTAGGATCTGCAGCTTATCCAATAGGTAGGGAAATGGGCAGACTGAGTTGTCTAAGGGGTCCTTATCTGCAATCAAAGTCTATGTTTCTATGACTCGGAAGACAAGAATGAGAACATTATTAATTACATTAGAAAGCAGGACAGAACCATATGTTTACTCTGGCAGTGGCTTGAGGATCTTGAAAATTGCAGCCGGAGGAATAACCTCCACTATTTTGGGTTCTCTGAGAGCTGCAAGGGCCTGAATACTATCTGATTTCTTAATAAAGCCATCACAGAGCTACTGGGACATAGCTGGACCAACCCTGTTGGAATAGATAGGGCCCACTGATCTCTAACACCTCAGCAGCCACACGGTTTGCACCCCCAGTCCTTCCTGGCCCATTTCCTGTGCTTTTTGGACATAGAAGCTATTATGTCCACAGCCAGGGGGAAACATCATGTGTTCTGTCAGGGCCACAAAACCCAAATTTTTGCCGACTATTCAGCAGAACTTTATGAGTGCTGCAAAGCCTTCACAACAATGCATAGGGCCTGCGCCAATCTGGGACTTCAATACTCCCTTAGGTACCCAGCTGTGTTATGATTGAGTTATCACCAACAAAGTCTGAAGGCTATTTGAAACTCCTTAGGTAGCTGAAGAGTACCTGGTGAAATGTGCCCTCCAGCTTAAAATGGACAAATATAGTCCAGTACCCCACCAGCCAGTGAACCGGAGCACTCAGCAAGAAATGGACATCATTCCAGGGCCAAACAATGATCTACCCTCCTGAAAGTGGTATGGGCTGCCTCTCCCCTCTCCTCCTAGAGAAGAGGACCATGGCTCCTGGCACCCAAGTCCCACTGTAAAAACAAAAAGAAGAGGACTGAGGGAAGGAGACAAAGGGGTAAGACCTCTATAAGAGGGACCAGCTCATCTATAGTATCGTTCTACTTCAAACCTCAGATACCCCCCCTCCAGAAGCATTTCTAATCTACTAGAAAAAGGTTCATAAGCATTTCTCCGAATCTCTTGCTCCCTAGGCTTGTACTCTCCTGTGAAACAACTCTGGCCATAAGATAGGGGGATCACCTATCCACTGGAAATTATGGAAAGCACAAGGTTCTATGGTACTGTAGTGCAAGACCTCCTACTGCTTGGCACTCACAGCATTGATTCCTTTTTTGCCCTCAACCTCACCACCAACTCCCTAAAAAGGACTTTTGGAAATATCTTCAAATTAGGAATGCCATCCCCCACCTAGGTAGGGCCTCCCAAGAGCTATGTGGTCTGGTAGCCACCCCCACCATGATCTAATGGGATACTTTATGCAAGGGGCATGCCAGCAGCGTATACAAGAACATTAGGGATTCTCTTTCTGATCCTTTACTCAAAGCAAAATTACTTTGGGGGCAAGAGCTTGGGAATACCCATTTCAGACTCACAATGGGCACACTGCTAGGACAGAATTCACAAGGCCTGCTGAGGTGGCAGAAGCTGATTAACAATGAATAAGACCTTGCTAAGGTGGTATCACTCCACTCACTCCATTGTACATCTAGGCCTCAGGAGCCATGACAACTGTTGGAGATGTGGCCAGCACAGGACCCAACTGTATCACATCCTTTGAGACTGTCTGATCACAGATCCCCTTTACCTCTGAGTTATGGAGATATCTAAAGAAGTAGTAGGACCTGTATCCCAGGTAAATGCTCCACTCATTCTTTTGGGATGTTGTCCTCCACACACTCTGAAACAGGAACCCAAGGCCCAGTGGGTCACCTTGGTAGGGGCAGCAGCCAAAAGGCTCCTACTCAATAGGTGGAGATCTGTTCAATGCCCCTCAGCAAATGAATGGCTGCTATCTGTGGGTCAACTGTCTACCTTTGAGAGAATGTCTAGCTTTGCCAATGGCTCACTAGATAAGTACTAATGTTGCTGGATTCCGAAGTCTGTCATTATGCTTGATGGAATTAGCTGCTCTCCTAACTATATAAACCCCTCATAACTTCCACCTTACTGTTATAACCTATGCAGAACTAGATTTCCCCTTTCATGCTTTGTAAATAGTTTTGGAGTTGTTATTGTTGCCCCTGGTTGTTAGATATCTGATTTGCTTAACATACTGTCATTATTGGGTGTTTTGAGGCCCCTATAGTGTATGGGTATGTCATTGCATAGCGTTTACCATCCTAAGGGTGTTTCCCTTCCAATAATCTGTTACGTTATGGATGTTCCATGCTATAACCTGTACAGTGTAGCTCCACAATATTTGCTTTCATTTGTAAAATTTCAATAAAAAGTTTAACAACAAAATGGAATAGTCACTACTAAAGATGAAAGATTGCTTTTATTTTTATTTTCACAGAAAATATACTTGTAGGCTTCAAGCCACTAACAAAAAAATTTAAGTAGAAATGGATTTTCTGTGTGATTGGGACTAATTTAGTTTAGTAATTAAAATAATAGTCTGAGATTGTATTGATTTTAAGAGTAATGCTCTCTTATGTTTTGTAACTACTGTATATATGTGGGAAAACAAATCTTCAAAAATACTGAGAGGCATGAATTATACAAGACAGACAATTTTTAATAGTATGAAATGGAATTTGAAATAATTAAGCATGAAGCACTAGACACATAAAGGCTTCTCAGGGTGGCATAAGTTGGATCCTCAAGGGACAGTTTACATGGGATGGCACTGTGCCTAATTAATGGATGGTTGATTTATTAAGGAACTAACAGATGCTCTTTAAAAGAACGGATGTTATCATTTGCAACATGTATGTAACAGAAAATGTTGAGAAACCATTTGCTTGAACTATTAACTTTATTTGATATGAATGTTCACCTTTAGGCTGCTTATGAATAGATGGATTCATTTAAAGGAGTGAATCTATATGGATGTTACACAGACAGAAAAAGTAAGCACTAATTTTCTACCCATTCTGTGGGATACTGAAAAGTACATTTTTGTATTAAAAAATTAAGAAATACATCACACACTCTGATGTAGGACAGAGCGTGTTGAAAATGCTTGAAGTAAAATTATGTATTTCTTCTGATACAACAGAACAGCCATGTTTTTCCCTGATGAAGTCCTTTAAAGGGTGAAACATTGGGTATTTTCCAGAACATGATTAAAGCTTGAAGCTAAAGTTATTGAATAAAGTTTTGAAGATTTTTGGAAACAGACTTATTTGGAGTTTGGCTGATTCTTGAAGCTTTTGTCCAAAGTGGTTGTGCCTGTATCAGCCACCAAAGCTACATATTTTGGACTCTTAAACTGAGGGTATCCAGAGATATTTAGTTTCTGCACTGTGACATGAAGGAGACCTACAAGTACCTCAAAGGGGTGATCAGAGTGCAGGAGGGAAATCTCTTGCAAATGAGGAGTAACCAAACCACAGGATATCTAAAGAAGCTGAAGTGGAAGGAGTTTATGAAATGTGAGGGGATATTTCTTCACCAGAAAAGGGTAGATGCCTTGAACAGACTGCCAGAAGAACTGGTGGAGGTGAAATCAATATGGGACTTCAGGCATGCATGTGATAAACATAGGGGTACGTTAGAAAACAGTCAGGGAGGGTTACAGAGAGATACACAATCAGCAGGGTTTACACAAGCACAATTGCTGCAGGATCTGGGTGCTGCAGATAGGGGTCAGATCCCCCTAGCCAAGACACAAACAGCAGAAGCAGGATATCTGTAGCACTCCAGACTTAGACAGGAAGTAACCAGAATAAATAGCAGCAGGCTAAATCACAGTTCAAAACTGTTTTGCAACAATGCAAACCAGTACTCCCAGGAAAGTGCAAAGAACACTGATGGTCAGGGTGCCTCAGTGTTTCATGTTGCATAGAGCTTTGTTAGGGGGCCTTTTAAACTGCAGTTTAGCCTGCTACTATTTTTTTCTGGTTACTCCCTGCCTAAGTTTGGAGTGCTACAGATATCCTGCTTTTTTTAGGGTTGCCAGAGACCAGTAAGGATCTGCAGAGACAGATTAGGACGAAAACATATGGACAGACTGGGTGGGCCTAGCGATCCTTTTCTGCTGACAAATTCTATGCTTCTAAAGCCAATGGTGAAGCAGCTTGAACAGTAGCTGATGACATCACAGTGGTCTCAGCTGCACTTAAGATAGAGCAATGAAATCAAGCAGAAATGTTTAAATCTTCATAAAAATACTTAAATTTAAAAGTTATGCAGTTTATAACACATAGGGTAACTAGAACACACAATGGCCTGACTTGAATAAGTTACTTATCATGTGTAAGACAGCAGGACTTACATAACTCGCAAGTTCTGGGAGAACATAAAGGAACTCTGTGACAAAGGCCCAAATCTACCACCTGACCAAATAGTCATTGATGGTAGCCTTTCCACCGACCCTGTCAGCATAGCCGCGGCCCTAAATACCACTTTCACGGATCTCTCCCATGTGTTGCCCCCAAACTTCTTTGACCCCCGCCGGACTGTATCATCCCCCCCCACTTGTGGCACCTTTCTACCTACGAGTCCTTACACCGGAGACTGCGAAACCCTACCTTACTAAAGCTTTAAGCAAAAACCACTACAGTCACGACTCCCTAGACCATAGACTTCTCCGCCTCACCCTCCAGGAAGTTCTGGCCCCTCTCACCCACATTCTCAATTGCTCCCTCTGCCAAGGGAAATTCCCCACCCACTGGAAATTGGCCTATATCACACCTATCCATAAAAGTGGTGACCGAACATCCACAAATAACTACTGCCCCGTCTCGATCCTACCCCCCCCATCGAAGGCACTAGAACGCATAGTCGCCGACCAACTCACTGAACACCTAAATAAATATAACCTTCTAACCAGACAGCAACATGGTTTTTGAAAGGGCCACAGAACCACTACTGCCCTCTTTGAATTTACCTCCCATGTCCACTCAGCCCTGGACCACGGCCACCTCACGGGTGCCATCTTCATGGACCTATCTGAAGCATTCGACACAGTAAACCATGCCCTCTTACTAAATACCCTGGCCTACACGGGTTTCTCTGATGACACCCTAAAATGGTTCTCCAGTTATCTCTCCGATAGAACGCAGATAGTCAAGGTAGGCCCTGTCCTATCACCCTGCCTCCCAATCCGATCCGGTGTTCCACGGGGCTCCATACTCGGCCCTCTACTTTTCAGCCTATACCTCAACTCCCTCCCATCCTCATGCCCCAGAAATCTGTTCCTTTATGCGGATGATGCAGTCTTGTTTGCCTCCGACCCGGTCCCCCTCAAACTCCACCAAACCCTCCAGCACTTCTTCCGTGAAATTGAAGACTGGCTCACCACCCAGCATCTTATTATCAACTATAATAAGACTAAAGTCATGATATTCACCCACCCTCAAAACCCACACAAAAACCTGTGCCCCAAATTTCTCACTGCTAATCAGACCCCCCTAGAACAAGTATACAACTTTAAATACTTAGGGATCACTTTAGACCCCGCCCTCAGCTTTAATCAACATATCCTACACCTAACAACCGCCCTTAGCTCCAGGTTAGGCATGCTCTACCGGTACAAACACTGCCTCACCCCTGAAGCACTACAGCTTACCATAAACTCCTCGATCCTCTCCCTGCTAGACTACGGCATCCTAATATACAGTGCCGTGCCCTCCACAACCCTAAGTAGACTCCGGCTTGTGCTCAACAAAGCCTGCTGCCTCATCCTAGGATGTGATTGTTTCACTCACTCCTGCTCCCTTTACAGCAGCAGCACAAACTGGCAAAACCTGGATAGCAGAATCAGGTACCACACCTGCCTTATGACCAAAAAGGTATTACTAGGCCTCGGCCCCATCCTCCCTACACCAAATTATCCTCCCAACACCACCAGGCAAAACAACCCATAGCTCAAGCAAGTGGCTGCTGGACCTCCCAATACCCAATGCACCTTCAGCTTCAGGTCTCCGTCCTGGACAAACTCCCTCCCTATCCATATAACTAATGAAAGAAGGCTGGGCCCATATAAATCAAAGCTAAGGGAATACCTGCAGGCTTCAAATAGATGTGACTGCCCTTGAAACCTGATCTGCCTTGCCTCCTTACAAACAATCTATTAGCAGGTCAATGTACCTAAAATGCGTTTATGAAACATGACAATCAGCCTCCTACAGAATCTCTTTGACATTTTTTTTTCCTTCTGGCTGTGTTAAAGTACCTAAATTCTCTGTTAGCCCTCTATGAAACAACCATGTAACCTGTTTTTTATTAATGTTACTATGTAATGTGCTGTATTTCTGTATCTTAAGTCCCATCCCCTGTGCAATTTATGTATGACGTGGAACCTTTGTAAATGAGTCTCTGACTCACAGGTCTTTCTGAACATCAAATAAATAAATAAAATAAACTCACTTCTGGTTCTGTCACTTATGAATTTATGAAATTTTGTCCTGCCCCCTCACAAGAGAAGATAAATTGCATATTCTGAGTTAGACCAGTGTGTATACCATACATAAGTATATATATATTTTTTTATGTAAATATATACAGTAAGTGAGGAAAAATCAGTAAAAATGTTGTTTTCTGACTCGATGAAATACACCACATGACCGTGCATCATCCCACAACAAATGCACACCTGCAGTTCTTTCTATTTTTTACCCCCCTTCAAAACAGTTTTGCTCATTTTATGAAACAGATAATCCACTACATGGTATGCAGTTGTCCTCTGATATACAAACATCTTGGGTGGTTGAACACACTTGGCCTGCTGCCTCGTACCTCACAACACACACCAAAGTGTGCACATATCAGTCCATGACCACATGCCCTGTAGTTGATTATCTGTTACATATGTATATATGCAAATATATATATGTAATAGATAACCCACTCTAGGGTGTGCAGTCACACTCTGATATACGCACACCTTGGTGTATCAACCACCCAAGGCATGCATATATCAGAGCACGACTGTGCACCCTAGAATGGGTTATCTAGCTTATGGAATGACAAAATTGATTTGGAAGGGAGTGAAAGTACAGGTGTGCAGTTGTGCTCTGATATATGCACGGTCATGTGATGGGTTGCAACCAATGTGCAGACATAATTTTTACTACCATTTTATAAATATATATATTACACTTCATATACCAACATTGCATTCATGTAATTATATATAATCATTCAAATAAAACAACAAACTCTATGAAACAAATCATGCAGTTGTTAACCTCTGGCACCTTTTTCAAGTGGTAGTGATAATACACTTTTTTGTTTTTTTTATTATTATTTGCTCTCAAAAACACAACTAAGGTGCAGTACTTGTTCACATATATATGGTTAAGTATTATGTTAGAAACATAGAAACATAGAAGTTGATGACAGAAGGAGACCACTAGGTCCATTTAGTCTGCCCATTTATTTTAGACATATTTTGATACTAGTTGCCCTTTGTAATCAGGGCTCCATTGTGTCTATCCCATGCATTCTTGAATCCCCCACAGTGTTGACCCGCACAACCTCTTGGGTCAGGCTGTTCCAGACATCCACCACTCTTTCTGTGAAGAAAAACTTCCTGGTGTTGGTAGAGAACCTTCCTCCTTGCAGCCTGAGGTCATGTCCCCTGGTCCTGGAGCTCTTCTTGAAGTGAAAAAGTACCTGTGCCTGTATCTTGTTAATACCTTTTATGTACTTGAATGTTTCAGTCATGTCGCCTCTCTCTCTCTTCTCGGCTCCAGGGAGTACATATTCAGTTCCCTAGTCTTTCCTCATAGGACATGAACAGCAGACCCTGAATCATTTTTGTCACTTTTCTCTTACTGTTTCCACCCGGTCAATGTCCTTCTTGAGGTGAGGCCTCCAGAACTGGACTCTGTATTCCAGGTATGTTACTTATAAAGCATAACTTGGTAACACTTTTTTTACTGTATGCTCCCTAGAATCCCATAAAAACTAGGTAATGCATAAAAATTAACCTATCCTAGTACACAATTTAAAATAAGTGTTACAAAATATGTACTAACCTGCAGTACTCAAAATGTGTTTAGTTTATGTGAGACACAATGTAGGGACACTTTTTAGATCAATCAATTAAGAAATCTAGGAAAACTACAGGGTTAACAATATTTCATGCTATATGTTTTTCTCTTTTCGGCATCCCTTTTTTCTCAGCTGTCCCTGATTAAAGAGGAGCAGTCAGCAATAAGAGCTCCACACCCAAGTGTGGGGGCTAGTCTCAATGTGCAGATTGTGTGCAAAAACATTTTTTTTGGTTTTTACTTACTGTTTATTACAGTATAGTAGATTGTATCAGATTGATTCTGCTGACTTGCAAGCTGACATTTTCTGTAACTACAAGTCCCAGAATCCCCTACAGTTGACATTTGGGTATGGCTGCATCAGTGGAAGAGTCACTAGCCTGCAGTGTGTGATAGAGTTTTTATAAACTCTAATATTTTGTTTGCTGGTCACACTGTCCTTCCTGGACTGAGTACAATTAGAGAGGACTATACATAGCCCTGGGAGAACAGTGGGACTGGCAGATATCTGATCAGAGTTTATAAAAGCTTTAACATGCATTGCAAGCTATTGACTCTCCCACTGCTGCAGCCCTCCTCTGATGTAAGCTGCAGGGTACTCTGGGATTTGTAGTTACAGAAAATGTGATCTTACAAATCAGCAGAATCGGTGTGATACTATCTACTATACTGCAGTAAACAGTATTTTTTTAAAAAGCTGTTTTTTTTTTTAATCCTTTACTTTATGTTCCTCTGGTAGGCTGGCAGCTGTATCAGTCCATCCCTTTCAGCACTGCAGCCATCCTGAGTGTTCCAACTCCTCAGTCCTCTGAGCCCCCGGTGGGAGGTCAGTGCCAGCTGGGGGGGGGGGGCTTCATTAAGCCCCAACCCCTGTTTTTCCACTGATTTTCTCTCCTTATTCCCCAAATCCCCAGACAAGGTCAGGCATGCATGGGGAGGTGCACATGCATGCTTTGGCCAAAGATGACTGTGCTCCTTCCACCCCTGGCCTAGTGCCTAGCCCCTCTCTGATTCCCACACCGCCACCATGCTGCCATACAGTGACAGTTAAAGGCTGGGAGAGCCAACCTTCTCAATCCAGGAGAGAAGAGCTGCCTGGCAGCTGTTCTATTCTCACCCAGCTCTCCCACCCTTAGCTGACCTCCAGCGACCCATGTTCATCACTGAACATGGGTCACACATGTCACAGGAGGTAAAGCGCAATACCTCAGCCCTTTACGGCACTGGGCCAACCTGTAAAAAAAAATTTTACACACAAAGTGCAAACTGGGACCAGCACCACACTTGGGTGTTGGGATCTTAGTGCTGACTGTTTCCATTTAAGGATGAGAGCTCTGGATTTTGCTTACTAATCACCTCTACCTCACTGTAATTGCACTGAAACTATTAGTCATTTTTCTCAGTAGAAACTGTTTTTTTTTTTAGTTCTGGCTCAAATTCTATTATTAGTCCATCTATACAGACCTTTTAGTAACCACAGTGGACACTTGATCTACACATTGTTAGTAGCATTTTCAATTGCATGATGTAGTTTATGCCCTTTACAATCACTGAGTTCTGTAGTGGAACACATATGCATTGTGCCAACAATCAAAAAACAGGGAAAGGACATAAACTACATCACAGCATTCTAAAAGGGTCCTTGCTAGCAGTTTGTAAATCAGAAACACTCACTGGGCTAACTAACTAACTAACAATAATAACAAAATTCAAACGTGTATTAAAAAGGCTTCTACTGGGAAAAATGAATTGAACATTAAGGGCAACTCTCCTTTAACACTGTGTATTCAAAAACATATAATAATATAAACCATTGAAATTATAGTTTAACTTGAAAAAAATGTGTTTTATTTCGAACTACTTACACAGTTTCCCGAATCAGTTACCACTTTTTAACATGGTGCTTCTGATTTTGGTCATCTGTCCCTGATTTTATGAGCCTTCTATTTATTTGCCCATTAGGGGCTATAATGCTTGTAGAGACCATAGTTTCCCAGTTCCTTTCTTCCACAACTCTGTCATAATTATTCAAATAAAGTCACTGAAACAGAAAGGCCATTTGTGTTTTTCAAGAACTGAATCCTTTTAATTTCCCTTTTAATCAGTATACAGAGTGCTTGAATTCTGATTGGATGCAGGGTCCTTCTCATGGCATTTGCTTATCTCTGATTTTCCTATGGCAAATTAGAATACAGATCTTGAGATTATGTAAGTCAGTTCACACTCTTCTCACTGATCTTGAAGCAGATGCAGCCTTTTGCATTTCCCTGGGAGGGATTAAGGAGCCTTGTCTGCTAACAATTCTATAACTTCTTTAAGTCACATATCATGTCCAATGGAATGCCATTATCCCTTCTCTGATTTGAATCCCACTGGTGTTGTTTATTTGATGTGTGACATTGAGTTTCCCACCTGCTACACCTCCCAGTTGTAACACTAGGTAGAAGCAGGACAGCACTGAAAATGAGATGCAACATTTGTATTCCATTGGCAACTAAAATATAAAATAAAAATAAATAAAGCAAATTGATTTTGCCACCAGTTATTTTACACTGTTTCTAAAGATGTGTGTGTGTGTGTGTGTGTGTGTGTGTGTGTGTGTGTGTGCGTGCGTGGTGGGGACTCTGTTCTCCCCAGCCACTATACAACACTACTTGAAAGCAATAAATGTATGCCTATCCTATGTACGCAAGCAGTTGAGATAAAATCACATCCATTGATCTTTCATGTGTTCACCTCTTTCCTCCAGCTTCAGAATGCTTTATTAATTATTTCATTATTGCATTGGTCAACTTAGGGAAATCTAACTGTGATTCATCTTCATTTTGTAATAAATTATAAGCAGAAATTGTATAAAAGCATGTGTTTAATTGACACACACATTGGCTAACATTATTATTATTATTAAAAGCAGGCATTTAGTCTTACTGGAAAATCTCAATCACGTGGAGGAAATACACCTTTCAATATTTTTTTTCACCTTAAATTTCTTATTGAAAAAGAACAAATGTGTATACACAGCATACAAACATAAAAGAAACAGTAAACAGATACACACGGAGCAAGGTTTACATCTTCCAAATATTTCTGACTCTCATATTTTATAGTGTCTATGACTGTAACCCAATAAAACAAGAATGTGGGTACATTTTTGAAGTAGTATGGTCCTACATCTCCTTAACTACTTTTTTCCTAAAATGAGAATTTGATTTCAACACATATCATATTTCCTACTCATATAGAAAATAGTCCTTATTTTCTTCTCTGTGTACCTAAAACAAGTCAACTTTGCATTATTTACTATAAGACACATTTCATTTTGAAATAATTGCATGTTTTAGAGTTCAAGGAAATGACACAAGAAGGAATACCTCATAGCAAGATATGTATCCAGAATAAGACACAAAAGGGGTAATATCACATTCATATAAAGCTTGCATGATAATATTGCTATAATTTTAACTGAGATATATACATTAATATGTATCCATGGCATATACAAATCCAAATAATCAAACTAAAAAAAAGTATTTAAGAATAGTTCTACATATAAGAGGCCATCGTTTGGATTTGTTTAGACAAGTTAAAATGTCATGGCTATGGGATTCTTAAACTCTGGAGCTACATAAGTCCCATATAATTTCAGTATAGTTGTTATGGTTCCCCATGTAGCTAGGTGAACTTACAGACGGATTTAATGGAAATTATAAAGGTAGGTTAAACTACTATTTTTGCTCGGGTTATCCAAAAACACTATCATTTCAGCTTTTAAGTAAAGACAAAAATTAGTTTGTCTGCAGAAAACTACTCGATACACTCGCATTGCAGAATAAGCACATAATTCAGAACAGTAAGCATACACCAGACTGCAACACACCTACTCCATAATATCAATCTGCTCCTGGAAAGATAGCCTCAGCTTTGAATTTGGACTATGTCTATTGCTCCGGATTTAGGATTGATCTGGCTTGCACAGCGGTCAATTCAAGCTGAATACTTCAACTGATGCAGCTTTTAGTAAGTTAACAATAAATGCTCTTGCATTTTAGAAAGAAGTATCCCATGATATGAATCTGTTGTGACTTTCACTTCGTCGGTTTCTTATAGAGCCATCTATGCTGACAGAACATAAACAGAACCGTTCGGCCCCAGGAAGACACGTAAGTTTCCTTCATGAGCAGCTCAATAGAGTTTTGGAATAGGTCTGTATGAAAGACGCTGTATAAAACAGCTGTGTATATTATTCCATAACGTGTACCAGAGAAACCTCGATAAGTAAAGACTATGTTGTCCTTCTGCTTGAGATGATACTATACCATACATTGGGTATGCATGTCATGCCCTGCTTTTTGCGTGTGTGTTTTTGAACCGATACTCTCAATTCAAAAACAACAGCATAGTGACTTGCAAGTTGTTAAATATATATTATATTACATTGTTTGGGGGGAGAGGGAGAAATAGTCATTTGTAGTTAAAATCGCTTTGCTCCAGGGTCATGGAACACGATATTTTCTTGTTGAACGTTACCAGTTGACTGTTAAATCTGAATTGTTTGTTTTAGTGTGTTCATTCCACATAAATGCACTAGTTGTGGAAGTTTGTTTGAAAACTTTTCAACAGGATTTGTTTTAATTGATCATTTGAACAAAAGTTACTTCTGTTAAAGTGTATAAACATTATAAAGTAGATGATTCTGGTAAATATATTTATATTTGATAACCTAATGTAACAAATTAGTGCGACCCAGTAAGCAGTTAAGGTTTCTTATCAAACAAAGGATGACAAGTCTTATAACTATATCGCAAGATGAAGGATTCAGTGCAGTTAGGTTTCTGAAGTGAAGAGAGATGACTGCCCCCCCCCCCCCAAAAAAAAAAGCCTAAAGGATGCATAGCTCAACACATGACTTTTCATATAGATACGTTTTACACAGAATGACTCTTGGTAAAGCCATCTCATACCTTCATCGCCCAAAACGAGGGACACATCATCAAGTCACTACTTAGACATAGCAGCTTACAGGCTTCAGTAGCACCGACCACCACCACCACCACTACCACTGTTTTTTTTGTTTGTTTGTTTGTTTGTTTGTTTTTTGTTGCTATGCCTTTCTCCTCCCTCTGGGCTCAGGCCTCTAACTGAGAATATTGGGCAGCGTTTTGGTGTGTTGTATACTTTTATACATGTCTTTCATAAGGAGGTAATAGACTGGTGTAGGTAGAGTGACTATACTTCATGTTTTGGTAACATTGATTAGATGGTATTGCTGTTTTCACTGTCAACAGTTTTGGGTTATATACTGTTGTAATGTTTGTTTGTTTGCTTTTATAATAAAAATGATTGACTGAAAATCTTAAGAGACAGAGGCTCACAACATAAAAACATCTATGCTTTCGGGATCATAAAGCCTGTTGTTCCTTGACCAATATTGTAGATTCGACAGTCTTAGTGTAGAATGAGGGGCAACACCCCTAGGATGTGGGGAAAGACCTTCCGGGTAATCAAATGAAGGACTGTCCCTGGCAATGTGGAACAGTTCGCATATACAATATATGGTGTTGAGAGTGGATCTTGACTTCCGTTTGATGAGCAGAATCGTGCTCTCGCTTCTCATACACCAAATGCTTCCACCGCAAACCCAAGGGCTGTCGATATAACAGGATAAAAAATAACTGGAGATAAGTGAGTACTGAAAATAGTGATGTCTCCCAGATGGTTCTGCATAACTGGTGCCCCTTGTGTGCACATTAATGAGGGAAGCCAAGTATCAAATGAGATTACCAGTCTATTAAAGGGTCTATTTTTATGCAAGTTTCCCATCCGGAGCTCAGTTAAGGTGCTGGCAGTTCATTTTCATATTTTGTAATTGTTTGCATCTAATCTTCAACGAATCTGCAAGTTCCAGCAAACTATATACAATACAGAATAAAGGAGCTCAAATGTCCATCTGTTGGTGCACGGTTGGGAGTAACGTCCCCACCCCAAACCTTACTGAAAACAATTAGTTTTATGATGCACAAGTTATCCTTCAATATTTTTTTAAGTTCTGAAATTCTAGAAGTCTGAATATTTAACCATGCAACGTTGGTACTCACCGTTAGAGCTGTGCTCTGCCTCATCTTGTACTGCTTGGCAATAAAGTGAACTAGTTGACTGAAGCTGTACATTTTAGTACCCCTGTAGTAATAAACCACGCTGAATATAGTGGCCAGCATGGAGTCCCCACACTACACCAGATTGTTGCTTACTGCTCTCCCTTGCGGCCATAAAATAGCAGCTCCCACATCTTCTTCCTGTACTGCGTGGGGAGGATAAAGCAGGATAAACACAAAAACATTGCTTCAGGTATGTTGTAAAAGACCGATATCAAAGTTCTCAAATTATGTTACATCTTTCATCACACTGTATTTGCTACAGATCACAACCTAATGTCATTTTTTAAGTTTGTGCTGGAGAATAAAAGATATATATATAACACATTTTATTTGCTATTTATAAAAATGGAATAATATTCGCAGAAAAACATTCCAGTACTAATAAAATGTGTTAATGTGACCACGAAGGACCCATGGGGTTGCATCAAGGTTCTTTTTTTTTTCTTTAGTAAACACATATTAGAATATGTTTTGCTTTTCATTGACTCTAGAAAGGCATTTTATTTTTAATGTTTAAGGCTGACATTTGGGAGTTACTCAAAATATTCCCTACAACTTCAACCATAAGCATTGTTAGACTTGAGCGAATATAACTGCAGAGGGATCGGTGAAATTAGTAATCTCCGCTTCAAAATAAACAGACGAAGGCATCTACTTCAAGAAGAAAAAGAGGAAAGCCCAAAGACAGAAAACGTGTTTAACCACAAAACCATTTATGTTTACAAAAGCTGGTTACAAAAAGAGTGCATACGTTGTCATTTCTGCTGAATCTCCATTCCGGCCTCGGGATCACAAGCCGGCAACCCAGGGTTCCCACTCGGGTGTTCTCCTGCAGAATAATGACACCTATCTCGAAGCAGAGCATTTGCAACAACAATGCGATGGTAGCGATGGTAGCATCCAGGATGTCTGGGGCTCTTGGTTTTGTGGCCAGCTCTCCCCACCGCCACTACTACTAGTGAATAACTCGGGTATCAACGGGACTGCTGCCCATTAGTTCCTGCCTCCAGAGTGCTGTGCAGAACGCCTCAAGTTAACGGGCTCCAAAATCCCCTTTCAAAGGAAAACAGTCAGTTTGGCAGTCTCCCGTGAAACCAAGTAAGTGTATCGCTGGTGCGGTCCTTTGCCGAGTGCAGTACTCGCCTGCAAAAAACTCCCAGCTTGTTGTTGTAGACGGGAAAAGGTTAAACTTAAAGTGGTACTGGGATGTCCCAAAGGTCACTCGATAAACCACAACCATCACATTTCTATAGTCCAACCGGAAATGTACGTCTGTCTGATGTTTGAACTAAGGCAACGTCCTTATTAACAAATGCACCCCTGCCCCCCCCAAAAAAAAAACACACAAGTGGGATAGGTTTATATATTTAATGTTACGTTGCTACCTCATTCAAAAAGATATAAGAATCAGATTGGCATTTATAAATTAATTTAGGGATGGCGTTTTGCGCACTGCGAAGAATTCACACCAGCATAGCTGTGGGATACAATAACACCCACGAGATCTCATAAAAGTGAAAATACGCCTGTTTTTTATTATAACACCGATTGTCATTTTATCAGTAGTAGGCTGGAAAAGAGAATGTTATGCTACTATGCTGCATGAAAAAAAAACCAAAAACATACAGTGCAAAGAGAATTTATGTGCTGCCCTCTCAATTTCATTTCAGGAGTTACGACTTTCAGACAGAATCGAAACTTTTGGTAACCATGTATTTTCCCAGTGGAAAGTAAGTTGTGCTGGAGTTTCATTAAGATCCATTTACACAGCACTCCATAATAGAAACCCTATGGGCTGCTATCGACGAAATCTGCAACTAAAAGTTGATCCGAGGATATTTTTCCTACAAATTACACTTTCAGAAACTCCTTCTTGATGCTATAGTGACGCCCTTGAGATCACGGAATGGCTGTTTATGATGCACCTAGCTGTTCTATGGCTGCTCCCAATGTCAATCAAACTAAAAAAAAATCTCCAAACTAATATTTCAACCTAGGGACTCGCTCTTAGTGGATGAGAGCAATCTGTCAAAGGAGCTAAGGAGCCACCTCAAAGCAGATCGGGTTACCCTGAATGACAGCGTAGCCATGGCAAATAATTTGACTAAAACTATTGTCTTCTCCTCGCCATCTCCGGGTCATGTAACCGACCAATCACAGCCCACATAATCACTTTTCATGCCAGCTTAGAATAATATTATTAAAAACGAGCCGGAGAGAGAGAAGGAGAAGGAGAGAGAGAGAGCGAGCGAGAGACAGAGGGAGAAAGAAAGACAGATGAGAGTTTAGGACTATTCTGTGTTGAATCTGGCTGGGGCCAGAGCTGTTTTGAAAAGACGATTGTGAGTGAGCGCCCACAGAATACACCCACTACGGGAATTGGAAAAAGTTTATTACTTTGATGTGGATATTTACGGTTTGAAACCTCACTTCTATGCCGCGTGACTGGCTGACTTACAAAAGGTGTTCTTCCTCAGAGAACTGGATGTGTTAGGAGCAGCAGGGAAAGAGCCGACAACCGATCATGTCAATGCTGCCAACTTTTGGCTTCACCCAGGAACAAGTGGCTTGCGTTTGCGAGGTGCTACAGCAGGGGGGCAACATTGAGCGTCTAGGCCGCTTTCTGTGGTCACTGCCAGCTTGCGAACACCTCCACAAAAATGAGAGCGTGCTCAAGGCCAAAGCGGTGGTGGCCTTCCACCGGGGAAACTTCCGCGAACTCTACAAGATCCTGGAGAGCCACCAGTTCTCGCCGCACAACCACCCCAAACTGCAGCAGTTGTGGCTCAAGGCGCACTACATTGAGGCGGAGAAACTGCGCGGGCGCCCCCTGGGGGCAGTGGGCAAGTACCGCGTGCGCCGGAAGTTCCCGCTGCCGCGCTCCATTTGGGATGGAGAGGAGACCAGTTACTGTTTCAAGGAGAAGAGCCGCAGCGTGCTGCGCGAGTGGTACGCACACAACCCGTACCCGTCCCCCCGCGAAAAGCGCGAGCTGGCTGAGGCCACGGGTCTTACCACCACCCAAGTTAGCAACTGGTTCAAGAACCGGCGCCAGAGGGACCGGGCGGCCGAGGCCAAAGAAAGGTATGAGTAAGTATATCCATACTGCATCTCTTTCCTGTTCTTGTTATTTCGAACCGGATAGAGATTAAAGCAAGAGTTTATGTTGGGCCTCATTACTGTATTTGTATTGTTATTATTATCAGACACAGAGAGGTACCACTAAGTATACACTGCACCTCATTATTATTTATAAGAACCAGAGATATGAATGTTATAATCTGTAGTATGACCCTTTAGCCTAGTTCTAAGAGTGCACAACTGTCAACCTGGAGAGCCAGGTTTGAATCTCAGATCCGCCACTTACTCTCCCTGGGACAATGAGCAAGTTTCTTAACCATATGGCGTTTTACACGCCCTCTCCCTCCTGTTTCAGTCTACTGTGTGCCTGAAATGGCAGTAGAATTATCTCCCTTCCTCTCTCTCCTAGGGAGATTGTAAACTACATGAGATAGTATCTATAGTAAGAGATGAAAGTCGCATTATAAACACCAAAAGAATTTATTTTCTTTCCTTGGAGCAGCCCCCTTTATATATGGGTAGGAACCAAAGAAAGGTAGAAACACACACACACACACACATAAATATATATATATATATATATAGACTGACCCTCATTAGCCAGAGTCAGAGAGGAACAAGTGCTCTCTCTCCTTATACCTATTGTGGGCATCAAAAGAGACACACGTGTACACCGCACCTGCACATCTAATTGTATTGGCTAATAGTATTATAGGAACAAGAGCAGTTCGAATATGGATCTCGTTCCCTTTTTACTTACATATATTATTACAGAAACCAAAGTGAAGTACCAGTAAGTATGTAGAAACATAGAAATATGTCGGCAGAAAAAGATCGCCTGGCCCCAAGTCTGCCCAATGTGCCTAGTAGAAGACTAGGACTTCCTCCCAAAACCTCCCGGTACCAGACCCATGTGGCAGTCCCAAGCTCTCTTAAAGCCCTAATTGTTTTAAGAATAACTACTAGTAAAAGCTACTGCATATGTTTAATTGCAATTGCCTATATTGTTATAGGAGCCAAATATCATATTGTAAGTATCCCGTTTCTTATACTATTACAGATCCAGAAGCAAATAATTTGATACCTTTTTATTGGACCAACATAGATGTAACAAAAGAACAAAGTACTTTAGCTTTCAGACCGACAAGGTCTTCCTCAGAAGCTTAATAACAGTTTAGAAAATCCCATACTTTTAACACCTATATCATGCAGAAAAAAAACAGAACAAATTTCCATTGGTTCAAAATACTCATTTAAAAAAATACAGAAGAAAATTTCAGAGAACTTGAATAGTAAGTATCAGTTCATCTTCAGCTGAAAGGACCTCAATACTATACTATTACAGGAACAAAAGACACATGTACCGCACCTCTTGGCTTATTTTGATTATAGAGGCTAAAGGAGTGTGCCGCACGTCCTTTCTTATCCTTACCTTCATTTTAACAACATGCGTGTACTGAGTATATTTAGACCCTTTGAACATATACTTAATATATTGCTTGGAGTTAAAAAGAGGTATGAGTAATGTCACCTTTTATTAGATACATACTGCACGTGCGTAAGGGCCATCGGAGTACTTATGTTAGCAAGTGATGCACCTATTTAACTTGGTTACTAAGGAAGCAGTACAGAGACGTAAAACCTTTCTGTATATCATTGCCCAAAACAAAGTTTATATACTGCACCTTTGTGGAGATGAGGCAAAATAGCTAAATGTAGTAAGTATATATTCAACTGGGGAAACGGACAGGGGGAAGGGTTCTCATTACCAGGAGTGAAATTAAAAGTCTGACTCAGTTTCAAAAGCGAAGGACTACCCCTTTGTGAAATATACGTGTCCGATGAAACTGTTTAAAGTCTAAAGTGCTACATATACTGAGAAAACGTGTCCCACACCCCTGTCCAGGATGGTAGATCCTACTTCAAAGGTGATGGACTTCGCCCGTTTTTTGTTTTTTTTTATCTATTTCCAGCATTCTTACTAAGGTCAGAGAGCGGTACAGTAATAACATTGCACGTGTGTTGTATTTACGTACGCAGGAATCAACAAGGTACGGCCATTTAACATACTATAAAGCACCATAATCTCATTTTCCATGGAAAAGGAGAAATGCTAAAAAAACAACCTGGGATAAAGTAGCAAAATCCAGGGCATCATATCAACAAAGAAATATTACCAAGGACGAAGTAAAAAAAACAACTTTTTAGCCAAAATAAATCTCAAATCAGAACTTGTTGGTAACCTCGCCTGACATTTTGCGCTTCCTCTGTTTTCATTGACAAACATCCATTTCAGGAAGGGTATAACTTTTATTCTTTGCAGATTGTGATTTTCACTGCAACAGCAAAGAAAGTGTACATCGATGTTACAGTACACAACTGCGATTTTTACTGGAACAACAAAGAAATTATATATTTGTGATACAGTACACACTTTTTCGGGGCACGCATGCCCCTTCAAGGGACAGAAAAAACTTTTTTATGCAATATCAGGGGCATCTCTGAAAAAAGATGTTAATTATAGAAGTATAAGAGCTATAAGATACCGCCTAGACAGTTGTAATCATAGGAATACAAAACATCAATCTACTATTGCTTGCAATTCAGCACGGCTGTAATCTTATGTTCAAATGCTTTATCTGTTCCAAGTTCTGTTCTCTGTCTAGTTATCGGAGCAGACGTTATTTTCATAAATTGGGCTTCATTTCCATCCCTTGATTCATTTTCCATTAATGAATAACGGCCCATTTCCTAAAACAGGGAAACAAAGTCATAGTTTTAAATAAATTCCTTGAGTGGTGGTCATACACCCTCAGAGCTAAGTATGTTGCACATTTTATAAGTATAATGTGCTCACACGATGTTATGCAGTAATATTATGGATGCCTTTTCTATCCAGTTGTTTCTTATTTATATAGTGTCACATTTAAAACATTCACCATTAATTAAATTAATACGCATATTTAAAAACAGGCAAACGAAATACTACTCCACGAATTATAACTGATTCAAAAACATGAACTATGAGTATAGGGCAGGAATCAAAACAACTCTGCATGTGCAGTGTTACGTGTATTTAAAACTGTACTTAGTAATAGAATTACACATTTTGTCTAAGATACCTCGTTTTATGTTGCTGCAGTTTGATATTGGGAAGCATCTTCTCAAAACATTAACACAAGTACAAACCTGATAAAAATCTTTAAAGTGCCGTCTAACGCATTTCTGTGCATGGTTTTCTACGGTTGTGATTAGGTCTGGTGTCATGCCAAAATGACAATGGAGACCTCAAGAGCAGCTCCCATTGGACTGAGGGACATTGAACCGATTTGGCAGAGGGAACCGATCTGGCATGGCACGGACAGTGTCCTGTCCATAACTGTCAACTTAAAAACGACTGATATGTTCACATGTGCATACCTCTCTTGTGTGCTTGATTTTCAGGGATGTCCCTGATTTTGCCTCAAAACATTCCGCGGTACCTCCTTCATTTGGCGCTTGTTTTTATTGTTAACATGGAAAAGTAGGAATTTGAAGCATATTGCCAGACATTCATGCTACAGTCTATTTCTTTTTCAGAAAATTATTTTGCAATCAAACCCCCACAATATGGTGTTTGAGATAGTGTTTCTTTTTCTTAAAATGTGTCCCTCATTTTTGTAATTAGTCCCTGAGTTTTTTGAGGCATGTTCCTGATTTGCAGGGTATGAGTTTGAGAG
The DNA here is from genome assembly GCA_016271365.2 of Neoceratodus forsteri. NCBI lineage: Eukaryota > Metazoa > Chordata > Ceratodontiformes > Ceratodontidae > Neoceratodus > Neoceratodus forsteri. The sequence goes on along the minus strand of CM057450.1, from coordinate 1,314,827,868 downwards.
GTATTCGACATACATATGAGATTGAGTTGTCTGTATGTAAGTTCCCTAAAGGTACAAGATTACGAAATATGCCTGTTTTCTTTGTTTTTAATATTCCCAAATATGCAGTGTAAACAGAGAGAGAATGACAATGTGTTCTCTCTGCAAAATGAATGAATAGGTTTCAATAAACTTCTGGAAACATTGTGTGAATGAAGTTTAAATAATTCTTTAAAAGCATATTGCAGCTTTGTTCCCAGTTTCGAACCTGTTCTACACTTTTAGGAAGACACACATACATCAATGGACAGCGTAGCTTTCCTACTGGTTTGCACTTTGCGGCCTTGCAGGAGGTTGTGCGCAGAAAAAAACCCAGATGACATGATGTTGAGGTCAACATACCTTTACAAAACAGGCCACACGAGGCTTCTGTTTGTGTTGACATTCAGAACTAATCAGATACACGACAGAGTCAAAATATCAAGAAATTATTAAATGTGTCCAACCACAAGGCTGAATCGCTAAAATCATCACTTTACAAATGGCAGAAATAAAGAATTATCAAGCGAAGGCGTTTATGGCACCTTGCATGGTGGGTACAGTTTAGATAACACCTATGATGATAAGCTGTCCTCAAATGTTTTATTGAATTATTTACAATTTCCTCCAAAAAAGTATGAATGTTGCCTATAAAAGCTTTTTTTTTCCGTCTCCCCCATTAAAAGAGAAAAATATCAAGTCTAATAAAATAGTGCTATCCATTTCAGGACAACTGGAAGAAAGCAATAATTTACTAAGGCTACACCTTTCTTAATACACCCAAGACATCCTGATTGATCTTAGCACAGGTGGAAGCACAGTTGTACTGCTTATTCTAGTTTGTCAATAAAACAGAAACACATTGCAGAAAACTGTATGGAGTCTAGAACATATTGAAGTACGATGATTTTAAATAAAGTCGCAAATCAGTGTAAACCCGACTTGAGTGTATTCTTTCACCATTAAATGTTCTCCTTCAATAAAGTGGAAATGAGTAAATGGTTACCAAGTTGCCACCTCGCCCCCAACAAACCTAGGGGCCTACCACCCATGAACAAATATAACAAAATTCATATAAATGAAACTGCTGATATAATTTTCTACCAACTACTGCCAGTGTTTACAAGGCTTTTCACTGTAAGCATTTTCGTAATGAAGTAAGAACATGGTATCAGATAAATCCAGTAAACTAAAGACATTCCCAAAACCGAATTTGCAGTGAAGCCTTTTGGAAAATAAACATGTAAAATAAAGAAGACACATCCAACCACTGTCAAATGATGTTATTAATCACCTTATTATGTTCAGGTGTTGCAGAAGTCGGCTGCTTATGAGGCACACATACGTTTTAGACAGGTGGCAGTTCTATGCGAGTGATACATTTTGAACTAGCTTGGTCTTGATAACTAACGTCAATTTAACATCTTCTAGGGTTTTTTTTTTTTGGGTACAAATTGTCGTCTGTGTATTTTTATATGGTCTCTTTAGTTGTATTTGTTACCTAACTGTAACAAATCTGAGGATGTAACGTCCCGGGCCATCAAAAAAGATGTTGCACCTAAACGAGGCTATCCTGGTATGTAACATTCTAAGCGCATAACAAAACGAAACTTCTAGAACACCAAGATATCCTAACTGTAATATTTCTTTAGCATACAGTTGCAGGTTAAAGTATATGATCCAGGGCAAAGTCGCTGAGCTCATAGCTGTGAGCAGACCTTCAACCTGGTTAGCAACAACTCCAATTCCTCTAGGAACCCTGCATCAAAATAAACAGTGGTGTGTGTGTGTGTGTGTGTGTGTGTGTGTTGGTGGGGGGCTTACTCGAAGGCAAAATCAAAAGTCTGACTGTGTTCCTTTGGCAAAATGGGGAAGGACTGCTCCACTGTAAAATATACCGCACTGAAAATATAGACTTGACTAAATACATGTAAAAATGCAACATATAATAAGGAAACCTGTTTTCAGTCTCGTATCATGTGTATTCCATCCTACATTAAAGGTAGTAACTGTTCATTTCCAACACTATATATAAAACACCATTATCCTTAACTTGGAGCTGGACTGGCAACTTAGCTTTAGCAAAGCACAAATCGTGTGTTTTAAACTGCACCATTCTTAATGATTCAAACCAGTGGAAAACATCTAAACAGTAAAACCGATAATGTGGACTAACTGAGCAATCACTGAAATCTATTGCCTCTTTGTACAACTCAAAATAATTTATGTTAGCATCTTATAATCTTCCACAGTAATGCATTGGGACACTATTTTATTACGCGCATGCGCTGACTTAGATGTCTTTACAGTTGCATTTGATGAGCTGACTCTAAGCTTTTTATTTTGATACAGGGAAAACAATGAGAACTCCAACTCCAGCAGTCACAATCCACTGACTTCCTCAATGAATGGGAATAAAAACGTTTTGGGAAGCTCCGACGACGAGAAAACGCCGTCTGGGACCCCAGATCACAATTCACACAGCCCGGCTCTGCTCCTCAGTTCCAACCCTGGGCTGCAACCTCTTCATGGCCTGGTACACCCCCCGGGTCCTAGCGCCATCCCAGTACCCAGCACCGAGCCCCTGCACCACCACCACCACCACCACCACCACACATTACAGGACTCCATTCTTAACCCCATGTCTTCCAACCTTGTCGACCTTGGCTCCTAAGACAATCCGGCAACGTTTGTTATTGTTATTATTTTATATGACACTTAACTGATCTACAGAACTCATTAGTGGATATTTTGTCAGCCTTGGAAAGGATGGATGGATATATCTGGTTCAAAGGTACTGTATTGGACTGCATATAACGCTATGCTGTACAGAAAAGTCTTAAGGCTTTTATAAAGTTGGTTTCTGACAGTTACGTTATTGTTCAATTAAGAAGGCATCAATTTGTATGCAGCAGTTTTCAATACTTCTGGGCAAGCCTTTTTATTTATCATTAGTTTATCTATGCATCAAGTCCTTGTATCGTGGGAAGGTATTAGCCTCCATCCAGCACACACACACACACACACACACACACACACACACACACACACACACACACGTATATACAATGCCCACGAGGACAAAAAAAAAAAAAAAAACGGCAAACATCAGTGATACTTTTACCACTATGGAGACCTACAGTGAGAATTTCAGTGTCACTCTCACTCTAGTTCTTTTTATCCCATAGTGGCAGTAGAGGTGTACAGTAGTAAGCCTACAGTGGTAACCATTGTGAGCTTTACCTTCATACAGGAGTGTTGTGCTGGAGCAATATCACTCCTGAAGTTGGCCACTGAACAAACGGAACGTAGGATTTCCTCTTACAATTGTATAAAGAAAGGCATGGCATAAATGAAATATGCAATGGCCCTAATGAAAATATTACCGATATTTCTCATCCTGCAGTTTGACCTTTTGGCATTAATCGTGGCTTCACCAGTTGTGATGACATAAGGTTAAACTGCATTCAGGAAAAATATCAGAGATATTTTCATTAGGGCCATGGCGCATATTAGAATTGTGGATGGGACTTTTCCCCCGCAGTAACAACAGTTAGCAGTTATTTCCCTCTATACCCATTCCATGTGTATGTGATTGCAATCTAAACTAGCAGTAACCATCCAAATTACATAAAATAAAAGATGGGTAAGTCCCTTATATTTGGAACTCGGTATTCAACAGATCATAAAGCCACACCTGCACTTAATTTCCTCCTTACTAACTTGATTCAGCAAGCTTGGTTACCATTCACTAGCATGTTGCTGCATTGAGTTAGTACAAGCAATGTAAAGTGGTGATCATGTACCCATTATTAATGTAGATTTTATAACGTTATTTGCGTCCAGAGCTGTTACATTATACATGTAATCCCATAACACGATTTTCCCCACTATAGGTACATGCTGAGGTAGATTTCGACTGTACCCGCATTTGAGACGGTTACCGATCTGAATCTTGGCACAGAGCTTGTAGGTGCTCTTTGCAGATCTTGGGGATGCAAAAAAAAAAAAAAAAGAAATACTGCTTTTCTAGAAGTTACAATAATTCTAATATCAGATGCAAGTCACGGGACCCTTTCTGTTTATAATATGTGAATACATTATTTGGAAAATAATTCTGCTTTTTATTTTATAATAAAACGTATAAATATTTAAGTTTTCAGTGTTGTTTTAATTTCTTGTGTGTGTGTGTGTGTGTGTGTGTGTGTGTGTGTGTTGGAGGGGGGTATTGTTTGTATGTTTAACTGAAACTGGCTTTCTGTTGTTGTCTAACAGCAAACCCAAATGCTTTTTACATGCATCTTAGAACAGCACCTGACACATTAACTATAAAACATGAGTTGGTTCCACTAGCCAGAGTTTAATATACAGCAAAACCATGTGGTGATAACATTGAACAAAATACCTACAGTAAACAATCAAAAGAATGTCACATGGTTTCAATATAACAGCCAGTGTTGTCTTTCACTTTTTTCTAGACTGCTTTATGTAGTCACTGAGACCGAGCAATAACCCGATTTTACTTAAAGAGCTGCTGACCCCCTCAAATAAAAGTTTGAAAATCATATTTAGGTACAATTCAACTTGCATTCCATATATATTTTATAGATATTCTATAGATTTCTCCTCAACATTATTTATTACTGTGGACATGTGCATGAATACATGATCTGTATAGCTCAAAGTTTATCTGCCTCTATAGCTTACTCCATACTTCAAGTCATACTCCTCTGCTGTGACATTATAGACTAGTCTGTTGTCATGGGAGTAATTGTGATGTCACAAGCAGTGTATTATGACTGCAGGTAGGGAGAAAGCAACAGGAATATATTAACTCTTCAGGAGCAAAGATCATGTGTTCATACAAATTACATCAATACTAAATAAAGGTGAAGAGGAGTAGATAACTAATGTGAAATACAAGCTGAATTGTGTCTAAATATTATGTTTTGTTAAAGTTCTCCTGAAGGCTTCAGCTGCTCTTTAAGGTAAAACATCGGGGATTATACATAGACATATATCCTGTGTGTTCCGGAAAGGGAAGGGAAACTAGTATTCTTAGAGTGAACTGTTGCAGCTATATGGAAACTGCCAAATCAAAAATAACTTTCTGTGTTCTGATTTTGCAGCACAGGATCATAAGTCAGTCACATGCTGACCTCTGACCCTGATTACTGAATGCCGCCCCACACATACTGTTTGTCTGCCTGTTTGTCTCAGTGCATCTAATAAAAGTTAACGGTCCACGCTGCAGAAGATTTTTCCAGAGACACAATATGGGTGTTTTTTTTAATAACGGGGTCCCAAGTACTTTAAACAGGATATATGTAACTTGGAGTTTGAAGGTGTCCTGTTAGAAAGAAATCCCTGTCTCCAGTTCGAGTTGGCCTTTTCCCTGTAACTCCGGAGCAATTTTCTTGGGTTTTCTTGTAGATTGTATTGTTTCCTATGGAAGCCACCTTGTTCCTTTTCCTCATATAACTAATCACCGTAAGTCTATGGGAAACATTTCCCTGTAGATTGCTACACGTCCCCCTAAAATACAGGAATACCTGTAGTTCTGGGAGCACTGAAGAATGCAGCTACAGTTTCAGTTGTGGCTCCGGGTCAGTGAAGTTTGGTTATACCTAGTTCTTCAACAATTGCGTTTTTCCATTGACTTTAGTGGGCATCGTTAGGATTTCTTCGTAATCAAATAAATACTCACCATCATAGCCATTTTTAGTATTTATGATAAATCAGTCAATCTGGAAACCAGGAAAGCTGATAATGCTATGTGTTTCTGGTATGCAAAGAAAATAGCCAATGCAATGGCAAATAATAAGCCTCTGTTGGAGAAGAGCTACACATGCATATTTCAATTTAAAGAATGTGCATGATCCAGCAGTATTAATTTTGTTTTGTTATAGAAGAGCACTCGAATAATTATTTGGTGTTCTGCGTTTTATTTTAATAATTGATCCATGTATATCTGAAAACAAAAAAACACGAATAATTAAGAATTCCATTAAACAAGTGGATTTCATAAGAGTAGTTTCTATGTTGTCTGTGCCATGGATGCAAAATATCTATAAAAATGTCACAGCTAATAATAATACAATGTGTTACCGGATCAATGCATGGACATGGCTTTGTTAGAAATGCTGGGGCACTGAAGAAAGGAATTTGAAATGAGCTATACAGCCACAGTATTTTTAGCCTTTAAGTAATACGGCTTTCTTTTTTCAAAAGTTTACTGTAGATTTCAAGGAAAGATCGCTGTTTGCCCACGCAGATGCTGCATACTGTGTTTTGACAAATTTATTTTATACTTACTGGACCGGGTAAGTGCACTAGACAAATCCTGCCTATTTTCAGGCACGAACCGGGGGAAGGGGGATACAGATGAATGCCAAATGCCAACTGACTTTGAACCAGATTAAGCTGTTGGCGGTATTTTTTTTTTTTTTTAGTGAATAGGCAGGATACCTGGGAAATTCCCCTACTCTTTTCGATAAGTGCCATGGGATCTTTAACATCCACCTGAACTACCACTAATCCAGGCAGATGGGACCACAGTTTAACGTCTCATCCGAAAGACGGCACCTCAGAAGTACAGCACTCCTCTCATGCTGCACTACAGTGTCAATACTGGGACATTAACCCAAGTGCCAGATGTGGGAACTGAACCCACAGCTCACTGATCTCCCGGCCTCAGAGGCGAGTGTGCTACCTACCGAGCCACTGACACTGACAAATGAAGTTCCACTGTACGTATCTTACCATTATGCTTATCTTACTCTTATGCTTGTTATGTAAAAGAAACAAAGCACGTCAAACGTGTTATTTACTAAAACAGTACTATTAGTTAACCTTGCTGTCTTTAGGCTTTAAATGACACTTTGTTAGTAAATATGTCAACAAGTTGACTTTTCGGTAAGCATTTCCTTCGCCTCCTTTGCTGCATTGCAGTCCTGATGTACCTACTGTACCATTGTTTTTTTTTAGTTCAGGGCTGAAATTTAAGGGACTAGTCTATATTATGTGCATGAATAAATGTGTTTTAAATCTCATCAGTTCTCAGCGACCTTATGCATGTGGTCTGAAGCACCGGGAAGGGAAAATGGGACACAGACAGAAAGACAGAAATGTATAGTGTCACTATCACAGGGATCCTGGACCTATGCTTCCATTATACAAGACACCAAAGCAGCATATCCGTCTACATGGAAGCTGAGATTATTTATTTGAAATACTGTCTTCAGAAAGAGTATATTGACTTGAGATAGCTCGTTTCCGCATGCCTCCTGGGGAGAGTGAACATAGGAATTAAATATAGTTAACATAAGTAAAGAACCGTAAATATGATGCGCTTCAGACTAAACAATAAGGAAACTAGCAGTTCCATACTTTTATTAAAATGTTAGTAAATGGTGTTAATTTACTGAACAAAACGTTACCTGCCTCCACATTACTAAACTAAACTAAACTAAACATGGACAATCCAGTAGCAAGGCATCCTTTTACAAATTAGCCACTGGTGTCTGAAAATGCTCTCTGTGACACACACAGGCACCCAGTCTACACAGTTCATGGGAGAGCAGCTTCCACAATTCTTGATCTTAATCACCGAGGTGGTATGCTGCATTCTGATTAAAACCCTGAACCCCAGCTGAAACAAAGAGTTATTATACCGCCTGCAATTAATATTATGTTTTAAGTAGTCTACTGTTACTTCCTATATCTGAAGAGTTTTTTCTTTTCTGTTTTACTAATTAGAAGATTTTCTGGTTGGCATTTCTAGATGTAATGTGTGGAATATATGTACTCCATCACCAGGGCTGTCATATGTAGATTTTATTTTCCTTATCTCATTTACAGTGTAACCACACTAACTGTGACGTCACAACCATCCATCAAGAATCACTAGTGTGTCACAATGAGTGATGTCTCAATGCTAATGAGGTATGACAGGGAACTGGATTAAATACCTTCTCTCCACTTGAACTACTGCTCTTCACTTCACACTTAATGCAATCAGGTAGAACACCTTATAATAAGCAAAGATAAAAAGAAAATATTTCAGAAATAAAAAGTAACAAATGACCACACGCAAAAATCAATAACATTTTCTTTCTACTACATTTAACACTAGTACCTCTTTAAATACTCATACAAATCTAATTTAAATGTTATGCCTTTGTAACTGTATTGTGCAAACTGAACATGCAATGGCCTGTCTACAAATATACAGTTTATTTCACTTGTGAAGGAACAGGGCTTCCATGACTGAGTCATGGTTTAAACAACTTCTTAGCTATTATTCCTCTGTTTCACTCTTGAAATAAACTGCATAATCTTAGGCCAACTAATCTTCATAGCTGAGTGGTGTGTTGTTGAATGATGACTTGAAACAGTTGAAATTATCTTAATCTGGACAAGGTTGTTTAAGGCATTGACATTTAAACACCAAGAAATTATTTTGTGGTGCTTTAAGGGGATGGTTCCAAAGTTAGAATAATGCCAGTGCTGCGTCCACTTCCCAGCTCATGCTAAACTGTCCCTTGCGCCTAGTGACACCCCATACCCCGTAGAAACATACACAATGATAGCAGAAAATGATCAAAGGTCTATCTAGTCTGCCCAGAACTTCCTCTCTGCCCCATAACATATTGTCCATATTGGGTTTTATCTGTCCCGGTCCAGCCCCTTGTTCCCCTACCTACTGCTACCAACCCAAGCAACCACCAAACCCTTCAATCTGTCCCAGCCATACTTGAAACCATTTACAGTCTTAGTGCTCACCTCCTCCTATGACAGACTGTTCCACAGCTCCACCACTCTTTCCATACAATAAAACTTTCTCACACTCCTCTTAAACCCTTCTGCTCCCATTTTCCACTCATGACTATGGGATTTTGAGTCAGTATTCCTGCTAAATAGTTCCCCACAGTTCAGTTTTTTTATTCCTGTCAGGATGTTGAAGGTCTGCAACATATCATCCCTCTCTTGTCTGGTCACCAATGAGTATGTGTTCAGTGCCTTGAGATGATCTTCATAAGATCTGCTGTCTTGGCCCTGAATCAACTTGGTCACTCTGTGTTGCACTATCTCCAGCCTGTTCCCATGCTTCTTTAGGTGACGACTTCAGAACAAAGCACAGTAGTCTATATGCAGGCTCACCAGTGTCCTATATACTGTAGAAATAGTTGTACCACCTTTTTCCTGCTCTCAGCACCCCTTCCAATACACCCAGCATCCTATTAGCCTTGCTATTAGCCATGTTACACTGGCTTGCTTGATTGAGTCACTAATATTAACTCCCAGGTCCCTTTCCCCTTCTGTAGCGCTCAGTTTAACCCCATCCATCCAATACTCTTTTTTTCCCTAAGTGTATAACCATGCATTTTTTTGGTGTTTAATTTCAACTCCCAAACTACAGACCACTATAGCCTTTTTTAGATACCTCTACATCTCCCTGATCCATTTGTCAATATTCACCCTGCTGCAGAGCTTAATTTCATCTGTGAAGAAACACAACGTGCCCCCGATGCCCTCTCCAATGTTGCCAATGAACATATTGAAGAGAACAGGACCCAGGACTGATCTCTGTGGCACCCCACTCATGACCTCCCTCACTTTTAATTTGACCCCACTTACCACTACTCTCTGCTGTCTCTCCTTCAGCTAGTTTCCTCACCATCTAAGTGTTTCCCTAACTGCACCCAGCCACCTTGATGACACTTTCAGGGAGGGGTTCAGGGGCCCAATGTCTTCCCTTGTGAAGACAGAAGAGAAGTAATTGTTAAAGGTGACTGCTTTTTGTTCACCTTACTCTAGTGTCCCTACCCTTGTAGTCTATCAATACCCCTCCCATGCTTCTTTTTATTTATTTTATTAGGAAAGTTGGAAGTACATCTTTTGAGCTAAAAGCTCCTTTATGAAGGATCGTCATCATACAATAAAAAAAAGGAGGGGGAGACAAGATAGTTGGGAATATATGCAGCTGTGAGGTATTGTCAAAATAAACAGTATTAAATACATTGAGTATATAGTACCTCAGTAATGTGAACAATATTAGAGTTCACAAAAATATGGAACACCAGATTATAAGATTAAAAATATGATATTTTATTCCTTAATATAGCTTGAAAAATGGTCCCCTCATGACCCACTCTGCAATATGTAGCTCAGTGTCTGTTGTTATCTCCTTGACTGTCCTCTTTGCTTCCCTAGTTTCTATTTGGTACTCTTACCATTCATCATCCCCCTGGAAAAATGTTGGTCTCTTGTACCTGTTTTGTTTCATAACAATTCTTGTGCATGACTTTTGTGCCTCATGAATAGTCCCCTGGACTGCCCCCCATATTTCCGGTACAATTCCAATGTTATCTACGTTGGTAAATTTGCCTCAGATCTGCTTTCTCATCCAGCTGAATTCTGTTCTTCTGAAATCTAGCACTTCAGTTTTTGATAGGGGCATTCTGGTTCAGAGGACCAACATGAACCACATTGACTTACGATCACTAGACCCCAGTGTCTCCCACACCCTCACTCCATGCAATCATAAGCAAGCAATGGTGTTCTGTAGCAGCCTCCCCCCCAATCTGCTACAAGCAGTCTCTGGTGTACAATGGCACTCATCCATGTACCCCCTTCAGCTCCTCTCCCTTCCTCTAATAGCAAACAACAGAACCTCACTACTCACCTTCTTGGTTGGCCACAGTCCTATGTTCATGCTTATATACCACAAAGCAGTGGTGAACTGGATGCTGTTACATTGCTTTATGAATTGTGATAATGAAAATCAGACAGTGACTGACTGAGGAGTCAAGCTGTCAGTTTGTTTTGGTGGGCACCTACAGTGGGTTATAGGGGGTTCCAATGGCTCTGGAATGGGCTCTTGGAGTTGCAGTCAATGACATGGAATGTTGGAGTTTTGATTAGCATTGGGTCTGGGCTTCTGGTGCAGGATTTCTAAATTCCAGTCCAGGGGGACTTCAGTTGCTCTGGGATTGAATTCTAGTGCCATATTCAACAGGTGAAGAGCAGGTCACCATAGTAGAGCAGCACGAGGAATCCACACCTAGTTTTGCATTCAGTTGTGGGGTAGAGGTCAGGGGCTGTTCAATAGCAGTTGAGATGGGCTCTTGATGTTGCATTTCAGAATTTTAAATGGGGGAACTATTGAATAGTACCATGAATGGACTCCCCAGGCCAGATTTTCAAAGGGCCCTTAGATCCACGTAAGCTGCATCAAACAACCAGCTTGAGTCAGACCTGGGTGTGCCAAATACTGTGCACCATAGTTTGCAAGAAAAGTGGTCTTTGTGACAAAGTCCCCCAAACTGATGCAAGAGGTCCACTGTGTCAACAAAATGGTGCAAGGGATGAGAATGACGCAAGCTGCACCAAAATAAACGGTACAAGTTGAGTCAAAAATGGTGCTTGTTGAGTCACAAAAATGACTCAAGGAATGAAAATAATGCAAACTAAGTACACAAATGGTGCAAACTGAGTAAAATGGTGCAAACTGAGTAATCAAAATGGTGCAAGTCGAGTCATAAAAAATGGTGCAAGTTGAGCAAAAAATGACACAAGGACGAGAGTGATGCAAGCTAAGTAAAACAAAATGGCAGCTGAAATGGCCAAAACTAAGCCCCCAAAATGTTTTAAACTAGTCCTACAGGAGAATACTGGCCATTAATAGTAGCATAGTCAGGTCTGACCACCTGCTTTGGGTCTCATTATATGCTCTAGTGTTCCTTAGACCAGCTCTGGCTGGTCTAATAGTGACAGGTATCTTAGGCACGATGACAGAACTTGCATTCTTTGAGAATCCAAAATAAGGGGATGGTGCATCATTTCAGTGATGTAGGCATCCTTTCCAACATGGCACAGGCATTTATTTGGTGAAAGCATAGGGCAAGTCACTCTGGCACATGCAGACCTGTTTTTGACGCAAGCACCATTTGAAAATCAGAATTGGTGCAAGGTTTGACGCATCCTGCTCCTCACATCAGTTGTTTTTGATGCAAGTGCCCTGTGTCATTCTCTGGTCTTTGAAAATCTGGCCCCCTATATCATGTTAAGGAGTGCATGTGTGGACCTCTGTGTGTTTGTTGGGGGAAGGGGTGTCATTGTCAGCCATGCAGAATACCATAATAACATTTGCCTCATTGAATTTGATTGGAGCCAACAAACACATTATTACAAAATTAAATGTAGCCACTCAAGTGCAGCCAGTGTTACTTTAAACATTGACATCATTTTATTATTATGTATTTTTATTTTATAACGCAAAGTCCCACTTTTGTGATAGGACATAATAAGCCTAAAACTGTCGAGTTTCATATATTTACTGTCTTTCCATTTCCCTTAAGCAAAAAGGGTCTTAAAATAGGTGATTTTCAACATTTTGACTTCTCTAACCTGGTATTTACTTGGCCACATTTTAACAGACTGTATATGGAGATCCTACAAGGGAGGACCAGTGGGTCAGTATTCAGGTCACCAATATAGCAGAATTATAAGCAGATGAAATATCCATTTTACAATGGCATGCTTACTCAGTTCTAACTATTGTGGCATTATAGGCATGCTGATTGGTTAATCAGTATCACATGCTACAGTATGACATTTTGGGCCCCATATAAAAGGCTAGTGTCACTGTGAACATAGTTAGCATGAGTGCTGGCCTGGGTTTGCTGTAGCTCTCCAGGAGGTTCCATATTCAAAGACCCCCAGAGCTCAGCCCAAACCTGGCAGCACAAAGGCACAACCTGTACCACTACATCTATATGCGTGAGGGGGGCCCCCTCATGCATACCAGTGCAATGATACATTCAAAGGTTTGCAGTGGCAGTAAACAGCCCCAAAGCAGTGCTGTTTACCACTGCCAAAGACATCTTATCTGGGTGCTGAGCCTGTGTCCCCAAACCCCTAAAGCAGGGTGGCTGTACTGCAGCCACTCATCCTATGTCAAGCAGTCCCCCCATCCTTGTACACATATCCTGCAGTAAGTAAAGTAATCCCTGGTGGTATAGTGGTCCCCTCATCCCTAGTCACCAATTCTGCTGTAAATGCCATAATCCCAGGTTGTATAGTGATCCCCTCACCCTCGATTGCCCATTCTGCTGTAAATATTGTAAACCCTTGTAGTATAGTGGTCCTCCACCTTCTGATAGCCCATTCAACTACAAATGCCATAATTCCTGGTGGTATAGTGGTCCCCCCAGCCCCTCAACTGTTCACAAAACACCCACCCACCCACCAAGGACTCCTACCTCACACACCCACACCCCAGTCATCAAGATTCATAACATTAGCAGCTGGAACAGCCATCCTCTCACCTCCATGGCTGGCTGCCATCTGACAGTCATGGAGCTCACTCATGTACTGTATGTACTATAGATGTGACACTATCCTGTTTCAGGCAACACTATCTCATGTGGGCCATATGTAGCCCTGATCCATATTGATGCATATCCATGTTGCACTGTACTGATGCTGGTGAGCACTAACCATCTGAATATTCCTCTGAGCTGCTGATAAGCAACCACAAGTGCAGCGCAAATGGCTATACTGCGATTGTGCCCAGCTCTGAATATGGGACCCTTGGAGAGCAAAACTCACAGTTAAGCACTTCTTTTCACACTTACACAATTACCTTTTATTAATTTTATAACAGCAATAACATACTCCAGGATTTGTGAGTTGTGCTCTATTAACCCAAATGCCACTTTTCAAAAGTACTCATCTCCACCTGATGCTTTACAATGTACTCAAGTATCTTGTACGTAAATATTTTTGATATGTACATTCTAGACAAATCCATTTCTGATGGCTCAATCCTAGCTATGTCATAAAGTGATAGCATTACTGTCCCACTGCTTTTTCATGTCATCATAAACTGATTACTAGCCTATCTAGTGTTTGCAAATGATCACTAATATAATAATGCCCAAAACCTAGTTATGCCCCTAATCATGGCATCTAAATGTAAAAAGTCCATAATTCATTTATAAAGCCATGACAATTTTACATAAATAGGCCTGCCAAAGAAACAAATATCAATTGACTAGTTGTGATGGGGAGGGGGTGCATAAAGGAAAAACTACTGGTGTAACAATAAAAATAAGTTTCATCTCTAAGTTATCAAGACAGTGTAAGTTATATCAATTGTTTAGATAGATAGAATTTCCATGAAATATTTTGTTACCCACTAATCACTAAGAAAACTGGCATCTGTCTATCTGCTGATCTCAGTGTCACTGAGCTTAGCAGGGTTACCATACAGTGTCAGATGCATGCCAGTGAAACCCCAGACTTTGCCAGATATAATACAGATAAACATGATCAGAGTGGAAACAGTATGTACATACTGTACATATTTAGAAAACATTATTAAATAAAACATTAGTATTACCTTTTATTTATTTTTTTTAATTTTTAATTTTATTTGAAATATCAGATATACTTCTGAGCCAGAGGCTCTTTTACAGAGGTTCCACATCATACATAGAATACAGGACATTGTAAAGGTAAACACAGGGTAATAACATTGAGTTACAGTAATACAGTGATACAAAATGACATGAATAAAAAACATAGATTGAGGTGTCAAGATACAGTGCATAGGAAAGGCTTAACCACTAACAGAGATGGTATAAAAATACAATTCTAGTACATAAAGATTATATTTGCAATCAAGTGTCATCAGTGGGCAGGAAAGCACATCAGGGAGAGAGAAGAATACAAAGGCAGTCAGAAAAAGGCAAGTGAGAGGGTGAGTGGGTGAGGGGGAGAGGGGATAGGTGAGAAGTAAGAGAATAGTGAGTGGAGACAGTGTGGAGTTGGGGAGAATTATGGGCAATTGCAACAGTTCATTGAGAGGAGGTGCTGGCAAAGTTTAGTTTTAAAAGGACCAAGTTTGTCAGTGGCCAGGATATTATGGGGCAGGCTGTTCAACAGGTAGGAGGCCTGATATGGAAAGACGCACTGCTTAATGGTGGTTTTACAGAAAGGAACAAGGTAAAAGCCTTTTAAGGTTCTCCTGGTAGTGTGCAGAGAGGGGGTGGGAGTTAGAAAATGAAGGATCGAGGGGAAGGGAACTGGCAAGACAAGACTTTCTTCGCTATTAAGCAAGTATGGTATGTTAGCTGACCTTTAAAGTCCAACCAGTGTGCTTGCTGGTAAAGGTCACAGGTGTAGATAAGCTGATGGGCTCCAAGAATAAGCCGACAAGCTTTGTTAAGAGATACTTTGATCCTGTTGAGGACAGTGTCAGATGTGGAGCCATAGATTACTATGCCATAGTCTACTATGGAGAGCACTGAGCTGGTGACAGCAAGATGCAGGGTGTCATTAGTTAAGCATTTCTATGCCTATACAAGTGGCTGATCCTAGTATTAACAGCTTTGCAGGCAAAGTCAACATGACCTTTAAAGGAAAGGGTGGTGTCAAGGGTAACCCTAAGGTATTTAAAGGTGTTGACCTTCTCATCAGATCACTGTGCAAAAGTCACCCACATGGCCAATGGATTACTTAAAAGAATTAAGTGCACCTTTGCTACTAGAACAGAACAATTTATCGGGTTTATGTAAGACCATATATGGATTATGGATCCCCTTTTTGGAATCCATATTTAAAAAGCGACATTTCAAGTCCGGAAAAAGTGCAAAGGCATGCAACCAAAATGGTCCATCATCTTGCATCGCTTTGTTATTCGCAGAGACTTCAGGAAACAGGACTTCACCCATTACACCAATGAAGAACCAGGGGAGATATTCTATACTTGTATAACATACTTAAATCCCCTAAACACATGCTCCAACATGGACTCAAGTTTACAAATAGACATATAGTACCAAGTCGTCATAACAGATAAATTATGATTATGAAAGCAAACACATATAAAAGGGATAACTACTTCATTATAGGATCTGCAAAACTTTGGAACACTCTTCCCCAAGAATTAGTAAACTCTGACAATATAGACAGGTTCAAGAATGGCCTTGATACTTGGCTTCAGGAGAACATGCCACAAATGTAATGACCCACAAGATGGGGGACAATCCCGATGAGCCTTAGCCTACTTTTGTCCACATCAATTTAGTAAACCTAGTAAACCTAAACGTGTTCTAATGGTTGGAGGTGGTCATTAAGAATTGTGAGGGGGTCATTTTTGTGTTTGTTTTGTGCTTTTGCAAATAACATTAGTTGCTTTTATTCTACAAAACACTGATAGAGAAAAAGAGATGCAGAGAGAGAGAGAGAACTTTCAGACCACATATTCACTGAGTGATATTTGAAGTGAGAAAGAGAAGAACCCTAAAGCTTGGGTACTGTGATGCCTAACCCTCAGCACCACTCTTATCCTCTAATAGTTTTCATTTTTCTCCAGCTCTTCTTGGCTCTCTCTGTTTCTTCCTTATTTCACTATTTATTTTCTCCTTTTTGCACTGTCCTTAGTTGTTTTTATTACTGGCTGAATTCCCAGGACCCTACTTTTAGTCACCAAGTGTAATGAGTTGCAAACAAAGAAGCAATTCTTAAAATGGTATGTGAACAAGTCAGTGTGAAAGTATGCTAGTGAATGCAATGTGTTAATTGCTTTTGGTACTGTTTACACTGTCAGTCAAGTGTGTTACATACAAGCAGAATCATTTAAAGGACACCTAAACCACATTTTTTTGCAAATAAAATGTTCCAAAATCCAGCTGCATTGAGATATAGAGGAAAAGTTGCTGTTACATTGATGCATAAAATTGCATTTATATAATTAATATAACTGTAGTTTTGTATCATTTGAAAAACGTAAATAATGGTCTTTCCTTTTCATAAGAATCTGCCCTCTCAACTCCCTGAAATGTCCATTGAATGTGCTACATGATTATGTCATAGGAGCCAGAGGCTAAGAGCTACATAGCAGTGTCAGTGGTAACTGGCTCCTTGTATTTCTGTTTTTTTTTTTTGCCATAGTATCACCAAAATAATCAAAATCATGACTTAACATATGCAGCATTTTTAGCAGTACATGTCAGGCTATGATTTTGTTTATGTTTTGTTACATAACAATGCTGAAATAAAATTATCTACCGAACCACACTCAATACAAGTTAATAAATACCTGGTGGTCTAGTAGTTATGTCCTCCTCAGGTGCATTGTGCCTTTCAGCTACAAATAAAGACATAACTTCAAATCTTTCTTTCCAATTGTAAATCAACTTATGCTCCTCTTCCCGATGTCCAACGTCATTCCTCCCCCAGCTAGCCCACTCATTCACCATCACGCACTCCAAGAAATTTCTGCATTGAATTTCCCTGGTCCTGTATATTTCAGCACTGCTGCTCCCCCTTTCTAAGTCTTCAAATCATCATTTAAATCTAATTATAGATGTAAATTTATTTCTGACCCTCTTCCTGATGTTCAACAACATCCACTCAACAGCCAGCCCAACTGCTAGCCCATCCATCTGCACACCGTCACACATTCCATAGAAAGTTCAGTTCACCCAGTCCTGTATATTTCAACACTGCTGGTCCCCATTTCCAAGTCTTCAAATCATCTTTAAATTTCAATTGTAAAATATTCATTTCTGCTCCTCCTCTTCACAATGCTCATTGACAACCCCCCCATCAGCAAGCCCTCCCACCAGCCCATCTGTCTCCCTGCATGCCATTGCACATTCCATAGAAAGTGGTTCTATGTCATAATAGCAAATGCATTATGGCGATGGCTATTATGGCAAAGGTATATATCTAAAAAGCAATTTGGTGACATACACTTGTGGATGACCACAAAACCAGTAATGAATTCTAGGATATGCGGGCGCACTCACACCGCGGGGACTTTGCCTACACCCCCATACATATAGGATTCTCAACTCCAGGGGATGCATATGGGGGGAAAACTTAAAAAATAAAATAATTGGCCCAATGCAAAAAGAAGCCTGCCCCAGAACTGAACCCAGCACCCTCCCAACCCGCCACCCTAACTACCACACCACATGGCCAGCTCAGCAGCTGACTGCTGCACTACACCTCACATACATTCCCTTCCCTTCTGCCCATCATGTGGCATGCTCCTTTCTTCCCTGCGTGTGTGTATATATATATATACATGCATCCTGTCATTGTAGTCTCCTACTCCTGTATTCCATCACTACCCTGCCAGGTAGCCCAGAACACAGGCGCCATGACTGAGTCTCCCTTTTTGCAGTTGCTCAGTCATGGTCATCGTATTCACTGGGTACCATGGAAAGTCCAGGTTGCCCAAGTTGCATGGTCCCACATATATCAACACTGTTGTCCCCGGTCCCACAAAGAATCACACCTGCTAGCCTCTAGCCGCAGAGTACAAGCCTATACCAAACTGCTCCTGCATTTCCCAGCTGGCACTACTAAATGATGTGTATTAGTAGTACCAGCCAGGAAATAAGGAAGCAGTTCAATATAGCCTTGCACTTTGAGGCTAGAAGCTAACAGGTGTGCTTCATCATTGGACTGGGAATTGGAAGTGTTGAAATGTGCATGACTGGGCTAGTTGGGCTTTCTATGGAGTGTGCAATGGAGTGCAGCTGGATGGATCGGTTGGTGGGTGAGCTGGCTGCTGGGGAGGGCACTGAACATCGGAAAGTAGAGCCAAAATAAATATACATTTACAAGTTACAACTTGAATTAAAAGATTATTTGAAGACTGGGAATAGTTGGAAATGGGGACCAGGAGTGTTGAAATGTGCAGGATACACAGATACACAGAAATGTGATGGCAGAGAAAGGCACCATGGCCCATCTAGTCTGCCCAACACCTTACCTCCCTCCTTCTGTTATGCTTCCACCCTCTTTTCCCAACCCCTTAAATCTATCCCAAGCCCTCTTGAACCCCTCCACCATTTCAGCTGCCACTACCTCCTCCGGCAGCTTGTTCCAGGCCTCCACCACCATCTCCATGAAAAACTGCCCCCTGATATTACCTCTGTATTGCCCACCTTCCAGTTTGAGGCTATGTCCCCTCATGTTCATTCCCTTCTTCAATTTGAACAAGCTGTTACCCTCTACCTTATTTATTTACTTCAGATATTTAAAGTTCTCAATCATGTCCCCCCTCTCCCTCCTAGTCTCCAGAGGGTACAAATTCAGCCCTCTCAATCTTCTCTCATAGGGTACATTCTGCATTCCTCGTACCATTTTGGTTGCCCTTCTCTGCACCCTCTCCATCAGGTCAACACCTCTTCGTAGGTGAAGCCTCCAGAACTGCACCCCATACTCCAGATGTGGCCTAACCAGGGTTCTGTATAATGGCATTAGCACCTCCCTCTTCCTGCTATTAAAACCCCTCACAATGCAGGCCAACATTCCATTTTCCTTTCCTACCACCCTGCTACACTGGCTGCCAACCTTGAGGTCATGCGATACCATAATCCCCAGGTCCCTTTCTGTTTCCTTCTCCTTAATCACCAACCTCCCAAGGAAGTAAGTTTCCATCCTATTCTTCCTCCCCAGGTGCATCAGTGAGCACTTTTGTGTATTAAACTTCAATTTCCAGGTTTCAGACCACCTCTCCAGCCTCTCCAGGTCCCACCTCATGGCTTGCACCCCACTAGGTGAATCCACCCTATTGCATACTTTTGTATCGTCTGCGAACAGGCATACCCATCCCTCCACTAGGTCACTAACATAGATGTTAAGGAGTATTGGTCCTAGCACTGACTCCTGTGGCACCCCACTGGTCACCACCCATTCCCTGGAATGTGTCCCATTTACCACCACCATCTGACCCCTTCCCTTCAACCAGTTTTCCACCCACCTGGTGATCCTGTTTTCCACCCCTAGTCTGTCTAGCTTATGCACCATTCCACCATGCGGAACGGTGTTGAAGGCCTTATTGAAATCCAGATAGGCCATGTCCACAGCTCCTCCCTGGTCCACTATCTGTGTCACCCCATTGAAAAACTCTGTCAGGTTAGTCTGACAGGACCTTCCCTTGGTGAAGCCATGCTGCCTGTGATCCTGCATGCCACTCATCTCCAAGTATTCTATCAATCTGATCTTAAGTAGTGTTTCCATTACCTTCCCCACCACTTAGGTAAGACTAATAGGATGGTAGTTTCTGATCTCATCCTTCTGCCCCCCCTTATGTAGTGCAACTACCTCTGCCCTCTTCTAGTCCATTGGCACCACTTCTGTGACCAATGACAAGTTAAACAGCCTTACTAGATGTGGCGCCAGTTCATCCTTCACCTCCTTGAGAACCCTTGGGTGTATTCCATCAGGCCCCATTGCCTTGTCTACCCTAAGTCTACCCAGCTCTTCCCTTACTCCTTCAGCAGTGAATTCTGCCACAGCCACCTGTCTGTGGCTGTCACCCTGCCCACCCCTTCCTGGTCCCCTACCCTCCCTTTCCTCCATGAAGATTGAGGTGAAATAGCTGTTTAATGCCTCTGCTTTTTCAAAGTCCCCTTCCAGTATTGTTCCACTTCCCCCCTTATCCTTCCAATCCCATGCTGTGCCCACTTCTTTTCTCCAATGTATCTAAAGAAGGTTTTGTCCCCCCCTCCTTGCCTGCTTCACTGTCCTCTCTTCAGTGGCCTCCTTAGCCCTCCTTATCTTTTGCCCAGCCTCCTTTCTTTTTTCCCTGTAGGTTTCCCTGTCCTCATCCTTTTGTGACCTCCTGTACCTCTTGAATGCTCTAGTCTTCTCCTTGACCCCTAACGCCACCTCTCTAGTGAACCATAGAGGTCTTTTCTGTCTTCTGTTCTTTCTTACCCTTCTTATACATGAGTCCATGGCTTTAAATACCCCTCTCTTGATGGCTGCCCGTAATTCCTCCACCCCCTGCACATCCCCTATCCTCAACATTTCTTCCACAACTACATTCCTCATTCCATGAAAGTCAGCCTTTCTGAAGTCCATTACCTTGGTTCTTGTCCTAACCCTCTCCCTGCCTGCTCTCACCCTGAACCTGACAGGCCTGTGGTCACTGGTACCAAACTTTTCCCCCACCTCCACCTCCTCCACACTGTCCCCATTTGTGAGGACCACATCCAACAGGTTTACACCCCTAGTGGGATCACTGACCCTTTGTTGCAGGAATATGCCCTGAAGCGCCTCTAAGATGCTCCTGCTCCTTGTGGAGATTGCTGTCTGGGCCTCCCAGTTGATGTCTGGAAGGTTTAAGTCCCCAACTAGCACAATTTCCCCTTTCTGTGCCATTCTCGCTACTGATTCTACAAAATGTTTATCCCCTTCCTACCCCTGCATAGGAGGCCTATAGACTACCCCAACAAGCACGTTTTCCCCCATCCCCTGTCTAGGATGACCCACATTATCTCTGTTACCCCCTCCTCATCCTGCCCTTCCATGTCCCCAATCCCTTCCCTGATATATAATGCCACCCCTCCCCCCTCTTCCCCTCCCAATCTTTCCTAAACAACTGATACCCTGGGATCACCATCTCCCAGGCGTAGTGCTCATTCCACCAAGTCTCACTCACTGCTACAATGTCTAGCTTCTGCTCCATCATGGTGGCCTCCAGTTCTCCCATTTTGTTCCCCAGGCTCCTGGCGTTTGCAACCAAAGCCCTTCAACATGTAGCCCCATCCTACTCTTCCCTGCTAAGTGTTCGAACACATTGAATTTTCTATGGAGTTTGTAATGGCATGTGGGTGGGTGGATGGATGGGCTGGCTGCTTGGGGGAAGTTATTAAACATCAGGAAGAGGAGCAGAAATGAATTTACATTTACAATAGGATTTAATTTGAAGACTTGGAAATGGAGATGAGCAGTGCTAAAATATGCAGGAATGAGGAAATTAAATACCAAACTTCTTTGGCATGTGTGATGGCCCATGAGCAAGCTGGCTGGGGGCAGCACTGGATAATGGGAGGAGGAGGAGCAGAAACTGATTTACAAGTAGAATGGAAGATTTTAAATTAAGTCTTCATTTGGACTGGAAAGGCACAATGCACACTAGGAGGACATAACTACTAGGCCACCAAGTATTTATTAACTTACATTGAGGGCAGTTCAGCAACTAACAAAAAATAAACAAACTTATAGCCTAACATGTGTATTGCTAAAAATAACACACATGCTAAGTCATGATTTTGACTATTTTTGTGAAACTATTGTCAAAAATGAAATGGAAATACAAGGACCCAGTTAGCACTGTAGAGTGTTAAGTAATTATCTGACCCTGGGTTGAAATAATAATATGGAATGTTTGGTGGCCATTTTCGAGAGCTGACAGCATTTTTTTTTAAGAAATGGCTTTTTTTTTACAGTTTTCAAATGCTGCAAAACTACATTTATGTTAATTATATAAATGCATTTTTAGCATCAATGCAAACAGCAGCTCTTTCTCTACAGTACATCTCTATGCAGCTGGAATTTGAAATATTTTATTGGCAAAAAGGGTTTATATGTCCTTTTAATGAGCTTACAAAAGCTTAAAGTGCAGAAAGTAATTGGTATTATTCTGAGCTGCATTACCATCTAGTTGTGAATCATAATCCATCATCATCATATTGCCAGTCATTTGAATGCAATTAAACAAGTCTCTTTGTGTAGTTCTGGGTCACACTGTGACTCCACAGGTAGAAGTAGTATTTAATACACAGCACTGCATACACACTGAAATATGTTATTTTAAACTTGTTCTTTGCTTCATTGTTCACAGTAGCAGTTAGACCTCAGTGAATGAGACTGAAATACTGGTGGTGGTGCATGCAGTTTTTTTTACATCCATTATTTATAATATTCTGTTGCAAGAGAAATAGTTTCTAGATGGAAGAGTGAAATGTTTCCAACAAGATTAAGGGTATGTAATAAAAGAAAGTTAAGCTGTAAACTACATAGCTTCTAATCTAGTAATGTTTAGTATTACCAACATTCAGATAAAGTAAAACAATTTTAT
Source organism: Neoceratodus forsteri (assembly GCA_016271365.2). Taxonomy (NCBI): domain Eukaryota; kingdom Metazoa; phylum Chordata; order Ceratodontiformes; family Ceratodontidae; genus Neoceratodus; species Neoceratodus forsteri. The sequence goes on along the minus strand of CM057450.1, from coordinate 1,314,804,953 downwards.
ATATTATTATTAGTAAAAAAAGCTTTCACATAATTGAATGCATCCATAAAAAAAAAATTAGTCCAGGCTGATGATGCAAAGAAATATTATTAAAACTTATATGTGTGGTCACTTTGACAGTGTCACAACTAAAAAAACATATCCAAAATGTACTCCAAAATATACTATACAAAGCAATTTCAGATTGCATTGATACCTATAGAACAGAATCAACACATAGAAACTGTATTAATAGGACTGGTTCTTAACAACCTGATCCAGAACTTTAATTAAAAAAAAGTTTATGGCCCCATTGGTTACAAAGTTTGACCTTTCTATTGATAATTTCCTTAAAACTGAATAATTTGGGAACCCTTAGGGCTAGTAACATATTTGTAATGAAAGATTGGAGTTAACTAAGTTATTGTATCAACACATTATTTTGCTACATATTCCATACAGTGTCATATAAAAAGAAGAATTGGTCAAAACATTTAAAAAAATCCTGTTATTGTCACAATGTATTATATCGACATGTATTGAGTCTCTACATAAGTGCATATCATGTTCTAGTCATGTTGCAGACTTCCACCAAGTCTCACTCACTGTTAAAAATACATATGTTTTTCAATGCTAACAGTTCAAATGCTACCATTTTTTAAATATTATTTTAAGAATTGTAACATATAATACAAATATTGATGCAAATGGTCAAAAGATATTAGTGGTTATTCTGATTAAGAATAAACACATTATTTTCTAATTACAAATCTAGTATACAATTGATTGATTTCAAGTGATGCACCAGGAATGTTAGGACTGCATCACTGCTGAATAATTGCATAATGGATATTTTCTCTCGAAAGTATTATAGGGCACATGTGGAGTTTCATATACCCGAATGCCTATGCTGGTCTGCAGCTTGGGATGTGTGTTTGCAGTGCTACTTTACCTTTAACCATTTAGGGATGTGGCCTTTTATGTGTCTCCACATGTTTTCAAATGTGGTCTATAACTGTTGTATTACAGTATTTCTAGAAAACACTGTGAATTGTTAGGGTGTAAATTGACTTTCTGAATGCCACTTCAAACTGAAGTAGGGCATACAGAGTAATTTGCACATCCAGAGTTGTACTTACCACATCTTCCCTGTTATGAGGTGGTAGCAGTGGTTCTTTAGTGAGCACATTTTATTCTTTCACATATGATAATTTTAGTCATGTTGTCATTATGAACACTTTCGTAGGCACAGATGACACTTTTCACCCCCGAGTTGTGACTAAGAACTGGACCCCTGTTTCTTAAATTGAATTTCTTTTGTAATATACATTTGTACTGGGCCCTGAAGAATGTTTTGTATTTCTGTGGTTTGCAATGTTCCTGAGTTTAGACACCTGTCCTGTATTTGATGTTATGTTGCAATGTGTCTACTGCTTACACTTTATTTGTCAAGTACTGTATACAGTTCCCCTTACCCTTTCATTTGCGATGCCTCTGGATCTGGAAACTGTTTTTAACTCAGCTGCATTTTCATGGTAAAACCTTTGAAATAAAATAGAATATGTCCTGAGGTTAATATAGATACCAGAAATACGTATATTAGAAGTGTGACTTGAGCACTGACCTCCACCTGTGGCAAATTTACAAGTGACGTCAATAAGGGTCAAGTCACACATGTAAAATATACTTCTGATTTATGTACTAGCCCTATAGCAAATTGTGTTTATGTAACAGGTCTGTAATGCTAAAACTACACATACAGTATGCAGCTGTGTTTTGTTGCTTGTGCATCTCAGGCCTGCATTTTTCTGTTTGTCTCTGTCTGTCTCCCTTCTGCCTTCCACACACACACACACAAATACTGTTTTTTCTAAATGTAACAGGACTGCAAAGCTACACATTTCCTTTCCATGGGAAAAATATTGGTTTACCGTATACCTTCAAAATTAAATCCTTTTGACCTTATAGTAACAAAACTATCTCACTTGCAGAGTAGATTTAAACATCTGGTGAGATGTTTTATTATATATTTGAACCTGTAATTTAAGGGTCTGTGCTAGCATTCCTATTGTCCTGAACTAACTGATATCAAATACATATTTGTTTATTTATTGCAATTGTTTCACCAGGAAAGGCACACTGAGCAAAAAGATGCTCATCTCCCGGTGCGACCTGCGGGGGGGTACACATGGATATGATAACACGCAGGTTATCAAGTAATACATAAGCTAACCTACAAGATAAAAGCCAAAGTTTTTCATGCTGTCTGCTTTTTTTCTTTGCCCACCTGATTGATGGATACCATCGGACATACTTTTAACTATTAACTCTTTAATGATTTCTATGAAAATGTTAGTAACAGTCAGGTAATCTGGATTAAAACTTCAGTTTGCTGGGCGCGGTCTACAGTGCAGTACACAAATACAGGAAAACATTAATAGTGAAGTGTGTGCATTTGAGAAACAAACCAGAGGTAACATTTGTACTTTTGCAACCTGAATCCTAATAGGAATGCTATGAAAATGTCAACTTAGTGCAACCCCAACCCTAAGTGAATCAGGTATTCAGTAAGTGGTATGTCCTTCAAAGATGCCAAGAGATACGACAAAAGAATCAGAACAGAGACAGACAAATAGTAAACATGGAGTGATTTAGTTGTAAAATACTGTAGCCACCAGTGGTCACTCCAAAATGTAACTTTGTCATGACTGTGGAGTGCCTCAGAGATTATCCTCCACAAGTAACTTTACATTTCATAACAAAAAAAAAAAGAAAAAAAAACACTCATCCAAAATGCTTCCCCCACATTGTGCCAAAATTGTAAAGATCTTTAGAGAATAGTGGCTGAAATGGTGGGGAATAATCCGTAACAAGGTGTTATTGACCTTTGCTAGCAGAAGGGAGTGTCTGCATCATTCTCATAAGATAATAGTAATTGAAAATGGTTTAAAAAAAGACAGCATGCCATATACAGCATTTAGGACAATGATATCAGTCAGACGTAACATGTCAGGGTGCCAAATAGAGTAGGTAAACATCAAGCTGCTTGTTTTTGAACCATCAGACAGAACCTGTTGGTAAAACTGGTCAATACATCATGGACACAGGAGAAAATGCAAAATCAAGACTTACTAACACAGCAAGGGATAAGTAAACATAAAACCTATTTTGTTCAGATACACACAAAGAAACAATGGGTTCATAATTGACCCATAAAGGGGGGAAGATAAAATGGTTCTGTTTTAAACTGAAAAAGAGCATATTTTCTTGTTGAAATTCAGTTAAGCTTTTGTGCTCTGACTTGTCTAACACAAAATTGCAGACTGACACCTGAATGCTTCCTTGGAGAACTTTTGTTCATTTTTTTCAAAACTGTGCCTATATGTATGAAACAGGAAACATATTTTGAAGATAGGCCTCTTTGTGTCTATGTGTAAATATATTATATATGTGGTGTATCATGTGCATTGTATATATGTGTGTGTGTGTGTGTGTTTGTGCTATGTGATGCCTTCATGTTTGCATGTATGTGGGCTTGATACGTAGTGTGTGTGTGATGCATGTGAGCACAGTACCTGTTTGTATGTTGTGTATGCGTGGTATGTGATACTGTGTTTTGTGTGTTTATATACTGTAGGTAGGTGATGGTGCATGTGTACAGTGTGCGTGTGTGTGTGTGTGTGTGCACATGAACTGTGATGCATGTGTGAACAGTATGTGTTTGTATACATCTGTGTGTGATATGTGATGCATGTACACAGCATGATTGCATATTTTTGTGTGCATGGTATGTGATGCATGTAGTGTGTTAAGAGTGATGATGTCTGTGTACAGTGTGTGCATATTTGTGTTTGCGTGATTGATATATGATGCGTGTGTATAATGTGTCAATATATGTGTGATGATATGTGTGTGTGTATATGTGTTTGTGTGTGTGTGTGTGTGCAGATCTTGTAGTTTAGTTCCATGTGGAAATACGTATTATGTGGTATAAGGAAGCTGAATCTGATACTGCAAGGTTGTTAAAAGTTCATTGCAAAATAGCAGGAAATAAACTTAAAAGGTGTCTTCTTACAAACGTTAATTTCAATCAAGGTGTGCAATTCTATCTTACATCCTCTAGAGGCATGTTTATGCAACAGTGGCACATATGGGAATTTTATACCATTCAATTACAATGCAAGGATTATATAAATGTTGGTATTAAGCTTACAATGAAGGCTAATTTTGGCTAGCAAACATCTACTTGTTTCTGATAATACTGTTTTTCAGTTGGAATGCAATTAATTTATCAATGCATATACAGTGCATTTATTAATGCATATTTTGAAAGAAGCATTGGATAATATCCAGAGGTGAAAAATTTGTTTTGTCTGTATAAATGGTATGTCCTATGTTGCCTATAAGTAACAACCTGAAGGTCCTTCCTTCCTATCTACAGGATGTTAGTACTTCAGTAATATGCAGTAATTACAAGGCAAATTTGTGAATTGATCTTTCCTTTGATCAAGAGGCAGACCATTCAAGTAGGTGCAGTACTGGCAAATTATATATTAACAGTGAACACATTTCTTCATCTTTTGCTGATGTCACATGTAACAAAGACTTTGTTTTCAGGACTATGTGATACTGAATACTTATGATCAATGATAAACTATAATATATTTTATTTTTAAGCACAAACATAATAGTAATAAATTAATGCTTTAGTATCAAAATCATTTAGACTTACCACAAAGTTACACTAAGTGTACTTTTTCTTATTTCTGTCCCACCGCTGGCCTCTGTCAGACCCTAACATTCTGTTTATGTCATCTTAGCCAAAGAAAAATATTTTTTTTAAGTATTGTACCATCCAATTACAGTACAGTAACAAATGTCTTTGCATTTTTATGTTTGCTTGCATGCATGTGCAAGAAACATAGTGCCATCATCCGAGTTTTCATAGGTGTGGCATCCTGTCTTCCAATGCAGTCAGTGTGTTTGTAGGCACAGCCACAATTCGCCAATGAATGCTGCAGCTGTCTATGACAGCAATTGAAAATGCAGTGCCGTACAGTTGAAAGGGAGAGCTCCACTTCAGTGAGCAGCGATAAGACGTGTGCTCACGCGCTCCACCCGCCCACACACACACACACACACACACACACACATATTGTGTGCTCATGAGCCTCTCGCACACTGTATGGCCTATGGGGGGTGCCCAATCCTCCATCGGCTCTGCTGTGCTCCCTCCCCCCCAATAGAGTTCCAGGTGCCATGCTAGGAGCCCACCCCAGCATGGCAACAGCCTGTATGGCCGACGGGGGTGCCCAATTCCCCATCAGCTCCATTGCCCCCCCAAACAACCTTCCAGCTGCCATGCTGGGATCTCACCCCAGCATGGCACAAGTCCCCCATCGTCAAAGGGAAAAAAAACCTGCAAGAAAAAACCTTCCCTCACTGATTGTCCTGAACCCTGTCCCCCCACCTGCACCCACCCTATGTGCACCCTGCCTCCCCACACCCCCTCACCCCATACTTACCTCTGGAGTCCGGCACAATGATCTTCGGTGGACCGGGAACACGTCTGCACTCTTCAAAGCTGACCGCGAACTGAGGAAATGCCTGTAAGCTGTATAATGGAATAAATAGGTTTTTTCAACTTTACTGCATATCTCAAACATTTTTGGGAATTTTTTCACCAAATTTTCAACATGGGGATTTTGGGACCCCACCTCATGAGTTCGGTCACTGTCATTTTTTTAACCAGCCCTGAAAGGTGATTTCATGGTCACTGCATGGAACCTACTTTTGGGACTGATTTATGAAATGACAGTGTTGCAGTTTATGAGGTAGGCCCCCAAAAACCCTATGTTGCAAATTTGGTGAAAAAATTCCCAAAAATGACTGTTTTATGAGCATGCGCTGCTCTGTTCCTACGCATGCCGGTAAGTTCATGAATTTTCAATATTTTCACTCCAGATTTTCAACATTGCCATTTTACCACACCTTCTTATGAGCAGTACAGCTGTCATTTTTCACATGTCACCCAAAATGTGTTTCCGCGCATGTAGCGCACAATGGCACAGTCTGTGTTTGAAATCAATGTTTGGAACAGATTAAGAAAATCACAGCAACACTGTTCATGAGCAGATGTGTTAAAATGGGTATGTTAAAAATTTGGTGAAAAAAGTCCATAAAATGACTGTGTTACGAGCGACCATTGTGCAGTTTCCACTCACCCTTGTAAGTTCATGAATTTCTAATATTTTCAGTCCAGATTTTCACAACTGGCATTTTTCCACACTTCCTTATAAACAGTACAGCTGTCATTTTTCACATGATGGCCAAAATGTGTTTTTGCACTTCCAGTGCAGAAATGCCTGGTCGTTGTGGGAATCACTGTTTGGGACAGATTAAGAAAATCACAGTGACACTGTTCATGAGCAGAGGTTCCAAAATGCCTGTGTTGACAATCTGCTATAAAAAATCTCCAAATTAATTGCATTACAGGTGTGCGATGTGCAGTTTCTATGCATGCTCGTGACTTCATGAGTTTTTTTAATATTTTCACAGCAGATTTTCAGCATTGCCATTTTTTGCACCTCCCCATGAACAGTACAGCTGTCATTTTTCACATCCTGTTCAAAATGTGTTTTTTTGGCACCTGTGGTGCCAGATGGCATAGTCGCTATGCAAAATCAGTTTTCAGCTAACACACTGATACTGCCACTGTTCATAAGGCAGAGGTCACAAAAATCCCATGTTGAAAATGTGGAGTGAAAATGACAACAAACGCCTGAGGTGTAAGGGTTTCATACCATAATGCATCACCCTGAAGAGATTGACAGGCATCAGGGGTGTGACTTGGGATTCTCGCCTGTAATGCTCATACCATTCCACACCCTGCAGCCAGTGAGATGCATTGAGGTGTGCCTTGAACTCTTCAGCCCCAAAGTTCACCCCATTCTCCTATACAGCACCCATCTCACTGTATTTGCTGATGGAATGGGGTAAGCATAAGGGCCAAAGACCCCAAGGCACACTGTGACACTTGTCAGTGTTTGCAGGGTAGGGTGTGGTGAAATGGCGTGGCTGCTATGCCTGATGACCCAAAGGCACACCCCAATGCCTGTTAGTTTCTGCAGGGTGGTGGTGGGGTTGGCTTCAGTTCAATACTTCACTGCCATTCCTATTATGCAGCTCTCTAACTCCTACACTACCAATACCAATATCAGCAAGCAAACATAAGGCATTGACAAATGCTTGTTATACCAAGGGGCTTATGTACTGTTGTTTAGCAAGAGGAAAACTGTTCTTTGACTGAAAATACATCATTTTGCTTCCCAAGCAATGTTGCAGCACTATGAGAACTGAGGGTTAGGGTGATGTGGGAACAGTGAGAAAAGCACTGCAAGCACATTTGATTACAAATGCATCATCAAAATACCTTTCAATGAAAGGAAAACAAAATACCAACAACTGTTCTACATTTTGCACCTGAACATATGTGCGCTATAGGTTAGTCTCAATACTTGGGCTTTTATGGAAAAAGAAGATGTGTTCACTACCATGTTGTTGTACACTAGTCCCAGAGGGTTTTACCCTTTTGACTTCTAGGCTGGTACCCTGAAATATCCTATTAGTATATGAGAATTATTCTAATGACCACATCCATATATATCACATAGACCAGTGATTTATTAACCTGCTGTGAATTTTAAACATCTTTATGTAAGCAATAACCCATGGCAGAACATGCTGATTCTTTGGAATTAATACACACCCTGGGTACCTTGTGTGGCAGTAGGCTGTATTTTAAGCCTGGTGTCCCTCCAACAATTGGGCATTTTGAAATGTGACAAAAAAATGATGTGAGTAAGCTGCTACTAGGACAGTTTATTTTAATTACCAACCTTGCATTTTTGGGGAATTATTGTATGATCATGGGATGAGTTTAAGTCAATAATGTTTCTAGTATTCCTAAGTCTTTTTAAACCCATTTTATAAATGTCTTTTATATACATAAGCAATACACTGAAATTCATTTCAAGACAATCATCATTCTTTATTAGTACACTTCATTTACAATTATTGTTAAATGTTACTCAATGCAATGAAATCAGAGGAAATTCCAGAAATAGCACCATTACAAAACTATGTGTGAAGTTGTATATTTACAGCACACCAAGACTTGTGGTGATAAAGTTTGCCAAATAAAAAGTTGTGTTTATGATGGCATCATGTGTTATATTCATTGAAGATGAAATAAGTGAACATCAGAAATACTAAGTCATTATTAAAATAAGTGTGTATATGTATACACACACACACACACACACACTTGGGTGAAAGGTGTAATGCATATATTTGTGCTGGAAAAATTGATTATCAAACTATCTTACCTCTACAGACATTTTTATGTAGAGATTAGTAATGTCATGTTCCCTGTCTGACATTTCTCTACTTTGCTGCAGTGTAGTGCATCTGTACAATTCTGGAAGTGCTGTGTCACTGTAGCTTTCACCCACACATGGACCTTTTGATGACATCACCTCTAAGGGCTTTCCATGATCTCACTGCTGTAGAAATACTTGAGTTGCAGCTACACTACAGAGCTCTGGTCACTGAGCCAGCATATGCAGCAAGGTCATACTCAAAGTGAACAGATACCACTATCCAGCATCCATAGTAGCTGGTGAGGATCACTGCAGCTTTCAAAATGTTGACGATGATGTAATTGCTGTGTGCTACACAGAAGGCAGCTACTCTAAAAGAAAAATACAGTGCACCCTTATGTCCACAGAGTTTCATAAAAGAAAATAAATTGGGTAGACAATTGAGGTTGGTGGAAAATTAATAGAAACATAGAAACATAGAAGTTGATGGCAGATAAGGACCGCAAGGCCCATCCAGTCTGCCCATTTCTTTTTCTACCTTATAAATGTGCCATCGGCCTTTGCTCTGTCAGTGACCTATCTATTCATAGTCATTTGTATTGCTCCCTTATGCCTATCCCATGCCTGTTTGAAGCCCTGCACTGTATTCATAGCCACCACTTCTTGTGGTAAGCCATTCCATGCATCTACCACCCTTTCTGTGAAAGAATTTCCTCACATTTCCCTTAATCACCTCCTCTAATCTCATGCTGTGTCCTCTTGTCCTGCTATTTTTCTTATATTTAAACATGTTAGACTCTTTCACCTTGTTTATGCCCCTTAAGGTGTTTAAATGTCTCGATCATATCACCTCTCCCTCCTTTGCTCAAGGGTATACATATTGAGCTCCGTTAATCTGTCCTCATATGTCTTCTGATGCAGTCCCTGCACCATTTTGGTTGCCCTTCTCTGGACTGCCTCAATTTGAGTTAATGTCCTTGTGAAGGTGTGGCCTCCAATACTGCACGAGTACTCCAGATGGGGCCTAGCAGTGTCTTGTGCAGAGGGATTATTACCTCCTCTACGACTTGTGATACCTCTACTAATAACCCTAACACCCCTCTAGCCTTACTCTACTGCTTTAGAGGTCTGCTTTGATGATTTTAGGTCATCAGTGATGATGATGCCCAAGTCTCTTTCTTCCTTTGTGACTCTAGCACCCTCCCAGCCTATAAGTGGCTTCAGGGTTTCTCTTCCCTATGTGCATGATTTTGCATTCTTTGCATTAAATCCCAGTTGCCACTCTTCTGACCATTCTGCTAGTTTATCCAGATCTCTTCTCATTCTGCCCACCCCATCTGGATCATCTACTCTGTTGCAGATCTTGGTGTCATCTGCAAACAGACAAGGCCTTACCTCTAGTCCATCTCATGAGGTCACTAATGAAGATGTTGAATAGGACTGGCCCTAGGACTGATCCCTGAGGTACCCCACTTGTGACTTGCATCTCTTCTGACTGTATACCATTTACCACCACTCTCTGTTTTCTGCCAGTCAACCAGTTTGCCACCCAGTTGACCAACTTCTGACCCACCCGAGTCTACCCAGCTTATTTATCAATCTTCTATGTGAACAGTGTCAAAAGCTTTGCTGAAGTCAAGGTAGCGACATCAACTGCTCCCCTTGGTCCACCACTCTGGTTACCCAGTCAAAGAAATCTATGAGATTAGTTTGACAGGACCTTCCTTTGTAAACCCATGCTGTCTTGGATCCTGTGCCCCTATGGTTCCAGGTGTTGCACTATCCTTTCCTTAAGTGCCTCCATAATCTTGCCCACTACTGAGGTAAGACTGACCGTCTGTGGTTCCCCGCCTCCTCCCTGCTACCACTCTTATGGAGTGGGATCACATGAGCCCTTCTCCAGTCTTCTGGGACCTCTCCTGTGCTCAGAGACTCACTAAACAATTCTGCTAACGGCTCTGCTAGTTCCTCCTTTAGCTCCTTAAGTACCCTGGGATGTATGCCATCAGGTCCCATTGCCTTATCCACCCTGAGCTTAGCAAGCTCTTGTAGGACCCTTTCTTTTGTGAAGGGAGTAGTGCTCACCTCCCTCCCCTGTGTCCATGATGCTGAGCTGTGGGCCCTGCCCTACCTTTCTTCAGTAAATACTGAGCAAAAGTATCTATTTAGGATAGATGCTTTACAGGGTCCTCCTCTCCCATGCTCCCTTTTCTCCATTAAGCTTAGCAATACCCCTCTGGACTTTCTCCTTTCACTAATGTATCTATAGAAAGTCTTGTCACCTTCTTTTACTGTTCGTGCTAGTGTTTCCTCAGTTTGGGACTTTGCCTGCCTTACTGCCTTACCTGCTTCCCTTAGGGCAGTTTGGTATGCCTCTATCTTCATCCCACTGTGTTCCCTTATATTTTCTGAAGGCCAGCCTTTTGGCTCTGACCTTTTCTGCTACTGTATTTGAGAACCAGTGGTTTCCTTCTTTGCACTTCCTTTTCTGTCTAACACAATGGGATGTTGCTTCAAGTATTGTATCCTTAATGCTTGCCCACTTTGCCTGTACCTCCTCACCTGTGTTTCTTTTTGCCAGGGCTAGCTTAACTCTGTTGGCCATCTTATCAAAGTCAGCTCCTCTGAAGTCCCATATTTTTGCTTTGGAATGGGATGATTTAGATGTAGTAGCCAAATTGAACCATACCATGTGATGGTCACTGGCCCCCAGGTGACCTTCTGAAAATAACATAGCAAGAAACACGTACAAGTGAATCAGCTGGTAGTAAACAAAGGTGGAGAATAATGAACTGGCAAATAATAAAGGAATCACTATGGTTAATTCATCATACAAGCAGCTGATGAAAAGTTACGACTTAAAGGGGCACTGTCAGCCCTTTTTGCTTCATATTATTTCTTGCGGACAGCCCACGTTTTATGATTGCTTACTGTCACCAAAATTCATTGATGTTTCTGGCTCTTTGATCTACTTCCTTCCTTAGCAAAACTGAAATGTGTGCTAATGGTGTAGTTATACCCAACCTTGTTTTGTTTTACATTCTTGATCTACTCTAACTGCATACTTCCTAAATATTAGGCGCACCCCCAAACAGTGCATCTACTCATGATGTAATGGTCTTCTCTTCTCCAACTGTATGGCGAGTGGCTAGACTTAGTAAGCAGTTTCCCCATGTCCAGGAAAAAATGCAGTGGGAGTTGATCAAGGAATGGAAATAAAAATGTTTTTGTGTGGTAACACCAGTATTGTGGGTAGTCATTTTTTCACTTTTAAAAATAAACAAAAAATCAGAATTAAACTTACAGCTGCATCAGAAAATTCTACAGAATGTAAGCAATCATTACATGTGTTTTGAGGCATAAGGGGTTTGACAGTGTCCCTTAACACTTCTGTCATTTAAGTTGAATATATAATAGCTTGACAGAAACAAACAAACAAAAAAAAACATAGGGCCAGATTTTCAAAGGCCAGAGAATGATGCAGGGCACTTGCATCAAAAACAATTGACGCAAGGAGCAGGATGCATCAAATCTTGCACCAATTCTGATTTTCAAATGGTGCTTGTGTCAAAAGCAAGTCTGCATGCGTTACAGTGACTTACCCTATGCCTGCACCAAAAAAATGCCTACGCCATGTCAGAAGGGATGCCTGCATCATTGAAATGATGCACCATCCCCTTATTTGGGATTTTCAAAGAATGAAAGTCCTGTCCTTGTGCCTAAGATGCCTGTCACTGTTAGACCAGCCAAAGCTGGTCTAAGGGACACTACAGCATATAAAGAGACCCAAAGCAGGTGGTCAGACCTGACTATGCTACTATTAAGGTCCAGTATTCTCCTGCAGGACTAGTTTAAAACATTTTGGGTGCTTAGTTTTGGCCATTTCATCTGCTGTTTTGTTTTACTTAGCTCGCGTCATTCTCATGCTTTGCATATTTTATTACTCAACCTGCACCATTTTTGTGACTCATTGACTCAGCTTGCACCATTTTTGTTACTCAGCTTGCACCATTTGTATGCAATTTGCACCAGTTTTGTACTCAATTTGTGTCATTTTTGTTCCTTGAATCATTTGTTTGACTCAACATGCACCATTTTTGACTCAGCTTGCACCATTTATTTTGGTGCCGCTTGAGTCTTTCCCATTCCTTACACCATTTTGTTCACACAGTGGACCTCTTGCGTCAGTTCAGGGGACTTTGTCACAAAGACCACTTTTCTTGCAAAATATGGTGCACAGTATTTGGCGCACCTAGATCTGACTCAAACTGGTTGTTTGATACAGCTTGGGTGGATCTAAGGGCCCTTTGAAAATCCAGCCCATAATTTGTCTTCACTCCTGAGAAGACATAACATTTATAACTCAATATTGGCACCGTCCCTCTTGAGTTATGGTCTTGTCCCCTCATACTTGGGGATACATTATTGTTTATCCCCTATTAATACAACATATATATATATATATATATATATATATATATATATATGTATATACAAATGTGCCTGAATAATTGAGGTACATTTGTTGATGATGCATCTACAGTTAGAATAACAATGATATTCTCACTGCAGATGAATCATTATATGATATTATCACTGTGAGTCTGTCACAATTAAATGCATTTAAGTACAGCTTGAACAGTGGCTGATGACCTCACAAAGTCTCAACAGTGAACAAAGCAGCATCAAACTCAAACTGAAACTAGCTGTCTCTCTCTCCATAAGGCAAGCTAATTTAAATGTTTCTAATGAGTTGTTGTATAAACTGAGTATGCAAATTACCTGATAGAAAATTCACAGTTTTTCACTAGTCATGAGGGGTGGGTTTTTTGTAAATCACTTATGGCTTTGACAGTTTTGAGTTTTGCTTCCACCCCTCACTTGTATTTATTTATCATGCACTGGGATAGCATCATTTACTGTAGGTAGAGCAGCTATTTTGCAAGAGGGTCTTAGAGGGTCATAAATAGCAATAGTGTTGTCTATATAATGGCAGTAGGAGGGAGTAACATTGGGATGGCTGAACAAGATGGCTACATGTGGAATTTGCTCCTTGTAAGTGTGTCTTCTTTTTTGGCAACATTTATAGGATACCTGCTTCAATCAATCAATCAATCAATTGTTTATTGTTTGGCATTTTTGACATTACATAGTAAAAGAAAAAAAGCACACATTGTATAGTGCACCACATATGAAATACAATTTCACAGTTTTAAAACATTTAGTATTTTCCAGAATACTTTTTATATTAAAAATTACAACACATCAAACTTAATGTGGTTGTCCCTATTTCAGAGAAAGTATTTTCTGCTATGTTTACAGCTAAATGTCTTTAGAACAATTCCTTTGTATCTATGTATATACATTTTGGGTTCTTGACACTATAATTTTCTATAGGGGATGCTACATGAAAGAGTGGCCTGCATATTATTGCAAAAAAAAAAAATACCAATCTTAGACAGAATTAATTTTCAGACTTTTACATAGAGAAAGAATTTTACTGATGAGGTAAGAAGACATCTTTCAATCTCACAAGCCTTAAAATCTCCATGAGTGGCTTCATCTTCTGTACCTGTTGTTTCCGTATTCTGCTAATTTTTATTAGATACTTTGCCCGGTTCCCTATTATGTCCTCATTTTCTGAATTAAACAATAAATCAGCATAAATCTTGGAGGTATATTTAAGGAACCAATATAATTGCCTAGGTATTTCTCCCATTGAAGCCTATACCACAAATTTCTCAGGATTATGTGTTTGAGATCCTCTTCCTCATGTAATGATTAATAACAGTGAGTGGATATTATTTCATTTTTGTTAAATCTTTCCTCCAATACATTGCACGGGAAGGTTTCAAATCTAAACTGAGTCAGTATATTTCTGTGTTCAGTGAATTTTTCAATGTTTAAATAGGCCTTTATTGAGTGTTCTTTTGTGTTGTGCACCAACCATCTTGCAGTGTTTACTTTCTTATCTCATTTAAGTCCAGTTGTTTTGATTTTTCATGTAGTCTCTTTGTTACTGTCCTTGTATATGCTGGATCTAAACACATATTTTGATCTACCCAAATTTTTAGATAGGCTAGTCCATTTTCCTCAAGGAGTTTCATAATTATATTTAACCAATTCTTCCCTTTACATAACATTAAGGGTACCTTTTCCAGGATGCACTTGCTTATAATAGAATCCCTGTATTCAGCTATTACCTTAATCCAAAAATTAGTCATCCTTGCATCCACAGAATATCTGAATCTAGGTTGATCTATCTGGGTTCTAACTAAATTATTTGCTGTACTGAGTGGTAATCTCAACACTTTTTATATGTTGTATTTAGGATTTTTTTCTATTCTTGTGCAGTTTTCTATGCTCTCAGACCTCTGCTCCATAGAGGGCATGACTTATTGCTTTTTGCATTTATTGATTTTAACATTGGTGTCACTGCCATTCTCCTATACAAAAAATGGAACCTTTTCAATGCTTTTGCCGTAGTCTGTAATTTTTTTGCAGAATTATTAATGTTTATTCTACTTAAATTACTTGAAAACAACCCCCCAAGTATGGGAACTCCTTGACAAATTCAAGTTTGTTTCCTGCTAGTGTAAGTTTCCGGTATTGTTTATTGTTCCCAAAGACCAATTTTTTTTGTGTGTGTGTGTGTGTTTGGTTTCAGATTATGTTTAACATGTGTCCATTTTATGGAGTGATCTTTGCAGGCCCATTCTACTGGTCGAGATTATTGCTAGGTCATCAGCGTATGCAAGTACAGGGATACTCTGACTGTCTATTTTTGGAGAGTGATGTACTAAGTCATCCATGGCATTGATGATGTCATTGATATATATATATATATATTAAAGAGTGTTGGAGCCAACACACAACCCTGTTGCACTCCCATGTTGGTGTTAATCTTGTTTGTAAGTGCCCCTGTTTTTGCATATTTTATTTTTGTCCATGTATTAGTATATACTCTTTTTATCAGTAATACAAGGTTTGAATCAGTTCCTAATTGTTGCATTTGTTTCCCATTAATAAGGTCTGAGTATAGTATCAAAGGCAGATGAGAAGTTAACAGATGCTACAAAAAGTGTTTATTTTCTTATTTTATAATATTTTTTGTCAAATGATTTAAGAGCAGAATTTGTGTTATAGTCCATTTTTTCTTTTAGCATCATTTAGGTGGAACAGCTATTTTGTAAGAGGGTCCTAGAAGGGCATAAATAGCAGTTGTGTTGTTTATATAATGGCAATAGGAGGGAGCAACATGGGGATGGCTGACCAAGATGGCTACATGTGGAATTTTCTCCTTGTGAGTTTGTCTTCTTTTTTGAAAATATTTATAGGATTTTTGCTTTAAATACGGTGACTTAATACTGCAGCTGTCTATAGTTTCGATAGTAAGTTATATACATATTTAACTTTTTCCTCTGTATGTCAGATCGGAGACTACTGGTAATCAACTTGACTGATCTTTTTAATATGTCTGCATATCTAGGTTAGTTTTTAGGAGCAGCCACGTGCATTTTCAGATGGTCATAAAAAAGTTTCAGTTGTCATTTGTTGTAATAAGAGTAAGGATGCAAAAGTGCTCTTTCAAATGGGGGAGCCTTTTGTTTTTTATGAATCTTTTTAGTTGGTCTCTTCTTGCTTTAAGCTTTTATGTGCAACTATTGCACATGATTTACAATATGATATAAACATAAACAATAAAAAAGGTCCAATGCGGTAAACTAAGATTTGGCAAATCCTGCTTCCTGAGAGGGCAAACCCCGGTTACAAGTCACCAGGTGGATTTGGGATAACATACCTTAACCCATACACTGTCATATGTTATGACTTTAGTAGCAGGGTGCAGTACACCAAACTATCTATGTGTCCCAGAAACATTTTGCATTCATCCCTGACTGGCATCACAAACACAGAATGGCCACCACTGTTACTTACTAAAACCTTCAAGTATGCCATATTAAGTACAACTTCCACAGTTTGAAAACAAACAGATTGATTAAATGTTCTTTCCACTAACAATCCCCCTCACTGCACCTATAAATTAATAAAAAAAAATTACTACCCACAGTTTACTTTCTTGGTGCTTTTTAGCTAACTTTCAAAGATCCCTCCTTCTGCCCTTGGAAACAGAAAAACAATGTCAGCAGAAATCAGCCCTGCAACCAATCCAGTCTGCCCTACTCTATGTACTGCTGATTGTTAGGATCATAATGAATCTTCACTTCCCTTTTCCCCCTCCCCTTATGCTGATGTCCCTAACAGTCACATGTGTCTGCCTCACCCATGTTTGAATCCCCCAAGTGATTTCACACAGATGGCTTCCAGCGGTTGTCTGTTCCACACATCCCCCACCTTCTCCATGAAGAAACTGCTGTACCTCCTAAATCACCTGCTGGGCTTTATTGAGTTTCTTGAGGTGGTTGTGTTCCTTCTCAGCATGAATAACTCTCTACTTTTTACTTTATTTATCCTATGGAGGTATTTGTCTGTCCTGATCATGTCCTCTATCTCCCTTCTTGCCTCCAGTGTTTACAGTTGAAGACTGTAACCTCTCCATGTAATCCCTTCCCTACTGTCCTTCAATCATTTTGTTTATCTTTCTCTGTACTGCCTCTACTTTGCCCCGTCCTTCCTCAAGTGTGGGCTCCAGCATTTCACAAAGCACTCCAGATGATGATGCACCAGGCATCTGCACAGGAACATAATCACCTATCTCTTCCTCATCCTTAAACACTGTTCATCCTCCCAACTGTCCCAATGCACTGCACTGATGTTTTCAAAATCTCTGATATTATTACCTCAGGTCCCTTTCCTTAGTTGTTCTCTCCACTGCACTCCTCCATCCTGTATTGTGTTTTGATTTTTTTCTTTTCAACTTATGTGCATTAGCTTACACTTTATTGCATTCAATTTCATCTGTCATATCCCTGACCATTTCTCATGTTGTTCCAAATCCTGCCTCATAGTTCTTACCAACTTCTTACTTTTGACTCTTCCACCAATCTTGGTATCACCTACAAAGGGCAAATCCTCCCTTGGATCTGAAACCCAGGATTCAAATCCCAGAGGTGTTGTATACAATGAGTGATGATGAGATATTGATGGTGACTAAACAGGAAAGGGACCTTGGAGTAATTATTTCTGATGACTTCAAGGTGATGAGGCAGTGTAGCAAGGCAGTAGGCAAGGCCAGTGGGATGCTGGGGTACATAGGTAGGAGTATCAACAGTAGAAGCAGAGAGGTGGTTTTATCACTGCATTGATCATTGATGAGAACCCACTTGGAGTACTGTGTCCAGTTTTGGAGATCTCATCTCAGGAAGGACATGGACAGGGTAGAGGCTTTCCACAGGAGGTCAACTAAAATGGTGCAGGGGCTGCATCATACACCCTATGAGGAGAGACTGAGGGATCTTAATATGTACACCCTGGAAGAATGTAGGGAGAGGGGGACATGAGAGAGACATATAAGTACCTCATGGCATAAATAAGGTGCAGGATGGAAGTATTTTTCAGAAGAGAGGGTGCATAAGAAAAAGGAGGCATGAGATGAAGCTGGAAGGGGGAAATTAAGGAAGGACATGAAGAAGTACTTCTTCACTGAAAGAGTAGTGGATGCCTGAAACAGTCTTCCAGCAGAGCTAGTGGGAGTAAAACCAGTAGTGGACTTCAAGCATCCATGAGATAGGCAAAGAGGAATCTTGGTAGGAAAGTGGGGGAAGGAGAACCAGAGATCAGTTAGGGTCTGCAGTACCAGTATAGGCAAGGAAAAATGGGCAGACTGGGTGGGCTAAGTGGTCCTAATCTGCTGACAAATTCTATGTTTCTATGATCCCTACCTAAATATCATAAATGAAGATGCTAAAGATGACTGGTCCCAGGATGGTACCCTGTGGTTCCCCACTGATGACCTCCATGACCTTTTAGTATTCCACAATAAGGACAACCCTCTGGGTTCTCTTACTTATTTTTTTTAACATGAAATATTTTATTTATTTTCAAAGTGAAGGCAACAAACACAGATCCAAACAAATCAGAGCATAGGAAACATGATGACTGTGAAATGTACAGGAAAGAGAATAAAAGCAAACTATGCAGAGATTGTATTAATGTTCAGACATTAACGTAATATACCAAAGTGAGATAAAAAAATATTAGTTATTGATTTCTTAGTGTCTAGGAAGTACCCAAACCCCAAAGGAGGCCACCATCACAGCTACTGCCTAGCTCCAAAAAAGAAATAAAAATAGCGCAAGAGGCAATCAGCCAGTGCTAGCTGTGAAGCACCCTAAGAATATTGTAATGGAGGGCCATTGTGTTGTAGATCCTGTCCAAGAAGTGGCCTGGTATACTAAAGGAGGCCTAGTCACTAAGCTGATTCCCCATAACTCAGGGGGAAGGGCTATAACAGAGGCTGACAAAGACCTCCTATAGAAGGCAGAGAAGGCCACCCTGCTCCAGGTCAGCTGTACTCTTCCAAGAAGGGACATGATTGACTGGTCTAGAGCTAAAGGTTGAGGGCGGGGTAGAGGCCAGTCCTGACAAACTGTTCGGCCCACTTGCACTACTTGTCCAAAAGTCTAGTTGTTGGGAGGAGGGTTCTCGGGGGGGGGGAAGTGGCACAGAGCACAGGTGTGAGTTAAGGTATCTATTCCACTTTTGATAATACAGAGGTAGCTTGTGCTGGGCAGCATAAGATAGCCTTTCGTAGTCTACCAGTTTGGCAACCGCCGAATGCAAGGCCACCAGAGATGGAGGTATATCCTGTCTCTATTTCATCAGGATCACCTGTTTGTCTTCCATAATTATGGCTAACAATCAACTGGAGGCCAGGCGAGGTCCCCTTGGTAGGAGTGAAGTATCTCACAGGAGGATCAGTACAGGAATCTTGGGGATCAGAAAGCACAGGATTCTAGAGCTGTCTCCTAGGACTTCTTCCAAAAAATGGCATAACTGTGGGCACTGCCATAACAAATGAAGCAAGCTGAATGCTGGGCATCACATCTCCAATAATTGGAGTGTGGTAGGGGGCTTCACCAAAACAAGAAGTCTGGGGTCCTGTACCACCTATGGAGATTCTTTGTCTGGATTGTTTTTCTTTCACTTAGACAATTCCTTACCGATCATGTAATCTTCTACCTCTCCCAAAATCACTCATCTTATTGACAAACAATCTGTGTGGGAGATACTCAAAGGCTTTTCTGAAGTCAAAGTACAGTATGTCCACTGCCTAACCCATGTCCATTGCCTTTGTCACCCAATCAAAGAAGTTCATTGGGTTCTTCTGACATTTACCTATTTTCAGGTGTGACCCGGGACATGACATCCATCCTGCGAACCCATGTTGCCTTGTGTCTTGAAGTCCATTTGCTTCCAGGAAACCCCCTAGCAGAGTAGATGATCCAGATGGGGTGGGCAAAATGAGAAGAGATCTGGATAAACTAGCAAAATGGTCAGAAGAGTGGCAACTGGGATTTAATGCAAAGAAGTGCAAGATCATGCACATAGGGAAGAGAAATCCTGAAGCCACCTATAGGCTGGGAAGGGAGTTGCTAGCAGTCACAAAGGAAGAAAGAGACTTGGGCATCGTCATCACTGATGACCTGAAATCATCCAAGCAAACCTCTAAAGCAGTAGGTAAGGCTAGGGGTGTTAGGGTGTATTAGTTGGGGTATCACAAGTCGTAAGAGGGAGGTAATAATCCCTCTTTACAAGACACTGGTTAGGCCCCATCTGGAGTACTGCGTGCAGTATTGGAGGCCACACCTTTACAAGGACATTAACCAAATTGAGGCAGTCCAGAGAAGGGCAACCAAAATGGTGCAGGGACTGCATCAGAAGACATATGAGGACAGATTAACAGAGCTCAATATGTATACCCTTGAGCAAAGGAGGGAGAGAGGTGATATGATCGAGGGCATTCAAACACCTTAAGGGCATTAACAAGGAAAGAGTCTAACATGTTTAAATATAAGAAAAATAGCAGGACAAGAGGACACAGCATGAGATTAGAGGGGGGCCGATTAAGGGGGAATGTGAAGAAATTATTTTTCACAGAAAGGGTGGTGGATGCATGGAATGGCCTACCTCAAGAAATGGTGGCTATGAATACAGTACAGGGCTTCAAACAGGCATGGGTAGGCATAAAGGAGCAATACAAATGAGTATGAATAGATAGGCCACTGACAGAGCAAAGGCCGATGACACATTTATAAGGTAGAAAAATAAATGGACAGACTGGATGGGCCTTGCGGTCCTTATCTGCTGTCAACTTCTATGTTTCTATGTTTCTGTGTAGCTTTTCCTTTCTTATGGTCTCTAGTAACTTCACTACTATAGTGACAGATCTATAGAAACATAGACTTTGACGGCAGATAAGGACCGCTAGGCCCATCTAGTCTGCCCATTTCCCTACCTACAGGATAGGCCGCAGATCCTAGTTAACCAACAGCCTATATCTTCCTGCCCCCCCACAAGAATTGCCTTATGTCTGTCCCATGCATTCTTGAATTCTCCCACAGTTTTAGACTCCACAACTTCCTCAGGAAGGCTGTTCCATGCATCCACTACCCTCTCTGTGAAATAATACTTCCTCACATTGCCCCTGAACCACCCTCCTTCTATCTTTAAATTGTGTCCCCTTGTTCTTGCAAGTCTCTTTTTCTGAAAGATGCTACCCTCTTGGACTTTGTTGATTCCCTTGAGGTACTTGAAAGTTTCTATCATGTCCCCTCTCCTTCTTTCCTCAAGGGTATACATATTAAGCTCCTTTAGTCTCTCCTCATAGGCTTCTTTTGCAGGCCTGCACCATTTTAGTTGCCCTCCTCTGGACTGCCTCTATCCTGTCTATGTCCTTGCGGAGATGGGGTCTCAGAACTGGACACAGTATTCCAGATGGGGTCTCACCAACTGTCTGTACAGAGGATAACAACTTCCTGTTTTCTGCTGCTGATGCCTCCCTATACATCCCAGTATACCCCGCCCTCCTACTGCCTTCTCACATTGCTTGCTAACCTTAAGGTCATCTGATATGATTACCCCAGGTCCCTTTCCTGTTTTGTTGTTGTTACTACCTCCCCACCCATTATGTATTCTTCCCTCGTTCTTGTTTCCCAGGTGCATTATTTTGCACTTTTTGCATTGAATCCTAACTGCCATCGCTCTGACCATTCCTCCAACCTTGCCAATTCCCTTTTCATCCTTTCCACGCCTCCTTGTGTATCAACCCTGTTGCAGATCTTTGTGTCATCTGCAAAAAGGCATACTTTTCCTTCAGTCCCTCTGCAATGTCACTGATGAAGACATTAAAAAGGACTGGACCCAATACTGAACCCTGCGGTACCCCACTAGTAACCGCCCTTTCTTCAGAGTGGACTCCATTTACAATTACCTTCTGTGTCCTGTTGTGCAGCCAATGTTTTACGCAGGCTACCACCCTGGGACCCCTCCCAGGCTGGTTAATTGACTCAATAATCTTTTGTGTGGGACTGTGTCAAATGCCTTGCTAAAGTCTAGGTAGGCCATGTCCACAGCCCCTCCCTGGTCTACTACTTTGGTCACCCAGTCAAAGAAATCTATTAGATTCGTCTGACATGACCTTCCCGCTGTGAACCCATGCTGCCTTGGATCCTGTGCTCCACTGACCTCTAGGTACTCAACTATTCTTTCGTTTAGAAGTGACTCCATCACTTTCCCTACCACAGAGGTCAGACTGACAGGTCTGTAGTTTCCTGCCTCTGTCTTGGTCCCACTTTTGTGGGACCAACTTTTATAGTTCCTTCTTTTTCCCTATTTCCACTCTTGGGCAGAGGCACTACATTTGCTGTCCTTCAGTTTCTTGGATCATGCCCCATCTACACTGAACTATTAAAGAGCTATCCTAGTGGAGCAGCTAGGACTTGTCTCATGTCTTTTTGCACTCATAAGCATAGCCCATCCAGGTCCACTGATTTGCCAACCTTTAGTGCATTTAATCCCACAGTACCCTTGACTCTGAAATTATTTTTTTATTGACACCCTTCTCTCTCCCACCCTTGCTTTGATAACACACTAAAGCAGTGACCCCTTATCATTCCATCTGCTATACAGAAACAGTGGTTCAGTATGTCTTCCTTTTATTTGTCCTCCTCCTCATCCCATCACTCCCCCTTTGTCAGATTGAATATCTCCTTCTTTGTTTTGTGCTGTTCCAGTATGTAACAAAAAAGGTTTTGTCCACATTGTTCATTCACCAAGGTATTCTCAACTCAGGGTCTAACTTTGCCCTCCACTTTGCTTTGCTGGCACCTTTACCCTGTTAACTCCTTTACAGCCTCTCCACCTCTCTTGTCAATGTGATGTGTTTTTTTTTTCCCTTACTTGTTCTTCCTTATCACCCCTACATAGTGAATTGCAGACTGTAATACCACACAATTATTCAGTTTCCACTGTACACCTCCTTTACTCCCCTTTACCCTCCTGTTTCTCCCTCAACAGTTCCTGCATCCAACCAGAATCCACCCTTCTGAAGTCCAGAACCTTTGCCTTTGAGTGCTTCCTATATGCCTCTAAGTGGATGCTGAACCATGCGGTTTGATGTTTACTGGTTCCCACTTGGACTCAAACTGTGACCTCCATAATACAATCACTGTTTGTGAGGACCAAGTATGGCTTCTTCCCTTGTATGTCCTGAGACTCTCTGTAACATAAATGGTTCCTGAAAGGCATCTACTAGTGACTGATTCCTTGCACTTGCTGCTACTGGGATGCTCCAGTCTACATCAGGCATGCTGAAGTCTCCTATTAGCAGAACCTCCTCCTGCTCTGCTGTTCTTCTAATCCTTTCCTGCAGTTACCTATCAAACAACTCATTCTGAGATGGTGTTCTATACAGCACTGCAGTCCTAATGATGTTTTTCTCCCACTCATGACTACCTGCATCCATGCTATTTATGTGCCTTTTTCCTACCCCAAGTGTTTTGACCTCTGTTTCTTTGATACCCTCTCTTATGTAGTATACCACCCTCCGCACTTCTTTGTTCCATATCTCCCCTAAACATTGTATAACCTGGAATGGTCAAGTCCCAGTCATGGTACTGTGTTGTCCACATCTCAGTGAATATCATCAAGTCCAGCTGTGCTTCTGCCACTGTTGTCTGCAGATTGCAGCTTTTGTTTCCCAGTCTCCTGGTAGTAGCACACATAGCCCAGTTTACTTGCTCTCTCCTTCATACCTTCCTGTCCTTTGTCCCCACCATACCCCACCTCTCCATATTTCAGACATCTATCACCGCCTTTTTTATGTTTCTGTACCCCCTGGCTTTAATAATGCTGGGGTCAGGCCAGTTTTGATTCTCTCAACTAAATAGGTGTACAGTAGTACCCATCAAGTTGTTTGGATATTTCCAGATATTTCACAATATTTTTAAAGAAATCTCTTCAGTGGCCCTAAAGTGGTACTTCCAGCAGGCAGGAGGTTTCTCTAGAAATATCACAGAAATTTCAGGAAATATCTAGACATGTTAATAGGTGCAATTGTACTGCCTCCCCTTTTGCTAGTTTAAAAGCACCTCAGTGTGCTCTGTAAATGATTACTCCAACACAATGGCATTCTCCTTGTTGAGGTGTAGGCCATCCCCCTTGTATAGCCTTTTGTCCTATTAGAAATATCCTAATACACCACAAACCAAAAGCCCTCTTCCCTACACCACTACTTCAGTTGACTGTTGAAGTGGTGATGAGGAAATGTCATGTCTCACACTTTAAACAAATAGGCAGGATCTCAGGAAGGGGCATGAGGTTATTATGTCATTGGAAAAAACTGTGCACATCAAACCTGAACATGGAAAACAGAGTGCGGCAACAGAGCGGTGGCACATAATGCTGCCACAACAGAAATGGTGCACACCTGAATGGTATCTTTGTTTTTGTGGGGAGCTTCACCCTCCCTCAAAACCCCACATGGGGTGCTTTGCCCTCCCACATCCCCCAGAATTATAATAATCAATTCTGAGTGGGTGTGGACACAGGGGCAAGAAGAATATAATGATAGGCACTTGTCCTTGGTGCATGAACAAAACAAAAGTAAAAAGGTTCCCTAGCAGGGAATCAAACTCAGGCCTTCCCCACCTTTCCACTGCTGGGTCAGGTGTTCTCGTCACTCCACCAGGGGAGCAGCTCAACAGAGCACCTCACTGGCAGTGGTTACATCTATTTCCCTTCTAGTGCAGAGTGACAGGGGTAGCGATACTTGTGTATCGTTCATACACTCCTGTCACTGTGAAGCACTACGTGCTATAGAGCACATGGTTCTTCATATGTTTATTTTATTTATTTATTTAGTTGTTTAACCAGGTATAGCACACTAAGCTGAAAGCTTTTTTACAGGAGCCACCTGGGAGCACAAGGAGGTTAAGTGACTTGCTCAGGGTCACACAGTATGCAAGTGGAAGCTGTGGGATTCAAACCCAGGTCTGGTCTGCTGGATGTCACCAAATTTGCAGCTCAGAGCCTTAGACCACTGCGCTATACTATGTGGTTTAGTCATGACATAATGACCCAGTACCAAAAAGATAGCAAGGAAGCTGTCAGTTTAAACTTTCTTCCCATCTTTCCAAAGCTGCCATTTAACTCCCCTAAGGATCTAGTAACCTGCTCCTTAGTCTGCTGGTGAGGAATGATATTAAGTCCTTCCCCTTTCCATGCCCTTGACAATTCTCCTTATCCTGTGTGCATCCCTCCCACCCAAAGCCCCTGGAAGACATCTAACCATCCTGCTACCCTGGTCCACCACCACGTGCATTTCTCCATCTTCCAAATAATGGAATCCTCTACCATGAGTAACTTTCTAGTCCTTCACTCCCCCATGGGCTCTGAGATCAACAAATCAAAATCTTTATTTAGCCAGGCAAACAACATTGAGCAAGTTCATTTCTGGGATGGAGCTGGGCAAGATACATGAACAATACATAAAGAGGAACACCAACTTACAGAGTCATTACAGAGAATAGGGATTACACACAATAAGTTAATAACAGCATTGGAGTACATTTACAAAATAAGACGGAAAGCTAAATACCATGAGCTACAGAACTTGTGCTACAAAAGATACAGAGTGAACCTATGCAACCATATATACAGAGTTTTCATGGAGCGGACTTTGGATTCAAGTATTGAGTACATAGTGCAAGAAGAGGCATGGGTGATGAAGGGGAGGAACTCAGGAATGATAGCATAAGTGCAGGGGTGCCTGAGGGACTTTAGAGCGCCAGGGGTAGGTGGCAATAGTTATAAAGCTAGGTGCAATGCACCAGTAACTGGGGCCAAGGGTGACATGCCAGGAAGTGTAATATTAATAGATGCCAGGATGACCCAGAGAGGGAGAATACAACCTAGATTGGGTGGCTCTATCAGGTGGGTTACAAATAGACACAGACATACTGAGTAGTAGGGCAGGAGTACCAGGAATGGAATGCTCCTGACAGGGCTAGAAACTGAATCTGGGGGGGTGGGATCACTGTAGATTCCACCTTAGGGGAAGACCAGGTTTCCTGAGGGGCAACATGTCTTGGTTTTCTAAGGTTCCATGTGATAATACAGAAGGAAAATGGGTGAGGATGAAAATGGCGAAGGGAAAACAGCACAGCCACATAGGGCGAATGGCAAAAACAGCGATTGCTGAAATGGCGACAATAGTGCCACAGTGACTTTCTGTGAGGCAAAACCTACAGAGGAATGCATTTAAAAGTCCTCCAAAACAAGGTCAGTTCAAAATGCATCTTTTATTTAGCAAGAAATCTTGTAGTGGACTATGCACAGATTGCTGCTGAATACCACTATGCCATGACGCTTCTAGACCACATCTCTTCATCAGAAGGCGTGACAAAGTAAGACTCTTAGTTGTTTATATACCCAAAATCATTAATATTCATGAGTTTAGTAAAACATCATAATACAAAAAATTAAAAAATATTGTTCAAAAAGTATTTAAACATTGAAATGGTAGCAACAGCAACAGCATCTAATTTCTTAACTGTACACCTTTTCCTATTAATTTTACAATTTAATTTACAAATATTTATATGGAAAACCATTTGTTGGCTGCTAAAAAAGTGCTATCAATGCAAACACAGATTACAACATTTAACTTTATATAGAACAAAGGGTAGAAAGAAGAAAGAAGAAAGCTAATCAGGTGCTAGAGAACTTGATCTTTAGCTCCTTAATTCAAAATCTCAAATGTTATAAATCTCATTTTAATTTTTTTTTTATTTATGATGGAGCTTTACAAAAACACAACATCAATCCTAAGGCAAAAAGAATGGGGGGGGGGGAGGTTGGGTGGTGGTGGGGGTTTTGGGAGGAAAAAGGAAGAAAAAAGGGGGACAACAATAAAACAATTAACACACACAAACAAAAACCATGAAACATGGATCAGTTAATCCAAACTCCTAATTGGATATATAGTGTGAGGGTAAACCTGCAAAAAGAAAAACAGATGCAAACATATTATATACAGTAATGATAAAGTTGGGTAATACTATACAAAAAACATTACAATATAATAAGCAAACTGTTACCTTCTATATTTTAGTGGCTGCTAATACCTTTTAAATTAGATGTGATTTAAGATGCCATCTGTCATTTAAACCTAATGGTTTAACACTTTGCATTGTAAAGATCCAAAAACTCTCTCTTTTCAACAACAGATTTTTCCTGTCACCACCTTTCTTTAGAGCTTCCACCTGCTCAAGGCCCATGAATTTTAGGCAGTCGGGGCGAGAACTATGTTTGTCTGCAAAATGCCACCCAACTGGGGTCTCAGTCCTCTGATTGCAAATGGAACAAACATGTTCCTGAATCCACTGCTTTAATGAGTGGATAGTTTCACCTATGTATACCAAATTGCAGGGACACCATAAGGCACATACTGTAAAATTTATATCACAAGTTATACAATGATTTACCATGATTACTTTGGTGCTGTCTCTTGGATGTTCAAATGCAGGGCCAATATGTGTCTATTTTTTATGTTACAGTGTAGGCACTTGTAAAAACACTTGGTTCTTATGGGCAACCAAATGGACTTTTGTTCAGTTTTTAGACTAGGCAGTCTCCTATGCACTAGAATATCCTTCAAATTGTTTGCCTTTCTGAAAGAGACCCTAGGTTTAATGCCTACCACTGTGCTAATCATTTAATCATACAACAACACTGTCCAGTTAAGAAAGACAATATTTTCTACCTGCCCTACGATATCACTAAATTCTGTGACAAAAGTAACTGGATTGTTTACTTCTGTTCCTCTGTCTCCACCTCTTTTATCTTTTTCCAAAAGTTCAGCTGTATCTACAGTATGCTTAATGCCCTTTCTTGGGCTTTGATCGATACTTCCTCATAATAGCCTCACACTCTAAAGCTATTCTCTAATTTGGTTGTTTGTTCTAAAAAACCTTCATTATTTGAGCAATTGCATTTAAGCTGTACCATCAGACTATAAGGAATGGAATCCTTTAGTTTTTGGGGGGTGGGCACTTTCTGCTCTCAAAACCAAATTTGTTGCCATGGATTTCCTATAGCACTGAGTCTGAACCAATTCACCTGGTAGGGAGATGAATTCAACATCCAGGAATTGCAGTCTTTCTTTAGAGGCAGTGTATGTGAATTTAAGATTTAAATAATTCAGATTTAACCAATGAATAACATTTTCAGCTTCCTCTAATTCTCCATTAAAGACACATACACAATCATTAATGTATCTAAACCAATAAATTATTTTTTCAAAATATGGATTGCTGACTTGGTTCAATACTGTAGTGAACTCTCACCAACCTAGAAACAGATTTGCATAACTGGGAGCCATGCTTGCCCCCATCGCTGTTCCACATAGCTGTAAATAGTATTCTGTTTTCAAATTCAGAAGCATTATGACTCAGTATAGAAACACAGAAACATAGAATTTGATGGCAGATAAGGACCGCTTGGCCCACCCAGTCTGCCCATTTCCCCTACCTAATGGATAAGCTGCAGATCATAGTTAACCAGCAGCCTACTTCTTCCTACCCCCACCCCCTATAAATTCTAATGCTTCTAACAAAAAATCAAGTAGTAAATCATTGGTTTGAGACAATTGTTCTAAAAAGAATTTATTAGCATGGATCTCTTGCATATGTCTTGTAGATGTATATGGGGATTTTACATCTATCCCTAACCAGAAACATTTATC
Source organism: Neoceratodus forsteri (assembly GCA_016271365.2). Lineage (NCBI taxonomy): Eukaryota > Metazoa > Chordata > Ceratodontiformes > Ceratodontidae > Neoceratodus > Neoceratodus forsteri. The sequence goes on along the minus strand of CM057450.1, from coordinate 1,314,776,387 downwards.
ATTCCAAACAAGTCCATCAAACTTTCTTAAAGCATCACTACTGTCCTTTAGATAAGAAGGGAGCTTAACCACACATTTCTGCACGAAGAAATCCAGAAAATGCTTCAGATTTTCACACAATGCCCCATTGCCATATACAATAGGTCTACCAGGTAGTTTAGATATGTCTTTATGAATTTTGGGCAGTACACAGAAACTGGAGACAACTGGAAATTCCTGCCAAATATACATGTATTCATTTTCAGAAAGACTGCCATCAATCAGACCACTCATAAGAAGTGCATGTAGTTTTTTTCTTAAAGGAGTGGGATCATTTTGTAGTTCTCTATAATTTGTTTCTATTTTTAATAAATCCATCACTATGTTGACATAATGTTGCCTATCTAGCACCACAATATTCCCATCCTTATCTGCAGGCTTTATAGCTATCTTTAAATTTTTTGACAATCTGACAATTGCTGCAGATTCTGCCTTGCTGGTGTTGAATTTACGTTTATTATTTTCTTTAGACAGTAAGTCCTGCACCTGTTTCCAAACTACTTTCTTCAAGGACTAAATTACATAGTTGTTAATAATCAGACAATATGTAGATTTTGGCATAAAAAAAGGCTTTGTCTTTGTTTTTAATATCCCCTGCAACATGCAGTAATCTCAGAATAATCAGAATGGCCACCTGTAATATTCTTACCCTCATTTTAAAGTAGGAACTATTCCAGTGCATACAAGTCAGATGATTCTTCTTAAGATTCCTGGTTGCTAAATTTTTCTATAGCATTTACTGTATAATTAAGTCCATGTCTTTCCTTGTTGCAGCCTCCAAGATTGTGTGATCTTGTCTCCTCATATTGCTGGTGTTGTTCTCAAGTACATCTCGTGCAAAATAAAACTTTAAATGAATTTTACTAAAAAGCTTTTGCAGGTCTACAAAGATTCCAAAAGTGTTTATTTTAGGTGTTGGGACAAAACTGAGACCTCTCTTTAGTATCGCTATCTCAACTCACTCCAAAACATAAGATGAGATGTTTAAGACTTGGAGTTGCTCTTCCATAAAGTTCTTTGTGATTTTCCTTCTCGTTTGGCCTCCTCATTTGCCCTGCCTTGTTTTCTGATTGTTTTTCCTTTTTGGGGCTGTGTTTTTTTGACTGAAAAACTTCTTCTGCTGCAGCTGCCACTCCTGGCATTTCTGCAGATTATTTGTTTCCCCTAGTGTTTTCAGAGCCATTTATGTTAGTTTCTTTGTTGCTATTATTCTTGTGTCTCAGCGTTTGCAAATCATACTTTATTGTGTTGTTTATGATTTCTACTCCTTCCTCTGTGTTGGCTTGTTATTCATCCTCACATCACTATGTGTCCTTTCTGGTAGTCCTCTGAGTCCTGTATAAGTGTATGCTATTTTCTCTAAATAATTTCCTCCTTGTATTTCCCAAGATTTCTTTGTAGTACACTATCCAACTCATTGTAATTGGGGGAGCTCCTAAAAGCTAGTGTGGCCTCCTTGGCTTCATTTAGCTCGAGGCTGACTTCCTTGCCATACTTTCTGCCGGGGGCTTCATCACCTATGCACCCCTATGCATGCCTTTGCCCCCCACTCCCCCTTACTAAATATAATCAGCTCTGAGTGGATGCAACTAAGGGAGGGGGGAAAAGCCATAGGATGCCATTTTGGAGATTGTTGCTTTCTGCCATGCACCCTATGTGGCTGTATTGTTTTCCATCACTGTTTTTGTCCTTGTCCTTTTTGCAATCACCATCTTCATGGAGTACCATTTTCTAAGGAGGGTACAAAACAGGAGGAGTTCCAGGATGCCCTCAGTCCTTACAGAGTAAATTCAACTGAGGTAAAGTCAGAGTAGCCCTTCTAATACGGGTCAGGAAAGTACAAAAGAAGGAAGTTTCAACTTCTGTTATTCAGTTATTTTCAGTTTACTACACCCTTTTGGTGGATGTAGTAATCTGAGGATAAGTAAATAACAGGAGTTGAGACGTCCTTCTTTTGCATTCTAGAGAGGGAGACCAGACAGAAGAAATTTCTTCATACTTACTGTAATTTCCATTTATGTTAGCTCCAACATTATCATTGGGTAGTTAGCTCATATGGGGAAATGTGCACCCATACTAGGGGTAATGGAACAGCCCAAAGTTGTAGCTGAAGCATAGAACACTGGGCACATGAAGATTCCAAATAGCAATGGCTCTTCAGTCCCTTACTGGCTTTGCAATGCCTAAACTGGAATGAAAAATACAAATCTGTGAAGCGCTTAAAGTATAAAGTCCCCTCTTTTATCAGCACAACACATGCCACATATGCAGAACAACTTTTATCGGAAGAAAAAACAGTGATTGATGTCTTACCTTGCCCGTAAAATGTAAAAATCCTGCTCTGCATTTTTGTGTCTTGTGCTGAACCATTGTTCTTTAAAATTGCCTCTTGGCAGATGAAGCAGATAAATCAGCAATGACTGTCAGCATAAAACTGTATAACAGGAATAAACACAATAAGATTCAGTGTAACTGCAGAGTAAACACTAACTTGTAACAGAAAAGCATCACCTCATGTTCATAAACATCAACCTGTTAAAATGTGTGCCTGCAATTCAAAAGATTGCATCCTGTTTTCATGTTAGCTGATGAAGTAGAACAGGATGTCAACAATATTTGCAAAGTAGAATTTCTTGAGAAAAAAAAACTTTCCATACTTATATTGGACAATACTCTCCAGCATGAGCCAAGGCTCCTGGGAGAGGCCCCACTGACATTGTTGGAGCTAACAGAAAAGGAAATTATGTTAAGTGTGAAGAAATTTCTTCTTCTTCTTTCTGTAATGCTACACCTTGTTAAAGCATAGCTAGTATATATGGGTTCTGACAAGTGGTATCCATTATTTAACCAGGTGGGGGAGAATATTGTCCCACAGGCAAACTGCAAAAATGGGAAAAGGAATTTACCTGCTAACTGCCACCTGCAAAACTCCGATTAAAAATCACATTGGCAGAGCTTTGAACATCCAATCTATAGTGCTTGGTGAATGTGTGAACAAAGGACCACATTGCTGCCTTGCACAATTCTAAGACAGGTGCCTTACCTTTCTTCACCTAAGAGGTGGCCATAGCTCGGGTGGAAAGAACCTTAATGAGAGCTAGAAACCTCTTCTTTACTGTGATGTAAGCTTTGGCAATGAACACCTTCACCCACCTTGCCAGAATGGCATTGGAGGCTTTTTGTCCTTTTTAGGCTGATCTGAAAAGTGCAAACAACCTATCCAATTTCCGGTACTCTGCAGTTCATCTAAGACATGTCCTAACTGCCCTATGTAAATCTAACTTGTGCAACTTTTTCTCTGTTGGATGAGTCAGCTGCAGGCAGAAGGATGGAAGACAGATATTGTGATTCATGTGAAAAGATGTAGGAACCATCAGAATGAACTATGGAACCTTTCTCTGAACCACCTTGTCCTTATGAATGATAAGGTAAGATTATTTGTGGGACAATACCAGAAGCTCACCAATCCTCCTGGCTGAGCACATAGCAACTAAGAAAACACACATATAGGACAGAATATCTAGAGGTACAGACAAAAGAGGTCTGAAGAATTCTTTACAAAGAGCATTCAAAACCATTTTCACTTCCTGTGGAGGGACAGGTATCAGAACAGGGGTCAACTTCTGCTGACAGCTCTCCTGGTTAGCCACTACAGATGAGCCCAAGGAGGCTTTAAGTGCTGATACCTGTCCTGTCAAGGTCCCTCAAGGCAAAATCTTTGTTTACTCCCACCTACAAAAAAATCCAAAATCTGCAGAACTGTTGCTTTAGAAGGCCGTATATTTTTCTCTCTGTCCCAAGCTGAAAAAGTGATCCATATATGAGCACAAGCTGCAGACATGGAATTCTTTCTGGTAGCCATCAGGATATCAGCTACCTTTCTGGAAAAAAAACATGTTTCAGGAGTCTCCTTCTCTCAGGAGCCATGCCACACGCTGCATTGCTCCTGGGTTTGGATGCAGAATGGGACCTTGGGAGAGGAGGTCCCCCCAAATTGGGGGATGATATGGTGTGTGTTGAGCTAGATTCACTAGGTCAGAGAACCACAACCTTCTGGGCCATTCTGGAGCTATCAGAAGAAAACTTCCTTTGAGTGTCTTATTTTGTGTATGACCTTGGGGAGAAGCAGCAGAGGAGGAAGGCATATGATGTATAGAAATTCCACTGTGACAGAGCAGCAACTGCCTCTGCCTGTGGACACTGGTATCAGCTGAATAACTGCTGCACTTACGCAGTCTGGCTGGAGGCAACAGGTCAATCTGTGGATAACTGAACCATCTGTACAGAAGGTCAAACACCTCCAGGCTCAGCATTCACTCCCCTAGGTGAACATTCTTGCTGCTTAGCCAATTGGCCTAAATATTCAACTCCCCCAAGTCAACTACCAAAACAGAGAGAAAGTTCTCCTTTGCCCACAGTAGCAGATCACTTGCTTCTCTTAGCAACTCTCTGCTCTTTGTGCCTCCTTGATTGTTTATGTACACCACCATGACCATGAAGTCTGACCTTATTTTCATAGCTTTTGACTGCACCAGTGAAAATGAAAGAGAGTAAGGTGTACAGCGCTCACCTTCAGGACACTGATGTGCAGGTGCTGTTCCTGTGCAGACCAAGACCCTTGAATGGGAACAGGTCCAGAAGTGCACCCTGTCCCGACAAGCTGGCATGGTCAGGATCAACTCTGAGGGAACTTCCAAGAGGGACCCCTTGCTTAGGTTCTCTAAACTCACTTACCAATTCAGCGACTGTTGAAGGGGTGGAGAAATTGGAATCATGGACTGATAGTCCTTTTGAGGTCAGGTCCCAGGCTGCAAGCAACTCAGTCTGAAGGGGTTGCTGCATAAACTAGCCCACAGAATTAGTTCTATTGTTGCTGTCATGAGACCCAGTATCCACAGAAGACTGTGAGCTGAAGCTGAAGCTGAAGATTGGCTCCTCAACCACTGAACTCTCTTATCAAGGTGTCTTTCCAGGCTGCCCAGAGGAAGACCTTCCCCTCCTCTGCCCTGAACACTGCTCCCAGGTGCTCCAGGGTCTAAGATGGGTTGAGAGAGCTTTTTTCATGATTGACTATCCAACTGTGGGACTCCAAAACCTCCAGAGTCCTGGTCACTGATTTCCTTGCCAATGTGGCAGAAGGTGCTCAAATGAGCAAGTCATCCAGGATAGGTAGACATGATGTCCTTCCTGCCAAGGTTGTGCTACCAGGCCTATGAGCAACTTCAAGAACACTTTGGGGGCTGTTGCCCACCCAAATGGAAGCACCCTGTACTGGAAGTGTTACCCCAGGATCATGAACCTGAGGACTGCTGAATGGGAATGTGGAGATATGCATCTCTCGGCTCTACAGATGCTAAATAATGCCCCAGCTGGACAGCCTGCTTGATTGACTGTAAGGACTCCATCTTGAAGGATGTGTGGTGAATAAACTTGTTTAGTTGTTTTAGGTCCAGAATAAGTCTGAAATCCCCTGACTTTATTGGGAACCACAAAATAAATCGAATAGAATCTCTGGCCCTGTTTTTTTGGGAGGAACTGGAACTATCTCCTTGATCTGTTTTGGGTGATCTAATGTTTGAGACACTGTTTGTCTCTTCACTGAGTCCTTTTAGTATGGGGGATGGAAGAAAACATCCCTTTGAGAGAATGGTTGCAAACTCCATTGCATAGCCTAATGCCAGAATCTCCAGGACCCAAGCATCTGAATCTTGCGTAAACATTCTGCAGTCTTCCACCAAGGTAAGGGGGCAGAGATGGGCCTAAGTACCCTCATTGTGATGTGCCACCTTTTTGCCCTGGACCTTTATTATATTTTTGGACGAAGACTCCTCTTTCATAATTGCCCTTGAACCCAGAGTAGTATCCCTTACTCCTATGGTGTCCGAAGTTCCAAAAGGGATGAAACCCCCCTTGTTACTGCCTCTGTCAGCCACTTCCTCAGCCTTTCAAAGTTGGGCTGGCCTTTTGGTGTTGTTTTGGTACTGGAAGATGTCCCTTTTTATCCTGGATATCATTCAAAATGCCATCCAGGCCAGATCCAAATAACAAGGCTCCCTCAAAGGCTAAATTAAACAGCTTGACTTTCGATGCTTGGCCCATGACCGAATGTCATATCCATACACATCAGATGGTGGACATAGTGTGATAAGTGGAGTGTGCTGACATCCATTCATTCTCCACTGTGGCATCCCCTAGAAGGGTGAAGGCCATGGATACCAACTGCAAAATGTTTGCCCCTCAGAATCTGTGGGAACAAGACTACTCAGCATCATACCCCACAAGTTTTGTACCCTGGTTACAGTAAAGGAAGCATAGTAGGTGTGGAGGTTTCCTCTTTTGGAGGTGAAGGCTCTTTTGCATGAAGCATCCACTCATTTATTGTGCATGTCTGCTAACGCCAGAGATTCCTCAACTGGAATAGTTGTGTACCTTAAGGAGTTTTGTACAGCCTTATCAGGCAGGGGTGGAAGTTCCTGCTTACAGGTATTTCCTTCCATAAGAGGAAAACACCATACCCTGGGTTTTGGCAGATATTTTCTCTGTTCCACACCTGCCCATTATTCTTCAATAATCTGATCACAATGAATAAAGTCTGGAAAACACTTTGAACTGGAGGAGCACACTAACAGGATAAGATTCACATTTAAGGCTTCCATGGTTTACACCTCCTTCAGCTGCAGTGTCCCACAACCCTAAGTTATAAGATAGGACAGAGATTTTGTATCAAACAGGGGAGGAATTGGACTCCTCCTCTTAGGCTCCATCCACTCCCCTTCCTCCTCATCATCAGAATGGTCATCTTCATCTTCAAGTAACACCTTTGGGTCAGGATTTTCCCCAAGATTCCAGTATCCTCCTCCTGACCCTCTGCATGGTCAATGTTGGGGTCTGCATCAGGTATAGGTTAGCAGACTTGTCCTGCTCTAGTAAACCTCGGTGTACCTTTGTGGGCCTCTTGTCCTTAAGGGCCTATCTTGGGGTTGGATGCTTTGAAAGGCATATCCTGTGGAACATCAGGTCTCAACAGTTCACCTAAGAGCAACAGCAAAGATTTATACAATTCTGCTCTTTGCCATTGCCAACTGATACACCAGGTGCACCACCTCTGGCTCGGAAACCTTACTAGGGGGAACTGTGAAACATGTTAGCTTGAGTAACTCAATGGGGACAATAGGAATCCAGCAGTGACAGCAGCATTACCCTTCTGCTGGTCTTACATCTTTTAAAAAACTAGAGGTCTCTGATAAGCCATGGTGCTAATGGCTCTAAAGTAGAAAAAACAACCCAGAGTACAACAAAAGGAATTGTCTGGGGTATTTTTTATTTTCAAAGCTCTGCTTTGATCCCCGCCACCCTGCTGTAGTGGAAAGCCACAAAGAAAAAACAATAGACAGCTGAGAACTGAAGGCTAGCTAAAAGATAGGGCAAAATCAAGCAAAATGTATTATACAATAGCACTCCTACCAGCCTACAGAAGACATGCTGCAATAGAAATTAACCTAACCAGACCAAAAGAAACACTGCCACTGTATCTATTGCTTTTAAAACAAAACTCTGATATGTGAGCGCTTATGCATGCACGTGATGCCATGATACTACACGTGATGTCACCACATCGAGGGCACATGCCCAAGATAAGAGGTGTGAAATCTGATAATGCTGGGGCATGGGACAGCTATTTGGCTTGCAGTGCAGCATGAACCTAACTGACAGGCTCTCAGAAATGATGGGAGTTCATGCGGCTCAGTAGAGACAGGAAAAATAAAGCCAGTGATCCAAAAGGAAGAGCTAAGGGAAAACAAAATAAATAAATTAGCCTGAGGGTAGAACCCCAGGCTCAGGCAAGCAGGCACACACAACACACAGAGCCCAGTAAAATAAAAAACAATACTTCACACCAGAAGGAGTTTTAAGCAGGAAGGGCATATACAATGTAAAATAACAGCCCTCTAACAGTCCCGGGGGGATGATGCCAAAATAAATGCTAGGGAGAAAAAAGAAAAAACAAGTAGTCAACCTGACTACTAGAGCCTAACAATCACCCCCAAAATGAAAAGGTACTTACCTGAGGCACCAAAAAGAAAAGGAAATCAGAGACCTGATAAAAGAACAAAATAAACACCCTTAAAATAGTGTGGCAGAACATGGCCCCCATTCCAAGCACAGACAGGCAGCAGAAATAGGGAAAAAAGGCAGGTTAGCCAATTTGAAAGCAACAGTTTAACAGGCATGATTTTATAAATTTAGGGGTGCTCCCTGTCACCAGGTAGCCCGAACCTGCTCAGCAGAATTGCAGCCCTAGGGAGTAAACACCAAAAAAGTAAATTTTTCTTTAAAGAAATCTTCAGATAATCTTCTATTCTGCTTCCCCTTCAGTGCCTTGGCAAAGACTGGAGAGCCCTTGCTGCTTGGAATCTTCATCTGCCCAGGGTTCTATATTGCTGCCACAGCTTTGGGCTATACTGTACCATTACCCCTAGTAGGGGTGCAAATTACCCCAAATGTATTAACTACCCATTGACAGTGTAGAGCACCACAGGAATACCAAGTGTATTGGGGAGAAAAATGGTTCACCATCATCAACTCTGGATACCAACACCATCCAGAGGGAACTATTATTCTCCTGTCCCCCTGCAAAGTACATTACACCCCAAGTCTGGACCATTGGTGTCCTTTTGTGGAATGCAGTATTGGCTGCCTTCACCAAGCACACTTTGTTCTGCCCGAGGAAAGGCTAAATTCAGCTTTCACCATTCTGGTTTCATAGCAGTTACTGCAGTTCTATGCATACTGGGTAGCAATGCAATTTCCACAGAACAAACTTGAACGTGGTTACTCCACAGATATTTCATCCCATTACATTCTCTCCCCCAACCCCAGCCTGTCCTGCCTCTGATCTGTACATCTTTCACCACTGTTTCTACAGTAATTCTGCCTTACCTGTTGCCTAGGTGTCTCCTCCCTGCTGTCTTCAAGATGTCATTTTTCAGTCTCTCCCCTTCTGGGACATACTTATCAGGGTACCCAGATATGATTTTTTTTCTAGAGATCCTGAAGTATGTTGGTTATATAACTCACTCTGTCTCCTAGGGTCTGTAAAATTAATATGTAATTTAACACACTACCCAGCACTCCCCTCAGAGAGTACTTTGCAGCCTGCTCAGCACCCACAGTGCCCCAACAATTTTTTTAATTACCACCTCGGTAGAAGGAACCAGACTGTTACCCATAAATTAAAAATGAACCTAAGTCAGAGTATGGTGCAGACTTGGTGGATGCTTCTGCAGACACCATTCTCCTTCTTAATGGTCCCTACTTGCTGGGGCCCTTAACATGAAGTGTCATAGAAAGGCTTGGAGTTAAATAGTTGACCACTAGGCCTGATTTTCCTCCAGGAGAACCCACCTCTCACCTATCCAGAATTTCATCTTTCCTTTGGCTCTCCCTTAGCTGCAATTCCCACCATACATTATTGAAAATTAGGCAGTTTTGCAGCAATTTAAAAGCAGTTAACAGCCATCCATTACCCCCACCTCAGCTCCTAGACCCACACACAATGGTAGAACATCACAATGTTTTTGCAACACAAATAGGGCAATTGACATGACTCCCTTCCCCACCTCAGCTGCAGCCACAGCTTGCCTGTGTGTTTCCTCTCTTTGCTATGGCTAAAATCATTACATGCTTATTATGGAATCTTTGCTACTTAAATAGCTGCAAGTTCTATGCCAATGTGATGAAGCTCAAAAGAAAGTACTTTCCTGATTCCTAATATTACATTTCTGGACCTGCTGGTTTTGCATATATCACTCTGATAAATCTAATAAATGTTGGAATATTGGCAGGATGGACCATCATTGTATGTTAATTTATTGTAAATGTATTTAAACAATGATTTTTTTTGTAAGGTTATCTGTTTTTTATGTTATTTAAAATTTGTATTTTCCATTACCAACGTATTGGAAGAACAATAAATTGCTACTACTACTAAAAAACTAGCCACAGACAAACTTGAGGCCCTTGCCCCATATGAGTCCTTGTGTTGTGTTCATCAGTGTTTTTATCTATCTCATGCTTTGAGAACCAATTCTCTCTGTTTAAATAAAAAAACTATGCATCCAAATGGGCATGCCACTCTTTATTACATGTTTATATGTACTGTTTATGTATAGCTTATGGAAGAGTACTTTACTGAGAGAAAAGAGAGAGAGAGAGAGAGAGAGAGAGCTGCAGAGCAAAGATAAGCAGTTGTTGCACACCATGGACTAAAAAAGACAGTGATAGCCACAAGAGATGTGTTAACTGTTCATATAAGCATATTATAAGGCATGGTAAAAATCCCTATTTTAAAAAAAGTATGAATATAAAATCAATTGTTTTACTCTGTAAAAAATGATAGCTACCCCAGTGTGTGTGAAATAGACTTTTCCAACTGAATGCAGAACTTCTGATGGTTTAAACTGCTAGAATGATAGACTGGTTATAAAGGTCTTTGGGATATAAACAATTCTGAATTTCACGCTTTCTAACTTTTACATTTCATTTTTAAAATCAAGACATTTGCCATGCATTTAAATAGAACATTTACAAATGGCACTCATTAGGTTCATCGTGTCCCATTCATTTTGATGTTATGATCTTGACAACTATGGTGTCTGGGGGGACGGGCACTCTGCCACTGGAATTATGCAGAATTTTGAGTTCTTGTATTGCATGTGAAAAATATTCCATCTGCTGAATGTATGAAAGACAGATGCTTGACAGGTGGTGAGGAATTGCTTTTTACTAGTTAGTTTCTACAAAACAATATATCTAATACTAATTTAAGAAATATACATAGGCCCAGATATTCAAACTGCACCCAAAATGTGCGCAACAGCAGGAGCAAGCACAAACCAATTGTGCATATGCGCAACAGGTGCGATATTCAAACATGGAGCAGAACAAATTGCGCAAGCAGCCAACGTCTGAATATTGCACATACTGCGCCATAGCGCAACCAAGAAGGAGAAGCTGAGCAGTAAGGTTGCGCTATAGTGCAACCAGGGCAGCCCAGCTGAGCAGTCCAGAGGTGCCATAGCGCAAAAAGAGCACCCCCAGAGCAATGGAACTGCACATCCAGCGAGGCAGGCTGGGGCCCACTGCCAGCCATGCCACACATGGGCACAGGAACACACTGCAGAACCAACAAGACACCTGCACACCCCAAGCACAGCATCACTGGGGGTGGGACAGATGATCTACTGGCCCATGGGGACAAGCCAACAAAGCACAGCAGAGCCATGACACCCCAGCACAACCACTGGCAGGCTGAGAGTGCCACACACAGGGGGTTGACAACCACAGTGCACATCAGCCCCTACGTGCACAGCACACCCTGCACCATGACCCCAAGACACCACCCATGTGCAGTGACTGGCACTGCAGGAAACCATGCATCCCCCCCAGCACACGTCAACCCCATGCAGCAGAGAAGCATACAAGCCAGACACACCCTGTGCACCCAGCAGTGGGTGGCAGCAGACGGCAAGACCAACAGAAAGTCACTGCCATGCCGGAGATACCTCCCCATGCACACACATGCGCACACACACACACACACCCACACACCCAGGACCATACCACCCCAGATGGCATGTACACCACTGCAACTGAGCAACCATAGCCAGCTGCAAATCAGAGACCAACACAGTATTCATATCAAAATATAAATGTATTCTCAAAATGTGTAAAGTACAAAACAATCAACCAGAACTATTTACAAGGGGGTACGGGTACAAGGTAGGGGTGGGCAAGGGGTAGGGATGAACAACTTGGAGAGGGAAGGCAGGGTGGTAGGGATGGGTGAAGTGGGAAGGGTAATGTGGCCTAAGGCCCAGCAGGCTGGTCGTCCTCTGCCCGGTGCCGCTGTTCTCGGCGATGCCTCCCTCCGCAGGCCATGTCTACGTATGTCACTCAGGGATGGCTCGTTGTCTAGGGACACTTGTGTTAGCCCACGATGTCCGCTGGATCCTCCTGAGAACTGTGAGGCCTAGAAAAATGGGAACACAGTCAATGGCTGTGACTGACCACAACCCTGAACACCACCCAACCTGCAAGCCATGTAGCCCAATGTCCCACACCTGTGATAGCATGCACCCACCCACAGTGAACATGCACATGGCCATCACAAACAGGCGGCACCAGCTATGTGCACCACTGCACACACACACTGCCCATGTCCATCACAGCACAAACAAGGCTGTCAGGCGGCTGGCAATGTGGTGCGATGCCAGTTACACAGCTATGTGCCCAGTGCATGCATGGACCACCAGTGACGCATACACAGGACGTGCTGTGACACTGGACAGTGATGCATGTCACCTGTGTCGTGCATACATACATAGATACATAGACAGTGTTGGCAGATAAGGGCCTATGGCCCACCCAGTCTGCCCATTTGAGCTTGTAAGTTCAGTTTGTTTTCCTAGAAGTCTGTTGCACCTTACCCCTGACCTCCAGAATTCCTTTATGTCTATCCCGTGCATTCTTAAATCCCGTGATTGTTTCAGCCCCCATCACTTCCTCTGGCAGGGTGTTCCACTTTGTTCTGTGAAGAAATTCTTTCTCATGTTTCCTCTGAATCGTCCTCCCTCCAACTTCATCCCATGCCCTCTAGTCCTAGAACATCTTTTTCGCTTAAAAATAGTGTTTTCCTGCACCCTGTTCCTCCCTGTAAGATACTTGTATGTCTCTATCATATCCCTTCTCTCCCTCCTCTCCTCCAGGGAGTACATGTTCAGTTCCTTCAACCTGTCTTCATAGGACTTGTGATGCAATCCATACACCATCTTTGTTGCCCTCCTCTGAACCTTCTCTACCCAGTCTATGTCCTTATGTAGGTATGGTCTCCAGAACTGTACACTGTACCCAGGTGGGGCCTCACTAGTGTCTTGTATAGTGGAATTATGACCTCCCTTTTCCTGCATGGTTGTGTTGTGCATGGCTGGTGGTCTTGCCCCCCCCAGCATGCAATGGCATCCATGAAGTAATGATACTCACACTCCTCAAGCAGCTGGGTCTGCCACTGCTGCTGCTGCTGCTACTGCTGCTGCTGCTGCTGGGGCGCAACACCCACCAGCACCAGGGCCCTGGCACGGCCCTCCTCACCCCGTGCCTGCATCCTCACATCCCAGCCTGTGGGAGACATATTTTGAGAAAAACATCAGTGTGACTCCAAAGCAGACTCCCCCCTGCCCCAGTGAGAGTGCCTGCCCACACAGCCAGACCCATGCATCTCACACCTGCACACACTGACACAGCCAACCATGGCAGAGCCATCACCTATGCACAGCCACCAAAACACACTCACACCCCTACAGAGAATACAGGTGCATAGATGGTACACCCACCTGGCCTAGGCACCACGCCCCTCCTGGTACATGACCGCAGCCAATCCAGAAGATGAGGATCCCTCCTGCGGAGGTCACTGTACCGGTGCCGGCACTGCTCAGCTGACTGGCACCATCCAGTGACCCCCACCAGGTCACTGGCCACTTGCTGCCAGACCTGCATCCTAGCAATGGTGAGGGTCAGCTCACCATACAGTGCCCCATAGTGGGGCTCCACCAGGGCTACCAAGTTAACCACTTCTACAGGGCTCCACTGCACAGCTCTTCTGTGTGCCATGGTACCAACTTTACAGCAGGCAATATGGCGCCCCGCTGTGCCGTAACCCCACGTGGAGATGTTGCGCAATAGACCACCACAGGTTCCAATCATGCTGTTCGAACAGTGCCATCACTTCACATAGTGCTGTCACCAGACAGTGCAATAGGGCCATAAACATGGCAGCCAAACAGCACCAGGGGGCAAAGGTCGGACACCAGGTCATGGGCAATGATGCAAGGCCACGCACAGCGCCATCTGACGTATACGCATCCTGCGCGACCGACCAGCTGCATACCAGTGCCACAGTGGACTATTGCGCAGTAGTGCCACAGTGCCATATAGTGCCCAGTGCTGTAGCGCCACTGGCACAATGGTGGCCATGGCCTGAATTGCCGATCGTGCACAGCACGTCAGCAGCGCAGCAGACGCCTGCGTAAGCTATCTGGGCATGCGCAATGCAGTGTACCACACAGTCACAGATCTGCACCATTGGCTCAGCTGACTCAACCGTATTGCGCAAAGTGCAAATTCGCGATATTCAGCCGACACATGCAAATCATCTGATCAGCCATTCAAAGGCGCAGTGGCACGATTTGCATCTCATTATAGTTGCTCTACTCCTAATTTGCATGCATTTCACTATAAATGTGCGACATTGGGCTGTGCTGGCCAGATTCGGGTACTGCAGGTGAGAGGTGAGTTGCATGCTGTGTGATGTTCTGGACAATGGTCATGGGAAAATGCTGTAGACTGCACAGTGACAGGTGTCCACTTCCTCCCATACAGATCGCCATGACCGAGCAGAGCCAAGGTGAGGGTGAGGATGGCGGGCGTAGGAGGAGGCCCAACTTTACCCCAGCAGAGACAGAGGCCCTCTTCCAGGCCTACCTGGAGGAGGAGCCACTACTGAGTGGACGGAGGGGCACCCCTCAGTCCTGTGCGGCTGCATGGGAGGGGGTAGCTCGGGCCGTGAACCTGCACGGAAGCCACCAGCGCTCCGTGCAGGAATGCAAGAAGAAGATGGGGACAGACCGCAGGAGGTTGAAGGAGAAGGTGGCAGCCTTCAGGGCGGCACATGCTGGCACTGGCGGGGTCCAGCCAGTGGTATTGGAGCTGACCCTGGCTGAGGAGACACTGACTGCATCAATGCAGCGGAGCGCTATTGAGGGTGTACCAGGAGGTGGATTCCAGACAGGTGGAAGCCCATCACTGCATGGTATGACATGGTGGTGGTGTTGGGGGGGGGGGAAGGTTGTTCACATGCACTCACATGTACTCTCTTTCTGTTACAGATCCTGTTCTGCTTCAGGAGACGGTGGTGGTGGGTCCAGGCAGTGATGATGACCTGCTGGACATGGAGGAGGGTCCATCCACCTTCAGTCACCAGCCAGCATGCACTGCAGCAGCATGCACGCTGGGCCGCCAACTCTGGTGTTGGTGATTCGGTGTGGGGTGATCAGCCTGTGTCTCAGCAGTCTGGCATGCAAGCATGCCAGCACGCTGTGACTATGGCTGTAGACATGTACCTGCACCATTGATGATGCAAGGACTGCAATGGCAGTGATAGGTGTGTGTCCCATGATGGACACACAGCAGGCAGCACGTGCCCCTGGGCCTTCTGGTTCCAACTTGTGTACCAGCATGTTGGCACAGTCCCAGACTGTGCCTGTCAGCACCAGTGGGCAGCACCGTGGCTGTGCAGGTGTCTGGCACTGTTGCAGCCACAGCGGTGGAACGAGTGGACCCTGGGGCACAGCGGTTGAGGGCAGCAGCAGCAGTCACCCACCAGGTCTGGGGTACAGTGTCAAGCGGTGGCTACATGTCCGCCGCCCTTGATCTGCCCATTCCTGGTCCTGGTGAACAGCGCCCACCCTCAAGAGGTGTTGTGCATCAGGACCTTCCACACCCTGGGGGACAGGATGCCGTTGGAGCACAGTACCCATTGGATGAGCACACCTGCCTGCTGCAGGAATCAGTACAGCAGCAGAGGCGGGTTGCAATGTCCGTGGAGGCACTGTCTGTGGCTGTGGAGCGGCACAGCAGGAAGTGTGCTCTGGACCATGCAGAGCTGGTTCGTATGCGGACGGATGTGACCGCTGCCATTGACAGGCTAACCCAGGCAGTGGTCTCTGTCGTGGACGCATTGGGCACACAGTCAGGTGCCCCTGTACCACACAACCCACACAGTTCACTCTCCACTCCCCATTCCCGGCATCATGCGACACCAGGCCTGTCGACGCCTGGTTCTGCTGTGGCATCCCGGAGCACCCCTGGTGCAGGTTTGTTCGGCATGCTGCAGACCCCTGTGCAGGCAAGGTCGCTCACAGTGGGACCCTGGTGGTCCAACAGTGCCACCCCATGTGGCCCCTGCTCAGCCTGCCAGGGCTGTTGGGTCATGGTGGGGCCGCCCATGCATCCGCGGTGGCCGTGGGACAGTGCTACATGACTGACCTGTCTCCCAGTGCAGGCCCTGTCTGGTGCTGCCATGTGTGCAATGTGTGTCATGGTGGGAAGTGCACTGCTGGGTGCTCTGCTCAACACGACGACACACGGACCACCTGCACACCCTCCTAACTGCTGTCCAGAGGTGTGTGTGCATGATGATGCCTGCATTGTACTGTATACCAAGGTGAAAGGGTGCCCAGCATCTGACACACGTACTTGGACAGTACAGGTGGTGGGGGTGGTCAGTGGTTCTGTGTGTTAGCAATGTCGGTTCTGCTGTGCTGTGCATCTGCCCATGTACGCTCTGTGCCTGGTGAGTGTGTGTCCATATGAGTGTTCACCCCTCCCTGATGGTATGTTTGTATGCCTGGACCCTTCCACTCCTGTCGGCCATGCACCCCTGGTGTGTTACCCTGTGTGCCTGTGGTTTTGCGATGGACAGTGTTGGCTGCACATGTCCCCTTGACTTACCTGTGTTCTGCATAGTGCTCCTCTGTGATGGTGTCCCATTGCAGCTGGGCCTGCCAGATCAGTTGGGGTCCCAGCCATCCTAGGGGGCTGCTCATCATCATCACACCGCGCCACTGGCGTTCCCATCGCTGTCCCCTCTTTCAACCTGTACGGCTATCCCACAGTCTTTGGCCATGTTAGCAGGATGCAGCAGGCCAGGAATATCCCACAGGCCTTTGGGGCTGTACTGTAGGGCACTGCCGGAGGTGTCTAGGCATTGAAGCATGCCTTGAGCATCCCAAACACCCGCTCTATGATGTTGCATGTGGAAGCATGTGCCTCATTATAGTGTTGCTGCGATGGGGTCATGGGGCGCCGGTACGGTGTGAGCAGCCAGGGACGGAGTGGGTATCCGCTGTCACCTGTGTGGAGATAGTGGAGATCAGTCTCATGTTCAGGTCCATATTGCCCATATACCTGTGTGCCACTACCATGGCACCTGTGGCATTCCCACCCTTGCCCCAAGTTTGCATTCCATACATGCGTACTCACCCACTAGATGGCCTGTGGGGATGTCCCCACTCTTGAATTGATGGCACAGTGCAGACTGATACCATATGAAGGCATCATGTGCTCCACCAGGGTGTGTGGCACAGACATTGATTATGCACCCAGTGGCATCACACACCACCTGGCAGTTGACACTGGAGAAGCCCTTTCTGTTCCTATATGCAGCCCCATCAGGGCCAGGTGGTGTGCGAATGGCCACATGGGTGCAGTGTATGGTCCCTAGCACGCCAGGCATACGTGCTACCCTGTGGAACTCCTGCATGTTTGCTGTACGCTCTGCCACGGTGCTGGGGAAATGGATGTACTCCGCAGCATGTGGCAGCAGTGCGCTGAGGAATTGGGTGAGGATGCATGACGTGGCCAACTGTGTGATGTCTGTGGTGTCCCCTGTTGGCCTCTGGAAGGTGCCCGTGGCAAGCAGGCACATGCAGGCTGTCACCTTGGTCTCCACCGACAGAGCGTGACTCGCCATGAGGGTGCCTGCATCACATCACTGCACAGCTCACAGAGCCGCCTCAGTATTGCTCTGTTCAGGCGTGTACCGCCCACCATCTCTACATCTGTGTACAGCTCAAAGCTGATACGGGTAACGGTACTGCCTGTTGGGGCATACTGCCGACGGGCCCTTCCACGGCCACGCCGCCCCTGCAGCATGCATTCTCACCCCTCATTAAGCTTCCATGTGGAAGCTGGCACTGTCCATCTCCCTGGCTTCTGACCCCCCCCGGCTGGTGTTGCTGTGTTACCCCAGCTGTCCTCACTGCTACTTCCACTGCACCGGGTACCCCCCGCTGGTCTCTACAGCCTATGGCCCACGCTTGCCTTGCCTGCCCTAGCCTGTCACTGTCTGTCTGTCTGTCTGTCTCTCTCTCTCCCCCCCACTTGGCATCCTTGTAGCGTTCTTGCGCCGCTTCCTTGATCCTTTTTATTTGGCTCATTTCCACTAGTGCGCAATTTCCGGCTGTTCCACTGTTGTGCATTGCGCAAGTCTTTGAATATCGCATTGCGCTCTTTATGCATGGATCCACCCCCTTCAGTTGCGCATGCCTTCATTTGCATTGCGCTGTTGCTCAGCATGTTTTCGTGGTGCAACTGCTCTTCTGAATATCGCAAATGGCGATTTTTGACTTATGCATGCGCAACCCTGTTGCGCATGGCGCAACCCTTTTGAATATCCGGGCCATAGTATTTAATGTTACTTTTAATTCACAAATAGCAATGTGTGCATTCATACAGTCAGGTCCAAACTCCTGCTCCTCATTCTTACTTATCTGCAGGCACCTCCTTTCCAGATCTACTTCTGACTCTCCCCATTGCTCAATGACTTTCTCTCCATGGTAAGACCCCCACCTACAGACCCATGAGCTGTCAGCTTCTGAGGAGCAGCTGTAGTCTGGAGGTCAGAGCAAAAGGATGCTGAGGGAATTTGGTGGCATAGGGTGGTCAGTCATTGGTTCCTTCATGCGTGACCTCCTGTGGGGTTTTCAAAAATCACACAGGTACATGGAATGAACAGCCAGCTGGTGTAGTCCAGAGTGTGAATTCGGCAAAACATAACTAAAAAAGATGGGGTTGAGCATACAAGATCTACAGCAGTATGCAAAGGCAGTAATTGTAAAATATATAACTACTGGGGCAGGGATATACAAAATCCACCTGTACCCCACCCGCACAGCTGTGCACCCACAGTCAGGTGTGCAATGGTGGTATTCACCACTAGCCACCACCTGTCCAAGGCCCCACCCCCAGCATGCAGGACTGCACAGAGCAGCTGGGGGCAGAGTTGCAGATCCAATTGGATGCCTGGACTGGGACCCACAGTGGATCCCATAAGCACATGGGCACATATTGGCAGTGTGCCCCATGGATGTCCAAGGGACAGTGGCTGTGGTGGTGTGCAGAGGGCAATGCTGCCAGCCCTCCAATGGCACTGGAGAGGTGCACAGGGATGGGTGGGGGATGGCAGTCAGCAATGTGGGGGGAAGCACTGTACCCCACTGTTAGTGGGCACTGGGCAGGTGGTGCCATTTGGGGGGCTGGGGCAGCATCCATGTCCTCTGCCCCTGAGTGGGGGGTGTTCTGGAAGGAGGAGACTGATGTGTGCTGGGGTGAGTGGGAGAGGCACCAGTTGGCCATATGCAGTGGCCCCAATGCGTGGGTGAGCAACTCGCCCTGTTGTTGAGAATCTATGCTGTGTTTGCAGGCCACATAGGGGGCTTATGGCAGGGTTCACCCTGGCATAACCTGCACCCCTGTGCACCCCCATGGCCAGCACTATGCACCTTGGTGCATGGTGCATTGTGCTGGCACACCCCTCGCTCACCCCAACGCATTGCTCTTCACATGGCCAGGGGATCAGGTGTGCAGGTGCTGTGCACCCCCTTTGGAGCATCCCACGAGTGGGGCATGTAGGGTGCAGAGTGGCTGTGTGCCCCAGATATATACATGTAGCCACTCTGTTCCAATAGTGCATAGGGCCCAGTGTCTTTATTCAACATCCTAGCACAGAAAAATACTTAAAAAGGTGACCAGTACCGCGAGATATACTGTGCATTTTTGTAAGTATGTTTTTTGGCTCAGATGTTCATTAAGAATAAAAACAGTCAGCAGGATTGTCAGAGACAAATATAACATGAAACTTGCTTAACCCTGACAAATTAAATCAGTTTTGTCATATTATATAATGGATAGAAAATAATTCTTAGTTTCACCCATGACATTATTCCTGTACATCCTCACAAGTGAAATTAGTGCCCTCATAACAGCCTCCTTATATATGACCCTAAACACAAATGGATCCATTTTATAATCACAATAAGGCACTTCATGGGGTGTGTCACTGGGATAACATCACTTTTCGGGCGGTTGAAGGCACTCGAACAGTGACCTCTTGCTTCCCAAATCTCCCAAAGCATGATGTTATTCCGGCATGACACACACCCTGGCAAATCTTAATGCTTACTTTTAAGGTGCTTTTGGTGAGTGGCTAATCAGAATCAAAAAACAAAGTCCAGTGTGTGCCATCACCAATACTGCCCAAAATGGTCTACATTTGAGTTTTTTATATTTATCAAATGTACTACTTCTTTTAGCCATACAGCACTTTGAACATGGATTCAGATGTCAGCTGTGATTTGTCACTTTTTGCTCCTTTTTACCTTACTGGTATGACTTGAGGTCCCGCTGTTTCAGACTCCTTTTATAGTATGCACTGATCACACTTCTGCTTCTTGTCCCACACCTATAAAGTGCAGCCTGAAAAGATATTCCCAAATGTGAGACAATGAAACTGGAGTGTGGTCTGTACATAAAAGAAAAATAAAAAAGGCAGTAACTTGCATCAGTGAGGTAAATAAAAATGAATATGGCATAGTGTAAGACATAACTGAACAAGGTAACTGTGCAGTCACGATCAGGTGCTTACAAATCTCAGCTAACTTTAGTTAACTCAGAACCCTTGTTTAATGCAAAACAAGAAGTAATAACACAGACAATAAAAATCCTGAATATAGGTCTCATTTGGAAGGATTTTCAGAGCCCTTCATGGGCCCTGCATCCAATTCCACTACATGTTAGACTGATGCACGCATCACAATAAATAATACATGTATCAAATAAATGACACACCTATCTAATATATGATGCATGCATCATTTTCTTACCATAATCCACTGTGACTGTTGAACATCCATTAAACCTTTGAAAATAGCACACAAAAGTTCAGATGCAGGTGGCATGATGCAAGCTGCATCAAAAATCAGATGCTGTGTCTGTGTCATGACATCTAAATATCCTGGCTGATATACTTTGCAGTTATTGCCTTTTATATTGTTTGGGAACTGTGTGTGCTCCCAGTTGTTGTGTGTTCTGTGGGGGTTCTACTGTGTCTGGCCCTTCCACCTCCCTTGTGCAATATCAATGAGTGCCTATGATACCTACCTTTAGGTGGGACAGAGTCATCACTGTGTGGTCATCCATAGCATCAATACCACCATCACTTCCCCCTATAGGTGGCACTCAAAAAGTGGTATGCTCCTCTCCCTCATCCAGGGTCAGGTTGTAATGCTTCTCCATTGTGCCCCAAATGCAACTGGCCTGTGTGTGTGGGGGGGGGCTCATGCTTAGCTAATGAACCAGGGTATCCCTCATAGTGGTCTAGTGCACAGCCAGCTGGCACAATAGGGTTGGGCTGTTTTTTTAATTATTTCTTAGTTTACCCATTTTAGCAGAGAATACAGACTCTCTAGGGTGTGGGTTATTTAAGAAATAAAATATGACTCATTACTGTGGGATGATAACATGCCTTGCTGTGTTATTTAACATGAGTCATTGGTGAGTGCCTTTAACCACCCAAGAGGTGTCATTATCACACAACAGTGCACACCCTGGCATTGTTATTACTGTGATTCTAAAATGGTTCCAAATTTAACAATAAGTGAAATACCAGTTTTTGTTCAAAATAGTTTTTATGGTAATTCTAAAATATATCCTTACACCACATAGACAATAACCCCTCTAATGTTCCATTAAGTAAAATTCACCAGGACTTTATGGACTTTGTTTAATTCCACTGTCAGAATGTCCCCCCACCACACACACACACACACACACACACACACACACACACACAGACACACACACACACACACACAAATCTCAAATGGAACCAAGGTCCACATTTTTATCGTGGCAGTATAAGCAGCAAAAATTTCCCTGGCAAGCTGGAAGGATAGGATGGGGATTTCTCATGCTCGGCAATGATAATAAGTGATTAAAACTGGAAATAGTACTTTTTATTTCAATTTGTTTAAGTGTATAAAGAGGAGGTCATGCACAATCATGAGTGGAAAGCACATTTAATTATTAATCCTTTAAAATTTAAGGATGTGTTACTTTATTAGGGGATAGTTGAAAGTTTTCCATGAGTAAAAGAGACAGCCATGTCTGTGATGGCAATCACGGATGAATGAAGTGGTTCTAGAATTTGGTAAGTGATTTGCTCAAATTCCAAATCCTCCTTCTTGGACTTGTTGCAACTTGTATATTTTGGGGGGTTTAACATATGGGTTCAGAACTAGTTTAGCAAATCAGGAGAATGACATTTCTAACCCATTTGATAACATGTGATAATGGCACTTCCTGATGCTAAAGGCACCTGGTATCAATATATGCCTCAAAATAGATTTGAGTGTGGGTTATCACATATTAAAAATTACTTATGTGATTTCAGTCAATTAACACTGAGAGCCACAGGACCTCTTGTACTACAGATATGGGTCCAGATTTTCAAAGGCCAAAGAATGACACAGGGCACTTGCATCAAAAACAACCGATGCAAGGAGCAGGATGCATCAAACCTTACACCAATTCTGATTTTCAAATGATGCTCGAGTCAAAAACAGGTTTGCATATGCCAGAGTGACTTGCCCTATGCTTGCACCAAATACATGCCTGTGCCATGTCAGAAGGGATGCCTACATCACTGAAATGATGCACCATCCCTTTATTTGGGATTTTCAAAGAATGAAAGTCCTGTCCTTGTGCCTAAGATGCCTGTTGCTGTTAGACCAGTCAGAGATGGTCTAAGGGACACCAGAGCATGTAATGAGACCCAAAGCAGGTAGTCAGACCTGACTATGCTACTATTAAGGGCCAGTATTCTCCTGCAGGACTAATATTGAACATTTTGGGGGCTTAGTTTTGGTAATTTCATCTGCTGCTTTGTTTTACTCATTCTCATCCTTTGTGTCATTTTTTACTCAACTTGCACCATTTTTTTGATTCAGCCTGCACCATTTTGGTTACTCAGCTTGCACCATTTTTGTACTTAGTTTGTATCATTTTCATTCCTTGAGTAATTTTTGTGACTCAATATGCACCATTTTTAACTCAACTTGCACTGTTTATTTTGGTGCATCTTGCATCATTCTCATCCCTTACACCATTTTGTTGATGCAGTGGACCTCTTGCATCAGTCTGGGGGACTTAGTCACAAAGACCACTTTTCTTGAAAAATATGGTGCACAGTATTTAGCGCACCTAGATCTGACTCAAGCTGGTCGTTTGACGCAGCTTGCATGGATCTAAGGGCCCTTTGAAAATCTGGCCCACTGTCTCTTGCTGCTTTGTTAAAGTGGAAAATTCAACTTCTGAAAAGGGAAGGTGCATTACACTCACTTTCTATGAAACATATTATAAATCTCTCTAGCTAACTAGAACTATTTATAATACATTTATACTGTAGGTGCTGTGCGAAATGTCTTTTATGGTATAAGAACATCATTTGATGAGTGAGTGATGAAAAGCCATTGATCACTTAGGGTCAGTGACTGCATACAAGTTTAGGGCTTATGGGCAGTCGAGATCAGCCTAGCAGTCCTTATCTGCTGACAATTTCTATGTATCTATTTTGCATACTGTAGTCCGGGCAGACAAAACTGCTCAGATTTTCTGTACAGTCCTTTGGCCCAAACGGCATGAGACTACGCTCATCCCATGAGACACATCTCTCACAGAACCTATAAACATACAACAACTTCACCCTCTTGTGTCTTCTTGATTACATATCCCCAGTATAAGTAAGGTGTTAACCCACTGTCTAAAAAATGAAAGACAGGGGTGAAGAATAGCCATTGGCCAGTTGTCAAAATCAAGGACATATTTTTAGAAACTGTAAAAGTTAAGGAAACTGTTGCTATATGTGAATTAGGGCAAAATGCATTTTCTGTAGGCGTTCTGGGGAAAGATATTTAAAGAGACACACCCCATTTTGGACTAAACATAGAAACATAGAATTTAACAGTAGATAATGACCACTTGGCCCACCTAGTCTGCCCATTTCCCTACCTAACAGATAAGCTGCAGATCCTAGTTAACCAACAGCCTACTTCCTCCTACCCCCACTAGAATTGCCTTATGTCTGTCCCATGCATTCTTGAATTCCCTCACTGTTTTTGACTCTACAACCTCCTCAGGAAGGCTGTTCCATGTATCCACAACCCTCTCTGTGAAGAACTACTTCCTCACATTACCTCTGAGCCATCCCCCCTCTATCTTCAAATTGTGCCCCCTTGTTTTTGCACATTTCTTTTTCTGAAAGATGCTGCCCTCTTGGACTTTGTTGATTCCCTTGAGGTATTTGAAAGTTTCTATCATGTCCCCCCAGTGGCCAAAATTGGGACACCAATTGACCTCCTAGTAGGTGGCCAAACAGTGTCAGAATATTGGATGTAGTTGTGTCCAGATAAGAGTGGGATGTGTCAAAAAATGAGGCATGCATTATGTTTTTGATGTAAAGTGCTGCACATGATATAAACTGTCCCAAAAATTTAGGGACCTTTTAAGATATTATCTGATGTTTGGTGCAATAGGGCAAATGTAGATGCGGGCAGAAAATGTATACAAGAAAAACAAGGTTGAATGTGCTCACACTGGCATGCGTGTTTGTCCTAGTTCCAGGCTGCACTTACTGTATCACTATTACTGTGGTATGGCATTTTTTTATTAAATTATTTCACACTTTATGCCTCTGTACTTTGTTAAATTCTTATCTCCAGTAAGTGCACAAAATCCTTCAGTTAAAGGAACATATGTCTAAATCTGCATTAATCTCTTTTAAAAATCTAGACCCTAATCTGTAGCTTCAATGTCTAATATAATGTTATGATTAATATATTTAGTCTTCACAGACAGAATGATAGATTTTTATGAGGGATAGAGGAAATTCTTGAACTAGGATCAGGGACATCCCTGATAATCTGGGACTTTTGAGAGGCATGTTTTGTCCTCCCCAGTGTAAATAAGTAGGGTTAATGCACTGTAACCCTTTATTAGTGTTGTTCATATTACATCATTTTAAAAGGAGTGGCTTTTAAATTAGATTTCATTTCATGATTTATCTATTTGCATGTGCATTCACTGCTTAGATTTGAATGCAATGCTGTCCTTGTGATGTCTTTAGGGGTAAATGATTCTGCTTTCTCATTGGTTAAATGTTGACAAAACTACAGTGGAAGACATGTTGATGAGAGGGCAACTGTGCAAATAAGTCAGGAAAATCAAATTGTATGGAAAAGTACTTTGGAAACAAACATGTTATTTCTACAGTGGCTATCTACTGTATAACACAAATACCATGATTTATTTTTCCATGCATGTGAGCATAGGTGTGATATAAATAGTGAATATTATATGACTGCCTGTTCAATTGAATGTTGATCTACAAATGAGAGGGGCTAAATAACTAATGAGTGGATAATTCAAAAAAGTATTATGGAAGCCTGCCTTTTGAGTGGATACATAATTTAAAAAAATGGGATCTGGATAATTCTGCTTCCCAGTTGGTTAAAACTTGGCCACATGTGGCTAGGTTATCAGGGAATGACTCATAGCTCAAGCTATGATATTGGTAAACAATAAACCATGAGTCACAATGCAAACAGCCCCCAAAAGGTCATTATGCAAAACAAAGCAAACCATATAACAACCCCTGCCTGCCCTGCACAGTAAATTAATCTGTTTAAAGCTTGACTTTCACATGTCACACATAGACTTTCCTTAAAGTAACAAACACAGACCTCCTTTAACACATGAGTTGCTCAGAAAAGAAATTAAAAGCTTCACATTCACATACTGCACATACAACTTTCGTAAGATAACAAACACAGTCTCCTCCCCCACCTGCCTGCTCTGCATAGAAAAGACACTTAGTTAAACCTTCACATTCACATAAAAATAGCACAACATACAGCACAAAATTATCTAAACCTGCCTACAAAACAAACTACAGTACCATAACAATGGTTCAAATGCATACTTAAATCTGTTTTGTGCTGTCTCCACACACTACAGGTAGGTAGGTAAAAAATGTATTTTTGACAAGTTATGTCTTTACAATACAAAATTTAAATACCCGAACACAGTTGATACACATTTAATAACAATAAATAATATACATTTATATTGCACCTTCCATATCATTTTTTTAAAAGTCTCATACCTTACTAAAAGCAAGCTATACTTGCATCAGACCTTAATATGTAACTTTTGTTTTTCTACCAGCATAAAAAAGGATGTCACATTTTCTAATATTTGTACAGAGTGTGAGTTAAGCAAAAACTTCAGCACGTCATCCATTGGCATGTACAGTTGTCCGATAATTTCCCCTATGTTTTTTCTTCTTATGTCCTCGTACTAGGGGTATACAAGTAATATGTGTTTTACATCATCATTGCCTATATTGCAGTGACACCTGCCACTGGCTCTATCCCCGGCCCCTCCAATCAATTTCTTCCTACGTGCACTTTTAAAATGCTCAAGATGATATTTTGTGAATATTTATCTCCTTCTTGGATGTTTTATCAATTTTAAATATTTTCCAAGCTCAAATACCCTTTTATTTTGGGCAAGTCATTTACTTATTTTATATTTTACACTTAATTCAGGATCTCTTTGTTGCACTGTATCTCTAATTTTATTTATGATATAGAATTTAATTTCCTCAAAAGGTAGCCTTAGGGAATCTGTTATGGCTTGAAGTAGACCATATGGCTTTATTATAAAAAATTTTTAAATACTGGAAAGATTATTTTGCAACTTTGGTATTCTAGGGCTTCATCCAGGCATTGTCTAAATAATCTCTCTATGTTCATTTTGTATACTTTAATCCACTAAATTGTTACTCTCTGTTCCACTAGGCTTTTTAATGATAATTGTCCCAATTCTGCCCATAAAAGTATTGTTGGGGCACCCTGGGGAAGTCCCATCATTTTCTTATAAAACATATTCACACTTTTCTCAATGTCGTACATACCATCTATCCCCCAAATTTCACACCCATATAGAATGTGGGCCTTAATCTTTACATTTATCATTCTAATACAACTTTCTATCAAGTTTCCTCCATATTTGTGCACAAATCCGATAATAGGTGTAATGGAGTTTTTCGATTTAGTTTCAATATCTTTAATATGGGCTTTCCATGATAGGTTATTACTCATTATTATATCCAAATATCTGAACTCTGATACTTGTTCAATTGTTTTGTTTTGTGTTTTTAATACTGTTCTCTTTTTATTATTTTGTCCAAATATCATCAGCTTTGTTTTATTGTAATTTATTACCAAATCAGCCTGTTTACATTTACCTTGAAAGTCTGCTACCAGTCTTTTAATTCCCAGCATACTAGTAGACATCAGCACAACATTGTCTGCAAAGGCCGGATACAGACTTGGCCTTTTCCCAGTTCTTCACATGTGGTATTCATCTTTGTATGTCTTAATTAAAACTGAATTTATAAACAAGTTAAACAACATAGGCAATAATACACAGCCTTGACATACACCTCTGTTATTTTGAATGGCCTCTGTCAAATCCCCTTGGTTGGTATTTCTAATCTGTGATGAATTATCTTCATAAAGCATTATTAGATGTCCCAACATTGCCCTGTCCATCCCAATATTGTCCAATGTTTGCCATAGCAATTGCCTATTAATGCTATTGAAAGCTGATTTAAGATCTACAAATACACAATAACATTTTTGTTTCTTGATCTTTGTGTATTTGTAAATCAGGTGGGCCAATACAAAGCATTGACCTATGGTAGAATGTTGTGCAAGAAACCCTGCCTGTACTTCATCAATCTTATGAGTCTGTCTTACCCACTGGACAATTCTATTATTTGATATTCTCGCAAATATTTTTTGGGTGGTATCAATTAGACTTAGTCTATAACATAGGGGAACAGCCCTGTCTCCCTTTTTAAACAGTGGTATTATTGTAGCCTTTCTCCAGGATTCAGGCATACAACCTGTTTTGCTTATCAAGTTAAACAATTTTTTTAAGAATTAATTTCCACTTGTCCCAGGAATATAATAGTGCATCTATAGGCACTCCATCTGAGCCTGGTGTTTTATGTTTCATAAATGCCATAACTGCTGATTCTATTTCTAGGTCTTCTATTTGATTTTGTAGTTTTAACCATTCTGTATTTCTAGGTTACCTGATCTCATTATATTATCCTCGAAAAATATTTTCTTATAATGTTCCACCCAATCTGCTGATTCAATGCCATTTTCAGTACTGTTGTCTTGATAGGTTGTTCCTTTGCTAACTATATGCCAGAATTTCCTAATATCTTTGGCATAAATTGCTTTCTCTAATTCTCTCCATGACTTTCTCCTGTATTCGTCTCTATATTTTATAGAGGTGCTGGCATACAGTTTTCAATTTTTTTTGTAATTTAGATTTGTTTTCCTTGATTGGATCCTTTCTTGTTGTTTTAGCCTGTCTATTAAAACCCTTTTTATGTTCCTACATTCTTCATTATGCCATGAAACACCAGGCTTCTTCTTATATATTTTTGTTTCTTTTCTAACTATGCCTGCTGTATCTGTTATTAAATCATTAAATGTCTCAATATAATTAGATTCTTTTGTTTGTTCTATATACATACATATATAGATATATGTATGTATATATGTATATATATATATATATATATATATATATATATATATATATACATTTTGTCTATAATACTCCTGTACATTACTGTCTCCCTGAATTAGGTCCCACCCTATATTCTTCTTGTACCTAGCTGGGTAATTTTTTTGTATTTTATTATTCTGCATGTGTTTTTTGGGCTGACTGGACAGAGCTAGTTCTAGTTCCAGTGGCAGATAATCACTTTCTCCTTTAGCTCCAGTTTTCAGATTAGCATAATTTTTAACAATAGTCAAGCTTATCCAAATCAAGTCTATACAATAATTTTCATTTTTGCACATATACATATATGTTCCATCTTTCTCATGAATAGTCCTGCCATTGAGCAGTGTGAAGTTCCAATTGGCCAACACACTAACATACTAACATACTAGATGCCAGCAGAGTAGGCCTGTCATGGTCTATCAAGTCTACTCATGCTTCAGTACCCTGAGTGGGTACCATAGCCATCACACTACTCAATTGCTTTCAGTTTCTTTTAAGTAATATATGATCACAAGCATTTATTACTTCTACATCAATAACATTGTCATTTAATTTAATACGGTGTCCCATCCTGGCATTAAAATCATCTAATATAATAAAACCTTTGTTGAGTTGTGCAACCATTTCTCTTTCCAGAAACCTCTGTAAATTTTCTAGTGTCTTGGATCTTGATCCTCTTTTTCCCTTCGGGGGTAAATATGCATTAAGCATTATCAAGTCAAGTTCTAGATCATGGATAAATATTTCTACAATCAAAATAATATTGACATTAATCATACTATCCTTTGTTATATATTTTGGGTTGGACTTGCACAATGTGCATAACCCTCCAGACAATCTGCCAAATCTTTTTTTCCCTTTCTGCCAGTTTACTGTAACTTTTATTACCATCTAGGTGTATCATATATTTGGTCCATGTTTCTTATAAATTAATAACTTCAAATTGAGCCATATATTTCACAACATCTGCAGCAATAATTTTGTTTTTTATTCCTGACACATTCCAAGAAAGTATATTGGGCTGCATTTGCCCATCCTCCATTGTTTCCTACTTTGGTTGTTAACTTATTTTCTTCTCTAGGACTGTATATTTATTTACAGTCTCCAGTTCTTTTACCCATTCAGATTTGTCACCATTGTCTATCTTTTCCCTATTTCCCTCAACATTCTCATAAATAAAGATTCCAAGTGAATCCAGTTCACTTTATTTTTTTTTATAATTTCCCATACTAATTGTTCCCCTTGATACAAAACAAAATGTGATCATTAGATTCCCATCATAATGCTTTAATTATCTGTTTACTGATAGGGTATTTTTAATACAGATTCAAAAAAGTCCCCCAACATAAATTTTAGATTTTTAGTTGTTGCCCTACTAAATTTATTAAGTCCAAATATGCTTATTTGTCTCATTTCTATGTCTACACTGTTTCCAGTTTTGTAAAACTCTAGAAACAGTTTGGCCAAGGTATTTATCTTCCCACATTTTATGCCCATTTTGGACATTTTTTCTTGGTTATGTTCTATTGCTCTAAGGATATGGTAATATTCTGATACCACCAGGACCCATTTTTCTTATTTAATTGGTTGGATTATACTTACAAATGAACCTAGGTAATGTTCTTCTCCCAGGATAGCATTTATTCATATTTTTCTATCTTTATTTAATATGCCTTCTGATTCACTTGGAGTCACATCTACATTATACAGTGACATAGTAAAATCGGTATCTTTAGTTTTCCTTGTAAACACTTTGAAATCATCACCACACAAGTTATTCCCTTCTTCTTCTTCTTCCCTGTGACTTTCTGTCATGATCTTATTTTCTTCCTTGTTTTCTATCCATTGTTCTTTATTAGGGGATTTGTTGGCTTTCTTTTTTTCTGCCTCAGCTTTCTCCTTATTTATCTTATTTGTCTCTTCACAGCTCACACTCTCTGTAGGTATTATACCTTTTTTAAATTCTGTATTGCTTTCTTTTACCTTACTTTTTCCTTTAGTACTTTTTTCCCTTTTTTGCCTTTCTTACTTTTATTGCCTTTTTTCTCTTTTAGCTTCTTTTTTCCCCCCAATGGACTTATAAGTTCAAGGGTTTCCTCTCACTCACTTGTTTCCTTCCCCCATGATCTTTTTTAATTGGTCTATTCTGTTCTTTTACTTGAGTGTGTGTTATATCACTATCATTGCTGTGAGAGGGGTTCATGTTTAGGAATATATTTTCCTGAGTGCATCTTTTAAAAGATTTCTATATTGTATCCCTATCTTTTTCTTTTTGAGTCTCTCCTTTTAGCCATAGTTGTGGATAGGCCTCTTTTAATTCCTTACTTATACTGTCTCTCTTCTTCCTGGTGTTGGTAGCATGATTAATTCCATGCTACTTCAATTGCCATCTTCCTTTGTTTCACTGGGGAATTGTATCTCTAATTCTCCCACACACTACAGTCATCCTGATGTTCCATCTAACACAGATACATAGATGGTCGAGGACAGATGAAAACAAGAGTCCATCCAGTCTGCTCTGCTTTCAGTAGTTAGGCTTATTCAATTAGTTCAAAGCTCCTAGTGGGCTTGGCTGCAGTTTATCCCCACAACATGGTGGCAAGTCTTTGAACAAGACTTTGAACAGGTTTAGTCCCACTAAGTTGTGATTCAGGTTAACTCTCTGGTTGTTTGTTGATTGATTAGTAATGGGGGCACAGGGGGTGAAGTCCCCAAAGCAAATGTTCCCTACTACCCAGTGGCACAAACTGGGGGATGCAGAGGGCAGGCCCCCCCAATAATATGATGGAAACTACTATACATTATTACAGCAGAATTCTAAAAGAACTAAGAGAAGAACTAGTAACACCGCTGACTACTCTTTCTAATAAATCATGGGAGGATGGTGAGGTATCTGAGGTTTGGAGGAGGGTGGATGTGATTCCCCTTCACAAAAGTGGGAGCAAGACAGAGGCAGAAAACTACAGACCTGTCAGTTTGACCTCAGTGGTAGGGAACATGATGGAATCACATCTGAAGGAAATAATTGTTGAGTACCTAGAGGCCAGTGTGGCACAGGACCCAAGACAACATGGATTCACAGCAGGAAGGTCATGTCAGACAAATCTAATTGATTTCTTTGACTGGGTGACCAAAGTAGTAGACCAGGAAGGGGCTGTGGACATGGCCTACCTAGACTTTAGCAAGGCATTTGACACAGTCCTGCATAAAAGATTAATAAACAAATTAGTCAGCCTGGGAGTGGGTCCCAGGGTGATAGCCTGGGTAAAGCACTGGCTGGACAACAGGACACAGTGGGTAATAGTAAATGGAGTTCACAGTGAAAAAAGGGGGTTACTAGTTGGGTACCACAGGGTTCAGTACTTGGGCAGGTTATTTTTAATGTCTTTATAAGTGACATTGCAGAGGGACTGGAAGGGAAAGTATGTATCTTTGCAGATGACACAAGATCTGCAACAGGGTTGATACACAAGGTGGAGTAGAAAGGATTAAAGGGACTTGGTAAGGTTGGAGGAATGGTCAAATGTATGGCAGCTTAGATTCAACACAAAGAAGTGCAGAGTAATGCACCTTGGAAACAAAAACCCAGGGGAAGAGTACACAATGGGGGGCTAGATTCTGACAACAACTAAAATGGAAAGGGACCTGGGGGTAGTCTTATCAGATGACCTAAAGGTGGGCCAGCAATGTGAGAAGGCAGTAAGGTGAGCTGGGGAGATACTGGGATGCATAGGAAGAGGCATCACCAGTAGAAAACAGGAAGTTGTTGGTCCTACAGACAGTTGGTAAGTCCACATCTGGAGTACTGTGTACAGTTCTGGAGACCCCATCTCCACAAAGACATAGACAGGGTGGAGGCTGTCCAGATGAGGGCAACCAAAATGGTGCAGGGTCTGCACCAGAAGACATATGAAGAAAGACTAAAGGAGCTTAAGATGTATAGCCTCGAGGAAAGGAGGGAGAGGGGGGGACATGATAGAAACTCTGAAATACCTCAAGGGAATCAACAAAGTACAAGAGGGTAGTATCTTTCAGAAAAAGAGATGTGCAAGAACAAGGGGGCACAATTTAAAAATAGAGGGGTATGGCTCAGAGGCAATGTGAGGAAGTATTTCTTCACAGAGAGGGTTGTAGATGCATGGAATGGTCTTCCTGAGGAGGTCATATAGTCAAAAACAGTGGGGGAATTCAAGAATACAGGGGACAGACATACAGCAATTCTATTGGGGGTAGGAGGAAGTAGGCTATTGGTTAACTAGGATCTTCAGTTTATTTGTTAGGTAGGGAAATGGGAAGACTAGGTGGGCCAAGTGGTCCTTATCTGCATTCAAGTCAAATCAAATTCTATTACAGTAAACTAAAAAGCCAGTCAAGTGCAGAAACTCCATCATCATGGAGACTTCAGCACATGTCTCAGCAGTTACTTCCACATGGGGATCAACAGCAGCTACTCCTTCCTGTTTTCTTAAACTCCAGCTTATTTCTAATTACCCTGGTTGCTACCCCATTCATGTAGTACCATCCTTTAGACCATTCAAGTTCTATGACATCCTTGTAAAAGAATGCACACGCTATAATACCTTGCCTGTAAAATAACGCAACCTGAAAGTTAAATCTGAAATTTGATCATTGTCTGCCTTACTATGTTACATACTATAAATCTATGGTGTCTACCTTGTCATGCCTTTGTATGTATCTGTAAGTCTCTAGCATGTCTCCCTCAGCCTCCCATATTTCAGTGAGTACATGTTTAGGCTATTCAGCCAATCTGGATATGTGTTTTTGTGTATTGACCATGAGTCACTTTGGTTGCCCTCCTTTACCTGTTACAGGCTGTCCCTGTCTTTTTTCATACTTTAAACAGCACCCCAGGTGCAGCCTAACCATTAAGACGTATAGAGATGAACTCACCTCCTTATTTTAACTACTAAAGGACTATCTAAAATGTCAAGAGATTAGGGTTTATGAACTCTCAGAAATTACTTCACATTAGTCCGGAATTAAAGGGAAGACAATAAATCCATTTACTGTATTACAATGCTTTAATATAAGGATTTACCTTACATAAATGTGCAAACTTACATATAGTAAGTACCAGCTCAGGCATGCCATCATAAAATAACCTTAACAAATAGTGCAAACAGTGTGAATATAACAAACAAACTAGCAAAAACATAAACTTAGATGGCACAAGCTTTACTTTCTCCAGAGCTTTATCTGTGATGTCATGCCGTATTGTTGATTACTCAAGAAGCATCTCTAAAGATACATTGCCCCTAATGGAAGCTGAATAGCCTACGGGTGTGTTTTGGTGGACAAATACCCTAAAAATGCATTCCAAACAGTGCAGGTAAAGCATCAAATACTGTACAAACAGACTTCTATAGTTTTACTTTGTAAAATACATCATACAACACACCTATTCAGTTTTCATTTTATAAAATCATGAATATTAGGCCTAATTCAGTAAATTCTGGAAAATGCATGGAAAATCAGAGTAAGTTAGCATTAAAAAAGCTGATTAGTGACTATATTTTAAATATATACCAACTAAGAAATAATGTACAAAAATAGCAAAAAATATGTATATATCATGCATACAAAGGAACTGATATTTAGAAATAACTTTGATAAACATTTAAGATAGGGTAGATGCAAGCTTGGGTGGTCCCATATACAAACAGTTTATTTGAAACTGTATACAGGATCAACCGTCAAGATTAAGCCTGATATCAATCAATCAGTCAATCAAATTTTATTTAACCAGGCTTTATACCTTTGAGTGAGCTCCTTTGCAAGATGGTCTTGGACAACACAAATACAGTTGACAGCAATACAGTGGAAACGTTATACAGATACACAATAAATACATATAGTTAGATACAGTCAATGATTCATCTTAAGCATGTTACAGGAGATACAAGCTACAGGCTCAAGGAATAAACATGTTATAAGAGATACTAGATACAGGCTCAAGGGATAACATGTAATAATACAATAAAACCTGATAGTAAGTATAGGCTAAGGAAATGGAAAGGGGGTGGGTTGATGGCAAGGGGGAGAAGCAGGGCATTTATGGAGAAGAGGGTAGAGGTAAAGGGAGGAAGGAGCAGGAAGTGCTAAATTGACAACACAAGCAAGTGCGGTAGTGGATCAGTAGTGGTCTTAAATAAATTATCTGAGACATGAGCAAGTGTCTTTCAAGACAGGTGTGAGAAGGAACTTAAAGATGGATATCCCTGGTACCATAGTAATCTTAAAGGTCTTCTGCAGTGAGATCCATAGGGAAGGAAGAGCAAAGCTAATAGCGGCAGCTATGATGAAATGTTGATGCTATGGGTGGCCAAGTGAAATAAACAGAAGGAAGAAAGAAAAAGCAGTGACAAGCAGTCTCTAATTTTTAAAGATGAGGGTAAGAGTCTCTCAGGGTAAAATACCCTGTAATTCCCCTTCAGAATGCTGAACATACCCTAAAGAGTGAGTAGCTTTCTAAATGTTGTTCCAGAGTGTGTGTGTTTAGGAAGGCTCCAACTGCAGCCCTGAGTGGTAGGTACCTCTAAAGGTCAGTGATTGAAAGGTAGCCATGATCTCCATGACATGGTCAAGTAGATCTCTCAAGTGGTAGATGGCTGCTGTTGCCCAGCTGGTTCTGAGGTAGGACAACCTCAGTCTTAATGAGCATATAACCCATAGGTAGGAGAGTGGGGTGGGGAGATGGGGTGTTTGCCAGCAGCAGGCTATTCATGGCTTTCTTTCAGTCTGCTGAAGTAACCATGAGTGTTGGGAAGTGTGTGAGGTGGCATGGAAGGGGCCATCTCCACAGTGTGCTGAGACATCTCTAGCATCCTAGGATATTTTTGACCAGTATCCATGGGGGTGAGTTGCTTAGATGTGAGAATCACTGTTAAGCCTGCTGGAGCCAAAAAGCTAAATGGTATCCCTTGACTCAATGAAGCTTCTGATACTCTTGAGGAAGCTAAGGCAAAACCAGTGAAGTTACCGGCGATCTTGTCGCCACCATCCAGTAAGATTTTTAAATTATATTGTTCTGCCATGTGCATATTACTTTTTGTAATGCACTTCATTTATGCACTGAAATAAAAGCTATTAAGCAGTTTTCCCTTAGCTTGATATCGGTCTTTTTGTTTGCTAGTTCTTGGTTCTGACCAGACATGAGAATTCTATTTGGGCATCCTTTTGTTTGTCTCACTACATGCCCAAATCAAAACACTCAGCACAACATATGTTTTTGCAAATTCTGACTGTAGTACTCCTTTAAAATGTTAACTCTTGAGGCTAGGGATATTCTCAGCTAGATACTGGGAGTTTTTGAAACCTTAATAGCATTAACAAACAAAAATTGTGTGTGTGTGTGTTGGGGGGAGAAGACAAAAGAAAGCAATTTAATTAAATTAAAAGAAATAGCCTCAGAGATCATAATATTAAAAAAAAGAAATTGATTTCAAAGTTTGGAGATGTTACATTTTAAAAATGTAAAACACATTTGGATATGGGTGGAAAGTTCAAATATTTACAATATTCAAAACAGTTATTTCTTTCTAGGGTGGAAAAGTGACCCTGCTTCATTAACATAGACATGATGTCACCAGAATACCTTGCTAAAGTTATACTGTAGTTTTTTTATGTGATAGTTTGCAATATGTTATTCTTTTTATGTATGAAATACAACTGCATTTTTCTTTTTCAGGATTGCTGTCATATGCAATACAACAAATAATCTGGGTAATCATAAAAACTGTTTGTATAGTTTAGTAATAATTGTACTAAAATTAAAGACTGGTTGCTTTCCCATGAAACCTGATAAATCTATGATCACCCTACTGCATGTGTAAGACTGATTTTGGAAAACAAAGGTCAGAAGTTGAGAAGCAACAACAGAGTTCATGTTTGTTAGAACAGTGAAGCCAATAAAATTGTTCAATTTACAGAAGTAGCTTTCAATGGCAATTAACTCTTTTTTTTCTTTAAAAAGGAGAAGTAAAACAAAGGTCAGTGATAATAGATATTGCCTCCTCAAGTATTATTTATCATACTTTTTATAGTTAATATAGTAAGTGTTGGAATGGAGGTAGCTCAAAAGGTGATGAGGCCAAGGGATTAGATCAACCACCCCCTCCCCCGAGGAGACCGGAGGTCGAGAGGGCCTGCCCTGAAGCCCTCCCTGCCCGCAGAAGCCCCGAACCCGAGACACACCAGAGACCATCCCCCTTCCCCGAGGAGACCGGAGGTCACGAGGGCCTGCCCTGAAGCCCTCCCTGCCCGCAGAAGCCCCAACCCGAGACACACCAGAGACCACCCTCCCCGAGGAGACCGGAGGTCGCGAGGGCCTGCCCTGAAGCCCTCCCTGCCCGCAGAAGCCCCAAACCCGAGACACACCAGGTAATTTCTACCTTGATTCAGGCTGCTGCCACCACCGTTGGCCATCTGGTGCCTTTTCTGAAACGCCACAAGATCCCCTGCTCAGCACATGAATCCCGGCCAGAGTAGCACCTCAAGTTGCTGCCCAGGCTCAAACGGAGCAGAACTGTTACTTTTGTGCCTGATTTTGAAACTTTTAAAACGAACCAGCTAAAACTATTTGCATTTGCCTGTAACTGTATTTAAAAGCTTAGAGTCACTGCACCCGAGACACACCAGGTAATTTCTTTTTTTTTTTAACACCCAACTTCTCCATTAGCTCCTTATATTGTTTTGCCACTAGAGGGAGCCTGATTAAGTTCGAGCAATTTGCTCCCAATACCTCACTTGTCACATTTTACTGCTCTCTAGTAGCTGTTTTCACTTGGTGATTTATATTAAAGGAGCCCTCTGCTGTCTCTTTCCTCTCTACCTCACTCCTTTCTCTAGTCAAAAATGTCCCCTCCTCCCCTCCTAGCGCTCCTCATGGGAATACTTTGCCTTCCTATCCTCTTTGAGCTTTACTGCTTGAACACATCAACAGCTTCTGCCAATACTTATACTCAGTTTGACTTCTACTACTCCAACATGCTTGCTACTGCCACTCCACTACCTCTACCCCCCTCTGCTCTCATCAGCAAGCGTATTAGCCCAATAGTCAGATACTTTCACCTTCATCTGAAGCCGCCCCCCCTGCATCTCTATCAGGGCGTACCTCATCACCCCGCTATGGTTACTAACCCTATCTCTTATACTATCCGGCAACATTGAGATCAACCCTGGTCCATCTCTGCATCCCGTCATAACCTTGCCCCCCCTGGTCACCACTCTCCCTAAAACCGATGGACTAACTTTCACCCACCTGAATGCTAGGAGCCTTATGGCCAACCTCCCTGACCTCCAGGCTTGGATCTATACTAACGTCCTGGATGTCCTCGCCATCACAGAAACCTGGCTTAAGCCCACAGTGCCTGACTCTCAGTGCCACTTTTCTGGATACAACATGCTTTGTATCGACCGTCCTGGCACTAAAAGGGGAGGTGGCCTTGCCCTCTACTTCAAAACTCACCCAAACATTACCCTTCTGCAGGACCCCTCCTACCAAACCTGTGAAATACTACACTCCTACTGCTTCTTGGGGTGTAAAGAAACTCCATATTTTTTGTACTTATATCCCTCCAAAAAATGCTACACAAGGCATCACTGAACTCCTAGGGTTTCTGCCTTCAGTTACAGGCAAGAATGACATTATCTGCCTTGGTGATTTTAACCTTGACTGGTCCGAGAAAAACTCAGCTAACCTATCCTCCTTAGCTAGCAAGGCAAATCTATCCCAGCTCATACATGAACCCACAAGGGTCTCACGTGGAGCAACTGTGCCACCCTCCTTGACTGGATACTTACCAACAGGACGGAATATGTTGCCTCAGCCGTGTGCTACCTGACACAATTAGTGACCACTATCCCATCTACTGTGTCTGGAACACTGTCATTCCTCCCCTTCCTGCTAAAACTGTAACCTTTCCTAAGCTCTCCCGCCTAAGTCATGAGGACTTCTTAACTGACCTTAACCAGGTTGACTGGTCCTCTCTCTACCAAACAGAGGACATTAACATAGCCACAGAATATTTCAACTCTGTCCTCCTCTCTCTTCAAAACCTTCACATCCCGGTCACCACACGTAGGATGGCATGGAAAGTAACCAAGTGGCTAACACGCCCCCTGCTTCAACTTCTCAAATCTAAGGACAAACTTTGGTCCAGGTGGAAGATCTCCCACCTCCGTGCAGACTTTGAAGACTATCGTGCATTACGTAACAACTGCAAAAGACAAATTACCATTATTGCCAAAAAGCACCTACTATAGGAACCTACTAATAACATCCTCTACAAATCGGCGCAGGTACTGGTCCAAAATTAAGGACATTCTCAGCAACGACAAGCAACAGAATCCAGCTGACATGAACATTCAAGGTGTTCACTGCACCAACCATGACACCATTGCTACGCCTTCAATGCCTTTTTTCTTCTCCACCAGTCGCTACTCTAACAAGCCCACAACCTGACTGTCCCTCTTCTCCTCCCTCGCCCTCCCACCCCTCCCTTTCGTTCTGGCTCCAACCACATACCTTGAAGTTCGCAAGCTACTTAACTCCCTTCCGGCATGTGGGGTCAAGGGCCTGAGGGCATCCATCCTTGCATACTTAAGCAGTATGCACCTTGGCTGACCAGACCTATCACCTGGCTTTTTAACCTCTTGATTCATACGTCTACTGTCCCATCCACCTGGAAAACTGCCAGAACCATCCCTATACACAAAAAGGGCGATGTCAAACTCATGTCCAACTACCGCCCTATATCTCTTCTGCCCACTCTCAGTAAGCTGCTTGAAAAAATAGTCCACCGCCAGCTTGCTGCTCACCTTGACATGTTTAATCTTCAAACCCCGTGCCAACATGGTTTCCGGCCCAGTCACAGTACCACCTCTGCACTTACACAACTTACAAAAGACATCAGAAATAATATGGACCATGGCCTACTCACTGGGGCCGTCTTTATCAACCTGTCTAAAGCCTTTGACATGGTACACCATCCTCTCATGCTAAAGAAGCTCCAATCCATTGGAGCATCTGACCAAGCCCTCTCCTGGTTCCATAGCTATCTTGACAATCGGACTCAGGCGGTAGCATTTCACAAGGCCCTTTCCTCACCCCTAAACATCTCCCGTGGAGTTCCCCAGGGATCCACTCTTGGACCTCTACTCTTCTCCCTCTTCCTAAATGATATTCCCACCATGTCCCGGCATAGCTGCACTCTTATGTACGCAGATGACCTTGTTCTGTACTCTGGGTCAAAATTGGTTGCTGCCATCAACTCCACTCTCACTAATGACTTCCAATTCCTGCAGATCTGGCTCTCTAGCAACCACCAAGTCCTGAACCTAGAAAAAACCTGTGCTATGCTATTCGGATCCTCTAAGAAACTGTCTGCCCCTGTGAACAGGCTCCGGGTTCAATGCCTTGATGGCTCCCTCATCTCAAACACTGAGTCCTTCAAGTACCTTGGGGTCACTTTGGATCCCTCACTTGACCTGTCTCAACATGTCAATATGGTGTGCCGTGCTGTCAATGCTAAAATTGGTGGAGCTTATCACGTGCGCCACTCCCTCACTCCTTCCGCTAGACTTTCTGTTGCGAGAGGTATTCTCTTACCCCAGCTCCAATATGCTCTACCCCTCCTCTTTGCTGCAAACTCTGCTACACTCCACAAATGGGACACTGTCTACAACAACATCTGTAGATTCACCTTAACTGCCCCACGTCTTACCCATCATTGTCTCCTTTACGCTGGCTTAAATTGGCTGTCACCTAAGGATATTCGAGCCTACTCCCTGGGCTGCTTTATTGACTCCCTGTCTAGACCTCTCTGCCCTGTCTATCTTGCCAACCTCCTGACTCCTGCCTCCTGCCTCACAGACCCGTACCCTCAGGTCTTCCTCTGTCCCCATGCTCTTCACTAGACCTTGCATGACAAAAATGGGCGTACAGGCATTTGCCCATTTAGCTCCCAAATTCTGGAACTCACTCCCCCTTATGGTGAAAACTTCAGCCTCCCATCAAGAATTCAAAAACTCGCTGTTCACCCACCTCTTAGCCTCTGGCCAATGCAAATGCTCTTAATTTGCTTTGTCCCATTGCAGGCTGTCAGGTCTGACCCTGAGTACTACACTAATGTTCTCCCATGCAATACGTTTGTCTAGGTGGCTATGAACTTTGATGTCTTTACTGTCCTCAGCTGTCTTATGGTTACCCTAATTGCTTTATTTTACATCCTTATTATGATCTATGCCTAAAATGTACCCTTATGTAACTATTACTGTGCTACCCAATGTATATCTTGTTTTGCTCCTGTACACCTTTATTATGTCTGTGCATTTCTGCATATTGTAACCAATGTCCTGTGCTCTCCCGGGTCGTGCCTGAAAATAGGCAGGTCTGTTGCCTAGCGCACTTACCTAGTTACCAAACGCTAATAAATAAATAAATAAATTTCAGTCTCTTCATAGACACTGTCTCATTGTGTGACCCTAAGCATGTCCATTGACGTCCCTGTGCCTCAGTTGCTTGATGCTGTAAACTGGGTTAAAGCAAAACATCACTGAAAATGAGACACTGCATCTCAGGCAGGCTAGTCTGGAGTACATCAAGTGCATAATAAAGATATTGGACTCCATTTACTGAGTGTTTAAGATACACTATCCCAAAGT
Source organism: Neoceratodus forsteri (assembly GCA_016271365.2). Taxonomy (NCBI): domain Eukaryota; kingdom Metazoa; phylum Chordata; order Ceratodontiformes; family Ceratodontidae; genus Neoceratodus; species Neoceratodus forsteri. The sequence continues at coordinate 1,314,735,062 of CM057450.1, read as the reverse complement.
TTACAGTACTTGTTCCACAGGGAAAAAGTTTCTTATGGAGGGACTCTCATCCTAAGGTAAATTTTCGTATTTAATATACCTAAACAGGATAGGAAATTGTTTCACATTAGCAACTCCTTGGAATGTTCCTGTTTCTAGACCCCCAAATGATCCATAAGTAAATTTACCTGTATAAAAAGTGATGTGACAAACTGCATTTTGCCTTTTTTTTTTTGTGGGCAGCAATCTGTTACAGTTCTCTTCCAGAACTAGTAATTTATAGTTTTGATTATGATATGGTTTGTGTACAGTACACTAAACATGGTTCTCATTGGTCAATAGTTCATGATTAGTACAATATGCACAGACTGTGGCAGAGTAAGAACTGTAAGTTACTTGTTCCATAAAGAGAAATGTGCAGAATGTTGTCCATAAAAAGAAAACCATTCAACATACGTTTTTTTCACTTTAGTGTTTATTTAGGTGACACTAAATATGGATCATTTGTACATATGGATGTCATCTCTTTAAATATGACCATAAGTATCTGCTTCCAATTAGCACAAATTTCCTGCTCCCTTTAACACAAATCTAGTTGCCCCTGACATGTTTTCTGTATATCTCTTCTCATTATTAAGTATAGAAATTATTATATGTATAGAAAAATTATCACCCTCCCTCATGACTCACCTATTCATACTGCTAAGGAATGCAGCAGTCAGAATAATATTTGTTTACTTATTTTATTTATACTTGTTGACCGAGTAAGAACCCAAGAGCATCGAATACCCATTTTCATGGTGGGATCAGGTACAAAAGTACAATATATAGTCAGTATAAAACAAAACAGATACATATGTTAATATACATGCACAATCAAATAAAACACATATATTTTGACATTGTCATAAACTATCCTTTCAAAGTGGACTTGAACCTGAAATAACAGGATATTAGATAAAGCTCCATTGGTAAGGAGTTCCAATCTACTATTGATTTGTACAGAAAACAACATTGTCCAGTAGCTATTCGAGATCGAGGGAGCCTCAGATTACCACTCTCAGACAGCCTAGTAGCACACCCTGAGGAATAAGGCATTAATCCATTCTTAAAATAAAATAATGCATGACTTCTATAGAACCTCCAAAAAGTAAAAAGTCTAACATATAAACATCACACATCAAAAGTAAATCAGTTCAATTTCAAATATAAATCACAATGATGCATAAGACACAGGCTTAATGTAACAAATCAACAAACCTGATTATATAGTACTTCAGTCCTCCTTAGAGTAGTCTTATTTGCTGCTGTATAAATATGAAGACCATAGTCAATGAGCTATAGTATTAAGGATTGGACTAACACTTTACGGGAATGAAAAGCTAAGCAATGCCTCACTTTATATAGTAAACCAAATCTACAATGAACATTTTTAACCCATAAATCAATATGACAAACATAAGACAACAAACTGTTCAACATAAATCTTAAAGTTATCAACTCTCTCAATTACCTTATTATGTAAATCTTTAATTGTCAGGGCTGACAAGCAAGAAGACTGCTTTTGTGCAGACCCACAAAGCATATACTTGATCTTATCCACATTTAATACCAGTCAATTCTCAATCAGCCAATACTGAGCCAGTGAAAAATTATACTCAGCCTCACTCAATGAGGGGGTGCAGGAATTATTAGCATACACAACTATACCATCAGCATGCAAAATAATACACAAACTAGTAACAACTGAAGGTAACTCACTGATAAAGAAACTAAATACAAAAGGGCAAAGGATCAATCCTTGGGGTACCCCAATCCTTACACCCACAAGTGAGGATGTTACAGAACCTAAAGCCACACTTTGTTTATGGTTGGTTAAATAATTTGCAAACCAGCAAACTGCAATATCAAACAAACCTAGCAACCTTGGTTTTAAGAGCAGCAGACTATGGTCGACTAAGTCAAAGGCCTTTAATAAATCTAAAAAAAATGCTACTGCCCTGTCCCCACTATCCAAGGTCTTATGCAGGAAGTTAATTAGCTCAGTCAGAGCTGACAGAGTGCTGTGATCTGATCTGAAACCATGTTGGTAAGGTGTTAAAGCTCTTTGCTGTAATAAGTAATCTTTTAACTGGTCTTTTACTATCCTCTAAAGGACCATGGATAAAGGGGACAGTAAAGAAATTGGCATACAGTTCTTAACCAGTGTCCTAGCACAGAATTAAATATAGGTATAATGGCCCCCTGCTTCCACAAACTAGGAACAGTTCCAATGGTTGAAGAAAACTTAAACAAAATATTTAGAGGAAAGATTATAAGGTCCCCCAGAAGGGCCCATAGCTTTATATCAATTCACTAATTCCCATTATGAGCCTTGGTATTTATCTGATTAACATCACAAGCAGTATCCTCTAATGACATAGTGTGAAAAGTAAACCCATTAGGCAAAGAAGCATCAATAAAATCATCAGAAAGAACATCACCAAATTCTAATCCCATCATTAACTTAACAATATTATTGGCTGGCAGTATAGCCTAAAGGTTAGAGTGATGACCTGTGAATGAGCTTGGTACATCCAGCAGACCTGGGTGTGTTTCCCACAACCTTCAATTGCATACTGTGTGACTCTGAGCAAGTCACTTAACCATCCAGTGCTCCTGGGTCACCCCTGAAAACAGGCACTTGTGCCTAGTGGGCCTTACCCGGTCACCAAAGAAAAAATAAATAAAAGAAAATAAAAATATATTCTATAACATAGCTATATGTTTATCAATGATTCCTATGTTCCTTAGACTGGCTGTCCCTCAGATAGAACCTCCTATAGCCAAAAATATGAACCCATGTTTTATGACTAACACTGTGCCTGATCTCTGAAAAACAGCTATAGTTGTCCTACTACACAAGAAGGGAAAAAAGACATTACTCAAAACTACTGCCCCATATCAATCCTGTCAGCTTTAGCTAAATTGCAGGAGAGAATCATACATATCCAAGTGACTGAGCACCTCCATTAGTGTAATATAATTTGTGGGGAACAACACGGGTTCAGAAAAGGACATGGCACTAAAACAGCCCTGGTTGAGTTCGCTGATGCCATCTACTATGCAAGAGACAGAGGCCTGGTAACAGGTACCATGTTTGGGGACCTGACCAAGGCCTTTGACCTGGTTAACCACAATGTATTAACTCATCGGAGTTTCCAGAGTGCACTCACCCCTGCAAGAGAGACAGCAATCAGAAGTCCATAAACCAATGTGGTGTTAGGTTTTTTTATTCATATTCCCACCCAGCATCTGGAAAACTGTGCAATACAGGAACATAGTGCACACAGGCGCTGTCTCTTACGTTTCACCAGTCAGTACTGGCTTCATCAGAGATAGTGAACAAAACATTAGGATGTGTTTAAATGCATCTCACCCATGATTCAAAAAAGTACTACAGCTAATAATAGAACAGAACTTTTCATCATTCAATTAATTAATTACATTTCAAAGCCCTTTGATATAAAGTATGACAACATAAATATAGCTCCTATTAAATTTAAATAAAACACTTTTAACAAAAAATATTTTACATCATATGTTGTTGATTTGTACCAGCACACCATATTTATATTTTAAAGTTCATAAAGGCATAGCCCATGACATTCATTTTAAGCACATGATCACATTTTTTTTCAAATATCTCCTGGGGAACCTAAGTAAAAAACACAAGAATGGAGTCGGGGGGGGGGTTACGTGATGCAGAATGCCTAAAAGCAGCACTACTCTGGAGCTCCTTCCTAGTGACCGCTATTAATCTTAATTTTGCCCTACTATCTTTAGAGGGTACAATTTAGACGTCGGTTTTAAGCTTCCTTAGCATTCTGTATCCCAGTGGTGGTGTTTTGGCTGGTTTGTAACAGTGTGACCGGCTTTACAGCCGAAATGGAAGCTGAGATGAAGCAGGCTGGAATCCAACATACTCCGCCACCTACCCCAGAGAAGACGTCCAAGAAATCAAAACATCAAAGCACTGGGAACATCTCTAAGTCTGGTTCTTCTGGCACCTCAGTGATTCCCTTAACTGAGGATTGCTTCCTCCAGGAATTGCTCCCATTTAAAGAAACCCTAGAGGATATCTTGGCAGAGCTAAAATCTATTCGTGGAGACCTCAGTTCTCTATCAACAAGAATGGGAGACTCGGAAGCGAGAACTTCCTCTCTGGAGAGATGGAGAGAGAAATCAGATCCAGAAATCGTTCACCTGAAGCAACAAATTAGCAAACTCCAACTGAAAACTGAAGATCTGGAAGGGAGAAGCAGAAGGAATAATGTGCTGATCTTGGGTTTACCTGAATTGGAGGAAGAAGCTGATACTATTGCCTTCCTACAGAAATTCTTCCTTAAGACTGTTGGCCCTTCTCCCCTCAACCCACAGCACCACATTGAGCAAGCCAATCATTCCATGAGACCGAAACCCCCACCTGGTGCATCTCCAAGGCCTATAATTGTGAAATTCCTAAGTTTTTGGAAAAGCAGCATGTGTTAACCAAAGCGAAGGAGCTCCAGGCCATTTTGTGGGGTAGCTCCAAGTTGAGGATTGCCCAAGATCTTCCTTTTGAAACGCGCCATAAAAGATCTGCTTTCCACCCTATGGTAAGCAAGCTAATTGCAGCAGGAATATGATTTAAGATGCTTTACCCGGCCAAGTTACAGGTGGCAATCGATGGAGCGTGGTATTCGTATGAATCTTCAGAGCAGGCAGCCACTGATCTTCCCAGCAAATTACCTAACCTGTTTAAAGCAGGGTGAACTTTTACTGCAGCTATCTGAGGACTACTGTTCTTTTATGGTGTGGGAGTTGATTATTTACCTTTTTGGAGTTTTCTCTTTTCCCTTCTCTCTGGGACTCTCGGGGGTTGGTTGAGCAGGCAGGGGAGGCTGATGTGAGGTCTAGTAGGCCTGGATTTGGCTCAGTGGAGTGTTCTTGTGCTCCTGTAAGAGGGTGGGAGGGAACCTTATTTCAGGGTGCATTGTTGCATGTTGACAGCACAGACAGACCAGTTGGTCCCACCGGTCTGTATGTCTCCCTGTCACTTCGCATTTTTTCAGAGCTGGGATTGCCCTGGGGCAGCTGACAAGTGCAACAAGTAATTGGGAGTCCTGGGGACTCCTCCCTTCTGAATGTTGGCCCTTTGGGTAAGTCAATTTCAAAACGCATTTACTTGGGGCAACAGCCTCATTGGAAGGGAGTAGATTTGGCAAGGTTTGCGAGTGAGCCAGTTTGCAATCTGATTTCAGGGTTCCCACAACCATTTCAACATGTAAAGCCTTTACTAGTTTGAGTAATGTTACTCTAGTTAGGGCTTTCGTTTGTGTTTTTTTTCCCAGGGGGTTGATGGGCGGGGAGGCTTCGGGATGGAGCAAGCTTAGGGAGTGATGCATAACACACCAGGGAAGGGGGCTAAGGGTGCATTTCCTGTGAGGTATGGAGATCAGAGAGCGCTTTGACTTTTTAGGTCTCTCTTTCCGGAATCAGTTCATGGCACTCTAGTCCAGATTTGGCACTTGAACGTAGACTATCCTTCTCATAGGAATGCAGCCTATTGGGTCTGGTTCTCGATACAAGTAATAAAGATACTGAAATCTTTTCTCGTATACAGGTGGGGACCTTTTGTATATCAGTTGAAGGGTTTATGGGGGGAGGGGGGATTTACTGTCCTGGTCTCTTCCCCACTGACTACACGGTCTGAGACTATTACTGGATGGTTAAGGTTTTCTACACTCTCAGTAACTCGAACATCCTAAGAACCTCTTTGGGAAGGGAAACTTTTTCTTACTAATTCTTCTCCACAGGGGTTGTTTGGGATGAGAGTGGGATTGGAGTGTGCCTTCTGGGGTCATTTGGTCAGTTAGTGGTACATGTTCTTTTTTCATTTAATAAAAAGTAACATGACCTTGGTGCCAATTAAAATTGCCACATGGAATGTCAGAGGCATCAGAGATCTGTCCAAAAGATATCATGTTCTCAAAAATTGCGCTCTTTTAAATATTGACATTCTTTTGATGAAGGAAACCCACCTCATGGCTTCGGAAACAAATGGGCTACGTCGACAGGGTTTCTCTCAAATTTTCACATCTTGTGAGTTGACATCTAGTAGAGGGGTGGCAATTTTGGTCAAAAGACACATATCTTTTGTGGCAGAAGAGAGTCTAGCAGATCAAGAGGGTAGATTTATTATTGTTAAAGGCATACTCAATAATGTCAGGGTAGTGTTAGGTGCAAATTATGGTCCAGTTGGAGGGGATGCAGATTTCCTTATGAGTTTGGCCGACAAACTGAGTGGATTTCTGCCCTCCTTGCTAATTCTAGAGGGTGACTGGAATATTGCTCCATCACAGGACCTAGATAAAACTTATAGGCCATTAAAACCCCTTTCCTCTCCACAACTAGCCCTGAGGGATCTTATGGAGTTATTGGGTTTATGTGACCCATGGTGTCTGCTCAACCCCCCTAGTCAGCTCTTCTCCTTCTACTCCTAGGTCCACCGGTCATGGTCCAGATTAGATTTCATTTTAACCAGCACCATTCTTCTAGCTGGTCTTCACTAGACAGGAATTGAACCAATTGTTATATCTGATCATTCTGTAGCATGGATTTTGATTTCCCACGACCTGAACTTTCAAAGGGATACCTCCTAGAAACTAAACACACAACTTCTAAAAGAGGAACAAACAATTTCCCACATTAAGATGCTAATCTCTTCCTTTATAGATTTCAATAAAGGCTCCACAAGCAGGGAGGACTTGATTTGGTGCTCTTTTAAATGTTACATCAGGGGTGAATTCATTAAGCTAGCTTCCAAAAGGAAACAACAGAGAGGCTAGAGTTATTTCATTGTCGAATCAAATAAGGGTTGCTGAAAGCAACTTATCCTCTTCATCTTCCCCAACCGACTTGGAAACCTTATTGAAGCTTAGGAATGAATATGTGGATTTGCTAAGGGAAAAGGCAGAATATGCCATCCTTAAAACTAAAGCTCTTTATTTTGACCAAGGCAAGAAACCAGGTAAAATGCTAGCCCTTCGACTATGGGAAGTAGAAAGTTCTAGACTGATCCCTTCACTGCATTCCCCAGATGGCTCTATTAAAACCTCCCCTCAAGATATTTCCCAGGTATTCAAATCCTTTTACAGGGCCCTATACAGTAAGGGTTTCTCTCAAACCTCCCATTCCCGTATTGAACACTTTCTGGATGGCCTTAACCTCCCCTTCCTGCAGGCCCATCAGTGTGCAATTCTGGCCTCTCCTATTACTTTGGTTGAAGTAGAGGAGGCAATTAATGGGTTATCACTGGATAAATCCCCAGGTCCTGACGGTTTTCCTTCCAACTTCTATAAAGCCTTTTTTAAGGAAATAGCTCTCCTCCTCCTGAAATTATTTGAGTATATGTTCACCTCAGACCCCCTAGACCCCACCTTGCTGGAAGCCACGATAATCCTGATTCTGAAACCAGACAAACCCCATAGTGAGCCCGCTAGTTACCGTCCAATTTCATTACTTAATTATGATATCAAAATTTTAACAAAAATCCTATCTCTTAGAATTAAAAAGATTTGGCTTCATCTGCTGAGTCTCGAACAGGTGTGGTTTGTGCAAGGCAGATCTTCTGCCGACCACTTGCGAACCCTTTCACATATTCTTCAGGTTGCCCAAGACTCCCAGATTCCCATGACTTTAGTCTCACTAGACGCAGAAAAAGCTTTCAATAGAGTAAACTTGGATTTTCTTTGGGCAACTCTTAAGAAAATGGGTTTTCCGGAAACTTTCATTCAATGGATACAGATGGTATACAAAGCACCCACTGCTAGAATTTATTGTAATGGGGTTTTCTCTTCTTGGTTCCCCCTGTTCACTGGCACTAGGCAAGGCTGTCCCCTGTCTCCCTTTTTATTTAATTTATATCTGGAACCCCTTTTACTTAGTATTAAGAGCTTGCCTCAAGTTATAGGTTCTTCAGTATGCCAGCAATCTCTGACCCTTTCAGTGTATACTGATGATATTCTTTTACATTTGGCCTATCCGGAAACCTCGCTAACACATGCACTACAAATTATTGAGCAGTTTGGGCAAGTAGCTAACTATAAGTTAAACTTATCCAAATCAGTAATATTCCCATTAAATACTTTCACTCACCAGGTCAATGTCACTCATTTCAGTTTGAAATGGTCCCCTTTCTCAATCAAATATTTAGGTATACATCTCACTAGAGACCCAGAGGCTCTCAGGAGACTCAATCTGGATGACTTGGTGCTGAATATCCAGCAGGATCTTCAAAGATGGGTCAAACTCCCATTGTCGTTATGGGGTCGTATCAGTATTATAAAAATGAATGTTCTGCCCCGTCTTTTCTATCCTTTAAACTTACTGAACATCTAGCTCCCAATGTCATATTTTCAGCAGCTCCACTCTTCCCTCTCTAAATTCATCTGGCAGTGCAGACAGCCTAGACGGGCTTTCTTAAAACTTAACCTACCCAAGTAGAGAGGTGGACTCCGCCTCCCTAATTTTATTTTTTATTACTGGGTGAGTTATCTGCCCAAAATGGGGAGATGGTTCAAGGTCATACCTGATGAACATTCTCCTATCTGGCTACAGTTGGAGAAAAGGCTTCTGGATATGCATAATCTTAACTCATCCAGAGTTTTTTATTATACTACCTCTGCATTACCTACTCTCATACAAAATTTGGTTGTGGGTATCTCTGTTAAAGTTTTGACTCAGTGTTGGAACTTCTTTAACATTTCGGATAAAAAGGATACTGCTCAACCCCTTACTTTAAACCCTAACATCAAAATAGGAGGGTCACCGCTCTCTCCAGAGTGGCTTCCCCAGTTACAGGGTATTCTAGTGGAAAGCCTATTTTCCCAGGATGCTCTCCTCTCCTCAACCGACATAATAGCCAAATTTAATATTCCTCAGAAACATATATTTAAGATCTTTCAGTTGAGACATCTTATGGTCTCTATTTTTGGGACCACATTTAAGCTGTCCCAAGCCAGGCCCTTCTTAGATCAGATACAGGACTATGCAAACAAGCCCCATGGAATCTCAATGATCTATTCCTTTCTTCTGGGTATCAAATACCCTAATGCCCTTACAGGCTCTAAAACTTGGACTTCTCTTCTGCCAGACTCCACCTTGGTTTGGAGTCAGATCTGGGAGGATATGAATAGATACCTCATTCAAGATAGGCACAGACTTATACAGTATCACATCTTAAATAACCTGTACTATACACCAGTTAAGTTGGCCAAATTAGGCAGGCTACCTTCGGCTAACTGTACACGGTGTGGCGCAACTGAAGGGAACCTGATACACATTTTTTGACATTGTGACAAGGTGGCTCCATTATGGAACACAATTCAATCCAATCTAGACCCCCTCCTGGGATTGGACACACTGTTTACCATAGAAATATGTATCCTAGGGATATTATCCAATATTAGGGTTCAGGAGTGCAGATTTCACATGGCTCTAATTTCCATGGTAGTCAAAAGACTGGTTCTCAAGCACTGGATGGACCAACTGGTTATATCATATGCTGAATGGCTGAAGGAAATGTCACATTGTTTTAATACTGAGAGGTTAATAGCCAGCTCCTGGAACCATATGGCCTCATTTAATCATAAATAGGGTAAACTATATGCTTTATATTTGAACTAAGATCCATGTAATGCATGCCTCTGACTGCCTCAGTGTGTTTTACCTTTTTCTTGGTGCTTGTTACTGATGGAAATTAATTTTTTTTGTATCTCTTTGTTATGTTGCTTTAATAAGGCACACTCCAGGGGAGCGGAGTGGGGAGGGTACTGGGATTGGGGGTGGGTGGAGAGGAGGTTAGGTGTAATGGTATATTATTAATTTGGTTATATTTGATCCAGAGACAGTCTGGTGTCATGTTACCATTAATCTATTTTTGTTGCTATTTGTGTGTGACTAATTTACTTTTTTGTTATATAGTTTGTGTTATGACATAAACTAATAAAGATGTTGAATTTCAAAAAAAAAAAAAGAATGGAGTCAGCATGATTGTACTCCAACTCTCCTTGTCCCAAAACATGTTTCAAATGCATGATTCTGCTAAAGTGATGCTTCAGTGTGGGGGAAGAGAAACACTTAGAATTATTAAAGCAGTAGATAATTACTTCTATTTTCTTTTCTGCAAAAAATGGTTTTAATTCTAATTTAGCATTCAAACCCGGGTGTGTGACTGCACCAAGTCTGAAAACCAATTTTTGTTCTTTTTCATTCAGTACTGCTTCACAATTCCCACCTCTCACATTCTGAGGCACACATTCTAGGCCTACAGCTGTAACCTTATGGTTTGCTCTGTCAACACAATTTTTAATATGTAAAGCCATTGCATTTCCTCTGTTACCATTTTTAATCGCCAAAATGTGTTCATTTAATGTCATACATATCTTCCTTTTCATCCTCCCCACACAGAACTTTCCACACAGACACATCAACTTGTAGACAAGTGCTTCAGTATTACAGTTTATACTGCTTGTATTAACCCTTAGACAACACAAACTCAGACTCAGATCCCCTGCTCTTGCCTGATTCAAAGATTACCTGAGCAATAGGAAGCAGATGGTGCAGGTTAACAATGCAGTATCTGTTGTCAACACAATCAGAAGTGGGGTCCCTCAAGACTCCATTTTGGGGCATATTCTGTTCTCCATCTTCATTAACAATCTACAAACAGTCTGCAGTACCATGCAGACTCTTCTTTATGTAGACGATGCAGTATTATACACCCACAGCAATGATATTAACATAATCAACCATACAGTGGGTAACAGTTTCAAAAGAAATTACAGGAATGGTTTGTGCAAGAAAATATGGTCCTTAACATCCCTAAATCCCAGTCAGTGTTGTTTGACACCAGACATAATCTGAAAAAACTTAGCCCCAATATTTTTATATCAGTGCTGAAAATGGCACCTGCCTGGAAAAAGTCAGCTCCTTCAAATACTTGGGTGTCTACTTAGACTCAACTCTGTCCTTTGATACCCGTATTCAAAACACCTCTAACCTGCTTCATCAAAAGCTAGGCTCTCTGCACCAGATCCACAAGTATTTAACACATGAAACTGGGACCAGAATAGCTCAAGCAAATCTGCTCCCCACACTGATCTACAGCTCGCTGATAATTGATGCTGCCAGCAAAACAGTGCTGCAGAAAAAGCATACCCTCTATTACTAAATCACTAAATTTGCATCTAGTAGTGATAGTAAAATGCACAATTTCCTCTCACTACACACCTTAAATTGACTTCTTCCAGAGTTCAAAACCAGCCTAACATTTGCTATATTTATCAAAAAAAATCATGCACACAAGTGACCTACTTACTTAACTGAACATATCCCATTTGTCAATATGCCTTCCTCCCATTCAACCTCAAAAAATAACATCACACCTCAGCTGTCTTGCACAAATATGGGACAATGTTCATTTAGCTATTGAGCCACCTCACCCTGGAACTCAATACCCCCTATCAAAAAACCTTAACAGTCTCTGCCTTTACAAAGAAGCTGGAAGACTATTACTTTGCTCTCAATGTCTGTGATTGCTATGGCTAATCTTTCACCCATAACCCTCTGCATATACAATTACTGTACTGTCTGCATCAAATTAATTGTAACCAGCAGTACCTCTACTGCATTTGCACTGTATATATGTATGTATGTATGTACTACTTACTGTAACTCATACTTGTTGTACTCAAACTCTACATTTTTTGTTGTCTGTGCTATTGCACCCAGGTCGTGCCTGAAAAATGTGTCTGTTGCCCGAGCATTTACCTGGTTACCAAAGTCAAAATAAATTAAATTATATATATTACAAAAATTAATGTTCAGATCATCAGCCATATCTTTTGCATCAACTAATACACCAGTAGAAGTAGTCAAGAAGGTTATTGACATGGTCTGAGAGCTACCCAAGAGTTAATTTAAAATTCTGCAGTTTTCAGTGGTCTTATTAGAACTGGTGAATTGTTGATTCAAAAAGTAATCTGCTTCACACTTCTTAACTGCACTCTTACAATGATTTCTTAAGCACTCATAAACACTGAGTGACTGAACTGTGTTCTCCATTCTATAAATTGTCCATGTTCTATCCCACTCTCCCATCAGTGATAGCAAATCAGGTGTAATCCAATCAAGATCATCAGAAGCAAATTGATCACAAATTTGACCACATTTGAAAGCAACAAAGTCTAACATTGAATTATGGTCAGGAATACTGTATAAGTAGGGAGCGGCATGATGGCAGTGATGATGTTCTGCTTCCTGCCACTCCATCATTTATTTCTCATTTTTTAATCATTAGCAAATTTTACTCAAGTTGCTATGAATGAAACTTAGAATATTTTAATCCACAGTCTCTGGATGCATGCCTTTTTGTGGTCTGTAAGGCTACAAATGTAGTTTATCGATGAATGCTGAAGTCAGATGACCGCTGATTTACGGTTTTGGCATTTTGCGTTCCAATGGATACTAATTGAATTTATGTGAGAGAGTAAAAGAAGCAAATTCTCTCTCTTTCTAAGCTATGTTAATTTTGTTCTTTGAGGTACCAAGTTAAAATGTAAAGCGTCTAGACAAATGGGAAACTTGGTTAAAGTGCTTTATTTTTTGCTGCCTGAAATTAGCTGAATGAAACTTAAAGCATCTTTCAACAGTTGGAGCTATGGCTTTGCTGGGCTTTTTGCTACACAAAGTTTTAGCCTTATTGGGCCCCATTCAGTAGCTTCCACTTGTGCTCGAAGATGAGGGAGTTTCTTGCTTCCTGAAGTAATGATTTTTAGATAATTCAGAAGATTTGGAGAGGTCTACTGGTGATAGACTGTGACAGCTTCTGGCTATGAACAGGGAGCTCGGCTGAACAGACAAGTGGAAATGCAAATGTACGATAAAGTGCAGAAACACCTAAAAATACTGGCTAAAGGTATGCTATAATTGCCTAGGGCTGGGGGCTCTGTTATGTACTAAAACATATTGAATTTACGATGCTCATTGGAGCATCCTTCCTCTTCCTTTTCTAGATGTGCCTCACAAGCTCAAATGGAATGGAACGCTAGAATGGGTGGTTAAGCCTGAACTGCCAGTCTACAAAAAGAAACTTGACATTTTGAGGAAAATACAGAGGAGTGTTTTTTTCCAAAGGCTGAGTATGTTATCTACAATAACTAATGTTTGGTTGGCTGTGGTGGTTTTTATTTCACTGTCTCATGTAAGGATGCTGCTGGAAAAGGAGGAAGTTAATACTGAATGCAGCTTTTATGAAAAGGTACAGTTTTGCCACTATATCTTGATCAATTGGACAGACCTATAGACAAAACATCTGGCATTTGATTTAACTTTAAAAATGATCAAGGCATGCAAATAAAGGTATAAAAGATAAAAAAAATAGTAAAACACTTGTATACCTTGTCCTGAGCTTTGATAGACTCCAGTATCCAAAGGGATCCTGTAAGTAATTTTTTTATTTTTCATAGCATCACAAGTATTACCATAGCATCAAAAGTACTATTTATTTGAATCAGTAAACCAGAGTGTGACTCACTAAATTGATTGGAGCTGCTAGAAGGTTGTTTCTTAAGCAGTGTGGATTTTTGATGTCAATATTTTCCCTAGCAGTTTGTTGTAATTAAGGACATGTGATTTCAATCACTTAATAACCCCCAGCACATGGGGAGACTCTGATAGAGATCCAGGGGAAAGCACTATGAAAAAGACTAAAGGAATATAGGCACTAAGTGCTGGCCATTTTAAACCCCGACACTGTTTCTTGAAGGGCAAACTTACTTGGAGACCCCTGTACACTTCCTGCCATCTTCATTGAAGGTTATCAGTGGTAAGTCACAAGGAGCAATTCAAGGAAATAGATTTCATTGATGGAGGGAAATCCATTAAAAATATTTTGAGGTCTAATTATAGAATGATGTATTATACGTGTTTGCACTTTGCGCTCTTTGTGTGTGGTAACATAAAAGCTCTCAACACTTGTAAAGTGAAATCTTCTTGTACATAAACTTTCCTTTGACTTAATGAATTAGCCAGGCTTATTGAAGATTATAGATACATTTTACTGGTATGCACACAGCTAGTCTCAAATGAACTTTATATTAAAAAGTGGCAGATATTTCCTGAATTTCAAATAATCTGAACCAGTTTTGCAAATGTTTAAATTATGTGCAATAATACTGAATGTGATGGATGTTATATCGCTCTCAATACATGAAAATGTTTTATGAATTTAGCTGTGAAACTTCTGTCATAATCTCTAGTTCAAATGAAATAAATTTCCTTTCAGTTTGTAAATTTGTTCTCAGTTAACATAATATCAGACAATAATGGAGTCTGGCAAGCTTTATTACTTTAACAGAATTAAGTGACTGGAAATTTAAAGTATTTACTCAATCTGAATTACTGTCAAATTCACAAATTAGACAGAAGAAATATAAGGCAGGACTTCTGTTATTTGATATTTGATCACTGTCTAGTTTCTGAAAATGTGACTGGTTATTGCAGTACTTTTAATGTCAAAAGTGTTCTTTTAATATAGTGCGATATTTTTAGATGTTTTAGGTGTTTTTATGTTGTAATGGTTTTTAACCAAATGACAATAAACTTGAATGAATGAATGAATGTACAAGTATGACCAATCCAGAGAAGCAATTTGTGTTCTAAAACCAATAATATCCAGATACTGAAAGGAACATGAGTGTATAAAATTAGGTGGCAAACAATGTCTCTTTACCCTCTAGTAGCAATGAACTGAGCTATGATCACTCAGTGAATTGGAAATGGGCATACCTGAAAATATTCAGTTGGGTGTATTTGGTAAAATTCAATCAATAATGGATCCAGTACTTGATTTATAATTAATATGAATAGGACTATCAATCAATTGTGATAAGTTCAATCTAACTGACATCTTTAAATTTAATATTGTTTTTATCAGCCTAGTTTATGTTAGCATCCTCTATTAAAATATGTTCCTTGGTGTGCCCATAGGATAGAATCAATTTAGACAAAAGTGAAAGTCCCTCTTTGGCTGTCCCTGGAGGAAACTAAAAAAATACTCATATACTGTATATGTATATATATATATATATATATATGTATAGGTTTAGCACCTCCTAAAATAAGCTTAACAGATAAATCACAGCCATTATAGGAGTACAAAAAGTCCTCCTGTGCAGCCACTAAGTTAGACTTGATAAACATTACCCCCCCCCATTTACCTATCCTACCCCTCCTGAATAATGTATAATGAGCCAGGTCAACACATGAATAATTAATCATTGAGCACAACCATGTCTCTGAAATGGAAATAATATAAAAATTGTTAGCAATGACCCATGCTCTAAAATCATCAGTTTTAGATGGTAAGTTTTGAATATTAACATGTACAATAGATAAGGCCCCTTTCTGTTTAATGCCACCAATAAATTCAGAGGTCCATACCTTCAAACCTCAGTCACAAGCTGCAACAATGGCAGCTTGTGCCAAGTGCTGATGCATCTGGGACCCTGTGCCTTATTTTCCAATTGATAGGGTCCTGGTGCCTAAGTCCTGCAGCATATGGCAACAGTGGCAATGCATCAAACAGATGGTGCACCCAAGAGTTGTACCACAACAGCTGCAGGGCAGAGGGGTGGCAGCTGCACCCTCACACAGGGTCACAGTACTGGCTAGTGCACCCCCACCACTACCACCATTGAGCTGCTGGTATACATAATCCCTACCACTCATTACACTGGTGATCCAGGGCCTCCTCAATATGCCATGTTGTGCATACCTATATATTATGCAGTCCCTGTTGCATTAGTGCCTCCCCAAGCCCAGATATGTCCCTGCTGTACACAGAGAATGCCCCAATGGTTATAACTGTAATTCCCTTGTGTCCCCCCATATGCCCATAACAGCACACCACACTCCATTCCGGGTCCCTGCCCCCAGCTCAATATGCCCTCATAGCAGATACCATCATCACTGGGTGGTCTACTGGCCCCCCCAACCACTCCACCTGGAAGGAAGTATCAACCACCCCATTACCTCCCCATCCCATACCCTGATCTGGTGACTGGCACAGCACTCCTAACAACACCACGTCCAGTCACTGAATGAAATGGCAGAGCGTGTACTGTAGTTCATTCAGTGGCCAGCCATGATGGTGTGTGGAGGGCTGTGTTGGTTCCTGAATCAAGGGTGCAGATAGGGGGGAGTGGGGTGGTGGGTTCTACCTGCCAAGGTGGAGGGCCACTAGATTGTCAGGGAATATTGTCTCCTCACATGTCAGTGAATGAGTAGATCAGGGTGGGTTGGGGGCACTAGATCACCAGGGGGTATATTCAATATTCAGTGATGGGGTAGATCGGGGTAGGGGGCTATAGATCAACAGGGATAGCAGCAATACAACAATATTGTGCAGTTCACTGTGTAGGGACAGGTCGGGTGGGCTGGCATACATTGGACATCTCTCCACTTTGTCCCTGGGGAGAGCTTTGACAATTGCAGATTTGGGGTTGTGGTGGCCAGGGACTGCCAGAAGAGCCCTAGCACCATGCCACAGCCACATTTGTGGTGGAAGGCTGGCACTAGCACACTTGGTGCAAGCAGACTGCTGATTGACACAGGCTGCTTTGTAAAATAGCTTGTGGCTTCACCCTTGGCGCATGGTGCTTGTTGCGTCCAACATGCTGGATGCAAACACCTTGTGCCAATCTAAGGGCTTTAAAATCCTGCCCAAAATATTTAGCAAAAGTAGGCCCAAGATTAACCTTAATATTCCCAGATTCAAACACTGGCAGTATCTGTACTCAAGTAAAATTAGCTGAATTTAGTTGCTTGATTGCACCTTTAGTGAATGAATATTTCTGTGACATCTGTGAAATCACAACCACTTCCATGGCAAATGATTGTGACATCACAAATACACAATTAAGATATTTCTACATTTGTCCCAGCAGTAAGGCCATTGGTGACTGGTTCAGTTTTGAGTTGATCCTCAAAAATTGGGTTTAGTGTCAGTAATTTGGTAAAACCTTTTCAGATCCCAATGCAGCAATAGGCATGGGTTAAAGCAGATTACCAATAGATGGGTTAGAAGCCTTGAGGTCAGCAATTACTATTTTGTTTGTAAATATATTGTACTCTCCCGGGTCATGCCTGAAAATAGGCAGTTCTGTCTAGTGTACTTACCCGGGTACCAAAAGCAAATAAATAAAATATTTTTATTGTAAACAGTTGGGGTCATATACAGTAATGCTGTAGCTTACTTGTGTCAGGCAGTGTTAAAAATTCACTGCTGTGGATTGTTATGTTTGTGGTGTTGTGACAAAGTCGGCAACCCAGTAAGACCACTACAGCCTGGTTCTGAGCTCTAGTAATACTTAATGTTCATTGATGAGCTCATAGCTTATGCCTTCCTCCCAGTCTGTGTTTTATTTCTATGCTACTGTATATCTGTCCCTATTAAGTTTTAAATTATGTACTAATAGCTCACACAAAAATTATGCATCAGAAACATAAAATGAAATGAGGACATTACAGTCAGGACATTGGATTTCAAGTCACACTATTTTACCATCCCTGGATGGAGATTTCTATTTATTTATTTATTTATATTTTTAAACTTTTTAAACAAATCTATCTTAATTTTAGCATCTGGGAGTGAATGTTAACTTGCAGTCAAGTGACTACATGAGGTCAGACTGGAGAACTGTGAGTGGCCAGTCACTCATTCTGTCACTGTGGCTGTAATGGGGTGGCAGGTGTTATTTAACTGACAATGACTCTGAGTGACTAATTCACATGGTCATCGTGATTACAATAAGAAAGTCATCATAGTGTCCATAGGAAGACAACTTGTGGTGGTGGTGTGCACTCGTATAGTCCTTATAGTGCTGCTACTAATGGGAGTGGTGAGCTGGACTTTGGTGACAATGACAGTTGGAGTCCAGGGAGACTTGCTATGAGGAGGTGCAGGAGTGAAAATAGTAGAAACAAAAACACACAGGCAATGACAGCAGAAAAAGACCAGCAGTAGATCCAGTCTGCCCAAGTTCCCTATAAGCCCTGCAACCTAATGTTCTTCCTGGGTACCAACCCTCCCTGTCCTTGGTGTCACTTGTTGGACATGTGCTTCATCAAATGAATCACTGAAGTTGATTGATGGTAAACTGAGTTTAAGAAAGGTTAAGAGTCTCTGGGTTGAGCCTTGAATGATACAATGAGGCAATATCTATATGACAATGTACACTGAAACATCTTTCAGAAGTGATAAGTGTTCCAGGCCATAAGACAATACACACAACTTATTTAGCCAGTGGTGGCCAAATGAGTTGCCTGTCATGCCAGAATTTGATTGGATCACCATTTCTGCTACATATTACTTTTGCTAGATAAGCATGTTTAATGTTCTTTGGTAATATCCCTAAGCCTTTCTGATAATTGTCTAAATGACACCAGCATTCAGTATCAAAATGCTTCTAAATGTCATTTGTTGTCTAATAATCCTCATTATCCAAGTCTTCAATGTCATCATCTTCACAGCTGGGACTGGCACCATGAAAAGACAGCAGAAGAGAAGCAGCAGGATGACCAAAAGGTTACATATGCCAATTCTTTCTTTAATATTGCTTTAATTAAATACATTTATAGGAAGTTGAGGTATGTTGAGGTATAAACTGAATACTGGAAACCAATCCCACTCACCTTGATCAAATCAACACATCATTCAAGTTGAATGTTTTATTGTGATCATACATTTTATCATCCAGTGTATAATAATCTTCATTTCAGGCTCATCACCCTTCCTCAGGAAACTGGTTTCTACAATAAAAATATATAAGGAACATATTTTAAACTTGTTTTAAACATAATTATGACAATATAATTAATCATATATATATATATATATATATATATATATATATATATATATATGTGTATATATATATACACACACACATACAAACAATATAGAACCACACTGTAGCACCCCATGTATAAACCAAAATTATCACCTTTTATCAGTTCTTTTTTGAAATATTTTCCATTTTTTATGTTCTCATGTTTGACTCCCTCCACTGTGAAGCTACCACAAAGAAACAGAAAGTAATGCTAGACCAATTTCAAATGATATTAACTTACACATATTCTCTCTTACTTCATTATAGATTAGATGCTAACCTTTTTTCAACTGTTTCATATCACACTTTGTTTCCATGCCACAATAATACACAACGTTTTGTGTTTCATCTATAACAGATTCATACCAGCAAATTATATAAAAGCAGTATCTCTAAACTGTTAATTTCAAATACTTTGGCATATATTTTTTTTTGATAAACATTAGAGTATCTTTTCTCAGGTACCATTAATTCAAGCTGTTAATTTATTCATTGTTCTAACCTGAATGGCCATTCTCATCTATCTGTGCTGTGACTGCATATATAACGCAAGACCCCTTCACTTTTTTCTGCACATAACAAAGCAACATCTCATTATTGCTACTAGTCATTTGTAAAACTATCATAGTCCTATAGCCATATAAACCTTTAATTTTTTGCTACTTACAAACTCAGGCTTCACAGCAACATCTTCGAGGGAGTAAAGAGAGTTGGGGTTACTGATTCTAGTTTTAAACTAATTGCTCCTTCCCTGAATCTGGCACTGATGAATGATGTCCTAAACAGACTTAATGGGTGTTTACTCACCTGGTAAAGGTGATTGTGTTGGTTGGCATCCATGGCACTCCAGACATTACCTCATTGGTTTTAGCCCACCTGATAGGCTACTGATGCACATGACCCAGATCAAGTTTCCAGTATATCCAGGTCCCAGAAACCCCTGCTCTCCAGTTCGAATCTTCCACAGCTGAAATCAAGTTAATTAGTAAACAAGACAAGGAGGAAGAAAACATACGATGAAGTTAAGGCCCAGAGAGAGAGAGAGAGAGAGAGAGAATACTAAGGGGGATGACTAGAGCCACAAAGGAAACGGACTACGACGTAGTAGTAACAATGGCCCTGGGGCCTGTTCTTTATTCCTCTATTATTTACAGTCTAGTTCCAGACCCGAGGGTCCTACTGGTCATTTAACATTTGACATAGACCCGCTATCTGTTTCCCTGTGGGTCTACCCGGGTGATGACTCCCCCCTCTATCCAGAACCGGTCGCTCTGAACACTCTAGAGGGAGGGCCTTGGAGTGCCATGGATGCCAACCAACACAATCACCTTTACCAGGTGAGTAAACACCCATTGTGATTGGTTGGCATCCATGGCACTCCAGACATTACCTCATGGGTAGATAAGAAGCAGTGAGAACTCCGGGTGGGACGACAGCTAAGGGTGACCGGTTGAGGATGCTGCCACCAGGACCTGGGTGGCGAAGGCGGGCCGTATGGCTTGTAGTTGTTCCAACCTGTAGTGTCTTGTGAATGTGTGTATGGAGCTCCATGTGGCTGCCTTACAAATGTCCTCTGAGGACACGCTGGCTCTCTCTGCCCAAGACGTGGCAACTGCCCTGGTGGAATGAGCCTTGATCCCCTGGGGTGGAATCAGCCAGTTTGCCGTGTAGGCGTTCTGGATGACTCGCTTTAGCCACCCGGCAATGGTGGTCTTGGAGGTGGCATTACCCTGCCTCTGTCCCTTTGCAATGATGAACAGCCTCTCCATCTTGTGAATGGGACGGGTTCTGGCTAAGTACACCGAGAGGGTGGATCCCACATCGAGGTAGTGAGGGGGCACACTGGAGCCCTGTGTGGAACCGCTTGGGAAGGTGGGCAGCTCGATAGGCTGCTCTCTGTGAAAGTTGGTGGAGACCTTTGGTTGAAAAGCCTGGACTGTCCTCAGAGTAACCCCTAGTGGGGTGAACACTGTGTAGGGTTCTGTGCAGGATAGGGCCCCCAGCTCCCCGATCCTCCTAGCCGAGCAGATAGCCACCAAGAAGCATGCCTTGAGGCCAACCCAGAACAGGTCCGATTCTCGGAGGGGTTCGTAAGGTGGCGATTTGAGGGAGTCAAGCACCATAGGGAGGTCCCAAGGTGCAATGGTCGGTCGAGTCCTCGGTCTGAGGATCTCTACTGCCCTCAGGAAGTGGATGGTGTTGGGATGAGCTCCTGGGGGGTATTCCTCAATGAGGCCTGTGGCCGCTTCTATGGTGGACAGTTGCACCCTGAGGGAAGAGTGTGCTAGACCCTTATCCAGCCCCTGCTGGAGAAATAGCAGGATGGTGGCCATGTCGGTTTGTTCGGGGACTTTCCCCTGTTCCTGGTACCACTTGTTGAAGATGGCCCATTGCCTCCCATATGTGGAGGTGGTTGAAGCCCACCTAGACTGAAGCAAGGTGCTGACGACCGACTCGTGGTACCCCGTTGCTCTCAGTCTGCTCCTCTCAGGAGCCAGGCCGTGAGCTTCAGGGTCCATGGGGTCGGATGGAGCACTGGTCCCTGTGAGAGCATGTCCGAGTGGTAGGGTATTCTGAAGCTGGCTAGTGACATTTCCAGAACTGCTGTGAACCAAGCCCTGCGTGGCCAGTAAGGTGCCACCAGTATGACCGTAGTGACCTGACTCCTAATCTTGGCTAGACCTGGGGAATCAGGGAAGAGGCGGAAGATGTAGGAGTTCCCCTGTCCAGGCTTGTGACAGGGCATCCGTTCCTTGTGAGAGGCTGTCCCTGAATCGCGAGTAGTACTCCCCGACCTGGGCATTGTCCCGTGATGCCATGAGATCCATGGACACGGGTCCCCATGTCACTTGTATGATCCGGAATAGGGCCGGGTGTAATTGCCATTCCCCTTGGTTTACCTGTTGTCTGCTGAGCCAGTCTGCGTGGACGTTCAGCTTCCCTGCCAGGTAGACCGTGCCCAGATGGGTGAGGTGAGTCTGGGCCCAGTTGAGGACCATCGTTGCCTCCTTCATCATGGCTCTGCTCCTGGTCCCACCTTGCTTTGCTATATAGGCCACCATCACACGATTGTCGGAATGGATCAGGACTGATTGCCCGAGGATCTGGGGCCTGAAGGCCTTCAGGGCATGGGACACAGCTCTCATTTCCAGAATGTTGATGGAGAGCTTCTCCTCCGCTGGTGACCATAGGTCCTGTGCCGTCCTGTCTCCTAGGCAAGCTCCCCAACCTGAGAGACTCACGTCCGTCTCTATGGAGACTGGGCACGGGGGCTCCAGAGGGACTCCCCATGTCAGGTTCTCCTCCATTGTCCACCATGTCAAGGAGGACCTCACTGCACAGGGTAGAAGCACCACGCACTGAAGGTTGTGTTCGCTGGGTGCCCCCCATGACAGGATGTAATTTTGTAGGGGGCGCAGATGCCACCTGGCCCAGGGTATGAGGTCTATACAAGAGGTCATACAACCCAACAACTGAGCTATCTTGCCCATTGTGGTGCGGTGGCATGCCCTCATCTGGCGTGCCAGCGCCATCAGGTTGCGAACTCGCACTGGGGACGGTTTTGCCCACCCCTCGGCTGAGTTGATGAGCGCTCCCAGATGCTCAATCTGTTGAGTGGGGCTGAATGGCTCTTTTCTCGATTTACCACCCAGCCATGGTCCTCGAGTGCCTGCATGGTGCATCTTGTGTGTATCCGTGCTTGGTTTTCTGACCGTGCACAGATGAGCCAGTCATCCAGATATGGGATGATGTCCAGTCCCCGTTCCCTGAGTCTGGCCACCAGGGTTATGGAGACCTTGGAGAAGACTCTCGGGGCTGATGACAGGCCAAAGGGCAGTGCCTAGTATTGGAAGTGGTGGCCGAGAATGTGGAAATGGAGGAATTGCCTGTGTTTCCGGATGATGGGGATATGTAGATAGGCGTCCTTCAGGTCTATAGACATGACAAAATCGCCTACCCGGATGCATTGCAGGGTGGACTGGATGGTCTCCATCTTGAAACGGTGGGAGACCACATACCGGTTTAGATGTTTCAGGTCTGGGATGGGCCTGAGTTCCCCCGATTTTTTGGGCACTAGGAAGAATAGGGAGTAAACCCCCAACCCCTGCTCCGGTAAGGGAACGGGCTGAATGGCCCTGTTCTGAAGTAGCTCTGACAAGATCTGTTGGATTTGATGCGGGGACGCCCTTCTCCTGGATACGGGGGAGGAGATGAATCTGTGTGGAACATGGGCATGTGACAGCTCGATGGAGTACCCCCTGGCTACCACATCTTGTACCCATCTGTCCGAGGTCATGTTGACCCAGCGGTGGGCGAAGGAAGTCAGCCTTTGCCCCACCGACGGGTACTGGTCCAGGCTTTGTGTTTTTGGGAAGGGGCAGTCACTGCCGCTTTCCCCTGAAGCCTCTGCCTTGACCTCTGGTTCTTTGGCCCCGGGATCTGAACGTTGAGGGCTGATAGTTCGGGAGGTACGGGCCATGGAAGCCGGTGGAGGTGCCGCTGCCTCAAAAGGAGTGGCCCTGTTGGTGTGTATCCCTTTGGGGTTGGTGTGATCTGTTCCCCCCCCAAAACCTCCGTCTCAAGGAGGGTAGGTAGGGGAACTTGGTCTTGTTCTTGAGAAGGTCTCTGCCCTCTTCCTTTTGCTTCAAATACTCCTGCAACCCCTCCCCAAAAACATGCTTTCCCTTAAGGGGTAAGTTTTGTAACAATGTCTTTGACTCCTGGTCTGCGTCCCACAGTTTCAGCCACAGTGCCCTGTGAGCACGGTTGGTGATGGTGGTGGCCCTTGCCTGGAGTCGCAGGGTGTCTACCACCATATCGGCCAGGTATTTTGCTGCATCTAAGGTGCACTCCAACAGTTCTGCCTCCTTAGACTTAGGGGTGGCTTGTTCCTGGAGTTCCTCGAGCCAGCGGATCTGAGCCCGGGGTCATGTAGATGGCTGTAGTGGTCGCCTTAGCAGTGGTGCCCTCAATCTCAAACGCCCTCTTGAGCATGTCTTCGATCTTCTTATCCGTAGGTCCCTGAGGGCTATCGTGCCGCATGGAAGTACGGTCTTTTTGCTGAGGGCCGCCACTTGGGGGTCGATGGTGGGAGCCTTGCACCAGGCATCTGATTTCTCCCCTTGTACTGGGTACATCCTGTCCAAATTCCTGCGATTTGGCATCCTACCCAGTTTGGGGGATTGCCATTCAGTATTGAAGATGTCCTCGATCGCCAGACATATGGGGAAAGTCTCTGTGGTTGAAGGTCTAAGTTGAATCATCGGGTCGAGCTTTGACTCGGGCCTGCTCTCCTCGGTGTCTTCAGTGTCAAAGCCCATGGTGGCCTTGATGACCTTCATGAGCCCCGGGGATCGTGTCAAACGAGCATAACTTGGAAGTCAGCGAAGGGGTCGTCTGTAGTTCCATATCCTCTGCATCCGAATCCGCTTCATCGTCTTCCTCTGCATCCTCCCTCTCCCCGTCCTCATGAGCACTGTCACACGGAATGTCTGGAAGGGTGTCCTCGGGTTTTGGAAGATCTTCTGGTTGACCCCCCGCCTTGTCGGGTTCTGAACTTGGCTTCGTCCTGTTTTGGGTGAGGGACTCCAGCTTCTCCATGATTTTGAGCATAAAGTTCTGCTGGCTCTCCATCATGGCAACTGTGGCCTGTTGGTTCTGGATCAGGAGAGAGCCCGGTCCATCCATGTAGGTTGCTGGGCCTGGGTTGTTAGCCAGGGCGGGTTCGCCCAGTGAAGAGTCATCGCTCAGCAGGCACGCTGCACAGAGGGGGCCCAGAGTTTGGGGGAGGAGGTTGGCGCTGCATGTGGAACATTTCCTTGCTTTCACCATCTGGAAGGAGAGAGGAAATACTTAGGAACGGAGTCAGCATGGTGGCCCGCAGTGTTTGTCTTTTTTTTTTAAACATTATACTCATGACTCCCTGGGTTTGAGGAGTGCCAGGGGGTTGAGGGGTGCTGTGTGAGGGCCCCTGCAATGCCGGACGGCGGTCTGGTGGTACGGCTCGCTATGGGAGGGAGCCGTGGCCACTGGGAGTAGGGCCAGAAGGATCAGAACCTACTTGGGTCGCTATGGGAGGGACCCTAGTGGTAGACATAAGTTTGGGGCCCCTTGAGAAGGAACCAGAGCAGGAGCCTTGGCGGAGTGGTTGTGGTGGTGGGGATTGCTGTGGTAGGGACCTCCATGAAGGAATCCACGGGTCTTCTCCTTCCACCCGTGAGGCCAGAAAAATTGGTAGAGCCTCCCTGCTCCCCTCGAGAGAAGGGTTTGGGGGAGCAAAATATGTTGTGAGCGGGGGGACCTTGCCCCTGAGGGAGGAAGGCGCACTCTGGACTGTAAGATGACTCCCCGGGTGCTGGCCCAGGTTCCCAGATTGCAGCTCAGCTTAAACAACCCTGACCTGTAGTGCCTCCAGTGTGGTTGCTGTGTGGGAGGCCGGGAGAGTCCCCTCACTCTCCTTCTAAGGTGAGGGCCTTCCCTAAATGGGGAGGTAAGTCTCAAACCCAAGACCATGGATGTTCAATCCATGTGTCCTCCACAGGAAAACCACACAGTGATCGAGAACTCAACCCCCCCGTCCAGGTGCGAGGGCAGAGGTAGCACGGTCCTGGAGTGAGAGGAGGTGTGGTAGGATGTGAGGGTGCGGTAGGCCCAACAGGCCTAAACAACAAAACGCCCTCCACCCCCCATGCAGCCGCTCGGTCTGCTTCCCATTGGAGGCAAGCGACCGTGGAGGATCCACCTTCAGAGGGGAGAAGCAGGGCCTAAGACCACGAGGAGACACCCTGCATGCCCCGCACGGCCGCTCAATCTGCCTACCAACGGAGGCGAGCGGCCGAGGGAAACCACTTCCTGGAGGTGGAGACAGTGAAAAGGGCCTCTGATATTGGAGGCGAGACTGGCTGAGCTGCCTTCCACGCCTCCCGAGATGGGAGCATGAGACTGGGGCTCCACGAGGTCGGGCGCTATGCTGAGAGAATGGGTCTCCCATGGCCTCGCGAGTTGTTCGGAGAGTCGGAATGGAGGGGGACACGAGGGGAAAGGTAGCGTTAGGCCACCAGGCATGGAGTGCTGTGAGGGCGGGTATCTAAAAAAGAGGCCTTCTATAAGGAGTTCTAGGCCCGAGGCGGGGCCTGCCTATAGGCTGCCTCGACCTCCGGGCATTTTACATGTTTAAAAGCAGCAGAACAATTGCTGCACACATTAAAAAGGCACAAATAATATGATCACGTTAGCAGGGGGTGAAAATTCAGATAATTCCCCCTTGCTATTCAGAGTGCATGCTGTGAGTCTCTGGTGTTAAGGCAGGGACTAAACTAAAATTTGCACCTGGTAAAATAGAGAGAAATCCAGGGCCAAATACAATCAGTAACTGATGAAACTGCTTTTTTTTTTTTTTACTTAACATAAGAAACATCATTTGATATATAATACAGGTTTTAAGGTCTACCTTCTAGGAGCCAACAGGGATTCCTGGTGTGCTTCTTGCCTGATCAGATGCACGATTCAAAACTGAGAGCAGGGTTTCTGGGACCTGGATATACTGGAAACTTGATCTGGGTCATGTGCATCAGTAGCCTATCAGGTGGGCTAAAACCCATGAGGTAATGTCTGGAGTGCCATGGATGCCAACCAATCACAATTATCTTGCTTGAGTGCCAGACCTGCTCTCTAGTGGCACCATTGTACCGTAATACTTGGTGTCAAGGGTACGAGCACTCATTTTTATTTATAATAGGTCATAATTTAGATGTATTGACATTTACAAACTCAATATATAACTCCATGATACTTTAAATGTTGTCTTACAATTTGTGTAAATGCTAATATAATTAGAGGTGAAGTCGTTACTGAAACTATTAAAATTCAAGAACGTCTAAAGGCTTTTACTCTAAAAAAGAATATAAAGAATCTTAAAGCTTTTAAAACTTAAGATGTTAATTTGCGATATGTATATTAGAACACGGTTACTCAGTTATAAAGTCCCCATGTATTCAGGGAAACAACAATCACTAGATTTCATGTTTACTAATAAAACAAAGGTACTATTGTAGAGAAAAGAACTTTAAACCAATAAAAACTCTTAAAGAATTGCTTGCCATTCTATAGTTTCATTGAGTTCAAATTTTGGATTATTCATTTGAAAATAATAAATGAGTTTTGCCTCTCTAAGCAATAATTTACTATTGAAATCACCACCTCTGTTATTTTTATAAACCTTTTCTAATCCAAAAAATGTAGTGTAGGCATTTGGTGTCCTCTTTCAATAAAATATCTCACAATAGGAGAAGACAGATCTTTGTTTCTAATATAACCCTTGTGTTCCCCTATTCTTTATTTTAAAGGCCTTTTCATCTTGCCAATGTACATGAGGCCACATGAGCATTTGATGCCAAGTATGACCCCTTCTGTTTGGCAATTTATAAACTATTTTATTTTAAAATCTTCAATTTTACTAATGGAGTTTGCCCTTTAGTGGAGCAAACCATGTTGTCCTGTTGCACCCTTCCCCCCTTATTGTTGTTGGAAGTGGTTTGCTCAGAAGGGAGGGGGAAGGAGGGGGAGGGACAGGGAGCCAGGACAATGGACATACTACAGGAAGGGGAGGGAGTACAAGAAGGTCAGCACAGAGCTGGTTCAGCCACTTTTGCTGAAGTTTCATTTTACAGAGGAATTATAGCATATCAGATTGGTTAAATCAATTGGAGCAGAGGTTTGTTACACTAGGTTAAAGCAGGTAAGAAACCAACAGCTATGTTAACCAAGTAGGAAGTTTAAAAAAAAAGACCATGTTTGTTGGAGGAAGTCTGTTTAAGGTGACCTTGTTTAAAAAAAATGCTGGTGGTTACCTTTGTGAAGTGTTTTAAAGTGCTTAAGGGAGCCTGCGTGAACTTGGTTTTAAAAGGGTTGCACTACAACTACTTGAGAATGTGCCTAAGTTTGTAGTTGCTGAGGAATACTGGCATTTACCTGTGTAAAGAAAGTGGTTAAAATGGGCTTGTGCTAGAATTGCAGGTGACTTTGTTAAAAAATGCTGGTGGTTACCTTTATGAACTGTGTTTTTAAGTGCTTAAGGGAGCCTGCGTGAGCATTTCGTAGCTGCTGAGGAATACTGGCATTTACCTGTGTGGAGAAGTGGGTAAAAGGGCCTGTGCTAGACTTGCTTGAGACTGTGGTTTAGTGATGCTTGCAGAGGAATGCTGGAATTTACCTGCAGGAGGAAATTGTGTGAAGAAATTGTGAGAGGGTACCTTAATGAGACGTTTGAGCTGTGATGAATGGGAAAAAGTGGGTAGCTCCACAAAGATAGGGCCTGGCTGTGAAAAGGGCTGTGAGTGGACAGCAGCAACCACTGGAGAGGGGAGAGTCAGTGGAGTGATGGAACAAGGGGCTGGAGTGGCCATGAGGTGCAGAACAGGTCGCGTTTGCAGGCCATGGAGGGAAGCCGCCTGAACAGTGAATGGAGGGGAGGCTTTAGTGCAAAAAAGCTGAGTGGACTGCAGTTCAGAACTGTTCTGGAATTGGACTCTGCAACTCTCAGGAATTTAGTTCTGTTAGCTCTATGGAACTGTGTGCCTGCATCTGCAAGCTGAGCGGAGGCTTTGCAAACTTTGAAAGAGGTTGCACTGTAGGTGCTTGATGCACATAGCATTAAAAGGGACCAAAGATGGAATGAGGGGATAACTGCAGGGGAATGACTGATGCTGAGAACCAGTAGGAGTGACTGGTGGCCGCAAGCAGGGTGAAGCCACAGGGCTTGATGTCACATGCTGTGGCAAGGGCGAAAAAGGTGAATTGAGCCTCGGATACCATGTGGCGTGACGTCACACACCACAAACAAAGGGGGCGAGGAGCTTTCAGATGAGCCCCTGAAGTGAGGGCAAGAGAGATCAGTAGGACACAGGCTTCTAGGGTACAGGGGGAAGGGATAGCAGCATAAGGGGGAACAGCAGACGCTGCCTTCCAGCGGGTGCAGTGCAAAGGAGAACTGGGCCTGGAGGCCATGAGGCGGGCCTGGAGCCTGCAAGAAAGGACTGGAGCCTGCAAGAAAGTGGTGATTGGGGTGGATGGAGAGGGACCTGCTGGCCATGTGGAAGGCCTGAGGTGCAGAGGGGCCCTGCATTTTTTCTCTACCAACAGTGGGTAATGTAACAGAAAAAATGAAAAGGAGGCTGGTTGACGGACAGAAAACAGACAGTAGTTGTAGATGGTATACAGTCAGAAGAGATGCAAGTCACAAGTGGGGTACCTCAGGGGATCAGTCCTGGGGCCAGTTCTCTTCAATATCTTCATTAGTGACATTGCAGATGGTCTAGAGGGTAAGGTTTGTCTGTTTGCAGATGACACCAAGATCTGCAACAGAGTAGATGATCCAGATGGGGTGGGCAGAATGAGAAGAGATCTGGGATAAACGTGCAAAATGGTCAGAAGAGTGGCAACTGGGATTTAATGCAAAGAAGTGCAAGGTCATGCACATAGAGACGAGAAACCCTGAAGCCACCT
This sequence comes from Neoceratodus forsteri, assembly GCA_016271365.2. Classification (NCBI taxonomy): domain Eukaryota; kingdom Metazoa; phylum Chordata; order Ceratodontiformes; family Ceratodontidae; genus Neoceratodus; species Neoceratodus forsteri. The sequence goes on along the minus strand of CM057450.1, from coordinate 1,314,705,606 downwards.
ATAGGCTGGGAGGGAAGGGGAGTTGCTGGCAGTCACAAAGGAAGAAAGAGACTTGGGCATCATCATCACCGATGACCTGAAATCATCCAAGCAGACCTCTAAAGCAGTAGGTAAGGCTAGGGGGATGTTAGGGTGTATTAGTAGGGGTATCACAAGTCATAAGAGGGAGGTAATAACACCTCTTTACAAGACAATGGTTAGGCCCCATCTGGAGTACTGCGTGCAGTACTGGAGGCCACACCTTCACAAGGACATCAACCAAATTGAGGCAGTCCAGAGAAGGGCAACTAAAATGGTGCAGGGACTGCATCAGAAGACATATGAAGACAGATTAACGGAGCTCAATATGTATACCCTTGAGCAAAAGAGGGAGAGGGGTGATATGATAGAAACATTCAAACACCTTAAGGGCATTAACAAGGTGAAAGAGTCTAACATGTTTAAATATAAGAAAAATAGCAGGACAAGAGGACACAGCATGAGAATAGAGGGAGGCTGATTAAGGGGGAATGTGAGGAAATTCTTTTTCACAGAAAGAGTGGTGGATGCATGGAACTTCCTACCTCAGGAAGTGGTGGCTATGAATACAGTGCAGGGCTTCAAACAGGCATGGGATAGGCATAAGGGAGCAATACAGATGAATATGGATAGGTAGGTCATTGACAGTGTAAAGGTGTGTGGCACATTCATAAGGTAGAAGAAATGGGCAGACTGAATGGGCCTTGTGGTCCTTATCTGCCGTCAACCTCTATGTTTCTATGTTTCTATGAGGCTTGTGGTACCAATCTATTCTGCATTTATCAAGGGAAGGGGCAGAGAAGTGACAGCAAAAAGAAGGGAAGACACCGCTGACGTCGGTGGGTGCAAGGAGAGCAAAAGCATCTGGTCATGTGGCAGGCCTGATGCCTGCAAATCTGAGGGAGGAAAAAGGGCTAGATGGGGATGGGGCTAGCAGGCCAGTTAGCAGGCCATTGGCCCGTGAGGCAGAAGACTGGATAAGGGGCATTTTTAGCACATTGTGGGGGGAGCTATAGGAAAAGGGAGGAATGCCAGGATGGAGAGGGGTTGCTAAAAGAAAATAAAGAGCCACAGTTTGTGGGCACAGTCAAAGCAAGGCAAGTGGGGGGGTAAGGCAGGCTGGGGGAATAAAAAAACAACACAAGGACTTCGTGGGGTTAAAAAGTGACATGATTGGGTGGCTGAGAGTTGGAATTGGCTGATCAAAGCAAGACTGGGACAATAGGGATATTTATTAATAAAATGCCTTTCCTTCAGTTTATTCACAGCTTTATACAAGCAAGAAGGTGAGATGGCACCTAAGAAAAACAAACCCTCAAAGGAAGATGCCTATAAGGCCATTGTGGAACTGGCAGAAAAAGTTAACAAGATGTGGCAGTTGGTGGAAGGGGAGGAGCCAGGGAGATCCGAGGAGAAGAGGAAGGCAGGAAAGGGAAAGAGCAGTGGTGGGAAATGACCAGCGGGGAGGTTGCGGAGCCCAAAGCAACTGCAACCACCAATAGTGGTTCCTCCCCGAGCTGTAAGCCCAGTACCACAGCAGCCCAGTGTACCGGAACCATCAGTACCTCTCCAAGAGCAGGTGGTACTGACACCAGTCGAACCCAGACTGGATCCCCCAACCACAGGAGTTCCTCTGAAGATGATGCCACAGCCAGTGGTGCAGCTGCAGGAAGCCAGGCCAAGATCTCTGGATGATAGCAGGCCACAGGGAACTGATGGGCCCACAGGTAATGTATCAAGCACAGTTGGGAGCAGCATTAAAGAATACATAGGCCAGATTATTACGGCATTGGGGACAAGGGGTTTAGGGCAGATGGAATCGACACTGGAAGAGATCAGGTCAGATAGAGAAACATCAGGAGAGGTGGAAAAGGTGACAGAGAGCATGGGAAGAGGTACTAGGAAGATAGGAACCCCAGGGATGAGAATAGGGGAGCATGTACCTCTAACAATGAAGGAAAAGATTTGGAAAGGGGAGTACATAGACATTTTTGCCCTAGTCAGTAGGGCGGCGGTGGCAAAATGTGAGGAGACGGAAAGTATTAGGAAGAGTGAGATGACAGCAGTGGTAGTTTTGCTGGGCAAAAAAGAAGAGGACAAATTCACAAAAGATAAGACATGGGATGGGTGGTTTGTGGGTTTCGCCACATACTCGGCTATAGTTCAGGAAAAGAAACCAGAGTTGGGTATCCCTCTCATTATGTACTCACTGATCATTAGAAGAGTGAAGGCAAAAGGAGGGGTAGGCTGGATATATTATAATGAATTTTCCGGTGAAGGATGGCAACCTACAGGGACATGAGGTGGGATACAAAGCAGTTAGATTTGTGGATGGACTATGTAACTGATCAATCCACACCAGAGGGAGAGACAGGAAAAGGAGGGGGAGTACCACAAAAATGCTGCTGGGGTTATAACAGGGCATCCTGTTCCTGGCTGCAACAAGTTGTTTCTGACATGCCTGCTCAAAATGTGGGGGGGCACATCCTGCGAGTAAATGCAGGACTATCTGGACACAGGGGCCCTTGGGGGAGGGGGCAAGGTACAGGCCAACAGCCCTTTTGGGAAGGCCATGGCTATAGAAGCCAGCTGTGGAGTAGAGGAACTAGAGGCAGAGGATATGGGGTAGGTGGAATGAAACCTATTAAATAAGTAGAGAAATGGGAGGGGGCCAGGGGGGGGTTATGGGGACAATTTCAAATAGCAAAAACCCCTATCAAAATAGATTTGTGGGTGAGATGGTTAAAAGGTTACCCAGATAGAGAGGTGATGGAAACATTAAGAAGAGGTTTGAGAAACGGTTTCCTGCTGTGATGAGAAGGCCCATGATGGGCAAGAGAGGCTAACAACTTGGGGTCGGTTAAGGGGAAGGAAGAAATATTGAAGACAAAGATAGAGAAAGAGAAAGCAGTGGGGAGAGTAGAAGGACCATACCACCCCCATTACCAAATATGAAGATCTCCCTGCTTGGCTTGGTTCCTAAGAAATAGTAAGGAGAATACAAGGTGATTCACCACCTGTCATTTCCAGAAGGGGACTCAGTGAATGATTCAATAAGGAAAGAACACAGCAGAGTCACTTATGCAACACTGGAAGAGGCCATGCAGATTATTAGGGTAACATCAGATGCATGGAGGCCAAGACAGACATAGAGTCTGCCTTCCGATTGCTACCAGTTAGACAGGAAGATTGTGATCTATTAGGCTTCAAGGTAGGGGACCAGTACTATTTTGACAAGGCCATGCCCATGGGTTGTTCCATAGCTTGTGCCACATTTGAAGCTTTCAGTACCTGTTTGCAGTGGATATTTCAGGAGCAAATGGGTTACAGAGCAGTCATCCATTACCTGGATGACTTCCTGTTAATAGGCAGTGGACGGGAGGAGTCAAAAAAGATGTTGACTAGCTTCCAGAACTTGTGTAGAGAACTGGGGGTACCATTAGCACCAGATAAAATGGAAGGACCAGTAAGGTTCTAGAATTCTTGGGTATCGAGATAGATGCACAAAAAGAGGTTTTTAGGTTGCCTGATACTAAGGTATCAAAACTTAGAGAACTGATTCAGGTGCATACGAGCAGAAAAAGGGTGCAGTTGAGGCAGGTACAGCAAGTAATGGGACATTTGAACTTTGCCTGTAGGGCAATTGGGCCAGGAGGCATTCACTAAATGACTAGTGAGGCCACTGCAGGGTAACCAGACCACACCACTGGGTGGATATCACAAGGGAGAGAAGATTTTAAAGTATGGGAAGAATTCCTCAGCAGCTATAATGGCTCCTCATTTTGGCAGGATGAGGGTTTACTACTAGATCTTGAGCTGTATACAGATGCTGCGGGGGGGGGTTTGGCATGGAGGGCTATTTGAGGGGAATATGGTTCTCTGAGCCTTGGCCAAGCCACTGGGTGAGACAGGAAGGTCAGGGACATCACACTGTTGGAAATCATGCCCATCTGGGCCTGTACCCTGGTATCGGGGGAGGAGTTAAGGAATCAGAAGGTCACATTCTGGTGTGGCAACAAATCTATGGTGGAGGTTCTAAACAACAGGGGTGCCAGATCTGAAATGGTTATGGGAGTGTTGAGACGGCTGGTATTAAGAGCTTTGCAACTGAACATATCATTCAGGGCCAAACACATAGAAGGGGCAGAAAATACCCTAGCTGACAGCCTTTCCCTTCTGCAGCTGGATTGTTTCCGGATGTTGGCACCACCAGCAGAGGAACAGAAAGCACCCATACCGACGAACATTATGGATGTTGGCAAGTGGGAGTGCAAAAGCTGTTTCACAACTCATGGGCACCATGGACATTGAGGGCCTATGAAGGGGTCTGGTGGGCATTGCAAACATTCAGGGCAACACACCATATGGAGGTAAGTGGGATACTTACGAAAGAGCAGTTAGGGAAGTTTACAGTGGACCAATGGCAGAGATGTACGGCTCACGCCACGATGGGGGTTTACCTAGCAGGGATTAGTGTAATTTGTAGCCTAAGGAGATGGAAGGACCCTACAAAGTCAATGTTGATACAAAGAATGATGTAAGGGTGGAGTAGGTTGCAGCAAAGACCGAAGGATGTGAGACAGCCAATAGCAGACCATTGGCTAGCAAAATTAAAAGGGGTACTACCGGCAATTTGCAGATCCAAGGATGAGGCACGATTATTTCACACGATATATGTGGTGATGTTTGCAGGAGCCTTGAGAGTGAGTGAGGTGGTAGGACATGGCAGGAAAGACACAGACGAGGGGTTAGAATGGGGAGATATTACTTGGGGGCAGAAGGAGATACAAATCCTAGTTAAAAGGTCAAAAACAGATCAGGTGGGAAATGTGTACAGCATAACCATTAAGGCTCATGTGGACGGGACAGTGTGCCCAGTAAAAGCTCCATGGGCATACGCTGCAGAATGTGAGATTAAAGAGGGGAGTTGCACATGCGTGGGACGGGAAGAGATAGAGGGTTACGCAACGGCCATGCTAAAAAGGGCATGGAATTCCTGGGCAAGGACCCGAGCAATTATTCTTCTCACTCTTTCTGAATAGGGGCTGCTTCAAAGTGGGAAGCAGCACGGGAAACAGTGAACAGTATGATGGAAAAGGGATGCTGGCAGTCTGCCAGCTATAAGAGGTATAGTCAAGATATACAAGTTTGAGATGAACATGTCAATTTCGTGTGGCTACAGGAGCAAAATAAAGAGCGTGGAGTTTAAAAAAAATATATGCAAAATATAAACAAGGCAGAAAGTTTATTAAGATGTCTATTTGCTTCACTTCTATAGGTAGAGGGAGGACCACTGAAGTATGGATCTGCGGGCACTCATACATTTATTGGGCGGAAAAGAGAGCAGAGAAAAAAGCTGGAGGAAAGCAGCTGTACCAGGATGCCAGACAATGTAGGCTCGTGTGGCGTGGCATCCGAGGGATGAGATGGGCACAGTTGCTTCCTACCCTGAGGGACATGAAGGAAAGGTGGCCCATTCCAGACTTAATTATTGTACACCTTGGGGGTAACGACCTTGGGGAGAAGCCATGGGTGGACACGTATATGCAGTTAAAACAAGACTTAGGGAAGATACTGCAATGGTGACCCAGGGTGAGCATAACCTGGTCAGACATGATACCAAGGAGGGTGTGGAGACAGGAACATAGCCATAGAGAAATAGACAGAGCCAGGTGGAAGATGAAAAGAAGGGTAGGAACTTTGGTTAGGAGTATGGGAGGACACGTAATAGTGCGAGGGGTGGAAGAATGGGTAGAAGAATTCTACAGGCCAGATGGAGTGCACCTGTCAGATCTAGCAATAGACATGTTTAATACTGAAATGATGGTGTTTATTGAGGCATGGAGGAGACAAGAAGGAGATGAATAAAAAAAAGGGGGAGAAGAGGAAGAACCCTAAAAGGGGGGAAGACCAGTCATCCAACACAAGCTGGAGACAGGCTGTAGGGAAAAAGGGGAGGGGAAAGGAGGGGAGAAGGGAAGGAAAAAGAAATATGATGAGAAGAAGAAGAAACTGAAGGACAAAAAGGGGTCTCGGTTCTCACCGTGACCCACCAGAAAAGAGAAGAAGAAGGTGTGACATAGACAGCCAGCTCTGACTGCTTGACTGCTGTATTAATTTTTGTTATTACATATAAAATATGTGAAGGGAAGGTCAGTTCAAGGAAAAGGCTGTCTTTCTGGAACTGACACATCAAGAACCCCAGGTATAAGTTAAAAGGACAGGAGGTATTTTAAACTGCAGAGATCTGGGGTGCAATTACCTTTTCAATTTGCTTTCATCCCAGGAAATAAGATTAGCCATTCATAATGCCCTCAGGGAGATGCTTTGACTTGCATGGTTACCAGGAAGGACTTGTGGGGAGGGGCGTCAGACAGAGGCCAGAATGGACATTGAAGAGGTTTGATGTCTGAGCCAGGGAGGACCCAGATGGATTTGGAAGGTCCAAAATACATTTCCTGGGGATCCCTTGAGTTACATCAGAGAGATCTGAGGTGTAGATCCAAGGTCCAGATGGGATTAAAGAGGCCAATACACTTTTGCTTTGAATTCAGTGACTTAGATCAAAGAAACTTTTGAGATATATGTGTAGCAGAGCACAAACCAGTTCTGACCAGTTAACCTGTGGAGAGGAAAGTCAGTGAGGTCATCTCATATGTTTTTTTAAATATTTTACTTGGAGACCCTGTATTGTAAAATATAGAGTTTGGCACACCAAGGCGGAGTTAGTGACCTCATGAGAAGGCCGGCTCAGAAGTGTGCTTAATTGCTGAAAGAACCTGACAGAGACATACAAGAAAATATTTCTGACTGAGAGAAGAGACAGACCCTTAAAGCACTGAAAGAAAGTAAGCATTAGATTATACCAGTCTGAAGTTATAAATTGTAGGAACTGTACATTTTTATCTGTTTGTTTTAAGGCTGTATGTGTTGGGATATATATTTGTTCTGTTTTGATATTTTTAAAATAAAGATATTTTTTTACAAATGAAACTGCTGGAGTGCCTGGACATTTCTTTTTATTTTAAGTAGAGCTTTTAAAGGTTATAGTAGCACTGTGTATGGGCTTATTGTATACCAAACTGGGAAATGGATAGAGTTCTCTAAAAGTCTTGCATACAGTTCTAAGAGTTCATTTGAAAGACCTGGTTGGGTGCCCATAGGCAAAGATATCTGGCCCCTTGAAGACAGAATTATCTGAGCCTGATTATTGGGTACGCTAACAAGAGGTTATCAGTTTGAATCCCTTCAGGGCTTGAGGCTAAGGTGACTTGAACCCACAAAACAGACAAGAGGGTTACCTTGTCTGTTCACTGTACACAAATCATACACTCAGAGGTTGGCACTTTGGGAGTAGAGGGTTGACTGGCTAAGTGACTTTGTGACAGATTGGTTGGCAGTGGTGGCATAAAATGTTTGGTGGTATACGCTTCATTGTTCAGTGTGTTGCTTGAAACCGTTCAGCTCACTTGAAAAAAAAAGAAAGGCAGTGTTTTATTTCAAAAGGAAACAGAACTATATCCCTTGGCTTACAGTTAAGTTCCCACCCATTTTATTTATTTTTTTTCTCCGAAGTGCCAGTCAGTATAGTATTAGTAGTGAGAGAAGATGAAAATCACTTCTGACTACAGCAAGCACACTGTAGATTTCTTAAAGCAGTTGTGCAGGGACAGGGAAGTCCTGTTTAGGGTGAAAGCCAGTAAGCAGAACCTCATAGAGGCCCTGATGGTAGCAGATACCCAGAGTGGTGAGTCACCAACTGTGACTGAAAGGGACCAGACCTTGAGTGTGGTAGAACTAGTGGCCAGTGAGGGGTCCCAAGCCAATGAGGCAGACAGCAGGGCCACTGTCAGTGAAGGGACACAGCAGCAGGGGAAGGTCACCAGTATCCTGAATCCAGAGGTGCTCAAGTTGCAAATTGAGTTGCAGAGGATAGAACTGGAGGCAGAGCGACAACAGAGAGAGGAGGACCATGAGGAATGTGAGCAGCAGTGAGAGGCAGAGGAGAAAGAGAGCAAGAACACAGAGCTGCAGAGGAGAGGAAAGAGGAGTGCCAGTGGTAACACGAACTGGAGAAACTACGACTCCAACCAGCAGCACCAGGGCAGGTAAGTGGCTTGGGTTTAACTGGGACTGCAGGACTGGGTGACAAATTTAACTCTAAATTAATAGCTGACTTTAAGGACGGGGAAGATATAGATGCCTTTTTAAATGCTTTTGAAAAAGTTTGTATTCAGGCTAAAATTCCTAGAGAGTCCTGGAGCTTCCGACTATCCCTGCTACTTACCGGAAAAGCTTGGGATGCATTGAGTCACATGGACAATAAAGACAGTGATGATTACAGCAAGTTAAAAGCAGCACTACTAAAAAAGTTTGAATTAACTGCTGAGTCATACAGAGTGAAATTCCATAAGCTCAGGAGAAGCCCTGATGTGAGCTATGAGGAACTAGCCATGAAACAACGTCAGTTTTTAAAACGTTGGTGGGAAGGAATTGAGGCAAACACTGTTGATATAATTGAAAATGTGATTTTATTAGAAGAGTTTTGTTGGGCATGACCAACAGAGTTAAAAACCTGGCTAGAGGACTGAGATCCAAAAACAGTGCAAGAGGCTGCTGAACTCTTGTCCCACTCTGCCAAGAGCAGACCTGCTCTGAGAGCGAATGGGGGTGAGTGTGGCAGCACAGAAAGGGAAAAACATGCCTTCAGGGCAGCTAAAACCCTCACTGCCTCCACCGAAACCAGTTAGCCCCAGGTTTCAAAGAAAAGATTTCTCTGAAGTAAGAAATGTTTGTTGGTTATGTAAAGAAACTGGGCACATTGCCAGACAGTGTCTAAGAAGGGCAAGCAATAATACCCAAAGTAGTACCAGAAATCAAGTGGGTTGTTTGTGTGTTCCTGGAAGCATGCCAGTGAACATGAGGGACCACATGCACCTAGTCATGCTAAATGGTGCACAGACACAGGGGTTAAGAGACACAGGGGCATCCCTGACATTGGTAAAAGGGGATCTGGTACAGCCTGGTCAGCTTATACCCAACAAATACATAACTGTACAAGGGTTTACTGGTGAAGAGAAAACATTGCCCCTGGCCAGTGTTCTCCTGGACTGGGGTGAAACAGGGGGAACTGTGCAACAGGTGGCTGTAGCTAACACATTAGCTGTGGATGTGATCCTGGGTAACAATCTCCAGCAGTGGTTGGTATGTGCAGTTACCCGTAGCCAAGCAGCCAGGGAAAATTGTAATTCCCTGAGCACCTCAGAAGCCATTGGGGAAGATACTGAGAAGCTGGTTCCCCAGCCTGTGTCTCCAGAGGGGGAGAGTGATAAAAAGAGGGTAGAAATATCCCCAGTAGCAAATAACCACATAGCTACAGAGAGTTACTCCGAAGAGGGAGGGGTGACCCCTTGTCAGAGGGTTGGGATTGACAGTGATCCTGAGGGCCCTGATGCTAGTGCTGGAGACCCTAGTTTAGCAACTGAAGGGGACCTGTCCAATGCCTTAGGAAGGTGTGAGGGGTTCACAGCTACTCAGAAAAGTGACCCTAGTTTAGAGAAGCTGAGGGCTTGGGCAGACTCAGATGGTGCACAAGGAGGTGACCACAGACATAGGGTTTATTGAGAAAATGGACTTATGTATACACAGGCAGTACAGACAGAGGGAGGGATGCTAGGCAGGCAGCTTGTCATTCCCCAGGGATATCATGAGCAGTTGCTCAAGGTTGCCCATGATATTCCCTTATCTGGTCATCTGGGAATCATGTGCACAATGTAGAGGGGGGACAGCTCAGGGGCAATGTGAGGAAGTGTTTTTTCACAGAGAGGGTGGTGGACGTATGGAACAGCCTTCCTGAGGAGACTGTGTGGTCTAAAACTGTGGGAGAATTCAAGAATGCATGGGACAGACATAAGGCAATTTTGGTGGGGGGTAGGAAGAAATAGGCTGTTGGTTAAATAGGATCTGCAGCTTATCCTCTAGGTAGGGAAATGGGCAGACTAGGTGGGCCAAGCGGTCCTTATCTGCCATCAAAGTCTATGTTTCTATGTCTATGTAGCGGTGGCCCAGAATTTCTCCTGGCCTAACTTCACCCAGCAGGTGAAGGAGTATTGCAGGTCTTGTCACCGGTGCCAAGAAATAGGGAAGGCGGGCCAGAAAACCCAAGCCACCCTGATTCCATTGCTTATAGTGGAGGAGCCATTTCAGAGGGTTGGAATGGATATTGTGGGACCTTTAAATACCCCCAGCTCCTCAGGGGAAAATTTTCATTCTGACTGTGGTGGATTATGCCACCCGGTACCCAGAGGCAGTTGCCCTTTCCTCACTGAGGACAGACAAAGTGGCAGATGCCTTGCTTGGGATTTTCTCCCGTGTTGGGTTTCCGCAGGAGGTAATCACTGATTGAGGGGGTTCCTTCATGTCGGACCTAATGAAATGTCTATGGAAGAAGTGTGGGGTGGTGCAGAGATGCATGACACTATATCACCCACAAGTCAATGGGCTTGTGGAATGCTTCAATGGCACCCTAAAGTCAATGCTCCAGGCATTTGCTGAACAGCATGGGAGGGACTGGGAGAAATACCTTCCCCACCTGTTGTTCACATACAGGGAGGTGCCCCAAGAGTTGACAGGATTTTCCCCCCTTCGAACTCTTGTATGGATGCCGGGTATGTGGGCCCCTAGACTTGATCTGGGAGGACTGGGAAGGCAAGCACACCACCCAGGGAACTCCCATTGTGGATTACATCCTAAGGTTTAGGGAAAGGCTGAAGGAGCTTATGAGGACAGCCCAGAGCAATCTGGCAGCTGCCCAACAGAAACAGAAAGTGTGGTATGGCCACAGAGCCAGAGCTCACTCGTACATGGTGGGTCAGGAAGTCATGGTCCTTATTCTGGTCCGGAAAGACAAACTGCAAGCTGAGTGGGCAGGACTGTACAAAGTGGTTAGGAAGGTAAATGATGTAAACTACATTGTGGAGTTACCTGACCGTAGGCAGACAGAAAGGATGTGCCATGTCAACATGGTGAAGACATAAGTAAATAGGGCTGACATGGTGTTCGCAGTGTAGTTATGGGGAGGGGACGGATGAAGGAGACCCCCTTCTGGACTTGCTGGAAGACAGTAAGCAGGATTCTTCTGTGGAGGCAGTAAAATTGTCTCCTCAGCTGACCCCGGGCCAGATCCAGAAAGTGAGGGCGGTTTTAGCAGACTTTGCCCCCTTGTTTAGTGCTAAGCCTGGACTAACCCCCTTAGCAACACACGATGTGGAGGCAGAGACACAGACACCCATACAGTGGACAGCATATTGGGTGTCGGAGGCTGTCCAAAAGGACATTAGGAGGGAAGTGGAAGAGATGCTGGATTTAGGGGAAATCCAGAGATCCCACAATCCCTGAGCCTCACCCGTAGTCCTTGTTCCCAAGCCAGATGACTCGACTCATTTCTGTGTAGACTATCATGAACTGAATGCAGTCACGAAGTCTGATGCCCACTCTCTGCCCCGGACGGATGAACTCTTGGACAAGTTGGGGGGCGACCTCACTTATGACCATTGACCTGACAAAGGGGTATTGGCAGGTAGAGTTGACGGACAGAGCTAGGGAGAGGTTGGCCTTCATCACTCCGATAGGCTTATTTAAGTTCAAAGTAATGTCTTTTGGAATGAAGAACGCCCCAGCCACTTTCCAAAGGTTGGTGAACCAGGTGTTAAATGGTGCCAAGGAGTACGCTGTGACACACCTGGATGACATTACCATCTTCAGTACCAGCTGAGAGGAACACCTGTCACACCTTAGGGAAGTGCTGGCCAGAATACATAGGGCTGGTCTCACTGTCAAAGCCGAGAAGTGCCAGGTGGCCATGGGAGAAGTGGCATACCTCGGGCTTGTGATAGCCTGGGGACAGCTCCATCCTAACCAGATAAATATAGAAGTAATACAGCCATGGCCCAGGCCAGAAACTCAGAAACAGGTCAGGAGTTTTCTCAGAACAGCAAGGTACTACAGAAAATTTGTACCAAATTACAGTGCCCTGGCTGCTCCCCTATCTGACCTGACAAAGAAAAAATGCCAAGAAAAATCACCTGGGGTCCAGCCTGTGAGGAAGCCTTTACCAAACTGAAGGAGGCACTGGGCAGTGCTCCTATTTTGACAAGTCCAGACTATAGCAAAATGTTTGTAGTTCAGACGGATGCCTCAGACGTGGGTATTGGGGCAGTACTAAGCCAGACATCCAGTGAAGGAAGGGACCACCCGATAGCCTATCTGAGCCGAAAGCTGCTTCCCAGGGAACAAGCATGCTCCACAGTGGAAAAGGAGTGTCTTTCCCTAGTGTGGGCCCTAAAGAAATTGGAGCCATACTTGTATGGGCAGCCTTTTGTGGTGCAGACTGACCACAACCCCCTGGTTTGGTTGTCACAGATGGGGAAAAACAATGGCAGGCTGCTCAGATGGAGTCTTGCTTTACAAGGGTATGATTTGAAAATCATACATAGGGCCAGAGCCAAAAATAAGAACTCAGATGGACTGTCTAGGGTCTATGAGGAGTGAATTGATTTGGGAAGCTCATCCCATGTAGGTGATGGATCCCCCAAATTCAGTCTAGGTGAGGAGGAGTGTGACATAGACAGCCAGCTTTGAGTGCTCGAGTGCTGTATTAATTTTTGTTATTACATATAAAATATGTGAAGGGAAGGTCAGTTCAAGGAAAAGGCTGTCTTACTGGAACTGACACATCAATAACCCCCTGGGATAAGTTCAAAGGACAGGACGTATTTTAAACTGCAGAGATCTGGGGTGCAATTACCTTGTCAATTTGCTTTCATCCCAGGAAATAAGATTAGCCATTCATAATGTCCTCAGGGAGATCCTTTAACTTGAGTGGTTACCAGGAAGGACTTGTGGGGAGGGGCATCAGAGAGAGGCCAGAATGGACATTGAAGAGGTTTGATGTCTGAGCCAGAAAGGACCCAGACGGAGTTGGAAGGTCCAAAATACTTTTCCCGAGGAACCCTTGAATTACATCAGAGAGATCTGAGGTGTAGATTCCAAGGTCCAGATGGGATTAAAGAGGCCAATACACTTTTGCTTTGAATACAGTGACTTAGATCAAAGAAACTTTTGAGATATATGTGTAGCAGAGCACAAACCAGTTCTGACCAGTTAACCTGTGGAGAGGAAAGTCAGTGAGGTCATCTCATATGTTTTTTTAAATATTTTACATGGAGACCCTGTATGTAAAATATAGAGTTTGACACACCAAGGCGGAGTTAGTGACCTCATGAGAAGGCCGGCTCAGAAGTGTGCTTAATTGCTGAAAGAACCTGACAGAGACATACAAGAAAATATTTCTGACTGAGAGAAGAGACAGACCCTCAAAGCACTGAAAGAAAGTAAGCATTAGATTATACCAGTCTGAAGTTATAAATTGTAGGAACTGTACTTTTTTACCTGTTTGTTTCAAGGCTGTATGTGTTGGGATATATATTTGTTCTGTAATTATTGTTCTGTTTTGATATTTTTAAAGTAAAGATATTTTTTTTACAAACGAAACTGCTGGAGTGCCTGGACATTTCTTTTTATTTTAAGTGGAGCTTTTAAAGGTTATAGCAGCACTGTGTATGGGCTTATTGTATACCAAACTGGGAAATGGATAGAGGTGTCTAAAAGTCTTGCATAGAGTTCTAAGGGTTCATTTGAAAGACCTGGTTGGGTGTCCATAGGCAAAGATATCTGGCCCCTTGAAGATAGAATTATCAGAGTCTGATAATTGGGTACGCTAACAAGAGGTTATCAGTTTGAATCCCTTCAGAGCTTGAGACTAAGGTGACTTGAACCCACAAAACAGACAAGAGGGTTACCTTGTCTGTTCACTGTATACAAATCATACACTCAGAGGTTGGCACTTTGGCAGTAGAGGGTTAACCGGCTGAGCGAGTTTGTGACAGAAGGTACCCAAGTTTTCACCCGGGGAAGTGAGAAGAAAAAAGAGAGAGAGAGAGAGAGAGAGAGGATCAGAGTTGGAGTTTTGGATGCAATACAAATAAAATTGTAAAAAGACATTAATAAATGACAATGAGAAATGGAAATGAAATGATGATATATATAATAAATTGATTGCCAATCTGAGCACAACAACATACAGGTGGTCTGTCTTTTGTGGGGGAAAGAAAGGGGGAATCTGGGAAAATGGAGTTTGCCCTTTAAGGGACAAACCATATTGTCCTGGTGCACCCTTCCCTCCTTATTGTTGTTGGAAGTGGTTTGCTCAGAAGGGAGGGGGAGGGAGAGGGAGGGGGAGGGACAGGGAGCCAGGACAATGGACATACTGCAGGAAGGGGAGGGGCTAAAGGGGGTACAAGAAGGTCAGCACAGAGCTGGTTCAGCCACTTTTGCTGAAGTTTCATTACCACCCACCCACCCGATGAAAGAAAAGGAGAAAATGATTAGTGAAAAGGGATTGAATTGGACTGTCAGAGGTGGATGACAGAGGAAGTCTGGTCAGACAATGGTGGACTGCCAGAGGTGGATGGTGGGGGCGAGGGGGAAGGAAAAAGAAATATGATGAGAAGAAGAAGAAGAAACTGAAGGGCAAAAAGCGGTCTTGGTTCTCACTGTGACCTACCAGAAAAGAGAAGAAGAAGGTACCCAGGTTTTCACCTAGGGAAGCGAGAAGAAAAGAGAGAGAGAGAGAAAGGATCAGAGTTGGAGTTTTGGATGCAATACAAATAAAATTGTAAAAAGACATTAATAAATGACAATGAGAAATGGAAATGAAATGATGATATATATATATATAATAAATTGATTGCCAATCTGAGCACAACAACATACAGGTGGTCTGTCTTTTGTGGGGAGAAGAAAGGGGAATCCGGGACAATGTTCCTTGTTATCTAAATTTTTATAAGTATTATGGCAGTGTATACATCTGCCACAGCTGAAATTACCTCTCAGATCTTCCTTTTTAAATAAAACCCTGTAGTTTTTTTTTCCTGGAATTTTGTGTTCTGTGTGTACCAACCTATCTGATAAAGATCTAACTTTTTTGGCTATCACTTGG
The DNA here is from genome assembly GCA_016271365.2 of Neoceratodus forsteri. NCBI lineage: Eukaryota > Metazoa > Chordata > Ceratodontiformes > Ceratodontidae > Neoceratodus > Neoceratodus forsteri. The sequence continues at coordinate 1,314,690,530 of CM057450.1, read as the reverse complement.
GGACCTCCCTGAAAAACATTCTTTCCCATATTAGTAGATTCCAAAACATGCCAGTGTCTATTTATAACACTCTTAATAGACCCAAAAATGTCACTATATCTGAGGGACAAAACTATTTTTTTATTTCAAAATTCATTTCAATCTCTGTCTTTCCTATCCATTGGTGAAATATTTCTATCCTGTTCCATTGCCTTTATTTTAGCTTTTTTAAAGTTTCTCTGCAATAACCCCTTGCTACAAATCTTTCTGTAATCTCTTCTACGAACTTTTCCACATCTAAATCTTCTGAACAATTCCTTTTTATTCTTAAAAACTGACTGTAAGGAATCGATTCCACCAAGTTTCTTGGATGGAAACTGTCAGCTCTTAAAACTGTGTTTCTTTCTGTAATTTTTCTATACATCTTCGTATGTAGACTACCCTCCTTTCTGTAGATCAGTAAATCCAAATATGAAATCTCATTTACATCATAACTTAATGTAAATTGAATATAATCTGTTCTTTCATTCAAAAAACTATGAACATTTCTCAGATTTATTTCAGTACCTTCCCATATGACAAATATATCGTTAATAAAATGAAACCACTTTACAATCTTGCTAAAGAATGGGTTGTTAGAATATACAAAATTCTCCTCATACCAATTCATAAACACATTTGCATATGAAGGGGACACACTTGACCCATTGCTGTCCCTTTGATCTGAGCATAATATGAGTCCTCAAACTTAAAATAGTTTTGGGTAAGTACCAAATTTGCGAATTGTAAGAGGAATTCATTGGGAGGTTGATCATCAGTCCTTTATTGCTCTAATGCCAGTCTTAAAGCTTCACAGCCTTCTTTATGTGGTATTGATGTATATAAATCCTTAACATCTAACGTAACCTGTATAAAAGATTTCTCAGTGAAGTTCTCTTCTTGGTTCACTTTTTCAATAACATTTATCATCTGTGTACTATCTTTGATGTATGATTTGGTTTTCTCCACCAAATCCTTAATGTGAAAGTCCACGAAAACTGACAGTGGCTCCAAAATGGAGCCTATGCCAGAAACAATAGGTCTCCCTTGGGGATAAAGGGGGTCCTTATGTATCTTGGGTAGGGTATAGAAAATCAGAGTAAGAGAAAAATTTTTGTTTAATACACTCTGTTCCCAGTCATTAATCCATTTCCTGTCTTAGGCTGTTAGTGATACATCTTTAATTAAACTGCTGATGTTTTCTGTGGGATCTCCTTTAAGTTTCAAATAATTTTCTTTATTTTATAACAGATGAATACACTTATCTCTATACACCTCATAGTCCTCTATCACATTTCCTCCTCCCCATCTGCTTTTTAATTATAATTTTAGGATCATTTTCCAAATTTCTCAAAGCTCCATATTCTATCGAAGTCAGATTCAAGCATATTCTCCTGTCCTTATTTTTTCCAAACTAATAAGTTTTTCTACATCTTTGCTCACTAGACAGATAAATGTTTCAATTACATGGGGGATTGGGCCTTGTGGGACATACTGTGATTTTACCTGTAACTTATGACTTAAATTCATTTTCTTAAACTGTTCTCTTTCATTCACCGGTTCCATAGGGCAATTGTCCAAAAACTGTCTAAGTTTCAATTTTCTAAAACACCTTTTAAGGTCCAATTTTATTTCAAATTCACTAACCCTATTATGAGGGCAAAATGTCAAGCCTTTGTTTAACAATGTAATTTCTTCCACTGTAAGTTCTCTTTTAAATAAATTAAATACTGTTATTTTACCTGTGATCTTGTCACTACCTGTGATTGGGCTTCTTTTTGTTTTTCTCTCCTTTTTCTGTCTTGTTCTATACTGTTGTCTGTTTTTCCTAAACACGAAGTGCCTTCGTCAGGGTCTGAGGCTAATGTTGTATCTTTCTTTGTAAACTAGTACCCCGTGTTGGCCTCCCCCATTGTCTTCTTCCCCTTCCCCTGTATCCTCTTCTTCTTAAAAAATGTTCTCCCCTTCCCTTCCCTACCCCTCTCATTTGTTCTATATCTGTATCGCTACCTGATGTATACATATTACCTTCTGAATCTGGGTTATATGTATATTGCATCCTTGTTTTTGTTACTTTATTTTTAAACCAAGAGTACACTTTGCCGTTCCTGTAGTCATTCAAATCTCTTTTAAATTGTGTTATTTAACCGCCCTTCTCTCGATCTCATATTCAACTATTTGTTTACCTTATCTAGGAAAGTACTAAGCTCTTCCACAGCTACTTGTTTCCTTACTTCATCGTCTAATAACTTTATGTCTCTGGCTATCTTTTCCAATTCTTTAGTGATTGCCTCTACCAATATAAGCATAAAATCTCTAGAACATCTATTCCTTGCCCCATCCCATTTTTTCACAAGTTCTTCTGTAGTGAAACCCAAATTAGGTTCCACTAAAACCCTTAGACCTCTAGGAATCCTTTTTTGTTTTAAGTAGTCAGTGAGTATTAATGTGTGTCAGTCCCAACAAAATTGTTTCTATTAAATTCATATTCATGTAACACCATTTTTATTGTACTTGGACCTATAAATTGTCTTTTTGATTTAAATCTATCCAAAATTGCAATTTCTCCTGTTTCAGTGATTATTCTGGGTAGGGACCTCTTGTCCGTAATGGACCCAATTTCATCAAAACTACTCATATTTAATGACTATACCTTATTTATGCTTGATAATCTTATAAAATATATATACGTACAAATTGTCTAGAAGTTAATGTAGTCACCTAATGACAGTAAACAAAAGTAAATAGATAATCGCTAACACTGTTTTACTTTTTACTGTATTACTCATTATCAGATTGACATTACAGTGATACTCATTCAGCAATGATAACCCATAAACAAAGGGTTAAGGTGCCATTTTTATAGTCCCAGTGTATAAGATTATTGACTCTCAAAAAAAGTCCATGTTCAAAGCCATCAAAATAGTTATCCTTCAAGCCGGCTGTCAGTTCTTAGTTCAAAACAGAAAAAGGTTCTCATGTATCCACTGGGTAGGCCCCCTGGTACCAGCACAAAAGCTCTGTGCCATTGAAAAATCCTTGAAGAAAAGACCTTCCCAGTACAGCCAATATCTCAAAAAGATTTTATTAAAAAAGTGACAATTAGTTTCTGTTCTGGGGAAGGGATAATAGCCAGTATAATGCTTATGCTTAAACTGCAAACTGAATACTGGACACCAATCCCACTCACCCTGATCAAATCAACACATCATTCAAATGAATGTTTTTTGTGATCATAAATTTTATCATCCAGTGTATAATAATCTACATTTCGGGTTCATTACCCTTCCTCAGGAAACTGGTTTCTACAATAAAGATATATAAGGAACATATTTTAAACTTGTTTTAAACATAATTATGACAATATAATTAATCTCATATATATATATATATATATATTATGGTAGCACGGTAGTGCTACCATAGTTAGGGTTGAGGAGCCATTTCTATGTTAAACCCCAAATTTTGCACCTTAATAACTTTGCAACCATCTGATGGATTTGCCTGAAATTTGGAATACTCAATCAAGAACCATAGGCCTTGGGATCTGCCAAGTTTTGCACCAGTCAGATATACGGCTGCAGAGTTATTAAGCATGAACTGTGCGTGCATTTACGCTTTTTCTGGAATTCTACGGTCGCGCCTACAGGTCGCATGGTTTGTGCGACCTGACCAAAATCTTCAGGGAATGAGTGGCCAGCGTCCCTGATGTGCCTTTCAAAGATTTGGTGAAAAAATATTCAACGGTTCAAAAGTTATTCAAAAAACAATTTCCCATTATAAGTCAATGGGAAAAGTTAACAAAAAGTTTGACAGTGTCGCAAATGCATTTTTACTTTCGCGAATGGCCCTGTTACTTTCGCAAATCCGCCATTTTGTTTTCAGTTAGTGATCAGAAAAATGCTTGGCATTTAAATTTGGGACCCTCTAGCAACCTAATTCTTTTTGTATTCACCTAGTCGGACCCTGAGGATGCTAGCCATGTCTTTATTTTGGGGTAAAACATGACAGAAATATGTTTTTCAAATTTCTGAAAAAGTACTTTCGCAAAGTACTTTCGTGCTCATGAAAGTGTCGCAAATTTTTGTGAAAGCTTTCGCAAATTGCGACAGTAGTTTTCTAGTCTGTGGGAAAATGACAGAAATTCTTTGGCACTATGCTGCAAAAGAACGGTTGGGAGTTTTGGGCTGAAATTTGGAGGGAACGCAGCCGACATCTCACAGATGTACCTTTCAGTGTTGTGTTGAAAAAATATTACATGGCTGCAAAGTTACGGCACTCCAAAGTTGACATTTTTCCCTTAGGTTAACATTACGGCGCCCAACGCATTACAGGAATCCTTTGGCACCCTGCTGCAAAATAACGGTTTGGTCTTTTTTCCTGAAATTTGGAGGGAAGACAGCCAACAGCCCACAGATGTGCCTTTCAGTGGTTTGGTGAAAAATATTACAGGGAGGCAAAGTTATGGTGCTCTGAACTTCTTTTTCCCCACAGGATAACATTACAGGCTGTACCTGTCAGAGACCTGTATCTCGGAAGTAGTGCGGATACGGACTTTCATCGTAAAATGCTTATAAGTACAAAACTAGCCAGGACCGTCATAAATCATATGACTTTTAAATTTTTTTTCTACATCGACGGTTCCTGAGCTATAACCTATTTAGTATTCAAGTCCTCATTTTCTGCTCCGATACCCATCATTATGCATACATTCTTTGTACTCACTGTCTTTCTCTATGCAGGTTTGGGGAAAACCAGCCTGTGCTGCTTACATTACTGTTACCATTGCCCTTTCTGCTTGCGTGTTCCTCCACTTTTCACTTACTGTTGACGTCCTCACGCCACCATGTGCTTATCCTTTGTGTTTTCATTTGCGCTTGCTTGTTATTTTTTTGCCATTTGTGTCTACAGTACTGTCTCTTTTCTGTTTCACTTTGCATCACCATGCCCATTGACATTTCCATTTGCAGGCACCATGTTACTATGTGACAACACATCATGTGGCAGACCGTTCCCATCTATGCCACTGTGTGCGTTACCCTTTCTGTTCTCATTCGCGCTTGCTTACCATGTCGCCACTGTTAGCACTTCTGGTTTGTGTTGCTGTTCCTGTTACTATGCCACAAGACATCAAGTGGTGGGAGTGGGGGCCCCGCCGCATTACGTGGTGGGGCCCAGCTCCTCGCCGCTGCATTACATTCACTATTTCTCGTTATCATTCTCAAAAAGAAGGGAAATTAGAGACAAAAACTCTGTTTAATGCATTAGTTAGGGTTGTTCCACAGTGACAAAAGTGAGGAAATTCGGTGTTAGGGTTGAAAATCCCCTTGGACCCCACCCTCATACAGCATTGGGGTGTGCATTGGGGTCATTGGTCCCAACTCTCACCCCATTTTCCTATACTTCTGCAGCTTTACACATGTGATGGGGTGAGAGTTAGGACTGATGACCCCAATGCACACCCCAATGCCGGATGGGGGTGGGCGAGGTCAAGGGGTTTTCAACCCTAAAACCAAATTTCCTCACTTTTGTCGGTGTGGAACAACCCTAACTAATGCATTAAACATAGGTTTTGCCTCTAATTATATATATATATATATATATATATATGAGATACAAACAATATAGAACCACAATAGAACCACACTGTAGCACCCCATGTATAAACCAAAATTATCACCTTTTATCAGTTCTCTTTTGAACTCTTTTCCATTTTTTATGTTCTCATGTTCGACTCCCTCCACTGTGAAGCTACCACAAAGAAATAGAAAATAATGCTAGACCAATTTCAAATGATATTAACTTACACATATTCTCTCTTACTTCATTATAGATTAGATGCTAACCTTTTTTCAACTGTTTCATATCACACTTTGTTTCCATGCCACAATAATACACAATTTTTTGTGTTTCATCTATAACAGATTCATACCAGCAAATTATATAAAAGCAGTATCTCCAAACTGTCAATTTCAAATACTTTGGTATATATTTTTTTGTGATAAACATTAGAGTATCTTTTCTCAGGTACCATTAACTCAAGCTGTTAATTTATTCATTGTTCTGACCTGAATGGCCATTTTCATCTATCTGTGCTGTGACTGCATATATAAAGCAAGACCCCCTCACTTTTTTCTACACATAACAAAATGACATCTCATTATTGCTGCTAGCCATTTGTAAAGCTATCAAAGTCCTATAGCCATATAAACCTTTGATTTTTTGCTACTTACAATCTCAGGCTTCACAGCAACATCTTCAAGGGAGTAAAGAGCATGGGGGTTACTGATTCTAGTTTTAAACTAATTTCTCCTCCCCTGAATCTGGCACTGATGAATGACATCCTAAGCAGGCTTAATTAGCCTGCTTGAGTGCCACTCTCTAGCAGCACCATTGTACCATAATACTTGGTGTCAATGGTACCAGCTCTCATTTTTATTTATAATAGGTCATAATTTAGATGTATTGATGTTTACAAACCCAATATATAACTTCATGATACTTTAAATGTTGTCTTACGGGGGATCACATGATGCAGGGTACAGGGTAGAAGCTCCTCTGCGTAGCTCCAGCCTCCTAACTGCTAAATATCACTATTTTGGCCACTATTTCTCCCTAAAAACCAGAAAGATTGCTGATTACCACCTTCTTAACATCCCGGGCACCTGCTAGCTTGTCTTCGGCAATTATGGAGGTCTACATGAAGAAGCCTTTGCAGAAGCCCACACTGCCAGTCACTCCCGAGAAGGCCCCAAAAAATCAAGGGCCTCGAGTGCAGTGGATAAGCCTGAGCTTCAAAACCTGATTGCTGAGCAAGAGCCCCTAACTTTGAGCAGATTTTTGGAAGAGTTTAAGCCCTTCCGGGAAGAAGTTAAAGAAATCTCAGCTGAAATTAAATCCCTGTCTAAAAAACTCGAAGAGGTCTCAATGAAAACTTCAGATAATGCAGCTCGAATCTTCTCTCTTGAGAAGCAAGTGGAAAAAATCGATCCCGGTCTCACGGCTATGCGGCAAAGGATTTCTAGTCTGGAAGCCAAGCAGGAAGATTTAGAGGGCTGCAGCCGAAGAAATAATATAGTTATCTTGGGCCTCCCTGAAGAAGAGGAAGGCCAGAATATACTTGCATTTGTGCAGAAGCTGATGGAAAAGATTGCTGGTCCCTCTCCTTTCGGGGCCAAGCACACCATTGAAAGGGCACATAGGTCCCTGCGACCCACGCCATCTCTAGGTGCAACACCACATCCCATTATCTGTCACTTTTTAAATTATCTGGAGCAACAACATTTTCTGGCTAAAGTGAGAGAGCTGCAAGAAGTGAAATGGGAAAATGCCAGGCTCAGAATTGCCCAAGATTTACCGGGGTTGGTCAGAATGAAGCGCACTGCTTTCCACCCTATTGTATCTAAAGTCATAGCGGCAGACCTTCACTTTAAAATGGGTTATCCAGCTAGATTACTGGTACTAGTTGCTGGTACCTGGTCAACATATGAGAATCCTGAAGCTGCTCTTATGGGACTTAAGGCTGCTTTGCCTGATCTGTTTTGGGACACTTGATCTGTTTGGCTGGTCTCGTCCTATCCTGCGATGGAAGGGAGAAGGTTTTCTCATACTACTATACAAAATGAGGAATGAATACCTGTCTAGTTTCAAAGGTTCCTGAATGCCACGTGGGAGGGACTATTCTCATCGGAATCCTGCTCCCTTACACTTTCCATCTTAGCGCTCTGTGTTTTGGAGCAACTCCATATCCCATTTACAAGGACTCCAATTTATTTCTCATGATGTAGTTATTATATTGAAAGCCCTCAGATTGGGTATTTTTGATTGCTATGGCATTAGTCAAGAGAGTGACCTTCTGGTTTCAGCTTTAGCTGGGCATGCGTTTTTGAGATAATATCACCAGAGGGTGCTCTTGCAGTATATTTGGTGGATCAACCCCATTACTTGTCTCGAGAATCTATTTTTCTCGGTTGAATATAATAGTGGGGGCTTGGGAACAGGTGGAGATCCGCTACTTGGGAGCATTTAGTTCTTTTGCTAACAAACGTTACTGGGAAAATTTTCAATCTTGCTAGTGGCAGCAGTTACGATAACATATTCTATCACACTTTATATTGCCCTTTTCTTTCTCAGGTATTCGGGTTCTCTGGACTGCTCCCAAGTGTGGGATGCTCTCTCTTCCCTTTCTCGCTCTCTGTTTTTCTGGATATCAGGAGTCCAGTAGTTGTCTATTATTGCTTATATTATTTCTACCTTCGTTTTGATATTACTGAGCATTGTTTATATAAGAAGGTTTGCATATTAGGGCAGGGTTTTTTGGGTACATGGTTGGGAGGTTGGAGGGGGAGGAAGAAAAATGGTATTGTGCTGAACATTGCTCATGACAGTTGGGGTGGGGGGGGTGATGATAGTATGTTCATGGTTTTCATTTTATTTGTTCATTGGGTGGGTTTGGAATATTCGGGGAGCTGGGGGAGGTGGGTGGGAGGGAAGTTGATGTTGGGTTGGAAGGGAAATACAGCAGCAAACATGGGTTCTGGTCACTTAATTCCGACTGTTGTAATCCCTAGATGTTACATAAGAGATTCTTTTTTCTTTTATTTAGATGGCTAGTAGTATAAATCTGGCTATATGGAATGTGAAGGGGATAAGGAAAAGAGGCAAACAATACCAAGTGTTAAAACATTTAAGCTTATTATCTTCTCAGATCACATTCTTGCAAGAATCTCATTTACTGGAAAGTGAATCTCTGCAACTTAGGAGGCAACAAATAGGGCAGGTATTTACTGCCTTGGGGTCCACTAACAGCTGTGGGGTTATGATTCTGGTCAACAGAGGCATTCCCTTTATCTCTAAACAAGTTCTCAGGGACCTGGATGGTAGATATGTCCTGGTCCAAGGGAATCTCTGGTCTATGCCAATTTTACTTGGTAGCATATATGGGCCAAATGCAGACAATCCGGGCTTTTTTTATGAAGCTTATCTCCTTACTCCTTCCTATGCTTCCCATTGGTATAATTTTGGACAGAGATTTCAATCTGGTTCTTGATCCTGAAGTGGATAGGTCTGGTAGTGGGTCGAGGAGTTTGTCGCCCGGGCAGAGGACCCTCAGGGACTTTCTGGATCGATGCGGACTGTGTGACGTGTGGCGTGTACTACACCCTAAGGACAGAGAGTATACTTTCAACTCACCTGTGCACAGAACCCAGTCTTGCATCGACTATCTTTTCCTTTCTCAGGTCCTCTTACCGGGTGTCTTAACTACCTTGATTCAGCCAGGTCCAGTGTCAGATCACTCTCTGGTGACTTCCAATCTGGCTTTCCTAAACATTCCCCATAAAGAAACCAGGTGGAAATTAAATGGGCAACTGCTGAAAGATATCAAATACTGTAACCTAATAAAAGAACAGATTGAATTCTTTTTCTCTACTAATTCCTCTGAGGACATGGCACCTGATATTTTGTGGGGTGCTTTCAAGGCTTACATGAGAGGGATTATTATAAGCCTAGCCACAAAGAGGAAAAGGATTCGAGAGGTGGAATTATTAGCTTCTTTATATCTCATTAGGTCTCTGGAAACCAGGTTATCCTCTAATACCTTGGAAGAGGATATGAGGAGGCTTTCAGTAGCTAAAGATAAATATTTAGATCTGTTGAGGGAGAAAGCAGAGTTATCTATTATTTGCACCAAAGCAAGCTATACTGATCAGGGGGAAAAGGCAGGTCACTTGCTAGCCTTAAGGCTAAAACAGCAGGAATCTGCTAGGTTCATACCTCCAATTAGGGCCTGGCAGATGGATCCCTGAAGGTATCCCCTTCTGAGGTTGTGCAGGAGTTTGCCTCATACTATGAGCATTTATATAGGGACATGGATAACCCCCATTCTTTAGAAGTGCTCGAGGCATATCTGAGGGATTCTTCTCTACCCTCTTTATTTGAACCACAGAGGAAGTTCCTATCCTACCCAATATCTCTAGAGGAAGTATCAGAGGTCATCAGGGCTTTGCCCTCAGACAAGGTCCCGGGACCAGATGGCTTTTCCACTTTATTCTATAAAACTTTTCTATCTCAGTTATTACCGGTTCTTCACTGGTTGTACTGTCACATTCTTTCTGGTGCAAGAATAGATATACATCTGTTTGAAGCCCTGATTGTTCTCCTTTCTAAGTCCGATAAAGATCCAGAACTAGTGCAATGCTATAGACCAATTTCTTTATTGAATCAAGATATTAAAGTTCTCTCCAAGATATTGGCCGATAGAATAACACGGGTCCTTCTGGACCTGATTAGTATGTCTCAGGTGGGGTTTATGAAGGGACGTTCATTGGCTGACCATTTATGCACCCTGTCACATGTTGTCTCAGTGTCCAAGGATGCTGCCTTTCCTGCTGGATTGGTCTCCTTGGATGGTGAGAAGGCGTTTGATCATGTCAACTGGAATTTCCTGTTTCAGGTCCTTAAAGTATTTGGTTTCCCAGCCAAGTTTATAGACTGGATTCAGGCCCTATATCGAACTCCCTCTGCCAGGGTCTCCGGCAATGGAGCATTCTCCAAACCCTTTTTCTTGTCTTCCAGTACCAGGCAGGGATGTCCTCTCTCCCCCCTCTTTTATTTAATTTATACTTAGAGCCCCATATCCAAAATATTCTCAATAATCCGGAGATACGAGGTAACCCGGTAGGTAATAATGTGGTGAAGATCACGGCTTATGCTGACGATCTCCTCCTCCTCCATTTATCTCATCCAGAAACATCTATCCCCATCATGTTAGAGGAAATTGCTAAGTTCAGTACTTTCTCAAACTATAAACTGAATATTAATAAATCCTCCATTTTCCCTCTTAACCAAAAGGTTTTCAAAAATGATGTGTCCCCTTTGGTCTTGGCTGGTCTCCTCGTGTTCTCAGATATCTCGGTATTAATTTGACGCGTAACCCCTCTTCCTGGTTCAAAGAAAACTTGGAGCCCCTTGCCCAAGTGATAGTTCATGACCTTAATAGATGGTCTAAACTTCCTGTCTCTCTCTGGGGCTGCATTAATATAATTAAAATGAATGTTTTTCTTCACTTGTTTTATCCCCTCTCGCTCCTTAACTCTTTCACTCCACTATCATGGTTTCAGAAAATGCACAGAATTTTCACAAATTTTGTCTGGTCCAATAAACAAGCCAGGTTAGCATATTATAAGCTGGCCGCTCAGAAAACGGATGGAGGGCTGTGGATCCCCCATCTGGCAATTTATTACTGGGCTGGTCATATTGCAAAATATATGCATTGGGTGAATCCGGGTCCGGAACACTTAAGGCCGGTCTGGCTCAAAATTGAGTTAGACTTCATTCAGTCCGAGAACATAAACCCCCAGACTATGCTCTATGTTAAAATGGCATCCCTTCCTGACACCTGTAGCTGTCCCACTTTCCGAACATCCCTTAGAGTTCACGTGCAGCTTTGTTCATTTTTGCGGTACTCCCCACACTTGGACTTGTCTCAATCTATTTGGAATTCCCCCGTCTTTCACAATAAACAAAAGAATAATTTCTCGTAATTGGTTACCCCAAATTGAGGATGGGATAATCTCCACTTTTCTGGATGACGCAGGGAATGGCTCTCAGTTTCCAATATAATTCGTAAATTTGACGTCCCGTTAGCTTTTCACTTTAGGGGGTTCCAATTAAAGCATCTGCTCTCTACAGTATTTGGTAACATTCCTCCTCTCCCATCTGCCTTTCTATTTGTATCTGATCTCTCCTCCTTATTGGGGTCACCAGGCACTATTTCCAAAATATACCGTGTTTTATTTTATTGGAAATATGGGAGACCTGAAGGCCCCACTAGGCTCTGGGTTTCCTTTTTTCCCCAATACACTCCCAACTGGTCAGTTTTATGGAGGTGCTGTCATAAATATGTCTCTCAGGATAGACTCCACCTTATGCAATATCACATTATGCATAACATGTATTACACTCCTGTGAAGCTGAGGAAATGGGTTTTATAAGTTCGGGGGCTTGTACCAGAGGATGTCAAGAGGACAGCACACTTTTTCACGTCTTTTGGTCATGCCCCAAGATAAGGTCTTTGTAGGCAGCCATATAGACTAACCTAGATCCTATTTTAGGTTTGCAAGATTGCTTCACCCCAGACATATGTTTGCTGGGAGATCTATCCTCTATCAAGGTGAGAATCAGGAGATTTCATATCTCCATGATTGCATTATCTGTTAAAAAAATTGTACTTCGGCATTGGAGAGATGCAGTAAGCCCATCATATCAGGAAAGGGTTAATGAAATTCTAGCTAACCTACATACAGTGAAAGCAATAGCGAGCCTCCATAATAAGTTGCAGTGGTACAAGAATACTTGGGATCCCCTTCACATGTTAATCATGACCAGATCAGGTATATGAGTTACTGTAATCAATGATCTTCAATTTGTGATATTATATAGTACTCCTATCTTATTACTGTATGGACTCTGCTGCTGTATGGGATGTAAGGTTACCACCTACTCGGTTTTTGACCGAATGATTCGGTTTTCTAGGTCCAGATTCGGTCCTCCTGTTTTCACCAATGCAAATTCGGTATTTATGGTGGGTCAAGCAGCACCTGTTAGATTCCCACTAACTGTTTCAATTTCTTCTCATCTGACTGTAAGCAAGTGTCTGACATTTTAGTGTGATTGCTTGCATGCAGTGCATGCTAATCAGGAAGTATCTTCAAGAGGAGGACACTTAAAGAGGCAAATGTGTCCCTGTCTGCTCAGTAATCACCTCTAACTTCACACCAGCAAATTGGAAGATTATTCACGGGAAGGGTAAACAATACCACCTTAATTAACACCTTCATTTTTTCTAAAACCAGACAGGCACCACATTAGGATAGCTTCCTGTCCCAGTATGGACTGTACAATGTGTTTTAGAAACTTTACCTGCTAATCCAGTTTTATTCAGAGGTAGTACTTTTTCAGTCATTTTGAATGCTCACATGCCTGTACAACAGATTCTGTTAAATCCTTCACCATTTTACTTGCATGGTCAGATTACAAACAAATGCTGATGTCATGCAGACCTTTGTTTGTATACCAGCCAGTCTGAGATGTGTAAAGTAAGGCTATTAAGACCATTAGCAGCAAATCAAACTAATCCTTTCCATGCTGCATTGTGAGTATGGTCTTTGACTGCTTTGATAAGGAATACTTTTATACCTTTAAATGTTCACCATTTTTTCTTTTAGGGTCTGTCCTATATTTTAATATTTGTTACCCCTCTTTTGTTGTTAAATTAATAATCTAATATTTTATTTCATTTCTAGCAATCCTATGCCTCACTCTCCTCTGTAGTTATTGTTGTCAATTTTCATACTACTTGGATATTCCAGGAAGACCCATCCAGGACTTTTAGATGAACAGCACAGAATAGTGTGGCTAATGTCATGCTAAGCTACAGAAATGAAAAAAGGAAGAGAGAGAGAGCAGTAGCTGATGAGTTGACAGGAACACAATCTAGATTTGATGGCACTGCACATTTAGGCAATTTATCAAAACATTTTCAAAACATTATTATTTTTTTTTACCAGAAGAGACATACTAAGCTAAAGCTTGTTTACATGTGAGCACAAGGGAATTAAGTGATTTGTGTAGGGTCACAAAGTATGCAAGTTTGGGCTGTAGGATTCAAACCCTGGTCTCCAGAATTGCAGCTCAGAGCTTTAAACCACTGTGCTATACTGCCTCCACACTACATATCACATATCATGCTATCTGCTATGTATGATTGCCATGGAAAACATCTTAAAATGGCAGATGATATTTGTAATTACATCTCATCCACCATTACTGGTGTAGTTTATTTATTTGTTGAAAGAGTTTTACCAGAAAAGGCCACCTGATCCAAACTAGCCAGTTGTCAGAGGTGTCCTTGTAGTCACTCGATTTGTCAGCTAAGCTGTGTACATAGGATGGAAAGTCCCCTGAACTCCCTCTCTAACCCCACCAAATGCTGAACACAAACTGAAATTTAAAATATTTAAATCTAAATCAAATAAACCAAAAATAATAATTATGATGGAATTTAAAGAAGTTGTACACAATGTTATATCAGCAGCAATTCTGAATAAATCAAGTGAATCAGAGTCCAATTGATGCCCTCATTAGTCATAAAAGGGGTGGGGTTAGGGGTGGAGTTTGGGGGTGTGCTTTAGTATTCAGTTTTCATCGCATCCAAAGGTGGCAACCCTAATGGGTGGGAGGATGGGGACAGCTTATGTAACACTTTGAATATATGCAAAGTATGTAGTAGCTCTCTGTCCCCTGTAATGTGAAAATTTGTTAATAAAATATGAATTATAAAAAAAATGTCTTACAATTTGTGTAAATGCTAATATAATTGGGGTGAAGTCGTTACTGAAACTAATAAAATTCAAGAACATCTAAAGGCTTTTACTCTAAAAATGAATCTAAAGAGTCATAAAGCTTTTAAAACTTAAGACATTAATTTGCAATATGAATATTAGAACATGGTTACTCAGTTATAAAGTCCCCATGTATTCAGGGAAACAACGATCACTAGACTTCATGTTTAATAATAAAACAAAGGTACTATTGTAGAGAAAATAACTTTAAACCAATGAAAACTCTTAAAGAATTGGTTGCCATTCTATAGTTTCATTGAGTCCAAATTTAGGATTATTAGTTTGAAAATAATCTATGGCCCAGATATTCAAAAGGGTTGCGCCATGCGTAACAGGGTTGCGCATGCGCAAGTCCTACATTGCACCATTCTGCGATATTCAGCAGGAGGCAGTTACGCCACTGACAACAGGTTGCGCAACAGCGCAATGCAAATGAATGCATGCTCAACAGGAGGGAACCATGCATAACTGCGCAACCCGATGATTCGTCGGGTTGTGCAGAGTTGTGCATGCCAACCCCCAACCTGTGCCTGCACAACCTTGAGCCAAAAAAAGGATCAAGTTGAGGACCACCACAGGTGAGCTGCTGTATTGCAGGGCACTTAGCAGCTGCCACGATGTGTGGGGGTCATGATACTTTCTGCCCAATGACCGCCTTCGGATCTGTGTGTGTGGGGCGTAATGTATACACAGAGATACTGCCCGCGATCGGGCTGTAGGGTCGTCGGTCCCCGATGGCTGCTGCCTGGCAGGGCAGCCAGGCGCAAGTCCTCGGGGATCGGTGCACCTACATGCTAATGGAATGCAAATGGGGCCATAAATAGATGCAAATGGCCCCCCCTGTGCCTTGCATAAATTATGGCCCCATTTGCATGTCACCTTTTGAATATCGGAAATTTGCGCATGGCGCAATGGTACTTGCGCCACCGCAAGTTTAATGCTCAACTCTGGCAACTTGTGGTGGCACAAGTTCCACTGCTCCATGCCCAGTGGCTGTGGCTGGGGGGTGATATTCAAAGGAGTTGCTCAATAGCACAACTCCTTTGAATATCGCCCCGGCCACACCCCTGCACAACTATTTTGAGCAGCGCAGGAGCTTGCACCTCAGAATGGCGCAGTTTGAATATCTGGGCCAATGAGTTTTGCCTCTCTAAGCAATAATTTACTATTGAAATCACCATCTCTGTTATTTTTATAAACCTTTTCTAATGCAAAAAAAGGTATTGTAGGTATTTGGTGTCCTCTTTCAATAAAATGTCTCGCAATAGGAGAAATCAGATCTTTGTTTCTAGTATAACCCTTATGTTTCCCAATTTTTTGTTTTAAAGGCCTTTTCATCTTGTCAATGTACATGAGGTCACATGTGAATTTGATGCCATATATGACCCCTTCTGTCTGGCGATTTATAAAATATTTTATTTTAAAATCTTCATTTTTACTAATGTTCCTTATTGTCTTAATTTTATAAGTATTATGGTAATGATAATTTTGGTTTATACATGGGGTGTTGCAGTGTGGTTCTATTGTGGTTCTATATTGTTTGTATATATAGATTATGGTAGCACGGTAGTGCTACTATGGTTAGGGTTGAGGAGCCCTTTTAAGGTTAAAGGGTCAAATTTTGCACAATAATAACTTTGGCACCATTTAACAGATTTGCCTGAAATTTGGAATGCACAATCAAGAACTATACACCTTGGGATCTGCCCAAGCTTCGTACCGATTGCATATATGGCTGCGGAGTTATTAAGCATGATCTGTGCTCATGTTTATGCTATTTGGTGAATTCTTTGCTGTTGCCTACAGGTCACACATTTTGCACCAGTGGTCCAAAATATTCAGGGAACATGTGGCCAGGGTGCCCGATGTGCTTTTTGAAGATTTCGTGAAAAAATATTAAATGGTTCAAAAGTTATTCAAAAAACAAGTTCCCATTATAAGTCAATGGGAAAAGTTAACAAAAAGTTTGAAAGTGTCACAAATGCAGTTTTTACTTTTGCAAATGGCCCTTTTAGTTTCGCAAATCCGCCATTTTGTTTTTAGTTGGTGATCAGAAAAATGCTTGGCATTTAAATTTGGGACCATCTAGCAACCTAATTCTTTTTGTATTCACCTAGTCAGACCCTGAGGATGCTAGGCATGTCTTTATTTTGGGGTAAAACACCCCAGAAATATGTTTTTCAAATTTCTGGTAAAAGTGCTTTCGCAAAGTACTTTCGCACTTGCGACACTGTCGAATGAATTTGTGAAAGCTTTCGCAAAGTTCGACAGTACTTTTCCAGGCTATGGCAAAATGACAGCAATGCTTTGCCACCCTGCTGCAAAAACACGGCTTGGTCTTTTGGGCTGAAATTTGGAGGGAACACAGACAACATCTCACGTTACGGTTTGCGTTTCCATACGCGCGATTGCATTTCTATTTTCTCTGTTTCATTTCTGTTTCCTTTGGTGTTATTTTTGCTGTTACTGTTACCATTTGCATTTACAATTGTGGTACCATGACCGTGCGCGTTTTGGTTTGCGTCTCTACACGCGCTTCTGTTCCCATTTCTGTTTCTCTTTCCTTTGGCATTATTCTTCATGTTAACTTTATCATTTGCATTTACAATTGTGGTACCATGCCTGTGCATGTTACGGATTGCATTTATGTGTGCACTTGCATTTCCGTTTCTGTTCCCTTTCACATTCTTTTTGCTGTGACACTTAACATTTCCATTTAAAATATCACTGCCATCACTGTTCGCATTACCACTTGTGTTTTCATACGCACTTCAATGTCCACTTGCATCACTGTTCGCTTCAGCGTCACTTTGTGTTTGCATTTCCATTAACGTTTCCTTTACCATTTATGTTTGCATTACCATGTGCGCCACTGTTCACACTTCTGTTTGCATTGCTGTTCCTGTTCCTATGTCACAAGACATCATGTGGGCCCCGCGCTTGCGCTGCCACATTACATTCGCTATTTCACATCATCATTTTCAAAAAGAAGGGAGATTAGAGGCAAAAAACTCAATTTAATGAATTAGTTAGGGTTGTTCCACAGTGACACTAATACATTAAATGCATTTTTGCCTCTAATATATATATATATATATATATATATATATATATATATATGTGTATGTATATATGTATACATATATACAGATATATAGATATGAGATTATGTCATGATTATGTTTAAAACAAGTTTAAAATATGTTCCGTATATATTTTTATTGTAGAAACCAGTTTTCTGAGGAAGGGTAATGAACCCAAAATGTAGATTATTATACACTGTATGATAAAATTTATGATCACAATTAAACATTCAACTTGAATGATGTGTTGATTTGATCAGGGTGAGTGGGATTGGTGTCCAGTATTCAGTTTGTAGCTTAAGCGCAAGCATTATACTGGCTATTATCCCCTTCCCAGAACAGAAACTAACAGTCACTTTTTTATTAAAATCTTTCTGAGGTATAGTCTGTACTGAGAAGGTCTTTTCTTCAAGTAAGTTGAGGTATGTGACTATGGCAATATGATCATTTGCATTACAATTGTTTAAATGTTATTATTTTTATTTATTATTTATACATTGAGAAACATGTTTTGTTATTCATGATGAAGAGTGATTAATGATGAAGGGTGCTAAGGAATATATGTGGCTCGATATTCAAAAGTTAGCCCAGTGGGAGGTTTTTTTTGCATGCACTAGCAGGGCACAGGCAAAACAAAATAAAGTATGTGGTGGGCATAGGGGAGGTCAGGGACAGGAATACTGGCACAGTATTCAGTGTATTTGCACTACACGAAGGGATTAGTGCAGGCCACTTTGCACAGTACAGATACCACCAATCAAAACCCTGACACTTGCTCCACAGTGGTTAGTGATCATGCTAACCCTCTGATCATTATTCCCATAAATGCCAGTAAAATCCCAGATACTAGTGGCTCCTTACCACCCTCTGATCACCATCCCCATAATTGCTGGTGGAATCCCTGGTACTAGTGGCACCTCCCCACAATCCTATCACAGCCTCATGGATGTAGAAATATATTCCTGTTGTCCAGTGGTCCACAGATCCCTGATTCCCAGCCCTGTACAAATCACCATAGTCCCTGGTGTTCAATGGTCCCTCCCTGGTTCCTGATTCCCAGTCCTGTACAAATCACCATGTTCCCTGTTGTCCAATGGTACCTCCCTGGTTGCTGATCCCCAGCCCTGTACAAATCACCATAGTCCCTGGTGTCCTATGGTCCCTCCCTGATTCCTGATTCTCAGCCCTGAACAAATCACCATAGTCCCTGGTGTCCAGTGGTCCCTCCCTGGTCCCCAATCTCTGACCTCATAGTAAAAATCATATTCCCTGGCATCTAGTGGCACCCCTCAACCAATGATCCCCTTCCCCGTAACAATGTATGCATTCCCTGGTATCTAGCATCCCGCCACACTGTGGGCACTGACAAACCCACCCTGCTAACCCCCCTTACCAGAATCACCAGTGCCATGGGTTAGATAAGGTAACTAGCACAGCCCTCCTCACATCTTTTTGGCTGGCCACCATATGAAAAGGCAGGAAGCGTGTGTACTATGTAGAGTACAGGGACCGTGTCCTCTGAAGTGTACACTGGATATGCACCAGGTCTGCTGGATGTATCAAGCTCATTCACAGCTTGTTACTCTAACCACTAGGCTATGCTAATCATTTGGTATTTTTTGGCAAATTTACTTTTTGTGGTGCATGAGTGCACTGTCTATGGTTCCTCACTCCTCCAATGTACACTGGGGAGGTATGGGGGTTGCCCAATCTACCAGACCTTGTGGCACTCCTATCTTAACTGACTGCAATGTTAACTGTAATATGGCAGCTGTAGAGAAGGTTATAGGTGGGGCAAGGGGGAGTCCACTGCTGCTCCTCCTTTCCCTCAGCTTCCCCCCAGCATTCACAACAGGGGATAGAAGGTTGTGCACAAAGCGGGAGGCCAGAAGATCATTGCATCAGGAGGGGGAACTCTGGGTTAACAACTAGCCACCATCCCCCAAGGAAAGAGATTTATGTTATTCCCCTAGTCAGGGTAGAACATACTGTTACCCCAAGGATCCCAGTTGCAGCCCAGCTTGTTGTGGGGGAGTGTAGTCAGAAAGGGACAGCTGGGAAGAGGGTGTTCAGAGTGGGAGACTGAACAGTTATGGGTACTGAGACTGCGATCTGTAACAAAGACTGGCTGGGGAGGGTAGTGCACTGTCTTCCAGAGATGACAGCAGATAGGGTAGGATAGAGAGGTTGGTTAGGGAGGTGGGGGAGAGCAGACATTATTGTCCATGTTGGTATGAATGATCTATCAGTGAAGCCACTAGCACTAAATAAAAACAATTTCAGAGCACTGGGAGCCAGGCTCAAGGGGTTGGCTGATACTGTGTGAGATCTTCTCATAGATTCTCACAGTAGACATGAAAGGGAAGGCAAAGAAGCTAAAAATATTCACTTTCAGTGATTGGATGACATGGTGGTACACTGAAGAGGGGTTTCATTTTCTGGGGAGTTAAAGGCCTTTTTGAACTAGATGGTCTTGATCCCATGTGAAGTGGGGTGAGGTAGGGCACTTGGACAGAAGTCTGAGGTCATCATGCTGGGCAGTAAAACTAGTAGGGGGAGACTGACGCTGGGGTCAGCCATTAAGTACACCCAATCAAGGGAGATCTAGAAACATTCTTTCTCTAAAATGGGAATTTAGAGAGCTGACGGTATCACAGAAAGGGTAATGGGTAGTGCCACACCAGAGTATGACTACCAGAACTGATTATGGTAAAGTTTCAGTGACAGGCTTATCACAGAGAACTAGTAAAGTAGAACAGAGGAAATATGCAGGCAGGGTTCATGAAGGGTGGTAAGGGTAGCCCATCAAGATAGCGACTCCCAAATGGCAAGGAGTGAAAACAGCACAAAATCACAGTGTGTGCTATATCAGCAACCGACAGTTCCCCCTTCCCGATGTCCGCCCCCCTGAATTGGTATATTAAGTAAGTGGAGTGTGGGGGACAAGGGGTGGGCAAAGCCACCCGCAAACAGAAAGTTCGCAGATTCAACATGTGGTATGATTATGTGCCGTTTTCACTCCACGCCATTTGGGAGTCACTAATCTTGACGTGGAACCAGTGGTAAGCTTTCATTTTTTATTTGAAAAAAAAAAAATCCTCATAGGCTAACAGAGTTCAAAGAGGCTTGTTTACAGTTGCAACCTGGGGGGAGGGAGTACTGGGAGTATCAGGGATACTGAATAACAAACAGCACAGGGTATTTAATAATGCAAATCTGCCAGAAGCCTTGTAAATAAAATGAGTGAGCTTCTGCCAATGGTAGCAGATGGTAACCCTGACATAATGTAGAAATAGTAGTAGTAAAAGTTTTATTTATTTTCAATTAATGAATAGGATACTCAACTGGGACAAGCTAATTTCCAGTGAGGTCCTCATTACATATCAAATTTACAAAATTACAAAAGGTTTCATAACATTAATTACTGATGTGATAAGATGACTATGCATACTAAATATAAATAATTAAGGTCTCATACAACACCCAAAATATCCTATCATTCTACAATATTATATCACTACACAATCAAAGACAGTAAAACTGGTTTAAGCAAAGGAAATCCATCATGTACTGCACAATTCAAAAAACAATGTAATTTTTGTTGGGCCCATTGTATATATCATGGTCCTGATTCTAGAAAGAGTACACCACAGCACGATGCAGTTGTGCCAAGAGAAATGTCACAAGTCGCAAATACGCCAAGCAGTTGTGACATATGCTATTCTAGAAAGCGACATGCACCATAATGCAACTAACTACACCAAATTTGACTTACGTTGCAGTTGCGACATACCCAGAGGTACGCCACTGCGTAAATGAACATATGCCAAGAAAACATAAGAGATACGCTAAGGCGAGATTCAAGAAGCTACTGTGCCACGACTTACACCAAGCCCTGCTGTCATAACATACACCAGGTGGGAGCAGGTGCAACTTACACAGTATATAAAGGAGCACAGACAGGCAGGCTGGAGACACAGCTGCACAGCACTGTGAGAGAGAGAGAGAGGAGAGACACAATGGAAGGATCAGCAGTAATGCTAGGTGTGCTACTACTGGACTGCTGAGACAGGCACAGGAGGCAACACAATGCCCAGAACCAGAGGAACAGGCAACAACCAGGACAGCACAGACCTGTCAGATGCCATGCACCACGGGTGTACAGGCCAAGGAAGACATACCAGGACTCAATGGAGGAACAGTGCATTGTACTCTACCGACTGCCCCAAGCCATCATCGAGGGGATGTGTGATGACCTCTGTGCAGACCTGCGGAGTGCCACCCACGGGGGAAGCTGGTCGGTCCCTGTGGAGGTGAAGGTAACAGCAGCACTATGCTTCCCGGCAACAGGGATGTTCCAGACACCAACAGGCGACACTGTGGGAATATCACAGCCGGCCATCTCCAGGTGCCTACACCAGTTCCTGAATGCCATGGTGGCTCGCATGGACCAGTACATCACCTTCCCCCCATGAATCACAACAGCAGCAGGCAGTGATGCAGGGCTTCTACACCATCGCCCAGTTCCCATGTGTAATGGGCGCAATAGGCTGCACCCATGTTGCCATACAGGCACCAACAGTCAATGGGGATGTGTATGTCAACCAAAAAGGGTCACCACTCCATGAATAAGCAGGTAGTGTGTGACAGTCGGCACCTCATACTGGATGTGGTTGCCCAGTACCCTGGTTCCAAGCATGATGCCTACATCCTGCGCAACAGTGGCCTACATGAGGGCTACCAGAGGGGCCAGCTCATGGGAGGATGGCAAGTAGGTAAGGTAACACAGCACACAGCACTGCATACCTGAACACATGCACACATCATGCACACACAGGCAACAGAGATCACATAGACTGATGCTGTTTCATTAATCCAACAGAGGACAGAAGGTATCCACAGCTGCCATGTGTGATGACACCACTGCACCACACACGCACAGCAGGCAGCACAGACAAGATACAATGAGGTGCACAGCCAGACCAGGTGCATCATGAAGCACACCTTTGGTGTCCTGAATGCACAATTCAGGTGCATTAATAGATCATCGGGGGCCCTACAGTACAGTCCAGAGATGACCTGCAAGATATTCCTGTCTGCTGCATACTGCACAACATTGCAGTGCAACACTGTGTGCCACCACTGGACCAGCTGGAGGAAGAGGATGAGGAGAACCAGCATGGGAATGGCATGGCACACAGACATGACAGACACCACCAGACAGACACAGCACTGGTACAGGCAGGCCAATATGCACAGTGCAATCTGACAGGGAGGCACTTCACCTGAAAAACGCCATGATACCATAGTGACAGCCACCAAATGCCAAGCGGAGATGTCCAACAAACCAACACACGGGTGTGCCATTTGGTGCAGCGCACAGGCCATGGTGACACTGAATGATGGTAACAGGTCCAGTGGAATGTGGCCACATTGGGCAGCACACACAGCTATGGACATGGTACAGTGTGATGAACTGAGAGATAGTATGGAGCAATGTAACAAGACCACCACAACAGGTAGGTGGTGACAGGCACAGCACAGTCCACTGGGGGGGAATGGCCATGCAGTGGGTACTACAGACCACGTGTGGTGCCACATGACATGGTACACAGTAGGGTAGGGCAATGGGTAGAGGTAGGCAGCACATTGTGTGTGCGACACACCTGTGAGGCCTACAGACATACAGCACAATCAATAGACACCGACATACACAAACAGGGTGGAAACAGTGCCATGCAGTGGGCCATACATGCATCACACATCAACACACCATGGGGAACAGGACAGACTGAATGGGCCAGCAATGCAGTTGCCAATGGAATGTGTGGCACGGGAGGCAAAGGATACACAGAGGTCACAGGCACAATGCTGGGATGCTGGTACCACCAGGCACAATGCCCCTGTCATGGCCACTGATACATGTAAACAGTGCAACCACAACAGGGACACAGCACCGGGTGGCACAGATCTGTAGACGCATGGCAGTGACACACACCAATGCTGGTGCCAGTGGTGCCACCCACAGGGAATAGTGGTTCCCAGAGGTGGAAGGGTGCTGTACAGGCACCGGGCCACCACACAGCTGGGATATACATTGTTTGGTGGCATGGGTGCCATACCGTACATGGTGAGCTGCAGCACACAGGACACCAAGTAGATGAGGGCAGTGGACAGTGCCATGGGCTGTGAGCAGCACAACCAGCACACTGACCAGATGCACAGTGAGGATACACCGGGAACAGCAGGCACCACCACCAGTGAGCCCCCACATGCATGTTGACACAGAACCTCATGGCCATGCACACATGGAACAGACACACAGACTCAGTGATGTAGGAAAACAGTGTAATGTACAGATATCAACAACAGGGACACAACAATACAATGAATGTGGTAAGGGTCAGAATAACAGCCAGTGGCACAATGACATAACTTAACAATGTGATAACACCCTAGCAGCAACCCACAACACTCCCACATGCCCACCTGTGATAGTCAGCTACGCACACCTGTGGCAATGCAAGGGATGTGGTCATTGCTGGGCCTGGCCATGTGGCATGCACACATAGGACATGTAAGGTTGCAGCATGTGCCACCATGTGGCCGACCATCATGACCACGTCACATGGGGATCACTGCATGCACTTACCTGACCTCCAGTGTAGCGCCTCCTGCCTGAGACTGCTGATGTGGCCATGATGCACTCCCTGGGATGCTCCTGTCAAATCTGTGGGGTTGTAGGGAAGGGTAAGTTGTGTGCAGTCAACACACCATGGCCCACAAGCCAGCACTGCCTCATCAGATGAACAGCCGTAGGCATACATACCTGCACCCGTGTCCTGTCTAGACTGCATTTCAGCATCCCTGTACTGTCCCATGCCTATCATGCGCTGCAGGATACCAGGCTCCCTCCGTGTGAGATCTTGCCAGTGGTGCATCAGCTGGTGGACTGTCCAGCGTATGCCACTGTACTCAGCCATGTGTGCACAGATGGCATGCCATGCACATGCATGCTTCCGCTCTGTGGCGGTGTGCCTCCTGCACCCGGGTGGCAGCAGCATCCTGCACCACTGCTGCATGCAGTTCACAAGCGTGGCAGTCTCCATGGGCATAAAGTTCGGTGCCTGCCCGCTGAGGCTGAGTGATGAACAGAGGACATGTCCAGTCACTGATGTGATACCTGCAAAGGGGGAAGGAATGGCACACAGGTCACTACACAATGCCGCTGCGGATGTGTTGATATCCCCTACCTACCAGGTGCAACATCTGCCTGCGTCCATGGTGAATGGGAACTTGCCAGGGTCACAGGTCATGCAACCACAGGCCCCCCACCACTGGTGGTGCACCACACGCCAATGACATGCACAGCAGGATGCGTGGATAGGCTGTGCAATGCCATGCATGTGAACAGGCGTGCACCGCAGCACACTGTGCCTGCAGTGCACCAACAAGCTACCAGCGCCCTGCATAGGCATGACACAGCCTGACTCTGTACGGTGTGGGCATGGAGCACTGCATGCAGCCCTGCCACATGTCTGCACTGCCACTGCCACATGGAGCAGCATGCAACCCGACCTGGCAAGTGCCCAGGGTGCAGTTCCATGGCCCACCATGGCTGACACAATGACATAGGACAGATACCTACCTGAATTGTGCACTGCAGTGACAGGCGTGGGTGGCACAACTGCTTCTGGTAGCACACCTGGATGGAGAAAGTGCAGGTCAACATTAGCCAGTGGTACTGATGGTGACAACAGCAGCTGCAGTGGTGTGGCACTATGCCCCTACCTGGTCCTGTGCGGCAGCAATGTATCCTACACAGGGGACAGTGAACAACAATGTCAGGTACACAGTGCAGTACATGCAATGGAACAGTGCATGCTGAGCATTGGCTACTACTCATCTATGTCCTGTGCATGTCCGCTGCGGGTGCTACTGTGGGAATGGACATGGGTTAGTACACTGATGAATGTGTGACTGTGGCCTGCTGCCTGTGGGTGCTGCATACCTCCCATCTGTCACCAACCCACAGATATGTCCCTGAATATGCCCCAGGACTGTCCACATGTCACACTGCCATGGCAAACCCAGCACTGGGTGGTAGGGATGGGACCCTGCCTGTAATGCTAGCTGGTGGTGTGGCAGACAAGCTGCCAATGTGGACACGACAAGCATACCGGGAATAATGTGGAACACAGACAGTGGAACACATCCTGACATGCAGGCAGCTGTGATCCTGTGAGTCTGCTGATGGCAATGGTCTGTGTTCGGCCTCCTCCTGTACTGTCTGTTGGGGCCTGTGGTAACACATGTCCCGATTGTCATGGGACAGTTGAGACAAGGGTAGCCGTGTCCTGTACACAGGCATGTACGGTGGTACATGTCCTGTCCATTTATCAGAAACAACAATGGCTAAGTCCAGCATGTGTTGCAGACATCCATGACATTAATGATAACCCACCATACAGACATGCAACACTGTCGCAGCAGCACAGTGACTACATTACAAGGCCCTGACCCTGACTATGTGGACATTACATGTCTGATGCATTGGGTGGGGATGTGTACTGACCTGGCAGCAATCATGTCACAACATGCCATGTACCACCCTGGGACTCTGACAGGACGGTAACCCTGTGTGGGGCCTGACCTGTGATGTAGAGGGGAGGAAAGGTATGGCCTGCTGTGGCCCAGTACTCACCAGTCTGCAGTCTGCTACAGTCCTGCTCTGCCTATCCTGTGGCACTGCTGTCCCTCTGTACTGTAATCAGCACTCCTGCTTCTCACTCACGACATGGTGCTGCAGCCTAGCTATGCTACATGGCTCGCAGATGCACGTGGCACAAGCACATGCCACACGTGTATTGCAGCTCACATGTGCACAGTTGCGGCAGGCATCATACAGGGTATCTGCGATAGGCAGATGCGGCATGCAGTGCTGATCCCCACACTTGCCTTCTGCTGAAGCTGGGCTGTGCACATATGCGTTATGCGTTTTGGGCATCATGCAAGTGCGGCATGCGTGTAGGCAAGCCTATGTGTATGTACATAGTGCTGGCCAGCGGTTGGCATGCTGTCACCTGACGAATGTCCACCCACAGAGGTGGGACTGCATGTCACTGCTCATGTCTATGGTGCACTGCTGGCCCGGACAATGCACATGGGTACCCTGTCATGCCAGCTGCAGGGCTGCATCCCTTGCAGCTGTATTGGGGGGGTTTGTGGCACTGTGCCATGGGAATACTTTCAGCGAGGCCCATTGCTGGTGTGCCTGTGATGCCCATGGGTGCACAGCACCTGCTGATGGCAAAGGTGGGCTGCATTCCTGTACATCCCAACAGTAGTTAGATTACGGCCTGTCATGCCGTGCATTGCAGTCTGTGTGACAGATGTTGCTACACTGTTCCATGCTGTTCGACATCAAACAGCATGGCCCTGTGTGCTGTCACTGTACTGGCACTTGTGTGCTCTGTGTGTTCCGCTTCATGTGGACATCGGTGGTGCAACACACACCGCCCCATGGTAACTTCCGATATGTGTTGCTGCAGGCACATGGCATGACTGTATGGTATGCACAGTGCCCTGCACTGCCACCTTACAGGGGCCATGCACATGTGGTGTATGACACTTGTTTCACCTGTGCACTGCAGCGTGCTGTGCTCCCAGACCACCCACACATCATGGCCATCAGCTCTGCTCGCTATGTCCCCTCCCGGCAACACACGAACCTGGGGCACCCATGGCCCTGGCAGTGGTGCCGGTGGCACATGGGCCTGGGGTACTAGGCCAAAGTCATGCCCTGGGGCTGTGCCAGCCAGTGCTGAACACCTGCTGTGGTATCACTGTATACACAGCCTGGTGGCCATGGCTGGTGTGTGGTACCTGGTGTCCACAACCCCATTGTCATGATCCACTGCCCCCTGCATGCCATTGGACATGTATGCATGCCCTGGTGCTGGTCACTTGTTCCCCAGGGCATCTGACCAGTACTGTGCTACCTGTTGCATGTGCAGTGTGTGTGTGTGTGTGTGTGTATGTGTGCCTGGGGTGTGCCTGTCCAGGACAGCCGCACTACCATGGCCAGCACATGGAAGTCTTGGGGCCCATGCAGCCTGCACTATTGTCCACTGTCACTGGTGTGGGTGCCCTGTGACCTACATCAGGCATGCACAACATCTGCTGCTGTGTCCATGTGCAGCTGTGTGTGCAGTGTCTCCCCATCCAGTGGCCATGTGGCCTGCAGGCATTGCACTGGGCTATGCCCCTGATGGTGGCTGCCCTTGCACACCACAGGCTGCAGCCATGGCTAGTGGTGCATGCTGCCTGTGCCAGCACAGGTCCACATGGTGTGTGGCCTGCTTGGGCTACCTGTCTGTACAGACCTCTGCCTGTGGCACCCCTGCTGCCAGAGGACATTGTGCCCCTGGGACCACACATGCTGTGGTCTGTGCCATCCTGCTGTCCAGCTGTACTCCATGCACCAGTCCACATGGCCGACATCTGGCCTCTGATCACCTGTTCCCTGATCCTGCTGCCTGATGACACCATGCCACTGCTGGGATGTGTTGTCCCATTGACATGTTGACCCATGACCTGCAATGCCTACCACCTGCCGAGCAGTGCTTGCCATCCAGGGCTGCCACCACCACTGCTGGCCTTATCAGGGTACCTAAAGAACAGCACCTGACAACACTGTGTACGGGTGAAGTGGGTTTATTTACACTGTGCACAGTCAGCTTCAGCTGCACTTGACACAGTTCTCCCCTGTGTATCCCAGCACATGTGCTCACACACTCACCCATACATGCAGTTACATGTTCACACACCCACACCCCTGTGTAATGCACAGTGCCCCCCCCGATACAGGTACCTCCCTGTCATGCTATTGCCCCCCCCGCCATTGCAATGCTACCTGACTAATCACCATCTGCACCACACTGCTCGGCATTCTACGACCATCTACCATGGCTGTGCCATGGTTGTACAGATGCTGCAGGGGACAGGTGATGGGTTGTGGACATCCCCGATGTGCTGTTGGGATGTGCAGTGCCCTGCTGGACCTCCCCTTGAGTTGTGCCCCATGGGCCCATGTGTGCCACCACAGTGGCTCTGCTGTGCCTCCGCCCTCTCAGGCCAACATGCCTTGTCACCATGTCTGGTGGCAGCTGTGCTGTCACTACACAATGTGTACCCCCCCATGTGGATCTTCTCAGCAGCTGTGTGCCCTGTGGTGCAGCAGACACTGTGTGCACACCTCCCTGTGTGGGCACTGTACCTGCCACTGTGGTGGTGGGCATGTCTGTGTGTGTGGTCCTGGCCTGCGCCTCTGCTGCCAGTATGGTGTCATGGGTCATGGTGGGTGCACCATGGTGTTGGCCTGGGGCCGTGTCTGTGTGGGCCATGCGTGACTGGGCCTGTGGGTCAGGCTGCATGACAGCAACGGGTGGTGCCGACACCACCTGGGTTGTGGGTGGGGGAGAGGGTTGTACTGGTTCTGGTGGCTGTGTCTGTGTGCATGCCTGTACAGTGGCAGGGGGTGCCACATGCTGGGCCATGTACTGCAGGTGTTGCAATGGCTGCAGTGCACACACTATGGCCTGCATGGCCGTGGCCATGGCTTTGTCATGGTGTTGTTGGTGTGCCAACATGTAGTCCATGGCTGTGGTGAGGAGATCCATGAATGCCACCTAGCACTCAGCACAGTGCCGTATGCCCAGCATAGCATCCCCCATGCTGCCCATGCATACAGTGATCTCCCTAGCACATGCCTGCATACTGCTGGTGATGTCAGACAGGCGCATCTCAAGGCTGTTGTGTTATTCCTACATGGCCTGCCTGATGTTAGCCAGCTCCTGCCTCACATCCCCCTGCTCAGCCAGCACAGACTGGCAGTAGTCCCCTATGTAAGCCAGTGGGGACAGCTGGTCTTGCAGCTCCTGGACAGCCTCGTCCAGTTGCTCCTCCAGTCCATGGGTGCTCAGGGTGTTCATGGACCCTAATACTGTCCCGTGTTGCTGGGTGCATGGGCTCGGTCACCAGCTGACTGTCTCCAGTCATCCGCACCGCCTCTGCCGGTGTGGTGTCCCTGCTGGTGTCCACAGTGGTCCCCTGCTGCTCATGTCACTGGCCTGCTGCATCTTCCACACTGCTGTCCTCCTCCTCCTAGCCCATGGGGCTGTCGCTATCCGTGTTCCCTTCAGGCTCCACTATGGGGTCTGATGTGTCAACCACAGGTATGCTGGTGTCTGGGCTGCTGCCACTTGTTGGTGTGCTTCTGCCTTCTCCTAACATTGTGCCAGTGTCCTGGTCTGTGCCTGTGTCATCCTGGCCGTGCTGCTGCTGCTGCTCCTGCCTTTCAGCTCCACTTGCCCCACTGTCGCCAGTGGCCATGGCACCTGTTGGATGGACACCATGTCAGTAAGAGTACACAGGGTTGTATGTCACTCTACTGCCTACTTAGTGTTGCCCTCACAGGTGTGCTAGGACATTTCAGTATTGCATGGCACTTGCCTCACATGTGTACTGTCCTACCAGTCATTTAACACCTATGTGACTACATTCTTCACAGTTGGTTTTGTCCCACCACTGTTGCTGCTCATCATGTACTGTCCACCCTCGTACATCATTCCCAGCACCCATACTGATGTCCTGTTCATCTCCCAGCTGCACATTGCTACTGTGCATGGCCGCAGTCATGGGGCCACTGTGCTGCAGGAGCAAGCCCCCCCATGGGCAATTGTGTTGGCCCTGCCATGCATGCCCATGCCCATCCACCCTCGCCCACCCTTGGCGGGCACTGTGGCAGTACCCCATGGCCCCCCATGTTCAGCATGGCCCATAGCTCTGCACAGCTCCCCCAGCAGTACACTGTGCATGTCATGGTCCATCCCATGTTCAGCTCAGCACATACCCCTGCACAGCCCCCCCAGCAGTACACAGTGCTTGTCAAAGCTCCCCACCATGTTCAGCACAGCACATACCTCTGCACAGCCCCCCCAGCAGTACAGTGTGCTTGTCACAGCTTCCCACCATGTTCAGCACAGCACATACCTCTGCACAGCCCCCAGCAGTACTCAGTGCATGTCATAGCTCCCCTTCATGTTCAGCATGGAACATACCTCTGCACAGCCCCCCTCCAGCACTACACTGTGCATGCCACAGCCCCACCCCATGTTCAGCACAGCACATACCCCTGCACAGCCCCCCAGCAGTACACAGTGCATGTCACAGCTCCACACCTTGTTCAGCACAGCACATATCCCTGCACAGCCCCCCAGCAGTACACAGTGCATATCACAGCCCTACCCCATGTTCAGCATGGCACATTCTTCTGCACAGCCCCCCCCAGTGGTTAACTGCGCATGTCACTGCTCCCCCCATTCAGCATGGCACATACCTTTGCATGGCACCACACATTGGCTGCACACAGTGCATCTCCCTGGGCCCCCCTAGCCATGGTATAGTACCCTGGGCACACCCTGCGGCTGGCGGTGGCCATGTGGCATTGCTGTGGCACACCATCACCACACTGCAGCTTCAGTCTACATAGTGTTGCCCCACCCACACCACCTTTGCTGTTGGTTGCAGTGCTGTTGCCGTGTCACGGTAATCACATACATTTCTGTTTGTTGTCCCTACCTGTGCCTGTTTGCTGTCTGAAGGTGTCCAGCTCCGTGACACTGCCAGTGCTCTGATGGCTCAAGTGTGCAGCTATCCTCCTTTCCAGGCTACTGAGTGGCTGCTGCTGGGTGGGTTCACCCCCTGTGTCCTGTATGCTGTGTCTGTTCTGGGCCAGCTTGCACTTCACAAGGTGCTTCAGGTCATTGTATTTCTTTTGCATGTCATACACTGTTCTCCACTGTGCTGCTATGGCATTGACCTTGCACGTGACCCTGTCCCATGCCGTCCTCTTTTTTTCCCCTTTTCTTTGTTTCCCCTCCTCGGCTCATGAGGAGTGCATGGTGTTTGTCTGTCTCCTCCACCAGGGTCTGGACCTCATCATGGCTGAAGTTCCTCTTTCATCTCTGCCTCTGTGTTGCAGCTTCTGCCATCCCTCTTGTGATTCCAGTGGTGTATCTTCCACCAGTGTTGCATGTTACAGCCTTTTATATCACGTATCTTGCGGGTCGCAACATGTGCATTTGCGTTTGGTGTATGTCTCACACGTTCTAGAATCTGGCGTATGTTGCATGTCGCAATTGCTTTGGTGTACTTTGCACATATGCGTTATTTGGAACTGGCTTATATGCCCTTCTGGAATTGGGCCCCATTTCTTTATATCCCAAAATGGAATTCAGTATGTAAAGGTCTGTATTCTAGGGACACAGAGTTCCATATCTTTGGACCCATGTAAAGAAAGTTTGATATTCCAATTTCTAATACACACACTGGTAAAATATATTCCAACCCCCCCACCCACCCATTGATCTAAGACTTGATTGCCCTTCTATCATTAAGATCTGTGCTTCTTTTGGGTGCATCAGTCACAAACCTTGCTAGTCTATTATTTATAGTATCCAACTTTGAAAGTTCCATTGCCAAAGGACCTAGAAATAATAAATCTCCATAGTCTTATAGCAGTAAAATAAGTGAGTTGATAGCATTATTCCTACATCCTACAGTGCCTTACTCAATATAAAGCCCCCTTTCTCATTCCTATCTCTTTAAACAAGTAATTAATACATGTGCCTCACTTAATTCTATCATCAGTCCAAAGGCCAGGATATTTGTAACTATGGACCTGTTCTAATGCTACATTTTCACTAGTTTCAATATGTAGTGAATGATTAAATAGAACTGTGCTTTTTTCCATTGTAAATAACATTACTTTCAATTTTTTTAGCATTAATGACAAGCTGTGACCAAAAAAAATAAGTTTGTAACTCAACAAGTGCTTTCTGTAGCATATGTTCTATGTGCATTATTGAGGTACCCCCTATGTAAATTATGGTATTATCCATGTAGAAGTGGTAGTTACAAGATGTATTAATCAGAGTAATGTTATTCAAATAGATGTTAAATAAAATTGTACCTAATATAGATCCCTGTGGAACACCAGAAATTACAAGGGTCAGTTCTGATCTAAATCCATTCACTGCCACCAATTGTTGCCTACCCATAAGGTATGACAAGAACCAATCAACCACACCCTTTGACATCCCATATAAGTAAAGTCTGGACAGGAGGATGGCATGGTTGAGGGTGCCAAATGCCTTTGACAAATCCACTAATATCACTCTCACAAAATTCCCCTGTCCAGACATCCCTGAATGTCACTCATTACCTTCAACAATGCCAAGGTGGTACAATATAATGGCCTGAAACCAGATTGATATTAACTTATAATACTTTTTTTTTCTAGATAGTTCTTTAATTGATCTCCTAACAATTTTTCAATAACCTTTGAAATTATAGGTAAAAAAGAAACAGGATGATAATTCTATAATATATCCCTTTGATCATATTTCAGGATGGGTACCACCTTTGCATCCTTCCAGGCCTGTGGGCATTCTGCAGTAACAAGTGACAAATTTAACAATTCCTCTAGTGGGCATGATATCATAGAAGCAACATATTTTAAAAGTGTGCCCTGAAGGTCATTTAGACCCTTAGATTTACTGGTGTCAATTTTTTATAATGTATCTCCAACTTCACTGGGAGTAATTGGTTCCATTACAAAATTATCATTCCAATTCTGTTCATTTTGTATTTTAAAAGTTGTACGACCAAAAGATTGGTCTAAAGCTTTTTTCCCATGGTCACAAAATACTCATTAAATTTACATGCAATTATGTTATTCATAGGAATCTCCTACCAATCTTTAACAAAAGAGTCAAGCACATTCAAATTCTGTGTACACTGTAATTTCTTTAACAGTTTCCAAAACTGTCTAGAATCAGATTTTAGATTAGCAGTCAACTCTTTTGTATAGTAGCTCATTTTACTTTTCCTTACTACCAGTGTATACTTATAACTTGCTTTTTTAAAATGTATCTAATCCTGAGGGTTCCCAATGCTTTTTGCTCTTCTCCATGCCCTATCACATTTGTTTTCTTTTAGTAGATATGTATTATACCAGGGTGCGCTATTAATTTTTACTTTTCTATTTCTTAAAGGGGCATGTTTATCACATACTTCCAGAAAAGTGTTATAAATGTATACCCAAGAATCATCTACTGTAGATATTAAATCTAATCTACCCTATTCTTGCTTTTCTAGATCTAACATAAATGTAATGTAATCAAAATTATGACATGATCCAAAAGTAGTTACTTTCCTTGGAATTCTATCTATGAACTTATTTAATATGCAAAATGTCATTTGATGATCAGATGGTGAGTCAGGCAATATGCCACTAGAAGTAATCCTTTGTGTGCGTGTGGGAAGGGGACATAAAAATTAGGTCAAATATTGAAGAAGACTCAATATGTCTCATATTCAGTTTGGTACTATCCTTTATTAATTACACCAAGCCCAAGGATGTGGTCAGTTCCATCAGCCTATGTTTCTCATTAACCTTAAACCAATTTACATTAAAGTCGCTGATCAATAGTATTTCATGGGTAGACATATAATGACAGTGACCGAAATGTGAGCAGCACCATATAATGACTAGCACCCTACTGTGCTAGGCTAAGCATTATTCAGGATGGGCAAGGTAAATGGGAAAAGAGTAGGGTTGTAGTCTATGTCTGGGAAGGTGTTAAGAGGGATGGATAAGAAAACAATGGGTAAGTGCATGAAAAAATAAGTAAGACTGCAGCTTCTAGTGGATGGGAGTGATCTATAGGCCCCTAATCAGACAGAAGAGGTGGGCAGAGCTCTAGATAAAGGGATCAAAAAGGCAATAGCAGGAGGGAAAGTAGCCCTGTTTGGAGACTTCAACATAACAGACCCTGACTGGTGTATCCCAATGGTGTTAAGCACCAGAAATCAGGTGCTGATAGACATATTCCTGGACTGCTTCCAGACTCAACTAGTGAAGGAACAGACAAGGGATGAAACCATTCTTGATCTAGTTCTGACCAACTGAAACTGCATTGGGAGCTTAACAATGGAAGAGCTATTAGAGTCTAGTGACCACAATACAGAATGGTTTGACATACCCTAAAATCACAGAGGCAGGTAACCTAGAAAACAGTTTTGGACATTAGGATGACTGACTTCAAGGGGATAGAGTTAATGGAGAGATGTGGGGTACCAACAGTTAGATGGGACAGAGAGCAAGTAAAAGTATATCAAATAAGGGATTCTAGCTGTAAGTAAATGTTGCCACATACAAATGTGCAAGGGAAAGAGGCATGAGAGGCCAAAGCGGTTTTCCAGGGAGGTTGTGGCACAAGTGAGGGGTACAAAAAGCAAACTTCAAAGTGTATAAGGCCAAACAGATGTACATGAGCAGGGCGCTCTACCTTGTCAGGGCAAAGGAAACTAGTAAGTCAGTGAGGTAGGCCAAAGCAGAGGTAGAATTAAAGAATGCAGATGGGGTGAAGTAAATGACAATGCCTTTTTTTAAGTATGTGTTTATTGTTTTCACTAAAACCATACAGTTTAATCTATATTGAGAACATCCTATTACGTAATACAGTTGAGGAACCAAATCCTCTTAATAAAAGGTGTTACATATAACCTCTATATTTCCATACAGCATATGAGGGATTAGCTCCAACAATTACAATTTGACATGCTAACATTTATTTATTTTAAATTGTTAACCAGGAAAGGCATACTGAGCCAAGGATCATTTCCAGGTGTGACCTGGGGGTGGGGAAAATAGACTAGATAAATGCTAGAAAATTACAGTACATCTAAAACTACAAAAAATAAATGCATCTGAAAATACAACTTCATGCACAAACCAGCACCATCAATAAATTCAAAATTGCATTATGTACAGAATAAACAAAAAGTATTTCAAATGCGCAGTGCAAGAAGGGTCAACAGTGCTTTTGGATACAGAAAAACATGTCAAGGGTGAAAGCATCTGAGACCAGATGTAAGGAGGCCTAAGCGGGGGGGGGGGGTAGTCAGCAGTAAATAGGAGGAGAGAGATCTGGAGGGGTCAAGAAAGGGAGTGACAGGTGTAGGGGAGCAGGAATAAGTCTATATTCTGTAGATGTCTGAGGGAAGAGAGTGAGGGGGAAGAGTCAGAATGAGGAGAGCAGCATGTTCCAAAGTGAGGGTAAACCATAGGAGAAGGCAGCTTGACCAGCACTGGAGTGAAAGTGGGAATGGTGAAGGTGCGGGGTCTCTGGAGCACAGCGAGTAGGAAGAGGAGAGGGTGGGGAGAGGAGTGAGGAAAGGTAGAAGGGAATGGACCCAAACCAATATTTAGTGATAAAGGAGGCAGAATGGAACTGGCGATATGAATGTAAGTGGAGGATTGAAAGGGAGGAGTAGAGGGCGCAGTGATGAGTATGGGGTGGAGAGTTTGTAGTGAAGTAACAGAAGGCATGCACAGGGTGTCCAGTCTGTTAAGGTAAGAGGCAGGGGCAGTGCCATAGTCCACATCCCCGTAGTCAAAAACTGGAAGAACCATCCTGGTGACCAGCTCCCAACAGACCTTGGGGGAGAGGCACTCTTTACTGTGGTGAAAGGCACCAAGTCTGAGGCATAGCTTGGTATGAATGGCATCAACATGGGTAGAATAGTCAAGCTTGTTGTTCAGCCAGACACCAAGGTACTTAAAGGCAGGGACAACCTCCAGTGGAGTACCATCCAGTGTGAAGAAAACAGGGGAAGATGAGAGCCTAGCCAAATTCTGACTGGTGCCAAAGGTGATAGACAGTTTTCTTGGTGTTGACCCTGAACTGGGTGGTCTGGAACCTGTACAGCACACTGAGGAAGTTGTGCTGAAAAGGGATCTCCACAGCAGAGGTTGATGGGCCAGAGGTGTAGATGACTGTACCATCATGTGCATGTGGATACGTGATGAGATGCAGGCAGAGGGGAAGTCATTTATGAAAATAGAGAACAGGATCGGACCCAAGATGGTTTGCAGAAAAAAATGTGCCCATGAACGCTATGACAAAAATATAATAATTCAGTTTTTAAACTCGTAAAAGTCTATAAACCCAGTGGGGTAATTGGTGCCTCATGCTTCAAACCTACAAGATGGTACATTATAAGTGAAATATTTTGACACATAGCTGTTTATCCAAAAGATACACTTTATCATGTATGAATTTAAATACTGAGAGCAAAGGCAACAATGGAAATAGAGCTTAACTTTCTTAACTATAATGCCCTTCTTAAAGTGGAGTTACCTGTCAGGGATGATAATCTGATGGCTGTATGGCTGCATATCTTCTCTTTAAATTTAGAAGCAGAACCTAAAGGGATATTGCTAGACACACCTGAAGCTACAGGTACCTCAACAACATGGTGGCATTTGAGACTATACCTAAACCTCAGAAGAGTCACATTGAATAATAGTCACTCTCACCGGCCCGGTGGCACTGAGGGTTGAGGAGCTGGATGCCACACCTCGCGTCACGCCAGCGACCTGGGTTCGGGAATCAGCCCGGGCCATTGGGGGTCAGCAGGGGAGGGAGAGGATTGAGCATCCCATGGACAGCTCTTCTCTCCTGGGAGGGTGGGGATCACTTACTCAGTGCTTGGCTGGCCTCTGGTGGAAGCTGGTGGCATAGCAAGCACAGGAGCATGCAAAAGAGGGTTGGGAGTGGCAGACATCGATGAGAACATCTTGACGTCAGGGTGCTGGCTACTTCCTCAGAAAGGAGGAAAAATACACCACCGGAGCATGGGTAGATGGAGCACTGATACCAACCCTAATTATGACCACCTGCCTGACCACTGAGGGACCCAATGAGACATTGAAGTTATCGTGGCTTTGGGATACCATCCCATACCCACCTGGGGGTATATCCACGATTCCATGGGGGAACCCCTGGGGATTCAGGTAAGACAAGTCATGGGGTGGTACCTAGGTGTCTCCTGAAGAAGTGTAGCTCCGGGGTGATGGATGTGGACAAAGAGAAAGTAAAAAAAAAAAAAAGAATAATAGTCACTCTCTAGCAGAGGCCCACTGGCTTCCCTTGTGAATACAGAGTGATAGTCATTAAGAACAGCTGTTTTCTGCCCATCCTCCTCAATTACCCAGCCTCCCTCTGTTAGCCTAACAATTCATCCTCTCTTCTTTCTTTTGTCCCCAACATATTCAAAGAACTGTTTTCCCCTTCCTTGACCCCCCCTCTGCAAAATGCAGCTCTGTGTCTGCCTTTGCTTCTCTAACCACCCTCCTGTTTTCCCTTGTTTTCATTTAGTACTTTCCCCATTCTTCCTTGCCATTTTTTTCCTTGTGCCTGAAGGTTTTCTTTTTGGCTCTCACTGATTCCCTGGCCTTTCGATAGAATTATATTGGTCTCTTGTACCCTTTTCATTTGATTACCATTCTCATGCAAGACTTTGGTGCCTTGAGAACGGCCCCCTTGACTGTTTCCTCATCTTCCCTCCACATTCCTGATGTCCACTCTGATTAATGTGTCTAAGTCTCTAACAATTGCACCTGTTATTGGATTTATAGGTGTGTCTCCATTTGCATACTGACTATCGATCATGTTACCCATTTCGCTTGCACTTAAATTTTTTCCAAAAGCTGCTTTCAAATTGATGTTATGAGACCATACTTGCAGATCTATAAAGGTCTGAAACATATTAATTTCTGTACTTGGAACAAAGGAGAAACCCATCTTACAACAGCTGTTGTTAGTTCCTTGTTAGACAGATTGATTATCTTAATCCTCTTCCCCTCCCTCTGGGATGTTGTACCGGTTGTTCCTGTAGTCTGTCCCGTTGACCTCGTCTGCTATACTGTCCTCCTTCTACTGCCCCTCCGCATCTGCCTCTTTGGCCACCTCTGAAACCCTTGTATTTGTTTTCCCATGCGCTGCACCTGAGATTGTATTGAACTTGATTTTTTGCAGTCCGTTCTCTTGATAAAAAGATGACTCCTCTGAGCTATCTTTAGTGTCACTTTGTTCAGCGCTATAGGAGAAACAGACTTGTGGTTTTCTTTTCAGAATCTCCCTAGGTTGACCGGGATAATTAGCAGTCTGATTAATTTCTTTCTTTTCCAGTCAAACACTTTGTTCAGTTCATAATCATTTTTGTCTCTTGTGAATTTACGATATTTAACAGCTTTGATGTCCTGATCTAATTTAGCCAGGTTATCTTTTAATTTCTGATTAAGCCTTTCTAACTCTGCATGGTGTGTGAATCCTCTTTAAGCTTTATCCTTCTCTTTTAGCTCACTTTGTCCTCCGGAATACTTTTGCCATCTTCAATTCTCAGGCATATTAGTTTCAGTGAAGTTTCATGCAGGATTTCATGCCATTTAGCCAAAACGTCCACTCTGTCCAAACCATAGGCAGGATGTTTTAGAGTTCTTAACCCTCTAGGTGCTCTGAATACCTGAAAAAAAGGTTTCTAACCCAGTTCTGTTCCAAAATAATGTTCTGATTTTAATAGCAATCTTTTCAAATTATTTAAAAGCACCAGTTAAAGTATAAAAGCATTTGTTGTTTCTTCTGAGTCCCTCTTGAAAATAGACATATTATGCTCTTGGGGTTTACATGGTAAACACGTGTTAAATAAAATAAAAAATAAAATACACAGAGTGGACAGCCAGCAACTGTTTAAGCATAGTTAGGGGTCTATCACAAGGGGACACAACTATCAGCCAGCCATGGGGAAATTTAGGAGGACTGTGAGGATATCATTTTTTATGGCACTGGGTCAATATACTTAAATCAAATACAGCGAGGACAAGAAACGCCAACAAAATACAATGTCAGCAAACACAGCTACCTGCTAAAATACTGGCATGTCAAAACTGTGCAAACCAATCCCAAAAAACACAGAAAACATAACCTCAAAGTACTCCTCGAAACCAACTTTATTATCACAAGCCAAACCACAGAAAAATAACCAAATCACACTTGCAAAGATAAATTATAAGCTATCCCATTCAAATATTCATAAGTAGATCTGGCCTTCTAGTCCAAAATAATGGAAGCAATTCTTTTATTTAAATCCTTATATTTCCTCTTCCCAATGGACACTTCCTTCCCAACAACTAGCTGTTCCAACTTCATTGGAAAAACAACATACAGAACCCAATCATTAACATACAGAATTCCAATCAGAACCACACACTACAATGCTACAACATCAGGAAATCTAGACAGACCAGACAAGATTTGAACCACCAACCCCTATGCTAACACACCTAAACACATTACCCTCAATACACCCTACCCACTATTCCATGAAGCCAGCACAGCTCCCGATCAGAACAACTACATACTTCACACCAAAAACAAATACCCTCGCATGTTTATGCAGGGGGCTTCACCCTCCACATCCACCAGTGCAGGGGGTTCAGCCCTCTGCACCCCTGTACTATTATATACTAACTCTAGACTGCACTAAAGCTGACTATGGCACAAACACCATACCGCACTACAGCTAGCTACAGCAAAACCACCAGCAGCAACAAGAACTATGCACCATTTTTCCATTTGCTATTACTGATGTGATATTATGTGGTCATGCACATTCATTAGACATATTGACTGGGTACCGTTTTTTATAGACAGGGTGATGGAAAAGTGGAACCTTCTGCCTGTGGAGCTGGTCAGCGTTAAGACAGTTTCAAGTTTAAAGAGAAGGTGGAATAGACACATGGGACTGGCGAAGATGATAGGGAGCAGGGTTGGGGTTAATTTTGGAGGGGGCATAGTCCATGCTGAACTGAGGAATGACTTATCCATTTGAGGCTTGGCCTGTGCTAGGCTGGTAGGAACGAGGCAGACTAAATGGACCATTACATGTTTTCTGTCTGTAAACATCAATATTTCCACTAGCTGGTTGTGACTGAACTGTCCAGGATTCCTCCTATTGCTCCTCTCCCCTCCCCCAAAAAGGAAAAAATCTTGTGCTCCTCAGAAAATGTTGTCACGAACCAATGTATTCGTCAGTTATAGAAGGTGTTCATTTGTTACAGTTTGAATCAAAGTCTGTTCCTATCGCCTCTGAAGGTTTGCTTCCGGTTTGTTTCTTATATTCCAGACTTCTGTCTAAATCTGAAGTATTGTATATGTTTAACTGTATGAATCCAGCATCTTATGTTTGTTCTTACAGATCTGAATCTTTTTCCAGTGGTAGATGTGTCTATCTCTGTAATCTGGGATATTGCTTACATTTTCTCAGTGTTATGATCCTGGTGTTTTCCTCAGATTCTTTGTTTCCTCTTCTATCTTATCAATCATTTCACCACATTCAGATTCAATTTTTGTTGTTCTTCTGGTTTTGTTCATATAGTATATTGGTTTTTTGAAAATATTTCCTTCTGAATAGAGCAATTTAGTAAGTCATTTCAATCTGCAGTGCTTCATAGCAGAGCCAACAGTATTTATTAATTAGTGCCATATTTCTGTCTCAAAAGCACAAATAAACATCAGAGGCCCACATGTGGATAGCTATTTAAGAGCAAAACAATAGCAATCTTTGCGCCACTGGGCCAGCTGTGGTGGTGAGAGGAGGGCTGAGCCAGTCTCCAGCTCTGTTCTCTGAATTTAATGGGATGAGCGGGATGTCACAGCCGGGTGGGGGGACCGCTAGACTTCCAGGGAAAGGGAATCATATTTATTGTCAACGGGGGTCAGGATATGTGCTTGGGGTGGGGGACTGCTAGACTACCAGGAAAGGAAATTATATTTATATTCTACGGGGTTGAGATACATGCTTGGGGAGGGGGACTGCTAGACTATCAGGAAAGGAATTGATATTTGTTTTCTACAGGGGTCGGATACATACTTGGTGGTGGGGGACCACTAGACTACCAGGGAAATATGTCTGCATTGTAGAAAGGGGTCGGGAGTAGTGCTGGGGTGGGGGACCACTGGACTACCAGGGCAAATAAGTATTTACTGCAACTCTGGGTGTCAGGAGTCATGCTGGGGTGGGGGACCACTGGACTATCAGGGAACATTAGGTATCTCACCATAGCTCGGGGGTCCACGATGTGTGTGTGTGTGTGGGGGGGGCACTGTTGCATTATCGCTGGCTTTTTGCCAGTGGTAATTAGCATTGTGCTACAGGTCACGCTAATGCCTGTAGTGCAGCGCTATACCTTTGAACATACCGCACTGCCAGCATTCATGGGCGATCCCCTAATCCCACCCCTGCATACTATTATT
Organism: Neoceratodus forsteri; assembly: GCA_016271365.2. NCBI lineage: Eukaryota > Metazoa > Chordata > Ceratodontiformes > Ceratodontidae > Neoceratodus > Neoceratodus forsteri. The sequence goes on along the minus strand of CM057450.1, from coordinate 1,314,648,803 downwards.
TTTTAGCCTCAGCACTACCACACAGCACTGGCACTATTGGGGGTTTTGAATATTGCAGCCTGGTGCAATTCCAGCGCTATTCTAGTGCTTTGGATTTGTGCCAGGTGCAAAGCTTTGAATATCTGGCCCTTGGTATGACTTCACAGTGCTTGCCATGACAACTTACTGTGGTGTCACAAAGACAACTAGTTGAGACCAGTTGGGGATATTAACTTGTTTTTTGAAACTGACAGTGGAATACATTCTTGTGATTGTGAAAGATGTTAAAGACTGATAATGAGGAAAGTAAAAAAAAACATTTAAACAATAGTAAATGCAATTGCTACAAATGTAATGGTATAGCCACTTTATTATAGTAAATACTTACTCTTTAAATTCTGCAGTACTGTATTTGTTATGATTGCCTGAATTCTAGCATGGCATGACATCACTTTTGTATATAACAGTGGAACCACATAAACATCTAAACAGTTATGGTAGTTCTCTTTTAAGTTACATAAAAGTAAATTTTATAATTATGTTCATTTTAAAATCTAAACAGTTTTAAGCAGCACATTGCATTTCTCTTTCAATGTGTTTGGATCATTTTTTCTCTTTGACTTACAATGTATTTGAAGTAACAATTGGGTTTCTGCCTCTCATGGTGTTACAAAATGGTTGTAGTGACTTGACCACTATTAGTTAGCATATATTTTTGTAAACTTGCAAACTTTATCTGAATGTTTAAACTAAAATAGTGCTTTTGGATTTGAATTGGGCTTTACATGGACTGCTGTTATGATCAGCATCCCTGTACACAAATCAGTGGCAAATCTTAAAGAAGTTGAGGACACATGGACAAAATCACAGACATGATGGAGGAAACAAATGGTGACATCAACTCAGAAAGTTACTAAAATGTATGACTTACAGCACTTTGACTCCATTTTGTGCAGTAGAACTAAACTGCAACTTCAGTGTTTGACATTATTTTGTGCTTCTATATATCCCCATTGGTCAGAGGCAGACACAAGTTTCAGGAAGGATACGGGATATTAGTATTCAGAATTAGAGACAGTCCTGAAAATCAGGGACATCTGAAAGGCAGAACTATAACTAATATTATGAAACATGACTTATTTTTTAGCTAGTCAGGATTGTGTTTTATAAACATTACAGGCACTCTCATAACCATTAAAGGGTGTCTTATTCTAACTGTTCTAAGATTCTTAGGCTCTGTGTTCAGTTGTCATAGTAAATTTCTCACACTGGGATTTCTCTAATTTTCTGCAAAGTAAAACATTATGCTGCTTTAAGTTCAAGTTCCATTGCTTTAAAGCAAAATTCTTTAACATGATTTTTAATAAACAATTTAGAGATGAGAAAAAAGAGTGTTTTAGCTGGGATATGAACTCAGGCCTTCTCGTAGCATTTCCCTACAGCATTACCAGCTGTCTGTGTTACCAGGCCAAGTAGAAACCTAAGGATACCAAAGGCACTCCTAGTTTCTCAAACACACGCAGGAGCTACACACATTATATATATATATATATATATATATATATATATATATATATATATATATACACACACACACATATATATATATACTGTATATACACACACATATAATTATTATTATTTACAAGGAGTGGAGTGTACATATTTGAAATGCAGTATAGAGATGGAAAAGAAATATATGCCTAGCTGGGACCTGAACCCATGCCTGCTCAGCAAATGGTTATCAGAAGAAGCTAGGTTTAAATCCCAGCTAGGGCACTTATGTTTCCTGTCACCTAAATTATGTTTTAAATAAACATACCTCACTCCTTGCAAATAAAACTGTATTTTGTGTGGCTCCAATGTGTACATTGAGAAAAGAAGAGTACCTTTTGGATGTGCAGGTTTCAGTTGTCCTGGTAGCATAGTTGGTAGTGCAGCAGGCTATTGTCCCTCAACAACTCCTGTCAGAGTAAGTGAGTTTCAATGCATGCATATCAGGTTATGACACTAATGATGACTAGGATATCACCAAATTATCAGTTATGAAAAGAATGACTGATGGCCCTGTGATAATGAAAATGGGAAAGGAAAAACTGATTGGATTCTAAGAGGGAAATAATCTGATTGTAATTAATGGCAGGCGAAATGGTAACAAACCAGGAAAATCAACTTTTTTGGTAGCATGGGCAAGAGTGTGATTGGTTTTGGTATTGCTCCTAATACAAACATACGTAAGTCTCTTAGAATTGAAATGCGTGCAAAAAGTGATCATGCTGCATTAGAAATAATGTTACTACTTCTTAAAGAGCAACTGACACCTTCAGGAGAACTTTCTTTTTTTAAATTCAACTTTATTTTATTTTAATTTTATAAGTTTGTTTAGATGTTTGTGTATTAACTAAGCTGCTGTAATTTGTGTAATATGTTGTTTGTTTTTAAACCTGTTCAGAGCCTTGGTTTTGGAAAGGTGCCATAAAAATAAAGTTTATCTATTATTTATTTATTTATTGAAATGCTTGGGTACATCAAACAGAGCAGATTCTACAATTTCTTGCCATGTACAGTAAAGGCCTGGCAAAGTTCATATATTACACAGTATATTATAAGGTCATAATCTCTCACATTTTTAATTGATTACTACAAATTTCAATCAGCTGTAATACCATTTATACAGAATTGTATATTAGTTAATTTCATTTTAATTAATTTATTCACTCTACCCACACCCCTCCATCTCAGAATCCTCTGGGAACTGAACTAGGATCTGTTGGGAGACGCCCGTCTCAACTGTGGTTCGGGGCTCAGTGGCCAACTCAGATTTCAGGAGCCATCTTGTCCATTTGTGGGTGAAAATGTTTGTTTTAAGATTTATTTTGTATGTTAATTCTTCCATTTCTTGTATCTCATGTACAATGGAAACCCATTGTTGGTGTGTTGGGTGGTCCCTGGCCAGTCACCTGCAGGTAATGGCCTTGTGGGCCACAGACACTAGGATATTCCAGAGGTTGGTGCCATCTGAGCCCCTCACTTCCAGTGGGTGGAGGCCCAGTACAGTGCTGGTTTGGGTCAATGGGGCAGAGCAGGAGAACAGGTCTATGACTGTCTGTGTCACTTCATTCCAGAAGTGTTGTAGCACTGGACACTGCCAGAATATGTGACAGTAATGTGCTGTAGTGGCTCCACACTCCCTCCAGCAGGCCTGTGATACCCTTTTCCCCCACCTATGCTGTATTACTGATGTGTAGAAAAATCTGGCCCATACCTTCCATTCAAATTCCTGCCATACAGGCAAGTGTGAAGTTCTATTGGCCAGATTAAAAACCTTATCCCATTCTGTCTCATCTATGGACTATACCATCTCCTCCTCCCATTTTCTTTTAATCTGCTGTGTTGTGTCATCATACAGGTGTCTGAGGGCCTTATAGATGGCTGCTAGATGTCTCCTTTCTAATTCTTGGTTGGTGATCACCTGTATTGTCTGGAAAAGCTAATTAATTTGTGTAGGGCATACAACTTTGGTCTTGAGGGCCAATATATGTGTTCTGAGCTGTAAGAAGTGGTAGAAATCCAAGTTTCTGAGATGATATGTATCCCCAACTTGTTGGAATTCCTGCACCATCTCACTGTCCATCAGTTGGCCATATTGTGCAAGTCCCATTCTGTACCACTGAGTAATGGTGTGATCCATCCTGGCAGGTAGGGAGGATTGGTCCCAGGTAAACCTCAGGAGAACTTTAACAAAACATAATATTTAGCCACAGTTTGGCTTGTAATTCACATTAGTTCTGTATTCTTCTTCCCCATTATTTATTACTGAGGTCATCTGCATCAAAACAGGATCTTCATTCCTGAAGAGTTCATCTTTTCCTACTGCTTTCTCCCTACCTGAGTTCATAATGCACTGCTTGTGGCATCACAGTTATTCTCATGGCAACAGATTGCGATGCCACAACAGAAGACTATTACTTGAGTAAAGAGTAAGCCATAGAAACAGACGAACTCTAAGGGATCTCTGAGGGATAAAGATCATGTATTCATACAAATTTCCTTAGCAATAAATAAAGAGGAGGAAAAATATATACAGTAGAAAATACATGGACAGCAAACAGAATTGTACTAATTACTAAGGTTTTCAAGGTTTTCTTTGAGGTGTCAGTAGCTCATTAACAGGTTAATTTGTATGGTAAATGAAATTGTATATGTACTTAATTTCCCTGTAGAAATTCATGCTAAGGAAAGGCTAAAAATAAATATGATGATGGGGAATAATTTAACCCTCAACAAATGCAGCCTGGCCATAGGTAAATTGATAGTGAAAATAATGTAGGAACCTTCTACCAAGCAATAACAACTACAAAGAAAAAAAAATAATTTTGATCAACATATCAGTCTTGAATAATGATAAAAGGGATTAGGTGGCATATTATACCTGGTTCAAGGAGACCTATAAACTCATAAAAAGTCTCTTAAGAAAAAGAAAGTGAGACAGGTCAAATAGAAACCATCCACAAACAAAACATTTTCGAATGAGTTTAACAATATGAGAAAAGCATAAAAAGCAAAAACTAAAAAATTAAAAAGAAAAATATTGGCTTGTTCTCTGGAATGAAATGCTAAAAGTAATTGGTTTGCAACATATAAAGAAGTTTTTGCTGCTGGTGGCCAGGGGTACTAATAATTATGAGAGATCTGCAACCATTTATATTCCTTAAGAAAGCTGGATCAAGTGACCTTTGATAATTTTTTATGATTACAATTATTATATAGTAGCAATGGAGATATGAATAAATTATATTAAACCAATAGCCCTCTGATAGTAACCTTCAAAGAAGCTGAAGATGCCACAGTTTTGCTCGAGCCAAACAAGGCCCCCTGGCTTGATGGCATTATGTTTTATTTATTTTTATTTCTTGTTATTTTACTAGGAAAGCAGACTGATCAAAGATCCATTTTTCAGCCATGCCTGGGGAGATTGGATTTACAGTAGACATAGACAATACATGTTTACTGACTTACATCACATGCAGGATAACAATATAATAGTATACAACATGTACACAATTTCATAAGGTTATGACATAAGTAATAAACACAAGTAATATCAGTGCTTCAGAAATTCATCAAGTAACATTGAAACACTTGTAAGCTGTCATCATTTTTAGATGTTCCCACAATTTTTATTTGTAGATGTTGCTTTTAAGTTCTGAATTAATTCCCATCCATTATTGGCGAGGTTTAAAAAATGAGAATATGGAAATGTGCATCCATATCCTATTTAATATCTTCAATAAATGTCTATAAGACTACTTTATATCAGAACCATGGGGGACTAATGTTATTATCACCATTTACAAGAAATATTACAGTAACCCAAAGAACTTCAGACTTATTAATCTTTTGGAGAATATCCTTAATGTTTATGCAAAAATATTATTGAGAAAAGTACAAGAATGGGTCTCAAAAAATCAGTTATGAATATTCTTTAAGCAGGACTCTGCTTTTGGACTTTCCACCACTTACCAATAATATGTCATCAGGCATTTAATTGAGAAGTATGTGATACAAAAAAGTGCAAAATCATTGCTGCTTTCATAGATTCACTGCAGCTTTTGATTCAATTAACAGGGAACTGCTATGGAGAAAACTGAAATACTTAAATATGGTCCATAACTTATTATTCCCAATAGTTCAGTTGCACCTGGAAAACTTATGTGTAAGGTGTGCCATTCAAAGAAATACAAGGTGCGTCTTTGAGGTGAACAGAAGGGAAATCAGGGATGTCTGTTAGTGTTCCACTTTTTTAACTTCTTTCTTAATGATAATATAAACAAACTAACAGACCCAGGCTTCCCCTCCCCCTAAAATATTGGCTACAGATTGCTCACTACTCACTTGTACAGATGATATGACCTCGCTGCCCCCCTCCAGAATAGGTCCACAGAGAAAGCTGAATGTATTCCAAGACCTACATATATCACATAGTTTAAAGATCAGTCTGTCAAAGACAAAAATAAGAATTTTTGGAGGGAAGAACAAATACAATTGGAGGCTAAGAAGGGATGATATTGACATTGTTAATGAATATTCCTTCCTTGGGGTAAAATTAATGAGTAATGTAGAATGGAATACCCATATGATATACACTATCTCCAATCTGAAGCAGGGAAAGGAGGCTATATTACTGTTTAATAGAAATGTTTGGTGGGCAGACTGTTGCTATGGTACTTATAGCTGGGGAAATCAACTTAAAGATCAACTGCAGATTTTTTTAAGTGTTTTTCCATGTTCCATAGACACACTGTGACATACCTAGTGATGGGCAAAGTCCGAAAACTTCACTCTGCATAATAATTTGTGGACTTTCATGGTTTTGCAAATTTTTCCACAGAGCAAAGTTGCATGTCACAGCATATATACAACTAGTGGAACTGCGAATTTGTGACTTTGCATAACATGTTAAAATGGAACAGGCACCACTCCATGAAGTGTGCAACTTAGTTGGTGAAGTTTACCTTCAGCTGTGAAGTTAGCACTGTACTATGGTATAGGATGTCACATGTTTCTCTAGGGAAGTCTCATGTTGCTGAAGAGCCTATAGGAAGCTAAGTATGTCATGTCTCAGTGCAGTGTTGTGCAGAGACTGAGAGAGCAGTTTGTTATCCTGACTGAGCTTGAAAAACCTTAAAAAACATCAGCAATATATTCATTTAGCATTTCAAATCTCACCCAAAGTGTTTGGGAGTGCCTTGTGCATACATACTAGTGTTTTTTGTTGATTTCCTCATTAATTAGTTTAAAAAACTTGTTTCGGTTTAGGCAGTGAAGTGAAGGTTTGGGCGGCTTGTGTGGGGGAGGGTAGCAGCAGTTAAGAAGGCTGGGCAGAAAGATCCACAGCTTTTTTTTTAGTTAAGCAGGTGATTTCTGTTAGATTTTGGTTTCTTTATATGTTCTTGATAATCTTTTATTTTGGCATCTGTACAGTAATTTCTCTGCTCTGTGCGTATTAATATTGAGTGAGGGTTCTTTTGCTCTTGACACATTTCCCCTGTTGAAGAAATACCTGCACTATGTGTATAATATTGAGTGAAGTTCTGTTGCTTTTGGCACATTTCCCCTGTTGAAAGAAATACCTGTGCTGTGTATGTATTAATATTGAGTGAGGGTTCTGTTGCTCTTGGCACATTTCCCTGTTGAAAAAACCCTCTGTGTGTTAATAAAGCAAGGGTTCTGTCACTGTGTTTGAAGGAAGTTGGCACAGTACCCCATTTGTCCTTCCAATCCCTGTGTTGTTTTAAAAGAAGCAAGTTATATAGCACAGAACAATTATGGGAAAGAAAAGGTTAAGTAAAGGGAGAAGTGGTGAGGTAACAAAGAAGAGTTCCAAATCTATGAGGTCAATGAGTGATGCTGCTACCAAAAGAATGTCAGTGGGAGTAGAGGCACAGTGTTCAAAGGAGTCTGTGGCTGGTACTAGCAGTAGCACAGGAATATTTGGCAGTTTTGGTGGAATTACTCTACCTAAATTTTTCTCTGCCAGATCTGTGGCAGCCATGTTGGTGGATGTGTTAATTGACAAGAGAAGCAACAGTGCTTGCAAACAAGAAACAGTGGGTGTGGAGGCAGTTCTTGGTGAGCATGTGGGAACAGGTGGTGGTGCTGCTGCTGATGACTCTGATCCTGATAGTGTGGAGCCAGTGGCTGAGGTGTGATATTTACAGAAACCCCATCAGACTGATGAGGTGAAGGTCAGAGAGCCTGTAGATGTTGAGAAGAAATGCACAACACATATACAGAGCTTTTGTCTATGGAGGAGAAGGAGGACAGCATTGTCTCTGCTGATGAGGATTATGATGTGTCGGACTTGGATCCTTTAATGGGAGCCTGAAAAGAAAAAGCACAAGGCTGGTGAGGATGCAGATAGTGCCTGTGATAAGGTGTCCACTACTGATTCAACCCCAAGGCCCCCCACCACTATTGTGTTACACAGCCATATGTTCTACAGCCATCCCAAAATACACCAAAGCCCATCCCTTCTCCTCTGCTGTCCCAGTCCTGGTACCATGTGAAAACAAGGCCAAAAAAATCCCTAGTGTGGGATTTCTATGTACTAGATCCAGCTGATGAGACAGTTGCAATTTTTCAGCTGTGTCAAGCATGAGTCAGTAGGATTAAAAAGGGCAGCCACCTAGGCATGGGTGGGCAACATACACATCTGAAGAACAGGCACCCCTTGCACTGGTGTCTACAATAGAAGGAAGCAAGTACAGGGGATCCCAGTCCATCATCATCAGGTAAGACAAGCAGACATGACAGGGCAGTAGCTGAGGCAGAGAGAGGGATGGGTGAAGACATCTATATAGTGGATGACATGGAGGTTTCTGTAGGTCTACCAAGTAGTGGGCACAGAAACAGTATCACCCTAAGTCTGACAATGGTAGTTACACCATTATGGAAAACCAAACAAGACACTGGTGTTGTTACTCATTCAGCAGCATATATGTTTAAAAATCCCCATGAGGCAATACGCACCCCACCAACTCCACCATGATGAGTCCAGCTGTTTGGCACTCTGACAACAAGAAAGATCCAGCCTACACTGCAGTCCGTGTTTGAGTGTTGCTTCAAGTTCCTTCCTAGTCATGCTACTGCATGTGAGTTAAATGCAGCATGTACAGGAATGCTGGCTCTTGATCTTTTGCCATTCTCATTCTCATTTGTATAGGATGTTGGATTTTGGTGGTTCATGTTATGCTTCCTGAAATGGCAGACCCCCTCAATAACATACTTTTCCAAGCGTGCCATCTCAGAACTGTATCATAGTGTGCCAGACATGGTAAACCATGCCCTGAAGCATTCAACTGTGGTACATACTTGGTATCAACACCCTTAAATACCACTGGTGATATTGGAATACTTTGTTGAATAGTGTTATACAACAATTTATTTGTAGAAGAGCTCAATATGTGTAAGGGCAGTTTCCATAATTTCAATTTCCCCAGAGCTGGCCTAAAAAATACACAGCTAGTCTTAATTTGGGCAGTTACTAGTCCCTGTTCTCCCCATTTTTTGTAAATAGGTCATAGCCAATGATCTGCAAATGGGACCCATACTGCTGTTTGTGGTTTAGACAAATCTAGTAAATTATGATGAAAAAATATAGTAAAATAAAACACTATGGGGTTTATTAAATTCGAACCACCTTTATGTCAGCATGGCTCAGTTGGTAGCACATCCGCCTCTGGACCAGAAGGTCGTGGGTTCTCATCCCACACCGGGATTGGACTTGCACCTAAAAATCGCTGGCATCTGAGTGCAGTATTGGGGGGTGCTGTACTGCTGGGGTGTGCTGTCCTTCAGATGAGACGTTAAACCAAGGTCTCTTCTTCCCATCCTGATGTTGTCCTGGTGGGTGTCCAGGTGGAAGTAAAAGAACCTAGGGCACTCTTCGCAAAAGAGTAGAGGACATTCCCAGTGTCCTGGCCAACATTCCCCTTCCCATAAACCGGCTCATGCAATTATCCAGGCTGTGTGTGGGTGATGATGTGCGATATGGCCGCCACCACACATTCAGTCATTTCACTACCAGTCTAGCATTGCTTGTAAAGCACTTTGGATGTATGAAAAGCACTATATAAATGCTGATTCTTCTTCTTCTTCTTCTTTATCTATAGGGAGATACAAACTTTCTCTCTTTATGGGATTCAATCGGCTGCCCCACATAATTTGGAAAACTAGGCCTAAAAGAACCATTTCCAAACTTCTAGGTAATGGATAAACTGATCTAAGAAAAAGAAAGATTGGTAAAAGGTTTTGACTACCATCACTTTCTTCTTTTTCATTTGATTCCATAACTTCCAAAGGACCACTTTAGTTGTTGCTTCATCTAACTTTTTCTGCCAATTAAACATACTATTATCATCTTTCCCAAACCAAATTCCTAAATACTTGAAAGGATCATGAGACACTGCTATGCCATGCCATGACTGTGTGTCAGGGGATGACCTTCCTAAGGGGAAAATTAAACTTTTAGCTTTATTCAAACTTGCTCTTATAGAGTGGGAAACATCATCCAACAAAGTCAATATTCTGTCCCCCGACTGCTCATCAGCCACTGTTACACATAAGTCTTCTATATAAGCAGTGACACGAAACTCTTCTCCTCCACCTAGGGGTCTTATGCCTCTCACATGTGTGTCTTGCTGAATGAGATGCAAAATGGGATCTAAACAAAAAACATATAACAATGGGCTAAGTGGGCATCCTGACGTACACCCCTTGAATCAGTAATATAGGTTCCTAGGTGTCTATTCACCATAGGAATTGTACAAGCATGAGTATATAAAGTCTCTAACCATCATATAAAATAATCTGGAATACCATAAGCCTGTAAGACTTGAGTGATGAAGGAATGAGGCACTCTATCAAAGGCCTTCTCCTGGTCTAAAGCCATTATAAAAACTGTAAGCTTGTCCGCCTTACCCTGTTCTACAAGTTCCCTAATTAACAGTAGATTGTGCTGTATGGATCTATTCAGTACAGTACATGTTTGAGCTGATGTAATAAGGTAGGAAGTTAGAGACAGTAATCTAAAATGCAGTATTTTCGTTAATATTTTGTAATCTACATTTAAGAGACTCAATGATCTCCAATTATCCAGAATAGTTTTATCACCCTTCTTGTATATCATTATTTGTACAGCTATACAAAAGTGAAAATCCACCTGCAAAGACAATAATACCCAGTTAAATACTACCTCCAAAATCTGTACCATCAAGTCTGTAAATGTTTGGTAAAATTCACCCGGTAATCCATCTATACCTGGGGCTGTATTTTTGTTTTGACATGAGATTGCTTGTTCAATTTCTAAAGGGGATATATTCTGATAAAGTGCTGATAGTAAATCAGAAGGTGCATTAGGTATCACAAGGGAAGAGAGAACATCTTTAGAAAGTTCCTCATCAAAAGAAGGCGTGGAATACATGGTTTTCAAAGAAGTCATTACTGTGTCTAGAATACCTGGGCCATCCTGAACTAATGTACCTGTAGGTGAAACAAGAGAAGTCATAAATGGGCGTTTAACCTCTGAGAACAATTTGTATAAGGATCCCCAAAGCCTGTTTTCCCTTGAGTACATACTTTATGCTCATGTAACATAGTAGCAGCTCTATTATACTGCAAAGCAAACATATCTTTTTCACATTAATGGCCTGTGTTGTTAAAGGAAGACAATGTAGGTTAATACTAGAATATATGTTACATAACTGGGTACGTAACTTCAAATATTGTCTATATTGTTCCTGACATTTGTGTAATGAGTATTTCTGAAATATTCCCTTTAATTCTGATTTCATAATCTCCCACCATGTACTCATATTGTTCAATAAACCAGCAACCAACATTCTAGCTCTAAGAAACTACTTAATTTGGCCTTGTAACAGTTTCTCAGGTAAGACTGCAGTATTTAATTTCTAGTATCCCTTCCCAGATGTTGGACCATTAATGGTGCCCAAGGTAACCAATAAAATAACATGATACAATATTTCAAAGGGAATCAATAGTGCTTTCTTGACTCCAATGTTAGATTTGGTAAAAACAAAATCTATTCTGGTTGATAGGGAACCCCAAAAATATGTATGCCCTCCTGTCTTATGAATTACCCTATAGGTATCGATTAACTAACCTTGGGATCGGGTTTTAAGGAGAAAGTTAGTATCAAAATATAGTTTAGATGTTTTTGCACCCCTATCTCCTATATCCACTACACAATTAAAGTTGCCCCCCCCCAAATAACAGATTTGGATGTAAATAAAAAAGTTTAATTAAACCAAACAGTTCTGTTCTTTCTTTTTTCATGAGAAGGGCATAAGAATTTATTAACCTCCATCCAACATTCTCATAGGTGAAATCTATTATTAAAGTTCTTCCTAAAAAAAACTCTACCAATCTTGAAATCCTAAAATCATCCCCTTTAAACAGTATACCCACCCCTTCGCAAATACCAGTACCAAAGGAAAAAAGATGGACCCCAACACCATAGTTGCTGTGTTGATCTAATTGAAGAGGTAGTGTTTAAATAGTATCCTGTAAAAGATAAACATCAAAGTCTAATGCTTTAAAAACAAAAAGAGCTACTAGACATCTTTTAGGATTCCTAATACTATTGACATTAATGGTCGCAATTCGCAACCATGGAGTAAAGGTTGTCAACATGGAAGAGATCACAGAGTTCAAGGAGGCTTCTTGACTTTGGGACTTCTATGTACCCTTGTTCTAACTCGAGGTTCACCAGTCGGTAAGGTCCCCTTATCCTGAGTTTCACTATCTGTATCAGAAGAAGGTCGGGCTAAAGACGAATCTTCTGAGTCCCCCCTCCCCGGTTCTGACTCCTGTGAATTGGACTGTAAGATCTCATATTTATTGGAAAGTAGGACATCTAAATCGGTGTCATTCACAGCTTTAGCTACCTTTGACCTGTGTTTAGTTTGTTTTAAACTCCGTTTCTTTGCCACACTTTTGGCTCGGGGGCATTTCTGAAGGAATACTATCCTGTGTCATGGGGGGAGGCTCATTACCAATACCAAGTGTCTGAACCTCTGACAGACCTAAGCCATCAAGTGCTCCCTGATTAAGTTCTATAGAAATTTCTACTAAGGGAGGAGGAGGAGAGGGGGAAGGGGGGACGAGGGGACGTTCCGTACTGGGACTGGGGAGCGGTCTTCCTTAGGCTGGGATTTCCTTTTAGATATTTATTTTTTTTTAGCTTCTTGAATGATAGTGTCTTGGTTCTTCCTATCGGTCCGATTATGGGTAGCACATGAACAAGATCTATATGTGTGACCAGATTCATGACACAAATTACATTTCAACTCTGCCTGACACTCAGGACTAAGGTGACCAAAATTTAAACAGAGATTGCATCTCAACCTGTCACACGTAGAGCCTAGATGTGTAAGCGCTCCACATTTAAAACATGCTTTTGGCTGTCCAGGATAAAAGCAATGCCCTCTTTCTGTACTAAGAAATATACTATGAGGTAAATAGACAGGACCTAAGTTGTTATCTCTCAGTCGAACCTGAAATACCCATCCCCCATTCCATATGCATTCCTCATCAAAGATGGGAGAGGGGAAACCAAGCACTTCACATCATTTCTGTAACCAAAAAATAATATCATGAACTGGAACTGATTCTTTACGAAATAAAACAGTGACTGACTTAATGGATGGCTTTGTGAGGGGTATAACTTTAAAAGGTATCCACAACTCTGTATACCAAAGTGCATCTAATTTAGTCCAGAAATGATCTAAATTCTGAGGAGTAACAAAACTAATATCATAGAACACTGATACAGATACATGTATGAGAGCATGAATTTCTGTAGAAAAAAATCCATTGAGCCCTTTAATAAAGTCTTTCCTAAATATAGGCAATCTGGAGCCAAATCCAATCCTCCCTGGTACTCCAAATGCACAGCATTTTTCCATTGTAATGGAGGTGGGGAACCTGAAAAAGGATCCTTTCATTGAAAAGATTCCCATGCAACCTTAGCCTTTTGTGGAAAGTCAGGTTGAACATTTTCTTGCTGCAATACAGTAACCACCAAATCACCCCAGTCAGTATGCACAGGGTCTGAGCCTTCAGAATCAGAAGACGAAGAGTCAGGGCAAGCTGTTTGAAAGTCAGATTTGTCATGCACCGTAGAATGCAAAGGTGCAATGCCTTCTTGTTGCACTTCAACAGTCACAGAATCAGTCATCACTTTAGGCCGTTGTCCAGGTATTGGGCTGTGGACTGAGTCAGGGACCCAGATGCTGGCTTCACCCAGCTTCCACCCCGCACTCAGCAGGGAGTGTTCAAGTCAGGACTGTGAGCATTTATTTGGGGCCATGGGAGGAGTATCATCGGATCTACCTTTTTGCAAACCCAAATTCAATTTCTTATTTTTAACGTGTTTAAGTGGAAGAGAGGAAGTCGTACTCACAGAGTCTTGTGGAATCATCAACAGGGAGGTTGAAGGAGCTGCATAATCTTCTCGAGACTCGGCTATCAGAGTTGGTGTTTCAAGGGAAGTATCTGTCAGAACGCCGCCCTTTGATGCTGGTACGTCATTAGGCTGACTCATGCTGTCATCCAAACAATTCCCTCCTGCAGCGTCTGACACAATTTCTGCCAGAATCAACTTTGCAGCATCTATAATAAAGTCTGTGTTAACATCAGTTTGTTGTTCATCAACTGAAATAAAGTGCAGCTGACCAGATGTTTTTTCCTCCACTTGAAATGTAGTCTGTTGAATACGTAAAGACTGATTTTGCTGTAAAATATTCTCCAACCATGCAGAGTCTGGACCAAACAAACCTTGTGGTGCACAGGGTATTGTAGAGATAGGTTCTACCACACGTTCCTCCATAGCAATACTTTCTAGAAGTTCCATAGTGGTCTCCTGAGCTGGATCTGAGGGTAAAGAGACCTGCTCTCCCCCAGGTACACCAGCAGAATGAACATCCATGACATCAGCTTCCATGGTAACAGCGCCCCCACTGCAAGAGTAGGGGAATTTCCCTGGTGTCCTGGCCAAATTTCCCTCTTTCACTAAAAATACCACTTACCCCGGTCAACAAAAACTAAATAAATAAAAAGCTGATGATTATCTTGCTTAGAGTATAACCGCCAGTGTCAGTGGCTTAGCAGGTTGTACACTCGCCTCTGAGGCCGGGAGATCAGATGGCAGTGGGTTCAATCCCCACACCAGGCATTTGGGTTAATATCCCAATACTGACACTGCAGTGCAGCATGAGGGAGATGCTGCAGTCCTGAGGTTCTGTCTTCCAGATGAGATGTTAAACTGAGGTCCCTCCTGCCTGTTCTGGTGGTTGTTCAGGTGGACATTAAAGGTCCCATGGCACTTCCAAAAAGAGTAGGGGAAATTTCTATTGTATAATACAGAACAAAAATGCAATTGCGTAGAATCCATATAGGGCTACATATTTCTGAAACACAATCCAGTTTTCAGAAAAATCAATTTATCATCATTGCGGTATTACATCATACCTAAACATCCTATGTCATCATATTCATACTCTACTATCTAGACAGGTATACTGTACAACAACAACAAAAATAAGATTTAGAATTCAAAAGAAAGGAAGGACTTCCTATAAACATTTAACATTATGTACCCTTAACCCTCTTCCAAAATAATTGTCAAGATATTCATAGGGGAATCACACAATAGAGACCAATAGGCCATCCTGCTGTCTGAGTTGCTTTTAGGAGTCCATCAGTATCATCTCAATACAATGCTTTCATCTGTGTTTCCAAACTGGTCAGCTAAGGTAGAGTGGTCATATGCACTTTGTTTTTTAATTTGTTTTTCAATTTAAAAATAATAGCTAAAGGTGTCATACTGTGTTGCTGTAGTATGAACTTGCATCTACCCTCCCGGAGGAAAAACTTAATACAAGTAAATAATAAGTGTAATGTTCCCTCCTCTATCATGTTCAGGGACGGTGAGTAGTCAGGGTTTACATGTTCATAAGTAGGGGCTTTCCATCACTGATAGTTCCAACATAAAGCTAACAAGTTCCAAAAGGAAAGTGTGTAGGGATAATCTATCAGGAAGTGGTGTAATGTTTCTATCTGCATATGGCAACTTGGTCTGGGGCAGGTTCTATCTTCTAATGATTTGTTTATGGTTTCCTTTTACACCCAATCTCCTGTGCATACTCAACCATACCACATCCCACATTCTAGGTGGTGTTCTTTTATCTGTCAGGTATTTCTATATCCTGGGGATGGCCTTCTGCCCTAAATCCTTATATGTTATACAACTGGAATTTGTCTGCTATTGGCTCATCTGATATAGAATTAATCTTGTCAGCACTTGGATCTGAGGTTTCTCCAGCTTCCATTGTCTTATTTTTTGTACACATGTGTTAGTATATAGAGGGAACTGAGGGGATCTTCTCAGTCAAGAATAGGAAAGAGACCATAAGTCCAATAATGGGAGCATCCATCTCTGTGCTAGATTTTTCCAGGATTGTGGTCCTGGGGTAAAGAAGGTTGATACAGTGGTAAACAAAAGCAGGCTGAAAATATAACTAATTGGGTTTATTAAGTTTAACCCTCCATCTTTACAAGGTCTACAAAAAACTTCTCTTTTTATAGGGTTTAAGCGGCTCCTCCATATCATTGGAAAACCAAACTGTAAATGCAAACATCAAACTGTGTTGGGGGATAAATAGTACCCAAGAAGGTGAACTGAGGCAATAAAAAGGTTTTAACCAGCATTACCCTTTTTTGTTTAGTTTGTTACCACAGCATCCAAATCTGTACCTTTGCATCACATCTGAGCAATATGGTCTCCCAGTTTTGTTGGGCAATATCCCCTCTGCCAAAATGAATCCCTAATATTTTGATATCCTCACATGTCATCTGAATGTTCTTTATGAAGGGAGTGGAATCAGTACTATTACTAATCACATATCCTTTACTTTTTGCATTATTTATTTTGATAAAAAATGACCTTTGTTGTCTCTTGAATGACGTCTAGGGCAAGTTCTACAGCTTCAATAGTTGGTAGCAATTGGCAGATATCATCTGCACATGCAGTAATCTTAGGAATGGAGTATATCTGGTTCAGACATATACTTTGAATGGTTCTGGTTTTATGTATAATGCGCAATATTGGATCTATACAAAAAATATAAAGTAAGGGGCTCATTGGGCATCCCTGTCTGATGCCTCTAGAGATCTTTATTTGGGGTTCTATATGTCCATTAATCACTGGTTTGGTTGCTGCAATATTATAAATAGTTTTAATCCAATCCACGAAAGTAGGGGGAATACCATATGTGGAGAGAGCTTTATACATTTATGCATGAGCTATGGAGTCAAAAGCCTGCTCTTGGGCCAGGCTAACAAGAAACCCATTTATCATATCACTGTCTCCTAAAGCCACCACCTCTCAAATTAAAAGTAGATTCTCATTAATATGATGACATTTAACTGATCATGTTTGTCCAGGATCAATAAGGTCAGGGGCTAAGTGGGCCAATCTTGTCGTTAACATTTTCATAAGTATTTTCAAATCAGTATTGAGAATACTTTAAGGTCTCCAGTTACATAATTGTTTTTTACCCAATTTTTTAAAAATTAGAGTTTGAATTGAGAGGCCTAGCTGGGGTGCAATGTCCTTTCTTTGGAGCATATCATTGTATAGGTCTTGAAGGGGGGGTCAGGAGATCAAACTCTAAAACTTTGTAGAGTTCTGATGGGAGATCTTCAGGGCCAGGGGTTATGTTGTTTTTTAGAGTTCATATAGCTATCAAAATTTCCTAGGTTGAAATGGGTCTAATAAGATTTTGAGCATCAAGGGGGAAATTTTAGGAATAGAAATGCCTTGCAGAAACCTATCCAACTCCATCTCATTCAAGGGAGGTGCTTCATAAAGGGATTGGAGATACTGCACCACCGTGTCCATTATCTCTGAGTTGGAAGTAACTGTTGTATGCTGAGGGGTATGAACTGCATCTAAAGTTTGAAATTTATGTCTGGACTTACAAGAGTCATACATATTGCCTGTACTGGATTTGCCTGTGGTTGCTATTTTGTGTTCTTATAAAAGTGAAGAGGCCCTGTCATACTGTAGTTGCTCTATATCCACTTTTAACATATGAATTTGGGGTTCATACTCTTTATAACCCTCATTTACTCTGCTTAGAATTCTATAAAATTGTGTCCTCAAGATTAAATATTTTTTGTACATATCTAATGATTGAGATGTAGCTAAACGTTGTAGTAAAGACTTTAAATCACTTTTTATTACTACCTATCCCCTGCTAGTGCCATCCTCCAGGCATGCTACAGTAGATCTAGCTAAGAGCATATGCTTAAGCCTGGTTATTACATCCTGTGAACTCAAGTGGGTGGTATTTAATTTCCAATATCCTTTCCCAAACTGAGGACTGGTGTTTTGGCTAATCGTGATAGTTACCATCAAATTGTCTGAATTGGGCACTGGTGTAACATTTGCCAAGCTAGTCTTTAAAGTTTGTGATATGAATAATCAATTCTAGTAGCAAGCTGTTTTCTATAAAATGTGTAACCACCCATAGTATGTACTGTTTGATAGACATCAGGTAAGTCACAATCTTCAATAATTTTTACAAAGCATGGGTGTCACAATAGGTTTTCTTGTCTTTACCTGCAATTAAAATCTCCTGCCCATATTAACTTCCTATAAGTGATCAAATATGGTTTAACCAAGTGGAACATAGTGATTCTGTCTTTTTTTGTGTGGGGTGCATAGATAGTAATAAGCCTCCAAACCTGGTCATTATAAGTAAAATCTAAAATTAAGGCTCTCCCAGGCATGAGGTCCACCAGTTTAGTTATTGTATAGGAGTAACTGCCAAACAAAATCCCCACACCGTCACATCGTTCTTGTCCTACAGGACAAAAAGAGGATCCCCACTCCCATGCTCTTTGTGCTGCATTTATCTCCGAATTGGTGTGCAACCTTGTATGTTGTACACAGCAAAGGTCAAGTTTTCAATCCCTAATGAGAGAGAATAAAACTAGTTATCTTTGCTATTATGGATGCTGTTATTATTCACTGTGGAAATTTTAAATGCATTAGGGTCATGCATTGCATACAGTATAACAGTGAGAAAGGAAAAAAATAGCACTGCAGAAGGAAAATGTATTACAAATCACAAGCAGTAAAATTCATTAACCAACATCACTGACTCTGGACAAGTGAGTACTACCTCTGGTGCTACAGCCTAACATTTTAGGAGGTTGTTTTGTCAATTATTTGTAGTGTTCTCTGACCCTGTATCCAAATCCATGGAGGGGTCTTGTATGGAAGATCTAATGGTGGAATGGTCCGAATCAGAGTCCGACTCCTGGTCCAAGGACTGCAGAGCTTCAAACTTGTTTTGTGTAGCCACTGACTTTGGCATTTTAGCCTGTGGTTGTAAATGTTTACTGGAGGGCCTTTTCTTAGTCCGTATTATGAATTGAGCAGGGGGTGGCATCTCCAGTGCTGGGTCTGGTACTACCGCCATCTGGAGGTTATCCTGGGTGGGTTGTGGTTGAGGATCAGGAGCATCTGTTATCCTTTCAACTTCCGTATTCTGGACTCCTACTTGTGGCTGTATTTCAGATTGAGGGATCTGTGGGGCTGTATGAAGCGATGCAGCCAGTTTTTGTGGTGTGGGTGCCTCAGTCTCCTTCTCTTGCCCCTGCTGTTGTTCCAGTAATCTGCTCTCCTGTGCTTCTCTAGAAATTCACTGGATGTTAATACTATGTTTTTGTGCTTTAGCCAAAATGTCTTCCTCATGGGGCCTGTCTTGTCGGTTATGCCTGGCCCAGGGGCATTGGACATATGTATGGCCATTGTCTTCATAAAGGTTGCATTTCACCTCATTATTGCAATTAGAGCTCTGGTACCCATATTCTAGGAAAAGATTACATTTTATACAGTCACACACTGAGCTCAGGTGGAGTAAAGAGCCACACTTAAAGTACGTCCTGGGTTGGCCAGGATAGAAACAGTGGCATCTGTCCCTACCCAGAAGAAGGGAGCTAGACAGGTGTTGTACTCCTTGAGGGGTCATTTTGAGCTTGATCTTATATTTCCAACCACCTGTCCAAATGTGTTCTTTGTCAAGGAATGGATGGGGTTGTCCTAAAATGTCACATTTTGTACTAAGCCAATGGGAGATTTCATGAACATTTATCCCCATAATTTCAGAACAGGATTGTAATGTTTTTTATGGCAGGTTTCATAAGTGGAATTGCTTTAAAAGGGAGCCACAGTGCAGAATGTTTTTTCTTCTCATAGGTGCTCCAAAACCTATCTAGGCCTATCTGTGTTTTAAAGCTCACACCAAAATTACAATCCCCTGTTGCATGGATGTTAGTATACATTTTGTTGGTAAAAAATCTAAAGGGCTCCTTTATTAACTTTTTCCCAACATAAATCCTGTCCGGGGGAATTTCTAAGCCTCCCTGATAGTGGAAGTAAACTGCGTTTTTTCTTTGTGCTGGCAGCACTGTAGCAGTAGGGCAATCCGTGGAGCAGAAGACCACCCATACCTGAGAAGGGCATCTCTGAGGAGTAACATCTGGTTCCAGAGGATGGTCTACCCTGTCCCCCCAGGAAGGTTGTGCAGTAGGGGCCAGAGGCCATTGTCCGGGGGGGAGGGTGGAATCATGTCTTACATCTTCAGCCCTTAAATCATAGTAGAAGTCATCAGAAGAGTCAACATTCTGGGCAGCAGGTTTACTGGGCTCTGGTGGTGTCCCTGGAATGGGTAACATTGTATCATCTACCACCCAGAACCCTTCCTTTGATCATTTCCAGCCTGCACTAGATAGTGCCTTATTAACTGTCCATGGTGCAGGCTGGGTGTGAGATTTACTGCAATCTAGGGTATGGTGGCACCCTGAACAGAGTTTTCTAGGGTCAGGAATAATCTTTTAATTACTCGGTTCTTGCACTAGATCTGTAATATCAGTAATATCATTTACCACTTCCAGTGGTTGCTGAGGCACCGCAGATGGGCCAGCAGTCTTTTTTGTTAAATCCGTACAGGGCTGTGCAGGTATCAGTTCCATCAAATCCTCATCTAAGCCATCTCTACTGTCTGTTGTAGGCTCCTCAACAATAAGCACATCAGGAGATATACAAGGTGGCACTGCAGACATTTCTCTCCTTGCATCTCATGTTTCATGCACATCTTGTTTCTTCAAGGCAGCCCAGAAACGATTTCATTGGGACATTGAAAGTTGCAATAGAAAGTCTTCTTCATTGCAACAATTCTTCCGGTCAAGTGCATCTCACTTCTCTTCTCCAGACACTGTAATCATAGTAGTACTCAGCAGTGCATTGACTTCAGTTAGCATGATCTCCATTGCTGGACCTGCAGAGGGGGAGATCAACATCTCTGCAGGTACATCAGCCTCCATTCCTTCTACACCAGATGCCATCTTGGTACCACAGACAAAGGGGTCCCCTCTGCTAACAGGAAGCAATGCCCCCTGCAGGAAGAGTATGGGAGTTTTTATTGAGTACAGAACAAAATAAATATAATCAAACCAATATCTCATACACAATCCTGAAAAAGGAAGAAAAGAAAAATACAAAAACAAAACAGGAATAATTATTAAAGCATACAGATCTCAGGAATACACACAAAATCTCACCCCATCCCCCAGTCCCTTAGGTGTAGAAAACAATCAGTAATAACAAACAAATCCTATTTATATTTAATAAAAAACATTAAAACCCTTCCACCATCTAGTGACCATTTGGGATAAATAAATCTGAGAATCTCTTAAATACATTTTTTTATTCCCTATCTATTATTTGACTAAAACAGTCATAAGTCATCCTATTCTGATAAATACCCCATTGACACCATGCTTACCACAAATAAAAATGAAAACAACTGAAAAAAAGAGATAAAGTATCAGCATGGAACTGAGAAAGTCCTCTAGGATATTTCTCCACCACCAGGATCTCATAGGTAAGTTGCACCAACCACTTCAAGGACCATTTCCCAGTCAAAAAGTTCCACAAAGATCGAGAAAATGAACATTGTAAAAGAAAATGCTCCATGTTTTCTTCTATAGCAATGCAATCTGGATATAGACAATTCCTCTCTTCTTTGGCCTTATATTTAGCATTCCCTTGGAAATTCAACCTGCCATACAAAGAGTCTCCCACGTGTGATGAGGAAGTCTGGTATTATTAAGCTGGGCCAAAATCCATTGATTATTCACAGCTGGACAGTTCTTAAAAGCCAGTTCCATACAGTATATACTGATTATAAGCATGTTGTACATTTTTTTCCCAAGAGTATTGTTGTATCATGCTCTTAGCAACCTTTCATTTATACAATTTATGTACTACAGGCATAAAATGTGATGGCACACATAAAGATTTACTAAATTTAGGAGCCAGATTGTGCCATACATCAAAATAAGCCCCTAGAGTCAGTCTCACTCACTGATTTCCCACGTTACTTACAGTCAACAATCCACACTTAACTGTGTGAGAAAAGAATGAAGAAAAACAGAACACAATTGGATCAATCATACCTATACTCCCCTTTCTTTTATCTAGAAAAGTATATTGCCTTTTTATCGGGTTCAATCTATTTCCCCATAACATTTGAAAAAATAAAGTATAAGTCCTGGTTTCCAATGTCAGAGGTAAAGGAAAAATCACAGCCACATACTGCAACCAGGGCATTATAAACTGTTTTAAAATTTGAATTCACTTATGTTTAGTAAGCTTCCACTGCTTCCATCTTAGAACCTTGGCCTCTATTTTCTGAAGAGCAAGTTCCCAATTTTCTAATGGCAGATTTTGGGATCCAAATTGAATCCCAAAATTGAAAAGGATGTAGAAGTAATAACAATACCCACCTGTTGACCCACAGCCAGAGAATTTACCCCTATAAATAACCCCCTAGTTTTAGCAATATTTAATTTGGCATTAGAGACCTTAGCATGTTTTTCAAATGCAGACATAAACACCAAGACCTGACTAGGATGTGTGAAAAACCCACAAACATCATTTGCATATGCTTGTACCATCAAGTCCTTCCTTATCCCAGGTCCTGCTATCCCCATCCATGTGGAATGATCAGTAATTAAGTATAGAAGGGGATCTAAAGAAAAAACATATAATAGGGGGCTCAGGGGGCAGCCCTGCCTCACTCCATTGTGGAGTAAAAAGCCACTTGCCACCTTACCATGTATAAAGGGGTAAATCTGAAATGAGGAATAAAGAAGTTTAATCAAATTAATCACTCCCAAAGGGACATGATAAACAGCTAGGACCCGAAACAGAAAGGAATGATACACCCTATCAAATGATTTTTCTAAATCTGCAGCCACTATACATCCTGAGCCTCTGGAAAGCATCAAATGCTCAATAACATCTCTGGTAACCATTAAAGCAGTTTGGATTTTTCTGTTGGGCAGACCACAAAATTGCAGTAGGAAAAGTACCAGCGCAGCATACCGCTTAAGTCGGGTATTAATAAGAGAAGCTAAAATTTTATAATTCAAATTTAGCAAGATGATAGGTCTCCAATTCTTAATATGAGTCTTGTCACCTGATTTAAATAAACGGATCATGAGACCATCAGAAAAGGAGGGGCATATAGTATCAGTCAAAACAGAATACTGAAATACTAACTTCAAACAGAGAACAAGTTAATGTGCAAAGGCCTTATAAAATGCATGTGGTAATCCATCTAACCCCGGTGATGTATTATTATTTAAATGTCTAATAGCAGAGTCTATCTCCACCTCCATGAATTGAACCTGTAAAGCAGCTATATCAGCAGGCAAATAGGGGATACTAATGCCATGTAAAAAATTTGCAATATTGTGCTTTAGGGTAGGTGTGGTAGGAGCCACAAAGGAAAAATTATGCTCTATTAATTGCTTAATCCTATCAATCGTATCCATTTTACTACTATTCTGATCAAGTAGAGAGCCTAGGGCAGTAGAGCCATGTAAAGTCTTACATGCCTCAAAAGGATCCCCAACTGGGGATTTCTGAGTACCACTATATACTGTATGTTTTCTTCTGATCTGACTGTGTAGATGATATGTGTAAAATTACAGTTAAAATCCCCCCAAACAGGATATGGTAAAAGGTGGCCAGATAGGGATGAATGGATTTCAGTAGAGTCACCCTTTCAGCTTTAATCAGGGGGTTATAAATGGTAATGAGTCTACAATCTATGGCAATCTATTTACCATCCAAAATCAACACCCAGCCTGGACAAAGATCCATCAATTTATATAAAGTGAAATTATAAGAATTGAAAAGAATACCGACTCCATCCACCCTAGCAGGTCCAAATGACCAGTAGGAAGGCTCCCAAGGCCAATCTCTCTTGAATGTAAGTATTTGTTCAGCAAAGAACATCCAAATTTCCTGCAAGAAACAAATACCAATCTTTCTCTCATGAAGATAATGAAACACAGCCTGTCGCTTAGCAGTATTCAGAAGGCTATGAGTGTTTAAAGATCCCCATATATAGCCTGCTATCAACATGTGTTAAAGAATAAGCTAGTTTTTTCTCTTCTTCTTTTTTCCTTTGTAATCCCCTGTAGGCAGAGTAGAAGGGTCAATAGCAGACCTCTGTGAATCTGAATCCTCCTGTTCCATGTCTGAATTGCCCCAAAATAGGGCAACATAGGAGTTATCAGTTTCAAAATTGGGTGGGGGTTGGGGGATTTAGGTTTACAAAACCTCGATGACTGCCTACAAAGCAGTGGAGCTACTACCAGAGGAATAGATGCACCCTCTCCCTTGCCCTCAGAATCCACATAGCACACAGGAGGAAGCACAACAGGGTCAATTAAGGGTACCAAACTGAGGTCCACATGAGGAGGGGATGCAGAAGGAGCAGGGATGGCTAAAACTAATAGTGGGGCAGTAGAATCAGAAACCAAAGGAGGAGGAGCAGGATGAGCCACCTCAGGTCAGCTGATCCCGCATGTGGTTTCTGTGGAGAGGGAGGAGGAGGAGGAGGGGGAGGGTGAGGATGAGGGGAAGTAGCTGTATCCTGAGCCTTTTGTATCAGTAATTCCAGACTCACACAAGAAGCCTTATTCTTGGTGGCCCAAGGACATTCACCAAACACATGCCCATACTCTTCACAGAGATCACACTGAGTGTGATTACAGCATTGCATTGTGATGTGGCCAATTTCCCCATAATTATCACAGCAGGGTTTATCACATGTACTAGATAAATGTAGCCTAGAGCCACATTTGTAGCAGGCCCGAGGCTGCCCCCCCATAAAAACAAACACCTCTATCTCTTCCCAACAGAAAGGAGTTCAGGATATGTTCTACCTCAGAGTCAGTTTGTCTCAATTTCACTTTATATTTTCAGCTGCCAGTCCAAAAAACTCTGTATCTAGAATTGCCTCAGGGTCACTAAGCACCTCACATTTCTGAGAGAGCCAATAGGTAATATCCTCCACATGAATCCCCTCATTGTGAAACATAACAGTTACATATTTTATTAAAGGTTTAGTAAGTGGGATCACCAAAAAGGGGTCCATGTGGGAGGAAAATTTAACCTGTCCATACCTTTCCAAAATAAATCCAATGCATGTGCTATGCAAAAACTTACATCGAAGTTATCTTCTCCAGAAATATTTATAAATGCAAAAATGTCCCTAGGAGTAAAGCGCAAAGAATCCTTTAATAGATGTTTTCCCACATAATACCTATCAGGCCTATCAGCTAACTCTCCCTTATATCGAATGTGGGCAGCATTCCTCCTGAGGGCTGCCTCTTTTTTAATTTTAGTAAACAGATTTGACAATAAAAGTTTAGGATTAGGAGCATCAGGTAACTCAGAGTCTTGTAAAGCACGTCCATGTCCCGTCTCCACAGTAACTGAGGCCTTAGGCATATCAGTTTGCTGGGGCAGTACTGTTCTAATAGCAGAGGGCAAACCTCCTGGTTTCAGCCCTATACACTGGGAGCTTACAGTACATGAGGTAATGGGACTGAAGAAGTAGGCACTGAAATAGGTCCATCACAAGGCCCCGGTTGCCAAGTGGGAAATGTTTGTGAAAATTTGGAAGTTGAATCCCAAGCAAGGTCAGGATGCCATGTACCTCCCAACCGTTGTTTCCAGCCTGCTGCCAACAAAGCTTTTTGGGGGACCAGGGATCACCAAGTTCGAGTTCTCCAGGCATTGGACTAGAGTCCTGTGAAATCAGGGCACACTGATCACAATTTTCAGCAGTGACTTGTCGATTAGCCAGTGCCACTGAATCCCGCTTCAGTTTATTTCCATCCATTTTAAGTTGCGTACTGCGTCCCCCCTTCCCAGGAAAGGAAAAAGAGGTTGAGCCCTCCTGAACATTGTGCAGAGTTTGATGCTGGGTTGTCTTTGTATCAGCGGATTCATTTGTAGGAAGCCTGGGGAGTTTAAAAACAAACCCCACTGATTTAGACAGTCGGGAGCCAGCTGACGAAACCTCCCACCCTGGTAAAACAGCAGTACTCTGTCCCCTCTGTCCCCTCTGTGTAGTGTTAGCAACAGGGGAAATGTCAGAGTTCTCCAAACTTGATTTTACAATGGCTTATAAAAGCTCAGGCACATGTCTTTAAGAATGCAACTACTGCCAGCTGGCTTATCGGTCACAATATTATCCAAAATGTTAGGAGAAGAACCATCAGCTTGTTGTGACTCACCCAGCCCCAGAGGGGCCTTTGATGCTGCTACATCATTCCGGCCACTGACAGGCCATCCAGAGTCGATGACAGGGAGGGGTTCCAACACAACCTGAGGCAGCTGAGCGGTACACTCAAATAGCTCCTTTTCTTTCTCGGTTTCTGGAAAAATCTGCTAATTTCACAAGCTGTGTTGCAGCAGGACCGCAACAAGTTGTGGAACATCAAGATCCTGAGTTAGCTGAGTAGGCAATCTTTCTTCATCAGCCATCGTGGTACTCAAATCCCCCATAGAATGAAAAATATCTAGGCTATCTTCTATCATATCAAACTGCAGCACTACTTGGTCATCAGCTTTCACAGCCACTGGAAAAGTACAGGTTGGAGAGGAGGCCTGCTCTCCTGCCAGTCCTGCGTCCTCACACACCAAGTGCTCACACCAAGTGGCCATCTGAGAATTCAGACAGCAGCTCCCCCTACTGACAGCAATTCAGTAGGGGAATTTCCCTGGTGTTCTGGCCAAATTTCCCCCATTCACTAAAAAATACCACCAACAGCTTAATTTGGTTCAATTTCAGTTGGTTACCATCTGTATCCCCCCTTCCTCGGTCACCCCTGAAAAAGGGACTTTCAGTTTCAGTCTCTGTGGGCCTACCTAGTCAACAAAATTCAATAAATAACATAAATAAATAAATAAATAAATAAATAAATAAATAAATAAATGCAAGTGAGGAATGGTGGCCATCTTTGGTGTATGCTCACGTTTAATGAGAAGAGCAACATTTTAATTCAATTGAATCAGGACTAATTAATTGAATTCAGATTATTATAAAGTCCACAATACAGGAGGTGTTTAAATGTGAGCCAACATGTGAATATATCAATATATTTGTATTAAATATAGATCCTAGCCCCTGAATAAGCCCACATTGGGTGAAACATTGGGCTTGTCCAGAGGATCATCTTGCGATTAGTTGAAAATAAATACATTGATATTTGAACTGTTCAAGAGTGGCTGGGTACTCTGGAACTTGATTGCTGACATTTTCTGTCACAACCAGCCCCATACTGAAAATGTTTACAAGTGGGCACTTGCAAAAGGGATCCCACCTAACACTTTGTGTTTCTTGGACTACGGTAGAGAGGTGAAGCAGATACCTCACAGGGTGGAAGGATTTCTACATACCTGCAATGGATATGGGTGATCGTTATGATCGCTTGGATTACTAAATCGAGTTGAACCACATGATACACTTGTTGTATTTATGGACTTCTATCCAAATGATTCAGAGTGTCATGACCACACAGTACATAGTATTTGTGAAATAACAGTGTATGACAGACAGACAGACAGACAGACAGACAGACAGACAGACAGATAGATAGATAGATAGATAGATCAATTATTTTTATACCGGATATTTCATGCCATTAGGGAAAAAAAATCCTGTTTACAAGACAGTCCTGTTAAAAAATATTTAAGTTACATAAGAACTACAGAAGAAAATCATGATAGGGAAGTACAGTAAGTCTTGCACAGTGCATACACAGAGCTTTTATCTATCTGCAGGTATACAATTAGATAAGTACTATTATTTACAAAACTTAACTAACAATTACTTACCATTTGGTAGCAATTTTTTAAATCAGTAACATATGTTGCATGAGATATGACAGTATGCATTTTAAAAGGAAGATCATTCCATATAGAAACTGACTGAAAACATGCAGTTTTATTTCCATATTTGGTCTTACATTTATCTGGGCATATTTTGTTGATGTGTACAGATCTAGATAATATACAGTACTTGTATTAGGTAAGTCTTTACCAAAAGCAACTTTAGTAATGTAATGTTCTGGGTATTGTAATGAATGTTTATGAAGGAGCTTAGACACATTTATCCGATTTTTTAAAATCTAACAAATACCACTCTAATATTTTTAACATTTCACAATGATGTGTTGTAAATCTCCATCTTAGTACAAATCTTGTCATTTTATAATGTATCTTGTCCAATTTGTCCAACGTTCTCTTGTTTGCCACTTTATATACTAAGTTTCCATATTCTACTGTTGGCAAGATCATTTGTTCCATTATTGTCTTTCTTACCTGTTTATTTAAATATTTTGTAGTTAGGCTGGCCTGTCGGTGCAGCAGTTGGATTTCCACATGTGACACCGGTGACCCGGGTTCGGGAATGGACCTGGGTTGCTGGAGGGCCAGCCGGAGGAGATGAATGGAGCATCCCTTGGACTGCTCTCCATCTCCGGAGGAGACAGGATGAATGTCCAGTGCATTACGGACCCCTGGCAGAGGCCGGGGGATCTGCTGCAACCAGCTTCTGGGTGTCCAGGGGGGTGGGGTGGATGTGGGATGTCATTGCACATCCCCACCCCTGAGGAAAAAACAATGTCCTTTCGGGGACACAAAAATCTCCAGCCAGCACCTCTATGACTCCCTCCTCACCACCTTCCATGGGCTTCCAGGCCAGATCCTCTGACCCAAACCAACATCTGTGACACCTTAGCAGGCAGGTGCTGCAACCACTCCCGGGGTGGGCAAGCCAGGGGGCCAGGGAGAGCATGGCTCATTTGGGAGCTGGAGGTGGTGGGTGGCATGACTAGTGCAGATGTCTTGATGCTGGCTGGGACAAAAAGCATAGTAATAATAAAAAAATAAACATTTGGTAGTTCACGTAATAGCTCCAACTTTTATTAGTCTGTGTAATCAATGTAGTGATATGTTCAGTGAAAGCAAACTCAGCATCAAAGACTATGCCCAGATAACAGTAATCAGTAACTTGTTCAATCTGTTCCAACTTGTTTATCTGAATATTTAGCATAGGTTTGTGTTTTCTTCCAAAGTATAGCACTTTTGTCTTTTTTATATTGATCCAAGCCTTGACCTGATGAACAACTCCCTTATCCTGTCAAAGCCTGTTTGTGGATTTTTTATAACTCCATCTGACGTTTCCCAGTTGTTATTAGTGCTGTATCATCTGCATGTAATTTTATGTTTGAATGCAGCACTACCTGAGGAAGATAATTACCGAATAGCAAAAACAGTAGGGGTCCCCAAATTGATCCCTGTGGGACTGCCCAAGTCATGTCTTTTCTATCAGAAAGGGTCTGGAATACCGACACCCTCTGGGTCCGGTCTTCCAAATAGGACTTGATCCAGTCCCAGGGACCATCATCTATCCCCAGCACCTTAATTTTCTTTTTTTTTTTTGATATCAGCTCTTCTCTGCCAGTCTCCCACTCTGCTCACCATTACCACCAATCCCCAGGATTGCTCCTGGGTGTGGCCACTAGATCAGTGCTCCTTCACCAAGGCACTTGGTTGCTAAGGGTGGGACCATGGGAATGGGCCCCTCCATGGACTTTAATCTGCAGCTGGAGTGAAGGTGGAGACAGGGACCATCATTCGTGGGCTGGCATTTTTGTGTGAGGGTTTTTCCCCATGGGGAAGGGACTAGCAATGATGCCAGCATCTGCCCCATCCCCCAAAATCTGCTGCCAGGTGTGAAGCTACCTCTAGCCTCTGCCAGAGGTCTGCATTGTGCCAGACACTCTTCCTTCCTGCCCCCAGAAAAGGAGCAGTCCCTGGGATGCTTAATCCTTCTCTCTCCAGTTGGCCTTCTAACTCCTGAGTCCATCGTCAAACCTGGGACTTCGGTGCCACAAGCAGACGCCTTACTGTTGCACCAGCGGGCCATCTCACACTTTAATTTTCTTAAACAGTAGGGAGTGGTCTACCAGGTCAAAGGTCTTTGATAAGTCCACAAAAAGGACAGCAATTTCCAGCCTGTCTTTCAGGGAAGTAGTCACCACATCACTGAATTCTACCAAAATCGTAATTGTGGAATAAGCTGCCCTGTAGCCAGACTGGCAAGGTGTCAACAACCTGTATTTTTCCAATTAGTTAACTGTAAGTGTACATGTTTTTTTAAGACATTTTGATAATGTTGACAATAATGATATTGGTCAGTAAATTCCCAGATCTTGTGAGTTTCCTCCCTTGAAAATAGGTACTACCTTACTTTGTTTCCACAATGTTGGAAAAGAACCTGTAAATAAACTCCAGCTAAATACATAAGTAGCTGTTGGTGCTATATAATCAGCAGCTAATTGCAAAAATCTTCCCTCCACATTTTCTAGCCCAGGAGTTTTATGTATATTTATCTTTTTTAGCCCCTGCTTCACCACAGAAATACTCAGAATTCTGAAGCAAAAAAGTGATGGGGGACTATTTTTGTTGTTGTTTTCAACACCATTTTTTATTTGGTTATGTGAACTATCAATGATCTCCAAACCAAGCAAATTAACAAAATAATCATTTAACACATTGGATATTTCAAATGGTTCTCTTATCAACTCTCCATTTTATATAATCTGTCCTATATTGTAAGATCCCTCCTTACCAGCCTGGTTTATTTATTTACAGTCAGCCAGAATGTTCTAGGTTCTTTATTAGTCTCAATTTTAGATCTATAGAATTTCACTTTTTCTTGTCATTAATTTTTTACAAGCATTTCACTTTCATTTAAAGTTTTCTCAATCTGTTTCCTGTTTTTTTTAGCAATATTACAGAGTCTATTTTTTACCCTGATATTTTTTAATAGTTTTTTTATTAATCCAGAGGACTTTAACTCTTCCTTTTTTAATTTACATCTTGGAGCAGGTTTGTTACATATGGTCTTAAAGGTGTCTATAAAATATCCTACTGTTAACTCAAGGTCAGGAATTATTTTACACCTTTCCCAGTTTTCATTTTTCACATCCAAATTAAATTTGTCTATAGAAACATGCTGCATGTCTCTTACCCACCTAACATTTTGTTGTTTTTGGGAAAACATTTCACAGTCTATCTCTACCCAAACTGGATTGTGGACCACTAAATGAGGTGGTATGATTCCTGTTTTCTGGACTTCAGTCTGTGGTGATGTAAAAATGAGATCCAATATGACACCCTCACTTTGAGTTGTGGTAAATCTAGCAGGTTTTTTGATGTGTTGCTTTACCCTCAGGATTGATATTATTTATTTTAAATTTCTTCCCCTTTGTTTACACCAATCTGAGTTTAGATCCCCATTAGGATAAGGAGTCTCTCCTCTAGTCTATCATAAATTGTATTTATTACCAGTTCCAATCTGTCTATATGTGTATTTGGTGGAGAGTATAATACTGCTATAGCCATCTTTAAAACTACTAAATTTACCACTATCTGCTCAATGTTATTTAAACTTACTTTTGACAATATCTCAACCAATCCCAGTGTTTGCTTTATATATATTAACCCCTTCCCTTTTGTTTTCTCTAGCCAACCTAAAATGCTGGTATCCTGGGATAGTTATTTCTCTATCTTCTATATTTTCTGCAAGCCAAGTTTCAGTGAGTCCCATTATTTCAGGCTCGTGTTCATAAAATAAGGTCAATAACGAGTCCATTTTTTCAGTCATACGTCTTGCATTATCATGTAGAACATTTAATTTGGGACATTTCTTTGCTAACGGCCTGGGTTTAATTCGGTATCTCTCCTTGAATTAAGAGGGTTATGTAAAACGCGTGCTCACCATGCAGCTTTTTATGGATGCTGTAAGGATCAACCACCTTAGTCTGTCTTGATAGGCAAAATTTGTACCAACTTATTGTAAAAATATTTCTTCTGTATTTACAACTTGATATTTGTCCTTTTTGTTTGTTTACCAGTGTTTGTGTTGGCCAGTAAGCTCCTAATCTTTTGCTTGTTACAATATATATTGAACATAAACCTACCAAACAGCAAGCAACTGTCACTAATAATATTCTTATTACATGCATGTTTCCTGCCTATTTTTATTAAAAATACAAGGAAGAAGAGTTAGTCCTATAACAGGCAGCAAAAACTGAAAAATCCAAAAACATTTCCTGATGTTAGGGCTTATTTGATACCAGACACTTAATTCAAATGAAAACAGATTCATTATTAATATTTTAAAGCACTTCCTGATGGGTATTGTCTAGCTCATAAATATCCTATTTGCTTTAAAACTACAAGCAACAAACAAGAAAAAAAGCATTCAAGCTAATAATGTTGAAAGTTTTAAATACCACATAGTTATACTTTATGTTGCTTGTTTGGTTCTACTAAGCTTACTGCTGTCAGTATAATCAAAACTTATTTCATACCATTAATTACATTTAATAAAATCTATTTATTCTTGCAAAGGTAAGAGCAGTTTAAAACTTGGAGTTTTACATTTTTTTCCCTTCTCCAAGTGGTGCTCACACCACTTCCACTTCCACTCCTGCCATGCTAATGCTAGCGGGCAGTGCATGCTTTTATAGTTTTAGATCCTCACCACCTTGGTCCTGTTTCACTGGTATCCAGCTCCCATGAGCCCCCTACCCTATGGTATGCACAAATGCTGTTTACTGGTGCGCAGATGATAGTCTAAAAATGTATTGCTGGTGCAGGTACTTTGAAACAGTAGCAGTCTTTGATGTAGAAAGTAGCAAATATGTTACCTGCTGATGCAAAATGTTGCCTCTTTCTCCCAGTAGTTGTCCTGAGGTGGTAGTGGGTAGTACAAGCTTTTAAAGTGTCAGATCCCTGTCCCCTTGGTTGCACTTCACCGGTTGCAAGCTCCCATGAGCCTCTAACCTCCGTTATGCAGAAATGCTGCTTACTGGTGCACAAATGACAGTCTACAAATGGATTGCAGGTGCAGATACTCAGAAACAGTAGCAGTCTTTGATGTAGGAGGCAGCACATATGTTATCTACTGATGCAAAAATGCTGCCTTCTTCTCCCAGTAATTACTATATGAAATAATTCCATTAATTTGTATAGGACTGATTTGGATGTGTGTTTGGAGGCATGGATATCTTTACAGACATAGCCATGTGCTGTGAGAATAGGCAATTCACATTCGGATTTTCAGAGGCTGAACAAAAAAAAACTGTTTACAGCCATCAGAGCCTCTAAAAACTTGGATGTAGGTACTAACTCCATGGGTCACACCTGGAAAGGAGCTTCAGCTCAGTGTGCCTATCCCGGCCAACACATTTTTAAATAAAATAATGAGAGAGAACTACAACTGAAAATTGAACAATTGAAAAAGAAGGACACAACACTGGAATGACATGGAATATCACTAGGGGAGTATATAGACTATAAATGCATTCCTAAATGGACTCAGAGTCCTTATTGAACCCAGTTTAGGAACTGAATCCAAAATACTCAATGAGATATGGGAGGGCATTAGAACTAGATGCTCCATAGACTTCATGTACACCTTAATAGAGGCAGTTCTTGAAGGGAGAAGCTCCCTAGCTGAGGAAATAAACAAAGTTCAAGACCAACTCAAACTTAAAACAGAGGAGGAACTACTTAAAAAAATGTCTAGAACACATTAAAAAGATGAAACATTTCTGGAAATATAAACAAAACAACAAAAATCAGGAAGTTTAAAAATACAATAGTACTGACTGAAGCTAACTATGTCACCAAAATAACAATAAATACAATAATAAAGGAAGAATCCCACCATGGTTGACTAAATCAGTTAAAAAACATAATGGCCACTATGCATGAATGGGGCATAGGTACACATGAAATGCACATACCCTGCCCACTAACCTGTGCCTCAAGAAGAGGTGTGCCCATATCGGCGTTCACCAATGCTGGCCACCTGTCTGTGGCTCCTCCCTCTGGCATGCAGGACTCAGCAAGGCTGCCAGGGGAGGAGTCATGGTCCTGGGTTGGCATCAAATGGGATGCCCCATGGGACCCATAGTGGATCCTACAAATAGGGTGGCATGGGGCCAGGGCTGTGCATGCTGATTGCATGCACCTGGACATGCATGGCACCCTCCAGTCCCGATGCTGCTGCTCAAGATATTTCTGGGTGCTCACCTGTCCAGCCTCCCCTGCCACCTCCTGGTTCCCAGTGGTCAGAGGCAGCACAATGTACCCTGTCCTGGTCCTCCAGTGACTCCAGGCATATGTCCATTGTGGCATACAGTGGATTATGGCAGGGCCTCCCTGATGTACCTTGTACCACCCTCTGCACCCATGCAGCTAGCACTACATGGGTTAGTGAATTCCATGAAGTGCTGGCATGCCCCCAGAACACCCCCAGTGCAGAGCTGTCCGTAGACATAGGGGGATCGGGTGCAGTGGGTCTGTGCACCATGTCCTTCATGCATACCATGCAGGGGGAACAGTGGGTGCAGAGTGGCTATGCATCCCACATATGTGCGTGTAGCCACTCTGCACCAATAGTTCATAGGGCCCATTTAGGTTAAAGAAAGAGCTTATAAAAACTTAAAAAAGAGCAATACCCCCAAATGACAGTAAATATAAAACTTCACTATAACACTTAAAGAAACAAATACTTGTGGAGAGATACAAAATTGAATTTAAACTAGCACACACCAAAGATAATAGCAAGGCTTTTTACTCCTATGTCAACATGAATCGAAAACAGATAGTTAATATAGGGCCATTAGTTGAAAACAACAATATAATCTCAGATAACTTAGAGCAAGCAAATGTCTTAAATACATTTTCCTGTTCCATTTACAATTTTAATACAAATTCCCCATCTTTCAAATAACTACCCTTAAAAGCCTACTATGTTTTCTTCAAAAGAAATAATGTTAGCTTTAAAAAAATTGAATATCAACTTATCCCCAGGCCCAGACAACATAAATCCTAGGTATTCAGTCAAACTGTCATCTAGTCTTCTTGTCACATTATCTTTAATATTTAATAATTCCATATCTACAGGTGAGGTACCTGCAGACTGGAAAATATCAGTAGTTATCCCATTATTTAAAAAGGGTTCTAGAACCAACGTATCAGATTATCATCTCATCAGTTTAACATCTGTTGTGTGCAGAACTATGGAACGCTTGGTGAAAAATAAAATATAGGAAGAGTTGGAGTCATTAGGTTTCATGGATGCCTACCAACATGGATTTATTACACGATGCTCCTGTAATACAAATTTGATTATTTTCTATAACAAAGTGGGGGCCAGTCTGGACAGCAAAGTTCCAGTGGATGTTGTACTGCTTGACTTCTGTAAGGCATTTGATAAGGTGCCACACTTTGAATTGAATAATAAATTAAAAAGACTTGGTCTGAGTTTCATTTTGATCAGATGGGTACAAAATTGGCTAATTAACAGAACCCAAAACATCAGACTAAGAGGCCATTATTGCACTACTGGGATAGTTAGCAATGGAGTACTTCAGGGGTCTATTCTTGGGCCCACCTTATTCAGTCTGTTTTATAAATGATAGCAATCATAATGTCAACAACATTTTGATTGTTTGCTGATGACACTAAGTTAGGTGGAGAAGTTAAAACCTTTGAAAAACATTTATCTTTATCAAAAGATCTTAAAAGTGTCGAACAATAGACAATTGACAACAAAATGTTACTTAACATAGATAAATGTGTAGTGATCAACCTAGGAAGAAATAATCCAGAATGCACTTATCTGCTAAATAATATACTCCTAAAAACTTCAACAAAGGAAAGAGACCTCGGAGTAACCATAAACGACACTCTATCTGTCTCAGACCACTGTAAAAAGATAACTCAAAGTACAAATATGCTTCTAAACAACATAAAACATGCTTTTGTCAATAAATCAGAACAGTTCATAATACCATTATATCACACTTATATTAGGCCCCAGATGGATTTCTGCTCCCCATTTTGGAACCCATATCTTAAACAAGATATAAAATTGTTAGAATGGGTTCAACAAAGGGCTACAGAGATGATACATAACATTAGCCATTTGCCTTATCGTGACTGATTCTTGAAAACTGACTTAGCTAATCTTGAAAGCAGAAGATCTAGGGGGGACCTATTGTTACTTTTTAAAATTCTGCAGAGCCAAGACTTAATGTCTCAGTGTGGAATTCAAGAAGCAGAAAGGAATATAAATGCAAGGAATCATTGTCAACAACTTGTGGTCTCTAAGGCTTCTACTGATAAAAGAGAAAATTGTTTCAATATAAGGGCAAGTAAGGCCTGGAATAAACTGCCAAACGAAGCCAAAAAAGTCAGCAAATTTGCAACTTTTAAATATCAGTTGGACAAATATTTTAACTTAGCAGACAGTCACAAATTAATAAATACACCTGCACAGCTGTGGGAGACATTCCAGATGGATGCATGCCTTATTATGTCTTTACAAATCTAGTAAACCTAACAAACAAGACATGAATGATTATGGACTGAATACAATTTATAGTTGGAAAATCACCCCCCATACAGAGGAAGTTGGGAGGAGACGGATTCTGATAGCGCTGGTAGCTATGTGAGACAAACTGACAGACCAGCCTGTCAGAAGAGAGACCAGATGAGGGAGTTTTTTTAAAACTAGGATCATACTGGGGAGAGAACCTCTCAGGAGGCAGAGCAATATGACAGAACACCCAGGTATTATACAAGGCACAGGGCCCCATACCAGACTCAGAAATAGACTGACATCCACCTCCAAGAGGAGCAGGAGGGAAAGGAGGAGGAAACAGAGGGAGAGGACAGGGAGGGGAGGTGAGACTTCCAATCGAGGAGGCCATAGTCATTTTCAATTTGAGCAATAGGGAACTCACAGAGGAGGAGATGAATGTTTTGAGAAAAGGCCTTTCCTTTGCTCCATACCCTCATGCTAACAGATTTCAACTGATGGTAGATTTACACCGTTTCTTCAGAATGGTCAGGCTCAAAGAGCAATTTCACCTTTAATCACCTCAAAACATGAGGGTGAGAGAAATAAAAAAAGCTGTAAATTTTAAATCAAGGGATGACCAGAAGTCACGTGATCCCATTGAGGAACTAGCAGCACTTCAGCTTTGCTCCCGCTTGCTGTGTCTATAATTTAATATTATTGCTGCCTAATTTGTTACATATAGTATTGTTTTTATTTATTAAGTCAGTGGAGTTGTCTCAGTCTCCGGTCTCATTATTATTTGGACAGGTCTTCACTGATTATAAAGAAAGAAATGTGGCAAGGCCTCCAAAAAAAGCCAAAGGCCAAGGCTCATCTACCGGTTGTCCTGCTACCTTGACATTGGAGTCTGCCCCTCTCTAGGAAGAAAAATTTGTCTGAGCTTCTACCCCAAAGGATTCTCTTGCTGCACTCACTTCTGAGCTCAGGTATATCCAGCAAGATCTTGGTGAGCTGAGCAGAAGGGTAGGGGATGTTGAAGCCCACTCCATCTTGCAGGAAAAGTGGCATGATCACACAGATCCAGAGATAACCTCCTTGCGGCAAAAACTTAAAATGAAACTTAAGCTGGAGGATTTAGAAGGACAGAACAGGATGAACAATCTGGCCATCTTTGGCCTTCCTGAAGATGTGGAAGGGACTGCCCTAATAGAGTTTACACAGAAGCTTCTAAAAAAGGTGGCTGAGCTTCCACCAAAGGGCCCAGTATACATAGTGGGGTGCACGCACTGATACCTGCACCCTAGATCCCCAATTGGCTCTCTACCACGTCCCTTTATTCTGAAACTATTAAATTACCTAGATAAACAGCACATATTTCTGAAATTACAGAATCTTCAATCAATTACTTGGGAGGGCACAAGGCTCCATATTACTGAAGATCTACCAGACTCCATGAGACAAAATCGGGTTGCCTACCACCCGCTGGTAACAAAACTCATACCTGCCAGCATCAAGTTTTGTGTATTATATCCTGCATGATTGCAAGTTCTCATCTGAGACACCTGGAATTCATCTGACCCTGGGGAGAAGACAGCTTTGGATCTCACAAAGTTTCTCCCAGACCTCTTCAAATCTGGCTCAGCCTTCCCTCATTTCTCCAGTACCTCAGTGAAGTCCCTCATGGGTACTTTCTATTTTGCTGCACCTGGATATTTGCCTTTTGACCTGATCAAGCCTGTCCTGTAAATCTGGTCATTTCTTTCAGTCGATATAGAGGATTATGGCTGGTAGCCTTCAGTTCTCTTTATACTTCAGACTGTGCCCTTCAGCTTACAACGCGACCACCCTCTTTGACTCTTTCAATTGCAACGTAATTATTTTTGGGCTGGTTATTCACTAAGTTGTCCATTTTAGAAGAATCAGGGCTCAGTACTCTGCTGGCAGCAAACTAGATCTATGTCCTGGATTTTTGTTCGGTCTATATTTTACCATCGATCTGAGATTCTCTACAGCTTGGACTTTGCGAGTCACGATTTTGCTCCACTATAGATAGTTGTCTCAGACTGTGTCTTTGAGCTTGTTCCCATATCAAAGTAAGAATTTGCAACTTCTCCAATTTAGAATCCTACATTGTATATTCATCTTGTGCTGCCCTGTCATTTGACCTGGGATTGTGATTTGCAACAGGATCTTCCTCCAATTTGTTTTTTCAGCAGTGGCTGTTTTCAATAATTATGTCAAGCTGTGGTTACTTGATCTTGTATTTGGGCATACAGTAGCTCATTCAGCTTTGGTGGTGTATCTTTTAGTGGCTTCTGGACTGGTTATTGGAGCCAGTTTATGGGCTTTTACCATTTCTGGAGTTTGCCTGCAGCCCTCTCTATGATTTGTCTGTCACTAGGGACTGAATAATTTACAGGGACCTTTCCTCTTTTGCCTGCTTTTTGTGGACTATTTCTGGATTGCAACATCTACCAGGGGTAGATTCCCCCAATGGCTCATTAAGTTACCTAAGGCAGAAGGTCTGGTACTTATTGGGTGGGCAAGGGGAAGGTCAATTTACTGCCACAAGTTCCTGTTCTTGGATTTGGCATACTATACTCACATCGGGATGATTTTTGTTCAGATACATTTTTTTTATAACTTTCTCTTTTTATAGTAGTGTTTACTAACTGCATGTTTCTTTTTTGGTTAGGCAGTTGGGTAACTTTAGAATTTTGATCCTAAACTGTTAGGTTTTATTGTATTTTGATAAGTCTGTAAATATTCACAGGCAGGTGGGGGCAGGGTGGTTGGGGTGGAATGATGCTGGGAACCATGGTCTTCATAAGCCGACATGGTGATTGGGTGTATGGTATGGTTCTTATGGTGGGGGGTATTTTTCTTTTGGGGATAATGGTACTGTCCTCCCTTATTCTCCAAGAAATTGGCCAGGTGTTTTTGGTTCTCCAAGGCAATTAACCACCTCTGCTTCTAGAGGGTTACTGGTTTTAATTATCCTCTCCTGGCCCCTAGGACTCTTTTGCTATGTTATGCACTGGGACCTGGGGTTATGGGTTATGCCTCACTACCTTTACACACTTCCCATCACTTGGTTTTCAGATTCTTGTTTGTGGGAATGAAAGTTCTGGGAGGGGGATGAGGTGGGTCTTGGGTGGGAGGTTGGAGTCTCTTATTCTCTTATTCTACTTGTCAGAGTTTTTCATATGTGGGTTTGGGTGGGGAGGGTCCA
The DNA here is from genome assembly GCA_016271365.2 of Neoceratodus forsteri. NCBI lineage: Eukaryota > Metazoa > Chordata > Ceratodontiformes > Ceratodontidae > Neoceratodus > Neoceratodus forsteri. Next base: position 1,314,609,182 of record CM057450.1, on the reverse strand, counting down.
CCACCGGAGATTGGGAATAACCTGTTAGGATTTTATTTACCCCATTCCTTCATGTCTTGGACAGGGCCTTTGTAATTGGTTTATATATTATGGCAGTTGCTCATAATTTTTGTGTGTGGAACATAAAGGGTGCTCAATCTCCCACAAAATGGGCAAAGTTCTTGCTTTGTCTCAGTAAATTAGAGGTGGATATTGCTTTTCTAGAAGAAACTCATCTTCTCCAATCCCAGGTTCCCCTTTTTAGGAGATTCTGGGTTGGGTAAGCTTTAAAGGCAGGCTCTGACTCTCGCAAAAGGGGTGTTGCCATTTTAGTGGCCCAGAAGGTACCATTTTGTTTGCTTCAGGAGGATGTTGATCCTCAAGGTCAGTTTTTAATTCTGCAGGCTTTGCTTAGCCATCTAGAGATCATTTCAAGAACCATTTATGGCCCCCCTGCAGATGATCCAAAATGTTGACCACTTTAATGTCTGTGTTGGTGCTTTGGACCTTCCTCGCAGGGGACTGGAATATGATTCATTGCAATGACCTTGATAGGCCTGGTCACCATCATCAATCTTTATCATCAGGGCAATTAGCTGTTCGGGAGCTCATGGACCCCCAGGCCTATTGGATCCCTGGAGGATGTTGCACTAAGGCCAACAGGAATATTCCTTCCATTCTCTCCCTCATGACTCTCTTTTGAGAAAAGATTATTTTTTGTTGAAGACTGAGCACCCTTCTGGTGTTATTTCATGTCATTATTCTGCTAAAGTTATATATGATCATCATCCCACTCTCCTTCAGCTGTGCCTCTCTTCATCTTTAGAGCATGATATGGTTTGGAGATTCAGTAATCAATTGCTTAAATCTGAATATTTGCTGAAACATATTCATCATTTTGCTACAATTTCCTTTACCTTAAATCCCCTTCTATGGCTAAACTTGACCTCTTATAGGGAACCCTGAAATGTGCTCTCCGGGGAGAGCTGATCCACTCAGCCTCTAAGAGGAAAAAGATGGTTTTGAGGGAATTAGCCTCCCTATTGGTGTAATTTAGGTCCTTGGAGATGCACGTTTCTTCAACTTCATCACAACCAGACTGGGAATGATGGAAAGGTCTTAGATCTAAATATAATACTCTTTTGGGGAGAAGGCAGAACACCTATTGTTGCATTCTAAGGCAAAATATTTCAAACGAGGTGACAAAGCTGGGAAACTTTTGGCATTATGTTTGCACTCCCAAGCTATGGATAGGATAGTATCTTCCATTTATACAGATTCAGGTCAGCTTCTCAATGCCCCTTGAGATATTGTTGCTTACTTTCTGGCTTATTATCAAGCATTATACACTCTGCCTTTCCCCCATTTCTGCTTGAATTACTTGGTGGCCATAGTTCAAGATATAGATATGCTGCATTTGGCTGAACCATCTTTGGAAATGTTGCAGGTGCTCCTGACTCTAGCTGAGATTCACCATGCTATTGATTCCCTGGCATCAGATAAGTCCCCAGGACAGGATGGCTACACTGCCAACTTTTATAAAGCATTTAAAACTATGTTGGCCCACATTCTTCTTAATACTTTCAACTGTATTTTTAAGGAAGGCCTCTCAGACCCCTCTCTTACCGAGACCATTATTGTAGTTCTGCTGAAGCCTCACAGGGATCCCTTGTTTGTCTCAAACTATAAGCCAATATCTCTCCTTAATGTCAACTTTAAAATTCTAGCTAAAGTACTAGCCTGTAGGTTGGGCCAAGTCTGGAGTCCCCTCATAAGCAGTGAACAGGTGGGGTTTGTACCAGGGTGGCTGTCTGCCGACCACTTACGTAAACTTTCCTATCTTATTTCTGCATCCAGGGATTCGCGTAATTCTGCAGTGCTGACATCCCTGGATGCTGAAAAAAGTGTTTGATAGGGTTTCATGAAATTATCTGTTAAATTTCCTACCTAAATTTCATATTCCCCCAGTTTTTATTCAATGAGTCAGGGTGCTCTACTCTCACCCTTCTTCTCATATACTCTGTAATGGAGTCCTCTCAACACCTTTCCTTTTACAGCAAGGCACCAGAAAATGATGACTATTACCCTTTTTGTTCAACTTGTTTTTGGAGCCTTTGATCAGGAAACTTAATGCCTCCCCACAGGTTCTTGGAAACCTACATTTATTTATTTAATTTTGTTGACCGGGTAAATCCACTGAGACCTTGATAGTCCCTTTTTTAGGGGTGACTCAGGATTAATCACAGGTAAAAACAATCCATGATGGTACATTACAATAATATGTTGACATTTTGTAAGTTATACAGTGAACATAGACAGGAGTACAACAGACATGGCAATGTTTATAAGACAAATTCTAGAATAACAATACGGCAAGTTTCAGACAGCAGCACCTAACATAGATCAATAAATAGTTGACAAGCATGTTTACAGACAAAGTTGCGATAGGGAAATACCTATCCCAGAGGACAATACCAGTTTCAGTGATAGCAAGTGCATTGGTTAAGTTCTAGCAGATGAACATTAAAGTACCTTTAGGGTCACACCAATATAAACTTTTAGGTTATGTGGAGGATATCCTGTTACACTTCTCCTCTCTTGCAACATCTTTGCCTGCTGCCTTGGACATCATCACTCAGTTTGGTCATATTTCTAACTATAAATTGAATTTAGCCAAGACGGAGGTGATGTCACTTAATTACATGACCTTGAGGGCAGAGGTGGAGCACCTGGGCCTTGTTTGGGTTCTGGATAAACTTAAGTATTTGGATATCCACTGAAGTGTTTCACCCACCAAAATGAAGCAGTATAAGCTAGATTCTGTGATTGTCCAAATAAAAATTGATTTAGAACATTGGTCCCTGCTGCCTATTTCCATGTGGGGACATTTGAATATTATAAAAATGAATGTGCTACCTCACCTTTTTCATCTGCTTCAGATATTCAGTTACACATTGTCAAAGTCTTGGTTATCCCAAGTTAACAGAGTACTTACTTATTTTCTATGGTGGGGTAAAACCCCCTGAAAAGTCTTATCCAAATGAATGGGTTCTAAGGAGAGGGGTAGTCTCCAAGCCCCTAATGTTTTCCTTTATTATCTGGCCATCCACTGTGCTAGATTCCTTCAGTGGTTCAGACAAAAATCTGAAGATAGTGCCAGGCCTTATGCCCCAGAATGGTTGGAAGTAGAGCATTTTCTCTGTTTACAATTAGGTTCTGATACCTGAGCGCTTCTTTACATTCACCACAAGAAACTACCCCGACCATTACAGGGCACCCCTCTAGAAGCATCTCTACAGGCTCATTTACAATTATGTTCCTTGCTCAAAGTACAACCATATAAGGATATCTCCCAGCCTTTAGTAGGCATTCCAACTTTAAAATTGCTGGGCAAGTGCTCTTCAAGACTTTTTGGCCCTATGCAGTGGTGAATGTAGTTGATGGTCTAGTATGAGATTGGAAACTTTTCACCTTCCAAGAGGCTTATGAAAAATACCACTGGCCTCCTTCATTATGCTTCAAATATTTTCAGCTGTCACATGTGTTATTGCATCACTTTGGCACTGTCTCATGGGACAATTCTTATTGGAATTCTAGCCTCCCCTTAGCCATATCCACTGCTACCTCGCATGTTATTTCTTACTACTAACACAGATTACATGACCTCCTTTCTAATACAGAAGGCTGAGAGTTTTACTATTGGGACCAGGTTCTAGCAGAGAATAGTTCCTCTTGAAATTGGCCCCGGATTTGGAAGCATTTATATAAATACATAAAATGGGATAGAGATTGTTTTTTACAATTTCAAAGTTCTACATAATCTCTATTATACCCCTGTTAAATTATATAGAATGGGTAAAGTTCCCTCTGATATCTGTTCTAGATGCAATAAAGAACCTGGCACATTGTTCCATATTCTCTGATCCTGTGAAAAAGTGACTTCTTTTTCAGAATCCATCCAACTATGATTAGATCCTTTGCTTGGACTGTCTGATGCATTTCTCCTAAAGGTCTGCTTATTGGGGAAGTATGAGAATAAACTGATTGGTAACCAGAGGCTGCACATGACCCTTATCTTAGCCTGTGCTAAAAAAGTTATTCTCTGACACTGGCTGAACCAGCATATACCTCAATTTCTTGAATGGTACAGGGAGATACTTTTTGCTATACAAGCTGAATGGCTCATAGCTAGCATGAGCAATAGATTCAGTAGATATCTGAGCATCTGGGAACCACTATATGCTCTGTTAACTAGCTGGGTATTTTTGATTATTTGTCCCTTGTGGATTTAGTCTTTCCTTGATTTGCATCCTATTTCATTTAGTGCTATACTTCAACTTTTATAATGGATATCAAAAAGGTTGCTGTATACATTATAAACTGTTTTCTTATTATTTGTATTGATCCTTATTCCTATCTTCCTTGTCATTACTGTTTCATTGTCCACTGTTGATGGAGGGGTGGGGTTGGGCAGATGAGGGGAGGTGGGGAGGATATTGTTTTTTGATTGATAGAAGATGTATTAGTAATAGTGTTGTTAAATTTGCTTGTTCCCTTTTTGTATATCTCAGTACGCATCATTTTGGCATTGTGTTGATATTTCTCTTATGGCTTCTTACTGATGTCTGTATCCTTGTTGTTATCAATAAAACTTTTTCAATTTGAAATCAAGGGATGACCCCCTGAGAGGGAGAAACCATAACATCAAGGCATTTGTGAAGTCAGTACTGAATTGTGTAAATTAACTGTTAAAAAACACACCACCATCCGAAGACAGGTATAATCTCATTAGAGCTGAGTCTGAGGCACTGAAGAAACAGGAAGAAACAGGAGCAAGATGAGACTATCATTATCAAACCAGCTGATAAAGATAGGGAGGATTGTAATTATGCAGTAGGAACAATATGTCCAGATGTGCAAAGAACTTTTGCATGTACCAGCAAATTATGAAAAACTTGAGAGACCCCACTCCCAGGATTCAGGCTAGTATTAAAACTATCCTATATGAACAATTAAAATTAGGACACATACACAAATGGCAAAGAGATCTCCTGGAAACACTCTTTCCAAAGATCCCTGTGTTCCATGGATTGCCCAAAATCCACAAAGATGAAATAAATCCCTCAGTACACCCTATTGTCTAAGGAAATGACTCCCCACTAGAACCACTTTCTAGCTATTTAAACTTCTTTGCACAACCAGTGGTACAATTAATGGTGAGTTACCTTAAAGACACAGGAGATGTTCTTCAGCTCATTGATAAAACTAATGCAGATACTGAGACATGTGACTTCATATTATGCAGCATGGACATCAAAGATCTCTACACGAGCATACCACATGTGGAGGTACTAAAGAATCAAGCAGCAGGACTCTTATTATGCACATTAGAGGATATGCCACTGATTACTGTACTAATAGAAGTGACTAGAATGGTTCTGCATGAGAACTATTTCAGGTTTGAGAATAGATATTACAGACAGAAACAAGGGACAGCTATGGGGAGTACTATGGCCCCCACATATGCAAATTTGTATATAGATCTATTTGAAAAAAAAATGTATCCTGAACCCCATGTGCAATCCCCTTTCCAAGGATATCTTAATATATAAATGTTTTATTGATGATATCCTATTTTTTTGGACAGGTACACTAGCAGAATTGAATGATTTTCATATTCACATCAGTTCTCTCACCACCACTTTGAAATTCACAATGACAGCTAACCAAGATGAAGTATCCTTTCTAGACCTAATGATATACAAATAGGGAGACAAACTACAAACAAGAATATTCAAGAAAGAAATAGACCATAATACCCTGCTGTATGCTGACAGTTTCCACCCTAAAACATTGATTGACAGTATACCATCTTCCCAGATGCTAACTGTAGTGACATGGAAATTAGAGAATATGAGCATCTAAACATGGCCAACAGGTCCATTTCCAGGGGGTTACAACAGAAGAACCATACAGAGATCTATTAACAGAGCAAAACAGGACAGGATGACAGAGAACACTGATATGAATACTGACAATACTGATAAAATAGTATTCTCTTTGGGATACTCAACATACACAGCACCCATCAGAGACAGCATTTTCTCACTTGGGGATACCCTGAGACTGGTAGGAGTGCCTGAATTCAGCCAGAAAGCTATCATAGCTTCTAAAAGGGCAAGAACCATTAGGGACAAGGCTGGTACATTTGGAACTAAAAAATCAGGAACAAATAGGAGGACAATTACTCCTAGGAGCTTTGGAACCAGGCATGTACCTTGTAGGAGGTGTCCATGCTGTAGTAACACCTCACAAAAGAAAGAAATTACACATCTGAATGGCAGAAATACTTTTATTACATGCAACACAGATCATGTGATATACATGCTGACCTGCCCGTGTTCTAAGTAAAAACTAGCAGACCATTAAAACTAAGAATACATGAACACAAAAGCTATATTAGAACTAGAGTTGAAAGCTCTCAAGTAGTACAATACTTTAGCTCCTACGGTGGCCTCATTAAGGTTCTGGGGAATAGAAAGGGTGGAACCACCACCAAGGGGAGGAGATTAGAAAAAACTGATAGAAAGAAGAGAAATGTTTTAAATCTGCACATTAGATGTGATAGATGACAGGCTGGCACCAATGAAGATGAAAACTGGCAATCATGTTGGTAAAGAGAAGTACACTTCTACCACTGTCCAAATCCTAAAGATACAGTCTCTCATGCCCTCCTTCCCCCCTTCCCCCCTTTTGTCCCACCCAAGTGAGAGGCATGCATATGTTGCTATGGCAGATTGTCAGGAACTTCTGTAATCTTCCCTGTCAATAGACAGCATACAGAATTTACACAAGAACCCCCATGGAAATCTGTATAATTTGCCCCAGCCCCACTCAACCACTCAACCTCCTTCCCCTCCCAGCTTTCCCCATGTATAATCTGGAGATCTTTACATTATGAACCAAAGGCATCTCATTGCCACTGTTACTGAAAAGAAAAGAAAAGAAAGAAATCATTGAGACTTGTAGATTCTTTTCCCTGCAGTGGCTGTCTGTGTTCACCTTACTGCCAGCACTGATCAAGTATTGCATGAACAATACATGCTGAGCTTGGGGGCGGAAAACACATGCAGTAGTGTTTTGGAATTTGGATCCAGTTCCAGGCAACCCATTGCGTTGTTTTTCCAGGCTGATCAGCAATCACCCAGGCACAGCTAGGGGGTGGGCTGCAGCAGCTGTGACCACTTTTAGGATGGTTGTGGTGGTGGCGGTCGACTGGCTGTGTCAGGTTCTGCCCTCAAGCTCAGTTGCTTTAAAAAGCTTTAGAAACAGGGCACAACCCCTTTGACTTGCAGTAATGAAGAGAACAACACTGAACTAGGTGAGCAGAGAAACTTACTTGTATGCTTGCTCCTCTCAGAAATGTTAATCTTGTTAACGTTAACTTGAAAAAGGGAACACATACAGAGCATTGTAGTGTGAAACACAGACAAATTTTGAACATGCATAATTTATTTTAGGTATCACCTGTACCCTAAGGACACATACCAGCATGTGCACAACTCATAAAAATTGAAACTGGTATGTTAAAATATATTATCTTCTGACCATTACAATGGGAGACTGCTGTAGGAGCTTTACTAGAGAAACATGTAATAAATGGTGCATAGATTTAAATGAAAAAATAACAATCTGGAGTTTTGGCTTAAACAATGAAAAGGAGAGTTCACAAGTAACACTTTAGGAAGAGATATGGTGACTGCCTCAAGCCACCATTGCTTCAATAGGAGGCCAGTAAACACAGAGTTGTGAGAAAACCTAACCCTCAGGTTTACTGTTTAAATTGCCAAACAGGAAGTTTTGGCATACTAACCCAGCTACTGTGATTGAGTAGAGAGCTAGCAGAATGGCAATCACTGCATATGAGAAATGAAACTCACAAGGATTTTACGACTTTCTATATAGGAGGCATTCTATGATTAAAGAAAAAATAAATATGGAACATAAATGCTACATGAATAGTGAGTAGTGGACAGGTATGTTGTGAAATCAAGTACATTGTAGACAAGCACAGAATGACACAATAGACTGCAATCCTTGTAAACACTGTAAAATTGATACAGCACATTCTATATAAGATGTTTGGATACAGAATGTTATATATGGTAAATAATATTAAATAAGGAGGATAGTAAGATTATCATGGTTTTGTTGGTATACTTGACACTAAAAGCTGATGATTGTCTTACTGAGAGTATGAATGCATGTAAGTGAGGAACAGCGCCATCTTTGGTGTATGTTCAACTCTAATGAGAAGAGCAAAATTTTTATTCAATTGAATCAGGACTAATTAATTGAATTCAGATGATTATAAAGTCCAGGAGTACAGTAGGTGTTAAAATGTGAACCAACATGCAAATATATAGTAAAGTTTTGAACTAATGTCTAAGGTAATACACTTAATCAATATATTTATATTAAAAATAGATCCTAGCCCCTGAAAAGTTCAAGTGTGGCTGGGTACTTTGGATTTTGTTTGCTGACATTTTCTGCCACAACTAGTCCCATACTGAAAATTTTTACTAGTGGACACTAGCAGAAGGGAACCCACCTAACACTTTGTGCTTCTTGGACTCTGGCTGTGACAAAAATTGCTTTAAGCCCAACTGTGATAGTAGCAACATGCTGGGTGTTCACCAAAAAGCATAATTGAACATGAAGAGTATATGAGGTTCACACATGGCTGTGAAAATGCTGGAAGCAGTCCTCACTGAGATAGATAACTGGCTCCAACCCCCATTTACTAAAATCTAGATTAATTGCTAGTGATAATGGATCCAATGTTGTGAAATGCATCCGTGATGGGGGCTTTGTCAGGGTGCAATGCCTGGCACACTATCTGAATCTTGTCACTCAGCATTTCCTCACCAGTCTTGATATCAAAGACATACTGACTGTGGCCCATTGAATCTGTGTCCACCTAGCTTGCTCAGTGAAGGCCTGTGATTATTTCCATTAACTGAAGATTAAGAACCCCCTACCTCAGCACTGTATGAAGCTTGATGGTGTCACCAGATGGAACTCTGCCCTCTACTTGCTTGAGTGGTTATATGAGCAGTAGAAAGCAGTTATCTGAGTATCTCCTACTACATGCAAACCATGACAGCAAGGGTCCATCCAAGTGTCTCACAAAAGAGCAGTGGCACCAAATTGATGGGCTCATCATGATTCTCAGGCCATTTGTGCATGCAACACAGGCAGTGAGTGGGGGCACTGCCTGTATCAGTCAGTCCATCCCATTTCTACATGTACTGAGGCAGACACTGCTGAAAGTGCAGCAAAAGCTAGAGGCAGGTAGTGACAGAGGAACTTGTTCCATGATGGAACACATGTTGCACATCTTAAACTCTAATATACACATTCGCAGGGTTCCCTGTCATAATAGCGATCGCGATGCACACTGGCAGCACACAGAAAAATGGCGCCTGAGCACCAGTGTTGAACCCAAGTGCACATGCCTCGAGTCATTACTTAAATTTTTCTAGAACAAGTTATATGGATTGTAGTATGTGTTTTCAATAATGAGTGACTTTTACCAATTCGGATGAATCCTTCTACACAGGCACATATTTATCTAACATGGGACAAATACTCTGTAAGTCACGCATCTGCTATGTTTCTGGAAGATATGGGGCCATGTCCTGCGAAGGTGCATCCTTGTTACACTGAGAGTGCATTGAGGCATTCAGTGGTGGTGCACAAGCCATAGGAAATGGTGTTTGAGGTAAAAAAAATAAAATGCAGGATGACAGAAACTATTGCTGATTCGATTAGACACTGAAAACAATGAATACATTATGTTGTAAAGGACAGGGAGGGAGAAACGCAAGGACAACAAAAGGTTTCAAGTCACTGTTATACTGACAGCCCCTCATCCAACACACACACATATCAATCTATTTTGAAAGCACAAACATATTTTATAATATTTTATATACAGGCAGGACAAGAACAATCAGGACTACAGTCACAAAGACTGCAGCCTTTAGATAATCTTCAAGGAAACAAGAAATCTAGTGATAGGTTTGTGTGGATGCATGTCCCTTTTGCAGTGAGAGCATGTCAAGGCATTTGGCAGACAGCTTACAAGGGATTCTAATTGCCCAATGTTTGTAACAGAGATCGTTTATGAGGTGAGATGACATGAGGGAGGGGGTTGGCACTAGACTTCAGAAATATATTTCTTATGTGTATTTGGTTTGTTTTACACCACATAACATAAAGGGCATACAGAACTGTAGCACTGTCAGTCTTCCCCACCACAGTCCAGCTAACACAAAATTACGTCATCACATTAGTCGTCCTCTAGACTGTACAGCGGGAAATAAGAAACCTAACCAAAACGTAAGCTGCAGCATGTGTGAGTGAAATAATCTTAATGTTCTTATTGTATGAGCAACTAAGACCAGAAAATACTACAGACAACTCATTAGTACCCTATAAGTGAATGCAAAACTTTAACAAGTAGAAATATATGTACAAGTTTTGACCATGATCTTTAAGGACTACAACAAGAATTATGTTTAACATGTTAGGAAACTTGTTCATGTGTGATTCTTGTTGACATCTCTGGGCAGTTTCACACCACTGCAGCAGCAACACCTAGCAGCAGGAAAACAGTTCGTTACTAGGACCACTACTTGACTTTTGTGACTAGCAGGAGACATCTTACGAACTACAAGAATTATGTTTAATATGTCAGGAGACTTGTTCATCTGTGATGCTTGTCAACTTCTCTGGGCAGTTACACACCACTGCAACAGCATCACCTAGCAGCAGGAAAGTAGTTCTTTACTGGGGCCATGACTTGACTTTTGTGACAATCAGGAGAATCAGGACTGGCAGAATAGCCTAGAGGTTAGAGTAACGAGCTGTGAATGAGCTTGCTACATCCAGCAGACCAGACCTTGGTTTGATTCTCACAACCTCCACTTGCATACTGTGTGACTCTGAGCAAGTCACTTAACCGCCCAGTGCTCCCAGGTCACCCCTGAAAACAGGCACTTGTACCTAGTTGTCCTTACCCAGTTACCAAAGACTAAAATAAAAAAATAAAAATCTTAAGGACTAAAGCAAGAATTTGGTTTCTCTTCTCAGGAAAGTTGCTAATGTCATGTTTCTTGACTACTATGGCCACACTGCAATACAGCCACCTATCAGCATGAAAGCAGTTTGAGGACTTGGGGCACTGCTTCACATTTATGGACATAAGCAGACATTTTCAAGACAATAAGACAAACAACAATTGTATTTTGGGTGTTAAACGGAGAGCCATCTCCAATACTCTTTATATCTTTGGCCTTGACATTTTCTGTTACACATTCTCAGCTATGGTATGGCAGCAGTCATCATGATATAGCAGCCTGCCCTATTTAGATAAGATAGGAAGTATCTTGTGGGGTGTTTTTTTTTGTCTTTTTTATTTTCTTTTATTGGGGCACATGGGAGGGATGACTACAAAACTCAAAAACAGTAGGGGGCTGTTAGTGGGGCAGGGAAATGAAAAATAAACCTTGAGAGAAATAACAATTATGCTTACAGAATGAAAGAAAAAGAAAATAATAAAACATATTACTGCTGCTGGTGCTGCTGCAGGGTGCCATAATGACCCTCAACAAACTTTATAATCTTCTCATTGCTGTCTAGGAGTGTTCACATGTCCTGGTTAATGTCAGCAACATCACAGCAGAAGTCATCGATCTCCACCCACACCATGACCAAGTCTGAATATGTGGCAACTGCAAATGGTGTGGCTAAAAATAGAGCTACTACAGCTGCCACAACTGAATTTGAAGGCACGCTGGAGTCAGACCTGCCCTGTGCTCATGAAGGACTCCTCCTGGACTGGGGATGCCTCCTCTTCTCTTGCCTTGCCCCCTCTGCCTGACCACTATCCTCCTTAGCCTCTATTTCCTCATGCAACCTAGCCTCCCATTCTATTTTATGGTGGACATTTAGGTGCATTCGCTGTCCACCAGTACCAGATGGGTACCTTTCCTTCCCCACCACACCTCTCATTCACACAGTTTGCATTTCACAATGCTGCTGTCATCAGGCACAGAGGTGAAGAAATCCCAAACAGGAGAACTCCTTGGGTATACTGGGGGTGCACCAGGGTTTATTTAAAGCAGTTCTGTGGGAGAGGCACCACTGGTGGTGGAGGTGGTGGCATGAGGCAGGGGGTCAGATGACTCAGGCTGCTGCTGTTCCACTTGTCCCTGCTGCTGCTGATGATGAATGCTGTCATTTGGGGCAGCACCTGTCTCCTCATCATGAACCACTACTGGTGGTGGTACTGATTCCCCAGGTACCTCCCTTCCTGGGCAAAACACCTCCCTATTTAGGCGGATGCCACCACTACCACTGCCACCATCAATCCTTGGCCCATGACACCTAATGTGTCCCCCACAGACTGCTTCCTTGTCTGCCATAGCTGTCTGTGAAGGCTGCTATGAAGTAAAAAAGGAAAAAGGAAAAAAAATTGGGGTAAGAGATAGAGAGGGGTACAGAAAAGAAAACAACAAAAAAATTATGAAACACAAAGACTTATCAATAAATTAAACTCAGGAGGAAAAGATAGAAGTAAAAATGAATTGAATATTAAATCTTAAACTTTTTAAGTAACTTGTACTTTCTCAAGTAATTGCTTCTCAAAAGCTTTGGTAGTTATCTGACCAACTCAAGCACTGATAAGAAACTGAAAGCAGCTCTCTCACTTCATATTTCCTGCTTGATTGGAATGTCTTATATGACCTGCACAAACTGTCCCATGTGAGCCACTCTGTTTTTTTTTTTAGCAACTTCATCTTAAGAAACAAAAAGACAAAGCTGCACAGCGAAGTTGCAAGGTGAAGTCAATATGGGTAATTTTTTGGCTTCAGGGAACAACTTCATGAACAGTTCACATATGCGGATTCGCCAACTTTGAATGAATTATGCCAGTGGAGAAAAAACTTTGCTGCATCTCTAGATATACACGATGTCTGTGAAGTACAAATATAGTATTTTTTAATGAGTTTGCTATCTGTAATACATTTACCTGTGACCATGCACTCCCCATTGCTTTCTCTGGCTCTGAAACTGTTTTTTTTTTTTGTAGTGCTGCCAATGCCAGGTTGATGAGACATCATTTTTACCTCTGGAGTGTGTGCTGGACTGTGTGACAAGACATAGCAGTGTTGGAGGCAGTTTAGAGCTGGGAACTGTTTGGAGCCTCTAAGCCTGTAAAAGCAGGGATTCCGTAGTGTAAAGCATCCATAGTTGATAGTGGTCTTTCAGTTCAGTGAGGCGGTGAAGTGTCTTGGTGAATACTTATTGTGTTTTGCCTCAGGAACAGATTAGACTGAATGTCTTGTTCATTATGGCTGTCAGTTGTATTATTCATGGGTAGTGCTGTTAGTGAAAGGGATATGTTTTGATGGCAAGAAACATAATGACAATGATTATGTACCATATGTGTCACCTTATGTAATGTATGGGCTTTCCAAGACCTATTTACATAAATTGTTTCCCTGATGGCACTGTATTAAATTAGTACTTGACATTTATGTGTTGTGCACACAACTGCACAATGCTTGTGCTTCTCTTGTGACAGTTATGTGTTCCTAAATTCACTGTATAGGATGATGCTATTTGGTAGCATCACAGTTACCTGCAGTAATGTCAACACATGGTATCAAAGATTGAAATTTGTTCCCATATTTCTTGTGCTGTAGAAGTGTTTCTTTTTTTACAGCTGCAGGGCAGAGCTCTGCAGATGTTTTACTATCACATAGAAAAATGGACCTCAGCAGATTCCTAACGGACTTCATAAAATTGAAGTTTTATAGCAATCCCTCTGCTCAGCAGTCTGTTTACTGTACTATTTTTTTCTCTGTTAATCAGTGTTTCCCAGTGAGGAATGAGGTTCAGATTTCATTCAGATCAACACAGAATGAAGTGTTGTTATCACTGCAGGAGATCTGCAAGAGATAAAATGATAACTAGCTTTGGAACAGCTAATTTCCATAAACAATGAAATGGTTATTTTCTTTCCACTACACTTCAGCTGACTCTGTCCTACATTCCACTGTTCAGCATTTCAGTCTTTTCTTCAGCTCAATTCAGCATTACAAGATCTTGTCTTTAAAGAACATGCTCCTGTTATGTGCTTATAATTTTTTTATTGCTGCATATTTACCTGATTCTGTGGTATATGTGTTGATTTCCTGCAAAATGTGTCTTTAAAACAAGATATTAAAATAATTACACTGTTAATTAAGCTGTTTGCATTTTCTATGTGGCTTTGTGTTTCATTGCTTCACCTTCCATCCACCCTGTTCACAGGTTACCTTGCAGTACATTTGAGTTTTAACCCTTGATTATTCTGGTAGTTATCTTCACCCTTCTTATGTGATTTTACATAGATACACAGAAGTGGACATTTTATTTTAGATGCTTGTTCTTTAATACATTTCCCTGTTCAGACCCATAAAGGCATTGTGTTTTTACAGAATTTTTTTAAATTCCTCACCTCTCTCATTTTTTTATGTTGTCCAATGTACACCTCCACATTTACATTTTCTATTTCTATCCAATCAAGCTTCACAGCATGTGATGCAAGCTAGGAGGAAGGTTCTCAGCTGTATATTTATAGTACAATGTACAGTATTTATCTTCTTATTTATCTCATTTCATTACCATTGTATGTGTATCTGCAGCAGTCTTTATATTGATGCCCCAACAATCTTCAAACAGTTTTCTGCCCCTTCATGAATGCAGAGGTCCTGGAAAAGCTTGTAAGAGACTCTGGGTTCATCATGTCAAACCCCTTGCTGTAACATTGTAATTGAATGTTGTAAGGGACTCTAGGTCCATCATATCCAACACCTCACTGTAAAATAGTAATGTAATGTCGTAAGGGACTCTAGGTCAATCATGTCCAACTCCTCAGTGTAATATATTAATTTAATGTTGTAAGAGATTCTATTTTATTTATTTGCTTTTGGTAACTGGGGTGAGTGCACTAGGCATAGCAATGCCTATTTTCGGGCACGACCCGGGAGAAGACAGTTAAACATACAAAATGAAACATACATGTGATGCAGCACATGAAATTGGTGGAACACAGTGAGGAATGCAGGCAGCTAACAACTGGAACAATAAGATCAAAGAGCAGTTAACATTTGGAATAATTAGGGGAGGGTTACAATGGAGGCAAAACTGGAGAATACATTTAGGTAACATAAACAACTAGAGTTACACGGTGAGTGAAACAGGCATTATCATGAAGGTTTGAGCAAAACAAAGTACAGTAAGTGCCTAAATTGAGGGTGAGAAGATGAGAGAGAGAGAGAGGGAGGTGGAGAGATAGTGAGGGATGGGGGAGGAGAAAGTGGAGGGGAGGAGAGATGGGTAGTATGGGAGGTGGGGAAAAGACATGGAGGAGGAAAGTATTATAGTGAGAGAGGGGGAGAAAGATGAAGTTTAAGGTGGATTGAAGCAGGTGCACTGGCTGACTGATTCTAGATCCATCATGTCCAATTCCTCACTGTTTAACAAGACGTATTGTAAGTCTCAGGAGGTATCTGCATTCCAAAAGAGATGTGATACTTTATTTTATTTAACTGAAGAAAAGTTAATCCCTCCTGATACAGGAAGTGAATGAATTAAAATTTATAAAACCAGACCCACATTTCACCTGGGGTTTGAGCAGTCAGTCTCGACTTGATATAGGGGACTGATGACTGGGCTTCAACTATCCAGGAGTCCAAAGCACAGCACTTTCACTGAGAGGCCTGGGTGTGGGCACAGGAAATGGTGAGGGGCAAACACAGGTAAGTGTCTGTGGCAGCCAGGTGTGAGAGGTATGCTGGTTAAGACTTGGGTGGGGGATTTGTGACACAAAGAGCAGTCAGAGACATATGAATCTAGCTTCTGATTGAAAACCTGAAGCCGCCACTATTAATATAGCTAGGCAGTCACCAGGAGCCACACCCCAGTGCTGCTCCCCCCCAACACTGGGTGCCCTATTCCAAGGTTGGATGGTAAACTAAAATGACAAGTAAATCAATTCAAGTCCTTTTTTGAAGAAAAGGAGCTGGAAGCAATTAGAGTAAAAAAGGCTATGGAACCAGATGAGGTTCACCCCAGGGTGCTGAGGGAGCTGAGGGAAGTGATGGCAGTACTGCTGGTAATGCTGTTCAACCTGTGTTTAGAAACAGGGTAGGTAACCAAAGACTGGAGCTGAGCTGATGTAGTCCTTGTACACAAAAGTGGAAACAAGGAGGAAGCAGGGAAGTACAGACCAGTCAGCCTGATCTTAGTAGTGGGAAAGATCATGGAAACACTACTGAAAGAAAGAATATTGGAACATGTAATTTACAAAGGTCTACAGGATCCAAGACAACATGGTTTTACTGGAGGGAGGCTGTGCCAGACCAGCCTCATTGAGTTCTTCACCTGGGTGACCAGAGAGGTGGATTGGGGGGGCATTGGATGTGGCCTACATGGACTTCAGCAAGGCCTTTGATACTATGCTGCATAGAAGGCTGCTAAGCAAGCTGGAGAACATGGGAGTAGGCAAGGTGGTTGTAAGGTAGACAGAAAATTGGCTGGATAACAGGACACAGAGGTTGGTGGTAAATGGCAGTTACTCTGCAGAGGGTAAAGTGACTGGTGGGGTACCACATGGATCAGTGCTTGGTCCAGTCTTCTTCAATGTCTTTATCAGTGACATTGCAGAAGGCCTGAAGGGGAAAATGTGGCTGTTTGCTGATGACATGAAGTTCTGCAATAGGGTTGATACACCAGATAGAGTGGATAGAATGATAAGAGATCTACAGAAGCTTGCGGACTGGTCAAGGGTTTGGCAGTTGGGATTAAATGCTAAAAAGTGCAAAATAATGCACATGAGGCCCAAAAACCCTGGAAAAACATATCAACTGGTGTGGGGGGGGGGGAATAGAATGTTCCAACCAGGAAAGAGACCTAGGGGTTATCATTTCTGATAACCTCAGGGTAGGTAGACAGTGTGAAAAGGCAGCAGGAAAAGCATATAGGGATGCTGGGATGCATAGGCAAAGGAATCACCAGCAGGAAAAGGGAGGTCATAATTCCACTATACAAGACATTAGTGGGGCCACACCTTAAATACAGTGTCCATTTCTAGAGGTCTTACCTATGCAAGGACATACATAGGGTGGAGGTGGTTCAGAGGAGGATAATATTGTGCACTGGCATTAATACATATGGTACTGTCTTGTAAGAGACATGCATAGGTAAACCAAAAGTTAACTGGCTGAACAGAATTGCAGCTATGTTACAAGTGATTTCAAAAAAATGAATAAAGTGGTTAAAAAAATCCAAGGTCTCAAATTGTATGCAGCATCAATGGCTGCATGTTATTACTGTGTAGACAATGTCTCTGTTATTACAAATAAAACAAAAATAAATAAAATCCCATATTGTAGCTTATTCAGCATTGGTATACAGCTGGCTACCATCATTTATTTATTTATTTATGAGTTTCATCAGGGAAGCATACTGAGCAACATGCTCGATTCCAGATGTGACCTGGGGGCTGAGACCCACATGCATTAATTGGTAATGCTTAGACAGTACAAAATGAGCAAATGCTTTTACATAACATTTTAGGAGAAAAGTTACAGTAACTTCATACAATATGTACTATAATGGTGTCACCTTTCTGTGAGTAGTACATTGTTTCACACATGTTCCCCTTGATTTTTCTCCCTTGCTCAATGCATATATTATTACATAGACAATGACAGAGGAGAAATACCAAAGGTCCAACTAGTTTGCCTAGACTTCTCTATCTGCCCTGGGACCTATTGTCCATACAGAGCACCCCCTGCTCCCCTCCTTAATGCTGCTGACCAGAAAAATCACCGAGCACTTTACTCCATCCCAGCCATGCCTGAAATCATTTATGGTCTTGGTGTCCATCACCTCCACTGGCAGTGTGTTCTACAGCTTCACCACCCTTTTTGTAAAATAGAATTTCCTCACATCCCTTTTAAACCTACACCCCTCCATTTTCAACTCATGACCTCAGGTTCTTGTTTGTCAAAATATGTTTGTTTACAGTCCTTGATCAACTACCACTGCATCTTTCCTGGACTTGGGACCCCAACCAAAATAAAACATCATCAACATCAATAAAATATCACTTTATGAAATGTACAAAATATATGTAACAATGTCTGTATTCTACTGTGTAAAATCTGTATAAATCTGTATGTCAACCTGCTGTAATATTGTAACACTCTTATCTTCTCTGTGACAAGATACCTTTGTAAATGAGCCTCTGGCTCAAAGGTTGCAAATCCGATTGTAAAAATAAATAAAGATAAAAATCAAATACAGGAGAATTAGTTAAATATTATAAGTGATAGGGATAATTTGGATAATTGTGACCACAGCATCATAGTGTTTATCCTTAAGACAGAAGTAGTGAAAACTCGGGGAGCAGCAATAATAAAGAATTATAATAATGCTAACTTCCAAAAAATAAAAATGGAACTATCAAATTAGAAATGGGAAATTTCTTTTAAACATAAGAATGTAGAAGAAATGTGATGCATACACAAGAATAAATTACTGCAGGTGGAGGATATGTTTGTGCCCAGTAAAAGCATGTATAACAATAGAAGAAAGTTACGTATGTGATGTGCTATTAGGATTTTAAAATTATGTGACAAGAAGAAAAAAAGCATTTGCTTCAATGACAAAAACAAACAAAGGAGTCAATTGCCATTTACAAAAGAGAATTGGGATTGCTAAAAAAAGATGACTCGATTAGAAAGAAACAAGCTGGAAGTTAACATCCTACATAGAAATGATAATGGGAAAAGTTTCTATGCATATGTAAGTAATCATAGAAACAATAATGCAGAAGTTGGGCTAATAATACATGAGGGTCAGGAAATTACAACACCGCTAGGCATGGCAAAGTCTTTCAGTACTTATTTTTGCTCAGTATTCAATCATAATAAAGATGAAGACACTAATATTGCTAGCAATGAATATTCGTGTCTTTCTATTAAAATCAGCCCTCTAGAAGTACAGAATTTGCTAGAAAAACTCAAAGAAAATAAATCCTCAGGGCCTGATCTTCTGCACCCCAAACTAGTAAGAGAAGTGCGAAATCACATATCGCAATCTTTGGCATTTTTGTTTAATGCTTCCTTTTCCACAGGAATAGTCCCAAATGACTGGACAACAGCCACAGTCATACCACTGTTTAAGAAGGGGGACAGAGCGGTGCAATCTAACTATAGACCAATCAGTTTAACACCTGTTCTTTGTAAAATTGCAGAAAATCTCTTGAAATCTGAATTAGAGGAGAATCTAAATATTATTAATTATAAGGATATTAAGCAGCATGGTTTCCAACAGAATAGGGCATGCATAACAAATCAATTATGCTTCTATGAAAAGGTTAATAGAAGCATAAATAACAACATACCTGTTGATGTACTCTATTCAGATTTCCAGAAGGCTTTTGATAAAGTTCTTCATAATTTATTTAAAAAAAATGATTAAGGATGGTATAGATAAAAGGCTGCTTAATTGGATTAGGAACTGGTTGAGTAAGAGAAAATAAAGAGTCAGAGTGAGGGGATGCTATTCAGATGATGAAGAAGTGACCAGCGGGGTTCCTCAGGGCTCAGTCCTGGGACCTGTATTATTTACACTATTCATTAGGGATTTACACCATGATATTAACAGCTTGGTGAAATTTGCTGATGATGTTAAGTTGGGAGGGCCTGTTAACACACCAGAAAATATTATAAAACTGGTGAGTGATTTGGGTGAAGTAGAAAGATGAGCAATAGAAAATGGCATGCTATTTAGTGTAGAAAGTGTTAAATTCTGCATATTGGAAAGTTTAACATAGAACAAGATTACTGCTTGAATGCAACTTTATTAAAAAAGGTTGAAACTGAAAAGGACTTTGATATATTTGTAGACCAAAATCAAAGTTTTGGATTTCACTGTACTAAATTAATATAGAAAATGAACTTCATGATTAAAAGTGGTGAGAGCTTTTTCAATTCAATCTGCAGCCTGTATAATGCCTCTGTACAAATCATTTATAAGACCATATCTTGATTATGGCTCTACATTGTGGAGTTCATATTTAAGAAGGGAGGTAGAACGAGTTGAGGGGGTTCAGCACAGAGTAACAAAAATGACTGGGGGGCTTGAAGGGACTTTAATATGATGCAAGGTTAAAGTGATTAGGACTGTATAGTCTGTAATGGAGAAGGATCAGAGGAGATCTGTTAGTAATGTACAAAATTATGAAAGAAGTGGAACTAATGGCTAAATTAGGGGTTGAAATCCAGATCAAGCCACATAACTTGAGAGCACATGAACTCTAGATAAAGTTGAATAATGTTGTCAAGAATGGGAGATACAATTTCTTTTTACAATGTACTGGTAGGTTGTGGAATCATCTACCTAAGGACACAGTGGAATGTCAGAGTTTTGATTTATTCAAGAAGAGACTTGATACTCTTCTTCTGGATGGAGGGACCAGTTGAAAATGCTGATGCAGGTTAATGGAATTAATGGGCATGATTGCCATCTCCCATCCATAACCCAGTATGATTATGCAGTGGGAAGGGAGGAGCATATGGCATCATGAATGGCTGCATTGTTTGAGGGTGTTCCTAATGTTCAGGAGTATACAGTAAGAGTAGGTCAAGGATTTGAAACAAAACAACTCTGGGTATAGTAACACCATTGGCATGCATTTCAGTTCTATTAAGAAAGGAGCAGATAAGGAACCTAGAAAATACTGGACAGATATATGCATGGGGGATAACTAAATGACCATTTTACACAATTATGAAACAACTATACATGGACATGCAATGTCTCCTGTTGTCTGACAATTCCTAGTAATAACTCCCAAGTATTAGAGAAAACAGCTTTGGAAACAGGAAAACAATAAGGTCTTATCAGTTTTTTATACCTACTGTGTTAGGTAGAGCATGACATCAGACTGTAGATGGCTGGCAGGTATCCGGGCATCCCTCTGCACTCTGTCCACAGGAAAATACATGTGACCAATTGTCACTGAGCTTGCAACACTTAGCTGTCTCAACTCCTCTATCCTCTATTACCAATTACCAATTTGAGTATTGTGTCTCTGTAGCATAGTACAACACAGATTGTGAGCCACACAATTCACAGTATCGATGTTATCCATATTAATAATTTTACACTATAGCCATTTGAGTCACATGACCTGACATACATAGAAACTGACAGCAGATAATGACTGCTGGGCCTATCTAATCTGCCCATATTTAATTATGTTCATTTTTGTTGCAGACACAACTTCATCTACAACATTGTCTCTTCCACCGCCTTCCATCCTCCAAACCAGATGTTAATTGGTTTAACAGAATTGCAGCCACATTACAAGTGATTTTCCAAAAATGAATAGACAAATACAAAAAAATTAAAAAAAAACAAGGTCGCAAATTGTAAAGGGCAACCATGCCGATTGAGTTCTGTATGTGGAGTCTGTGCCCGCTAGCTGTTTGTGTGTGGCAGTGCAGCCCATGTAACTTTAAAATTTAGGTGCTCAACCATCTGTAGTGCTTGTACTAGTGTGAGTCCTACATCCCATCTGCGGGACGTAGGTAGAGGGACTGTGGTTCTATCTCAGCTTGACTGAGAACTACCAGTCCACTTGCAGCAGTTTTAATTCAACTTGGGGGGGCTGCTCATTTTTCCACTTACACGCCAAAGTCAAGCATGATTGGCTTTCACCCGTAGTTGAGTACATGCAATAGATCTGCATTTTAATTGGGCTCTCCAGCTACAGCCTACTATATAAGCAAGCCCTGCTACAAGTAGGGTGAGCCATACAGGGCACTCGCAGCTACAGGCATGGAGACACATGCCGAGACACATGTGTTGTTGTGTGTCTGGTGTGTCCAGTGGGGAAGGCTGGGCAATTATGAACATTGTAGAACAGTAAGCTACTCAAAGTATAGGTAAGGCAATATCAGTTGCTTAGTTAGACAATATGAAAAATGTTGTTATTACTATCTGCTATGGGTAACAACACGTCTTACCACATCTAGTGGTACAGAATGTATAACACACTGCCACGTTTGGATCTTGGGGCTAGTAACTTGCTTCACCACTTTGTATTCTTAGTACCATGTTGCTGTGTGCCTGCATTACTTCATGCTATATTCCATGCTCATAATTGCAGTGCCATAACATCACCTTGTTCTGGTTCCTATCTGTTACCATATGAAGTTACAAATTAGTTTATTTGAGTAATCAGCTTGGAAATACAATGTCTGACATGGCTATTAAAATCATTACCCTGGATGGAGACGTTGGTATAAAATGTAATGTCTGTCACATGTATTGCATCACTAATAACAAATCAATAACTGAGTTGTTCACATGTCCTAAATGTACTGCAAACACAGAACTATTATAGGAAATCAACTGTTTTAGCACAACACTAGTGGCCATTGAAACTAGCCAAAGGGAAATGGAAATTAGGCTGAATGAAACCTCTATATTTGCTACCTTTAATTCACTACAAGATAGGCATGATGAAGTTTTACCCCATAATTGCACTAATGTAGTGCTACACTCCTCTGACCCTTCATCATCATTATCTACCACCCCTCCTAATTCTCTCTTGGGCACCACTAATAAAAAAAGAACTAGAGAAGAGGATACCCCTACTAACTGTGATGATGAGTGATATCTTGTGCAGAGTACTAAAGCTGCAATAAAAGGTCACAAGGCAGATCAATTTATTTTGTCTGTTTCAAAAAGGTTTGACCCAATAAGGCTGACTTCAGATATGAATCCACGAGAACCATTTATATCCAGTCAAATCTCTAATAATCATCCCATTACCTCTAATGACTCATTATCTGCCCCTATTTCCTCTTCATTTCCAGTAGTAACCCCAAATAGCATTTCTAAAGTTTGTCCAGTGGGGGCTGCTTCAGTACCTACTGGCATTCTTGCCCCAGAGCCAAAATCTACAGTAACTAGTACTGTTACACCCATTTTCATCACCGAAGATAGCACCATGGATATAGGAAATGTTACAACCACTAATGCTAGTAATGTATTTGCTTTGGGTGATTCCATTATAAAACATCTCGCTTGCACTGTTTGCAGTGCAAACAAGGCCAGCCAAACCTGTTCCACTTTTAGGGGTGCACGTATATCTGATATAGCCAGTATGGTACCCGACATACTGAAAAATTCTGGAGATAAGCCTTTAGTTATAATCTATGCTGGCGCAAATAATGCTTTCTATGAATCAGTATTAAATATTAAGAAAGATTTTGTTGCACTTACAAACGTGCTAGTTGAGTTAGGTTGCCAGGTAACTTTCTCTGAAATTCTTCTGATACCCAAAGATACAGTACGTCACACAAAGAACATTAAAATAATAAACAACTGGTTACGTAATTGGTGTCTAAAACAAGATATCCATTGTATCATGCATTGGGAAGAATTTGATGGAAACCTTGACATGTTTAGTGGGGATGATCTTCATCTCAACAGAAAAGACAGCACTCTGCTGGGTAAACACATCACTACATTTGTTGACTCTAATTGAAACTAACATCACAGGGGAAGGGCAGACTTTGCCAGTCCATATTACAAATAAAAATGATAAGCCAAAAATTACTGTTGACAGACTTAGCTGTATGTACTTCAATGCTTGACGTCTCAATAAAAATGCTGATGAACTCAAAATAAGAATAGGCTTGAATCAGTTAGATCTCATCTCAGTCACTGAAACCTGGTGGGATGAAAAATCCAGCTGGAAATTAAATGTACCAGGTTTCAATCTAGTTAAGCTTAATAGGAAAGATAGATGTGATGGAGGTGTGGCATTATTGGTTAACAACAATTTTACTAGTGTAAACATCTCTGATAAGATAAAAACACACAGTCTTGTTACTGAAACAATCTGGATAAAACTTCTATTTGAACATAGTACAGTACACTCTCAATTATCCAACCTCCACTCATCCGAACTCCCTACAGGGTTTTAAATAATTGATTAGCAGTTTTTTTCTTGGGACAATGCTAACTGTACAGAAAGTATTTATATAGGTTTTCTAGAAGTGTTATGTTTGTTAAACACAGTGAGGCAAGTGCTATACATTTTCACAATGTTTCAGCACTTTAATAACCAAAACGCTAATCAATTTTTTGAGTTAAATAAAACCCTGCCCTATCTAATGGACGCCGGATTGTCCACCATACACTGTGTTAATTGATGAGTCATTATCACTGCGTTGCACCTGCTGCTGTATTAAGGTACCAGTTAACACTTGATAGCACATTGATAGCACCTGTTGCTGCTCTTACTTAAGCCCCAGTTAGCAACTGTATAGTCAGGCTTTGTATTCACTTACTGAGATGGCTACCAAACAGAAACGAGTTGTCCTCAATGTGTCCCAAAAAATAAGAATTGTTGAGTGCCTGGAGAATGGTGAGAGAGCTGCCGTTCTCACTGATGAATATGGCGTTGGAAAGTCCCATTATTGTGGGCACTTGTTATAGGCTTCCTGATTGCTCACCCCTTACCACTGACTCCATTCTTCAGGAGCTGGAGCTAGCCTGCAGCCTTGGTGATATCGTATTGTTGAGCGATTTTAATATTGGGGAGATTGACTGTAACACATACTCAGCCACATTTATTATGGGAAATAAATTATTATCCTTATGTTCCCAGTTATAACTTAAACAGATTATAAATTCACCTACAAGAGGTGACAGGATCCTTGATCTGGTGTTGTGCAATTATCATTTAGATATTGATAAATTAAACATAGAAGCACCAGCTGGTAACAGTGACTACAATACTGCATTCATTTTTCTGTTTAGAAAAGCATTTTACGTATAATATTGGCACTACAAATATCTTTTTCTATAATAAAGCAAATCTGTCAGATATAAAAGTTTCTCTGAACCAGATCGACTGAGAGTTAAAATATAATAATCTCCCTAATGAATCCTTTCAGGAATTTCTTAAGGACACTTATCTCTGTCAGAAATAAATATGATCCATCAAAACCCAAATATAATAATACAGGTAATTCACCAAAATGGCTTAATAAGAGCCATTAAGAATCTCATAAATAGGCAAAATAAAAAATATAGTACTTATCTAAAGATAAAAATTCATGATAGTTGGGTAGCATTTAAAAAACTTCAAAAACAATGCAAAAATAAAATTAAAAAAGCTAAATCAATGTGAGAGATAAACTTAGCAAAATCAGCATCTAAAAACAATAATAAGCAATTTTTCTCTTATGTAAATTCCTTAAAGAAACCAGTTAATAAAGTCAGCCCCTTAATATCAGGCAGTGATGTAGTTCACAATCCCCAGGAGATGGCTAATCTTTTTAATAAGACTTTTTTCAAACTTTTTTCCACACATAGTAATAGTGTATCTACATCTAATTCAACTCCACTACGTAATTCTGATTTCATTAACCTTTTCAAATGAAATGGTTACAAATAAGTTAATGGCCTAAAAAAAGTAAAACTAGCCCTGGACCTGATAATATCCCAGGTCATTTCTTATATTTAATTGCTGATAACTTGATCTTGCCCCTAAAACTTCTGTTTGAGGGTTGCTTAAAGCATAATTTTGTGCCAGCAGTCTGGAAAACAGCAAATGTGATCCCCATGCATAAAAAGGGTTCTAAATCATTATGAGAAAACTATTGTCCAATTAGTCTGACCTCCGTTTTTAGCAAAATTATGGAAAGTCTAATTAAAGACCTTATCACCCCAGTTGTGAATGCACAAGACTCTACACAGCATGGATTTAAAAAGAGAAGAGTCTTTTTGACTAACCTAATGTATTTTTATGAACACATTAGTATATTCGTGGACAAAAAAATCCCATGTGATGTGATTTATATAGACTTTAGCAAAGCCTTTGATGTTATGCCACACTCGGCATTGCAGGTTAAACTTAACATCTTAAACATAAATCAGCACATTATTTGTTGGATCTGTAACTGGCTCTCAGATATATCTCAAACTGTATTAATTTGATGCCCATATATCTCCCCCAGGACCTATGACTAGTGGTGTCCCACAGGGTTCTGTTCTTGGACCCTGTCTGTTTGAGATCTTTGCTGCTGATCTTACTTCAGACTGCACCTCACTTAATATTAAATATGCAGATGATGTTAAACTTGGAGACCCCGTCTTACCCCAGAGAAATCACTTACCATCCAATGAGATCTAGATCATATCTCCACATGGGTTAATAGATGGGGCATGAAAGTCAATAAACATCAACATGCTCACTAGTTGGAATGCCATTACATATCACTCATGAGGAGAAAGATCTGATTGCATCTATCAATAATAATCTTACCCACACTGAGCATATAAATGCAGTAATTAACAAATCCATTAAGGTTATCTGGTCCATCAAGAGGAATATTAGATCATATAATTCAAAAGTTTTGGTACCTTTGTATTGAGCTTATGTAAGACCACATTTAGAGTATGCTTCTCAGTTATGGTGTCCATATAAAAAGATGGATGTTGCATGCTAGAAAAAGTACAGAGAAACTTTACTAAATTCATTTATGGTCAATACAATGATGATTATGCAACTAGACTAGTGAGCCTAAATTTAATATCACTAGAAATGCAATGCTAGAGGGGTGGCCATTTATTTTTATATAATATAATACAGGATCCACATTTAATGCCAGATTTGGGTTTTGTTTTTAAATATATCACTTATACTATCCGTGGGCACCCACTACAACTTGTGGGTAACAGGTTTAATTACAACAATAGGAAGGTTTCCTTCACACTAAGGGTTTTTGGCCCATGGAATAGTTTACCATTGCATATTGTCATTAGTGAGACTAAATTTATATTCAAGAAATGACTTGACACACTGCTATTATCTGGACATCAGCTTCAATATTATTCAAATATGTAATGATGTGTAGAAGGTGCAGATATGGGCTAAACCAGCCTTCTTGCTTCTAAAATGCCTTAGTATGATCTGTCATTACTGGGTAGACAATGTCTGGATTATTATAAATAACACAAAAATAAATAAAATCCCATATTGTAGCTTACTCAACATTGGTATACAGCTTGGTACCATCATAATACAGTAAATTCAAACAGTATGTACCAATCATGGTGTCTTGACTCTATGAGTAGCATATTCCTTCACACATATTCCCCTTGATTTTTTCTTCCCTTGTTAAATGTATATTATTATTACTGATTTGATTATCATATCTGTGTAGCATAGAACAACATGAATTATTTGTACTACACAGTTTACAGTATTGACATTGTGCATATTAATAATTTTACACCGCATCCATTTGAATTGCATAACCTGTGATACATAGAAACATGGAAACTGAGTAATCAATAAGACTCAATGGGGTGTGCATTAGACAGTTCTAATGCACGGCTAGGGGGACGTAGTGAGGCACAAGGCCACAGGCCGAGTGCATCCAGTCCCCTAGCCGTACATTAGAACTGTCTAATGCACATCCCTGGAGTGGCTTATTGCACTTATAAAATGGGCCTGTGTATTCCAAATGGGAGTTATAGTTTTAGCTGTGCATTAGACACATGTAATGCATGGCTAACAACCAATCAGATTGCTTGAAATCCTTTGCCCATTTTATAATGGCAGTTAATGACCACTGGGCCCATCTAGTCTGCCCATTTTTAATTATGATCAGTTTTGCTGGAGACCCAACTTGAGCTACAGCACTTTCTCTTCCATTCCCTTCCTACAAGGGTTCCTTTGTGCCTATCGGAGGCATTTTTGAAACACACCACTGATTTCACCCCTACTGCCTCCCATGGAAGGCTGCTCTAGGAATCCACTATCCTTTCTATGAAGAAATACTTCCTCATATCTCTCCTGAATCTGCCTTATTCCAGCTTCATATCATAACCCCTTGTTCTACAGCACCTTTTCCTCTGAAACATATCTCTCTTCTGTACCTTGTTAATCCTGTGAGGTTTTTAAAGGGCTCCATCATATACCAACTCTCCCTCCTCCTCTTCTCCAGGGTGTACTGTACTTATTGGACTCTTTCAGTTTTCTCTCATAGTGCTTCTGATGCAGACCTTGTACCATTTTGACATCCCTCAGCCTTCTGCTTGTCGCTTTCTCCTTTTTCCAATTGTTCCTCCTTCCTGACCTTTCTTCTTTAACTGCTCCTTTTTGCCCCTTCCACCTTTGCTAACTCCCTGTTTGGGAACACCCTACTCTCTGTCTCGGCCTGTGATGGCCCACTTTCTACATCCCCCATTTCTTCCATTACTTCCATCAACTACTTTAAATGTCCACCAAAGTAATATGTCAGCTGTACACTGAGGACTATGGTTTCCTCCTTAATGGAAGCTGGCCATCACCTCAATATAGGCTCATATCCTTCCAGGTTGGCCCTCAGTTCCCAGTGTAGCCATATCTCTCCTATCTGCATCATTTCTTCTACCATAACTTGAAGACCTTGGTGCGTAGCTCCCTCTCCTTCCTCACACAGTACAAGACACACTTGCCACGCACATTTTAAACACATGGGAAACACAGGATCAACCAGATAAATAATCTATTTTTACTAAAAATGAATTTTATACACAAAACCGACTACAGCAATTCATCTTTACATTTAAGCCCATGAAACACACTTATTAAGTCAATGCAATAGCAGCCATAGCGGCTCTGA
The DNA here is from genome assembly GCA_016271365.2 of Neoceratodus forsteri. Taxonomy (NCBI): domain Eukaryota; kingdom Metazoa; phylum Chordata; order Ceratodontiformes; family Ceratodontidae; genus Neoceratodus; species Neoceratodus forsteri. Next base: position 1,314,580,380 of record CM057450.1, on the reverse strand, counting down.
CCAAAGTTTCTTTTTAATTGGTGGATGAAATCAAATGCCAAGGGGAATGCAATACATGAACTGTGTGGGTTTCTTTGAGAGCTGCTGTGGTGGGGGGTAGTGAGACCCAAAGTTTGCAGTGTGTGATAAACTGTTGTAATGACAGTCTGGTCTGATGTCTTAATCATAAAAAGTCAAGTACTGTATGCCTTATGTTTCTGTGTAGTGCTCAGAGTTAGCCCTTGGCTTCTGCTTTTTAAGAATGTACAGTATTATGCTTAAAATATATCTTATTTTGCAACTTAATCAGGAGGAGAGACACCTGCTTTAACAGATTAGGTTTGATACCTTCCCTACAAAAAGGCTAGAATACAGATTTTCAGAGAAAAGAAATGCCATCAATTTAAAATGTTATTGTAATCATGGGTGTGAAGAAACTTTGTACCATATAAGTTTTCAGTGTCCTCTCTGTGTTGAGAAGAGAAGTATATCCGTTAGATGCAGTTTATCTGTATAACCTATCATTGATAAATTGTTTTGAGATACTACTAAAGCCTTGAGACATACTGTACTGTGAGTGTTGCAAAAAAAACTATTAGACATTTTATAGGGATCACTAAAATAAGGAAAAGCTTGACCTCCTAAAAATGAATAATAGCACAGACAAATCTTTATCAAAAGTCATACAGCCTATTTTGCTGATCCCTGAATTTTTAGTTTGCACATGTAACATTTTAAGCTGGAAACTGTTCTTATTTGATATGTAGTCATTATGTGTCTAGTATGGTATTTGTAGAACATGAAATGAATTTTAAATGTGCACCTTTTCTCGTTTAAAATGCATCATGTCTTCTATAATGACTTAAGTTGAACAAAAAGATTGATCGATTGATTGATTGATTGAGAATTCCAGGTAGGGTATTTATTTGTTTTTCTATAAATTGAATTTCAAATAAGCACAACATTCTCACTGTGAATAAATATTGTTTGTATTTATACATACACTTGGTAAATCATTTTTGATTATGAGTGACTTCTTAAGTCCTTTCTGTGCCACAGCTGCGTAGCATCACATTATACTGTAGTTCTCTCACTTAAAGAACTAGGAAAGACAACATTATAACAATAAGAGACACCTTAACAAGCTTGTGACACATTCAGGAGAACTTTAACAAAACCTAATATTTGGACACTGTCCAGAGTTGGTAATCTATAATTCTGGGGACTGTGGGGGGGGGAGTGAAGCCTCCTGCAAACAGTAAAGGACTCTGGCACTGTGGTGGTCTGTCGGCACTTTGTTGCAGTGATGTGATTGCCGTTGGCAAAGTGGTGATGCTGTAAAGTTGTTTGACAACTTTGTTGTCAATGCAACTTGGTGGAACAATGAGTTTGTGTAGCCCTGCTGCTTTCTCCCTACCTGAAGTCATACAGCACTGCTTGTGATATCACAGTTACTCCCATGGCAACACATTGTGATGTCACAATACAGGATTACAACTTGAAGTAGGGAGTATTCTATAGAGGCAGATGGACTGTAAAGGAACTCTATGAGATAAAGATCATATATTCATTCATATTTCCTTAGTAATAAATAATGGGGAGGAGAAATATATAAAATGCAAATGGAATGCTGGCCGAATTGTACCTAATTATCATGTTTTTAAAGTTTCCTTTGATGCATCAGTAGCTCTTTAACAGTATCTATAACATATAGAAAGGTTAGATCATAGCAAGTAGTAGTAGACCAGATGAAATAAACCCTAAATTCCTTAAAAATCTATCATCAACAATATGTAGACCACTGACCATACTTTGTAATAAATCAGTTAAATCTGGTAGCATACCAAGTGAGTGGAAGACAGTGGTTATCTGTCCAGTATTTAAAAAAGGCAGTAAAATTTATCCAGAGAACTATCGTCCAATAAGTTTAACATCAATTCCATGCAAAATTCTGGAAATTATAATAAAGAACAGGTTTGAAGAGGAAACTAAAAGATTAAACTTACTGGACAATAGTCAACATGGATTCAAAAAGCATAGGTCATGTTTAACAAATCTAATATTTTTTTATGAATCAGTAATTCAAAGTTTAGATGCAGGTTGACCATGTGACATTTTTCTAATTGACTTCAAAAAAGCATTTGATAAAGTTCCTCATCAATGACTACTCAATAAACTAGGTAAAATGAAATACAGTTCTTATCTAGTATCATGGGTCAATAATTGGCTTGTGGACAGAACTCAACAAACAGGTTCATGTTCAAGGAAAATTATCTGGATCAACTGAAGTGACAAGTGGTGTGCCTCAGGGATTGGTCCTCGGACCATTCCTATTTATCTGTTTTGTGTTGGACCTACATATAGGAATAACCACAAAAAATATCCAATTGGTTGACAATACCAAATTAACTAATGAAGTGACTTGTATGTTTGAGCATGAATCTCTTCAGAATAGCCTTATTACAATATCTAGATGGTGTATTAACAACAGTATGGAGTTAAATCATGATAAATGTGCTGTTATACATATTGGAGAAAAATAACCCTCACTATGTTTATTCAATAGACTCTATACAAGTGCATACAGTTGATAATGAAAGTGACCTCGGTATAATAATAGAAAACACATTCAAACACAAAATCTATATTAGAGCTATGGTACAAAAGGCAAATAAAATCATCAATATTATCAAAAAATCATTTATAACAAGGGACAGGTATACTATCATGAATCTGTGTAGGAATTATGTATGTTCACACTTGGATTATGCATCACCCTTTTGGTCACCATATAATAAACAAAAAATAAATCATATTGAACAAGTACAAAAACGAGCAACAAAAATTATACCTAGCTTCTCCAGGCTACCTTACAATAATAGAATTCAGGAATTAAATTGTATGCCTTTGGAGGTTAGAAGGAAAATAGGTGATTGTCTCCTCTTCCATAATATCATTATTGATCCAATTCTAAGGAGTGAATGTGGTATAATTCCCAACAATAGAAATAAAAATTTGAGATCAAGGGGGGTGCTGTGGAGCTTCCATCATGGTGGACAACTTTTTCTGAGCTGCTGCTTGAGCTGAATAAAAAGTTTAAATTTTACATTTCAAAGTGGGGCAAGTTGCTTTGAAAAGGTGGCAATCGATAGACAAAACAGCAGTAAGAACCAGAAATGAGCCCAAAGAAGAAGAAGCATTCAGCACAGACTCTAGAAGCCTATCTTTCTGCAGCGTCAGGCTCAAGACATGCAAGTAGCAGCCTACCTACTCCTCCTGACCACAGAATGTCAGATACCCCAAACTCACAGATCATGGCAATGCTCGAGTAAATCAGAGCAACTGGGGAGGATACAAATTATTGACTTGCAACAATGGAGGCCAAATTTACCAAACTAGAATCAAAAGTCCAGTGCAATACCACGCAAATAACGGAGCTTACCTCAGAGATTGAACAGCAGTGAGAGAGGAACGTGGCCTATGTTCAGGACTTCCATTTTCTCCACGCTAAGACTGAGGCACTGGTAAATGCACACCAACAGATGAACATCCAAATTGTTGGCTCCCCTTCTAGACTGTCTGGGAAATCAGAGATTGTTGCAGCAGTATATAGCTTAATTTTATCAGATTTGAACTTACTACCTGAGAATTCTGGTATCTCTGTGGTAAAGGCCTTTGCTATCCCAATGAGAACATGGACACAGAGTAATGCCAGAGAGTGACCCCTCACTGCGATAGTAACACTTTCAAGCCCAGAGGCTTGAATACTCCTACTTCAAGCAGCTCGGCAGTGGGGAGATCTAATCTGGGAAGGTAACAAAATCACTCCATTTCTAGACATTTCCTCCCAAACTCAGACCAGGAAAAAAGCCCTGTAAGAGACTAAGAAATCTCTTCTTGAAAACAGTGTCTCAGTCCAGCTCCTGTCCTCAGCGCACTTACAAGTGCGAAATGGGTGTGAGACTCACATATTTACAGATCCTGAGGCTGCAGCTGCATTTGTGGCTAAAATACTTGAGATGGAGGAAGAAACTGAGCTCAGCCTCAATGACTGAGAAGTGCCTAAGGGGGTTGTGCTGTTTCATATACCTGCCCTGTCTTTTCAGGGTGTAATCTGTTTAAATAAATACAGTTGGGTTTAACTTCTATAGTATCAAAGTTAACAGTGAGAATCTTAGGTAAAGTGATGGTGCCATGATGGCAATGCTCATATAATATGTTGTTTAACATGTCCACTTTTTACCCAGTTTTGAGACCGCCTCACTTTTGGAGCAGGTAGCGCCACTCAATTTGTGTACTGATTAAATATCCTTGAAATAATCTGTTTCCCTACCAGCCATATGTATGAGCAAAAGGGGTAGGTGTGAAATATTAGCTTAGTTGAGTTCAGACAGTCTATTTAATTTTCTGTTTGGTTTCAATTTGTGGAGAACAGCCTCCCACCTCTTTACCTCTATCCTACAAGGGGCAAGAAATGTTGGTGAATAGCCTGTCAGTGGTAGAACAGGTGAGAGTGGACTATTCTACAATATTATCTTGTTGGACTTTTACTCCTGGAAAACAATGGACAGTCCCACAGGAAGAGTGGCATTTTTATTCTTGTACTACGCAGACTATGATGTTCAATCTGTACACTGTTTCTCTGGACTGTCTTTTTCAAGCCTGTGTGTATTTACTGATTATAGTATCTGCTATATGTCATAAAATACCATAAATAAAAAGTAAAAAAAAAATTGCAATCACATAACAATCAATTTGAATTACCAATGACTAATATAAAAAAGTGAAAAAAATGTTCACTCTACGTGCAATAGCATTTTGGAACAACTTGCCAGGTACTGTAGTTGGTATACAAGATCCCTATAAGTTTAAAAAGCACTTGCTAATTATCTAGATTACTAAGCTGTGCCCCACTGGTGTGGGGGGATGAACAAGATGGGCTCACGCCTAATTTCATCCTAAACCTACAAAGTACAAATAACACATCATTCCTGTAATTCAAAAAACATCCATAAACTTTTTTGTTACAATTCCAAGTTGTAACATAAGAAATCACATAATTTTCTGTAATGCATAATTCACAATTTAGATTAGTTTTGTTATTTAAACTTTATTGAGTAGTCCACTTATTCTACAATGCATAAGCAATAACACACAACAGGGTGAGTGATCACTGGGGGAATATATGCATGCCTTAATGTAAGTGTGTTGTTTCAGCCTCATGCCTTTAAACACAACCAGAAAGTGTATATATCCTTAGAATGCACACCCTGAAGTGTTCTATTGTGTTTTTAAAATGTGTAGTACCATTATTTTGCATCATTTTAAGTTTCAAATAATACATTTTTGTAGGGTTTTTAATGTTTGTATGAATAGTCCTGCCTCCATAAAACGGTAGTCCCTGACTAGTTTTAAAAGCAATGCATGCTAGTCTGTGATTTTGTGTGCCCCCAAAACCAAGAAGATGCCAGTGTGTGCTTAAAGTATATTTTCAAGGCCAGCCCACCAACACAGTGGTAGCTCTACCACTCATGACACTGATAACCCGGGTTCAGGAATGAGTCCAGAGCATCAGAGGACCAGCCAAGAGGAGGTAGGATGAGCATCTGATGGACTGATCTCTTCTTCCTGGGTGGGTGGGATGCAGTACCCAATGTCTAGTTGACTGCTAGTGGAGGCTAGAATAACATTGGCCAGGGATTGCTAGGAGAGAAGAGGAGGTCACAGAAGACTTTGATGCACTGTGCATGGGTGCATGCAAAACAGCACTCCTGGCATTATTGCACTTCTGCACCTCCTTGGGGGAAATCATAAACAAAAACACCTTCTGGAGCAGAGCAGCATGAGGCCTGGAATGGAGTCACAACTAGCTTAGCCAAATGATACTCAGCATAAGTCTTGGCCAGGATAACAGGTAGATCTCATTCTCTCCCTTCAGGAAGCCCCACCACAGGGGGCAAGCTGTGAGAATCCCAGACTGGGCTATTTTAGAGGATGCCATGTGGGGGGTGCATTTCTTCCAAGAACATAAGAACATAAGAATTTGCTGGCAGAAGGAGACTGTGTGGTTCATCTAGTCTGCCCGGGTTTTCTACCCCCCACTATCAATTTGTCTTGCTAAGGTGGCTATACTGTCTATCCAATGCCTGTTTGAATTCACCAACCATCTTGGCTGCTACTACCTCCAGTGGCAGGCTGTTCCAAGGGTACACCACCCTCTCCATGAAAAAGTACTTCCTAATATTTGCTTCAAATTTACCTCTCACCAGGTGCATGTTGTGTCCACTAATACATGCAGCCCTGTTTTCCCCAAAATAGGTTCCTGGTTTGTACTGTGCTGATACCTTTAACAAATTTAAATGTCTCAATCATGTCTCCTCTGTTCCTCCTCTGCTGGAGGGAGAATAAGTTTAGCTGTCTGAGCCTAGCTTCGTAAGTTTCGTGGTGCAGACCCTGCACCATTTTGGTGGCACATCTCTGTATGGTTTCCAGATGGTCTATGTCCTTTTTTAGGTGAGGTCTTCAGAATTGCACACAGTACGCCAAGTGACGTCTCACCAGGGACCTGTACAGTGGGAGGATTACATTATGCTTCTTACTGGTAATATCACCTACCAATACATCCGAGGATGCTGCTTGCCTTTAGTTTTTTTTTTTTTGCATTGCTTCCCTACCTTTAAATTGTTTGAGATCATGACACCAAGATCCTGTTCCAGCTTTGTTTCTTCCAGTAGCTGCCCCTACAGGACATATATCATGCATGGGTTCCTTCTACACAAGTGCATGATGGTTCTATGTCATAACAGCCATCACCAAAGGGCAATTGCCACTGTGGCGAATGTACATTGCTGAAAATAAGAATGGCAATGTACATTCGCTGCAACAAAAACACACTTAAGTGTTTATGATGGGGGCTCCACCACCAACACCCCCATGCAGGGGGGCTGCACCCCCTGCACACACCCCTTACTAAAATAACTAACTCCAGGGGGGTGCATGTCAGGGAGGGGGGAGAACCAGGACAAAAGCAAAAAATAAATGGACACAGAAAAGCACAAAAATATTGTTCTCCACCCTAGCCCCAAACTCTGCACCCTCCCCACCAAAGCCAGCCACCCTACCCAGCATGCCACTAGACCAGCTCAGCGGCTTCCCCTCACAGCACCCCCCACATTCCTTATGGATACCTTCCAGTATCCTGTCACTGTTCTCTCACCTGCACTTTCCTGTCGCTACCCTTTCAGAGTATCCCACAACACAGGGGCTGAGACTGAGTCACTCACATTTGAGTCATTGAGTCTCAGTTGCCCTTGTGATGGGATACCATGCGTGACTTTACATTTTTGGCATTGAGTCTCAACTGCCAGTTTCTGGACCATTCCTCTAGCATCCTGAAATCTGTCTCCATTTCTGCAATCCCTTCCTGTATGATCACCCTGTTGCAGAGCTTTGTATCATCTGTAAAGAGGCAGACTTTCCCTTTCAGTTCTTCAGTGATGTCGCTGATGAATATGTTAAAAAGGATGGGACCTAGTACTGACCCTTGTGGCACCCCACTTGACACCTTCCCCTCTTGGGACAAGGTGCCATTTACCATAACCCTCTGTGTCCTGCCTTGCAGCCAGCTTGTGATCCATTTAACTACATAGTGGCCGATGCCAGCTTGCTCCAGTTTGTTGGCTAGCCTTCTGTGTGGGACTGTATCAAAGGCTTTACTAAAGTCCAGATACACCACGTCTACTGCTGCCCCCTGGTCTACTTCTCTTGTAACCCAGTCAAAGAATTCTATCAAATTTGTTTGGCATAAATGTCCTGATGTGAAGCCATGCTGCTTTGGGCCAAGTTGCCCACTTGCTTTTAGGTAGTTCATTACCCTTTCCTTAAGCAATGTCTCCATTATTTTACCCACCACTGAGGTCAGACTTACTGGGCGGTATTTTCCTGCTACCTCCCTGCTACCACTGTTGTGCAAAGGCAAAATTGTGGCCCTTTTCCAGTCCTGTGGTACTAGCCCCTGTTTCAGTGCACTGTTAACTAGCTCAGCAAGTGGGCAGCAAGCTAATCCCAAAGTCCTTCTAGAAATCTTTAGTGTATTCCATCAGTGCCCATTGTATTATTTTAGACAACTGCTCAAGGGCCCTTTCTTACATGTCAGCTCCTCTGGTATGGGTAAGTTTCCTGGCTGGTGCTGGACCATTACCAATGTCTTCCTGTGTGAAGACCAAACAGAAGAATTAATTGAGAACTTCTGATTCTCTTTGTTGTTTTTCACTAGGCATCCTTCTCTGTTTGTCAGCCATGGTATTCCTCCTTCATTCTTTTTTTTTCTCAAATGCATTGATAAAATGTTTTGTCCTGCCGTGTCACTTCTTGAGCCAGTTTTTCATCGGTCTGGGCCTTTGCCACCCTAATAGCTTTCCCGGTATTTTTGAGTTTCTCTCTGTAGGCTTCTCTATCCTTTTCAGAATTGGTCTCCTTGTACTTCTGAAAAGCTTTCTTTTTTCCTCTAACTATAGTAGCTACCTCTATGGAGAACAAGGGGTTCCTTGCCCTTTTGGACTTGCTGATTTATTTAGTGCGTAGCACTATGACTAACACTATAGCATCTTTCAGCTTTGTCCAGGCTGACAAGTGGCACATCCCCATCTGGGAAAGAGAGGCAGAAGTGAGTCTAAAAAAAGAGATGTATTTTCCAACTTAGTACCCAGCTGGTAAATCTCTCACAGCTCCACAATTTTGGACAACATTAAAAACATCTCTGCCTGTGGTCCCCCCCTCACAGCACCTTTGAATCAGTTTTTTTTTTCTGTTTTGTGCCCTCATATATTTCAGTGTTGTGTAGCATCTCCAGGAATGGTTAAAATACATAGCTTGAATACTTTAAATACCTATTCAGCTGCAAAACAATCTCCCATGTCCGTTCTTAGTTTTGTTTGTATATCCATTTTTTTAAATGCTAGAGCCTGAGCCATTAACTCAAATATGTTTTTCTGTCAGTTTTTAGATGAATGAGATGCATACATGAGCATTACTATGGAAGCAATTGCTCACGCCACACTCACTTGCCCACTCAGAAAAGAACAGACCCATGTCAGTGAAAATCACAATAATGAATGTACAAACAATAGTTGAAAAGAAAAGGGAATGTTATTAGAACCTTGGTCAGCACTTAAAAGAAACATCCCATATACATAACTTTATTAATTCATGGAGGAGCTGCATAAATTTACAAAACCAACAAGAGAACACGACATTAAAACTAATACAATGAGGGGCATGGCTTGGACCCTGGAGAGATGGCTGCGTGAGCTCTCGGCTCTGTCCTGACCTGGCGCTATTTTCCTGCAAAACCGCCAGAATGCCGGACTGAACTACCTAAATTTTCGCTGGGATCCCACTTTAACCTACCTGAAGCTAGCACAGTCATTTAATTGTAGGGAAACATGTTGGCTGAATGGAAACTAACCGCGAGTAGTTGGGAGCAGTACAAGGCAGAAGGCTGCATAGGCCAGAGCGTGGGGGAGCGGCAGTATTGTAAATCAACATCGCCCGTTGGAACTAGCGGGGCAGGGCACGGGTGTGTTGGACACTCGCGATCTGCTGGGCAAGTTACTGACAAGGAGCATGTTGGCTCCTATTCACATTGGTGTCATGGTTTGAAGGATGGAGGCCACAGGAGACACCATAATGTGGCGAGCTATTCAATCCCCACCAGCCTCTCAGGAACAAACCCTAGTCGGAGAGGCTCTAGCCAACGTCACTAAGATGTTGGAGGTACTCCTGGTGAGAGTGGACAGCATAGGGCCAGCTGTGGCTGGGAATGTTGCTGATGTCCATAAACTAGAAGATCGCCAAAATGTTCTCGACCAGCGAACAGAGAATTTGGAGAGACAGCACCTCATAGTGTTACAAAGGCTTAAAGAACATGAAGACAAGCTCACCAGGCTGTGGCAAAGGACAAAGGACCAAGAAAATAGGAGTAGGAGAAATAATATTCGGATCCTAGTGGGGTGTGGCCAACAGCTGAACGGAATGGACGCGTAAACGGCTTGCGCCCGATAGTAACCCCTAAAATCCTGCATTAATTCATTTATTTCTGCACTGCGCTGAAAAGATCGGAACAAATACTTACTGGTGGCTATCCGGTTATGGTCAATCGGGCAGGCGTGGTGGAAATCAGATGCGTTTTGACCAACTTGTCCTCTCACTTACGGCAGGCCTACGAACTGCGCAGCAGTGACCCGGATTGACTACGCACAGTATGCAGGCCTCTACTACATCTTCCCCCATGGCAACAGAAGGCAGACTAATAGAAATCAGGCAAATGTTTGCAGAAATCCTGCACCGTATAGAGGGAGTGGATGTGGTCACAAGAAAAAATACAGAGGATATTGTGGACTTGTGGCAAAGGGCCACGGTCCACGAGCATAGGATAGCCGAGGTAGAGGATGGCTGGCATAAATCTGGGGCTAAACTGCAAGAGCAAGGACAGATGATTCAGCACCTTTGGGCCCGGGTGGAGGATTTGGAGAACCGCAGCCGCCGAAACAATTTGAGATTCCTGGGGTTCCCTGAAGGCTGTGAAGGGAGTGATACTATAGCCTTTCTCCAACGGGAACTGCCCTTACTGTTGGAATGTCAGGGCAACCCTCCGTGGGAGCTGGACAGGGCACACAGATCCCTGGCCCCAAGGCCTCCACCCGGGGGGCATCCCTGAACTATATTAGCCCATTTTCTTCGATTTCAAGATCATGACCGGGTGACACACTTAGCTCGACAGAAGAAGGAGTTAGCTTGGAATGGGCACAAAATACAAATATTTGCGGACTACTCACTGGAGGTCACAAATAGGTGGAAGACCTTCACAACAGCTCGGAGGGCGTCTGCTGAACTCAGCCTTGAATACTTCCTGCGATACCCCGCATCCTTACGGATTGTGATCAATGGATCACCACGGGTCTTTGATAATCCAGTGCTAGCGGAGGACTTTATTGCTGCACAAGCACCTAAACTAAACTGGGGCAAATTGCGTCCATCCTACAGCCCAAGACCTTCTCCTGCTAAGCCGGCCCTGATGGACACTTCTGGACCCGAATCCCCGAAGGAGGTGGCAGCTTCGACTTCTCTCTCGGGGGGACAGACTGTGGCCCCCACCTGGCCCACCCCGCAAAAATCCCCAGGAAGTAAGAAGAAGAACAGAAGAAGGGCCAGGATTGAAGGAGGGCACGTTGACAAAACCCCACGGCTTTGCTCTAGAAGTAGAAGCAGGAGTTGCAGCCAAGAGCCGAATTTCTCTCACGATTCCTTTGCCCCAGATATGAGTAATAATCAGAACAAAGTCCTGATGGATCTCCCTACCGAAGATATCCCCCATGATCTCCCTCTCCCTCCCAGGTCTCCCAGCTCGGCCAGTTCAAAATCATCAGCAGTCAAACAACTGAGTTGGGCCGACGGGGCAGCTGACACTTCTAGGAAGAGTTCGGAGGCCTCAGCTGTTGGACGGGCCTCGGAATTAACTGCAAGCAATATGGATAGTCGTACCGTTCCAACAACAGCAAATGGCTGATTATCAACACCGCATGGTTTTTTGAGTTCTGTAATGCTAGGCGAACCGGTGGATCATCAGACTTTGCCGTGGTTAGGGATCACCACTAAGCATTGAGTTAATGAAGACTTCCCATTAGAGGACAGTTTAGAGTGGCCCCTCGGCCCTTACTAGAGCAGTTTTTACATGCTGTCCTTGCTGTCCCTGGTTACTTGAGGTGTAGACCTGAAGATCCTGGGCCTGTACTGACTGGTATATGGGTCTAACCGAGCCCAATAAGGTTCTCAGGGCCTGTTTGTGGCTCTGCATTGTAAATATATCTTAGTCATTAATACAAGCATGACAGCGGACCTGTTTTCTTTTCTACAACTGGCCCACTTCATTAGGCTGGAAGACTTCATTTTGGCAGTGGATGTGTGGAATTTTTTTTTTTGTCTCTCCCTAAAAGGAGTTACTAAGAGAGCCTATTTACTTGGCTATGATGGGTCCACGGGGTCACATACGTCCCAGAGACTTCCACTGGTGTCTGGGCTTGTTTTTGTTTTTAGCCTACACGTACAGTGGATGCTGGTCTTTTGGGGTTGGAAAGGTACGAATTAAGGGGTGGGGCGGGGGTGTGGGTATTCTTGAAGGGTTGAACTGTTTGCAGTTAACGGGATAGTACATGTTAATACATATCCTTGTCAGATTTTAGTGTTGATATTTGGTTGTTGTGTTTATATTACTATGGCAATCTTTCTAATGGGGCCAAGGGGTGCTCTGTCAATGTCTGTTGGAAAGGGAGGAAGAAGGGGGGGGGCTGGCTCGGACCCACCATTTAGTGGTTTTGATTACAAACTCCTGCTAACATGTATTATGCTAGGTTTGAATGGAGTATACGTTAATATCATGGAATGTGAGGGGACTCAACTCACCTATTAAACGGAAGAAGGTTTTAACCCACCTAAAAAAGTTTGCTCCCACGGTAGTCTTCCTGCAAGAGACTAAACTCTCCTCTAATGAGGCCTCCAAGCTTAAGCAAGCTTGGGTTACTGAAGAGCTTCATAGTGTGGCCCCTACCAGTAAGAGGGGAGTGTCTATACTTTTGCACAAAAATCTGGGATGGAAGGTGAAGGACTTTAAACGGGATAAGGAAGGGAGATGGATTATTGCCGAAGTCGTAACCCCTGAAGGCCCTCTGATTTTGGCCAATATATATGCCCCTAACCAAGATTGCCCACAATTCTTTCATACAGTTAATCAGGCCATCCTGGATTTTAATAAAAACAGAGCCCCAATAATATTAGGAGGGGATTTTAATCTAACATTGGATCATACCCTAGACAGAAGCAAATAAATCCCCTGAACCCCATCGACAGGCCAAAGAAGCAGTGAAGAAACTTTTGTCTGAACTTGGGCTATTAGATGCCTGGAGGGCATTGCACCCAGGCGACCATGATTATACTTGTTTTTCCCCAACTTACGGTTCCTCCAGCAGAATAGACCTTTGGCATGTATCCTCAGGGTTATATGAGAAAGTGCTGGGGGCTTCTATTCACCCAATCTATGTTTCCGATCATGCTCCACTTGAGTTAGTTCTTAAGAGGGGGTTAGACTCCCAACACTCTCAGTCCTGGCGGCTAGACCCATTACTGCTAGAAGATAAAACATTTCTTAACTGGTTTGACCAGGCTGTAGCAGAATATTGGACTGATAATGATAATGGTGAGGTATCTGATTCAACCTTATGGGAGGCCTTTAAAGCCACCATTCGTGGTAGGATAATAGCCTTTGCGGCAGCCAGGAGGCGTAGCCGGATGGCTACTCAGAGGGCCTTGGAGAAGAAATTATATAACTTGGAAGCTCAGTACAAAGCTCTAGATAATGAACCTTCCCCCAGACCTGTTGGCACAGTTAGCCAGTACCCGAATCTCTCTCAATGTCCATTTATCTCAGCAGGCGGAGCTCTATCTTAGACGTATGCGCCATGCTTTTTGGGAAGGGGGAGAAAAGGCCAGCAAGTTATTGGCCTATCGTCTTTAACGCCAACATGCTTCTAAGATGATATATGCATTGGCAGATTCGTCTGGGATCCCCTGTCATGCTAATTCAGGGATAAATTTGATTATGTCTCAATTCTATGAAAAGTTATATGCTTCACCAAACCCCTCTGACCCAGCTCAAATCCAAGCTTACTTATCCTCACTACCCATCCCCAGTATCTCCAGTCGGGACGCTAAATTGTTAGAATCCCCTTTTACAATCGAGGAAATTACCCAAGTGATTCACACCTTAAATCTCCGGAAATCCCCAGGGAGAGATGGACTGCCTATTGATCTGTACAGACTCCCTGGTGTTAACGTGCCCCTCATTTGGCCCGGGTTTTTCAGCACTCCCTAATGATTGGGCAATTACCCACCTCGATGAGAGAAGCTGTTATCACAGTACTTCCAAAAAAAGGGAAAGACCCATTGTCCCCAGGCAGCTATCGTCCTATTTCCTTAATTAATGCAGATGCCAAGATATTGGCGAAGGTTATCTCTGCCTGACTGGAACCCCTCCTACGGGACCTGGTGGGTACCTCCCAGGTGGGTTTTGTGAAAGGCCATTTAGGATCTGATCATCATAGAACATTGGGGTCACTAATGCATGTGGCTAAGCTTTCACCAACCCCTTCAGTTGCTATGGCCTTCGATTTTGAAAAGGCCTTTGATTCGGTTGAATGGGCCTATTTATTTCAGACTTTGTCCATCATGGGTTTTGGCCCCACTACTGCCTGGATAAGGCTGTTGTATTCTGCACCCTTAGCCTCGGTGCTGACTAATGGCACCATATCTAGGCCATTCTTATTGCAAAAGGTACGAGACAGGATGCCCCTTTCTCCACTCTTATTTGTTTTAGCTATAGAACCTCTGGCTATTGCACTTAGGGCTCTACCAGAGATATCCCGGGATCCAGGTGGGGGACGCTAATTATAAGACATTTCTATGCGGATGATCTGCTCATCACGACTGAACTTTCTCAATTGGGGATTCAGGCAATTTTCCGAACCCTGAATGAGTTCACTAAGATATCAGGATTAAAGTTGAACCAGTCCAAAACGGAAATATTACCATTAAATTCCTTAACCTCAGGATCGGATTTTACTGCTTTAGGGCTAAAGTGGTCCCCACTGGGTATCAAATACTTGGGTATTATGTTGCACCCTGATCCGCTTAAAATGTTGGCGGCCAATTTCAAGTCCCTGATTGACTCACTCAGGGTTGATATGGGAAGATGGAAGGCATTAAAGCTCTCACTGGCTGGGAAAATTGATTGGATTAAAATGATGGCTGCCCCTAGGATGCTTTATTTACTGGCCCACTTTCCCTTCTTTATACCCCAGAAATGGTTTCAGAAACTGGAGACCCTTATGGGAAATTTTATTTGGGAGGGCGCCCCCCCCGCCGTTATAGCAAACTAAAACTCCGGCAGCATTGGAGAAGGGGTTGGGACTCCTTGGTTACAGCGGTACCATATGGCCTTGTGCTGGCCCAGACTCTTACATGGTTTTCTAAAATGGACAGGGCTCCTAGTGGCTTCAGTTAGAAGCGACCTTAATGCAGGCTGTCTCCGGGGTCTGTTTATATGCCAAGAAGAAACTGCCTTTGAACTTGTCTCTCCCATATCACTTTCAGTTAATATTGGAAACAAGCTATGACTATGCTGGGTCATGACCCAGCCCCATGGGAATACATGCCTTTATGGGATAATCAGGCCCTGAAAATAGGGGAATCCACTCAGCACTGGAAATTGTGGGAAAGACAGGGCTTATCTTCAATACATGATCTCCTAATCCCTGGGACAACTATTATGGATTCCTTTGAGTCTCTGAGTGCAAAGTATTTACTCCCAACTTCTCATTTCTGGAGACACCTTCAGTTAAGAGATGCGATATCTCATCTCCCAAAGTTGCCTACTAGTAATTCCTCACAACAGAAAAAACACCCGATTGGTTCTTGGACTAAATTTACCAAGAGTATTGCTAGTAATATATATCACATACTCAGGGACTCTACTCCGGATCCTACCCAGAACGCTAGGCAGCAATGGGGGAAAGAGCTACAGACCCCTATTTCAGAACAACAATGGGAGGATGGGTGGATACGTATCCATTCGGCTTGTCAGGATGGTCGCACAAGGCTCATTATGAACAAGACCCATCACAGATGGTACAGAGACCCGGCGAAACTAGTCAAGATGGGACTTATCCCGGTCGACACTTGCTGGAGATGTGGCAACCAAGGGGCGCATCTTCTTCATGTCCTCTGGGACTGCCCGAGCCTTCAACAGTTCTGGCGACCCATTAAGTATATGTGTCAGCAATTGTTCCCTGATATCGTGTCCGGTCCCGACCTACTCCTTTTGGGATGTGGCAGTTCTGAAATTCCTAGTACAGCCTAGGGCACAGTGGATCATCATGGTGGGGGATTGCCAAAGACGTATCCTGATAAGATGGAGAACCCTGATAGTCCTACATTTTATCAGTTTTTCGCCCCAGCCTAAGGGCCCGTCAGAGGATCTTAGTTTTGCCCATGGTTCCTCTATCTCGTTATGACCAATGTTGGCAACCGTATCTAAGGTCCAAGTATTGTCACAATAATTCTTCCAGTTTCGTGGTTTAGCCCCCTTCACTTCATTTAAAGGGTGGGGTTCCCCCACCCTTAGTTTGCAAGTCCTCCCTTTTTTTTCTTTCCTTCATCCTTTCTCCCTTTTCTTAAGCCCTTGCCATATTTCCTTTTGATATACTTAAACATGGAGAATGATTGTCAAGTTGTAAATAGTTAATATTTTAACTACATGGGAATTCAACACGCCTCGGGCAGAGTGAACAGATATTTTGGATTTCCTTTGTTACAGCTCCAGCTTAGGTGGTTTTGACTTTATATTGATCTATGTAATCCTGTGTTGAGAGGACCTGACACCCTACAGACTGTTTTTTTGTATAGCCACCTAATCGCTGGGGTACAGTACATGTGAAATGATATCCTGTATGGTCACTACTGATTGTCACTCTGTTGAGTCAACTGTTATTAATGATCAACCCCAATGTATGCTATGTATGGATTCTTTCTATGTATACTCTGCCTTGTGTGTATGATTGGCCTTATTGTCAACAATAAAATATGTTTAACAACAAAAATATTTGGATCCTAGGGATGCCAGAGGGGGCTGAAGGGCAGAATATGGAGAAATTTCTGAATGACTGGTTGCCCCAGCTCCTAGGTGAGAGGTGGAAGGAACCTATGGGAGTGGAGAGAGCACATCACGTTGTGGGCATGCCTGATGGTGCAAATGGGCCTAGAATGATCATTGCATACTTATTGAAATATTTGGTTAAAGAAAAGCTTCTGCAGGCTATCAGGAAATTAGGGGAGATCACCTAGAAAGGCAACATAATCTCCTTCTATGGGGACTTCTCGGAGGAGATGGCAATGAAGAGGAAGGCATATGGGCCACTGAAGAAGAGCCTGGCCGCTAACTCTTTCCAGTACAGGTTCAGGAGGCTGACTGCCCTGCAGCTGTCTAAGGAGGGCAGATCATTTCTGGCTGAATCACCCAGGGAAGCGAGGCCTGTGTAAATAGTCAAGCCTGTTACCTAGATCCACACTCCCCAGATGCCTCTGGACCCTGAGAGAAAATCCACCAAATGGACCAGACAAAAGGAGAAACAGATCCCAGGGAGGTGGTAATCTCGATTAAGCAAGCTTGGTCATGAAGGAGATCCCCTCATTTTCCCCAGCTGAACCGCGACAAGCAGTTAAATACCCTGAGGCAAGCTCGACCCCAAGACGAGGTGTATTTCAAGACAAAAGAGGTGAGAACAAGGGGCAATGTGAACAAGCAACCCTGCCTACACTGGGGCAACAACGACAACAGGCTAGGAGCCCTTGTCAGCTTGTTTTAGGCAAAGTGGAAGCTTCCCCTCCTGCCAAGCTCCCTAGAGCAGAAGCCGAAGCCACTGCAACAAAAGCAGCCCCAATTTCATGGATGGAGGATGTCGAAGAATTCACTGAGGGTATGGAGGTCTTGGACTGGGTGGCTGAAGTGGAAGATAATGAGCAAGTAGTTGTCTTAGAGGCAGGCCTCCTGAAGCCGGGACTAAATCGTATGTGGAGGAGCTTAACTCGCCCTTTTGCAGCACCACTCCTAAATCCAAAGAGCAAGCTTTGTCACCGGGAGCAGAAGGCTGAACAGACTTTTGACTTCGCTGGCTGAATCAACTTATGACTTTCCTTTTTATTTCCCTTGAGCAGATTATGTGGGTAATGGAGTAGCACGTGCAGATACTCTATCTTGCTGTTGCACTTCTACACCCTCCCCCCAGTTCGGATGATGATATGCATGGGCTCCGGGTTGCTGCATGGTATAAACCCCCCCTCTTCATGAGCACTCCCTATTTCTCTTTCAGCACTCCCCATGTGCATTCTTAGCCTTCTTTTCAATATTACTCAGGCTCTAGATAGCTGCTGGTTTACTATGCAGGGGCATGAGGACCTGGGTAGGTAACTCTTTGGCCCAACTGCGGGGTCCCGGGCAAATGGCTGAGCGGAATGCTAGACACTTGTCACCTGCCTTCCCCTAGCAGCATTCCTTTTGGATAGTTTCCCCTTTAACCTCTAAGGGTTCAATAAACGAGTGCTAGCCTCAGCACCCCCCTCCCCCCGTTCTCTCCCCTTCACCCCATGCCTTTTTTCTCTTCCCCAGTAGATGGATAGTTGGTGGCTGCCTATTAGTGCAGGCCACTTTTTCTCACCTGGACCCTCCAGATCCCAATTAGCCACAGAGATCCATGAGGCCAGGTTGGGACAGGTTACTGTCACTTTGGTGTAACCTCTCCCTTGACATCTCTGGTGTTTGAAGCAGTGTAGCGTGAGGCACCCTCATATTGGATGACTTCTTTTGCACGTCTACTTCAACATCAGTAACTGTTGTGCTTCAGAGTGCTCTAATAAGAGCTTAGATTTTACTGTCATAGTTCTGAGCTTTTATAACCTTTAGATTGTTATACAATATAATACAGCTTGTGTTTGTGTTTTTTTCATACTCTATCTCCAACCAGGTAGGACTCAGGTGGAACACTAACTGCTCATATTTTGAAGCTTACTACACTGCTATCGCAGTCACCACCCATTGTACACAGTCATCAGGCAGGTTCTTTCTTTTATCCCGAGCTCTTGGTCACTGTGCCTGATACCCCCAGGGTGGCAGCAGGGTGAGTACCTATCTAATCTTAATTTTTACTAACACCTGGAGGTATGACAGCATCTGTAAAACCCTGGTTGTGTCACGGCTGGAGGTGCATCTCCTGGAATGTGAAGGGGCTTAATCATCCAGCAAAGAGGACTAAAGTCCTATAATACCTGAATTCTATGGGGGTGGATGTGGCCCTTCTACAGAAGATGCACCTTACCAGCTGAACCATACAGTGGCTGAATAAGCTATGGGTGGGGACAGTGATTTCCAGTTGAGCCACAACCAAATCCATGGGACTGGCCATTTTAATAAGGAAATCTATGCCATGGGTGGTAGAAGATAAGCACTTGGACGTACAAGGGCGCTGGATAGCAACCCGGATATTGTACCTGGGAGGCAGACTGCTGGTGGAAAACATCTATGGCCACAACACGGATGTTGGGGAGGTATACTCAGACCTCAGTCAAGCCTCCTCAGACCTGACGAGTGGCTTCTCTTACGTTCCTATCTTACTCGGAGGGGATCACAACTTAGTCCTTGACATTTTCTTTGATAAATCCCTACCCACCCCACAATCCCATCCCAATGCCTTAGCCAGTTTTACTGACTTGATGACAGAATGGAGCCTCTGTGACTCCTGGAGGAGGGTCAACCCTCAAGGACGGGATTATTCTTTTTACTCGGCAGTATACCATACACACAGCAGACTGGACTTCTGGCTCACAAATTATGCAGCTGAGCCGGGGTAATTGATGCCTCTATAGGCAACATATTAATTTCAGACCATGCTCCTGTCTCTGTCTTGTACTCCCCACTGGGTCAGGGTGCTTCTACCACAAGATGGCGATGTAATCCCACCCTGCTGCAAGACAAAACCTTTCAAGCCTATATCAAAAAGAAGGCTGAGAATTATTTTGCTTTTAATATCTCGGTAGAAACCACAGCTTCAGTAGTATGGGATGCTTTCAAAGCTGTCCTGAGAGGAAGAATTATATCTTTCATGGCTGCCAGGAACAAGGCCAGAACAAATTTCTATTTCTTCACTGCAGACAGAACTCGCAGCTCTGGAAAGACAGTTAAAGTAAAATCTCAAGAGCTGCTTAATTCCCCTCTCCTGTCCGCT
This sequence comes from Neoceratodus forsteri, assembly GCA_016271365.2. NCBI lineage: Eukaryota > Metazoa > Chordata > Ceratodontiformes > Ceratodontidae > Neoceratodus > Neoceratodus forsteri. The sequence goes on along the minus strand of CM057450.1, from coordinate 1,314,560,518 downwards.
ATCACTGGTATAAAATACCAACTAAATACCTTGCTCAATGAGAAGGCTGCTTGGCAACTAATCCATGCCAAACACAAATCCTGGGAGGGAGGGGACAAGGGGGGCAAACTCCTTGTGTATTACCTTCACAAGCAGCAAGCATCCTTGAGAATTCTGGCTCTGAAAAACCCACAGGCAGAGTAGTGTCTACACCCAAGGCCATTAACGAGGTAATGCAGCATTTTTACCAGGAGCTTTACCAATCCAAAGCCCAACTATCAGATGTGGAGCTCATCACCCAGCTATCTAAGCTGTGTGACGGGATCCCTTTCCCTAAAATCTCTCCAGAGCAAAGTGTGGCTCTAGATGCCCCAGTTACTGAGGAGGAACTTCATTTTGCATTCTCCCAGCTATTAAAAGGAAAAGCACCAGGCCCAGATGGTATGACAGGGGAGTTATACCAACTACTTCAAACAGAAATCACTGTCCCACTCCTACAGGCTCTACAAGAAGCTCAGGCATCCACAGTTCTCCCTTCTAACATGTGGGAGACCCTGGTGACCTTAATTCCCAAGAAATCCTCAGATGCAATGGATTGTGCCAACTGTTGGCCCATTTCTTTGCTGTGGGTGGACATTAAATTGCTAGCTAAAGCCTTGTCAAATAGGCTTACCCCACTTCTACCAACCATGATACACCCCTCACAGGCTGGTTTTTCCAAGGGGAAATTGGGGGCAGACAACCTCCGATTAGTCCTTAACTTAAAATGGTTAGCCCTGCAATCGGACACTCCTATGGCAGCCTTGGCCATAGACTTTGCCAAGGCTTTCAACCTCTATAGAGTGGGGGATATTTCCGGGTGGGACTACCTCTCTATGGGTTTGGGCCAGGGTTTTGTTCCTGGATCTCAACTCTCTATCACCTGCCCACAGCGAAAATTGTAACCAACTGAGATGTATCCCAGCCCTTCCCTCTACAGAGGGGCACTAGACAAGGCTGCCCTCTCTCCCCTCTTCTTTTTATTTTGGCACTGGACCCCCTGATATGGAAGCTACTAAACACCCCAGACATTTCTGGGATCCCAGTGAATTAGCACTGCTTCCTGGTTAATGCCTATGCGGACGATATGTTGCTTACCCTGTCCAACCCAGAAAGCTCCATTCCTACAATTCTTCAGGTGCTGCAGGAGTTTGCCTCCCTTTCAGGGCTGATAATTAACCAAAAGAAGACAATCTTATCCCCCCTGAGCCCAAAGTGTAGTAGAGAGTGTTTACGTAATACGGACATTCCTGGGCACCCCAGGGATTTTCATACCTTGGGATTTTTATTCCCTCTGCCTGGCGAGATCTAGAAAAGGCCAACTTTTCTCCCCTGATTTCAGCCATTACAGCTGAGGTTCAGAGATGGAAAAGGTTGCAGCTCTCCCTGAAGTGTAAGGTAGAGGCTATCCAGATGTTTGTTTTTTCTAGGGTTTCGCACCTCCTTAGCAACATCCCCACCCCATTAAACCCTAGGCCCTTCTAGCAACTGGACAAACTAATCACTTCCTTCTTATGGGAAGGCAAAATGGCACACTGGAGCTGGGCAAAACTATGGGCACACTGGACAGGGGAGGGCTGGGACACCCATGGTTTATGGGTTACCACCTAGCCTTTCACATGGCCCAGGCTACTCACTGGTTTGCTGCCCCCCTGTCCCCTCCTCTTCAATGGGTTCAATTAGAGGCAGCCCTTCTACCCAATAACTCACACTTTTCTCTGCTTACCAATAAAAGGCCAGCAGGAGGCATGCTCACGCCTATCATGACAGATACCTGTAGGGCCTGGCGATGGGCAATGGCCCTCACTGGTACTCCTAGAGAAGCATACCTGCCTCCAATTTCATATGCCCCTCTGTGGAATGACCAACTCATAACGGTAAATCATAGACATGTCTACTGGAAACACTGTGCCACTAGTGGTATATGGGTGGTGAGGGATCTTCTCCTCCCAGATGGGGTGACAGTTATGTCCTTTGAACAGTTACTCGAGAGTTACAGAATAAAAACGCAGGATTTCTGTAGGTATCTCCTAATCCAGAGTACAACTGCATCTCTTTTGATGGCATCTGTGGGTACAGGGAGGTGGAAATGCCTGGCCACCCTTCATGAGCCCAGCAAGGGTAGAGGCTTGGTGGGAACCTTTTACAAGGTAATACGGGATGTCCAACCCGACACTACATTGTCCAGCCAAACAGCCTGGGAAGCTGAACTTCGCTGTCCCCTTTCCCAGCAGCATTGGAGTGACTGCTTGAAAGCTGCCCACCTGGCATATGAGGATGCCAAAAGTCAACTGATTCAGTTGAAACTTCTGCTCAGGTGATACAAGACACCTGCAGTGCTTCACAAAGTGAACATTATGAAACATGATAAATGCTGGAAGTGCAATGCCTCCCCTGCCCACTTACTTCATATTCTATGGACTTGTCCAGCAATTCAGGGGTTCTGGCAGCAGGTGTTGGAGGACTGCTCTAAAATTGTCAGTAGATCCTTGTCAAATGCTTAGCAGACTCTGGTGCTGGGTGATGTCTCTGCCCTGGGCCCACTGTCTGTGTCCTCTAAGGCCTGGGTGTTGGCAGCCATTATGGAAGCCAAGAGGTCCATATTGATGAAATGGAGGCTGCCTACCCCTCCTATGATCACTTGCTGGTGGGCAGCGATGATGTGGCTGGCCACTTTTGAAAGGGTCTCTGTGATTGGGAAAGGTCACCTTCCAGATTTCATAAGAAATGGTACGCGTATTTGCACTCACATATTTGTGCGGTTCCACCCCCCCAGATCCGATGGTAGTCTAAACTGTGATGTCTTTTCTCCACCTCTAATAGTCTTGCCTTCATATTTTTCTCCTACTCAAGCAATGGATGCCCAGTGTCAGGTATAGATTGTGCAGTCTCCTCGCATTGTCCAGGACACTGTCAATCTGTTCTTACCTCCTACCTTGGCAGTAAATGTTTCAGATCTATACTTTGAGTAGATCTGGCTGGTCAGACTAATAAGGAGAAATATGAAGACCTTGGCCCTGGTCACTTAGCTTATTTTCTGAGCAGTTAGTTTCTAGAGATTTCCCTGGTTGGCGATGGCATTAACCTTAAATACTGCCTGGTATATACAGATATGGCTCATTGTTGTGTGAACTTAATGTAAGGCTATGTGATGCACACAGATGATAGTAAGGAAGATGTAAACATCTTGACAGATGTTACTACAGGATATCCTAAACATGTGTGTATGATACTCTTGTTCATATACATGCTTGTGGTTTTTATGTTCATAGGTATGAGGCATGCCTGAATTCTTCTACCTTGGTTGGATGTGCTTGGAAAACTAATAAAATCTTTTATGATAAAAAAAAAAACTAATACAAGGAATCTGAGCTTTTACAGGCACAGATTTTTATTTTATTTTATTCATCTGTAGAATATACAATAGAGTGGCCTGAAGACCCTTGAAGAAGAGAGACAACTGGGAGGAACCTGTTCCCATAGCATCGGAACTGATGCCATAGACATGATAAAAGCATGACTTGTCTCCAAAGAGTATTTAAATGTTAAAAACAATAGATGTTTTTGTCTCCAGATGATTTCAAGCTATACTGTCTATTACAACAATGTTTCATTGCAGAAATCCTCAGGGTATGCAAAAACACTCTGCAGAACACCATAGTAGATCAGAAATTTAATTATGTCATGGAACATAGTGGAGCTATTGTCAAAACTATGGGAGGAAGTTTGGGTGAAATTAATTTAAAGAGTGAATATTATATCCTTTCAAGAGACTGTGTTCACCAAAGGGGGATCCTTAATTTAAGTAGCTCTCAGCTGGTGGACATTTCTGTAAAAAAAAAACACAAATTATGTGGTCACCAAATGGGGGGGGGTCTGATAATTTTTAAATTTTACCAGATATAGAGTTATTTGGAAAGTTTTATCTTTACACATAAGTCATATAATTTTGCAACTTAAAGAAGCAGTGCAATGAAACTGGGCAAACAATTTAGTCCTACTTTTTTCCAACATAAAAGATTCCAGGCACCTACTTCTTTTATTTAGTGGTAACATTTTCCATACACAGAAATTATATAATTTTGCAACTTAAAGCTGCAGTGCAGTGAAACTGGACAAAAAATTTGACCCTACCTGTTTATGATAGCATGACTGCTCAGTGAGTTTCATCACTGAGTGGCATTTACAGAGCAATGAAAACCACGAAAGGGATTTCCACATGAAGGGGATGAGAGCGCATGTCAGGACTGCAAATGTGGGGGGACAGAACTGTGCAAGGTGAAAGCTCACAGGTTTTTGGAATTGCTCCTTTTGTTGAGGTATGTATGACCTCATAGTTAGTTATATTTAGTTACGGGGTGTTCTGGGGGTGAAGTCCCATGATAAAAACAACTAAATGATGAGAAAAGTGAAAAATGTGCTGTAGTATTGTGGAAACAAGTGAAAAATGTGCTATAGTACTGTGGTTCTGTGGTGCAGTTCTGTGCTTCTGCTGTGTTTCTTGATGTGTTTCAGGTATGATTTGTGACTTGTACTTTGAATAAATGTGTGTGCTGAAGTCTATTTCTTGTTGTACTGTCTTTTTTCATAGGTCTGTAGCGCTACTTCTGATTTGCCATTCTACATTATATGCACTATTTCCTTGCACTGCATTTGCTTCTAGATGTAATATCAGCATGGTACTGCTAGATGCTGAATTTCCTAGGCTGCTTTGTATCACGCTGATATTACATTCACTAAATTGTTGTACAACCCCCTTTTCTCATCATAAAAGATGCTAAACACCTCCTTCTTTTATTTGGTAGTAAAAATTTCTTGTTCTGCCAAAATTTGAGTATTTTATAAATGCTTTAATTTATTTTTTCTCAGGAAGAAAAGATGGTTACTACTTTTGCCTTAGAAAAATCATTGTAAACCTGGTAAGAGTTAGGATTGAGAAAATTGAAAGTAAAATAAAAACTTATGTTGTGCAGCATAGGATATACCTAAAGAAGTAGATTTGATAGGTATGCTAATATTTTTATTAGTTGTAGCTTTTTGATAGATTTTTTTAATTTATTATATTTTATTAATATTTCAACCAAAATTCAGTAACAAACAGGAACAATAACACAAGCATTACAAACACCAAACATATCAAGACAAATATATCAAGTTCATAAACAATACCCCTCCAACTTACAACCACCCTTCCCCCATCACCTCCCAACCCGTGGACAGCCTAGGAACACAAGTGCAATGGTCCACACTGGATATTGTAAGTGCCCATACAAGAAAGACAATGACTGAAATAACCCACCAGATAAGAGCCCAAAGTACATAATGCAGGGTATTGTTCTGTAGCAACTAAACTCAGGAAGGGTGAAGTAAAGGAATGGTAGAATGTATGCACTGCTCAGGGGCCAGACAGAAGTGAAACTAGAGTATGGAGTTTGCTCCATTTCCTATTGTACCCCAAGATTTGACCCCAAAGGCTAGCCATCATTTTCTCAAGATAAAGGTTGGCCAGGAGCTTATTCAGCCACTCAGAATAAGAGATGTCCTGTTGATCTTTCCAATGGTGCAGGACCACACGCTTCACCGACAATGAAATTATAGACATAAAATATCTCCTTTCTTTCACAAGGATCTGTGAGTAGTCCCCCACCAGACAGATTTTAGGAGTAAATAAATTCTCCAAACCTAGAAGGGGGGCTACTCTCTGGCTAATCTTCTCTCTAAGATGGGCAATTTTGGGACAGTCCCACAGAAAGTGGAACAGAGATCCAGTACCTTGTTCACACCTAGTACATAGTAGGGATGCTATCTTCCTTATCATGGCCAGTTGAGTGGGGATGAAGTAAATATTATGCAGTATATAGAACTGGGTAAAATGGAGTTTATCGTTGGCAGTATATAAATATAGGTCCACCCAAATGTGGTCCTAATTAAATTCATTGACCAGGAAGGAGGTTGACTAATAGTGTGAGAGTCCCAGGAGATTCAGGAAAAGCTTGGAAAGCAAGGCAGATGTAATCTGTGAGATCGAATGTGGCTGTCAAGCCAAAGAGTGAAGCGTGTGGAGAAAATCCCCTTGATTAGTGGTCCAAGAATGTAAGCCAAACCAGCTGATTAGTCTGAGCTGATATACCTTGAAAATATTTTTAGGTGACTATTGAAGTTGCATCAGCAACTCCTGGCTGGTAGAGAGTCTACTGTTAACCACAAAGTCGGAGATTGTTTTCCCTTCCAGCTGGGGAATCCCTTCAGGGGTCACCAATCATCCCCCCAATTTAAAACTGGGATTGTGACAGATTGGTGGGGAAATATTGTGCAGATTATCATATCCTAGAGCCCTGCATAGTTGGATGTGGATCTTCAGGGAATTAAATATAACCGAGCCAAGAATTGACTGGGGCAAGACTTTAGGGGGTAAAAGGGAGACTATCAGGGGAGATACCAGACTCTGAGATTAAGTGTGTTTTAACCTGCAGCCATATTTGGAATTGCTAGAACTTTTTCATTGCACTGCTGCTTTTGGATAGTCAAAAAAGATCTATATTGTGTATTTCTTTTTCATCCAAAGTGCAAAATCTTTAAACAACAAATTTTGACCAACTTTAAGAAGTCTTTTTAGTGCAATTACAAATGTTTGGGTTATGAATATACTGATATCTGAGAATATCAATTTGCATGTTGGGAACAATAATAATTTGAATGAATTACAAAGGCCCTCTTTAGAAGGAGCTATCATTAGAGTTCAAATTGCTTCCAATGATAAAAAGGTTAATAAAATGTGCTACAGGCTAATGGATTTTGTTAACAGACATAAACTAACAAGTTTAAATGGTAAACATAGAAACATAGAAAAATAGACTTTGATGGCAGATAAGGGTTGCTTGGCCCACCCAGTCTGCTCATTACCCTACCTATTGGATAAGCTGCAGATCCTAGTTTTACCAACAGCTTACTTCCTCCTACCTCCCACTAGAACTGCCTCATGTCTGTCCCATGCATTCACCACCCTCTCCTGACCCCATGACCTCTTCAAGAATACTGTTCCATGTGTTCACCACCCTCTCCATGAAAAAATACTTCCTCACATTGACCCTGAGCCATCCCCCCTCTATCTTCAAAGTATGCCCCCTTGTTCTTGCACATCTCTTTTTCTGAAAGATCTTACTCTCTTGGACTTTGTTGATTCCCTTGAGGTACTTGAAAGTTTCTATCATGTCCCCCCTCTCCCTCCTTTCCTTGAGGGTATACATATTAAGCTCTTTTAGTCCCTCTTTGCATGGCTTCTGGTGCAGACCCTGCACCATTTTAGTTGCCCTCCTCTGGACTGCCTCCATCCTGTCCATGTCCTTGTGGAGATGGGGTCCCCAGAACTGCATGCAGTACTCCAGATGGGGTCTCATCAACTGTCCGCACAGATGGATAACAACTTCCTGTTTTTTACTGGTGATGCCTCTCTCTATGCATCCCAGTATCCCCCCAGCCCTCCTTATTGCCTTCTCACATTGCTTGCCTACCTTTAGGTCACTTGATATGACTATCCACAGATCACTTTCCATTTTTATTGTTGTTAGCACCTTCCCTCCACCACATTAAGTACTTCACCCTTGGGTTTTTGTTTGCACTGAATCTAAGCTGCCATACTTTTGGCCATTCCTCCAAACTTGCCAAGTCCCTTCTCATCCTTTCCACCCACTTGTGTATCAACTCTGTTGCAAATATATGTGTTGTCTGCAAAGAGGCCTATTTTTCCTTCCAGTCCCTCTGCAATATCACCTATAAACACATTAAAGAGGACCGATCCCAGTACTGAACCCTGTGGTACCCCTCTAGTAACCCCCTTTCTTCAGAGTGGACTCCATTTACTATTACCTTCAGCGTTCTGTTGTCCAGCCATTTTTTTTATTCCAGTTACAACACTGGGACCCACTCCAAGGCTGGCTAACTTGTTTATTAATCTTTTGTATGGGACTGTGTCAAATGCCCTGCTAAAGTCTAGGTAGACCACATCCACAGCCCCACCCTGGTCTGGTAGGTTAGAAGGAGACTATGAGGTAGCCTGTACTCATATTGCTGGTATGGTGATGGGGGTTATCGACTGTGCCATTTGCTCCTCCTTTGACAGAGAGTAATATAGATATCTGAAGACACTCCCACACTCTGAAAGTGATCCTTTCCCTTTAAACTTGGTAAGACTTAATAACAAAGTAGTAGGTATAACCCACCCTAAATGTTGTCAATCCTTAAATTTGGTAGTTTGGAATAAAAGAAAGTGGGATAATGTGCAAGCTGAAACAATACTGAATATCTTAAATACTCCAAACATGGCATTGGCCATGGAGGTTAGAATGAATGAGGATACAATGGGTCATATGTTTTATAACTTAAATGGCATACAGTTCAAGCTCTTACTATTATGCTGTGAAGAACACAAATAAACAGAATGACATCATGGCTCAGACAGAAGAACACATTGCAAAATCAGTGGGTAGAGTGGGTAGAGGGGACAAAACCTTTTACAGGTACATAAGTGAAAAAAGAAAGACAAAGGGAGGGATAGTGAGACTGAAGGGGGAGGATGGGGGCCACGTGGAGGATGACAACAGTAAAGCTGACATATTGAACAGGTATTTCTGCTCAGTGTTTACTGAGGAAGAGGAGGGTAATGGGTCTGAAGGGAGTACAAGGGTGAGAATGGTAGAATGGACACAAGTCCCTTTACACGAGAAAGGGTCCTGAAGAAACTGGAAATAATAAGAGTTGATAAAGCAATGGGGCCAGATGGATGCACCCAGGGTCCTTAAAGAACTAAGAGAGGTGGTGGCTGAACCTCTGGCTATCCTGTTTAGCGATCACTGGAAACAGGGAGGTACCCAAAGACTGGAGGATAGCAGATGTAGTCCCTTTATACAAAAGGGAACAAAGAGGAAGCAGGAACTACAGACCAGTCAGCCTCACCTCGGTAGTGGGGAAGATCATGGAAGCACTACTGAAGGAGAGATTGGTGGAACAGCTGGTTGTCACGGACCACAGGACCCAAGGCAGCATGGTTTCACCAGGGGAGGTCATGTCAGACCAACCTCGTTGAATTTATTGACTGGGTGACTAGGGAGGTGGATCAGGGAGGCAGTGGACATGGCCTATCTGGACTTCAGCAAGGCCTGTGACACTGTGCCACATAGAAGACTATTACAAACTGGGGAATATGGGTGTGGGCAGGACAGTAGTGGGTGGGTAGGTAACTGGCTGGGTGGCAGGACACAGAGGGTGGTGGTAAATGGCTGTCACTCCACAGAGGGAAGAGTGACCAGTGGGGTACCACAGGCATCAGTGCTGGGACCGGTCCTATTCAACATCTTCATCAGTGACATTGCACAGGACCTAGAAGGCAGAATTTCACTGTTCGCTGATGACACAAAGCTCTGTAACAGAGTAGACACACCAGAGGGTGTAGACAGAATGAGAAGGGACCTGCAGAAACTTGAAGAATGGTCAGGGTTTGGCAGTTGAAATTCAATGCAAAGAAGTGCAAGATAATGTATATGAGGCACAAAAACCCTGGCACAATATATCAGTTGGGGGGTGAGGATATAGCATGCACCAAGCAGGAAAGGGATCTTGGGGTTATCATCTCTGATGACTTCAAGGTAGGGAAACAGTGTGACAAGGCAGCAGGTAAAGAAAATAGGTTGCTGGGATGTATAGGTAGGGGCATCACCAACAGGAAAAGGGAGGTCATAATTCCACTATACAAGACACTAGTGAGGCCCCACCTGGAGTACAGTCTACAGTTCTGGAGACCATACCTACGTAAGGACATAGACAGGGTAGAGAAGGTTCAGAGGAGGGCAACAAAGATGGTGCATGGATTGCATCACAAGTCCTATGAAGACAGGCTGAAGGAACTGAACATGTACTCCCTGGAGGAGAGGAGGGAGAGAGGGGATATGATAGAGACATACAAGTATCTCACAGGGAGGAACAGGGTGCAGGAATACACTATTTTTAAGCGAAAAGATGTTCCAGGACTAGAGGGCATGGGATGAAGTTGGAGGGAGGACGATTCAGAGGAAACATGAGGAAGAATTTCTTCACAGAACGGGTGGTGGACAAGTGGAACACCCTGCCAGAGGAAGTGGTAGGGGCTGAAACAATCACGGGATTTAAGAATGCATGGGATAGACATAAAGGAATTCTGGAGGTCAGGGGTAAGGGGCAACAGACTTCTAGGAAAACATAAACTGAACTTACAAGCTCAAATGGGCAGACTGGGTGGGCCATAGGCCCTTATCTGCCGACACTGTCTGTGTATCTATGTATCTATGGTTTGCTAGATAATGTAAAAATGAAAAGGAAATGTGCTAAAAGTAATTAAATATTCAAAAAAGTGCTCAACAAGAGGTAACTTATCAGCATAAAACAAAGAAATGGAAATTAAGCTGGTGCGCTGACACACAGGTAACGCTTCCAGTTGTGGGGCTGGTGACCTGGTTAAGTGACACAATCCCACACAAAATATTAATAAACAAGTTAGCCAGCCTGGGAGTGGGTCCCAGGGTGGTATCCTGGGTAAAAGATTAGCTGTACAGCAGGACACACAGGGTATTAGTAAATGGAGTCCACTCTGAAGAAAGGGGGGTTACTAGCAGGATACAACAGGGTTCAGTACTGGGACCAGTCCTTTTTAATGTCTTTACAAGTGACATTGCAGAAGGACTAGAAGGAAAAGAATGCCCTTTTTGCAGGTGACACAAAGATCTGCAACAGGGTTGCTACACTGGGGGGTGGAAAGGATAAGAAGGGACTTGGCAAGGTTTTTGGAATGGTCAAAAGTATGGCAGCTTAGATTCAATGCAAAGAAGGGCAAAGTACTGCAGTGGGGATACAAAAACCCAGGGGAAGGGTACACAACGGTGGTGGTTGGGTACTAATAACAACAAAAATGGAAAGAGACCTGGGGTAGTCATATCAGATGATCTAAAGGTAGGCAAGCAATGTGAGAAGGCAGTAATGAGGGTTGGGGGATACTGGGTGCATAGGGAGAGGCATCATCAGTAGAAAACAGGAAGTTGTTATCCCTTTGTGCAGATACTTGGTGAGATCCCATCTGGAGTACTATGTGTAGTTCTGGAGACCCCATCTCCACAAGGACATAGACAGAATGGAGGCAGTCCAGAGGAAGGCAACTAAAATGCTGCAGAGTTTGCACCAGAAGCCATATGAAGAGAGACTAAAGGAGCTTAATATGTATACCCTCGAGGAGAGGAGGGAGGGAGAGAGGGAACATGATAGAAATTTTCGAGTACCTCAAGGAATCAACAAAGTCCAAGAGGGTAGCATCCTTCAGAAAAAGAGATGTGCAAGAACAAGGGGTCAAAGTTTGAAGATAGAGGGCCAATGTGAGGAAGTATGTTTTTACAAAGAGGGTGGTGGATGCATGGTACAGCTTTCCTGAGGAGGTCATGTGGTCAAAAACAGTGGGGGAATCAAGAATGCAAGGGACTGACATAAGGCAATTCTGTAGGCTGTTGGTTAACTAAGATCTGCAGCTTATCAAATAGGTAGGGAATGGTCAGACTGGGTGGGCCAAGTGGTTCTTATCTGTCATCAAAGTCTGTGTCTATAGTGAGCCCAAGTCACCAGGGGCTTCCAACTGGAGGTGGATTGAGCACTCTAGAGGATGATGTCCTCCTCTTCTGGGTAAGGATCGTCACTGCCTCCACTGGAATGCTGCTACCTAGGTGACCATGGGTGGCAGCACAGAGGGGGGTACCCAGGCTAGGGATGGTCATCAACTGGAGCGGGCATGCAGCACCCCATCATGGATGAGCATACTTGGGTTCACATGTAAACTGACATCTGAGGGGAGAAATCAGAGACAAATTGAGAGCTCGGGTTGCTGAGGTGACAAGACCCACAGGTAAATCCAGGCCCTCCTTTGTCCATTGGGCTGCCCTCCGCAAAATCCTGGTAAAATTAATGGGTACATCTCCCTGCCCAACTGTGCTGAGGGTGCATAACCACTGCTCCACAGAGGTAGAGCAGAAGCTTATGTTGAGACACAAGGCATAGCCAGCCTGTGCTATGGACTCCTTGAGACAGCAGGGGCCAGAGGCTGAAGGGACATAAATTGTAAGAGAAAGAAAGAAAGAGAGGGAGGGAGGGAAGGAAGAAAGAAAGAAAGAAAGAAAGAGAGAGAAAAGTGTCAGGTTTAAAACAGATACATGAAACAAACTGATTGAAACAAGTACATTATTTGTAGTTATAAATGAATATGATTGGCTTGGATTTTGGACCCCTTTGGCTAAAAGAACAAAATAATTGAATACTGAAACAAATAGGTATATAAAGCCAGAATGTGGGTTTATAATTTGGTGAAAAATTCTTTGATTCAAAAAAGAGCTAATGGAAGTCTAAAGATTTTGTTGTACAGTTAACCCCTCTCTGAATATCGAACTGGATTATGTTTTTGAGGCTATTTACTTTCATGTCAAGCAAATCACCATGGCAGGATAATGTACCACTTGATCTATACACAGTAAATCCATATTGGTAGACACCTACATTGACCCTTACTACGTAGAAAGCTAGAGGGATTTGACTATTGTCCCTATTTTTAAAAATGTATCAATGTCCATATCTTCTAGCAATGGGCCTAATATTGTTGGACATTAATGTTAGCATTTTAATTAAAATAATTGTCCAATGTTAGGATGAGTAGACATATGATGATAGCATAACAACATAATAACAGAGTCTCAGGTGGGATTCAAAGAGGGGTTTTATACCACATATCATTGTTTGTGAATCACTATATTATTGAAAAATATTTGCATATTAGGCAACAAACTATACACCTTGCCTTTATAGATTTAAAAAGTGCTTTAGGCAAGGCAACATTTATTTAAAAGACACCCAATTCCTGAGGTTCCAGGCACTGTAAAATAAAAAAAAACACAGCATAAATTATGATACAATAGTACAACATAGTAACCCATCATACAAATAAAATAAATATAAAATGATAACTTAATTTGTTACAGTTCACTAAAGGAAAAAAAAGGTCAGGAACAACTTGCGAATGGCCAGGCACTAGATGTTACACAGTGAAATCAGGGAATGCCTGTGCAAACAGAAAGGCCTTGAGGCAGGCCTTAAATACCTCAACTGAAGGGGCCTCCCTTTTAGATGGTGCAAGCGAATTCCACAGGACGGGGCTGGCAACACTAAAAGCTCAGTTGCTGGCCATTTTTAACGATGTCCTGGGAATTGCTAAGAGGCCCCTAGAGGACGAATGAAGGGAGCGGACTGAAACAGATGGTGTGAGAAGGTCAACCAGGTAGCCAGGACCCAATCCATGTAGGGTCTTAAAGGTGAGCAAGCCCACCTTAAAGAGGACCTTCCACCTGACAGGCAGCCAGTACAGTTTCCACAGCACCAGGGTGATGTGACAGTATTTCAACTGCCCCATCAACAACCTGGCAGATGAATTCTGCACTAGCTGCAGTTGGTGGAGGGTTCCCCCTGAGACCCTGAAGTAGAGTGCATTACAGTAATCAAGCCTTGTTGTCACGAAGGCATGTACCAAAGTTGGATGGTCCAGAGGCAGAACTAAGGGCTTAACCTTGGTGATATTCCTCAGATGATAAAAGCTGACCCAGACAGTGGCCGACACCTGAGCTTCAAGCTTTAGGCCGCTGTCTAGAATAACATCCAGATTCCACATCTTAGAGGCAACTTTCAAGGGTAAAGATCACAGGAACAATCCTGTCTTTGCACCGAGGCCACCCAAGCACACCCTCTGTTCAACTCTACAACTAGTACCTTCATCTTATCGGGGTTCAGTCACAACCAGCTGGAGGCCATCCAGGTATTATTTTAGTGAGGCAATAATTTAGCATGTTCACTGTGTCAGATGTTCCAGGGGCAAAGGAAAGTTATCACTGGGTATCATTGACATAACAATGAAAACCTAAGCCATACTTCCTAATGATCTTTCCCAAGGATAGCAGGTACACAGCGAACAGCATTGGTGAAAAGACCAAACCCTGGGTACAGTACTCCACAAGACAGGAGGTATGGGGAGGAGGAGAAATTCCCCATCACTACCCTTTGTCTCTTGTTGGTGAGATAGGACTCAAACCAGCAGATGACAGTGCTGGTGAGTCCTCACAAGAACATCAGGTGATCAAGTAACACACAATGGTCCAGCATGTCAAAAGCTGAGAAGAGGTTGAGGAGAATTGTCACCGCTCTTCAATCTCTCACCCTGATAAGGTCATTATGCACCCAAACTAATGCAGTTTCAGTGCTATGCCTCATCTGAAAACCTGACTGGAAAGGCTTGTATAGATCATGGGCCAAGAGGTGCTCCTCAAGTTGAAGTGCCACAACCTTCTCCACAACCTTCCCCAGAAATGGGAGGTTGAAGATAGGATGGTAATTTGCCATGATGTCAGGGTCCAAAGATGGCTTTTTCAGAAGGGGTCTCACCAATGCCACCTTCAAGACATCTGGGAAAACCCCCTCTGACAAGGAACACCGGACAGTCAAGGCAAACACCGGGCCAATGGAATCAGTGCATCTCATAAAGAAATGTGGCAGTACTGGGTCCAGTTCACAATATGTGTGCCTCAGCTTGGTAGCAACCTCAATGACCATGGCCACCTCCACTGGTCTGAACTCACCCCAACCAGATGGAGTAATCTCTGAACAACTAAAATGATCCCTGTCAGCCATAGCACGGCTCACTGGTGGAATTCTAAACCAGATGCTGGACATTCTGTAAAAGAGGAACCGAGTAAACTCCTCAGATAGTTCATTTGAAAAAGTCTTCTTTGGCTGCAGACAGGCTGGATTTAACAGCTTGTCTACAGTCTGAAAAAGCACAGTTGGTTGACTCCTCCCAGCAGCAATCTCCCTGGACAGGAATTCTGCCTTCTTATGGTTGATTGCCCCTGATAGTCACAATAATGAGCACACAGGGTCAGTTTGTCTGCCTCCAGCCCAGTCTTCCACCAGCAGTGCTCTAACCTCCAACTCATGGTCTTCATCACCCTGAGATTCCCATCAAACCAGGGGGACCTCATGTGAGAAGACCTGGGTCATACACAGATTGGTGCAAGGGAGTCGAGCGCAGTGGACATCGCCTAATTATAGGCAGAAACTGTCACAGCCACACACACCCCCACATGCACTGCCCCCACTAGATAGATCAGCCACCACCAGAAAACCCTCTGGTGTCAAACCCCTCAAAGAGCGGTAAGTTTCCATCTCAGCAGGGGGAGGGCTCTCGAGGGGGGCCCAGAATGAGAACTCCACTGTGCAATGATCAGACCAAATGACCCGATCGGTCTTGAGATCATTTATCTCAAGCCCCAGTGAGAAGACCAGGTCCAACATTTGGCTACCCTGATGGGTCGCAGAAGAAACCTCTTGCGACAGGCCCAGTGATGTCATAGTGTGGAGGAGGTTATGGCCAAGGCTAGATGTTTTATCGTCAGCCCAAACATTGAAATCCCCCAGAATTAAACATCTGGGGGCTTCCAAGGTTTCACCGATGATGAAGTCTGCCACTTCATGCAGGAATTCCCCCCACTGCCCCAGGGGGTTGGTAAATCATAAGAATCCTGCAGCCTGTGCCTGGACCCCTGCAAACAACCACACATTCAAAAGAACCCGGCCTTCCCACTGGGAGCATGGTGAAGCCCAGTTCAGATCTAAAACAGGTTGCCACACCCCCACCCTTGTGTTCCACTCTGGGGCAGTGCACTACAGAGGGATGGAGGCCTCTAATACTGGGCATGCATTGTCTCCCACTCAGGTCTCTGTAATGCATGCCAGATCGACCATAGAAATCAAGTCCGCTATAGCTGTGGTCTTGTTTCTGATCAATCTGGCATTACACAGCACTGCCCTCATGGAACTGGTGGGCTGTGAAACCCCTCTGACTACCTGTTAAGAAGAATTTTATGGTAAAAGCTGATAGACTTGGGTATTGAAAAGGAACTTCTTTATGTAACAATCCAGTTATTTTAACTGAACACAGGTTAAATATGACAGAGAGGATAATTTAACAGATAAAATAAAAAAAAATCAATATGGGTTAAATAAGGACTTTTGTTGGTGCTGCTACTGTTAGCCTATATATTAATGATCTGAAATAGCATTAGAGGGAAATTTGTTTTTTCTTTACCAACAATTGAAAACTGCTTTACCAATACTCAGCTATGCAGATGACTTGGATCATATTGTGTTGACACCTAAAGGACTACAATCTCAACTAAACTGACTTAAAAGAAAATGTGGAGTACTGAAGTTATTACTCAAATCTGAATTAAATAAAACAAAGGTTTTAATAATAGTTAAGTCATTTAGGAAGGCCACATTTAAATGGCTTCTTGAAGGAAAATAATTTGAGATGGAAACTGATTTTGCTTATCTGGACTTACATATTCCAGTAATAAAGTAAAATAAACATGCTGAAAATATGAAAATTAAATTAAACTTTATTCCTCAGTAAGTGCTATTTTAAGGCTTAATCAGAAATATGGGATTAACATGGTTAAAGCACCAGTAAGAGTGTGTAACAAAAAAAAAAAAACACTGAACAACCCCTTTATGCTACAGAAATACAGGGATATAAGAATATGAAGATTCAGGACTTAGTTGTATTATGACTCTATGTACAGTTGCTGGAACTACCCATAACCACAGCAGGAATTATGGCTAGCCGTTAGGGACATAATTCAGAATCTATGGCTGTATAGTAAAACACATACTACATGGTGAAATACATACATCATATAGTGAAATATATACATTATACAGTGAGATACATACACAATGTAGTGAACCACATACAGTATCTACTGAAATATATACATTGTGTAGTGAAATACATATACTGTATACTGAAATACATATATTATATATTGAAACACATACACTATATAATGAAATGCTTACATTGCGTAGTGAAATACATACACTATCTACTGAAATCCACATACTGAGTACTGAAAATCCACATACACTATATACTGAAACAAATGTACTATGTACTGAAACATATACACTACCTATTGAGATACAAACACTACAGACTGAAACATCCACATAAACTATCTACTGAAACACTCTATACATTGTAACACATACACTATATATTGAGAAAAAACTGCATACACTATATACTGAAACAAATACACTATATATTGAAATGCATACACTACATACTGAAAAAAGCATATACACTATATACTGAAACAAATACACTATATATTGAAACATCTACACTTTATATTGAAATACTTACACTATCTATTGAAATAAATACACTATGCACTGAACAATCCGCATACACTATATACTGAATCAAATACACTGTATATTGAAATACATACACTATCTATTGAAATGCATATACTACACACTGAAAAAAGCACATACACTATATACTGAAACAAATACACTATATATTGAAACATCTTTACTTTATATTGAAATACATACACTGTTGAAATAAATACACTACGCTCTGAAAAATCTGCATACACTATATACTGAAACAAATACACTACATGGTGAAACACATACACTATGTATTGAAACACATACACTGTAGACTGAAAAATTCACATACTCTCTATACTGAAACAAATAAACTATATACTGAAATGGACTATGTTCTGAAACTACCCATACCCATGCCCCTCCCCCATGAATGTCCTAGAGCTGAACTCATTGCCTGTTGCATTCAGTTAGCTGCTAGCTTGATGAGAGGACGTCTGAAACTGCAGAGCTGAGGTAAACAAAACAGGGCTATCTCTTATTCTACTTCTTTATGGGGGTTTTCCTTTTGTTTTGCTTGCACACCTTTAGTCAAATTTCAGACCACTGTGATGTGACAAGAAACTTTTAAAACTAATTTAAATGCTGTAGTTTATTCTTTTAAATAAGTGCTGCCTTCATTTACTGTCAGACAACACATTTGTATAGGAAGCTAATACAGGATATTCCTAACATACCTGTATACATAGGGAGCTGCATGCATTTTTCCAAGTTAAAGTGTTGATTTGTTTTATGTGTAATTAATTACTGTCTAAGTCCAGCAACTCATCTGAGTTGAATGCTTGGGAAGCACTTCAGGAGCTGTGGAAGTGTAAGCCAAAATCATTGCTAGTTTGTACTCTATGGACTATGTTTTAAGTTTTTATTTTAAAATATATATTTTTGCTGCAATCCCTCAGTATTCAATTTTCATCAGGAGTTTAGCTGGCATATGCATATAATTTGCATTGTTTTACTAAATAACTTAACTGTGAATCCTCACTGGAGGCATGCACAGTCTGTTTTGGGGTTTGAGCTTCTCAGACTGTGTTTAATTTCTTTTTTTTTTCCCATAGAGATTTTTATCTTCTTAGTCACTCTGCTACCCCTTTGCCCAATGACATCTCCAGCCCAATCACTTACCATCCACAGGACATATTTGCTCTTAGATTCTCCCCTACTCATATCCCCCATGTTGGGGCCAGGAGGGGAGGGCCATTGACAAGGAGACACATATATGAGCAGAGCCTGTTTAGCAGTGCAAAATCTGCAGCAGGTTGTTGGATCATTTTGCCATTAGGGGGTTTCTACCTTTGGTTTCATCCCCTGGGCAGCCAAGCATGGAATGATGCAATTGCATATAAAGACACATGCTTGCTTTGTGCCTGCCTGAGCCCTCCCCCTTATGCAACTCCACTGCCCTGCCAGCCCCCCTCAGCTAGGTGGATGTTGAAGAGCGGGGTGGTCAGACTTCCCTTCACTGAGAAGAGAGCATTCCCCGAGATGCTCAATCATATCTCCCCCCCCCCCAGCTAACCCCTGTGCAACTCAGGTCCACCCCCAAAACTGGGCAACTGGCATAGGAGGCAGTGCAATCACCACCAAGCTGCTAGGCCAGCCCACCAGACTGTGTTTTTATAAGTAAATAAAGACAGCATATACAGTAGGTAAAAGAGGAAAACAAACTGTATTTTAACTAGCCTGTTATAAACATTTTAAGTCACATCACAATATTTTGAAATCGGATAAAGGTTTTGCAAGCAAAATAGGATAAAACAATACATAAAGAGCTAGATAAAATAAACCTTTTATGTTTACCTTCTGCATCTTAGGAGGCATCGGCCAGGATTTTTAGTCAAGTAGGGCCCCATTTTCAGAAGGTTAGCGTGCAGAGCTAAACATTACACTGTGGGAACAGCATGGTTGGATCGGTGTCGTATTCAGCATCACTTGATGCTACCCTGATCATGTGCATGTGCATATATACTACTACGGCCATGTAAATGAGTAATCTTCTCCTGCATACAGAGCACAGTGCTGTATAAAAGGTTTCCTTAGTGACCATAAGTACCTCCCTCTACATTTTATACTCAGCCTCTAGGCTTCTAGTACCTAGATGCTTGATGTTGCACTTTTTGGCTTTGAACCCAAACTGCCATGTCCCATAGCACTCTTTAAGTTTTCTATTGTCTCCACTCATTCTCTCCATCTGCACCTATCAACACTATTACAGATTGTGGTGTCATCTACAAAAAGGCATTTCTCCCCTTCCAGTTTTTCTGTTATTCCACTTAAAAGACACTGAAGAGGTGTGTCCCATTACTGAGCCCTCCGGCACCCTACTGGTCACTCTCTCCTCACCCGAGGGAGTGCCATTTACCACCACCTTCTGTGGCTGTGTGCTATCTCAGGTGCAGCACTTAGGAGTGCACAACACTAATCTGAAAATGGGGGCCCACATACCACTGTAACAGGACTAGCACTGCATTGTGATAAGCATGGTTGGTACTATTTTAAAAAGCATTCTTCTGTGCAGTGCTAACCTGTTAATGTGGCACTATTTTTTTTTTTTTGCACAGGATTACTAATTGCAACCACGTGCTCATACAACTGGGGGTTACTCTAATGCATATAAGGTGTACAGGTATACTAAATGCTTTCTTGAAGTGTTACCACACTGCGTGGTTAGTGCTAGTTAATGATTCTGGGAATCATGTTTTAACTGCACACACGCAGCCTGCCAGCAACCACCCACACACATACACACACAGTCAGTTCTGGACACAATAAAAAAACAAGCATTTGTCAACGCTGAATGTTGATTGCATTGGTCCATTGAGCTTGCTCACTGGCCCTCTGTCACTCGCTCATTCTGTTTCTCCCAGTGCTGCAGGCTGCTGTTTTGTACTGAGCTCCTTCCTGCATTGGCATCCTTTTCTGTCCACAAAGAAATCTGCAGATGGCCTGACAGAGCTCCATTGAGGTGGGTCACTCCCCCCTCTGACTCCCTTATTCTGTTTTTCATTGCGCTGCAAGCTAGCCTTTTGTACTGGGATCCTGCCTCTGTTGGTGGCTTTTTCTGCCAACAAGAAATCTGCTGTAGTCCCAACACAGGTCTGTTGAGGTTGCTCACTCCCCCTCTGTCACTCATTCATTCCGTGTCTGCCGGCGCTGCAGGCTGGCCTCTTGTATTGGGCTCCTGCCTGCGCTGCCACCTTTTTCTGCCCACAAAGGAATCCACAGCAGTCACGATAGAGCTCTGTTGAGCTCACTCACTCCCCCGCTCTCTCACTGACTCGTTCTGTTTCTGCCACCGCTGCAGGCTGTCATTTTGTACTGGGCCCCTGGGTGCATTGCTGCCTTTTTCTACCCACAAAGAAATCCGCAGCAGTCCCAACAGAGCTCTATTGAGCTCACTCACTCCACTTCCCTCACTCTCTCACTGGTTCTGTATCTCCTGCGGGTTCAGGCTGTCCTTTTGTACCAGGAATCCTGCCTGCATTGGCTTATTCTGCCCACAAATAAATCTGCAGCAGTCCTGACGCAGGTCTGTTGAGCTTGCTCACTCCACCTCTCTCAGTCACCCATTCCACTTCTGCCTGCATTGCATGCTGGCCTTTTGTACTGGGCTCCTGCCTACATTGCTGCTTTTTTCTGCCCACAAAGAAATCTGCAGCTGTCCCAACAGAGCTCCATTGAGGTCACTCACTCCCCTTGTCTCACTGGCTCATTCTTTTTCTCCTGGCGCTGCAGGTTGCCCTTTTGTACTAGGCTCCTGTCTCTGTTGGCACCTTTTTTCTGGTCACAAAACAATCTGCGGCAGTCCTGACAGCTCCGTTGAGCTAGCTCACTCTCCCTCTCTCACTATCTTGTTCTGTTTCTGCCAGCGCTGCAGGCTGCCCTTTTCTACTGTGTTCCTGCTGGCATTGCCGCCTTCTTCTGTCCACAAAGAAATCTGCAGCAGTTATGATAGAGCTCTGTTGAGCTCACTCAGTCCCCCCTCTCACTCGCTCATTCTGTTTCTCACTCTAATGCAGGCTGCCTTTTTGTAGTGGGCCTCTGCATGCATTGCTGCCTTTTCCTACCCACAAAGAAATCCGCAGCAGTCCCAACAGTGCTCCGTTGAGCTCACTTACTCCCCATCCTTCACTCGCTCATTCTGTGTCTCTCGCTGCTGCAGGCTGTCCTTTTGTACTGGGCTTCTGCCTGTGTTGGCACCTTTTTTTGCCCACAAAGAAATTCTCAGCTGTCCTGACAGAGCTCTGTTGAGGTCGCTCACTCTGCCTGTCTCATTCGCTCATTCTGTTTCTCCTGGCGTTGCAGGCTGCCATTTTGTAGTTGGCTTCTGCCTCTCTTGGTGCCTTCTTCTGCTCACAATGAAATCTGCAGCAGTCACAATACAGCTCCATTGAGCTGGCTCACTCACTCCCCCTCTGTCACTCGCTCGCTCGTTCCTTTTCTGCAGGCGCTGCAGACTGGCCTTTTGTGCTGGGCTCCTGTGTGCATTACTGCCTTTTTCTGCCCACAAAGAAATCTGCAGCAGTCCCGACACAGCTCCATTCAGCTTGCTCTCATTCCTCTTCTCTCACTCGCTCATTCCGTTTCTGCCAGCGCTGCAGGCTGCCCTTTTGTACTGGGCTCCTACCTGTGTTGCTGGCTTTTCATGCCCACAAAGAAACGTGCAGCAGTCACAATAGAGCTCCATTGAGCTCGCTCACTCCCCCTCTCTCACTCACTCATTCTGGTTTTCCCGCCACAGCAGGCTGCCCTTTTGTACTGGGCCCCAGCATGCATTGCTGTCTTTTTCTGCCCACAAACAAATCTGCAGCAATCCCAAAAGAGCTCCGTTGTGCTCACTCTCTCCCCCTCCCTCACTCACTCATTCTGTGTCTCCTGCCACTGCAAGCTGCCCTTTTGTACTGGGCTCCTGCCTGCATTGGCAGCTTGTTCTGGCCAGAAAGAAATCTGAAGCAGTCCTGACACACCTCCATTGAGCTCGCTCACTCCCCCCCTCACTCACTCATTCTGTTTCTCCCGGTGCTGCAGGCTGGCCTTTTGTATTGGGCTCCTGCCTCTGTTGCCGCATTTTCTGCCCACAAAGAAATCCGCAGCAATCACAATACAGCTCTGTTGAGCTCTCTCACTACCGCTCTGTCACTTACTCATTCTGTTTCTCTTGGTGCTGCAGGCTGCGCTTGTGTACGAGGCTCCTGGCTGCATTGGCACCTTTGTCTGTCCACAAAGAAATCAGCAGCTATCCCGACAGAGCTACATTGAGGTCAGTCAGTCTCCCTCTGTCACACGCTCATTCTGTTTGTCCTGGCACTGCAAGCGGCCCTTTTGTATGGTGCTCCTGCCTGCACTGGTGCATTTTTCTGCCCACAAAGAAATCCACAGCAGTCCTGCTAGAGATCTGTTGAGTTCACTCAGTCCCCCATCTCACTCACTCATACTGTTTCTCCCACCACTGCAGGCTGGCCTTTTCTACTGGGCCCCTGCCTGCTTTGACACCTTTTTCTGCCCACAAAGAAATCTGAAGCAGTCCTGACAGCGCTCCGGTGAGTTCAATCACTCACCCTCCCTCACTCGCTCTCTTGTTCTGTTTCTCCCAGTGCTGCAGGCTGCACTTTTGTACTGGGCTCTTGCACTGGGGCCTTTTTCTGCCCACAAACAAATCTGCAGCTTTCCGACAGAGCTCAGTTTAGCTCGGTCACTCCGCCCCCCCTCACTTGTTCGATCTTAATGTGTCCCAAACACTGATTTCCCACAGCGACCGTGCTATTCTCCGGCAGGAGTGCAAAAACATATTTAGACCGGATGTGAAAAATGACAGCTGTACTCTTCATAAGGAGGTGTGAAAAAAGTGCCACTGTTGAAAATGTGGTGTGAAAATATTACAAATGTGCAAAGTTACAAGGGTGCATGAAACAGTTCAATGCACGCTTGTAACACAGTCATGTTATGGAGTTTTGTCACCAAATTTTCAACATAGGTCTTTTAGGACCTCTGCTCATGAACAGTGCCACTGTCATTTTCTTAATCTGTCCCTAACACTGATTTACCACAGCAACCGCTTTATTGTGTGCGTCAACTGTGAAACCACATTTCAGTCAGGATGTGAAAAATGACAGCTGTACTGCTCATAAGGAGGTGTGAAAAAATGCCACTGTTGAAAATCTGGCATGACAATATTACAAATCTGCGAAGTTACAAGGGTGTGTGGAAAGTGTGCAAAGGACACTTGTAATATAGTCATTTACTGGGCTATCATCACCAAATTTTCAACATAGGCATTTTAGGACCTCTGATCATGAACAGTATCACTTTCATTTTCTTAATCTGTCCCGGACAGTGATTTCCCACAGCAACTACTCTATTCTGTGCCGGAAGTGCGAAAACACATTTCGGCCAGGATGGCAAAAATGACAGATGCACTGTTCATAAGTAGGTGTGGGAAAATTGTAATGTTGAAAATCTGGAGTGAAAATATAAATTCACGAAGTTACGAGCGTGCATGCAAACTGCGCAACACACGCTCGTAACACAGTCATTTTATGGAGTATCATTAGCAGATTTTCAACACAGCCATTTCAGGACCTCTACTCATGAACAGTGTAACTGTCATTTTCTTAATCTGTCCTGAACTCTGATTTTCCACAGCAACCATGTTATTCTGCGCCAGAAGTGTGAAAACACATTTCCACCAGGTTGTGAACAATGACAGCTGTACTGTTCACAAGGAGGTGTGACAAAATGCCAATGTTGAAAATCTGGCATGAAAATATTGCAGATTCACGAAGTTATGAGCGTGGGTAGCAACTGCGCAGTGCACGCTCCTAAAACAGTCATTTTTTGGATTTTCCCCAAATTTGCAACATAGGCTTTTGAGATCCACCTCATGAACACTGGCACTGTTGTTTGGCTGTCGGCCCCAAAGGTGATTCCGCGCGGTGACCGGGAAATCACCTTTCCGGGCCGATTAATGCAATGACAGTTCAAGAATTCATGAAGAGAGTCCCAAAAACCCTATGTTGAAAATTTGGTGAAAAAAGTCCCAAAAATGCCTAAGATATATACTAAATTGAAAAAAACACTATTTATTACATTATACAGCTTACCGGCATTTCTTCAGTTCACGGTTGGCTTTGAAGAGTGCAGACGTGTTCCTGGTCCACCGAAGATCATCGCGCCAAGCTCTGGAGGTAAGTATGGGGTGACAGGGGTGTGTGGGGAGGCAGGGTGCTCAGTGGGTTGGTGCGGGTTGCAGGTGGGGGCCAGGGACACTACGAGAAACCATTTCCTTTTTTGCAGGTAAAAAAAATACTTCACGGGACCATTTTTCCCTTTACAGGGGCATGTGGCATGCTGGGATGGGTACCCAGCGTGCCACCAATGACTTTCTTTTGGGGGGGTAGCGGTAGCCGACAGGGATTGGGCACCCCATCGGCAGGAATAAAAGCAGGAGGTGGTGTTACAGAATGCCGACGGGCAGTGGGCTCCCCCATTGGCACCAGAAACAATGGGGCACTGAGGCCAATGGGGTTTGGGGACCCCGTTGGCACATAAACATGGTGTGGGGGTTATATTGTTTGTGAGCAGGGCAGCAACCTGCCGCCCTGTTCACAAACAATGTCAGGGTTTTTACATCCCACCCTGCAATGATGGGTCGCTCCCTCATTGTAGTAGATGGCTGATGCTGCAATGACGAGGCGGCCCCTGATTGCAGCGGTGAAATTGTCAGTAGTTGGTGCAAATATTCCAAACTACTGTCACCAGCAGCCTGCAATATGTTATTTGCACTGTGCGCAATCAGTATAAAAATGGTACGACCTGTCTACCCCATTTCCTATATTAAACCTCAGAACCTACTGTCCATGTGGGTAATAGTGGGTAATAGTCTTCACTATCCACTCCCTTGTTCCCCTTCCTACAACTATCAGCATGAATAACCATTATACCCTTCACTTTGTCACAGCCATGCTTGAAACCATTTATGGTTTTGGTGCCTGCCATCTCAGTTGGCAAACTAGTCCACATTTCCACCACCATTTCTGGAAAATAAAACTTTCCAATATCCCTCTTGAACCTCCATCCCATCAGTCTCTACTTGTGCCCCCATAACCTTGAACTGTTACTCATGCTAAGTAGTTCTCCATTCACTTTGTTTATTCCTTACAGGAACTTGAAGGTCTCTATCATACCATTCCTCTCTTGTCTGGTCCCCAGTGAAGACATGTTCAGTGTCTTGAGCAGATCCTCATACGATCTGTCCTGTCAGCTCTGAATCATCCTGATCACCCTTTGTCCTTATCTTTCCTGAGGTGAGGTCTTCAGAAGTTCGGAACTCTGAACAGTATACCCAGTGCAGCCTCACCAATCAATAAAGAGGCAGTAAACCTCTTTTCTTCTACTATCAGAACCCCTTCTGGCACATCCTAGTATCCTATTTGCCTTACTAGATGCCTCACTGTACTAGCTTGATTGTTTAAGGGAGTCACTAAAGATGAATACTAGGTCCCTTTTCTCAGCTGTAGTGCTCAGTTCTACCTCTCCTATCCAGTACTCTGTCCTGGGGTTCTTGTCCCTGAAGTGAATCACTTTGCACTTTTTGGCATTGAATTTCAACTGCCAAACCTTAGGCCACCTCTCTAATCTTTACATGTCAGTCTGCAGTTTCCTACTTCCCCATCACTATCTACCCTCCCATGAGCTTGGTTTCATCTTCAAAGAGACACAGCCCCAGATTCATTCTCAAACGTTGTTAATGAGCATATTGAAGAGAACAAGAGTCAAGATGGATCCCTGTGGCATTCCACTCTTGACTTCCCTCTTTTCTGATTTGACACCATAATCACAACCCTCTGATGCCTCTCATTCAACTAAAACCCCCTCACCCCCACCAAATCACTGCTTATCTTTTCCTTCAAATCCCTGGACCTCACCCCCTTGTGCCGTGACCTAAGTCACTCTGGTCCCCTATCTCATTGGTCTCCTCCACTGATTCCATGCTAACATATTTCAAAACAAAATTACTCTAAATATATATTTTCTTTTTAGTTGTTTAACCAGGAGTAGCACACTAAGCTGAAAGCTTTTTTACAGGAGTGACCTGGGAGCACAGGGAAGTTAAGTGACTTACTCAGAGTCACAGAGTATGCAAGTGGAAATTGTGAGATTCAAAGCCAGGTCTGGTCTGCTGGATGTGACCAGATTTTTGGCTCAGAGCCTTAAACCACTGTGCTATACTGCCTCCCCTTTACGGGACTGCCATGCCCCCCCAGAGCAGGACATGAAAAAAAGTACAGCACCTTCCCTAGATCATGGCTGACCTCACAGCTTATTTCAAGTGCATGATTTGGCCTGTTCATAAAATAAACGTAACCCACCTCCCATGGCTTCCAGAGGTATCATCATCTCCGCAGAACCCGTACCATGGCAATAAGCTTGCCAAAGGTGAGAATTTTACATCTAACTTCAGTACCAACATTGGTTACCTGTCTAAATTTTGAAAGACTGCCACAATCTCTTCTCCCCTTCCACTCCTTTGCCTGTCCTCAGAGTCAGTGACATCCCTGTCTCTAACCTCTCCTTCATCACCATAGAGATGTAATTCCTTTTCATCACCTGTACCTCCTCTCTCTTCTCCTCCCTCTCCCCTTCCTCACCTCCCTCTCACCCCTGCCAGCCTGCATGATTGTCATCTCCTTCCTTCCCACTATTGTTTTTTTTCTCTCCAGTATCTCCATCCTTTATCCCCGACACACTTCCCACCCTTAATCCTTCCAAGAGTAGGAGCCCACATGGCTAGGATAGCAAGCTCCTCCATCTGACTGCTTCTGCAATCTCCTCCCCATTGGATGACCTCCCTAACCTCTCTTTCTGGTGTTCCTCCATCCCTGCTGACTGGAGGGCTGCCACTGTTACTCCTCCTCCTCCAAAAGATGGTGACCCGTCAGGTACGAACAGCTACCGACTAATTTCTCTCCTCCCTCCAAAATACAGGAACAAATTATCTTGTTACAACTCTCTCCCTTTCTGGACTCCTCTTCCTTTTTCACCCAATACAAGTCTGACTTCTGCAAAAATCACTCCACCACCTGCTCAGGCTCACCAAATCCATCCATAATGGTATGGATCACAGCCTATTCACTTCAGCTATCTTCATCGATCTATCCAAAGCATTCAACCCTGTCTACCACCCAATTATTAGCCAAACTCCAGTCTGCAGGCCTCTCTGACTTAGCCATCGGCTGTTCCACTCCTACCACAGGGGTAGGTCCCAAGCAGTCAAAAGTGGTGACCCCCTCTCTCCTCCCTGCCTGTATCCACTTGGGTCACACAAGGATCTGTGTTAAGCCCACTACTTTTCTCTATTTTCCTTAATGATCTCCTCCTCCATGTGCTTGTCTGCATCCATTCACATGTACATGGATGACACGGTCCTCTTCACAGCAGGCCCACAGACTCCAGCTGGACTTTTATCAAGTTCAGCCCTGACCACACACAAATCAGCTTTTCCTCAATGCCAAGAAGGCTGTCTCCATGTCCTTTGGCACAAGGCACCAGACTCTCTAGGCTCCCTCACCTTCCTACTTTCCATACCCTGGATGAGTCCCCTGTGGAGGATGTCACCACCTTTAGTTATCTTGGTGTCTGGCTAGACCAGCACCTAAATGTTTCTGAACAAGTGGATGCTATAGTCAAAAAGCTGCACCACAATTTGGTGCACTTTACAGGAACTGTGACTGTATCCCACCTCCAGCATACCATGCTATTATCCAGAGAATGATCCTCCAAATCTCTGACTATGGTGATGTGGTCTACACTGTCACTGTCATTTTCTTAATCTGTCCCGAACACTGATTTCCCACAGCAACTGCTCTATTCTGCGCCAGAAGTGTGAAAACACATTTCCGCCAGGATGTGAACAATGACAGCTGTACTGTTCACAAGGAGGTGTGAAAAAATGCCAATGTTAAAAATCTGGCGTGAAAATATTGCAAATTCATGAAGTTACGAGTGTGGTAGCAACTTCACAGTGCATGCTCGTAAAACAGTCATTTTTTGGATTTTTCCACCAAATTTACAACATAGGCTTTTTGAGACCCACCTCATGAAGACTGGCACTGTCATTTCATTAATCGGCCCCGAAAGATGATTCCGCGCAGTGACTGCGAAATCTCCTTTCGGGGCTGATTAACGCAATGACAGTTCAAGAATTCATGAGGAAGGTCCCAAAAACTCTATGTTGAAATTTGGTGAAAAAAGTCCCAAAAATGCCAGAGATATGTACTAAAGTTGAAAAAACACTATTTATTATGTTATACAGCTTACCGGCATTTCCTCAGTTCATGGTTGGATTTGAAGAGTGCAGACGTGTTCTCAGACCACCGAAGATCATCATGCCAAGCTCCGGAGGTAAGTATGGCGTGATGGGGGCGTGGGGAGGCAGGGTGCGCAGTGTGTTGGTGCGGGTTGCAGGTGGGTGCCAGGGACACTACGAGTAACCGTTTCCTTTTTTGCAGGTAAAAAAAATAAAAATACTTTGAGGGACCATTTTTCCCTTTACAGGGGCATGTGGCATGCTGAGATGGGCACCCAGTGTGCCACCAATGGCTTTCTTTTGGGGGGGCAGCAGTAGCCGACGGGGATTGGGCACCCCATCGGCAGGAATAAAAGTGGGGAGGTGTTACAGAATGCCGATGGGGGTGGGCTCCCAGTAGTTACAGAAACAATGGGGCACGAGTCCGATGGGGTTGGGGACCACGTGGCTACATAAACATGGTGGGGGTTATATTGTTTGTGAACACAGCAGCAGCCTGCCATGTTCTGAAACAATATCAGGATTTTACATCCACCCTGCAATGACGGGTTGCTCCTCATTGCAGCAGATAACTGAGCTGCTGGCGAGGTGGCCCCTGATTGCAGCGGTGAAATTGTCAGCAGTTGGTGCAAATATTCCAAACCACTGTCACCAGCAGTCTGCAATGGCATTGGGGGAAACAGGACAAGCCTTTGCAGGCTGTGGGGGCATTGGCCACAACAGTGCCATGTCTCCACAGCTTGCTACTGAGAAAGTTGCCGCAATATGTTAGTTGCGCTGTGCGCAATCAACATAAAAATGGTACATCCTGTCTGCTCCATTTCCCATATTAAACCTCAGAACCTACTGTCCATGCAGGGTAATAGCCTTCACTATCCACTCCCTTGTTCCCCTCCCTACTACTATCAGCCTGAGTAACCATTATACCCTTCACTTTGTCACAGCCATGCTTGAAACCATTTATGGTTTTGTGCCTACTCATCTCACTTGGCAAACTATTCCACATTTCCACCACCATTTCTGGAAAATAAAACTTTCCTATATCCCTCTTGAACCTCCCTCCCATCAGTCTCTACTTGTGCCACCATAACCTTGAACTGTTACTCATGCTAAGTAGTTCTCCATTCACTTTGTTTATTCCTTACAGAAATGTGAAGGTCTCTAACATATCATTCCTCTCTTGTCTGGTCCCCAGTGAAGACATGTTCAGTGCCTTGAGCAGATCCTCATATGATCTGTTCTGTCCGCTCTGAATCACCCTGATCACCCTTTGTCCTTATCTTTCCTGAAGTGAGGTCTTCAGAAGTTCAGAACTCTGAACAGTATACCCAGTGCAGTCTCACCAACGATCAATAAAGAGTCAGTAAACCTCTTTTCTTCTACTATCAGAACCCCTACTTGCACATCCTAGTATCATATTTGCCTTACTAGATGCCTCACTGTACTAGCTTGATTGTTTAAGGCAGTCACTAATGACGAATACTAGGTCCCTTTTCTCAGCTGTAGTGCTCAGTTCTAACTCTCCTATCCAGTACTCTGTCCTGGGGTTCTTGTCCTAGTGAATCACCTTGCGTTTTGGCATTGAATTTCAACTGCCAAACCTTAAACCACCTCTCTAATCTTTCATGTCAGTCTGCAGTTTCCTACTTCCCCATCACTATCTACTCTCCCATGAGCTTGGTGTCATCTTCAAAAAGACACAGCCCCAGATTCATTCTCAAATGTTGTTAATGAGCATATTGAAGAGAACAAGAGTCACGATGGATCCCTGTGGCATTCCACTCTTGACTTCCCTCTTTTCTGATCTGACACCATAATCACAACCATCTGATGCCTCTCATTCAACTAAAACCCCCTCACCCCCACCAAAACACTGCTGATGTTTCCTTCAAATCCCTGGACCTCACCCCCTTGTGCCATGAGCTAAGTCACTCTGATTGGTCCCCTATCTCATTGGTCTGCTCCACTGATTCCATGCTAACATATTTCAAAACAAAATTACTCTAAATATATATATATTTTTTTAGTTGTTTAACCAGGAGTAGCACACTAAGCTGAAAGCTTTTTTACAGGAGCGACCTGGGAACACAGGGAAGTTAAGTGACTTGCTCAGAATCACAGAGTATGCAAGTGGAAGCTGTGGGATTCAAAGCCAGGTCTGGTCTGCCGGATGTCACCAGATTTGCAGCTCAGAGCCTTAAACCACTGTGCTATACTGCCTCCCCTTTATGGGACAGTTTCCACAACCATCGGCAAAGTCACATTCAGCCACCACTGCCCTAAAATCTGGAACTCCCTCGCCCCAGCCATTCACCAATCTCCCTTCCATGGATTCTTTCAAACCACTTCAGTGGTCTAACCTCTCCCTCCTGCACTTGCTCTTGTTTTCCCTCTTGCTCTCCAATTACTTGTTTCCAGTTTAGGTACAGCTAAAATTTGGCACCTATACTTCCACTCTAGGCATTATGCACAAATGTTTATAGCTAATGTTGAAGTAAAGCCTCTCCCCCCTTTGCGTATCAGTTGTGCAGATGGAGCTCCTCTAACTGTGAACTCCATCAAATACGGGTGACACTTGACCCTCAGTTGGACCTAGGAAGTCATATCCTAAATGTCTGTAGAACTGTGAACTGTAAATTGGGTCTGGCCTATAGGGCCAAAAATAACCTGACACCTGCTGCTCATCTGGCATTTTCTAGAGGTGTACTACTTCCCTCCCTCCCTTAGCGATGGTCTCCACCAATTTGCCTGTACCTCCAAAGCTCTTCTTACTCAGTGGTACACAACATACAATAACATCTGTCGCTTTGCACTGGTGGCCCCCCATCTCACCCACCATTGTGAGCTTTATGGTAAACTAGGTTGGCTTTCCCTGACCAATCACCTGAACTTTGGGCTGGGATGCCTGCAATGAAGCAAAGTGATCAGAACCGGCACCCCCGGAGCTGGCACAGCTTCTCTCACCTCTGACCCCTCTCTCTTACCCACTCAGGTCCCAGGGTCCCAGGATGCTAAAGTACCCCACCTGAACCCTTATGGGGACAGGGACTTTGTTGCATGTGCTCCTAGGCTCTGGAACTCCTTTCCTGACCATGTTCATTCCGCCTCCTCCCATCAGTGCTTCCGGAAGTCCCTGTGTGGCATCTGAAGCTGGCCTCCAGTGTGCGAATGTCCCAAGCCTCCTAGCCCTAATTGTACTTGAGCCCAACTGTTCTGAGGACCTGCCAATGATCTTTTGGTCATTTCTCATGATCCAATTGCTCTCCTAGGCATCTGACTGCACTATGTATGATCTAGACCATATATTGTTGATTATATGTACTTTATCAATTTCTGTCATAGCAGTTCACTCCATGCCTTACCGTTTTGTGACTCAATCCATTTTATTACTCTATGTACTTGCTTTACTTGCTGTTATGTTCTGATGTATCTGTATTACCTGTTGTACTCTCCTGGCAAGTTCCTGAAAATAGGCATATAACTTGTCTAGTGTACCTACCCGGTTAACAAAACCTAAATAAATAAATAAATAAAACTGCTCTGTATTTGATACGCTAGCATAGGTTTGTGGCTCCTGACTGTAATCATATGCATTGTCGATTGTTTGCTTGTCACTCAAGTTCTCACATCTTGCATATATTATTCCCAATGTAATTTGTGGTTGTGTACAATCACTGTCCATGTACTGTATGTGTTGTATTTTGAACTATTGTGAACTAAGACCCACCTGTACAAGTTCCACTTCCCCAGGATGCATCTAGAAATGAGCTCCCAGCTTATTATTCCTAGTTGGGGAGTACTAGACACCAAGGATCATTTTACTATAATAATTGGAGCCCTTTAAACTGCGATCAGGGGTGTAGAACCTTTACATGCCAAGGATCATTTTGGTATAGTACTTGGGAGCATCACAATGGTGACCATAGGTAGGGTCACAATATGCACCACTGTGTACTCAAATTAATTTATTCATTGAAAAGTTTCACCATGGAAGGTACACTAAACAAAAAGTTGCTCATCTCCCGGTACGACCTGGGGGAGAGGGTGGTGGGAGTTACATAGTAACAATGAGTACACACAAAATACACAGTATCATACAAAAACATAGGTTACAACTGAATTACACATTAGCATGAAAGCAAATAATTACAAAGGTAGAGAAGTGAAAACCAGTCACAGTGAGCTTGTGCTGAGACTGAGAGAGAGGCATAATGTAATGAAGTAGTGAACCAATGGTCACACACTATGCAGACTAAGAATAGCACAGAGGTGGCAAGTGAAGTGAGTCAGCAGGGCATCAAACAGGTGTAGGACAAGAAAGGGGAGCTAGGGGCAGGTGCAATTTACAGAGAGGAAATTATGAAGAGCTTGATTTAATGAGCCAGGTGAGGAAGAGGATCAGATATGTGGGAAGAGCATTCCACATTTGGGGAGATGATAGGAGGGGAGGCCTGCCCACTAGCGGTGGATCTCCAGGAACAGACAGAGTTCTATGGTCCATTGGCTCTTAGAAGTTGAGAGGAGTGGGTGGGTGGGGGGAGATATGGAATTTAGGTAGGAAGGATGTGCCAAGCCAGTACTTAGAGATGAGATTTGTGCAATGATGCAGTCGCCTATTTGTTAGGGATGGGAAGGCTAAAGCTCAGTACAAGTGGCGAGTGGTGGAGTGGGAGAGGTGTGTCGAGCAAACTGACAGAATGAGTTGAAAAGAGTATCCAGGTGGCTAAGGAGCAGCAGGAGCAGAGAGTAAACAACATCGCATAGTCGAAAACTGGGAGGATCATTTTTGGATCAGTTCGTGTCTTGCCTGTGGCGGGAGGCAGGAGTGGTTTCTATATAAGGCACTGAGTTTGGAACAAAGCTTTTTTATTATGGCATCTACATGGGCTTAGAAGGTGAGATGTTTATCCAGCCAAATGCCCAGATACCTGAAAGACTCGGTAGCTATTACAGTTGCTCTGTCGAGGGTAGTGAAGATAGGGGCAGAAGGGAGCCTTGACAGCATCAGACATGTGCCAAAAGTCATGGACACAGTTTTCTTGGCATTTAGGAAGAGTTGGTGAGATTGAAACCAGCTCTAGGCATTATTGAAATCACGTTGGAGCCTGGAGGCGACATCCAAGGGTGAGGGCCCAGAGGAGAATAGAACCGCATCATCAGCATACATTATGTACAGAAGATCAGGGTACAGATGGATGCAAGGTCATTCAGAAAGATGGAGAAAGAGAATGGGCTAGTATGGACCCTAGGGGACTCCAGAGTATATGGGTAGAGGAGGGAGATGTAGTCGGATATTTTACAGACTGTGCGCATGATCATATAGGTATATGCTGAACCATTTAATGGCATGTTTAGATGCCCAGCTGATGACAGGGAGTGGAGCAGGAGGGAGTGGGAAACCGTGTCAAAAGCTTTAGCAAGATCAATAAAAATGGCAGTGGGTATGTGACCGCAATCCATGCCCGTCAGGATCGCTTCAGTGATTCAAAGCAGCGAGGTAGTAGTAGAGTGATGTTTATGGAACCCAGATTGATACTGGGTGAAGAAATTTCTGTCTGAGAGGTACGAGGATAGTTAGTCGAGGACTAGATGTTCTTGTAGTTTGGCTAACTTCAGGAGGAGAGATATAGGGCAGTAGTTCTCAGTGGAGGAGGAGGTGCCACACTTATGGAGAGGGAGGACAATAGCATGTTTCCACTCACAGGGAATTTCGGCCAAGTGAAATGAGAATTTGAAAAGAGCAGTGAGTGGGGGAGCAATGGCAGAGGCAGACAAGTTTAGTAACTTTGGGTCCAGTCCATCCGAGGAGCTACCTTTGCTCGGGTTTAGGGCTTCCAAGACCGCCAACATGTCAGTTCTCAGAATCAGAGAAGGAAAAGCTATGGAGGTGGGGCTGGAGGACTTCTAATGGTGCGGAGAATAACTGGTTAATAGTTGGGAGGGAGCCCTAGCAGGTAAAGCACATGAGGTAAAGTGCAAGTTGAAAGCAGCAGCAATGCTAGGGTGGTCGACAATGACAGTATTGTTTATTTGGAGGAGGGAGAGGAAGAGGCCTATAGGGAGAAAAGTGAGTGGATTACTTTCCAGAATTTGGATGGGTTATTTTTATTAGAGTTAGAAGTAGGCTGAAGTAATCAGCCTTGGCCAAATGAGTGGCTTTTGCATTTGTTTCTGAGGACCCGGTAGGCCTCATAGTCTTTAAGGAGCTTTGTGCTTTTATAGAGCTTCAGGCTGTATCATGTGCCCTTAGACAAGCAATGAGTTCTGGGGAGATCCAGGAAGGTGGTTTCACGACACGCTACCCAGCATAGTGGTGCATGTTGATTCCAGACTTCAAGATCGTTCTCAAAGTAGTTAGCTGTGACATCTAGGTTACTGGCAACAGATATAGGTGTCCAATTAGTGTTAGTCAAATCATAAAGCGGGTAAATGTTCAGGGATTTGTATAACTGGATGCAGAGAGTTTATATAGGACTTTGACTTTGTGAATTTGAACACCAGGAAAGTCATGCAATGGTCACTGAAGGCATCTGCTAGAGTACCGGAATTAATTACCCTATGGGTGTGAATTGTAAGGGCCCAGTCGATGAGGGAATGGTTTCCTGTCTTGTGATTTAGCCTAGTTGGATCTTGGATTATTTGGGTTAGGTTGAGTGCATGTATAGCATTTAGCACTTTGCTGGGTATGGTAGTCCAATTTATGTTGAACTATTTTCAGAGGAGGGGATGCGGGATTAGGTTGCAGGGGGAGAATAAGTGTTGTGAAGTGTAGGGCAGCATCTTGGTTAAACTGGGGAGTATTGGTCACGGAGGACGAGGCTGAGTCAGAAGAAAAGCTGTACTGGCTCAGTAGGTCAGTGGAGCAGCAGGGTTCTGGGAGAGCCAATGAGAGCAGGACAGTAGGAGGAAGAAGCGGACATATGTGTGTATTAAAGAGGCCTAGGAGGGTGGGGGAGAAAAATCACAGCAGAATATGAGCAGGCTGAACTGGAAACCCCTAGCAAAAGGCGCACCAATCCGGTGAGCCATGATAACTCAACTGACCAATACCACATGCCTGGCAGCAAAGGAGCTGCAGCCAATCATATCACCGCGGTGCGTGCTTGAAGCAGTGTGGTGAATACCTGGGGAGCTGATCCGAGGCGAGTTCAGGAGGGCAGCAGGAGCTGTAGGGTCCAGCCAGTGGGCAGCCAAGGAGGCACTGCCGCATCAGATTTGAAGTACACGCGGGCACTCGGCAGATCTGGGAGTTGATCCGGGCGAGTTCAGGAGGTGGCAGGGCTGTAGGGTCCGTCAGCACCGCAGCTGAGGAGGTGCCGCACTGATTTGGAAGTGCTGGGAGCATGGCAGATCAAATGAGGGCAGGATTTTGGAAGCAGTAAACAGTATTGCAATTTCAGTTGTTAAGCACTTTCAAAACCTTTAGCAGCACTGTACTCTGTATGCAGGAGGGGATCCCTCATTTGCAAGGTTTTAGTAGTACATATGCACATGCACATGATCAGATTAGTATCTAAGGCTGCTAAAATATATGGTACCTGTTCAACCATGCTGTTCTCCCACATGGCACGGTGCTTAGATGCTTAGCATTCCACTAACCTTCTGAAAACGGGTCCCTAATTGACTAAAAATTCCCTGCCGATGCCTTTTAAGATGCAGAAAGTAAACAAAAATGGATTATCTTATTCTACATCTTTAGGTATCATTTTATGTTATTTTCTTTTTTCATCTGAGTGCAGTTTTTATTTACTTATAAAAATACAGTCTGGTTTAGTGGTTTAGTTTAGGCTAGGTGGTAACTGTACTGCCTCCCGTGCCAGTGGTCCGGTTTCGGGGGAGGACCTGGGTCAAACAGGGGTTAGCTTACAGAGAGATGACTGAGCATCTCTGGGACAGCCTGTGGCAGGTTGATGGATTATTTTTGCCATTGGAGGTTTCTACAGCTGACTTATCCCTGAGCCGTCAAGCAGTGATGCAATAACAGACTAAAGGCAAGTACTGCTTTGTAGCTGCCTAGCCCTGCCAGCATTCCTCACCTAGGTGGCACATTAAAGGCGGGTGGATTAGACTCCCCTCCCTGAGTGGAAACAGTCCGAAAGTGCTCAGTAATCTCATGTAAGCTAACCCCTGTTTGACCCAGGTCCTCCTCTGAAACCAGGCCACTGGCATGGGAGGCAGTACAGTTACCACAAACCTAAACCAAACCACTAAACCAGACTGTATTTTATAAGTAAATAAAACACACTTGGATGAAAAAAGAAGAAAATAACAAAAAATAATACATAGAGGTGAAGACAAGATAGTCCAATTTTGTTTTACCTCTGAATCTTCAGAGGCATCGACGAAGTTTTAGACAATTGGGCCCCGCTTTCAGAAGGTTAGCAGATACTAAACATCTGATACTGTGCCATGGGAGAACAGCATGGTTGAACAGGTACCATATATTTTAGCAGCCTCAGATACTAATTCATCATGCATGTGCATGTACTACTAAAACCTTGCAAAGAGGATCCTCTCCGCATACAGAGCACAGTGCTATATAAAAGGT
Source organism: Neoceratodus forsteri (assembly GCA_016271365.2). Classification (NCBI taxonomy): domain Eukaryota; kingdom Metazoa; phylum Chordata; order Ceratodontiformes; family Ceratodontidae; genus Neoceratodus; species Neoceratodus forsteri. The sequence goes on along the minus strand of CM057450.1, from coordinate 1,314,523,304 downwards.
TTTGAAAGTGTAACAACTGAAACAATACTGTTTACTGCTTCCAAAATCCTGCCCTCATTTGATCTGCCATAGACCCAAGCAGCGCCCAACCGAGGCGGTGCCTCCTCCGCTGTCAGCTACTGGGGGACCACATCTCTACCACCCTCCTGAACTGCCCCTGGATCAACTCTCAGATCTGCAGAGCGCCCCGAGTGGTGTTTCCAAATCCAAAAAGGAGGTGCCTACTTGGCCGCCATTGCTGACGGGACCCTGCAGCTCCTGCCGCCCTCCAGGAACTCGCCCCCAGATCAACTCCCCAGGTATTCACCGCTGCTTCAAGCGTAACTGGCAGTGCTATGATTGGCTGCAGTCTTTCACTACAGGCATCTGATTGGTCACTGTGCACGGCTCACCGATAGTGCGCTTTTTGCATTAGGGTTAGCCAGCCTGCTCATATTCTTCTGCTGTGATTTTTCCTCCCACCCCATCACAGCCTCCTTTAAATACACGTATGTCTGCCTCCCACTGTCCCTGCTCATTGGCTCCCAGAACCCTGTTGCTCCACTGACCTACTGAGCCAATGCAGCTTTTCTGACTCAGCCTCATCCTCCGTGACAATACTCCCTACTTAACCAAGTGCTGCCCCACACTTCACAGCACTTATTCTCCCCCACCACCTAATCCCCATCCCTCCTCAAATTGAATATCCCTCCCCATCTACAATCAGCTAACTCTCCCTCCAGTACCATATCCTAGTCTCACCACCACTCGCCCCTGCGCCTCTAATCCAGCTGCCTATGTACATTACTCTTATGGCTGCTTAGCTCCTAGCCACCTTTGCTAATACCCAAACCCTATCCGATGCTATGCAACCACTCCTGGATGAACAGCGCAAAGCTCCATTATATTATTATTGCCCTCCTACTCTTATCAGCTGATGACAACCCCAACCCTGGCCCAACTCAACCTCCTCCTGCAGCCAGCACTGCTACATATTTCAGCTCTTCCAAATGGCCTTAAAAATACTACATATCAATATCGAATCTCCTCCCAAAGTGGTCTACAGCCACTGGCAGCACATAACCCGATATAATAATTTCCGAATCCTGGCTAAATAAAACAGCAACTCATCTCTTGAATCCATGTATAATCTGGTGATGGAGAGTACATTGAAGAAGTTATTTCCATACTTCAGTTGATAGAGGGTTAATCCATGTAATTGAAATGCAGGATAAAGATTTAATTGACAACCTATACAGGAGACAGAAGATATTTCATCCAAGTTTTATGACAATGGCAAACAATATAAGTAGTATAATTGCTATGATTCTAATAATAGATGGTTTGTATGAGACGAGGAATGAGAAATCTGAGGCAGGTAACTGACTTGATGCATCTGTCCTGATAAGTCAAAGAATAATCTAGAATTGATATGAATGCAACGGCTGTAGAGCTGAACTAGAATAGCAAGTGTATAGGATAAATGTAATTCATTGGTACTAGGTATGAAGCATCTGCGTAGTAGGATATGGACAGTCAAAAAGAAAATGAACTGCATGTTCTAATCCTAAGTGAGAGGTAGTAGGTATAGGGAATGCACCCACGAGGCCAATGAGAAGGAAGAGGACGGCATCAGCTCCTTGAGAAAGTGCAGCTGAACGATAGCTGATGAGGTAGAGAGGGTGAGTGATTGCAGGTGAGGCTGTAGCTATAGTTAGAATGTCTGTTGGCTGAAATGAAAGGCAGTTTGGGCGATGAACAGCAAACAGCAGTAGCAGAGGTACGAAGGCAAGTAGGTTCAGGTAATGAATGCAGCCACTCTACGAGGTGATATAAAGAAATGTGGGCTTCCCGAGAACTTATTCCTCATCATCATTGAGCATTGTAATTGTGCTTGGTTAAGGACTGATGCTGGAGGACTGATGTATCCATAATGAAGGGCTGAAGGGATCTCATGGAAGAGACTGAGGGAGACATATTGGCAACCGGACGAGGAAGTCAACATCCAAAACTGAAGACAAGCAAAGTTCGAGGTAGGCGAACCAGACGAAACCGAAGAATCCCAGATGTAGAGAACTGAAGAGGCGGGAGTCAAAAAGAAGTAGCATTTGCCATAATTCTGAAGTTGGTAGAGCACAAGCAGGAGAAAAGTCCACAGGAGATGCCAACCAAGTCCTGAAAGAAGCAGCTGATTCCACTGCTGAGGCGACTTGGCAACATCCAAGACAGCAATCCTGGAAATCGCTGATTGAGCAGCTGAGGCAATCTGAAGGCGGTTGAGAAGGAGGACCATCCAATGAGTCGGAGGAAGTAGGAGTCACCAGGCATGTAGGGGAGCATAGGGTGATGAGGTAACTAATGACCCAAAGGGTGGGAAGCATCAGGAGAGTCTGGCTGAGACAGCAGAAGCAGACATGCACAAGTAGCATGGAATCACTAGGTTCCAAGCAGGGTGAGGCTGAAGGAGAACAGCGGTGAACCTCCCAGCCTGAAGGGTGAAGGCAGGTTGGGAAGCTAGCAACACAGGTAGGCTGCCCAGCCCGGATGAAGGCAGGTCGTGCAAAGCAGGAATCAGCAGGAAACCTCCCAGCTCAATGGGTGAAGGCAGGTCAGAGAAGCCAAGCAGCAGGAACCCTCCAGCCCAACGGGCGGGCAAGCAGGCCGAAAGCAGAGAAGCTCCAGGTCCTGAGCCAAGGAGCAGGCAAGTCAGAAGTAAGCAACCTCCCAGCCCGGGCGGGCGATGCAGGCTCAGAAGCGCTAAGACGAGTAGCAGGGCAATCCTCCCAGCCCCGAGGGGCTAAGGCAGGACCGAAGCAAACTAATAATAGGCATCATCACAGCCCGGCAAAGGGCAAAGACCGATATAGAGGCAGAAGAGTATGAGGCAATTCTTCCAGCCAGGAGAAGGCCAGATGCAGAAACAGGCAAAGCAAGTAGGAAACCTCATAGCCTGACGGGCGAGGTATGCATGAGAAGCTATGGAATCAGTAGGCAAGTTCCTCAGCTGGATGTACAAGGCAGGTAGCAGAGAAATGGTACGTAATGCAAATTTCGAAATACTGAACTGCAGGAATGCAGAGGGTCATCTTCAGACATGGAGCTGCTGCAGCAAATATGGAAACATAGGTAGGCTGGTTGTGAGTCAGGAGGAGCCACAGTAGAACGTAATGCAGATTAGTCATGAGGACCCCAATCTAGAGGACAAGTCATGAAGAGGGAGGCACATGCCACACAATGTGGACATAGAAGCATAGGAAGCAGAGCAAGAATACCATGTGGATCTAGAGTGAGGTGCTCCAGGCTGTCTGCTGTGGCATTAGGGAGGCATGTAGCAAGAGAAAATGAACTGTGAAGTCTCTAACTGACAGGCTGGAGTAATATAGTGAATCCTTAATCTGAAGGGTGGTGCACTGGCTGAAAAGGGGGAGGCAATATGAAGAGCAAGACCTCCTTTCAAGACATCCGAAAGGAGCAAGCAAGTGCAAATCCAGGTAGCTACATATGCAGCCGAGCCTTGGCCATAGGCAGCTGCAATAATGAGAGGGAGCAAGCCCAAGCAGGCTAACATGTAGGTGGTACAGCAGCAGTATGTAGCACATCTCTCAACTGTAGTGACATATGAGTGAAACGTTCTCCTTTTACTTCACAAAAGCTCCCTGCTCCATATTGTGAGACTTGATCCACATGCAATATTAATATTTTAAAGCAAATCTATAGTAAACTGATTCAAAATATATTATTCAATTAATAACAGACATTGTGAACATAAATACAAACGTAGAAACAGTGGTCTGAGCTCCAGGTAAAGATTAGATTAAGAGTTCCACATGTTTCTTATGATTTGTAGCCACATCCTGAGAGGCAACGTCTGCCATTTGGGGAACAAAGGTTGAGAAGCATGGCATGTAGCAGTGCGGATTGGTAATGAAATGAGCCAGAGCACAAGGAAACATGAGCAGACATGCAGGCAGAGCTAGCATTGGCATATATGAAAGTCCATCACTTGAGCCAAATCCACGAAGCTTCCAAATATGAACAACCATGGCAGGTCCAGACTTCAGAAACAATGCCGAGAGGAAGGAGCAGACTACTCAATCGTTCCTCCATATGAGGGACAACCTTCAGATAAGCCCCGTAAAGCACACAGTCCTCCACCCATCTTTCGTGGAAAGGGGCAGCCCACAGAGAATGGGACGCAGACACTACCGGAGTCACAGTGGCCTGAGCGTGCAGCCCCACGTTCAAGGATGCGTCCTGCATTCAAAAGGGGTCAGAGTTCCTTAAAGCCCTCAGTCAGAGTTTTAATGTCCAAGTCCCTCACAGCAGCGATTAAAGGCAGAGAGGCATGGGAAGACTAAGCATGCCAAGTCTCCGCAGAGTGTGCAAAGCTGCTGGTGAAAGCAAAATCTGGAAGGAAGGCTAACAACGGAAACACACTGCAGTATGCTGAATCCAAACATGCAGCCAAATGGGCAAGCAGTAGTGGAAGGAGCAGCGCCTGAGCAGCAGCTGAGAGGAACTGAAAACTGCAGAGGTGGCTTCAATCCCTGGAGGATCTAAGGACGGCTAGCTGAGGGCTTAGCATGCCAGAAACAGCAGGCTGTGCTGCATCGAGGTAGGTGTCCATTAAACAATCTGAGGCAAGGCAGCAAATGAACTAGGGTTGGGAACCAGGCTGCTAGAAGGGAAACACTAACAGAGGAGAAACCAGAAAGGAGGTAGGAGAGAAAGCTAAGGAGACAGGACAAAGATGAAAGGGAACAACACAGGTGAAACGAAACCAAACGGGGGGAGACAAGAAAACGCCACAGACATGAGTAGTGAAACACAAACAGGCAGGAAGAAGCAAGAATCACCAGAAAACAGCATAGCTAAACGAAGGGATGGGGGGGAGGGGGAAGAACCGGGAAGACAAGGCAGCCAATGGACCAACAAACGACAGAGCAAGTGAATGCGACTCTGCCTACAGAGCTGGAGGCATATGCCCCATTTAGCTGTGTCCCCCACATAATCCCGGTTACTCCTACAAATACGTGCAGATGGCGAGAATGAGTGGGGACAATAGAAAACTTAAGGAGTGCTATGGGACATGGCAGTTCGGGTTCAAAGCCAAAAAGTGCAAAATCAAGCATCTAGGTACTAGAAGCCTGGAGGCTGAGCATAAAATGTAGAGGGAGGTACTCTATGGTCACTAAGGAAACCCTTTTATACAGCACTGTGCTCTGTATGCAGGAGAGGATCTACCTACTTACATGGCTGTAGTAGTATATGCACATGCACATGATCAGGGTAGCATCAAGTGATGCTGGAATATGACACTGATCCAACCATGCTGTTTCCACAGTGTAATGTTTAGCTCTACACGCTAACCTTCTGAAACAGGGTCCCAATGAATTAAAATCCTGGCCAATGCCTCCTAAGATGCAGAAGGTAAACATAAAAGGTTTATCTTGACTATCTCTTAATGTATTGTTTTATCGTATTTTGCTTGCAAAACCTTTATCCGATTTCAAAACATTGTGATGTGACTTAAAACGTTTATAACAGACTAGTTTAAATACAGTTTGTTTTCCTCTTTTACCTATATATGCTGTCTTTATTTACTTATAAAAACACAGTCTGGTGGGCTGGCCTAGCAGCTTGGTGGTGATTGTACTGCTTCCCATGCCAGTGGCCCAGTTTTGGGGTGGAATTGAGTTGCACAGGGGTTAAAGCTAAGGGGAGATATGATTGAGCATCTGGGGAATGCTCTCCTCTCAGTGAGAGAAGTCTGACCATCCCACTCTTCAACATCCACCTAGCTGAAGAGGGCTGGCAGGGCAGTGGAGTTGCATAAGGGGAGGGCCAGGGTAGGCACAAAGCAAGCATGTGTCTCTATATGCAATTGCATAATTCCATGCTTGCTGCCCAGGGATGAAACAAAAGATAGAAACCCCTAATGGCAAAATGATCCAACAACCTGCTGCAGATTTTGCACTGCTAACCAGGTTTGCCCATCGGAATATGTGTCTCTTTGTCAATGGCCCTCCCTCCTATCTCCCAACATGGGATGTGGAGGGGGGGGGGATCTCAGAGCAAATATGTCCTGTGGATGCAGGGCATTGGGCTGAGATGTCAGTGGGCAAAGGGTAGCAGGGGTGACTAAGGAGATAAAAATCTCTATGGGAAAAAAAAGAAATAAAACACAGTTTGAGAAGCTAAAACCCTGAAACAGACTGTGCATGCCTCCAGTGAGGATTCACAGTAAAGTTATTCAGTAAAACAATGCAAATTATATGCATATGCCAGCTAAACTCCTGATGAGAATTGAATACTGAGGGATTGCAGCAAAAATATATATTTTTGTTTCTTAACCAAGAAATGTTTAGTAAACAAAACATTAAAATAAAAACTTAATCAAAACATAGTCCATAGAGTACAAACTAGCAATGATTTTGGCTTACACTTCCACAGCTCCTGAAGTGCTTCCCAAGCATTCAACTCAGATAAGTTGCTGGACTTACACAGTAATTAATTACACATAAAACAAATCAACACTTTAACTTGGAAAAATGCATGCAGCTCCCTATGTATACAGGTACTGTATGTTAAGAATATCCTGTATTATCTTCCTATACAAATGTGTTGTCTGACAGTAAATGAAGGCAGCACTTATTTAAAAGAATAAACCACAGCATTTAAATTAGTTTTAAAAGTTTCTTGTTACATCACAATGGTCTGAAATTTGGCTAAAGGTGTGCAAGCAAAACAAAAGGAAAACCCCCATAAAGAAGTAGAATAAGCGATAGCCCTGTTTTGTTTACCTCAGCTCTGCAGTTTTAGACGTCCTCTCATCAAGCTAGCAGCTAACTGAATGCAACAGGCAATGAGTTCAGCTCTAGGTCATTCATGGGGGAGGGGCAGGGGGATGGGTAGTTTCAGAACATAATCCATTTCAGTATATAGTTTATTTGTTTCAGTATATAGAGTACGTGAATTTTTCAGTCTACAGTGTATGTGTTTCAATAGACAGTGTATGTGTTTCAACATGTAATGTATTTATTTCAGTATATAGTGTATGCAGATCATAGTGTATTTATTTCAACAGATAGTGTATGTATTTCAATATAAAGTGAAGATGTTTCAATATATAGTGTATTTGTTTCAGTATATAGTGTATGTGCTTTTTTCAGTGTGTAGTATATGCATTTCAATAGATAGTGTATGTATTTCAATATACAGTGTATTTGTTTCAGTATATAGTGTATGCAGATTTTTCAGTGCATAGTGTATTTATTTCAACAGATAGTGTATGTATTTCAATATAAAGAGTAGATGTTTCAATATATAGTGTATTTGTTTCAGTATATAGTGCATATGCTTTTTCAGTGTGTAGTGTATGCATTTCAATATATAGTGTATTTGTTTCAGTATATAGTGTATGCAGTTTTTTTTCAATATATAAGGGATATGCAGTGGTTCAGTGTGTGATAATGCATTTATCTTGTACAGTTTCCAGTGACCTCAAGTAAACCTCCACGAGTGCGAAGAGCCAGTGCAGAGCATGAGAGGTCACTGGAAACTATACAAAATAAATGCATTATTTACATACTGAACTGCTGTGTATATTCCATTTATGCAACAGGTTTTAGATGTTGTGTGAACATTTTGATTTTGGTAGGTGTAAATAATTTGTCAAAAAGGGGAAAAGAAAACTGAATTTTATGCTGTTTTTTGCTAATTATAAAAAAAAAAATGCTATCTATAAATGAAACACCACTCATTTTGTAGATATTTTTGAGCTGAACATTTTTCGTGCTCACAGTACCATGCTATCATTTTTTGTTTTAAAGTTATTTATATTTGTTTGTCAAAAAAGTGAACAAAAAATTACATTTTCTTCTGTTTTCTTGCTAATCATATACAATATACAGGGTTTATATAAATGAAACAGTATTCATTTTGTAGATAATTTTGTGCTGAACAATTTTCGTGCTCACAATACCATGTTATCTTTTTTCGTTTTTAAGTTATTGACATTTAAATATGGTTAGTACTGCTTCTGAGGCCGAACATTCTAAATGAATTCTGAAGAGAACCGTGTAGATAAATGAGCTAGTGATGTAGTTACTGTGTGGATAAATGGGTGATGATGTAGTTACTATGTGGATAAATAAATTTATTACCATAGTAGCGAAGATAAATGGTTTTATTCTACAGTTTTTATCCTGACCCCTGTTGCATAAATAGTGTATGTGTTACAATGTATAGAGTATTTGTTTCTGTAGATAGTTTATGTGGATGTTTCAGTCTGCAGTGTATGTATCTCAATAGGTAGCGTATATGTTTCAGTACATAGTACATTTGTTTCAGTATATAGTGTATGTGGATTTTCAGTACTCAGTATGTGGATTTCAGTAGATAGTGTATGTATTTCACTATGCAATGTAAGCATTTCACTATATAGTGTATGTGTTTCACTATATAATATATGTATTTCAGTATACAGTATATGTATTTCACTATACGATGTATATATTTCAGTAGATACTGTATGTGGTTCACTACATTGTGTATGTATTTCACTATATAATGTATATATTTCACTATATGATGTATGTATTTCACCATATAGTGTGTGTTTTTACTATACAGCCAGAGATTCTGAATTATGTCCCTAACGGCTTGCCATAAGGAATGACAGTAAGGTTATTAGCAGGTCAACATAGTATACATGCTTTATCTACTTGTAGAATATTTACATATTGGACTGTGCTTTTACATATGCCTCAAAGTAGGTTGACAGTGTTATATTTGAAAGAGAAAAGAGAACTATTTCTCAGGGGTTGTAATATACACTGTATCCAGTTTGTTACAAGAAGTATAACTGACCTTGGATATGGTTACATGTAGGCTTGGGCCCCCTAAAAAATATTATTATATTAAATAAACATATGCAAGTTATAAAAGAAAGGATCTTGGTTATAGAGAAACAGTTAGAGATAGCACAAGTGAGAAATAATATTTTTGTCCATTGTTAGCTAAACTGAAAACATTTACTCTGAGCCCTTGCTTGGAATAAATACCATTTCCAGAAAATAAAAGAATCTTGGCACTTTATATGTTTATTTCTCATCAAAACAGATTATTGGATGTAATATACAGGAAAGCATCCAAAATAAAAATAATGAACAATGTCTGTGTAAGACAGGGTTCAGTGAAGATTTGATTCATCGTGTGTCCATGGTATAAGTATGTTAGAACTAAGTTACTGTTTTTTATGTAAATATAATTTCACATCTGAACTGATAGGCAATTATTTTTTAGATCAACACAATACTAAGTTCTGTTTAAGCAGGGCTCATGCTTGTTAAATGCAAGTCAAATAACACAAGCAAAAATATGTGATTAACTGATTAAGAGTAGGAGGTTATGTGATTAACTTAATGGCAAGAAATGAAAACATGTTATGAGTCTTCTACTTTAATAATTGGAAGAGGCTCCATTTTTATTGTAATGTATTTACAGTACAAGTCATATTAAACTGTTCCTCCAATGAGTTGCTATAGCATTTCTGGCTGAGTTGCATAAGTGTTGCTGGATATAGCACAAAGACTTGCACAAACTGTTTCTTAAGCATTAAAATGCAGCTTTGCATTACACTGTGACTGAACTGCAGTTTCATTCCAACTGAGTTTCAAAAACATTTTACAAACATTGCGCTTCAGCTGGTTAAGCATTGAAAAAGAATGCATTATGAGTTGCCAATGCATTGCCAACTCAAAAAAAACTTCTAAACCAACTCATTGATGGAATAGTTTAATGTGACTTGTATGGTACTAGTGTATTTATTTTGAAAATGTTGACACTTATGTGTTTGTAATGTCTTTTGTGAAATTACCAATAAACAATAAATCTGCCTTAGGGTACGCAGTTTTATTTATGAGCAAAAATTACCCAAAAATATACTTTAACAATTTCTTAAATATTATTGCTCAGAACACCTTATTTGCAAGTAATGAAGATGGTGGACTGATGGGGGTATTTCTCTTAGGAATAAAACACAATGCAGAGAGCTATGATAGTAATTACTTCAGTTCTCAACTTATATTCATTAATAGGAAATTCTTTCTTGAAATGCTAAAAATGTTTACTAAGTCACAGCATTGGTTTCAATTACATAGAAACATAGAATTTGATGGCAGATAAGGACTGATTGGCCCATCCAGTCTGTCCATTTCTCCATACCTATGCTATTATTTCAGACCATAATCGATCGACAGCTCTTTCTTCTTTCCCCCACTTTAATTCCACTATGTTTCCTTTGTGCTTATCCCATGCATTCTTGAACCCCGTCCCTGTTTTTGCCCCCATCACCTCTGCTGGAAAGTTGTTACAGGAATCTACCACTCTTTCTGTGAAGAAGTACTTCCTCACATCTCTCCGGAATCTACCCCCTCCAACTTCATAGTGTGCTCCCTTATTCTTGAACACCTTTTCTTGTGAAAGGTACTCCCTCCAGAACTCTATTTACCCCCATGAGGTATTTAAAGGTCTCTATCATATCTCCCCTCTCCCTTCTCTGTTTCAGGGTATACATATTGAGGTCCTTTAGTTTCTTCTCTAAGGGCTTTTGATGCACACCCTGCACCATTTTAGTTGCCCTCCTCTCTACCACCTCCACTCTATGTCCTTCCAGAAATGTGGCCTCCAGAACCAGATACAATACCCTAGGTGAGGTCTTATCAGTGATCTATACAGAGGCAAGACCACCTTCTTCTTTCTGCAGGTGATACCCTTACCTATGCACCCCAGCATCCCACTTGCCATCCCTACTGCCTTGTCACACTGACTGTCCAACTTTAGGTCATCCGATATGATTACCCCAGGTCCTTTTCCTGCTTGGTGGTCATCAATACCACTCCACCCATTTTGTACTCTGTCCCTTGGTTTCTGTGCCCTAAATGCATTATTTTGCACTTTTTTGCATTGAAATCTAACTGCCATATCCTTGACCACTCCTCTAGTTTTCTCAGGTCTCTGATCTTCCTTTCCACCCCCCCAAGTGTTTACCCTACTGCAGATTTTAGTGTTATCTGCAAAGAGACAGACTTTCCCTTCCAGCTCTTCTGCAATGTCACTTATAAAAATATTAAAGAGGACCAGTCTCAGCACTGATCCCTGAGGCACCAAACTGGTCACCCTCCCTTCCTTGGAGTGAACTTTATTTATCACCCCCTCTGTTGCTTATCTCCTAACTGATTTCTTATCCAGTTTACCACCTTCGGACCCAATTCTAAGCTACCTAGCTTACATACTACACCAGACCCTTGTAATAATACAATTAAAAGGTGAGGACTCCTCTGGTTTTCTCAGGTCATCACTCATTCTTTCCACACACACACACACACACACACACACACACACACACACACACACACACACCCGTCATCTGCAAAGAGGCAGATTTTCCCTATTAGCACCTCTGCAATGCCACTTATAAAGACATTAAAGAGGACCGATCAGAACATTGATCCCTGAGGTACCTCACTGGTCACCTTCCCTTTCTTGTCATGAACTCTGTTTACCACCACCCCCCTCTCTTGCCTATTTGCTAACCAATTCCTCACACAGTTTACCACCTTTGGATCCACTCCTAAGCTAGCCAGCTTGCTTACAAGTCTCCTTACTGAAATCTAGGTAGGTCACATCCACTGCTCCACCCTGATCTAGTTCCTTGGTCACCCAATCAAAGAAATCTATCAGATTCATTTGACATGATCTCCTTGTGAAACCATGCTGCTTTGGGTCTTGTAACCCACTAGATTCAAGATATTCCACAGTCTCTTCCTTCAGCAGGGATTCCTTTAACTTTCCTACCACCAATGTCTGGCTGACTGGCCTATGATTGCCAGCCTCCTCCCTGCTACCACTTTTGTGTAGTGGGACTACATCCACCCTCCCCCAGTCCTCCAGAACCACTCCTGTTTCCAGTGAGCTATTAAACAGTACTTTCAGAGGTGCAGTCAGTATTTCTCTGAGCTCCTTCAATACCCTTAAATGCACATCATCTGGCCCCATTACTTTGTCCACCTTCAGATTGCCAAGGCCCGTCAGGATTCTCTCCTCCAAAAAAGTATTAGTGTCCACCTCCATCCCTCCAAAGCTTTTGTTACCTTTTGTGGCCCCTCCACTTCTTCTTCTGTGAAAATTGAACAAAAGTATTTGCTCAGGATGTCTACCTTTTCCTAGTTCCCCTCTGCACAGTCCTTCCCCCTTTCCATTTTTAGCCTTACAATCCCACCCCTGGTCTTCCTCTTTTCATTTACAAATCTAAATAAATGTCTTGTCTCCTTTCATTACCTCCTGGATTATTCTCTCTTCAGTTTATCTTTGCACTCCTTACTGCTTTTCCTGCTTCCCCCTCTTTCCCCCGATACACCTCCCTATCCTCTTTCCTCTGAATCTCCTTATAGCTTCTAAATGCTGCCATTTTAGCTTTTACCTTTTCAGCCACCTCTTTTGAGAACCATAGTGCTCTCTATTTCCTCTTGCTTTTGCTTACTTGTCAGATGCAGAGGTTTGTTACCTTTACTATGCTCCTTATCTTCACCCACTGGTCCTCCACCCAACCCAGGTCACCCACCCCTGCTAGGTCATCCCTGAGGCATTCACCCATCTTTTTAAAATTTGCCCTCCTGAAGTCCGGGACCTAACCTTTGTGTGGTTTGATTCCACAGCTGTCCTTATATTGAACCACACCATATGGAAATCTTCAGTCCCCAAGTAGCCTTCCACCTTGATGTATGCAACAGTGTCCCTATTAGTGAGTATCAGGTCCAGTATTGTCCCATCGTGAGTGAATTCACTGACTAGTTGCCTGAGGAACACCCCTGCAGAGAGTAATCCAATTACAATTCCCAGGTGATAAAGACTACTTAAATTAGTATAATAAAACTAGCATAGACAGGCACATAAGCTAATTTGATATGAATGTATGAAGCAAATAATTGGATAGTTTCTCTGTAAACATATATTGCACAGTTAGTTTCATGTAGAGGACTGGGACAAGTCCTTTAATCAAACAAAAATTGGGACTGAGTTTCTACAAAAAGACAGCTTTTTAAGTGAAATCAAAACATTGCATTACTTCTTTCATAGTACAATGTCATGCCTTCATGAAAATCCAGCTCTAACCATCTTATTGTTTGCTGGTCATATTTCACACAGTAAATAAATAGCTACATACTTTTCAAAAAATATTGAAAATCAAATATATGAATAATATTTCTTTGCTTTTTCTGTTACTGTATGTACAGTACAGAGTGTATGTCCCTTCACTTCTACTGGAAGAGAGAGAGAGAGCGAGAGAGAGAGAGAGAAAGAGAACAATGTGTGGTTCTCTATTCAATCCAAAATTAAAGGAAATGCTAAAAATGAAGTAGAGAAGTGCATGGAACCCTATCTATGTTTTAGAAAGCAAATCATGGCTCCATGGTGGCCCTGTAATCAAAGTAAATTTTCAGTGCTGCTTAGTTTCTCATGAGGACTGCAAAATGCAATGCATTAAAGGGGAACCTTTGTGAACAGTTCCCCTCATAGTCTGAACTCCCCCAAAAATGTTTAAAATTAGGTATAGGGTGGCTGTATCTTATCAAAATAGAGCAAATTTTGTCAAGGATACCTCTGGGCTGCTGCTAGCTGGAAGCACCAAGGGAGGTTGACAGTGAAAATTCCGACCTCCCCCACAGTGACGGCACTATACCAACGCAGGTATTGTGCCACCCATGCAGTGAGTGTTTTCTGTGGGGGACTGTGCCCCCCACACCCCCATGTGGGGGGCTGTACCTCCCACACTCCCCGGACTTTAGGATTATCAACTCCAGGTCAATGTTGGTCTGGGAGGGTGGAACACTGGCAGAAAACGAAGCCCCAAAATAGGACCATTACAGTGAATGTCGCTGTAATGGTCTTTTTTCGTGTTTCGCCATCAAGGTGTTGACATGAAGGGTTGCACCACTGCTGGCTACAGGTATACCATGAGGGATGCCATTAACAAATCTTATCTTTTAATAGCAGCCTTTGCCATAAGAAACATGCCCTCAAGGAGGTGAATATGTTGAACTAAGTTTTCAATTTCTCTATAGCAAAAATAGAAACATAAAAACATAGAATTTGATGGCAGATAAGGACAACTTGGCCCACATAGTCTGCCCATTTTCCCCTACCTACTGTATCACTGCAGACCCCACTTGATCTCTTGCTTATTTCCTCCTTGTCATATTACTAAGGTTCCCTTATACCTATTCCATGCCTTCCTGAACCCCATCATAGTTTTTGCCCCCACCACCTCCACCGGCAGGCTGTTCCAGGCATCCACCACCATCTCAGTTAAGAAGTACTTCCTCACACCTCCCCTGAGTCTATCCCACTCCAGCTTCATACTGTAGCATGACTGCTTTTCCTTGAGCATCTTTTTTTTGAAAAATGCTTCCCTCTTGAACCTTATTTATATCTGTGTGGTATTTGAAAGTTTCTACCATATCACCCCTCCCTCTGTTCCTCCAGGGTATTCATAGTAAGGTCCTTTAGTATTTCCTCATAGGGCTTTTGATGCAGACCCTGCACCATTTTGGTTGCCCTCCACTGTATCGCCTCTACTCTTTCTATGTCCTTCCAGAGATGAGGTTTCCAGAACTGAACACAGTACTCCAGGTGAGGTCTCATCAGTGATCTGCATGGGGTAACACCACCAAGCTCATTGCCAGCTGGGAGTAATCTGGTTTGAACAAACCTCCTCCATTTTGAACCTCCTTTTTTTCTTTTTATTTATTCTGTTTTTTTGTTGCTGTTTCTTTAAAAAGTTGATGGCGTTTTGCTGCTTAAAGAGTGTGCCTGACTTGGGCATCTTCCTGAACTGACACGCTCCCATCCAGTCCACTGTCAATCATTCTAGACAGATACTTTCTGAGCCAATGACAAGGCACGGTGACTCCTCTGAGCCTCCCTGATCTGCCAATCACCTCCAGTCCATTTCTATCACTGAGCTGCTTAGTCCTTTGCACCACAACCTCCCCAGAGACCATCACAGCCAATTAGTACTGCGAGAGGCATGTAATTATGCCCATAATGCTGTGTGCTAGCCGGCAAAAATTTCACACTGCACTACAGTCTTGAGGAGCTCAGCATCTAAGCATGGAGCATGGAGGATGTGTAGAGAGGCAAGGGATTCAGTTTTGGCTGCTAGTAAAAGAAAAGCAATGTGGGCATGTTGGCACTGATTCTGGCTAATAACTGAATATTTTAGCTCAGCCCAGACTCAGTCAGGTAATAAGTTTGCTGGGGGAGGCCCAGATCTACAAGAAGTGCTGGGATTGTTGGTCATCAAGGACAAGGTAAGGTGGTAGTGGACTAGTGTGGGGCTAAATTTTATTTACTTATTTATGTATTTATTTACTTATTGAAATGTTTCACCATGAGGGCACACTAAACAACAAGTTGCTCATCTCACAGTGTGACCTGGGGGAAGGGGGTTACATAGGGTTGTGAAGGATGATCAGTTACAATAGTATGTGGGTAGTACAAACAATACAACATACCAAGATAATGCAACATTTGGAACACAAGGTATTGTACAATAAACAGTGTGGAATATTGGGTAAATTACAATACATGTCCAAAATCATACAAAAGAACATATAAACATACAAAACAGCAATAATGCAACACAACCATTGTAGTGCATGAGTGTACCAGGAGCAGGCTCAAGATAGTACGCAAGTGCTGTTGGACAGAGGTGACCCAGAAGGGCAGGTGGAGAAGAGAGGGGGAGAGACAAGAACTGAATATGAGGAGAAGGGGTAGCCATTTCCTGATTCCCCCCTTCAGGATTATGAGAATCCTGCCAGAGGGTCAGGGGCAGGAAGGCAGAAACTGGGGATAGGTATTTAAGGAGGGTTAAAGCAGGAACAGCTGAGGGAGAGGTAATTGTGTAGGGCAGAGGTAAGAGGGTAGTTGGAGGAAGAGTGTCATATTTCAGGGGGAGGGAATTCCAGATTTTAGGGAAACGATGGGCAAAACCAGTCTGACCAATGAGGGTGGAGTGGCGAGGGGCCATCAAGGTGTGGGCATCATTAGATCTGAGAGAGTGGATGGGGGGAGGAGGAGGAGTGGAGAGAGAGGATGAGTGATAGGAGGGGAGCACTCCGAACCAGAATTTGGAAGTTAGTTTGGCACAGTGTGAGATGCATCTATGAGATAGTGGAAGGAAGGTTAGAGAGCAATAGAGTTCACAGTGGCGGGAGCGGGAAGGGGAGTCAAGAGAAAAGTAGCAGAAGGAGCTAAAGAGAGTGTCCAACTTGGTCAGGGAAGATTTGGGAGCAGCGCCATAGACTACATAACAGTAGTCAAAGATGGGGAGTATCTTTTGGACAATTTCATGCCTCACAGTCAGTGGGATGCAGCTATGATTCCTGTACAGAGCACCAAACTTGTGGCATAGTTTCTTCATGATAGCATCGATATGCATAAAGAAGTTGAGGTGCTGGTACAGTCAACCCCCCAGATATCTAAATGAGCAGGTGTCCTCCAGGATGGTCCCATTAAGGGTGTGGAAGATGGGTAGAGCCAGGAGCCTAGAGAGTCTCTGTCTGGTGCCAAAGGTCATTGAGACTGCCTTCTTGGCATTTAGAAAAAGCTGGTGGGAAGCAAACTAGAGCTGATCATGGTTGAAGTCATGCTATAAGCTGGTTTCCGCAGCAGCAGGGTTTTTGCCAGAATTGTATAAAATAGTATTGTTTGCATACATGTGAATAGAGGAGGATGAGCAGGCTGTGGGGAGATCATTGAGCAAAATGGAGAAGAGAAGGGGACCAAGCACCGAGCCCTGAGGGACACCAGTGTTGATGTGGAGGGGAGATGGAATCAAGGATTCTTATCGATTGGGTCCTGCTGATGAGGTAGTATTTAAACCATTTGGTGGCTGATGGAGCAAGGCCAGCTGAGGAGAAGGAATCAAGAAGCAGGGGATGGGAAACAGTATCAAAAGCTTTGGCTAGGTCAACAAAGATGGCCGGGGTGATCAGGCTATCATCCATCCTGAAAGGATGGAGTTAGTAAGCCTGAGGAGGGAGGTGGTTGTTGAGTGTTTCTTTCAGAAACCAGATTGGAAGGGGATGAAGAAGAAGGAATCGGAGAGGAAGGGTGATAGTTGAGAGAGAACTAAATGTTCTTGAAGTTTGGCAAGGGTAGGAAGGAGGGTAATGGAGTGATAGTTGTCAGGAGTGGATGTGTCACCACCCTTGGGGAGAGGAAGGACTACAATGTGTTTCCAGGATGAGGGTACTTGGGCAGAAATAAAGACGAGGTTAAGGATTAGGGATATAGGACAAGCAACTGCAGGAGCAGAAAGGTAGAGAAGTTTAGGATTGAGCTCATCTGGTGAGGAGTCTTTAGAGGGGTTGAGGGCTAGGAGAGCACTAAGAGCTTCATCAGGGGAAATAGTAGAAAAGGAAAAGGGGAAGGGGTAGGCACTGGCTGAGGTGAAGGGCTGAAGTTAGTAAGTGGCAAGGGGGAGATGCAATTTAGGAGAGATGTGGTGCACGAGGTGTAGTAGGCATTAAATTTATTGGCCACAGAGCCAGGGACAGAAACTAGGGAGTTATTTATTTTGAGAATTGGAGGAGGAGGGTGGGGGGGGAGAAGAGGACATGAACTACCCTCTAGAATTTAGATGAAGAGTTAATGTTAGTCAGGAATGAGGAGTTGAAATAATTGGACTTGGCCAGTCTAGTAGTTTTAGTACATGAATTGCATAGCATTCTGTACTTGGCATAGTCGTTTGGATGTTTAGTAGATTTGTGTTTTCTCCAGGCCCGGTCATGCTCTCTGAAGCAGGCCAGTAGTTTGGGGGTGATCCAGGGGAGGTGAAGCCCACAGACTCTGGTCCTTCTGAAAGGAGCAAAGGCATTCCAGGCGGTAATGAATTTATCCTTAAAAGAGACAAGAGCTTGGTCAGAAGAAATGGCAGAAGAGGGAGGTCCAGTCGGTGGATACAAGTGCAGAGCTGAGTGGGGTAATGTCTAAGGATTTAAAGGACTGGAGCTGTATGATTTTAGGGGGAGGTATGGGGCGATGGACCTTACGTACAATGAAAATGGGGTTGTGATCACTAAGGGCATCAGGGAGGAGACCAGATTTAATCATGCGGTGCGGGTGGGTTGTGAGTGCCCAGTCAAGCAGGGTGTGGTTTTGTGTTTTGGGATTAGGGAGCGTGGGCTCAAGTATAAGTTGAGTGAGGTTTAGAGCAGTGACATCATTGTGTAACTTGTTTAACTTGGTAGACAACCAATTTAGGTTCACATCACCCATTATGAACAGTTCACCAGATTGATAGAGGGAGGTGATGTTGGCTAACAGTTCAGTCATGACCGAGGGTTGAATGCCTGGGCAATAGATGCTAGCCACAAAGATTGGAACTGAGAAAGGAAGGATAATGCAGGTGACAAGGGCTTCATAGGTAGCTGGGACAGAGACGGATAGGGTGGTAGTAAACTGCAGTGAGGACAGGATACATGGCCACTCCCTCCAATGCACCTGATCGATCTTGTCTGGAGAGGGAATACCCAGGAATAGCAATGGCATTGTCAGGGATGCTTTTTTCAGCCATGTCTCGCAATAATTAGGATGACAGGGTGTGGAAATCATAAGAGTTTGTAGGAGGTCGATTTTAGGTAGCAGACTGTAGATGTTCAGGTGGAGGAGCTTCAGCCCATTAGGACGGGTTGTAGTGTAAGTGGGGTTTAGAGACATATTGTTTGGGTAATGAGCCAGGGTAGGAGAAGAAATAGGGCCAGGGTTGAGGTGGATGTTCCCTGATGAAAGAAGGAGGAGGGCAATGATGAAATAGTGAAGTTTAGGACTTTTGTAATTAGAGTAGGAAATATGGGGAGGGAGGGAAGAGGGAGGGAGGGAGAAAAGAAGACAAGGAAACGAAGAAAGACAAAGTGACTAAGAAGGGAAAACAGAGAGGCTGGGGGGTAGTAGGGAAAGTGGGGTTTGTTTACAAGAGGAGCTGTGGGGGTGATTGACAGGATGGAGGAGGTATCTGGAAGGGAAGCGGAGAGAGAAGTGTCAATAGGTGTAGAGGGGGAGAGTGGGATAAGGATAAGAACCAGGAAAGGTGTGAGCAGGAGGGAGATGAAAACCATTCTGAGTAGGGTAGTAGAGGCTTTGTACAGACTTACAGATTCAGATCACACCACTGAATGTTAGGACATAGATAATTTGCTTTAGGTATGAATGACCCAGGACTAGAAGTGTTAGGGGAGAGCAGTGGGAAGAGGAATGCAACCTACACATCCTGTTGCCCTCTAGTTGCTTTACTGTATAATCTGCAAATGGAAAAGCAGACATTCAGCCTTGAGTTCACAGAATGCTGTCCAGGCCGTACCTGCAAACAAGGGCTCAGAGAGTGTGGCAGAATGTTTCCCACTGTGGAGGCATGTAGACCCCCATTGGAGGTGCTGTTAGTCTTAAGATAGGATGCCTGAAGGAGAATGGACAAGCTGGGGTTAGATATAGCTCTGAAAGCAATGGGAGACTTCCTGCTTTACAAATCACAAAAAAGCTTTGTCACAAATAATGGTAGTTTAAATTGTGGGGCAGGACTCAGACAGCGAGCTAAGTGCCATCTGGGTCTGCAAAGAGGAGAAATAAAAGATGCTGAAATCAGGGGTGGATAGGATAAATTAACTGAAAGTGACTTTTCACAGAAATACCCAGTGTGGTAGCAGAGGCTCAGAACTGTTCAAGTTCTACCACAGAATTAGGAATACAGTCTAGCCCTCTAAAATACCAAGTTCAAACACATACGAGTACAGGTAAAATTACACTTTAAACTGAAGCAATTCAGCACTGAGTATTAAAACAGTCCAGAAATCAGAGGCAATACTAGATTAGGGGAAAGAAATGCTAAACTGGCTGATGGTAGTGACATAGTCCAGTCAGAAGGAATTTGAAAATGCCTGGCAGGATGAGAACCAAACAAGGAGCTCGTGGTCCACGGGTGACTAATAAGAGCTGTCCCAAGAGAAAGGCAATTGTCCTTAGAAAATTTACAGAGACAGCCATGCAGCCTTGAGTTCCTGAAATGGTGTCCAGGCAGTACATGCAAGCAAAGGCTCAGGGAGTGTGGTAGCAGGCTCATCTCACCGTGGAGGTGTGTAGATCCCTGTCGGAGGTGCTGTTAGCCCAAAGGGCTATGAGAGGATGCCTGAAGGAAAATGGACAAGCTGGGGTTAGATATAGCTCCAAAAACAATGGGAGGCTTTCTGCTTTACAAATTACAAAAAAGGTTTGTCACAAATAATGGGAGTTTAAATTGTAGGGCAGGACTCAAACAACAAGCTAGGTGCCATCTGGGTCTGCAAAGGGGAGAAACAGAAACCGCTGAAATCAGATTTCAGAAATCGGAAAGTAAAAGCAGCTGAGCAGCAAGTGAGTTGAATAAATACATTTTCAACCTTATTTTTACTGAAATTAAGCTGCCTCCTCAAAAATGTAATTTTTTGAGCTCTAGAGAGCTCATCATTCCTGGCTGCCTTACAATTTGCATATGGTCCAGCAATCTCTGTAAAAGGGGCTAACAATAAGAATGTGCACAACTCCTCTACCTTATACAAAAACATATTGAGCTCTACAGCTTATCATCCCTGTGTGGCTGCCTCAACCTTTACTCATCCAGACTTCAGTCTGCAGCAAAAGCTAAGGAAAATAAAGACTTGAACTCTTCCATTTGCTAGGGTCCTGTAAATCTGATGTGCTTGAGACCCTGTGTGACTGCCTGAATTTTGTTCAGTGAGACTCATAGTCCAACTGCAGCTGAGCAAATGTCTGCTGTGTTTTTATTTCTGGCCAGTATTATTACGTGTAGATAATTTATTTCTACATTGCTTTAAGGGTCAAAACAGGTGTGTGGATTAGGATGCTGAAGTCATCTTTTGTCCTGTATTGTGTGTAGATATTTTTCTGCAACTAAGTGAAAGTACTACAAATCATTGGCTCTTACAGTTTTTCCTTTGACTGGGTCCAGCTCTGTGATCTAGCTACAGGGGGTCTGTCACTGTTTAAGCAAGATAAGCAGTAATGGTTTAAGCACACCAGCTTGTAAACCAGGGATAAAGCTAACATTCAGAGCCAAATACTTTGCAATACTGTTCAAGTCACAGTACAGTCCCAGTGTTATTCCACCCAGGTACATATTTAGGGTTCATTTCAGATATTTATCTTGATGGGATAATTGAGCCATTGAGTAGAAAAAGGAAGAGTCAAATGAAAAAACTAATGGGCAGGGCTTGCATTAACATGAGTGAAATGGTGATCAGTACACTGACTCTTGCTGTCCTCAGGTAATGAATATATTGGGCCCTATGCACGATGCCAATGCTCCGTGTAAGCCTAGCACATTGGCATCACTACACCCAAAACCCGCTGAGCGGAGCCCGTGCAGCATGTACCATTGGTGCTCACAACATGATCTGCACCTGATCCCCTGGCCACACAGAGAGCCATGTGTTGGTGTTGGGCCTGGGGCATGGTGGCACTACACACCATTCCCCAAGGCATGTAGATCTGCCCATAGGGATGTGGAGGAGGGCACAGGTTATGGCAGCCTGGCCCCTCCCATAACCCACTGCATGCCCCCACAGACATGACCCACTGATTATGGTGTGATATGGTGATGAGCCGCTGTGCTGCCCCAGCCCAATAGGCTACTGTGGTGGTGCCAGGGTGGCAGAACTGACAATTGTCTGTAGTGCAGGGCACAGTGTCCAGTGCCAGTGGGCCACAGTCTAGCCATACACCTGGAAAAAAGGCAACACCCCACCAGAGACACAGCACCCTGGCCCCAAATGAGCATCCACCTGTAGCCCTGTCCACAGACCCCCCACCCCCTACACAGGAGCACCGCAGCCGCATGCCCACAAGTGATATCTGGCATGGGCTGGCACACACTTCAGACCTCCCTGCTGGCACATCCTCACACCCATTGCTGGTATGCATGCCCCCCAGCACTGACATCCCAGCCCCCTGTGCCTGCTGGCCCTTCCTGCTCCAGAGATGGCCAGCAGCACAGCCCTCCACTCACCACCATGACCACCGGTCATCTGATATATTTGGGTGCACATTGGCTGTGTGCCCCTGCATATGTCAGATGGCCAGCGGCTGTGGCAGTGAGTGGAAGGCTGTGCTGTTGGCCATCTCAGGAGCAGCACCAGCACACAGGTATGGGGGCCAAGGGGAGGATGTGTGGTGCCATGGGGAGGGGGAAACTGGCCGTCCAGCATGCCACTTGTGGAGACCATGTGCAATTGTGGTCACCAACAGGAGGGGTACCAAGATGGGGTTTGCACACTGCAGTCCGGGGCCTGGGGGGTGTTGGGATGCTGGTACGGGTAGTGGTCCTGCAGTGTGGCAGAAGGGTGGAGGCTGCCAGCCAATGGCCCAACACAGGGGCATGTGCACACGGGTCCAGGTGCCTTCAGTGGGTATTCATGCACCTGGACCTGCACCGATCCATGCAAGGGATCCACTTTCATTCCAGGACTGGCATCCTATTGCATGCCCACCTGGGACTGCATCTCTGCCCACCACCACCATGCAGAGTTCTGTGCACAGGAGGGTGGGGCCATGGACAGGTGCGCATCTGTAGTGCATAACCCGGGTGTGCACCTGTCCACAGGTGAAGACCTCCACGGGTGGGATACATGCCTCTGGTATGTCATTTCCACCTATTTGTGCATAGGGGTTATTATTAGTATACAGTTGTGAGCCACACAGATAGTAATTGTCTGACAGCCAGGAGTGGAATTGAGATGACAGATAACTTCTTGAGCTTTACAATTAATCACAAAATGAACCACAGTAACCCAGGGCTCCCATGGGCCTAGCAGCCCCTAGACCCTTAATAGCTGTCTGTCTGCAGGGTGAAATCATGCTTCAGTTCTGTACATGGGCACAGCAAAATGCTGACATTAGCCTGGCCTATGTCAAGACAGCAGGTGACAGCTGCAGCCAATGTACTGTATGTATCAGTAATACTACATTATCAGCATTTTGCTAAACTCACATACAGAATTGTGTATTCACCCTGCAGCCAGACACATCATCATTTTAGAGCAAGGGGGTGGAGTAGAGCTCTGATAAGAGTTATTTAGCTTCAAAATAAGCCAGGAAAAGCACCACAGAGCATCTAGAGCCCCTGGGCTTCTGGGTGCCTGTGAACTCCAGACCCCTGGCATTTTTTAATGAAAAACAGTCTATAAAAAAAGGAACACCACTTGAAAAAATCCTGGTAGGGGCCTATCAGCACCCAGACTCCTATTATCTGGCTGGTTGCAGGCTGAATAAATACTTCTGTTCTGTACCTGAGGATGAAAAATGCTAATATTCATGGCCTGACCTATGTCAAGCCAGCAGGTGACAGCTGCAGACAACAAATGTATCACTTGTACTACACTATCAGCATTTTGCTAACCTCATGTACAGAATACAAGTATGTATTCACCCTGCAGCCAGACAACTCATAAGTTTAGAGGAAGGAGGTGGAGGAGAGTTAAGATAGGAGTTATTTATCTTCAAAGGAAGCCAGAAAATGCACCACAGAGTATCTAGAACCCCATGGCTTCTGGGGGCCTGGCAGACCCCAGACCCTCGGCTTTTTTGAAGAAGTCACAGACTGCAGAAAAAGACCCCCTTGAAAAAATCCTGGCAATGACCCTGACCACCTCCCTCTTTCTGTTGGTGATACCCTCCCTATGCACTCCAGCATCCTGCTAGCTCTCCTGACTGCCTTGTCACATTGCCTAGCTACCTTTACGTCATCAGATATAACCCCCAAATCTGTTTCCTGTTTGTTGGTTGTCAATACTTCTCCCCCAATTTGCACTCTGCTCCTGGGTTTCTGTGCCCCAAGTGCATGATTTTGCACTTTTTTGCATTGAAGCCCAGTTGCCATACCCTTGACCACTCTCCTAACTTTTTCAGATTCCTCTCTCATTTTTTCCACCCCACTTGGAGTGTCTACCCTGTTGCAAATTTTTGTGTCATCTGCAAGTAGGCAGACATTTCCATCTAGCCACTCTGCAATGTTGCTAATAAAGACATTAAAGAGGACTGGTCCCAGTACAGATCCCTGTGGTACACCACTGGTCACCCTCCCTTTCTCAGAGTGAACTTCCTTTAACACCACACTCTGACTCCTTTCCCTTACCCAATTACTTACCCAGTTTACCACCTTTGGTCCCACTCCTAGGCTACCCAAGTTGTCTACAAATTTCCTATTTGGAATGGTGTTGAAGGCCTTGCTGAAATCTAGGTAGGACACATCCACCGGTCTTCCCTGATCTAATACCCTGGACACCTGGTCAAAGAAATCTATTAGATTTGATTGACAAGACCTCTTCCCTCTGAATCCATGCTATCTCAGGTCCTGTAAGTCACTGGATTCAAGACATTCCACTATCCTTTTCTTCAGTAGTGATTCCAATAATTTCCCCACCACTGAAGTCAGGCATATTGGCCTGTAGTGGCCAGCCTCCTCCCTACTCTGAATTCTGTGAAGTGGGACTACATCTACCCTCCTACAGTCCCCCAAAACTACTCCAGTCTCCAGTGAGGGGTTGAACAGGACTGTCAAAGGTGCAGCCAGCACCCCCCCTGAGCTCCCTTAGTATCCTTGGACAGACTCCATCTGGCCCCATTGCCCTATCAACATTCAGATTTGAAAGTTCCTTCAGGACTCTCTCCTCTGTAAATGGGCTAGCATTCACCTCCCTTCCTTCGATGCCCCTGTTAGTTTTCTGTGGTTCCTCTCCTTCCTCTTCTTCTGTGAACACAGAAAAAAAGTAATTGTTCAAGATATTGAGGCTTGCCAATAAAAGGACCGAGCAAAGAGGGGATGTTTGTTGGTTCTTTCACCATTTTGGTTTTACGGTATGGCCACAATGGCAACCAGGGGAGTGGGTGGGAGGGTTTGGCGGGTAGCCTGGGGGTTTGGGTGGCCATGCCAACCTCCTCACATGGTGGATTGAGGAGCAAAGCTATTGGTTTGGGCTACTGGGGCAGAAGACGAGTGCTGTGGGCACCATTGTAGGCCACTTGGGCTGCCAGCGGAAAATGGGAGGGCAAGATAAGGGCAGCAAAAAGGAAAAGAAAAACGAAGGCCCAACAAATGCGACAGTGGACCAAGCCCTCCAGCAGTGAGTGGGTCATGGTGCTGGCCTGCAGAGGGAGCAAAGGGCAAAGGCCAGGTGATGAGAAGGAGCATGGAGGACACTAGAACAGGGCCACAAGGCCCCCTAGTCAGAGGTGGCAATTATATTCATAGTAATGGTATTGGGGCATGATGGAGTTTATATGTATAATGTGGGAATTCATCAGCAGTAGTGCTGATATGGGCTAGAGTGGCCAAGAAGAAAAAAAAGCATTTCCCTGGATTACAGGCTTAGTTTTGAAACAGAGAGATGACTGGATATTACAGTTCCCTGGGCATGTTCTGCGGCAATGGAAGAATGGGGCATAGCAATGCAGCCACACAGTCGGGGTGTGCGTGTGGAGCATGTTCTTGTCACGCTACATGCATTGGGTTCCAATCACGTTGTGGCAGTCCATGAGCCAGAGACCCTTGACCCTGTGCCGAACCTTTGCCCCCTAGGTGCCATGCATCAGGCATGGGTGTACCACTATCGCGCTGTTCAGTGACAGTGTGATAGGGAATGGCAGTGCTGTATCGTGCAGCATCTGCACATGGCAGGACCACACTGCTGAGCACCATTTTGAATCCACCACACTGAAGAGATGGCACGGAGGCGAGCAGTAATGTGGATCAGGTTGAACTAGCCAACCTGGTGGCAATAGTTGAGCCCCATGCTGGGGCTTTCTATGGAGATGCACCCCTGGACAAGGCCAGGAGTGCGGTGGGGCAGGAGGTGACTGATGCTCTGGAGGAGGCCACCAGTATGAGGCGCATGGCAGAGAAGTGTCGCCACCGTTACGGGGACCTGAGGCACAGGGAACTGGACCTGCTTGCCTGCCTGGGGGCACGTGCCAGGAAGGGGCATGGTGCCATGGCCAGGTAGGTGCCACATCCATACACTATTATCGTCCATACAGGTATCACAGTTGCATGTGTCCGGCACATGGGGGAGGCCATCCAGTGTTGGCCGTGATGGTGGTATTGGGCTGTGGGGTGGATTGGTATGGCTCTGTGGGATTGCACACACATGAGGGCGGGGGAACTTTGCTACCAGATTGTACTGATGTTCCTCTCTCCATGTTTGCACCTTAGGGCCCAAAGAACACCGGCAGGCCAGGGAACGGAGGCACCGCCTGGAGGAGCAGCAGGGCAGGAGGGATAATGACAGTCAGCGGCGCGTGGACCAGCCTGATGATGGTGAGTGCCTTACTTCCATGATTACTATTGCATGCTGTATAACTGGGTGGGCAGCGGGGCATGGCCACCATCCACTGACACTACTGCCATGCACGCAACTTGTTACTGTCAGCACTGTCCAGTGGCACTGCATGTCTAGGAGTGCGTCAATGGTGGTCCATGTGTGCACCGGGCACATGGCTGTGGCACTGCCTTCACACTACATAGCCAAGTCACTGTACGGCCATAGTGGTGCTGTGCAGGACATGGACAGTGGGTGAGTGCAGTGGTCCACATGGCTGTGGCTGCCTGCATAGGCAGGTCTTGTGGACATGGTCACTGTGGGTGGTTGCACACCATCACAGGGGCATGGCACATGGCTGTATGCCATGCACAATGGGTAGGCTGCAGGGGGCTGGACAGTCACACTTATTGACTCTGCTCTCTCGTCCTAGGTGGACATTGACTCCAGGCACTGGAGAGGAGTGTTCAGGAGCTGCCCCAGGTGGCAAGAGCAACACTGTTACAGAGGATCCACCACCACGGGGTGAGGAGGAGGAGGAGCGGCAGACGCAGGCACCATGTGGAGGAGGACCGGGCCGCACATTAATGACTCCATGCGCCTACTACCACCTTCCCCCCTTTGACCCACCCTGACACCCCCTTCTTCCCTCTCCCATATGTTCACCCCTGCCCCTTACCTGCCCCCACCTGTTATGTGGCCCTTTCCCCCCTCTTGTAAATAGTTGTAAATAGGTTTTGTTGCTTCTTTTAAATATAAGCATTTTGTTATGACAACTGGGGTGGTCTCTGATTTGCAGTGGGCTACAGGTGCTCAGCTGCAGTGGTGTGCATGGCATCAGGGGTGGTGCATGCATGGGCATGGTGTGTGTGTGTGTGTGTGTGTGTGTGTGTGTGCGCAGAGGTGAACTGCCTATGGTGTGGGCAGGGGGATCAGTCACTGTCTGTGGTTTGTGTGTTGTACTCTGTGCACTGGATGCCTGTGTGCAGTGGTCCACGGGGCCTGCACTGTGTGCATGGCACCCCTGTCAGACTGTCCATGGCCTGTGCAGCTGACACCCTTGCAAGTCTGTAATATGCACAGTCTGCTGGCGTGTCAGTGGTGGCTGTCCTGCTGGATAACAACTGTACCCAGCACAATGCCAGGTTGCCTTCCATCACTAGTATGGTGCACTTCTGCCTCTGGTGGCACTGTGGCCTCCGCTGATGTTGTCCCCCCTCCATGCTGTCGCTTGTGTCTTGCAGGGGGTGTGCTCCAGTGTCTGTCACTTGTGCTCCAGCGGCATGCTGGTAGCATACAGCTTCATGGTGCCTGCGCAGGGTGGCTGGCACACCTGTGCAATGTAGGGGTGCTTGCTGTTTGTACACATCAGCCGTGGCCACATGCCAGTGACTTGGTTGACCCGCTACTGTGTCCCTGTGTTGGTGTGCCCTTGGGTATGGGTGGGTATTTTTCCATACACTGTGTTGCATCCTGTGTGGTGCATGCTTCCATGCTACACTGTGCGTGTCTGTGCTGGCTGTTGTGGCCAGTGCTGGGATGAAATGTGCCCTTGGGAGGGTGTGCAGGGTGTCACAGTGGGGGGGGTGGCATGCATAGGGTGTTCTGCACTGTTGGGCGCTACTCCTGGGAAGGGTGTATGGTGATTGTGGTGCAGGGTGTGCTCTGCATTGGTGGGATGGGGTGCCACAGGGTGGTCAGCCCTCCTTGTGTGCCAGTCATAGCTTGCCAGGGGGTTTGCTGGGGTACCATGGCCTGGCTGTGGGTTGGTTGCTGGTATCCATGGGCAGGTGGTTATTCCAGCTCTCCCCTGGTTGTGCAGAGCATGGGGTGTGGGGGACGATGTCTGTTCTACTGTGTGCACCTCTGCCCATCTGTGGCATGGGTGGTGGGCCCCTGCATCCCTGGATGTGCTGTTGCATTGATCCCCTGCTGCAGGGGGCATCCCTGGTTGTGCTATGCTGCATCTGGACTGCTCTGCTGAGCATCCCTTGTTGAGCTATGGTACATCAGATATGTTCAGCTTCACATCCCTAGTTGCGCTATGGCACAGGTGGTGTGATATTCAGTCGTCGGCCATCAGGGGCGTCATTTCAGCAAAATCATAGGGGTAGCAAGGTGGGGTGGGCATGATGTAGGTGGGGCCATGGTGTGGGTGGGGCCACGGTGTGGGCAGAGCCAGAGAGGGTGGCATTTGTCAATATGACATAGAGCTAGTTACCAAGTAATTTAAAACCGGGTATGAATTGGATAGTAAAGTCTGACTATAAATCTGAAATAGGTCATTACAAATGTTGATTTAAATTAAATAGCTAGTTTTCATCAAATTATGGAATCATCAGTATAGTGAAAGTCCCATTCCTCAACTGTACAAATATTAAGCAAGCAATAACACACGATGAGGTGTGGTTTATCGCCTGATAAGAGCACACCCAGGGGTGTACTAAGGCACGAGGCGCTTGTGCCGAGTGCCCATGCCACTGGGCTGTTTATCAGGTGATAAACCACACCTCGGAGTGTGTTATTGCGCTTATAAAATGGGCTGATAAGTAACTAGCTCATTATAAAAAAATTAAAAAATTAAAATTAGTAAAAAAGATGTAAAGTGAGATTTAAGAGTGAACCAGTAAAAAAATAGTCCCTCATTGGTCCAGATACAGAAAGAAAGGTACTGGTCAAATTATTTGTTTTTCTCTCCTGACAATGTATTTGTAACTGAGAGAGGATTTTAATTTTGTAGTCTCATCATACTGTATTGCTAAGTGACACTTACTGTGCTTACTAGTTTGGATCTCTTTAAATCCCTGTGACTTTTTTTTTTAACTGTTTTCACTGTGAGAGTACTGTTTTTTAACAGTCAGCTTGCACTTTCACTGATAGCTGCCCAACCTGCGGTTTCTGAATCTTGGTTGCTACTCTGGACTCCACCCCCATACTGAGGGTCAGAAGAACTGTGGCAGTGGCAGTAATACGGAGTATAGAGGATAATGGCTGGGGATCGGGTGATAACCATGCTGTAATTACCTCGAGTGGTTGCTAGGGCAACATGGTAAACCTCGAGAGCGCAGCTCGAGAGGTTTACTGTAGCCCTAGCAACCACGAGAGGTGATTTCAGCGTGGTTGTCACCCGATCCCCAGCCATCATCTTTTATAGTGTATGGTCAAAAAAAACACTGTTTGCATTCTATGTGTGAGAATTATGGAACTCTGGTGCATTCTTTTTTCTTATGCCACTGTTTGGAAGTTCTGAAGTGTGGTTAACAACTTTTAAAATTCTAAACAGTGCATAACAAAGCTGTGTGACTGCTGATTATGGTGGTTAATAGGCACTTACCATACATTATAATTCTTTTCTTTACTTTTCTGTGTTTTTTTTTATAAAGGAGATAGAGAGACACACAGTACAACGGAGCGATCGAGGGAGACTGGGAGCGAGCATGTCCCTCAGGAGCCTCCGTAAACAGCGTTTGAAGTGGTTTACGTTTGTCAAACGTCAAATTAGAGTCAGGTTTTCGAGGTAGCGCTCCTGTTTCTGGACCAAACTGCAGGTTACTTTTTTATATTATAGTGGTATCCTGTAGATGAAATGGAGTGTTTTTGTGGGAAATGGATGTTTTTATATTGGCCATTTGTTTGAAAGCACGTCATGCTAGCACGCGATGTGGTGATGAGCTCAGCAACTGTTTTGTGGCGGTGAGGCTACAATTTCCATGCGAAATTTGGAAAAACAGTTTAAAAAAACGTTTTGCTGTTGTTGTTGTATCATTACAGGTTTTGTTGTGTTGTGAAAGAAGCAGAGGTAGGCAGACTGGAGCTAGGTCACAGCGATGGGATGTCGCGCTGTGAGCTGTGCCAGGCTTTGTTTCTGTTTTCAGCAGGCACAGCTCACTGATCCTGTGCTGTTGTTGGGCTGGGGAATGAAGGGTAGTGCCGGTTGGTACAATACCAGGGATTAAGGACACGGCTAGGAGGGTGAAACAGCCAATCAGTGGCTTCGTTTTTTTTGCCCATTTTATAAACAATATTAATGCATGGGTAGCCCTTATTACCCATTGAAATCAAACAGATTACAACCTTGTAATCCCACTGTTGTGATGTCAGAACCTTATAAACCTATCTCTCTATGTCATAGCAGTGGGTTTACAAAATGGAATGCCAGTGTTATTCAGTATTCTACATACCCAGAATGTGATTGTTAGTCTCAGTACAGTATTCAAATAACATTCCAATTGTCACAGTTTATTGTCTAGCAATCACTATGTCTGACAGAGATTTTAACTCTTGTGCTATTTTGGCCCACTGTCATTCAGTCCATGTATCCTAATAAACTGTTTTCCTAAACAATCATGTGGGTGTAGTGCAGATTCATTAATAAGGTAAGGCTAAATTACTTATGTTGGGGGGGGGGACTTCTCATGTCGAGTCCCATACACTATAAATGACAATGCATGATGTACAGGTGATAACCAGGTGTATAATCCTCTCTATGGTTGCTAGGGCAATTGTAAACCTCTCAAGCTGTGCACTCTAGGTTTACTGATGCCCTAGACACCACCGAAGTGATTATACCATGGTTATCACCTGTACATCAGGCATTATCCTCTATATATTACCACACTGTCTGTGTCCAAAAAAATATTACCACACTGTTCATGTCAAATGACTGGTACTATACAAGCTAAGGCACACATTGCTAAAAATAAAGAACCGTCTCTATACCAATACCTTACAGTACATAAAAAATACACATCAAAACATGAGAGAAATTATACTGTTATGAAAGCATACTCTGAACCTTGAACCATGGAGAGAACTTTACTTCTTCTCTGTTAAAACAAGAGCTTAGTAAAAGAAATGATACAATGAAACCTGTAAAAGAAGTAATAAAAGGAAAACGAACTGATGAAAAAAAAAACACCAAAAACCTGTAGAGAAAAAAATAAAAGGAAAAAGAACCGATTAAAACTCACTGACCAAAAACCTGTGAAGAAAAAAGTAATAAAAGAAAAGATCCTAGTAAAATTGTACACCAAAAAACCTGTAAAGAAAAATTGTAATAAAAGGAAAAAGAACTGAGTCCCAGGGATTACATAAAAGAAAGTCTTCCAGACTTCCAATTACTGCAGCAAAGCAAATGAAAGTACTCTTTAACTCTCCAAACCAAGGCTACTACTACTCCCTCTTACAATAATGTAAAAGAGCATAAACTCCCTCCCAAACACCCATGAACGTGGTAAAGCAAAGTACATAGGCGTGTTATTACCTGCCTGGAGGCTGGAGGCACTGCTGGCACACTGGAGATTGGGATGGTAGGTGACTGGAAGTGCTGGGAAGCTGACTGGTGACTACTGGCACACTAGACTGCTGACTAGTCGGGGACACTGCTGGCAAACTGGACTGGTAGCTGACTGGAGACAAAACTGGCAAACTGTCTCTGGACTGGTAGCTAAGCTGACTGGAGGCACTGGCTGATGGCACACTGGACTGCTGGCTGGCTGACTGGTGACACTGCTGGCACACTGATATCTGACTAGAGACTCTGCTAGCACACTGAATTGCTGGCTGACTGAACTGGTATCTGAGTTGAGACTGCTCGCACACTGCTGGCTGACTGGAGACACTGCTAGCACACTGGACTGGTATCTGACTGGAGAAAAGGCTGGCAGACTGGACCTGCTGCTGACTGGAGGCACAAGTTGTAAGCTGGACTGGTATCTGACTGGAGACACTACTGGCAGACTGGACTGCTGGTTGGCTGACTGGTAACACTACTGGCATGCTGGACTGGTTGCTGACTGGAGGCACAAGTTGCAAACTGGACTTGTTGCTGAGCTGACTGGGACAGAACTGGCACACTGACTGCTGGCTGACTGGAGACACTACTGGCAGACTGGACTGCTGGTTGGCTGACTGGTGGTAACATTACTGGCACACTGGACTGGTTGCTGACTGAAGGCACAAGTTGCAAACTGGACTTGTTGCTGAGCTGAGTGGGACAGAACTGGCACACTGACTGCTGACTGACTGGGGACACTACTGGCAGACTGGACTGCTGGTTGACTGACTGGTGGTAACACTATTGGCACACTGGACTGGTTGCTGACTGGAGGCACAAGTTGCAAACTGGACTCATTGCTGAGCTGACTGGCTGGAGACACTACTGGCAGACTGGACTGCTGGTTGGCTGACTGGTTGCTGACTGGAGGCACAAGTTGCAAACTGGACTCGTTGCTGAGCTGACTGGCTGGAGACACTACTGACAGACTGGACTGCTGGTTGGCTGACTGGTTACTGACTGGAGGCACACGTTGCAAACTGGACTTGTTGCTTAGCTGACTGGCTGGAGACACTACTGGCAGACTGGACTGCTGGTTGGCTGACTGGTTGCTGACTGGAGGCACAAGTTGCAAACTGGACTCGTTGCTGAGCTGACTGGGACAGAACTGGCACACTGACTGCTGGTTGACTGGAGACACTACTGGCAGACTGGACTGCTGGTTGGCTGACTGGTGGTAACACTACTGGCACACTGGAATGGTTGCTGACCAGAGGCACAAGTTGCAAACTGGACTGCTGGTTGGCTGACTGTAGATAGTAATGTTACTTCAGTAATGGGTATCTTCTTGAACGCATCTGAGCAAATCTGTCTATTGCTACTGACAGGTCTAGCTGCTTCACCTCCAGTGGCTCACATGCCATCATCATTAAGTCACTGAGTTGTCTGTCACCGCAACTGTTTCTTAAGTAAGTTTTCACTCTTTTCATGCACGAGAAGAAACGTTCATTTGAAGCTGTGGTCACAGGAAGTGCCAGCACCAGGTTCAAAATCTCCAGGACTTCTGAAAATGCATTACAAAGGCATTGCAACTGTTGTCTGACACAATGAATACTTTGCATATTTTTGTTCTGTAGGTATGCCTTGCTGATTCCAGCTGTGACTCTAACACAATTGTGTCTATATTTGCTCCTGGGTAAGATTCTGCTAGGACCTTTAAAACAGAGTAATTCAGAAAACTGTCATCCTTTGGGTTGAGAGCAGCAACAGCTTTTAAGAGGTCCAGATTACTTGTGAAGCGTGAATCAAGTTCAGTGACAAACCTGTCAATGCAGGCCAGGTATATTTCCTGTTTAAGCCTATCACTGTTAGATCTTGCAGAAATGTCCTGAATTTCTATATTTGCAGTCCGTTTCCCCAAAGTGGATGAAACAAAAAATTCTGTCAGTTTTTGGCTCAACTGATGTTTGCACAGTGGCCTTCCTGTGTGCTGAGTGGCTTCTACATCATAATCAATGCCACAGTGATCAGCGGCTTGCTGTGCCTCCTTGTAAATCTTCTGCCACTGTGAATCATTACGTAGAGACAAGAGCTCACTTTTCGAAGACTGAACAAGATTACAAGCACTTGGCAAATCCAGATCTTTTCTCTGAAGTTCCTCAAACACCGATTGTATCTTCCTTAAAATTGTTTCTAGGCTGTACAGTGTTAATGCAAAGGTGAAGTTCTGAATTTTAAACAGATGACCTTTTGCTTCACTACTTGCCTCTTTGTCAGTGTTTTGTGACTGAATAGCATGAAGTGTTATAATAATGGACTCTAGACGCAACTGAAATTACTTGACACAGTTGTACCAGTAAAACCACCGTGTACCACACAGTCGTTCCAGTTCCAGAACATGTAGACCTTCTTCTTTCTGAGCTTTAACAAACAACTCATGTCTTGGTGAACTTTGAGAAATAAATACACATACAGCCTGTAAGATGCTGAAAAATTCTTTCACTTCTGATATATTATTAATTGTTTGCACCAAGACAAGATTCAGTCTGTGTGCATGACAGTGAATATAAACAGCTTGAGGAGCAATCTCTCTTATTTGTGCTTGTACTCCACTGAAGCACCCACTCATGACAGAGGCTCCATCATAGCACTGTGACACACAGTGCTTCCACTGCAGTCCAGCCTGACATACTGCCTGATTGATGGCACCAGCCAAACTACCAGCATCCAGTTTATCCATGTGGTAGCAGCCAAGTGGTTTTTCACAGATATTACCATCTCCGTCAACAAAACGGATTACAAAGCTGAGCTGCTCTTTGCGTGATAGATCCTTAGTTTCATCGACTAAAACAGAGAAATATTTTGTAACTTTACTTACAA
Organism: Neoceratodus forsteri; assembly: GCA_016271365.2. NCBI lineage: Eukaryota > Metazoa > Chordata > Ceratodontiformes > Ceratodontidae > Neoceratodus > Neoceratodus forsteri. The sequence continues at coordinate 1,314,488,738 of CM057450.1, read as the reverse complement.
TTTTCTCTCGTATTAATGTTGCAACTATGTTAATCAAATCATTTTGATACTCTGGAGAGATATAATGACCGTACCTCCTAGACATTTTTTCTTTTAATTTTGAGTCATGTGCAGATAATGTTTCCAGAAACTCAATAAAATTGCCTTTGTTATCGGAATTTGTCGACTCATCACCGCCTCTGAAGGCAAGACCTTGCCATCCTAGGTAACACACTGCATGCAGTAGTAATTCAACATGGCATCTGTTTTCTTCAGTTTCAATGTCCCTATTTTTTTCAAGCCATCTCGCAACTGACTGATGTCCTGATGAAGACTGTATATGGTTAAATTCACACCATGCTACAACAGATGCTTTGTGTTTCTCAGACTCGCTGTGCTTTCTGAAAGGCATGACCAATTTTTTCCATTTACAGAACAATATCAACAAAGGAATGTTTCCACATTCACGACCTCCACCTCCAGGTGCAGTCACGAGTGCTAGTAAAATGCCTGCATGTAAAACAGTATACAGCATCTCTCTGTACTGAATATTCTACCCCTTATGAGTTTTGTAATCACCATTAAATTTACGTGATGTTGTCACAGGAAACACACTCGCTGAACTGGAGCTTGGTGAGGTAGCAGATATGTCACTTGGCACAGTATCATGATCAACACACTCACCCACTGAAAATTAGTGGCCTTCACTAGATGGCAGTGATGTGCTTTCACATGTATCGGAGGATGTGTTTGCACATGCATCAGAGGGTGAGGGAGAAGCAACAAGTAATGGGCCTGTAGCAGCAGAACTAGGCTCTGAAACTATACTACTACTACTATCAGATTCATGCATATCAGCTGACAGAACACTATCTTCAGGTCTTGATTTCTTCACTGTATGTTCAGCATGTGCAGTGTCTGCTGGAATTCTTTTCTTAGCAAATAACTGAATCACCGATGGTTGCTTTGGATCACTGGATGCCTTCTTCTTAGACAGAGACATTTCAGTAATACTTATTTAGCAGCGAACTTCAAAGAAATTTCAATCAGTGAAGGCTACTAAAGAAGAAACTTAGCAATGTACAGCCTGCCAGCAGCTATGCCCAGTGATTAGCAAATCAGATATCAGTTTTGAAACCTGTGAAAAACAGTTATGAATTCAAATGTGCACACAGTCTAAAGAAATCACCAGTGTGCGTTATGAAATCTGCAAACAGTGATGACATCAGGGAGTTAAAAACATTAACATATACCTGGGTGTAAATTTTACATTTAACTGTACCTATGAACCTAAAAAAAAGGTCTATTATAATTCTGAATTTTAAAAGTAATCTTATAAATGCAAAAGGCCGTAAAACATTTCTGTTATAAAACAAAAGTGGGATGCATACAAGGACTGTAAATGTCAAAAATGTTACTTTTGAATCACCAGTTATGTTATGATTTGAAGCACTATTCTTTGGTGTGGGTATGTACAAATGTTGTGTGAGTACTGGTATGCATTAAAACATTTCTGAAGCGTATTTCCTCAAATGAGGACAGGTAAGTAAACTAGGCTGGTACAGACCATCTGAGCCCTGGCATGTCTTTAAAGCTGCTTCAGGACTCTTAAAACCTTAATGCTTCCAATTGGCCTTTTCAGATTAATTGTGGCCAGTTTGGGAGTACTTATTGTAACCAGTGGAGAAGGGGTTATGTTTAAAGATGTTGATGTAAGATGGTATCGGACTGGTCTGTGTGGTTTGTTTTTGACTTTCAAGTCCTTGTCAACTGTACAATGCCTTCAACCTCATGTGTTTTTAAATAAAATATCTATTTATATTTATACAATAGGGGTGAGTGGTCAAACCATTGGATAAATGCATATATTCTCACCACTGTAGATCTCCAGAGACATTGAATAAATACATTTATCTACAGTCACGATGTCACAGTAGATGGCATTTACCCACACAGTCGTGACCACGGCTCCAGATAAGGTGTGTATCAATCTTTTATACTCACCTCATTTTAGGAACTACTCTTCAGAAATCTTTTTAAATGAGTACCTGTACTCACCCAACATTTGTAAATACTCCTCCACACGCCAAAGAATAGTGCTTCATAACATAACTGGTGATTCAGAAGTAACAGTTTTTTGCCAGATTTACGCTGTATGTATCCCACTTTGTTTTACTCACTATGTTTTAAAATTGGTGAGTAAATTGCCAACATTATTTGGAGCATTGTTGGCACCTGAAATTCTTATCTAGGAAAAAAAAACAAAACATTTTTTTAAATAAATTTAGTCCTCAGTCCACTCTACCAAGACATTTGTACACATCAGTGTCTTATTAATAAATGGTCAGCACAGAGTGGTTACAAACTACCAGCATCCAATTTGTTTGAACGCAGCTCAGAACTGTAGTTTGTTTGGACCCACTGGGTTTTAAATAGTGCCTTTCATGTTATAATGTTGCTGACACTTTAAGCTCACAGGGAGATTGAGAGAGAGCACACAGAAAAAACAGCGAGAGACCACTAAGCAGAGGGAAGTTAACTTACTCGCTCAGGGTCAGACAGCAAGTGTCAGTTCCAGGATTCAAACCAGGGCTCAGGATCACATTTCTGTGCTCTAACCACTGGGCCACTGACTGTCATAAAGGTCATAAAGTGCATCAGTTTCTCAACCTCTTCACCAGTGAGATTTGTTTTTCTTCTTTTAGTGTTTTTTTTTGGGGGGGGGCACCAATGCTGCCTGCCTGCCTACAGCATCACTCTGAAGAAATTTCATTTTCAGAATATAGTTCATGTAATGTGATAAGAGTACATGAAGCACCATTAAGCTAATTCCTCAGTTTTATTAAATAAAATTATAACAATGGCCTGAGAAATGAAGCTTTCTGATTGGCTGTAAACATTCTAACAGCCTTATATTAATCTTTTATTATACAATGGCCACAAAAAAAATCACACAATCCTGCATTTTGATTGGCTGGCTGGCACCTTTTCAGCGTTGTAAATCCTCCAGTGTACCCACTGGAAAAGGTGCCAGCCACCAGTCAGCCGCAGCAGAAACCCTCTAAAAAAATCACCCAACTGCCAGAATCAAACAGTGGCAAACACACCACGATCCTACGCTTACTTCATAAGTGCTCACAGTACCAGTACTTAGCCGTCTAAAATTTGAACTTGATTTTTTAGAATCACCTCCACCTCAGTAGCCCTTCGTAACAGCAATTTTCCTGTGTCAGACAGACTGCCACATCGCTTCCAAAAAGACCCCAAACCCACATAAAACACTTAAAAAACAAAATATTCTTCAGTCTTGCAATAATTTTATGCACAGTAACCGGAAGCACGAGGTCACAGATGACAGCCCTTTAGAATTCCCGCTATAGGAAGACGCATGAAAAAAACAACAAATCAAACTGCAAATCTTAATGCTCACAGTAAAAAAAAAAAAACCAACAAAAAAAACACACATACAATTCAGTTCAGAGCGTCGACAAACGAGATAAAGAAAAACTAAGAGGGGGCATCACCACTACTCTGCCTAGCAACAAGGAACTATTTCACTAATACAATAACACAAATGATGATTAAAAAGAGAAACAAAAAGTATTTCTATATTTTTAGTCACCCCAAAATGTAAGCCATTGCATAATAGCAATATACCCCTCCAGGGAGTGGGTATACGGTGGATTTACCTCTTCTGGTGGGTTAAGTCTCGGCTGCGCCTCGTGACTGAACCACACCAGCCGTGGTAAATCCACCAGTATACCCACACCTTGGAGGGGTATATTGCTTTATTATACAATGTGGTAAATCGAATGAGCCAAATCCTGCAACCTGACTGGTTGGCTGGTACCTTTCCCAGCGTGGTAAATCCTCCAGTGTATCCATTGGAAAAAGTATCAGCCAATGTTATATCATGCCAATCCGGTCACTTTCATTTTGATCGAAACTGCAGCCATTTGTCCTGTTGCTGCTTCGCTAAAATACCGTAGTAAATATTACAAAAAATTACATCCTCCTTCCAACTGTACGGACTTCAGTTACTTACAAAATATCTAAAAAAATTAAAAATACATTTCCCATTGTATAATATAAATGTATCCTTCCAGGGTGTGGGTATACTGGAGGACTTAACACGACTGGTGTGGTTCAGTCACTCGGCTGCGCCTCGTGACCGAATCACACCAGCCCTGAAAATCCTCCAGTATACCCACCCTGGAAAATAGAATAGCAATTAACATTCTTGTACAACTTACCCATATATTGAACAAGGTTTAACACTGTTTAAAAAAAATGTCCCCGTGGTTAGAGAAGAGCACAAAAAAAACTTCAGGTTCAATTCCCACTACAACTCAACATCTAGCTTGGAGTGAACCCTTGAGCAGGTCAGTTGGCCTCCTTATGCTTTAAATCTCTCTCAGATGTAAAACTGGGCACAAATGAGTGGGGGACCCAAATGTTGTTAAGATGTTTCATAGCTGGACTACTATCCCGGCGTAGGCAGGCATACTCCATGGTGTACACTTGTATTGAAGGGGGGCAGTATATAGGCCCTGAACAGCTTCCCTAGTCCATGGACACAACACAGAACCAGCAGAACCTTTCTGTATGTTTATATGCCAGCACCAGAAGGATTGGCCACTGCTACTGACTTTGCAGCCCGGGGGGTATACAGTTTTACAGGGTCTGGGGCTGGGCTGGTATATTGGTGTCCCAAGGAACAATGCATGACATCTGCATATACCCAAGGCGGGGCAGCAACCAGTATCAGGGAGTACAAATGTCGTATTGATTGTGCCATACAGGGACACTCACACACACAGTCCTGGTGTACATATGTATATTGTCTGGCTACACCTACACCCTGCCTGGAGCAACATACTGTACCACAAAGAACTAAGAAGGTTCAGGTTGCGCTTGTGTGCAGCATCAGTTGCTTGGGCCCCCACATCATTCCACAGCTCAGTCCAAACAAACACAAGTGAGAAGAAAATGTCCTAGCCTGCCAGCAGGCAGCTACTTACCTTACCACCTTTGCTGGGCGATGCTGGCTGGCTGTCCTGATGGATGCTGTCCTCCAAAGTCTCCTCTACTACTGCAGCTTCTCCCCTCACTCGCTCCTCCGTGGCTCCACTCCAGCTCCAACAGAAGAAAAACACTGGCTTCTGCTCCGCTGTCACCTCACTTGCCTGGTGCCATGCTGAGTGTGCCACCGCCCGGACTGAAGACTGCGAGGACACAAAACTTACACGTCCGCCACGCCACCCGGAGAGTCTGGCCACTTAAGTTGTAGGCCTCAGCCTGCCTTAGCTGCCTAAACCAACCTCCTCCTCCTTCCCGACCTTAACAGCAACCCGTGGGTGCGAGATGATGGAGCCAGTGGCTATCAGATGCCTAAATCCTTTAGCACCCTCCCCCAGCTGTGTGCAAGTGTGGTGATCAGGCCTCAGGGCAAGGGCAAAGGATGGGGACTACTTCAGGTCAGGCCTCGCTCAACAATAAAAGAGGAGTTCCCCCATTCCGAATTGCTACTGAGCACTGCAGTTCACTTCTGAAAGCCAAAGCCCCTTCCCCCAATAGTAAGTCAGTGACTGTCTGACTGGCCGCCTTAGGCTCACTCAGCCTGCCTTATTAGCTGCCTAAAGTATAGACTCCTCCTCCCTTTGCTCCTTCCCGACCTTAAGGGCAACAACCCCTGACCCCACCTGGCAGCAACACCACCTGCACTGCAGAGTGCTCCAATGAGCAATGATTATGATCGTCGCCTGCCTCCTCCTCCTGACTCTTGCCTGGACTGCCCCACACCACTCACTCTAACTCTCCTCCCCAGGCTCCAGCGTCATCTGAGCATCACCTGCTGAGTCCTGACCCCTGCAGCTGCAGCAACACTGGAGTGCCTGGCTGGTGGCCTGGTGCTCTCCCGAGTCCCGGCTGGCACTGTCTCTGGCCTGGGGTCATACTCTTCTTGCACTGCATCCCACCTACCTACTCTGACTGCCCAGCAGGCCTGTGCCCGCTCTCTGCCGGACTGATGCCGGATGCTGGATGGATTGTGATTGCGGATCGCCCGATTCGCCCCGCACAGTCTCGGCTTCTGTTCTGTTGTTTGAAGTAACTTACTGCCTTACCTTACTAGCTGCAAACTGGCTCTTGGCTTACACTAACATGAAGTTGAACACCACCGACCACCTTCCGACCCAAACTACTGCCTGCCACGATGTAACCAGTGAAATCCCGCCAGCCGCTGGCCAATCCCCATGCACGCCATGATGCCTAAGCCCTCCCAGTCCCCTCCCAGCAGCCAATCACAGCAGCGCCACAGCACAAGTGGCACTTGCCAAGTGCAACCAACACCAATGATTTCGGGGGGAGGGACAAACTAAGCTGCAAACAGTCGGCACAGTGCCATCCGTCCCTGATCACATGATCACACTGCTTATTTGACTGTCAGGCTCCGAGTGACCAGTCCCAGCCTCAACAAGTGCATGTCCACCACGGGGCATGTTGTTGCCCTCGCCCACTCGCCAAGGTCCCTCCCATTCCCAAGCCAGGGCAGACAGCACAGCAGGCAGGCAGGGGTCACAAGCCCTGTCATAGGGGTCACATAATTTTCATAGGGGTCGTGAATGCGACCCCTGGCGACCCCTAAATGATGCCCCTGTCAGCCATAGGTGCATCTTGGCCTGCACAGTTTTTGAATATCACACTTCTTGCGCATGGGCGCAGTGGACTTGCGCTTGCTCCTGCTGTTGCGCTTTTTTGGGGCGCAGTTCGAATATCTGGGCCACTGTCTTTTGCCATTTTCCCTAGTCAGGATGATAATATACATTGTTAAATGGTCCAAATTTGTTTCTTGCAAATTGCATGGGCTAAAATATGTTTCTTTACACAATTCTTTAACTAGTGTGCCTGTTACTGTACCTGTGAGAGAAAAGTGAAACTGCGCAAGAAAGCCAACATGACAATTTGTCCATTTAATGATAGCAACAGACAACATTGGCTCAGATATATTTTCCCAAAATACCAAGTCTGAAATGTTTAGAGAAAAAAATAAGTACCATGTTACCAAAATATCATGCTTTCATTTTTTTGTAGACTCAGAATGCAGTTATAAAATTATGGCTCTCTACCAAGTGGTGCTTTATAAGCTTTTTCTGTTGTTAAGCTTCTGAACGTTGCAATTTCCAAACAAGTCTGGCAACTTTTAAGAAATGAAATTTGTTGAGTGAATGGGAACTCTGGTAAATTAAATATCACACAGTTCACAGTGGGTTTTTTTAGTCATTTTAATTTAAGATATTTAAAAAAGATATTTGGCATAGATATAATGCATTTTAATATTTGACATAGATACTTTACATTTTAAAATATTGTGTAATGAAGTAATCAAAAATCATCAAGTCTTTATTTAACCAGGCGTTCATCGTTGAGCAGAAGCTCATTTGCAAGATGGACCTGGGTGGAGCATGAACAATTGTATATACAGGTCAACACAGGTATTTACAAGGCAATACAGATAATACTCTTTACAGAGAGGAAGAAAAAGAAGTTCATACGTACATAGAATTATACAGATATTGTACAGATTACATGGTGTTTACATACATTGAAGTGTCTATAGGAAGATAAAGCAGGTTATCTAAGGTTGCAGGAGGAAGTAAGGAAGAAAAAATAAAATAAAAATATACACGGGTAGAGGTGAAGGTAGGGGAAGAGGGAGGAAGTAGGGGAGAAAGGCTAGGAGGGCAAGGTGCACAGAAAGGAGTTGGTAAAGCTGGATGTAGAGAAGGTGGATGGAGAAAGGAGTATGTGTGAGCCCGGGATTGAATGTTATAAAGTACGGGGCATGGTAGGATGTCACAACCCAGGGTAGTGAGCTCCTATCCAAGGTTGGGAAAGGAAGAATAAGGGGATGGACGGGCCTAGTGTTGATAAGACAGGGGGATAAGAGAAAGAACAATTAGGCTGGTGAGGAGCAAGCTGGGGGGGTCAGTACTTAAAATTGGGTCTAGGTGTGGCTATATACCAGTGCAGACACCGGTACTGGGTCTGAGTGGGTGAAGCAGTTACATACTCCTCTGATTGTATGGAAATAAAGCATCTTGACAAGATTTATACTGATTAGAGTGCTTAATTTGATGGTTTTTGTAGAACGTTCCATAAGGTAGGTAGTACGAAGCTTATGGCTGCCCTACTCAGCAGCTTTTGCTTTGGGTACTTTAATGTAATAGCTGAGTAACTTCTTAGCTGTATTTCCCAATTAACTCAGGGAAGACAGCAGGAGATATAGTAAGGCAGCTTATTAGAGTTGGCTCTATAGGTCCAGAGAGCGACGTTTCTGTGGCACCTGAACTTTAGTGATGTCCATCCCACTGCCGCATATAGGGTGCAGTGATGTGTGTCGAAGGGGAGTCCCGTTATAAACCTCAGTGGTAGAGTGGTAGAGTGTGTCCAGTTTAGCCATGTAAGAGTTGGGGCATTGACTGTAGAGGAAGTCAGCGTAATCAATCGATGATACGGAAAGGGATTGGACCAGTTGTTTCTTGGCATCTCTGGTGAGAAATTGGCTGATTCCAAAAAACAGTCCAAGCCTTTGACGAAGTTGTTTTAGCAAGTCCTCGATATGTTCAATGAAGGAGAGTCTTTGGTCTATCCAAACTCCCAGATACTTGAATTTTGTAACAAATTCTAGTTTTTCACCTAGAACTGTGGTAATTTGGGAACTGTCCCACTGGACACAGGGTTAGCTGTATGGATAAAAGGAGAGAGGACCATCACTTTAGTTTTTTTGGCATTAAGGAGTAGCTTTTTTCGGAGGAGTTGTCTTTGCAAAAGGTTGAATTCTGACTGTAGGTCAGCAGTGGTAGCAGAAAAGAATAGCTGTTGCCAATCAACAACAATTAGTATAAAGTTATGTTTTCTTTGTTTCCATGCCACAGTTTTTAGATGTTTGACCAACTGCATATATTCTATATGAATCTATTAACAAATACATATGTTACCTAACTTTATTTTTGTAGCCTATTTATTAACTTCCTTTTTTATCATTTTACCATTCATGTTTGTTTGCATTTAATACAGAAATGTTTTATGGTTTATTCAATAAAAATATTGTATAGACTGAAATATAAATTGGAAGTGCCGTTGTGGTATTATTCCTTATGTTCATGTCTGGGATGCTTTTGTCTTTTCAACTGCTTTCAAGTACCTGTAGTCAGAGCCTTTCAGAAGCTGTTAATTCCCAGAAAGATCAGGTCGCACTTGAGTCATGCATGGAGAAACACCTCACTTCTACTGTAACATTACTTCAGCAGGAACAAAGAGACCCTGCTGCAACTGAACAAAACAACTTTCATTTGTTTCTATTCAAAGTAAAACAGGTATGACGAGGTATGGAAGACCCATCTTATCCAGAGGAACTCTATGGCAAATACTGTATCAATTTCATGCAGTGTTCTGTAATTTAAAACCATTTGACTGGAGTTTGGATTCAGATTGGCTGATAGTGGAAACAAGATGTAAAATCTGAAAGTTATCTGTCTTATTTATTTTATTTTATGTTATTTTTTTTTTGATTGTGCATTTAGTAACTGAGTTTACTGTTGAGCAGAAACCTTGAGTTTGCAAGTGTGACCAGAGAAACAAAACATTCATAGCAAGCATAAATACAGTACATAAACCACAGAAATGATAAATCCATGTATGGCAAACATGACTGGTTGATTTTAAAGCAGTGGTATTGGTGGTTTAATTCAGGTAGTTTTCACAAATACTTAAAATATAACTGTGAGCTGAACTGCAACAAAGATAAAGTAAAAGAATTCCAAAACTCAGTGTCATTAAATGGAAAACGACAACTGGCCTTGTTCAGTCATTCTAAATGGTAGTTTAAGAGATTACCTTTCTATGTAATGAGTAGAAACTGGAAATGAAAATGAATGAAAATCATAAGAAAATTAATAAGTTGATTGTTAGGCATTTACATTTCATTGTAGCCTGAAATTAATGGTAATTTGTTTTAATAATCAGTATATTCATTTCTACCATTCTAAGTTCTTTAGATACCATGGTCTGACAGACAAACACAGTATTCGGGTTTGGCACATTCAGAGTAATACTATGCTGGCTTGTCTCTTCTAAATTTAGGACTTGGATGTTTAATAAGAGCTGGCACTATGGTGCAGAACTAGTGAAGAGGATGTGGCACTGTCACTGGCAATGCCCTTCAGATGAAACATTAGAGCAAGACCCTTCTGTTGATTTGGGGTGTTTTGGTGTAAGTTAAACATCTCATGGCACTATTCAAAAATAAAGGTGTATAACTCCCTGGGTCCAATTTTTAAAAGATTTTTGTTAAGGCAGAGAATGAGAGACAACATTGGAAAATGAGACCCAATTGTGCCTCAGGCAGTGTTCTTTCTTTCAATCAATATCAATTCAGATTATTAGCTAACGCTGCTGTTGTGGGGATGCAGCTGATGATGCACTGTAAGCACAGCAACTAACTAAATATTTTCATTGCACTAAATGTATTAAATTCACTGCCCTACAAAGTACTATGTAATAAAATATAGAGTTACAGATAGAGTTACACAGAATGTGACAGCAGATAAAGGCTGCTGGGACACCCAGTCCACCCAATTTCTTTTTACTTCCTAACTGCTATGATTTACTTGTGCCTGTTCCAGGCATTTTTGAACCCCACCACTGATTTTGCCCCCACTACCTCCTCTGGAAGGCTGCTCCATGTATCCACCACCCTTTCTGTGAAATAGTACTTCCTCACATCCCTCCAGAATTTACCCCCTCCAGCTTAATAGCATGCCCCCCTTGTTATAGGACACCTTTTTCTCTGAAAGATACTCCCCTCCAGTACCTTATTAACCCTCATGAGATATTTAAAGATTTCTATCATATTCACCCCCTCCCTCCTCTCGGGTGTGCATATTATGCTCCTTTAGCCTTTCCTAATAGGGCTTTTGTTGCAGATCCTGCACCATTCTGGTAGCCTACCTCTAGATCACCTTTAATCTGCCTATGTCCTTCCTGAGATGTGGTCTCCAGAACTGGACGAAGTACTCAAGGTGGGGTCTTACTATCAATCTATATAGGGGCAGAACCACCTCCCTCTTCTTGCTAGTGCTACCTTTTCAAATGTACCCCAGCATCCCTCTAGTCCTCCCTACTGCCTTAATGCACTGCCTGGATATGTTTAGGCCATCTGATATAATTACCCCAGGTCACTTTCCTGCTTGGTCTTTGTCAGTATCACTCTACCCATTTTGTACTCCACTCCCAGGTTTCTATGGCCCAGGTGCATTATTGTACATTTCTTTTGCATTAAAGCCCAACTGCCATACTCTTTACCACTTCTCCAGCTTTTCAAATCCCTGTACATCCTTCCCTCCCACCCACCCCCAGAGTAACCACTCCATTACAGACCTTGGTGTTATCCACAAAGGTCAGACCTTCCTTTCCAGTTCCTCTGCCATGTCACTTATAAAAACAATGAAGAGGATGGCCCCAAAACTGATCCCTGAGGTACACCACTGGTCACCATCCATTCCTCATAGCAAACTTAGTTTACCACTACCCTCTGTGTTCTATCCACTAACTAATTCATTACCCAGGTTACCACCTTATTGCCTACCCCCAAGAAACCAAACTTGCTTACCAATCTTATGTGGAATGGAGTCAAAAGCTGTGTTGAACTCTAGGAAGGCCACATCCACCACTCATTTTCATTTCATTTCATTTTGTATTTTATACTGAAAGGTCTGTGGGCTAAAAACCCATTTTCACAGATGTCCAGTTTAAACATATACAAACATAAAAGGACATTTTAACAAAATCTTAAACATATTTTAAAAGTTACAAGGTTGCTAGGACTAGGTAAGACACCTACAGACAGAGTTCATGAGCATATTCCTTCTAAGCGCTGTCTTAAAAATTGATATCTTTGAACAACATGTAAGAGTGCTTGGTATTTCATTTTTGAGTTTGGAAGCTAAGAAAGTCACAGAATTTTGGACAAACACAGTACGATAAAGTGGGATCTCAAAATAGTTTTTACATTGCAGTTGTGTGTGATCAGTTAAGGGAATTCTTGGAAACAAACTTGATATACTATTTGGAAGTATCCACAACTTAACCTTATGCAGAAAAATCAAGGACCTAAAGTTAAACCGCTCCACCAGTGATGGACATTTAAATAATTTGTACAAAAAACAATGATTCGTGGTTCTCGGCTGACCTGTAGCAAAACTCCTCCCTAATGTAGTTCCTTGGTCACCCAGTCAAAGCAATCTATCAGATTTGTTTGACATAAACCTCTGTCTGTGAAACCATGCTGCCTTTGATCCTGTAATCTACTGGATACAAGATATTCCACAATATTTTCCTTTAATAGGTTTTCCATTAACTTTCCCACCACCAATGTCAGGCTATCATGCTTATAATTGCCCGTGTCTTCCTTGCTGCCACTTCTGTGAAGTAGGACTGCATCTGCCCATCTCCAGTCCTCTGGGACAACTCTGGTCTCCAGTGATCTGTTAAAAAGGTCTGTCAGAGGTGTGGCTAGTATCCCTCTGAGCTTCTACAGTACCCTTGGATGTCCCCCAACTGGCCCCATGGCACTGTTTACCTTCAGGTTATCAACTGCTATCCAAACAGTCTCCACAGAAAACTGACTCATCTCCATTTCCCTCCCATAAAATCTCCTAGCACCTTTCTGTGGTCCCCCCTTCCCCTTCTACTGTGAACACTGAACAGAAATATTTGATCAAGATGTTTGCCTTTTCTTGATGCACCTCCATACAGTCATCCTCTCCCTCTTTAACCGTACACATTCCTTGCTTTGTCTTCCTTTTTTTGTTAACATACTTAAAAAGTAGCTTATCCCCTTTTGATAATCTCTGAGCTATTCATTCCTCAGTTTGCACCTTTGCTCTCCTTACTGCTTTGCTTGCCCCTCTCTCCTTTCCCTTATACATATCCCTATCCTACTCTCTCTCTCTCTGGGCCTCCTTAAACCTTTTGAATGTTACTCTTTTAGTCTTAACCTTTTCTGCTACCTCTTTCATGAACCATAGCAATCTCCTCTTTCTTTTACTTGTGCTTATTTGTTTAACACAGAGGTTTGTTGCTTTCACTATGCCCCTTTTTAGTTTGGCACCGTTTCCCTCCACCCCTCCCTGGTTGTCTTCCCCTGCCAGTTCATTCCAGAGGCATTCACCCATCTTAATAAAATCAGCCGTTCTGCAGCCTAACACCCTCACCTTTGTGTAGCTGGATCCTGCAGCTGTTCCTATGTTGAATGATTCAGTATGATGACCACTGGTCCCCAGATGGCTTCCCACCTTGAACTCTGCAACACTGTGTCTGTTAATAAGCACCAAGTCCATTATTGCCTCCTTATGAGTGGGTTCACTGACTAGTTGCTTGAGGAATGCCCCCTGCAGGGAGTCCAGAATGTCCCTGTTTCTTTTTCTTTTTTTTCAATTCAAAGTTTATTAGACATTTTGAATTACAGGAAGGAGATCCATGTTATACAGAAAGTTTACAAATCATACATTATGAAATCAGTGGATCTGTCCTTTCCCACCCCCATTCCCCATCCCCTCCCCAACTAACCCACACAGAGCACTTATCTATACAAAATCAAGTTAAGAGTGAGGTGACATCTGTAATCTCTTGGAGGGAATAAAGAGCTTGCAAGGGACCCCAGATCTTATTGAACTTCTTGAACCTATTATGTAGGCTGGCTATAGCCTTTTCTGTTCTGAGGTTTGCTAGAAGTTCTTGGAGCCATTCAGTGTATGAAATTTCTGCAGTGTCTTTCCACTGTCTCAGAACTAATTTTTTAACTGACATGGTGATTAAGGCTATGTAGTATCTCCGGTTTAACATGGGGTGGTGGAAAAATTCCCTAATAAACATATTTCTGCTGTAAATACATCAGCTAAACCTAGAAGTGGACCTGCACATTGTCTAATACTATTCCAGAGGGGGGCTACTTTTGGGCATGTCCAGAAAATATAAAGTAATTCACTATCATCCTGAAGGCATTGAGTGCAAGTTGAGGATGGAATCATACCCAGCTTAGCCATTTTTTGATGGGAATAATAGAGATTATGTAAAGTTTTGAATTGCATAAATTGAAGCCTGTCTTGTGTAATGAATTTATGACAGTTGTGCCAAAGGGAAGGCCAGATAATGTCTTGGTCAGGGAAAAGAGAAGACCAGTAGTGCGTCGGGCCGAAACTATCCGGGCAAATCCAATCATATATAACACTATATGTTTTAGATACTGCTTGAGGGAAGCCCACTAAAGGGCTTAGGTCTCTTTGAAAAGATAATTTCGGGATTGAAGTGGAGTGAGTCCAAACACTTTCACTAACAGGTGACATAATTGGAACACCTTAAAATATAGGATTTCAAGATATTGGCTTTGTCCAAGATTTCTGAAGAGGAAAGCCAAAACGAGTCTTCCTTAACAAAATATGTAAGGGAACAGTCTCCTAATTGGGGAATCCACCTCAACTGAAGAGGTTTGCCCTCAATTTTGAGATTAGGATTTCCCCACAAAGTTTGAGATCTGTTCCATGTATGCTTGTATTTAAAGAAGGTGCAGCATTGTGAATGGACCATGATAGACACTGCTATAGGGGAGAGTTTTTAAGGGAAGGGGAGAGAGCTGGTCATGGCATATAATAAGGCTGAAGGGGAGAGCCCTTGTGCCTTTATAAGAGTGGATTCAATTTTGAGCCAGGCTGGTAAGAAAGGCAAAGGGGCCAACGGATTTTCAACAGATAGCCATCTGAGATACTTGGCACATGGATGGCCCAGTAATACAGTCCAGTATGTGGCAGGCATAGCCCACCTTTCATTTCATGCACAGCTAGTTTGTGGTACGCTATCTGGGGTTTCTTACCGGCCCAGATAAAATCAGCAATTAAGTGGTGAATTTTCTTAAACCACACCAGGGGAGCCAAGTGTTCAGGAGGTTAAGTGAATAAAAAAGACAAGGAAAGACAGTCATCTTTATTATGCTACTCTTTCCCCAAATAGTGATGGGCAGTAGGGACCATCATTTAAGGTCCTGACTGACTGAGGCCACTAAGGGGTCCAGGTTTAATTTTATGAGTTTATTCGGTCTTCTAGTAAGTTCGATCCCCAGGTATCTCAGGGAATCTGATTTCCAGGTAAATCCCAAGGCAGAGATGGTGTGTTTCAAAACTTTGTAGTTGAGGGGAAATACCACAGTTTTCTCTACGTTTAATTTAAAGTTGGACATGTTACTAAAATCTTTAATAATTGCCAACATTGGTGGGATAAAGCTAGCTGGATGAGACACCTGGAGAAGCAGGTCATCTGCATAGGCCAAAACTTGAACTATTTGGTCCTGAATAGATATGCCTTGCACCTCCTGAGAATCTGTCAGCCTATATATAAGGGGCTCTAAATAGATATTAAAAAGGAGTGGGGATAGAAGACATCCTTACCTTGTTCCGGTTTGCAGAAGGAAAGGCTTAGATATAGCCCCATTACTGGTGATTCAAGCAGTCGGAGTTTTGCAAAGCGCACTGATCCATGTTTGAAACTCTGTAGGGAAGCCAAATGCATTCAGGGTGTGTATTAGATAGCTCCATCTGACTCTGTCAAAGGCCTTCTTGGTATCCAGGGAGACCAGAACTGACAGGAAATTGGCATCCCTGGATGCCAAGAAGACATGGGCCAGAGAACGTAGGCGATCTATTGAGGACCTACCCTCTCATGAAGCCTACCTGTTCTGGTCCTATAAGGTCAGGGAGAACATTGCTAATGAATTTTAGTCAGTATTTTGATATCTTGATTAAGGAGTGAGATTGGTCTGTAACTTGATACCAGATTTGGGGATTTACCCAGTTTGGGCAAAAGTACAATTAGGGCTTCAAACAGGGATTTATCAGACTCAAATCTGGAAAGGATATGTTGATAGAGCTGGAGAAGTATTGGGATTTGCTGTTGTGCAACAGTTTTATAAAAGTTAGGGGAAAAGCTATCTGGCCCCGGTGTTTTATCTGAGGGGAGATCTTAATTACTCTGGCTAATTCTGCAGAGGATAAAGAGGATGTCAATAGTATTTTCTGCCATTCCAAGAGTGAAGGCAAGTGGGATTCAGCTAAGTAGGAGTCTATCTGAGGTATAGAAGGGGGGGTTATCCATGGGACCATACAGTTTATTATAATAATCCCTGAACTCAGATACTATGTCTACTGGAGAGGTCTTTAAAACATCCCATCCTGAGAGCACATGGCTGCAATTAGCCTTGAAGACTCTTGCTGTTTGAGTCTGAGGGCAAGCGGTCGACCTGCTTTCTCTCTTTTATCTGAGTAGGAGGCTTTGGTCTTTAAAATAGTGAATTCTGCTTTTTCTCTCAGTAATTCTAAATATGAATCTTTTAATTTCACCAACTCCTGCCTGTACTGCTGAGTAGATTGAGAGCTATGCTTATTCTTTTTTTCCCAGATTTGGGATATAAGAGACTGAAGCTGTTCTTCTCGTTTTTTTTTTCATTTGGAAGCTAGTCCAATAAAAAGCCCTCTTAAATAAGCTTTCAATGCACACCACTCAACGTCTAATTTACCTGTACAGTTAGCATTAAGGGGAGACAAACTGAGTAATTTGCTCTGATATGTATTTGACAGTTCCTGAGTCTTTTAAGAGTTGATTGTTGAGCTTCCAATGCCCTCCTTTGATGGGGAGAGATGAAAAGGAAATCAGACAGGAGACTAGGGAGTGGTCAGAGGGTAGCCCTGGATGTATAGAGAAGTCCAACACCCCTGGAATAAGTGCTTGGGAGATAAGCAAGTAATAAGTTGAGAAGAGGATTTATGTACTGGGGAGGTGAAAGTGTATTCTCTTTCCAAGGGGTGAAGGACAAGCCAGATATCACAAAAACCTGAGTGATCTAGTAGTTTCTAGAACACTGTTTGTCCTGGGGAGAGCCTCATACAGAGATTTCCCAAGCGATTCATGTTTGGATCAAAGGTTAAATTTAAGTCTCCCTCAATAATAATCGGGATTGATAGGAAGGGTATCAGAACATTGAGGAACTGCATAATAAACTCAGGAGAGTCAGTAATAGGATCATACACACCCCCTAGTATAACCTCTGCTATATGTAATTTCCCTTTCACTAACATGTATCTACCCAGAGGATCAGCAACGGTTTGAACGGAAGAAAATGGAATGGACTTATTTATTAAGATCATGACACCATGGCTTTGTGTAGTGCCTTCAGCAGAAAAAAAATTGCCCTACTTGTTGTTTTCTTAATTTGACAGTTTCTGAATTAAGCAAATGGGATTCTTATATAAATATAATATCAGCCTTCAGAAGATTCAAGGATGTCCCTGTTTCTAACTGAAGCTGAAGCAGGATGGCTCCAATCTACATCCAGCAGACTGAAGTCCTCCACCAGCAATATCTTCCCCCTTTCTGCCATTTTGCTAATTGCTTCTAATATATCATTATCTAAGTTCTCCCCCATGTCAGAGGTGTGTAGATGACACCTGTCTGAATAGTGACTCCATTTCCCAACTCAAGGGTGACCCACAGCATCTCTGCCCCTGCCAGATCCCCTGGATTTCTGTTGCTTTTATGCTTTCCTTTACATAAAACACCACTACCCCTCCTGTACTTCCTACCCTGTCCCTTCTGAACATCATGTTAACTGGTATGACTATATTCCAATCATGGTCAGAGGCAGTATGGCGCACAGATTTAAGGCTCTGAGCTGCATATCTGGAGACCTGAATCTGAATCCCACAGGTCCCACTTGCATACTGTGTGATCCTGAGCAAGTCACTTAACTTCCTTATGCTCCCAGGTCGCACCTGTAAACAAACCTCAGCTTAGTGTGTCTCTCCTAGTTAAAAAAAAAAATAATTTAGATGGTTGTCAGTGCACCATGACTTTGTAATGGCCACAACATTCTGGTCTGCCTCCACAATGATGACCTCTAGGTCTGAGATCTCATTTCCTTGATTCTTAGGGTTAACACACATGGCATTCCAGATTTTGTTAGCTCTTTGCTTGTCACTTTCTTCTACTTCCTTTTGCTCCTCTTCTCCCTCTTATAATCTGACTGCTTAATTTCCTCCTTCCTCCTTTGCTAACCCCTACTTCCTTGATTAACTTGCTCAGCTGTTGGACTCTCACCCTCAGGACCTCTATACTCTCCATCTTTGCTGGGGGGCAGTTTCTGCTTCCCTTTTTTCTTCCACCACTCCCCAGCTAGTTTAAGCATTCATCTAAGAAACATTTAAACTGTTCACTGAGAACTGTGGTTCTCCTTCTGGATGGATGCAGGCCATCACCTCTGTATAGATGCTTATCCTCCCAGGTGGGCCCCCAGTCTCCAATGTAGCTGTACCCCTCCTCTCTGCACCAGTCCTTCAACAATGAGTTGAAAGTCTTGGTGCAGGGCTCCCTCTCTTTCCTCCTATTGTAGACAGGCAGTACCTTTCCAAAAGCTATAGAGCATGCTACCTGTGTAAGACTTCTTGCCAGCTCCTTAAACTCCCCCTACAGTGTTCCTTCCCTGTCTCTAGCAAGGTAATTTGTCCCCAAGTGCACAATGGCATCCAGCTTCTCTTACCTTCCTACTACCCTGCCATCCCATCCCTCCAGGCTGTGGTATTGTGTAGGCACCTGACCTCCCTCTCCACCCCCTATTCCCAACTCTGTCCCCCTGACAATTGAGTCCCCCACCAGAAGATGATTCCTCCTACTCTAGGATTTCTTTTTCTCCCTCCTTGGGGCCTTCATGTGGGAGGGCCTCCAGATCCTCCCTAGCCACTACCACAGGTGCCTCCTCTTGGCAGTTCTGCTCTGCCAAAGCAGCATGAGAATTCTGTAGTAGTACCAGTTGCAGATGAAGAATCTGTCTGTGACCTCCCTTTCAGCTTTCCAGATCCTACCAGTCCCTCCCTCCTTGACCCTACTGTGGTCCAGCCACTCCTCTTATTTGGTATCCTTTGAAATAACAGTGTCAGACTTTGTGGCCCCGGGGTGGGGGAAAGTCACCTGACTTTTAGTAAATGCAGCCTTGAGTCTATTAACCTACTCCTGACTCATAAGCAGTGCAGCCTTGAATCTAGAGACCTTCTCCACCAACCTAGAGAGATGCACGCAGATGGAGCAGCACCACATTCTCCAGACAGTCTCCCTGATGACTGCTGCCCCTCAACCATTGCACTGCACCACTTCCCACATTTCCTTTTCCTGTTTTCCTTGTGCTTCCTGCTGTTCTTACCCAGAACTCATAAGGCCAGCCTGGCCTTAGTACAGGTAACTTACTTATACAACTTACAATTTCACAGATACAGGTAGCTGTAACAACTTAAAAGTTATTTCCCTTTTTTTATTTGTCACTAAAATTTGTCCTAATACCTTAAACACTAAAAAACTTAAACGCTTAAAGACTTAAACATTCAAACACTTAGATCTTGACACTATTTTGGCCTACCTTTCCCATAAGTGACTGCAACAACAGGAGAAACCGGTACCTTACCTTAATCGCTGACAGAGTCCTCCACTTCCCCACTGCCTTTGCTGATGCTGGCCAATGCCTAAGATGCCAATCTTTTACCTTTTTCAATTCTTCAGTGTTCCACTCACTCACTGGAACACAAATGTGTGGGACACATTAGGAGTACTGTACTCCCTTTAAGCCACTCCAATAGACCCACCTCCAAACCACAGGTGCTGTCGATTGGAGCAGAGGGTTGAGGGGGACAAGTTTTAAACCAGGAAAACTTCCACATTTCTAAAGGGGTGCTGATGTATGGCTAGCTCAGCACCAGTCCCAAAATGCTGCCAAATGAAATTATTCATTATGGGTTTCTATGTATTTCATTTATATCCTTTTGGAGGTGTAGCATAATAATTAGTAAAACTTATAGATATTCTGCTGAACTGTGTATATTCCTATGTACTCAATGAGAATTGTTATTAATAAGTCAAGTTTGTCATGACTTCTAATAGTATTAGTCATAGTAATAATCTTTATTTAACCTGGTTGTAATTGTACTTTACAGTTTATTTACTTATGATATCCCAACTGTGATACAATATTTTAATTTATAGTGAGATACTCCTTCTACACTTTAGTCTAGATCTAAGAAATTCAAAGATGGGACTAGAAGCCCAGATAGCAGTAATAGCTATGGACAACAGTAAAGTATTCTTCCAGTACATAAATATTTTTAGCATAGTTTTTTTTTTCATTTAAAATTGTTTGCCAGGAAAACATACTGAGCAAAAAACTAATTTCAAACTGATACCCAGGAGCACAGGGAGGTTATGTGACTTACTTTTAGTCACACAGTATACAAGTGGTGAATGTAGGATTCAAACTCAGATCTTCTTGGTCTCTATGTTCAAAGCTCAGTGCTCTAACCTCTAGACTATACTGCTTCCCAAGTGGTATAATCTATACAATAATGCATGGGCTGATGTGTTTAATGAGATTTTACACACACCCAAGGTGTTGGATGCTACATAAACCCCGAGAGCAAAGCTCAAGGGGTTTATTTAAGCATCCAACACCAAGGGGTGTGTGTATAGTCTTGATAAACACACTATCTTGTGTTTTATTTTATATAATTGCTGGGGATAATTTTTTTGCCACAGTATCTAATTAAAATTAAAAAAAATCTCTGTGTGGTCTGGTCGGGTTCAGGTGCATTCCATGCTGTCAGAAAGGAATGTGGCAGAAGCAAAAGTGTCCTTTATGTTTTAGTATTTATAAAAAAAAGATTCATGCAATCAGCTGAAGTGCCCATTTATTTTTGTAAAGTTTTTTTTTAAATGAACTTACCACTGAGGGAGTGGCAGATCTGGTACTAAGGACTGGTGCGTAGTGAAAGAAGAGCTGCTGCTTAGGAATGTGCACTGCAAGGGAGACCGAGTGCATGTTTGCCGTTATAACCCAGACCCCCACAGAAAGCAGTAAAAAACTGTCCTGGCACCATTGTCCTGATGTGCCGGGGTTGTCAGAGTGCCAAAAAATGTTTTCAGCACTCTGACTGAGTGATAACGGTGATCGTCTTTAGGTGTTCGCTGTTATCACATAGACCCTATAAGTCAGGATTATAGTGGAGCAAAAGGAACACTTCGTAAGGCCACTTGCTGTAATCTTTTGTGAGTCACTGTGGCTGGTGTGGTACCAGAGGGTGTCCCATGATATGGGCAACTCAAATTGAGCAATTCAATAAGATAGACTCAATTTGAGTGCCTACAAAAATGGCAAAAGAGCAAAAACAGCATGTGTCTCTACCGTGACCCTCCCCTAGGCTTTGTGCAGTCTGGGAGGTAGTTATAAAAAGTTATGGGGGGTGGAGGGCACTGGTGGTGAAACCCCCCACATATCATATACTGCCGGAGGTGGGGTCATGGTTCTGATGATCGCCAAAGTTGTCGTGCTCTGTTTTTGTGTTAGACATTTTGTTTTCACCAACATGCTCCTCTCCATAATTGTTTTGCTAAAATCACACAGAACCATACCAGAGAACTTTAAGTTCTGAATTTTGCACCCATCTTCAAGAAGGAGGCAAGGTTGGGATTAAGCAACTGCAGGCCAATCAGCCTGACATTAGTGCTGTGCAAGGTCCTGGAAACCTTTATCATGGACAGAATAATGGAATACTTGATTTAAGCCAAGGTTCTTTTTGCCTCTCAGCATGGCTTTATAATGGAAAGAACATGCCAAACCAACCTGATCACTTTCTTTGAGGGGATTACTAGGGAGGTGGACAGCATAAAGGGTCATAGACATAGTCTGTCTGGCTGTCAGCAAATTCTTTGATGCTATGGTTATGACAAGCTTCTGGCAAAGTGCACCAGTTTTTTATACAAGAAGTGGTTTGTTAACTGGCTTGGGGCACAAAGCAGAGGGCTGTATTACATGGGCACTAAATGAAAGGTAGGGGAGAACTATGCAGCATCCTTCAGAGATCTGTACTAGTGCCACAGCTACTCAGATTTTCATCAACAGTCTGGAAGCTGGAGTCTACAACTGGCCATTTAAATACATTGATAACATTAAGATGATTGGGTTGGTGGACTCCCTTTAGGATGAGGACAAATTTCAGGAGGAAATGAGCAAGTCGGTTAAATTGGGAAAAATTCTGGAATTTCAGATTTAATGTATCTAAATGCAAGGTGCTACATAAGGGGAGGAAAAACAGAGGTAAAACCTACACACTTCACACTGTGTGACACTCCCCTTTATGCAGCTGAGGAGGAAAAGGACCTGGGAGTCAGAAAAATAGAAGTGCACCAGCAGACAGCCTCACAGTCTGTCAAGTCTGCCTAGTGTAAAGATACAGTCCCCTTATGTGTTCATGTCCATCTACCTCCTTCCCCTTACCTACCCCTGTACCTATTCTACCCCTTCTTGAAGCTCACCATGGTTTTTGCATTATCAAACATCTCTGAGAGTTTATTCCCCCCTTCCACCAGCCTTTCTGTAATATAAAATGTCCTAGAATCCCTTCTATATCCCCCTATACACTAATTTGCTGCCATTTCCAATAGTGCTCTTAATTATACTGGTCCAGAAGAGTTTCCTGCCAAATAATTACAATTCACACCAATATGTCCTTTGTCTTCAAATTATCCTTTATTTTTTATCCCACCACTTTTGATATTGTGCTCAACATTTCTTGACCTCAGTGCCACTTCATCTAGGCCCTTATCACAGTAGTCCTCTGCTAAATGCCACATAATATAGAGAATACTGGATGGGCAACTACACACAACCAATGTATTCTGCCACCAAGGGGTTCTGATTCCCTTTGACTTTGAGAGCAAAGCTGGAGAGGCCCATGGGAATCAGAACCCCAAGGTGGCAGAATACACTGGTTGTGCATAGAGTTGCACATCCAATATTTTTTATAGCATATAGTGCCCTTGAAAGTAATTTAAAAAATGCTGACCTGGCAAGGATTCAGGAAACCTGCTCCCCAACCCAGGGACCACCCAGGCCACCGCCACTACCTCAGAGTTTGCCAAGAAAGAGGAGTGGTTGGATCATGGTGGGCTCAGAGTGGGTGAGAGTGGTGGAAAAGAGGTGCATTCCTCCAGTTGTGCCTCTCCACAATTCATTTGCCACTGTGGTGAAGCATGGTTCCACTATGGAGGCACCTACAGTGGAGACCAAGGAGGATGCTGGGAACCTCCACAATGGAGACCCACAGGAGTGTGGCCCAGCACCCCACAGTGGAATGAAACAACTCCTGGTGGGGGACTCAATTGTTAGGGCGGTAGAACTGGGGGAGGGAGGGAGGGGAAAGGGAGGTAAGATGCCTGCCTGTCACCAAGGCTTGGAGGGACAGGAAATGAATCCTCAGGATTGTGGGAGCAGCAGCAAGGGGGAGGGAGCTGGATGTCATTATCCACCTAGGGATGAATGACCTGGCTGAGAATGGGATTGGAGCAGTGCAACAGGAGTTTGTGGAGTTGTGGAGTGGCCTTAGACAAGTAGCACACACAGTAACTTTCTCAGAAGTGCTACCTGTCTATGGCATGGATGAGGCTAGGGCACTCCACACCATGGGATTCAATGACTAGTTGAAAAGATGGTGCAGAGCAAAGGGATTTGGCTTCATTGGAAACTGGGGCTCCATCTGGAGGGATACAGGCCTATACAGGTGCGATGATCTGCATCTATCCTGGAGGGGAACCAGGATCCTAGGTGATAGATTTAAATACTTCAGTGGCAAGCATTTAAACTAGCCAAGGGGGAGGCACTGAAGAGGAGAAGAGAAATCCTAGCCCCCCAAAAAAATCAGAGTAATTAGTGAGGTAAACACCAAAATAGAGCAGTCGATAGGGAGAAGGGCAGGGGTAAATGGAGAAAAAGATAAAGGCAGTAGGGACAGGGATGGGACAAAAAGAAATAAAGCCATAAAAAAATGGAGGGTAATGAGAACCAATGCCTGTAGTCTAGGTAAGAAGCTCCCTGAAATGGTGGCCTTGATGGAAGAGGGATGCCTGGATATTGTGGCAGTCACAGAAACATGGTACACAAAGAACCATGACTGGGATGTCAACATACCAGGGTACACAATCTACAGGAGGGACAGGAAGGGAAGAAGAGGAGGAGGAGTAGCTCACTATGTAAGGGAAGGGATAAAAGCAACAGAACTAAAGGGTAAACAGGGAGGAAAGGAGGCACTGTGGGTCACCCTGGAGACTGGAAATGGCTCCACAATCTGCACAGGGGTTACATACAGACCCCCATCTCAGGGGGAGGAAATGGACAAGGAAATGATAGAAGGCATCCTTGGGATGGCAGAGAAAGGGGAGATATTGCTGATGGGGGACCTGAATATGCCAGATGTTGACTGGAGCACCTTTGCTGCAGCCACATCCAAGAGCAGGGCCATTCTTGATACCCTACAGGGGCATGCCTCAGACAGCTAGTTTTGGAACCCACTCGGGAGAGAGCAATCTTAGACGTGGTACTCTCAAATTGGGATGGAGAGAGGATCTCTGATCTTGAAGTGGGTAGCCATCTGGGAACAAGCAACCACCAAATAGTGTGGTTCATGATAAACTTAGCTGTAGAGTCAAGCCACACAAAAGTGAAGGTACTGAACTTCAGGAGGGCTGATTTTGACAAAATGGGAGAGTGCCTCAGAAAAAGCACTAGCAAACAGGCAAGAAGGTGGGGTGGAGCAACAATGGGGAAACATCAAAACCGCCATCATGGAGGCAACAAGTCTTTGTGTGAAGCAAATAAACAAATCAAAATGAAAGAAAAAAACACTATGGTTCTCAAAAGAAGTGGTGGGGAAGGTAAGGGAAAAAAGATAGCATTCAGGAAGTATAAGGAAACACAGAAGGAGCAGGGCAGAGAACTGTACCAGTTAATGCAGAAAGAAGCGTGCAAGGTGGTCAGAATAGCAAATGCCCAAACCGAGGAAAAGATAGCCAACTCAGTTAAGAAGGGGGATAAAACCTTTTATAGGTACATTAGGGAGCAAAGAAAGACTAAGGCAGGGATACTGAGGCTGAACAAAGAGGAAGGTGGTTGGGCAGAGAGCGACAGTGAAAAAGCAGGGCTACTGAATGAATACTTCTGCTCAGTATTCACAATGGAAAAGCAGGGGGAAATACCTAATCTGGTAAATAGAAGCACTCTGGATAGGGGGGTTGATATTAGTCCTATCACAGAAGAAAGGGTTCCAAAAGAACTCTTAAAACTGAAGGTGGATAAAGCAATGGGGCCTGATGGGATTCACCCCAGAATTTTAAAAGAACTAAGGGAAGAACTAGTAACACCAGTGGCTACCATTTTTAATAAATCATGGGAGGATGGGGTGGTACCTGAGGACTGGAGGGGGTGGATGTGATTCCCATTCACAAAAGTGGGAGCAAGACAGAGGCAGGAAACTACAGACCTACCAGTTTGACCTCAGTGGTAGGGAAAATGATGGAATCAATTCTGAAGGAAAGAATTGTTGAGTACCTAGAGGCCAGTGGGACACAGGATCCAAGGCAGCATGGATTCACAGTGAGAAGGTCATGTCAGACAAATCTAATTAATTTCTTTGACTAGGTGACCAAAGCAGTAGACCAGGGAGGGGCTGTGGACATGGCCTACCTAGACTTTAGCAAGGCATTTGACAAAGTCCTGCACAAAAAATTAATAAACAAATTAGCCAGCCTGGGAGTGGGTCCAAGGGTGGTAGCCTGGGTAAAACACTGGCTGGACAACAGAACACAGTGGGTAATAGTAAACGGAGTCCACACTGAAGAAAGGAGGGTTACTAGTGGGGTACTGCAGGGTTCAGTTCTGGGGCTGGTCCTTTTTAATGTCTTTATAAGTGACATTGCAGAGGGACTGGAAGGGAAAGTATGTCTCTTTGCAGATGACACAAAGATCTGCAACAGGACTGATACACAAGGTGGGGTGGAAAGGATGAAAAGGGACTTGGCAAGATTGGAGGAATGGTCAAATGTATGGCAGCTTAGATTCAATGCAAAGAAGTGCAAAGTAATGCACCTGGGAAACAAAAACCCAGGGGAAGAGTACACAATGGGGGTGAGATACTGACAACAACAAAAATGGAAAGGGACCTGGGGGTAGTCATATCAGATGACCTAAAGGTGGGCCAGCAATGTGAGAAGACAGCAAGGAGGGTTGGGAGATACTGGGATGCATAGGGACAGGCATCAGCAGTAGAAAACAGGAAGTTGTTGGCCCTCTGTACCAACAGTTGGTAAGACCACATCTAGAGTACTGTGTACAGTTCTGGAGACCCCATCTCCTCAAAGACATAGACAGGGTAGAGGCTGTCCAGAGGAAGGCAACCAAAATGATGCAGGGTCTGCATCAGAAGACATATGAAGAAAGACTAAAAGAACTAAAGATGTATAGCCTCGAGAAAAGGAGGGAGAGGGGGGACATGATAGAAACTTTCAAATTTATTTTATTTATTTATTTATTTAGTTTTTGTTGACTGGGTAAGTGCACTAGACAAATCCTGCCTATTTTCAGGCATGACCCGGGGAGGGGGATACAGATGAATGCCAACTGACCTTGAACCAGCTTAAGCTGTTGGTGGTATTTTTAGTGAATGGGAGAAATCTGGCCAGGACACTGGGGAAATGCCGCTACTCTTTGGCCAGTAGGGGAATCTTCTGGCCGTCTTATTTGCTGCTTGCCAAGATGGCGGATGCTAGCCAGTCAACAGGAGGTGGAGCTGTGGTGGAAGATACATCGATGGAGATGGCGGTTGCAATGGAGGTTAACCTGATTTTGGTTGTTTCTTCGAACTTTGATGGACTTAATCAAGAGGCAGCGGCTGTTGAGATTGTGAGTTATTCACTTGCTTTAAATATTGAAGAATCTATACCAGGCTTGTTACCTAACCAAAACACTGAAACAGAGGCCGGTGATACAGGACAACAGAAAATATTGAATGAGAATGTTATGTTACAAAAAGAGACAGAATTACACCTGCAGTTTGCTGCAGAAGAATGGTGGTTCTTTCAAAACCGAGCGCAGCCTGAAACCTAACTCCAAAACCTGCGGTCTGACAGCAGTGGTTCACCTGTCAGCAGCAGCCAGCTGAGTAACTCAGAAGTGCCAGTTGCTAGTACAGAGCCTCAGAGTTGGGTGGCGCAGGTAGAAGCCTCTGAAGAGGTAAATCAGCCGGGAACCTCCTACTGCAAGTACGTCAGGAATGGCTGAAACGGGCTCGGCCTAAGACGTGCAGAGGAGGTAGTGCTTACTGATTCTCAACAGTCTTTTTGGACGGTTCATTCGGCACTGAAAGCAGCTGGATGGGTTTTTGACTCAGCTTCAGGGAAATGGCTTTCTGATTCTTCTCCTATCATTATGCCTACAAAAAGGATTCAGCAAAAGACCAGGTTGCTGATCCAGTAGAGCAAGAAGCCTTAGAACTCCCGAAGGAGCTTACTCTTACACAAAATCCAGAGCTCTCCTTTTTAAATAGACAGTCAAATTCTTCCCCAAATCTTGAGGTGATTTCCTCAGATCCTTCTTCTTTGCCTCAGCAGCCCCTCAACTTAATAGATAAAACTGGGCCAAAATACTTTGCTTCTCTGTTCAAAACTCCTATATATCCTGCAAAATGGCATAATGCTGTATGTCTTACCTATTCTGGTGGTATGGACACCCCACCAGATAGGATTTTTGTTGCAAGGACTCTGTTGAAAGACTCAATGAAATTTATGGCTACAGAATTATATGCTTTAATTCATATTTCAGGGGAAACAACCTTCGATGTAAGCTTTAAGACAGCTCGAGGGTTAGAGCATTTTTTGGGTCAAATATAACCGACTAAAGAATTCTTCTTTATGGTCTCCTTTTATTATAACTCCTTTATCTAAACCAGCACACAAGGTTGTTATGATACTTTGTCAAAATGAAGGTGTAAGTGTACAAGACCTAATAGTGTGTTTGAAAACCCATTGTACTTTACTAGAAGATCCTGTTGCTATTCTAGATTCTGAAAATATTTGGACCTGGGGTTGGAAAGTGAAAGTTATGCTACACACTACAAATGAAGGTTCCACACATTTACCCAATTCTTTTTTTTTTAGGTCGGGATAGGGGAATTCTTTTTTATGCAGGACAGCCGAAAATGTGTTACAAATGTGGTTCACCGGAACATCTTAGTAATGCAATGTAATTTGGCAAGATGTATAATTTGTGGGGAATTTGGTCATTTTAGCTCAGCATGTTTGAATGAAAGCAAATGTAATTTATGTAGGGAATTGGGGCATACTCTCCAAAACTGTATTGTTGCTGCACATAATTCACCTGAACAAGCTGATTGAGCAAAACAGAGTTTGCTGATTGCTTTAGCGCAAAAGAAAGCTTGTAATCCAGGGTTTTCTTCCTCTGCTTCTCCTCGGTCTCTCAAGCGCCACCTTTGGAGAAGAGAATTTCGATAAGGTTAGCCCCCCCCATTACCTTACAAACAATACCAACCTCAGGATTAATAAAATATTTAAATCCAGCAGAAATCCAGGTGCCTTTACCACAGGCCCCCTCCTTACAGCTGAACTCTAATACCTTGGATATGCCCCCCAACACCTAAACAAAGACCTGGAAACAGAGTTACCAGACAATCAACTAGAGAAGCAGTTGAAAAACTAATGCCTCGGCAGCCCCCTGTTATTCCAACTTGCAACAGATTTGATATCTTATAGTCTGAGCATTCAGACATTGATTCTGATGCCTCCTATATAGATTCCTCAGTTCCAGAGGGTACCACTGATACAGAAGGGGTGTTTTTTTCTCGAGGACAGCAGAAACAGAAAGCGAGGGTTAAATTAAAACACTCGGATAAGCAGTGTCGGAAAAGTCTGCTTAAACAAACATAAATGACTGATCCATTTACATTTCATACAATTAATGTAAATAGTATTAAACAGATAAATAGACGACATATGATCTTCTCGATACTGGCTAATTTTCATTTGGGGTTCTATTTTCTGCAGGATACACGATTGCATACTCTGCATGAAATACAAATGGCCTTGAAGGATTGGTGTCTGGGACCTTCATTCTGGTCACTAAATACAGAACCCTGTGCTGGTCTAGGTATTCTTTTTAAATATCCAGATACGAAAGTTGTGAAACTTTTTGATTTATTTTCAGGACAAATTCTAATCCTAGATGTCCTCACCCAGGAGAAGCCATTTAGATTAATTAATCTATATGCTCCACAACAAAAAGCACAATGCTGTAAACTTATTCAGATACTGGAACCTTATTTACATACCTCACACACTATCATTTTTGCTGGAGATTTCAATTGTCCTTTGACTGCAAAACAGGGTAAACAATACTGTGACTCCAATTTGTTGTCTACTATCATCCACAAAGCACATTTAATAGACTCAGTCTATTATTTAAAAAAAAGGTTATTCCCACATTTCATAAAGGTGTGCTATTTTCTTGTATTGATTATCTTTTTATTTCATCTACTGTACCTCTACGACAGGCGGAAGTATTAGCTCTAGAGTTCACTGATCACCATATGATTTCAGTAACTATTGTACCAGTTACTGGACAGCGAAGAGGATCTGGGTTTTGGAAATTTAATTCTTCTTTGCTTTCACATCCTCAATGTTTTACTCAAATACATGACTTTATTCTAGCATGTAAATCTGTTTTGGTTTTTTTTTTGATAATCCAGTACTCTGGTGGGAAGATACTAAACAGGAGCTTATTAAGCTACGTAACAACTTGGGAAAGGGGTTTCACGGTCAGAATATTTATCTTATTTACAGAACCGAAGAGTACTACAACAATTATATTCAATTTCATATGAAACAGGTCAGAATTTAACCACTCAGATTTCCCAGATTACAGAAAATATGGTTCGATTTCATGATAACAGAGTGAAATCTCTGAGATTTCAACAACAATTTGGAACTCAAGGCAACTTAGCCACTGCTTGTCCTTATGAATATTGGCAATCCCAATTACATAAAAAATCTATCTCTGCTGTCTGAGGTACCGATGGAGTGGTATATCAAGATACAAAGGACATTAGTAGAATTGTGTCTGATTATGTTGCAGGCATGTTTCATCCTTTTGCAGCTTCTACATCAGGATTACAATCCTTTTCGATGGACTGTTCTATTCCTATATTAGAAAACACAGAAAATAACCTTTTGACATCTAAAATCTCAGTGGTAGAATTAAAAACAACATTATCCACTATGGCAGGGAAGAAATCACCAGGCCCTGATGGTATTACAACAGAACTTTTGAAATTTATAGGTAACCTGTGTCTGGAGGAATTGACTTCAGTGTTTAATGAAATTTTAATGTCAGAACTTGTCCCACTCTCTTTGAATACTGGTAGTTTAACTTTCATATATAAAAAAGATAAACTCAATTTGGATAATAGGCACCCTAATACACTTTTAAATTCAGATTTTAAACTACTTATGAAAATCCTAGTGAATAGACTTTCCCTTGCAGCTGATAAATTGATTTCTTCAGCACAAGTTTATGCTATCCCAGGATGGAAAATTCAATTGCAACTTTTTTTTCTATGAGAATTAGTGGAGCAGGGAAAAAGGGGAACTCTAGAGGGTTATCTCCTGTCCCTAGACCAGTCCAAAATATTTGATAGGGTAAATCATGAGGATTTTTGGACAGTTTTAACACACTATAATATTCCAGAAACCATGATTCGATGGTTAAAAAGCATGTATCATACAGCAACAGTCTGTCCAGTTATCCAAGGATGGAAGGATCCTCTTATTGCCTTGTAAAGGGGTGTGCAACAGGGATGCCCGCTCAGCCCCATTCTGTATGCTTTTTTTTAGATCCTCTTTTGTGGAAAATTAATGGTTCTCCTACAGTATTAAGTTTAGGATCCCAAGAACAGATTTTGCTGAATAAAATTATGGCTTATGCAGATGACATGACAGTTATGGTAAAAGATGCATCTTCGATGTATAGAAGTCTAGCTATTTGTGCAGAATTTGGGACATTTACAAGAGCCACTTTGAATCTTAATAAGTGTTCTGGCCAACATTTGCCATATAATTTAAATACTCAGGAATTCATTGCTGGCATTCATATAACTTCATATCCTTTGAAAATTTTAGGGATTTATTGGGGTAACATAGAATCGGATTACTTTAATTGGGAAAATACATTTGTATTAGGTCAAAGAAAAGTGGCCTCATGGAATAAATGGAAGTTTGGAAAGAAGAAACGGTTTTTTTTTATTAAATCTTGCTTAATTCCTGCTTTTTTTTATATTTGAGTTACGTTTTCCCTCCACCTAAATCCCTAGAAATTGGGCTTTTAGGGATATTTTTTCAGGCTTGTTGGGGAAGCCGTCTGGATCCCATAAAGCACAATATTTTATATCTTCCGATTAATCAGGGAGGCCTTAATATGACAAACCCGATTTTATTTTTTAGTAGTTTTTAATTTTTGAAAATGTTTGTCCTTTATTGTCAGAAGAATTATGTGGGTGGAATGTTATGTTATGGATAAACTGTAGGATCTGGCTTCAGTTATGGGAAGCACAAGCTTTGAAGTGTTTTAAGAAGTTGGCAATGATTCCAGAATATATACGAGATACCTTGCTGCATATTAAACAGTGGAATTTATTAACAATTCACGTTTTGAATTTATCAAGAAAACAGCTGTATTTTCACCTATTGGCAACAACTTGTCAGGTTGAGACTGTGTTTGGGAACTGCCCATTGCAGTATAGACCATCCTTGTTAAATTTTCTGACAAATAAACGTATACCCACCCATGTATGGGATTTTCATTGGCTGGCTTGTCATGGGAAAATAAATGTTAAATCCAATCAAAAACAAAAAGCACAACAAGACAGACTCTGCGTCCAGCCAGATTGTTTTCAACAGGAAGAAACGATGGAGCATCTGTTGTTTTCCTGTTCATTTATATCTGGGTTTTGGGCCTTTCTGGCACAGACATGGAGGGAGGATATTTTTTTAACTGTATCTTGGGACAATCTAATGCTTGGAATATTTGATAGTACATGGACTAGTAAATGGTATTATAATACTTTACAAATTGTGGTCACAGTTATTAAGTGGTAAATATGGTTGGCTAGATGTGCTTTTACTTTACAACAACAGGAAGGCTCATTACCTGACTTGTTACATAAAATAATACAGCAACTGAAAAACATCTATAAAGCCGAATACATTTTCTTGTCAAATACTCGACTGGTGGAACTATGGATTGGATTCCCTTGGACCACAGATTCAGATGTTCCAATAACTTAGACAACGTTACTAAGGAAATGGTGGTTTTACTGTATTATTTCTACATAATTCTTTCACTCTTTACTAAAGACTTAGTGGAAATAGTAAAGCCTTGAGAAATAGCAATGTGGGGACTGAGGGAATGAGGGAAAAAAGGGGGAGGAGGAAATAGGAGGGAATGGAAACAAGGAGGGAAAAACAACTGTTTGCTCATTTTGATTTGTCTTCGGGATATCTGGAATTGTGTATATTATAGATTTTTTCTCATATTAGCTGTATTTGATAAACAGGGGTTTCTAACTGTTCCCTACTCTTTAGTAGGGTGAGACAAGGGGGGTTACTATAGTCTCTGTGTGGTTTTGTATCCAGAGTAAGTTATTATTATGGATTTAGGTATTTTTTTATGTCTACTTATTGTTTTGGTTTTTTGTAGGTTAATGAAATTGACTTAGAATGTATCTTGAAAGATTTTTTTGTTACAATCAAAATAAAAATAAAAATTCCCCTACTCTTTTAGTGGGGTGGGGGAGGGGAGGGTTATAATGTTTTTTTCATGTTTTGGGGTTACTGTATTAAATAATACTTATTTATGTTCTTGATTTTTCCTTTTTCTTTATGATTAGGTATGATGTAATACTGAATTGTATATAATTTGTTATGCTTTTAGTAAAAAAATCCACTACTCTGTTGTCAGTAGGGGGAGCCTGCCACTATGGAGTCTGATGTTTTGGATGGTCAGTCTGCTGGTGTACCTGGAGGTGAGCAGGTCTCCCTGCCTTCAGGTCTAGCCTCGGAGACCTCAGCACTACTGCCTAGCTGTCAGAAAAAGGAGGAATTTATAATTGATTCACCTCTACTGATTTTCTGTGGTACTGAAGGTTTGTTTGGTCCTGATGCTGTATGGTTGGATAATATATTACAGCAAAATCAGCATTTTAAATGACTGGATAGAATGCAACCTGTTTGTAGCTTTTCTCACCAATTGCCTAATGCCTTGTTGGAAGAACAAAGTGAGATCATTGACTCAGACGTTCTCAGAGATGCTGCACACCTGATTCTGGCAGAATTAGTGAAGAGTGCTGTGGCAGAAACTCTACCGAGTGGTGGTGTGAGTCAGCAGCATGACGCTCCAACTTAAAAGGGCAGTGTTTTGACAGTAAGGCCCTTTGATATGCTGAATTTGACAACTGCGCTTCAGTTGGATGCTTCAGGGGATTTAGACTCCTTGTCTGAACTGCAGCATGACTCTATGAGTATATCTACTGATATTTCTAATGAACAATCGGAATTACAGCAAAAAAGTTCAGCCTTACATAAAGTCAGATTTGACATGGATCCTCCCCAGACTCTGGGCAAACAGCCAGTTACATCACTCGAGCATTTTCTGCTCAGTGCGGGTTGGAAGTGAGGAGACACTGGGGTCTGGGTTCCTGACCCGGTCCATAGCCCAATACCGGGCCAACCCCCGTTAAACTCTTCTGATACTGCTTTGCTTAATGAGGAATGACATAATACAGTTCCACAGCAGCCTGAAGCAGGAGAACAGATTTGGAGTACTGACCACATTGATACATCCCTCTCAGATTCAGATAGCATGGAGCAGAAGCATATGGAGTGGGGTGACTCTGTTCTTTCTTCTCCGCAACCTGTTGGCCCTCTTCCTGATCCCCTTCAACAAGCAAAAACTACCTGGGAGTCTTTTAGATGTAAAGACCCTTTTTCAGATGACCCCCTCCTTTGCAATGGAGAAATGCTGTGTGCCTAGAATATCAGGGGGGCTTAGCCTTAACACCTGACCGTCTCTATGTGGGGAAAAAATTGCTAAAGCAATCTATGGACTTTTTTTTCTAATGAGATTCATGCACTTATTCATGTATCTGGCTCAGCAATTTATGACATTAGCTTTGGTACCCCACAAAACTTGGATCATTTTTGGTCTAAATTAGATGTACTGAAATACACTGAATTATGGATGCCTTTTAAGGTTATCCCATTAAGTAAGCCTTCTATTAAATTAGTGACTGTGTTGTTTCATAATGAATCTGTTTCTGTGCATGATATTGTTTTCTGGCTACAAAAACATTGTGAAGTCATAGGGGTTCCCTCACCTATATTTGATGAAGAATGTATATGGAATGGTGAGTGGGTGTTTCGGGTTCATTTACGGAATAACAACCTTGGGCCTCTACATCTTCTGAATAGTATATTTCTGGGTTCTAAAAGAGGGCATTGTTTCTATCAGGGTCAACCTAGGGCATGTTTTAAATGTGGGACCCTTACGCATTTAGGCTCCATGTGTGATAGATTATGATGTCACCTGTGCCTTGAATATGGACATCATAGTTCAGAGTGTCAAGAGGATTTAAAGTATAACCTGTGTTATGAGTCTGGGCATACTTATAAATCCTGTCCCTGGGCTACTCATAATCGATCAGATAGGAAAAGTCGGGATAGTATCTTGTAAGAAGCACAGAAAAAAGAAATATTGAAAAAAAGGGCTCAGCAGAAGGAACCACCTCCCTCGGAACCTGGGCCAAATCCTCCTCCAACCCCCCTCCACCTCCACCAGGAGATAGTGTAGCAGATGGCCCATTAGGAGCTCAAGCAGGAGTTGTTTCAGAACAGGTTTTGCTGCCCAGAACAGATTCCACTTCTACTCCAATGATTCAGGAGGAAGCTCCTTTTGAAATGCCTCCCCCATGAGGCAAAAGTGTGGCTAAGAAAAGGAGTTTAAAACAATCTTAACCCAGACCTAAGGTGGCAAAAGGTTCATTAGATAAAGATGAGGGAATTTTGCTATCTAATAGACATGAGATCTTGAAACCTCAATCTCTAGATTCTGAACCAGGTGGGGATTCAGAAGCTTCTTCTTTAGCCCCTCCCTCTTCTGATACTGATGGGGAATCTCAGGAGCAGACCCCCGCTAGTGAGTGATGCCCCACGGTATAGAACCCGAGTTTGTAGAAGTACCAGAATCAAGAAGCCACCTTGATCTTTATAATATGTTTCTCTGATGTCTTCCTTCATTCCCAGGTTACGAATTGCAATCATAAATGTTAATAGTATTAAAAACCCTAAGAGACATCTGGTTGCCCTAACAAAGTTGAAAGAGCTAGATTGCAATATTTTTCTTTTACGGGATACCAGACTAAATACTATCTCTTTGATTAACTCTGCTCGTCAACTGTGGTGTTGGGGTCCGTCCTTTTTCTCCTATGGTATGGATGTGTGTGAGGGAGTGGGTATTCTCTTTAGGGTGGATGCTTTTCAGATTTCAAGATTGATTGAGGTGTTTGTGTGGAGAGCTCTTATAGTTGATTTTACATATGAGACCGCGGCCTGGAGATTGATTAATATTTATATCCCACTTACTAAGAAAGGGAGGATGGAGTTGTTTGGTTTGATTAAACCTTCTTTGTATACCACTAAATCTGTAATTTGGAGGGGATTTCAATTGTGTTGTCAATATAGGTGATAGAGGTGCTAAGATGACAAAGGTGTATAGTGACACTAACTATCTTCTTCAATTGTTAGCCCAAAGCCAGATGATAGATACTTACAGAATGATACATAAGACACGTGGTCAAACATATTTTCGTGGTTGCCTTTCCACTAGAATTGATTTTTTGTTTACCAAAGCTAATATTGGGATAGAAAATGCACAAGTACTTCCAATAGAAATTTCTGACCATGTTATTTTAATGATCACTTTGGGTACTGTTAATGGGCCACGGTATGGGAAAGGGTATTGGACGTTGAATACAGCTCTTTTGCTTGAAAAACATTTGCAGGCCCAAATACAGGAATTTCTTAGAGCACGCATGTCAATGGCAGGGTTGATGAAGAATAGAATAGAAGCAGCTGGTGGGAACTTACTAAAACAGGGCTGAGAAGTAAGTTTCAAAAATACTGTATTGCAAAGTGTCAGAGTCAGTATAGAAAGTATTTGAAATTACGTATGCAGTTGAATAAAATCTATTCAACTATTAATTTGTTACACATCTCTCTAACAGAGCAGGCTCTTAACATAAAAAAAGAGATGTTCCTGTTACAATATGATAGGGCCAAAACGTTGCTGCATGAACATAAAATTTGCACCCCAGGAAAAAGAGGTTTAGGAGACCCCTTGCAGATTAGTACTCAGAGAGCAAATGCTCGCTTTATGTCTGCTATCACCACTGACTTTGTTGAGATAGTTTCAGACGGCCCTGGTATTTTAGATGCAGTATCACATTATTTGAAGTCAATGTACACCTCTTCCCTATTATTTATTTATTTATTTATTAAATTTTGGTGACCGGGTAGGCCCACTGAGCCCCGAAGGTCCCTTTTTCAGGGGTGACTCGGGATAACAATACAAATTATAAGAATGAGAAAGGACATAAGGAACATTTGAGGCATTGTGAGTTACATCATGTGGTGGTTATGGTAAAGAAAAATAGTGGATACAGGCATGGTTACAAGCATGGTAAAAGAAAAGCAATGGAGACAGGCATGGCTTACAGGCATGGTAAAAGAAAAGCTGTGGATGCTGGCATGGGTACAGGCATGGTTATCATCATGACATGTAAGCAATTGGTAGTACTTTGCATATAGTTTATTCAGGGGTTACACATGGCCTCTGCTGTGCAGTCTGTATAAGGCAGGTACTAGGAAGGTTAAGCTAAGAGACGGGAGTTGGAGAGGAGGGGAGTACCTTAGGAGCTTTAAGTGCCATGACAGTGGCATACACTTGAGGTCAGCAGATGGGACTTAAGCCTGGTGTGGAAGTTCATGAATAAGGAGGAGGCCTGGACCTGGGGAGGGAGCTTGTTCAATTGGCAGGCTGCTTGGGAGGAAAAGGATCTTCCACCAGCATTTGTCCTTACCCTGGGGACTTCTAATAGCGTTCTATCTGAGGTCCTTAGGTTCCTTGGGTTGTGTTTGAGGGTCATGGTCCCAGCAATGCTTGGCAAAGCGTGGGGTTTGAAAAGATTGTAGGCCTGGACAAGCAAGGGGTGTTGGAGGCAGGCGACCAATGTGGGCCAATGAAGATTGGCCAAAGTGTCACAGTGGTGACATCTCAGGTGGTCTAAGGTCATGAAACAAGCTATTTTATTATATAGGGTTTGCATCCTAGTAATCTCTTGTTTAGCCATGCCCTGTATAATAGGAGTCTCAAAGGTCAGGTTGGATAGAAGGAGGCTGGTAGCTATGGAGAGCCTGGCTTCAGGGATGAGTTGATCCCTGAGTTGGTACAGGGTGCCAAGTTTCCGATGTAGGGTCCTGGTGACCTAGTCCATGTGTGCCTTGTATGTGATATTCTGATCCAACGTGAGGCCTAAGTATTTAAGGGAGGGGACTATGTTAATGGCTTTACCAGAGAGCGAGGTTAAGGAGAGGGATCAGGACCTGTCAAATCCCAGGGATCTTGGCCCGAATAGCATTGCCTTGGTCTTGTCAGCATTTAGTACCATTCTGTTCTTACATAGCCAAGTCTCTAGTGAAGTGAGATCCTTTTGGAGTAGAAGGCCTAGGGCAACCATGTCACACAGGGGTCAGAAGATGACAGTATCATCAGCACACTGCACAACAGAGCTCTCCCTGCAGTGGATGCGCAGGTCATTGGTAAACAAGGAAAACAGGAGGGGGCCTAGAATTGAGCCCTGAGGTACACCCTGGTTTAGGGGTTGTGGGTCAGACATGGTCCCTTTCCATGAAACCCTCTGTGCCCTGCCTGATAAGTAGCTCCCAAACCACTTCAGGGCATGATTGTCTAGGCCTATATTTTGCAGCTTCTGTAGCAGCAAGTTGTGGTCGATGAGGTCGAACACCTTGGATAAGTCTATAAAGTCTGCACCCGTAGGTATCCCTTTGTCCATTGCCCTGAGAACTTCATCCGTGAAGTTAATGAGGGCAGTGTCAGTACCATGGTTTATTCTAAATCCATGTTGGGAGGGGGCAAGGAGCTGATGAGCTTCCAGGTAGTCCCTGAGTTGATTGTAGATGACTCTTTCTTGCACCTTAGCAAATGAGCAGAGGAGGGCCAGACAAAAAAGATGCTTTCCCCCACTGTAGTACCTGCTATATCAGCTGATTTGTTATTGCATTTGACTGAGCCCATTTCGGAAAAGGAAATTGACAAAGCCGTTTCTAATCTTAAACTAAACACAGCACCTGGTATAGACAGTTTGCCTGCTGAATTTTATCACACATTTAGAGGATTAATGGTTCAAATATTAACTGTAGTATTTAATTGGGTTTTATTGACTTTGCAAGTAGATTTTCACTTTTGTACAGCTGTACAAATTATGGTTTACAAAAAAGGAGATAGAACTAGCCTAGATAATTGGAGATCCTGAAGTCTTTTAAATACAGACTATAAAATATTAATGAAACTCCTGCATTTTTGACTGTTGCCTTTGACCCCATACTTACTTTCATCTGCTCAAACTTGTACTATACCAGGACGTACAATACAGCCTCATTTATTATTGATTAGGGAACTAGTGAAACAGGGTAAAGAGGAACTTCTACAAGGGTTTATAATGGCCTTAGATCAAGAAAAGGCTTTTGATAAAGTCCCACATTCTTACATTTCTCTTGTTTTACAGTCCTGTGGTATATCTGAGCAATTTGTGCAGTGGATCACTACCTTGTAGTCTCATGCAAGTGCCATTCCTGTGATAAATGGGCATTTAGGAAAATATATAACAATTTCTAGGGGTATAAGACAGGGATGCCGCTTAAGTCCCCTTTTGTATGTGTTCTGTTTAGATCCTATGTTACATTTTATTTAGCAGGATCCTTTTGTGAAGGGACTAATACCATTGGGGGGGATTGGAAATTCCTGTTACTGCATATGCAGATGATATTTGTGTAGTGGTGGCAGATGAAAGGTCTGGCCTGAGGGTATTGACCTTATTAGATGACCTCACTAAATCTACAGGTGCCAGCCTGAATAAACAAAAAAGTATCATTTACCCTTTGGGAAGGTCATATTTAGGAAATGTAGACTGGCATGGTATCACAGTATCACATAACCCATTTCAGTATTTGGGTATCTGGTTCAGGAAAGAGGATAATAGCATGTTTAACTGGTCTAAAAAGTTGGAGGAGGCTGCTATTAAAGGGAATGTCTGGAAGTCATGGAATCAAGTGAAAAAAAAAGAAAGTTATGATGGTTAAAACATATTTGTTACCAATCTTTTTGTTTACAAAGGCAGTATATCCATTACTACGAACTTTGGAATCATGTCTGTTAGGATTGGTATTTCAGATCATGTGGGGTTATAGGTTAAACCCAATAAAGAGAAAGGTCTGGTATCTTCCTATAGGTAAAGGAGGTCTGAATTTGATGAACCCTGTTCTTTTTATTTTTACTATATTTTTCCATCATAATCAATTGGATATGTCTAAACCACAACTAGCAGTATGGCTCCCTTTTGCTGACCATTGGTTAAGACCTGTATTTTCAAAATGGAAAGAGCAGAAAATTTTGCATGCCCAAGTTAAAACACCTTGTGTATATTTTAGGCCTGTCCTGGGAAAATTGAAATTGTGGAAAGTGTCTTTGGATGTACTTAATTCTTCCTCAAGCAAAGTAATGTATAAGGCTCTTCAACAAGGTATGCCTGAGGTACCAGTGGTGTTCCAGGGTTTGGAGCCTAAATTTAGGATGCACGTGTTTGATACTCTGAGGGATCCTAGACTACTGCCTAGAATTTGTGACATTACCTGGTTGAATGCACATGGTCGTTTGAATGTTGAAGGCAATGCAAAACATAAAAAAAGTGAAGAAAGATTTTGTCCAAGACAGGGTGCGTAGAGACAGTTGAAACTATGCAACATTTTTTTCTTATCTGTCCTTTTGTACTAGAAGTATGGAGATTATTGGCTAGTAGATGGAATCAACCTCACTGGACATGTCTTACTTATTCTGAAATAGTGGGTGGTTTTAGTGTTTCAGATCTGGGGTTGCAAACTGACATGGTGAGACTTATATTATCATTAATCAAATTTATTCTCTGGTGAGTAAGGTGTAAATTTGTGTTACAGCAAGTCTATCAAGACCCAGACACCGTTATTCACAATATAGAAAATGCACTATATCAGCAATGTTATTTTGAACAACAACATATGACTGAAGCTGTATAGAAACTTCGTCGGTTGAATGTTCCTTTTATGAAGGATAAAATTGGATGATGTGTTACACAGCATATACAGTTTGTTTAATTATCGAACAATTGATTTTTGTACTTTTGACTTCTTAATTGGAATCTAAATGCTGTGTATTGCTGTAATTTTTGTTCAGTTCATTTTTGATAAAATTTTCCCCTACTCTTTTCGATAAGTGCCATGGGATCTTTAACATCCACCTGAACTACCACCAGAACAGGCAGATGGGACCTCGGTTTAGCATCTCATCCGAAAGACAGCACCTCAGAAGTGCAGCACCCCTCTCATGCTGCACTACAGTGTCAGTACTGGGATATTAACCCAAGTGCCAGATGTGGGAACTGAGCCCACAGCCCTCTGATCTCCCGGCCTCAAAGGTGAGCATGCTACCTACTAAGCTACTGACAATGCTACCTCAAATACCTCAAGGGAATCAACAAAGTCCAAGAGGGTAGCATCTTTCAGAAAAAGAGATGTGCAAAAACAAGGGGGCACAATTTGAAGATAGAGGGAGGACAGCTCAGAGGTAATGTGAGGAAGTATTTCTTCACAAAGAGGGTTGTGGATACATGGAACAGCCTTTCTGAGGAGGTCGTAGAGTCAAAAACTGTGGGGGGAATTCAAGAATGCATGGGACAGACATAAGGCAATTCTAGTGGGGAGTAGGAGGAAGTAGGCTGTTGGTTAACTAGGATCTGCAGCTTATCTGTTAGGTAGGGAAATGGGCAGACTAGGTGGGCCAAGTGGTCCTTATCTGCTGTCAAATTCTATGTTTCTATGTTAGATATTTTTTGTTATAGAAAAATAAATGTATGCTGCTGCTTTTTATTTCCATGTTTTAAGACTGCTTGCTAGGGTCAGTGGCATGGTTGTTAGGGAGCAGATGTCCCTATGTGTCTAGCTCTGGCTTTCATTGGTTGCCAGTTGCATGTGAGAGGGTTTTTTGAAAGAAAAAAACATAGCAGCCCTATTTCTCGCTAAGCGAGAGGATTTTCTGCAAGGAATCATGTTAGTTGTTGTAAGTAATTTAAAATATCTGGTTGATCCTGTGGTCTTTTTTTAGCACAAGTGTAAATATCTAGTTGATCCTGCATGTGTGTGTTCTGTTTGAGTCTCTGGCAGTTTTAGTGATTATGCCACCACTGCCATGAGTTATGTTGTTGATCCAGCCATTTCTGTTTCCACAGCTGTTTTATTTAACTGTGTGCTTGTGTGCTTTCTAAACTAGCTGAAATGTTGTTGGACCACAGTATGATATTATCACGTTCTATGACCTTTGAACTGTGGTACAATAGCATTTCAGCTAGGATGGATTTCTACCTATAGCAAGCCCTCACCATACACTATAATACTGTACATTAATACTCATAGTGCTTAATGTTCTCAAAGGCACCATAACTTATTATTCAGTATTTGCTTAGGGTTTCTTATGTATGTAAAGCAGCCCCTTCAAAAATATTGTTTTGCAAGTTATAAGTTGTTTCAATTCTATAAAACCTCTTGTACACATTTTTCCTAAACTGCAGTTGTGTACTTGCTTGCACTGTCTCCTATTGTTGTTTCTCATACTGTCTCCAATCTCTAACCCCAGCCACCTGTGGTAAGGCCTATTACCTTGTAATCAGTCAGTGGCAGCTTGTAGACAGAAATTAAGGGTTGTGCAGTGGGTTCAGGTCTTGCAGTTTAACAAGCTGACTTAACTCCATAGTGGTAGGTGATTCTAGCAGTTGCTCCTTGATTAAATGTCCTCCCAGCACTCATCAACTGCCAAAACCTTGCTTGGAGGTGGACTGAATTCCTGGAAGTGCCTGTGGTAGAGGTTCAGTGACTCCTTTCAGGGGACAGCTTTGCAGAATGGGACTGGATGGTTTACACTGAAGTTTATATGTGTTGCAGTATATCATCATTATATCACTCTATCTTTACTTCCCCTCTCCAATACACTCTCTCTTCACCTTATTGCTTTCTTACAGTTCTATTTCTATGTGACAGGTCAGTTCAAAGTCTTTATGCAAGCAATAATACCCAACAGAGTGAGCAGTATTGGGCAATACCAGACTGCCCAGGGGCGTAATGAGGCCCGACGCTGCAGGCGGAGGGCCTTATAGTCCCTGGAAGGTCCGGTATTGCCCATACCACACACCCTGGAGGGTATTATTGCACTTAGAAATTGAGCAGCCTGTGGCAGTCTTGTATGTGTTTTTACAAAATTAAAGAAAAAATGAAATATATAGTAAGGCTGACTTTTAAGTCTTTTGCTTGTCAAGTAGTTCCTTCCTTTGTATGCTATTCCATGTCTTGTTGCCACTCCCCCCAGAGCTCCATTCTGGTACTTGTCCCCACTTCCCCCCAACCCACTTCTTAAC
The DNA here is from genome assembly GCA_016271365.2 of Neoceratodus forsteri. Taxonomy (NCBI): domain Eukaryota; kingdom Metazoa; phylum Chordata; order Ceratodontiformes; family Ceratodontidae; genus Neoceratodus; species Neoceratodus forsteri. Next base: position 1,314,445,938 of record CM057450.1, on the reverse strand, counting down.
AGGACGCTGTGCTATGTTTTCATCACCAGCTTGTTAGACCTGCCACATAAACCAGAAAGTTGGAACGCAGCATCTTGATTGTGGAAATTAGAATTAGAGGTAATTTTATTAAGTTATTAGAAGGGGATTTATGTTTAGGAAAAAAAAACACAGATCTGTTGTTTTACTGGGATGGGTTATGTGAAGGAGGTGCCGTGAGTTTGTTGGATTCCACTGCCACATAAACCTGGAAGTGCAGAGGAACAGACACAGTGCGGCAGGGCAGCGCTGTAAATTTGTTTTTCCATTGTCCATTCTTGCAGACATGCCATGGAGAGGATCAGTATCGGGGATCTGTCCAGGGGGTCATGGAGTTACAGACATAAAGGTAAATGTCTGGTGATAGTTCAAGTATCAGGTTTGTCTGCTAGAACACAACACCGCAATCACAAAAATTTACTTCAGAAGTAGAAATTTTGTAAAGTCAGCAGAAGGGGAGTTATGTTAGAAAATCTCAGCTCTCTATGTGTTTTTCTGGAGCCATGTCTGTGAGGTGGCCAGTGTCTTGGTAGCAGAGATTGTGTATAAGGAAAAGCATGCGCTGCAGTTTTAAAAAAACACACTGCTGGCTATGGGGAGCTGATCGCACTGATGGCTTACGCTTACTTTTGAAATTTGTGGTTTTGTTGTCATTTTTTTTTATTGTGTGACAAGTGAGCAAGCGGAGGCTGGTGTGTGAATTAAGGAGTGTTGGTTGGGTAATATCGCTCGTTAAGTGAGAGAGAAAAATGGCGGCAGTTTTAAAATTGAATAGGGTACTTTCAGTCAATGGACAATCAGGGTGGGCACAAGGATTCTTGAATGGGCAAAGGGGCATTTAGGCTGGGGCTTTTTATTTGGTGGGCATCTATTGTCTCATAGATGCTCACCTAAATACGTGTCTCAGCCAGTCAGAAAAGATAATTGTCTTTGCCCATTTTCTAAAAAGGTATAATACTGTACTTGTTACCTGAATATATACAGTACATAATGCTCTATGGCCATTCTAAATCTGCATATATTCATTGGTTTTATAGTAGTTAATTGATTCATATAGATCAAATTATTTGATTCATCTGAAGCAATAAGCATACACAAATGAATTTATTTACTTTGGAAGATAACAGCAGAAGAAAAAAAAGCATGATCAAAAGTCCTGAGGGGCGAGACCACCTCTGCTGTGAGCTGCACACACTCCACCTTTTCTTCCTATTTTGTTCTTCAGAGGAGTGAGCTATTAGGTAAATTCTGCAGTCTGTGATTCCTAGTAGTATCAAGTATAACAGCAAGACTGGACATCTGAACCGACCGCATTCATGGCATCACTGCCCCTTTCTGCAATGCAGCATATAAACTGCAAAGGATCGCTAGTCTGGCCACTCTTTGCAGTGCAGAGATTTGGCTGGAGGGCTATACTTGGATCCTTATGGCACAGTGATAAGCATACAACATTAATTACACAAACTTGTATAGAATGTTTGACAGTATTAACATTAAGCCGCAGGCTAATATATTTTAAAAAATTGCTTGTGAGTGCAGGTGCAATTACAATACAGTATGTCAGAGATACTAGGGAAGAATTCCTTTGGTCAAGTAAAGCTGTTTTGTCATGTATACTTAAGTTTTATGTGAGTGGCAAAGAGAACTCTCAGAAATCATTTTACGTAAATTATTCAGTAACTAGACACTTTTTGGATCAAGGTATTTGTTGAAAGAATGTAGCAGGGAGGAGAGGTTCAGCTTCATTTTGGACTTTGGGCCAACCAGGAAGGATATGGGTCTATACAGAGGTGATGAACTGCATTCAGCTGGGAAGGAAAATTAATTCCTCAGTGGAAGGTTTAGATGTTACTTTAATGAACATTTAAACTAGCCTAGGGAAGAGGTGGTAATACACAGGGAGGCATAAACTTCCTCCCCCCCAGATTAAAGCAACAGGAAGAGAGGGCCCAAGGGGAAGAGACACCCTCAGGACACAACTTAAAGGAAGCAGAAGCATAGCAGTGGACAAGGGTGACTAGAACAGAAGAATAAAGGGAGGTGTAGAGGAGGCACAGCATGAAGAGGATAGTGAAGGGGTGGGGGAGAGAGGGAAGTTTCAAGTGGCAGGAAGGGGAGAAGGGGGTTGCAGGCAGAGTGGAAGCAAGGTGTGGAGAGCCATATGTGCCAATGCAAGGAGTCTTGGAAATAAAATTCCAGCCCAGAAGGCCATCATGGCGGAGGTAGACCTGGATCTTGTGGCCATTACTGAGTCATGCTGCACAGGGAGCCATGACTGGGACACGGCCATACCAGGCTACCCTCTGTTCAGGAAGGACTGGGAAGGAAGGAAGGAAGGAAGGAAGGAAGGAAGGAAGGAAGGAAGGAAGGAAGGAAGGAAGGAAGGAAGGAAGGAAGAAGGAAGGAAGGAGGGAGGAAGGGAAGGGAAGGATTGTGCCAGAAATGCAAGGTAACCTAGGAGTAAAGGATGGGTTGGAGGTGCTGTGGGTCACCTTGGAGAAAGGAACTGGAGCCACTCGTTGCACTAGGTGATATACAGACTGCAAGACAGGAGTAAGAATTGTAAAAGGCTGATGAAGGTCATCAGCACGATGACAGAAAAGGAGGAGATACTGCTGATGGGGGGCTTTAATCTGCTGGATGTAAATTGGAGCCTCCCAGCTTAGAAACAGGGTCATCCTAGACTTGCTGCAGATGGTGTTTCTCAGGCAATCAGTCAGATACCTCACTTCAAATGGGGCAATACTGAATCTGGTGTTCAGAAACTGGGACAATATTGCAGACATCAAGTTGTGATGCCACCTGGGAACCAGTGGTTACTGTACAGTGTTGTTTAATATAAGGATAGCGGCAGAGACAACCACACAAGGATGAAGGCTCTGGACTTCAGAAGGGCAGATTTTTAAAAAATAGGTGACTGCCTCAGAGATGACCGGGGGCTGGGTAAGGTGGAGGAAAAGTGGCCAAATTAAGGGTGGCATAGTGAAGGCAACAACCTTTGCACAAAAGAAGTGAGCATAAACTAGAAGAAAGAGATCACTATGGTTCAAGGTGGAAATATCTGTGAAGGTAAAGCTGAAAGTGTCAGATTTAGGATGTGCAAGGAGACACAGAGGGAAAAGGATAGGGAGATTTAGCAGGAAAAGCAAAGAGAAGTTAAACAATGAAAGACTGTGCACTTTGGAAACTTTGAGACTAAATAATTTATTGGTGAACATTGCAAAATAAAATGCCAAACAGCTACCTTTGCATATCACCTTGAAAGGCTTCTTTAGGGGCCAGGGCTGGACATTGAAAAACAAGTATTTGTACTCTGTGTAATGAAATGACATACACGTGTTAACTAAAAAAATCACAATGAGTGAACTAGTGCTACATAAAGTGACAGTGTTCATTGATTATGAAAATAATATATAATAAAAGACATACTATTAACCCTTTCAGGGCTGCAGACTAATATATCAGTCCAGAATTCCTATACATTTTAATTATGTCAGTAGCCTAAGGGCTAAAACATGAGCTGTTATGATTACCAAATAAAATTACTTTGTTTTCTTCTTATTTATTTTTTATTTATTCACATCAAGGAATCATTAAAAGCCTTGCTAGTCACAATAGACATTTGAAGTGGCAAGAGCAATCCATAGTCTTCAACTGCATTTTAAACTACTGTAATTTTGTGATCTTGGTCGGCATTTTGAGAAGGAGATTTGTAATGAAAAAAACATGAAATTGATACTTAGCTTAAATTGCCACAGATCTATTCATTAAACAAAAACTGTTTCGATTGCATATGGGGAGGTTAAAAAAAGAGACAGCTTGAAATTCATCATGCGCTACTTTGCAGATAAAGTTTTTTGAAAACCACACTTCAGGATTTTAAAAGATATTCAAAAACACTATTGGATCCAAATAATAGAACCCAGGCCAGGTAAAAAGAAAAAAAAAGAGGAATGTCCTGCTGTCATGCGGTTCTGGCGAAATTCAAAAAAAGTGGTTAGACCCAGTATTAATTAAAAAATCCTGATCATGTAGAAACATATAGAAACATAGACTTTGATGGCAGATAAGGACCACTGGGCCCTCCTAGTCTGCCTATTTCCCTACCCATTGGATAAGCTGAAGATCCTAGTCAACCAGCAGCCTACTTCCTCCTTACCCCCTCCTACCCCCTCACTATAATTGCCTTATGTTGGTCCAATGCATTCTTGAACTCCCCCACTGTTTTTGACCCCATGACCTCCTCAGAAAGGCTGTTTCATGTATCCACTGCCCTCTCCATGAAAAAATACTTCCCCACGTTGCTCCTGAGCCATCCCCCCTCTACCCTCAAATTGTGCCTCCTTCTTCTTGCACATCTCTGTTTCTAAATATAGGCTACCCTCTTGGACTTTGTTGATTCCCTTGACATACTTGAAGATTTCTGTCATGTCCCCCTCTCCCTTCTTTCCCTGAGGCTATACATATTAAGCTCTTTTAGTCTCTCTTTGTATGGCTTCTGGTGCAGACCTTACACCATTTTGATTGACCTCCTCTGGAACTAAGAATAGCATGAAACTTTACTAGGGGAGGGTTAAGTACCTATATTAAGTAACTATGAAAGCTATGTAATGCAGTTTATGTCAGAGACAAACTAATAAATTGATAGTTTTGATTCAAAATCTGAATGATAACATAGATTTTTGAGATGGCATGACCAATTAGAACTCTCAATTAGCCCTTTTCCAGTGCTTCCTATAACAATTTCAAAACAATGTGTTTTAAGTTCTACAGAATCAAATGTTACCCCCAAATTCTTGTGCAAACTAAAACAGCAAGATTTTCTAGCAGCTCTTTTGGAAATCAAGGCAAGATAGATAAGGCCATTTCAAGTTCCAAACAGCATTTTAAGTTATATGACAATCTTTTCAATGGTATCATTTTTCAGAACACTTATTATATCATATCTTTACAATAGTTTTATGATAAAACTTGAGCACAGAGTTTTACATGTTCATCATCTACTAATGCATAAGATATCGACAGTATTAAGCAATTCTTTTAAGAAAACACAAGTTGAAGGAGAAGCTGATAATCTTAAGTAGATGGACACAGAATAGCTAGGAAAGTGGGGACATTTGGAAAAGGGGTTGAACTCAGACTATAGAGGAGATCCATTCACATAACCACATCTAGGAAACCAAGCAGCCATGTAATTTATAACAAGCATTTGTCAATGCTGAATGTTTGCTTGCTGGTATTAGCATTGGAAATTCAGGAGTGAGACAGATGCAGAATAGGAATGGCAGTGAAGTACTGAACTTCACGTCAACCCCACCTCCATTTTGTAGAGACAGAAAGGCATTGGTGCAAGTGTTTGGGTCGACACCCATGATGGTCATGCCATGTCACCTTACCCTATTCTGCAGACACCGACACATGTTGAGGTGTGCCTTGGGGGGTTTTGGCTTTACAGTCACCCCATTCCATAAGGACATACACTGAAATGGGTGCAGCATAGGAGAACAGAGTGAAGTCTGTGGCCAAAGAGCCCAAGATACACCTTGATGCCGGTCAGTGGCTGGGGGGGGTGGGGGTGGGATGGCATGAGCAGTACAGTCGTCAATCCAAAGGCACATCCTGATGCCTGTCAGTCTGTACAGGGTGGGATGTTATGGTTAGAAACCCTAATGTCCCAGGCGTTTGTTGGTATTTGCACTACAGATTTTCAACATGGCCTTTTTGTGACCCCACCTCATGAAAGCATTTGAGACTTCTTCTCATGAAGAGTGGCAGTGTGATTTTGTCAATGTGTCTCAAACTTTGAGTTCCATGAGCAACCGTGCCATTCTGTGCCACATGTACGAAAACACAGGTTGGGCAGGATGTGAAGAATGACAGCTGTGCCATCCATAGGGAGGTGTGATGAGATGGCAATGTTGAAAATCTATAGTCGGAATATTAAAAATGCGTGCACTTCCAAGCATACGTGGAAACTGTGCAATGCATGCACATTACACAGTCATTTTATGGACTTTCATCACCAAAGTTTCAACATAAGCATTTTAGGAACTCAGCTCATGAAGAGTGTCACTGTGATTTTCTTAATGTGCCCCGAACACTGATTTCCCACAGTGACTGCGCTATTCTGCACCGGAAGTGTGAAAACACATTTCAGCCAGGATGTGAAAAATGACAGCTGTACAGTTCATAAGAAGGTGTAGAAAAATGGCAATGCTGAAAATCTGGAGTGAAAATATTTCAAATTTGCGAAGTCACGAGTGTGTAGCAACCACGCAATGCCGCTTGTAAAACAGTCATTTCTTGGATTTTTTCCACCAGATTTGCAACATAGACTTTTTGAGATCCCACCTCATGAACACTGGCACTGTTGTTTCATTAATCAGTCCCAAAAGGTGATTCCACGCAGTGACCATAAAATCACCTTTCGGGACCGAATAGCACCATGGCAGTGGTTGAATTCATGAGGAGGGATCCCAGTAACCCCATGTTGAAAGTTTGGTGCCAAAATTCCAAAAAATGCCTGAAATATGCACCAAAGTTGAAAAAACCCTATTTATGCCATTATACAGCTTACCTGCATTTCTTCAGTTTGCAGTCAGCTTTGAAGAGTGCAGACACGTTCCCGGTCCACCAAAGATCATCGTGCTGGGTTCCAAAGGTAAGTATGGGGTGCAGGGGTGTGGGGAGGCAGGGTGCACAGATGGTGGGTGCAGGTTGGGGGGCAGGGCCACCAGACTCAATGAGGGACCATTTTCTGATTTACAGGGGAAAAAAAAAACATTGCAGGATGTTTTTTGTCTTAACTGGGACTTTTGGCATGCTGGGGTGTGCTCCCAGCATGTCACCTGAGTGTTTTTGTTGGGGGTAGCTGTAGCCGATGGGGGATTGGGCACCCCATCAGGATATACTGGGGGGCAAGAGCTGACAGGGATTGGAAACCCCCCTCAGCACAAACCAATGTTTTTTTGGGGGGGACATTATGCCGACAGGGAGTGGGCTCCCGTTGGCAAATAAAACTGGGAAGGGGGGACCCAACCCGATGCGGATTGGGCACCCCATTGGCAAACAAACACTATTTTTGGGGGGCGCATGATGCTGAAGGGGGGATTGAGCACCCCCTAGGCAGTGGGGGCTCTGTAACATTCTTTGTGGACATGGCAGTGAGTTGCCACCATGTTCACAAACAATATTACAGTATGCAATGTTCTGCCCTGCAATGACGGGTCATTCCCTCATTGCAGTGGAATGGCTGAAGCTGCAATGATGAGGTGGCCCCTGCTGCGGTGAAAACGTAACAACTCAGTGGCACTTTTGGAAGCCAGTGTCATCAGTAAACTGTGCCTCCATTGGTATACCAGTGCCAAGCAACATAATGCAGTGCCTCCATTGGTTGCCACACTGCCACGCCTCCACAACCCACTTCTCTCCTAAGCTGCCACATAATGTTTCTTGTGCATGCACGTAAGCAAACATAAAAATTGCTTGTAATCTACTTGGTCATTAAGACTTCCTAGATGCAGTTTTGAAAATGACAATCCAACAAGTTTCCCTCTATAAGAGGGTTTTCAAACTGTCCCCACTTCAAACTGGTTGGGGGACATGTTCTAGAGCTCTAAACTTGAACTCCTGGGCTCTACAATTGTGAGCCTTCCCAAAGTGCAGATCTTAGGCATTGTTCTGATTGTAATTGATAAAGACTGTTATGTGCACTTGGATTCTGCACTTCAGGGGGTGTACCATGAGTTGCACATACATTAAACTACATTTGCACCAGCACACATAAATACAAAAATTGGTTTGAAAGTCTAGATAGAAGTTCAAGTAAAACTTCTCTCCTGTGAGTGGATTATGGAACTTTTCTCATGTCTCTACAAAGATGCAGATGTTCCAGAACCTGCACTTATTAAAGTCAACTCTCCTACTTTTATGTTAATTACGGGGTACAAAATAGTGACTGCTGGTTACCAAATTGCCAACACTTCTGCCTTTCCTAAAAGAGACTCTCACTGTTGGACCTACTTGGTGTCTAAGAATCTCATCTGCAGTGAATATTGTCCACTTGTATCTCATGTTCTTCCTAACCTCTGTGGCCCTAGAGTGATAGTGCATTACAAAAGTGATTGGTTGTCTCTCAATTTCAGTAAGCTGGGTTGGTTTCCTACAGAATAATGATGCTCCATTTGTTCCCTTGACCCTGTTCAGTGCTTTATTGACTGTTTCAAAGCTGTAACCCCTTTCTCAAAATCTTAGACTTGGTACCTTGCGAAATTTTACTTCACTGGTAAAGTTCTGGTGAAGATGTGAAATTCACCTCCATGAATAACTCTGTGAATTGCCCACTTTGCACCTTTGCATTGAGTTTCCCCAGGGGAAATGCAGTTTTTTCAGGCGCAGTCAGGTGAAGGTAAGGTGAATTTGCAACTTTGCCAGTGAATTTGCATAACTTCTCCTGAAAAAAAGTGACACTTCTTCAAAAAACTTTACAAAGTCAGCACTTCATACTTCATGACTGTGGCACACTTCGCAAATTATTTTGCAGAACAAAGTTTGCCAACTTTGCACATCTCTATCCTAAAGCCATTTTCTTTACTTACACCCTAAAGGTTGTTTCAGAAATGCAGTTTTGTTTCAGAAGCAGAAATTCCCCATATGGGATGCTGTCAATGAGGGGTTGCAGGTGTGAGCTATCATCTCTGTTGACACTGCTGCCTGCTGTAGGCTTCCAGTAGGAGGCAGTTTCAAAAAAGCCAATGTTGTTCTGAAATAGGTTAATATCTTGGAAATCTATGGACTCTGGGTCAATACAATGTGTGTGTGGTAGATTCCATTGGTTGTAAAGACAATTTACAAACTAAGATGTGGATTCTTGACCCCCACCCAGACACAGATGTAATTAGTTATATAATGATACAATCAGATAATGTGTCTAAAGTGGGGGATGGAGTCTGACATCACAACAGACTGCTCCCAGTGGGACATGAATAGGTTAGCATAGGATGGTGCTAGGGCCACCCCCATTGCTGCACCTCTGCACAGTGTCAAAATTGGGGTCCCTGTCCAGAAAGTGCCTTACTGCATTTACCCCCTACCATGTTTAGTATATATGCTGTATAGTAGTTAGTATTAGCACCTGATATATTTAGCATGATGACTCCAGTTGTACATATTAGTGCCTGATATAATTATCACTCAGTGCATACTGTTGGAGTACAGTTAGCATGACAGATTATATTAGCAGTTTGCTTATATTAGCGGTTCTTTGCTTTCAATTAATATAGCTAATATAAACAGAAAGCTAATATAATCCTCTATACAGTATGTAAAGATGTTACATCCACTGCTATCCAGCAGTACCCTGGGGCCCATTCAATACCCTCTAACTTTTGCATAGTATCAGTTCTCCCTCTCAGATGTGAGGGTGTCTTACAGGCTACCTGTTTCAGTAAAAAAGTCCACAGATCTGAAGGGACCCTCATTGAGTGACCCAATGCCAAAATAATGGGTCACCCAAGACAGTCATCCACAGACCTGTGGATCTTAGGGATGGTATAAAATGTCAGACAGACTGAAAAGTCTTGTCTCCAAAAAATGTGCTCTGACTCATTAATTCAACCATTTCCAGTGCTCCCTCTAACAATTCCAAATGGATGCATTTAAACAGTACACTGGGATCAAATGTCAGCTTTTTGTAGCACTGCCCATCAGACAGCTGATTTTTAATTTTGCAGATATATTTAGAAGTATCTTGTACCATCACAGCACCACCCTTGTCAGCAGATTTTATAGCCATGTGTCTCATATGTTTTAACTATCTGAGTGCTTGCCACTCATCTGCTGACGTGTTGTGGTGCAATGGTGGTAGTGACACATTTCTTAGTTTATTGATATCAGCATTTATGCGTTTTTCAAATTCTCTGACTGTGGAGTGTCTTGGTCTGCATGGACAAAATACACTTTTCTTTTTTTAAGGTAGTTTGTGTCTTTAAATTCAGATCTTCACCATCAGTACTTTCTGCTGGGAAATTGTCTGCAGCATCAATTAAAAAAATCAATATCCTCCCAATTTTCTGAAGCTGGTTCCATATTGGCACTCCACCTCAATTTAAATCAACCAATTGTCCCAGGTCAGCCAGACTATGAATATCAGAAATGGGCTGATCTGGATGAAGCTCCTCCACTAAGAATCATATGCTGGAAAGATTGCAACTGTTATGTTCCTTTTCAGAGTAAAAAGACCTTTAGCTTAGTTTTTCTCAGGGGCTTAAACAGGTCAACTTGGATGTAAAAAAATCAGGTTCAGCTGAGGACACAAAAGTCAACCCTTTCACAAATACTTCTAGGTGTCTAGAAGTGAGAGAGGTAGAGACAATATTTATTACCTGTACGTTTTCTACAGGTTCTGTACAATTCTCATCAGCTTTAGTTCCTCATCATCCTCCTTTTGCTTTTGTTTTTGGCTTTTTGTTGTAGTTTTCCTCTGTCAATTGACAGGGAGTGTTTTGATCTAAAAAAGGAAACTTGTTTATGTTCAGGTTCACTCTCTTTTTGTGTTTGATGACAACAGTATTTTTTTTTTGTATGGGGTTACAGCTCCTCGTGCTCCCCCTTGCTGCAGGATAAAAACTTCCTCTCCCATCCAAAGACTCCTAGTCCCTTATAATAACATTGATCTCATTCAGACTTGTTACATTTTCTTGACTCCACCTCCATTCCCAATTTACAGATTTTTTTCTATCAGGTATTTATCAAAATCTTTGAATTCCCTTGGGTTTTTGTGTGGTATTAGTTATTGCTGTGTCTCTTTGAGTTCAGTTTTGACTTTATCATAATTTCTGCTGTCCTGCTCTGTCAAAATCTGCACCAAATCCATGGAGCAGGTCTCGAGATTTCTCCCATTTCTCTGTCAAATCATAGGCTAGATTCCCTGAGAATGATGACTTGATAACTCTGAGTCATCTTGGCACTCTTCCCACTTCTAGGTAATGTTCTATTGTAATTTTGTCAAACCAGATATTTACTTCATGCAAGTTCAGTTTTTCTAATTCAAAGAGCAGCTCTCTCACCTCAGGGCTATGTGCACTGGTTGTTAATGTTGCAGTGAAAAGCTGGTACTTGATATCTCGCATTCGAGCACTCCTGTCAGCATTTCTTAGAATGAAAGCACCTTCTTCTCATTCATCTGTCGTATCTTACTGAGTCTCATTCTTCTTCTCATTTATCTGTTGTATCTTTCTGAGTCTCATTCTCTGAATCACTGCTGGACTGTCTACTAGTGGTCATTTGTCACCTGGTCCTCTGGCTCCATTTGGGATTTTGGAGATTCTCCATGGAGTAAATGGAGAATATTGTACCAGCTGCTCTCTCAAACAGTTAAAGAACAGAACAGAGAGGGAGAATGAATGCACTCCTTACTCCAAAAGGTGTTATTGTTCTGTAGAGTACACATTAAACAACGAAAGACAGTGCACACATCAGATACTTTGCAACTAAATAATTTATTGGTGCACAGTGCAAAATGAAATGCTGAACAGCTACCTTTATGTATCTCCCCAAAAGGTTTCTCAAGGGAGTGGTCTGGATTGTGAAACACAAGTATTTGTACTCCATGTAATCAAATGACATATTGATGTTAACCATATAAATCACAAGTGAAACCGTGCTACATAAAATGACAATGTTCATTGATTGTTGCAAAAAATAAAAGACATACTGTTAAAACATGATCCATTATGATTCCCAGATAAAATTACTTATTTATTTTCATTTATTCAAAGCTAGGGATCATTAAAACCTTATTATTCACAATAGACATTTGAAGTGATAAGAGCAAAACTACCTTTTAACCTATTGGAATGTTGTCATCTTGATCAGCATTCTAAGAAGGAGAGATGCAGCGGTGACTAAACATGAAATTGAATCTTAGTTTGAATTGCCACAGATCTATTCATTAAAAAAAGCACATATTTAGATTGCACATTGGGGAAATTTAAAAATGTGTGTTAGTAGATTAGGTTATTTAAAACTACGATTCAGGTTCCAAATGACAGAACCCAGGCCAGGTAAAAAAATAAAAAAAAGTAATGTCCTGGTGTAATGTAGTTTTGGAGGGATTCATAAAAAGTAATTAGATCTAGTATTAATAAAAAATCCTGATTGCATGAACTAAGAATAACATAAGACTATACAAGGAACAGGTTAAGTCTCTAAGAAAGCTATTCAGTACAATTTATGTCAGAGATAACTAATATATTGATACTTTTGAAAAGCAGGGGAAGTAGAAAAGGTGTTGAGGAGTGCAAAGACACAAACAGAGGAAAGGATATCTAAAGGGGTAATTAACCATCCAGATCCAGCCTCACATAGTGGATTTTATCTATAACCTATGATTTTTGTCTAATATTGATGGTGTAGGTAACCGCAATATTGTGATAACTTCTATCTTTGACAATATTTCAATGTATATTGTTTGTACAGTGTTGTAAAAATTACTAATTATAAATAATACAAAATTATATAAAAAAAGCTAAAGGGGTAATTACAGGGGACAATACCTTTTTTTAGATACAGAGATGAAAAAAGGAAGACAAGAAGTGGGAATGTGTTGTTATGAAGAACAAGGGAAAACTGCAGAAAAAAGCAGATATCCTGTGCAGATATTTCTGCCCAGACTTCATAGTGGAGGGAGACAGGGACAGACCATATCGAAGCAGTATGAACACTGGCAGGAGGGTGGTTGACACAAGTCCATTCACAGAGGAAACAATCATGAGAGGACTTCTTAATCTAAGAGTAGATTTGGTTATGGAGTCAGATGGGGTACACAAAAGGGTGTTGATGGAGCTCAGGGAGGTACTGGCTGCACCTCTGAGAGTCAACAATTCACTAGAAACTTGAGTGATTCTAGAGGGCTTGAGGAAGACAGATGTAGTCCCACTCTTCATAAAAACAGCAGCAAGAAGGAGGCTGGCAACTATAGGCTGGTCAGTCTAATGTTAGTGGTGGGGAAGTTAATGGAGACACTTTTAAAAGAAAGGCTAATGGAGTATCTTGAACCCAGTGGGTTACAAGACAAAAGACAGCATGAATTCATGGGAGGAGCTATGTCAGACAAACCTGATCAATTGCTTGACTGGGTTATCAGGAAAATGGATCAGGGTGAGGTGGTGGACATGATCTACAGTACTTTGACTTCAGCAAGGCCTTCAACAATGCATCACATCAGGTACTTATAAGGAAGCTGGGCAGTTTGGGTGTGGGTCCAAGGTGGTAAACTTGTATGGAACTGGCTGATGGACAGGCTAAAGAGGGTGATGATAAATAGTGCTCACTCTAATGAGGGGAGAGTGATCAGTGGTGTATCTCAGGGCTCAGTACGGGGACCAGCCCTTTTCAATGTCTTTATAAGCAACATCATAGAAGAGCTGGATGGGAAGACATGTCTCTTTGCAGATGACACAAAAATTTGAAATAGGATAGATACTCTGGAGGTGGTGGAGAGAATGAGTAGGGACTTGAGAAAACTCAAAGCGGGTTGAGGATATGGCAGCTAGGTTTTAGTGTGAAAAAGTGCAGAATCATGCACCTAGAGCACAGAAATCCATGGGTGGTATATAAAATGGTGGAAAAATATGGACAGTCATGAAATAGGAAAGAGACCTTGGTGTTATGATATCTGATAGTTTCAAGGTGCCAAGGCAGAAGGCAGGGCCCATGGGATGCTGGAGTGCACAGGGAGGGGAATGATCAGTAGAAGGAGAAAGGTGGTGTTACAACTGTACCAATCATTGGTGAGACCCCATCTGGAGCACTGTGTGCAGTTATGCAGATCATATCTCAGGAAGAACATAAAGAGGGTAGAGGCTGTCCAGAGGTGGGAGATTAAAATTTTGCAAGGGCTGCACCATAAGTTCTATGAGGAGAGACTGAGGGATCATAATATGTACACCCTGGAAGACAGGAGGGCAAGTGGAGACATGACAGAGATCTATAAGTACTTCACAGGAGTGAATAAGGTACGGTGGGAGTATTTTTCAGATAAGAAGGTGCACCAGGACATGGGAGATGCAATGAATCTGGAAGGGGAGAATTTAGGAGGGATGCAAGAAAGTACTTCTTCCCTGAAAGAATGTTGGACACCTGGTACTGTCTTCCAGCAGAGATGGTTGGGCTAAAAACAGTGGTGGTCTTCAAGCATGCATGGGATATGCACAAAGGAATCTTGGAAAGAAAGTAGTGGGGGGGAGTTGCTAGAGATCAGGAAGTGTCTCTGGGGATGGAAGAGGAAGGGAAAAATGGGCAGACTGGCTGGGCCAAGTGGTCCTTGTCTGCCAATGCATTCTGTTTCTATCTCTCTGTGTTGGTGTACGATATCTGAGAATTGTCTTTGACTAACAAATGAACTGAAAAACACATGATTCATTAAAGTAGAATATATTTTTATTATTACTTCTCGATGATAGTAAGTTGGATAATGGAAGAAGATAGAATGATGTTTAATAGATAACAGTCCTGAAGTTGTGAAGCAATCCTAGCTTCTATGGGGAACTATGGCCCTTTCAGTAGTGGCAAAAAGAGCAGCTTCTTACTACCCTGTTGGTGCTACCATTAAAAAACTGACAAAGCGAAAAAGAAAGTGGTGTACCTGCCTTCCAGTTTGAGATCCCAGGTGCTATGTTTTGTTTTATTTATTTCATTTTACCTTAGTGTTGTCTGTATCAATTATCCATTTTCAGCCACGTCTGGTGAAACTTGGTTACAATGTGAATGACAAGACAATTTTACAACTTACATCACATTTAGATAAAAGTACTGCATTAGAAAAAGCAGCAAGCTTAGTATACACATGCAGGTAAGTATATGATGACTGTGGTGTACAATTGAAAGATAACCTGGTGCATCTGAAAAGACTTAATTCAAGTATTTTCAAAACAATTGCAATTTGCCAATACCTTTAGTTATCCACTCACGTACAGCAAAAACACAGATGGCCTCAAAGAGGTATTGCCTTCAGAAAGTTATTACAATAAGTCCAAGGCACATCACTTCCAGTTCAAATAAAATACATAACAGATTAACTTAAAGTGCAAATGGAGTGCATTTTTCAGCTGGCCACCTTGAATGCAACACTACTAACATACAGGCAGACTAATGTTTTGCACCTGCTGGGGGTTGCTTCCTCAGAGTAGCTATGCTGATCCAAGAGTGCCCATACATACTGGATACTAAAAGTGAGGTACACCAATTCACAAGTCAGCTCAGTATAATGTTGCAAATGTCATCCTGACAAAACAAATAGTTTACCAGGAGGTACAAGACTTAAACATATGTATAAACTGACACATAAGCAAAAAAATAAACTTTAGATTCATCATATACATAATAGGGATGGATGAGCACTAAAATACCCAACCACCTAGACAACCCATGCATACCCCAAAACTACCTGAAAAAAACTCAGATGAAATCTGAGTTGTTGGTTCGGGTCTAGTAGTCACTGCCTGATCTGTTCTACTACTCAATAACCTGACCATAACAAAAATCATGTAAAGACTGTTTTGGGGGGGACTATTACTCTGTCAGCTAGGTGTCCTGATCTGTTATACCCAGGGGGGCATTGCTTAGGTAGGTTTGAGAGGCATAGGCTCTCTTAACGAGCCTATTGCTGTTTCCAAAAATGATACCTATGGCAGGCATATGGTAGTGACCCCGTTGCTGTTTCCAAAAATGATACCCATGGTGGGCATTGCTGTTGCAGGTATGAGATGTGCAGCTGCCATTAGCAAGCCTGCTGCTGTGTTCACAACTTATGTCCATGGTGGGCTTTGCTGAGGCAAGTATGTAAGGGGCAGCTGCTGTGAGTGAGCCTGCCGCTGTTTCCAAAAATTATACCCATGGTGAGCATCGATGAAACTTACATAATATAAACTGATGACTGACTAGCTAAAACTAAAGTAATACCAGTGTGGCACATGTGGCTGGCATGGTGGCAGTGGTGATGGTTCCATTTGTTTCATACACAACCTAGTCATCATATTCAGTATCACTGTTTGCAGGCTACTGTTCATTTTCAGGGTTAGACTCACATAAGTCAGTGTTTGTGACAATTGAGAAACTGTCAGCATTCATTTTGAGAAATGTAAGCTGTTACACATTTGCAGGACTTAGCAGTGTTCTATGGTCAGAGGCTATTCCTCCAATTGCACTAAATGTGCATTCTGAATATGCGCCTGAAGGTGCACAACTGAGGCACATTATTGCAAGATTTGCTAGATCTGGCCATATTGTTCTCTTTTGTTTCCAGTACAGTAATGGATCTTCCTCTAGACCAGTCACAGTATGGTCTGCAAAGTACTCTAGGATCATTGTGCTACAGCTGAATCTGCTGCACCTTCTTTACAGGATACCAGTCCATGTTGTTGCTGGTGACTCAGAAGTGATTTGCCTTTCTGAACCTGAACATAGAATGCCAGAGAAGTAGCTGTAGATGTCCTTTCCCTTACTGATGACACTGCCGACTGTGAAGAATTGATACATGTGTTATTGCCTGTGCCAGAGGTGCACTGTAATCTTTTGACAGGGTTTGACTGCTGCGCATTAGTAAATGGTGTTTGTAGGGCAATGTCACATTTGGTTAGCAGAAGATCTCTCCAATACTCAGTGTCTTTCCCTGCAGGAAGGATGGCTTCAATTTTCCACCTGAAGCTGACATCAAGCAATGTAGCCAACATATGGGTGTCATTCTTAAACATGACATTTATTCTGTGATCAGTCAACAGTCTTTGACTTGAGTTACAGTGGCGTGAAAAAGTATTTGCCCCCTTCCTGATTTTCTCTATTATTGCATATTTGTCACACTGGATGTTTTCAGGTCTTTAGACAAAATATAATATTAGATAAAGGGAACCTGAGTGAACAAATAACACTTTTTTTTTTTTACTTATTTCATTTATTTAATGAAAAAAGTTAACCAACACCAACTGGCACTGTGTGAAAAGTAATTGCCCCTAGTTAAATCAACCCAATTAAAGGGATAATTAGAGTCAGCTGATTGAACACAGCCAGGCTTGATTACAGCCAGCCCTGCTCAATATAAACCTCACTTATTTTGGCCCTTACCATCAGAGTCACGTTGCTAGCACAAAGATTCAACAAAGCACATTATGCCATGATCAAAGGAAGTTCCTGAAAAGATCAGAAAAATGTGTTGCCCTCTATCAGTCTGGAAAGGGTTACAAAGATATTTCTAAGGCTCTGGGACTCCATCGAACCACAGTGAGAGCCATAATCTCAAATGGAGAACACTTGGAACAGTAGTGAACCCCAGGAGTGGGCGGCCTGCCAAAATTACTCCAAGGGCACAGTGAAAATCATCCAAGAAGTCTCAAAGGATCCTAAAACAACATCCAAAGAACTGCAGGCTACTCTTGCCTCAGCTAAGGTCAGTGTTCATGACTCCACAATCAGAAAGAGACTGGGCAAAATGGGCTTCATGTGAGAGTAGCATGGAAACCACTGCTAACCAAGAAGAACATAAATGCTCATCTCTCATTTGCCAAGAAGCACCTGGATGATCCACAAGCCTTTTGGGAAAATGTTCTATGGACAGATGAGTCCAAAGTGGAACTTTTTGGACAACATGGATCCCATAATGTCTCGCGTAAAGCAAACACAGCATTCCACAGTAAGAACACCATACCAACAGTCAAACATGGTGGTGGTAGTGTGATGGTGTGGGATGCTTTGCTGCCTAAGGACCTGGATGACTTGCCATAATTAAAGGAACCATGAATTCTGCTCTGTACCAGAAAATTCTTAAGGAGAATGTCCAGTCATCCTTCCGTCAGCTGAAGCTGAAGCGTAGTTGGGTCATGCAGCAAGACAATGATCCAAAACACAAAAGCAAGTCCACATCAGAATGGCTAAAAATAAGTAAAATTAAATTTTTGGAGTGGTCTAGTCAAAGTCCAGACTGAAACCTAATAGAGATGCTGTGGCAGGACCTGAAACGAGCAGTTCATGCGCGAAAACCTACCAAATGTTACTGAATTAAAGCAGTTCTGCGAGGAAGAGTGGGTTAAAATTCCTCCACAGCGATGTGAAAGACTGATATTGAATTATAGGAAGTGTTTGGTTGAAGTCATTGCAGCTAAATGTGGCATAACCAGTTATTAAGTGTAAAGGGGCAATTACTTTTTCACACAGTGCCAGTTGGTGTTGGTTAACTTTTTTTCATTAAATAAGTGAAATTAAAAAAAAAAACAAGTGTTATTTGTTCACTCAGGTTTCCTTTATCTAATATTACATTTTCTCTAAAGACCTGAAAACATCCAGTGTGACAAATATGCAATAATAGAGAAAATCAGGAAGGGGGCAAATACTTTTTCACGCCACTGTATCTGCCAGCATATCAGCAGTGGTGTCATCTTTTGACTGAAAGTCTTTCTTTACGTCGCCAGGGAAAATGTGAAGAAATCTGACTTGAGGAAGAATTTGACTCAGGGTTGCATTGTCTGCACTGACATCTTGTGTAGCAGCCTCAAATGGCTCCAATAAGGTGACCAAAGATTCCAGTATAGTCCAGCTGCTGGAACTGAACATGATGTCTACTTTAACTATTTGATTCTGCATGGTGTACTTATGCACAGCTTTTTTTCTGTTCAAGAAACCTTTCCAACGTGTAAAATGTTGAATTCCAGTGGGCTGGAACTTCCTGCTTTAATGTATGCAATGATAAGTTGTTTGACCTCTGCAGCCCATTCAGGATTTTTTGAGCTTTCACAGAGTGCCTGAAATGCCCACATATTTTCCTTGCAAGTCCTAACAGGTGTTCAACATTTCTGTTTCTATTTAAGAAACAATGTGCAAAACAAGGTGTGTGTTGGTAGCTGTCATCTATAGCAGCCTTGATTATTTTGGCACCATTATCTGTTACTATGAACCCTGGAGATAAGGAATATGGAGTAAGCCATTTCTGCAATTGATTTTGCAGCTCCTGCAAAATATTCACAGCAGTGTGGTTTTCTTCAAAAATGGTAACACATAATACAGCCTGCTTCCTACTACTTATGGTAGAGCGTGAATTGTTATTTTCTGACTGAAAACTTGCTCAATGAGCTGCAGCAGTGATGTAGTCAATTGTTTGGTTGCTAGTCCATATATCTGTGGATATGTGAACCTGCTTCATCTCAGAGAGTTTCAACTGTTTAGTGACAGCACTACACACCAAGTCATACAACTGTGGAACAGCCTTTTTTGAGAAATATGTTCACCAGGGAACAGTGCACCTTGGTTCAATCTGGTTCATAAACTTGAGGAAACCTTTCTGAGCAACAAAAGCAAAAGGGAGCTAACAATCGGCCAACAGCTCTGCAACGGCTCTATTTAACAGCTGGCGGTTGGATGCTTGCAGGTAAATTTTGATGTTATCAGAACACTTTTGTTTAATGTTAGTTGAAGAGAGTGACAAGATATTTTAAATTTTGGGGAATTATACTTTTCACACCTTTTTCATGTGCAGTACTGCTGTGGGATTTTGCAGTACTTGATGGTGTCAGAAGAAAACAGTTTATGTTTGTCTAGGAAGACTGCAAGGACACATCAAGTGATTCAATATCAGTCCCTGCTTCCAGTTCATTGTCACTATGGTCACCATCACAACCACCTCCACTACCGCCCATACCAGCCACACTGTCCCTTGCCCATCCCCACTTAATTGGGTGTTTTGGCTTTGCATAACGTATCATTAATGATGTTCCAAAATGTCCAGCTCTGCCACCATGACTGACACTCTTTTTGCACAGACTGCATACAGCTAGAGAGTTGTCTGCAGGGTCAATGTAAAATAAATTATACTCTAAAGAATTACCCTTTGTGCTTTGTATGGTGCCTGGCACTACCTCTTGTACAGTCAAGGGACCTGGAGTAAACCCTATACTGCAATTTCTTTGTTCACATGAATTTTTCCCATTCATGGTCATCTACTTATTCTTATGTTTAGAATATGACTTTTTTTCTGCACTTGCCTCTCATGCCCTACAGTGGCATCCTTTACCCTCCTCATCAAAACTAGTACTGACCTCATTGCCACAAGAGTCAGAAGAACTGGAAGTGCCATTATCATCAAGTGGGACATAGCCTGGACTATCCCATTCCCAGTCCCCACTATCACCACCATCTTTATCAGCATTTGCTGCCTCAGCATCTAATGTTATATTTGAGGAGAATGCCTTCCCCTCCTTGCATGCTGCTTCAGCAGCTATAGGTCTCCTGGCACATGTGACAAAACATTCAGTACCTCTGTGAGTAACTCCTGTCAGTTCTTGCTGAAACTCTACTATCATTTCATTGCTAACATGCTTTTCTGGTTCAGGAGGAGATTTAGAGCCAGTCCTGGTGATGTTATTGTTATTACTGTCACTGTGTTCTTCATTAGTGCTAGGATTCATATTGTCCACATAATTTTCAGCTGCAAGTGCACCAACATTGTGCTTCCTGTTAGTAGACTTAGTCTGGGAAATACAAGACATGGTAGACACAGCCATAGCTTTTGCTATGCCACAGAGAGACATCACACACAGTGTAGCTATGACTGGGATCAGGGCACCTAACAGGCTATCATAAAACAAAAGAGGTTCATCACATATTAGGAAGTCCAGGGTGCTCTGGCAAGGGAGGATGGATTGCAAAATGCTATTACTTTTACTCCTCCTTCTGTCAGGAAATATCCATCCCGATCTGGGACCTTCTGGTAACATTGGGAACTGTAGGGACCTCAAAGGAAAATTAATGATTTTCTTAACTAAATCTTGGAAGCCTGCCCATGAAATTCCCCCACTTAGAAGCCTAGGTTGCACTTGTCTAGCTGTACATGATAGCCCTCACAGAAACATGGCTCACCTCCAAGATACCTGAATCTACAATTGCTCTACAGAGGCATAACCTATTTAGGGAGGGTTGACAAGGCAAATGGGGTGGTGGCTGCTTGATCTATCTGCAAACACACCAGACTGGCCACAAATTGGCCATAGATAATTTAACAAGTGACTGTGAGTGCCTAGCTGTTAAAATACAAATGAGGAATGGTCATAAGATTCTCCATGTTCTATCAGGTTACATACTACGTGGAAAACAACATAGTGGCATTGAAATGTTTGCCAGGTACTTCAACCAGTCCTACTTAAAAGGGGAATCAATAGTCACTGGGGACTTTAATAACAATTGGGCAGCTAAATCTAAAGGCAGTACTAATGACCTAGTAGCTAGTCATTTTCTAGCTCAGGTGGTGACAGATTGCACAAGAGTTAACTATAAAACAGGGGCAGAAATCCTGATTGACTGGATTCTATCCACACCCTGAAAGAATTATCAAGGTTGAGGTCCTGCCTGACACCATCAGTGACCACTTGCCTGTCCAATGTGAATGGTCTGCCCGGATCCCAAAGGCCCTCACTAAAACAATCACAAGTAGGGTCCTTCCAAAAGGGTTAACAGGTGCCTTCAAAGCATACCTGACACAGAACAACTGGAGCTTTTTGGACACCATCCTGGACATCAATATGGTGTTTGACTGCTTTTTTACCCAATTCACAGATGCGTGCAACAAATTCACCCCCCCAAAAAAAAAATTAACCATCAAAGGTGCCTCATCTGGATGGATCACCCCAATGTTACTTGCCCAACTAAGAGGGAGGGACAATCTCTGGATGTGAGCAAGGAGCACTGGGTCAACTGTAGACCTCTAAAGATACATGGAAGCCTGCAACAAGTGTACCAGGGAGATTAGGAAAGCTAAAGCTGACTT
Organism: Neoceratodus forsteri; assembly: GCA_016271365.2. Taxonomy (NCBI): domain Eukaryota; kingdom Metazoa; phylum Chordata; order Ceratodontiformes; family Ceratodontidae; genus Neoceratodus; species Neoceratodus forsteri. Next base: position 1,314,424,118 of record CM057450.1, on the reverse strand, counting down.
CTATAAGGATCAGCAGAATAAAAATTGAAGGGATGGGAAGACATTTTGAGCCAGCCTAAAGGACCTCCTTGGCAATGATGACAAATCAACACCGACAATGCTTGACACAAATGGGATAATCACCACTGCACCATTTGAAATAACAAACATCTTCAATGAGGCATTTACCAACCTGAGCCTGGTCCTCCCCCTGACAAGCCACCTGAGGATAATGATGATGACCTTACTGGACAAAGAACCCAATCTGGCCCTTACACCCATATTCTACTTTAAGTGTGTAACTGTGAAGGAAACCCTTCATTATGTGACGAGTCCTGGGAAAGACAAGGATGGGTGGGGATACTCTAGACATTAAACTACTTGCCCTTATGCTTGATGAGCTAGCAATTCCCCTACTGAAGATTTTTAACTTGTATTTGCAATTCTCTCAGTTCCCAGAAATCTGGAAAGCAGCTATAGTTACACCTGTGCTAAAAGTAGGGACCACTCTAAAGTGACCAACTATAGACCAATCTTTATTCTCTACCCCCTGTCTAAGGTACTGGAAAAAATTGCTTCGGTCTAACTAGTCTCACACCTAAATAAATGCATCCTGATGTGTAAACAGCAACTTGGCTTTAGGAAACTACATAGCACTGAACAGCCCTCAATGAGTATATCAATCACCTGCATGATGCCCTTGACAAAGGGTACCTGGTTGATGCTACATACATAGACTTGACAAAAGCCTTAGACCTCATCAGCCATCCTCTACTGCTGGACAAGCTCTCTGCCCTGGTCCTCTCCTCTAAAACTGCAGCTTGGTTTCGGTGTTACCTCACTGGTCAGTCACAAAGAGTGAGGATTGCTGGAGTGCTTTCTAATGATAAGTGTGTCACAGTCAGGGTCCCCAAGGGGTCTATAGTAAGCCTGCTCCTCTTCAGCCTATTCATTAATAGACTCCCAGAGGCCTGCCTCCATTCAAATATGTTAGTTTATGTAGATTATATGGTGATTGTCAGTAGTAGCCCACAGCTTGGGGATCCTTCTAGTGATCTGCAATTAAGCTTTAAGTCTATGGAGGACTGGTTTGAGAACAATAAATGTGTCCTAAACTATAAAAAGACAAAGTCAATGCTGGTAACTGGGCATCACCATAAGAAAAAAGTCCCTCCCTTGGTTATCCAAATTCACTTGGTGATACCCTTGAATAGCTTGAATCATTTAAGTATCTAGGTGTCACCTTGGATGTCACCCTCTCATATACCACTCATGTTGACAACATTGCAAATCTGGCCAACAGAAAACTAGGTGAGCTCTTCTGACAACATTTAAATGTTACCACTGAAGCTAGATGTCTGGCAGTCTCAAGTATGGTTCTCTCCCTCATTGACAGTGTTCTACCCATCTATGGCACTGCCTGTAATTCAGTCCAAGGAAGGATAAAAATTGTCCTCAACAAACCCTGTCAGTTCACAAGTGGGGATGATAGACTTACTCACACCTGTTAATTGTATGTGCTTATCAACTGACTCCCCTTGCAGGATAAGCTGAAATATCAGTCCTGTCTGCTGGTTAAAAAATCCCTCCAAGGCCTCATACCTTCTGCAATCGGTGACCTCTTCTGCCCATCAACAACAGCTACTTCACAAGGAGTATGTCCAGACATGCCCTGCAAGTCCCCTTTCATAGAACTAGCCAGGGTAGACATACATTTTCTATCCAAGCTTCACAGTGGTTTAATGATCTCCATGAATCCCTAATGGACCTCCCAAAACAGTGCACCTTATAAGAAATCCCTAAGAAAGGAACTTGCTTTGAAATCTGCTTTCCATTGGTTTATATGACTAAATAACTCTCTCTATAATATTGTGTCTTGGCTGCCATCTGACTGAACTCTACATTGTTATACATGTTTGCAATCCTCATGTCTGTACTTGACCTGGCTCCCCTTGAGCTGGTGAAATCTTTCAGTGTACACAGTACCTTACCTATTCTAAGTTATCTATTTGCTATTGATGTAGCTCCTGTGTATCAGTGTTGTGTATACCTGTTTGCTACTGATGTGGAACCTTTGGAAAATAGCACTTGTGCTCAAAGGTGTTATTGGAATTTCAAATAAATCAATAAATAAATCACAGACAGTGTAATACAGCCTAAATAGCTTTTGCTATACTGCAGTAAGACAAAGAGTAGCTATGTCACAGACAGAGATTAGGGTACCTAACAGACAATGTGTAATACAGCCAAAATGGCTTTATGCAGACACAGAATAGCTATATGTCACACACAGGACTCAGGGCACCTAACAGACAGTGTGTAATACAGCCTAAAATGGCTTTATGCAGACACACAGTAGCTCTGTGTCACACACACAGGGCACCTAACAGACTGTGTGTAATACAGTCAAAATGGCGTTATGCAGAGACACAGAGTAGCAATATCAATCAATCAATCAGTCAAAATCTTTATTTAGCCAGGTGAACACCATTGAGCAAGCTCATTTTAGAGATGGACCTGGGCAAGATACATGAACAGTGCATAAAGAGTAATACTAACTTACACAGTCATTACATAGAATAGGTATTACACACAAGAGGTTAATAACAGCACTGTAGTACATTTATAAAATAAGACAGAAAGCTAAATACCATGCACTGCAGAACTTGTGCTACAAAAGATACAGAGTAAATCTATACAACCATATATACAGTTTTTTCATGGAGCAGGCTTGGATTCAAGTATTGCATATGTAGTGCAAGGAGGGGCATGGGTGAGGAAGGGGGAGGAACTCGAGAATGAGAGCATAAGTGCAGGGCTGCATGAGGGGCTTTAGAGTACCAGGGGCAGGAAGCAATGGTTATAGAGCTAGGTGCAATACACCAGGAACAGGTGCTGAGGGTGACGTGCCAGGAAGAGTAATATTAGTAGATGCCAGGATGACTCAGAGAGGGAGACTCCAACTTAGATTGGGTGGAACTATTAGGTGGGGTACAAATAGCCACAAACTTACTGAGTAATGGGGCAGGAATACCAGGAATGGAATGCTCTTGACATGGCTAGAAACTGAATCTGGGGGGGTGGGGTACTCCGGGAGGCTGTGACATCAGGGGAAGCAGTTACAGGAGTCCTTGAATGGATGAGAATATGGTGCTTTGAAGGCTGATAGTTTGATTAGGAATGCCAGTTGCAAGGTTTTTTTGCAGGCTATTCCATAGTGTGGGTAGAGCGTGATTAATGGCAGACCTACCAAAGCGTGACTTGAACTTAGGTACTGCAAGCGAAACATAAGTAGAACTTCTTAGGGTATACTTACCTACCGCATTTACAGGAAGACAGTGTGCAATATATTGGGGCAGTAATTTAGTAATAGCCCTGTAGGTCCAGAGGGCGGCATTTCTCTGTCTTCTGTACCCGAGGGAGGACCAATTTACTGCAGCGTAGAGGGAGCAGTGATGAGTAGAATAAAGAAGTCCAGTAATGAATTTCAGAGCTCTATGGTATAGCATGTCAAGTTGGGCCAGGGCAGTGGCAGTACTTTGGCTGTATAGAAAGTCTGCATAATCCAATAAGGTGACGAAAGTGGTTTGGACCAGTCTCTTTTTTGCCTCCACTGTTAGTAGGTTTTTGATCCTGTAAAAGAGGACAAGCCTCTGCCTCAGCTTCTTTATCAGGTCATCAGTGTGATCATTGAAGGAAAGCTTTTGGTTTATCCAGACCCCCAGGTATTTGAATTTTGTGACATAGTCCAGTGGTTCACCTAGGAGTGTATGAATCTGAGGTAATTTACCTTGAATTGCAACGTTATTAGCATTTACAAAGGGAGAAAAAAGCATCACCTTTGTTTTCTTTGCATTCAGGAGCAGTTTCTGTTGCAGGAGGTGTCACTGTAGCAGGTTAAATTCCTGGTCAGATCCCTGCAAGCTGCTTCCAGGGAGGACCTTTCAATATAAAGTACAGTATCATCTGCAAAAAGGTGAATGTTAGCAGCTTTGACATCAGCGTTGATTCTGTTTATGTATATTCACTTATTTGCCCCATTCACTAAAAGAATGGTTAAAGGCAATCATGTGCCTTGGTTCTCTGATCACCTCAAGATCTTGATGCGAACCAGAGACTCATTGTGGCAGCTCTCGAATGAGTCCAGCCTCCCTCATGATAGGCATACTGTATAAAAAAAACAAAGTTATGCTATTCGCACATCCGCAGAATACTAGGAAGGGTTTTTTTCCACAAATACTAACATCAACCCAGACTCCCTTGGAACTAGTGGACTCCTTTAAATACCTGGGCATCACCTTAGACACAGGTCTTACCTATCATGAGCATATTCACCACCTATCTAAGGCCCTCAATGGTAGGCTTGGGCTTCTGCATCGCTTCAAACACTGCCTTACCCCTGATGCCCTTAGGCTTGTAGTCTCCTCCTCGGTACTCTCTCTGCTTAACTATGGCTTACTGATTTTTAGAGGGGCAAGCACCTCAGCCCTGGTTAGACTTCGACTTATCCTAAACAAGGCCTGTCATCTAGTATTGGGTTGTGATCGACTCACCCATACCTGTTTGCTATAGAATGACACCAACTAGCTTAACCTTGACAACAGAATCAGATTCCAAACCTGCATGCTAGCAAAATAAATCACCTTAGGCCTCTCCCCCTCTGTCCTCGCCCCTTTAATCCCCTCTGGACTTCAAGGTTAAACACACCCGTAGCTCAGACAACCATCTATTCTTGATTCCTTCCTGTCGTACTGCTCAATTCCAAAGATCCTTCAGCTATAGGGCCCCTTTATGGATGAACAACCTACCCTCCTCCTTGGTTTATGAACAAAGAATTGGACAATTTAAAACCCACCTTAGGGCCCACCTCCTGTCCATAAGTGCCTGTGATTGTAACTGAACCTGGTCCTTTCTCTTCCCCTTACCACTGACAATGGCCTCTGGCCTCTGGCCTCCTTCTCATTAGTTCTCAAACTTAGTCTCCCTGGGGTTATTATGCATCCTGTTTTTAACTGTCTTAAACTGCTCTAGCACTTGAATGTTAGCCTGACTGTTCCTTGTAACAATCTGAACTTTATACTCTGTAACAATCATTGTAATGCTTGTCTGTACCTAATCTATGTGATGTGGAACCTTTGTAAAGGAGACTTCGACTCAAAAGTATCTTTCCAAAACCCAAAATAAATAAATAAATATTTCAAAGAGCAATGGACCCAGTACTGAGCCTTGTGGTACACCCCTCAGAAGACATTTCAGGGATGAGAGCTCCCCTTCTGCCTTAATTTGCTGTTGCTGTTGCTGTCCTGTAAGATACTTTGAGAACCATCTCAAAGATAGGGAGTCCAGGCCAATGTTTTGGAGGGAGTAGATAATGGTCAACAGTATCAAATGCCTTGCTTAAATTCAGAAATACAGTGCAGATGAAGTTCTTAGTATCCAGACACACTGCCAGTTATTGGTCACTTTTGCAAGGGCTGAGATAGTGCCATGATGTGTCCTAAAAGCAGACTGTAGGGGGTTTAACAGGTTAGCAATATCAAAGTAGCTGTACCTGAGCTGTATACTCACTATTTTCTCCAATAATTTGGATAGGGTGGGGAGTAAGAAGATTGACCTACAGTTGTTCAGGTCACAGGGTCTTCAGACTTAAAGAGAGGGATTGTGTGGGTGGTTCTCCAGAGGGGGGAATAATACCTTGTGAAAGGGAGAGGTTAAAGAGATGCGAGGTAGGCACTGCCAGTAAACAATGATTCAGCTTCAAAAAGAAGGGGTCTAAGAGGTCAGCCCCAGCACTCTTCCTGGTGTCCAGATGTAGGAGAAGATCCTCAACTTCCTTTAGAGTGGTAGGCTGGAGGCAGAATGCCATGCTTCTGACTGGAGCTGATGCATCCAATAAGTTGAGTTGAGAGTGGAGGGTATTGGCAGGCGAGGTATCGAATGCAAGTCCTGCGGTTGCAAACTGGTCATTAAAAGAGTCAAGGATGGAGGATTTGTCAGACACCACAGAAACACCAGTAGTGATTTTTGTGGGCAGGGCATTGGGAGCAGCATGAACTTAAATATCCTTGATAGTTTTCTAGAACTTGGCTGAGGAATTGGTGGAAGAGTCCAATTCTTTACGGAAATAACTAGCCTTGGCCTCTCTAACCAACCTAGTACAATGGTTTTTAGCTTTTCTTTTTTTTTATTTAAAGTTTATTAATTTTCACAGTTTTTACAAACAAACATACACATTCACATTCTCACACACTGTTAAAATTATTGACATGATACAAAATGAGATATCCCACCCTACCCTCCCTCCCAATCCCCCTTCCCCTCCACCACAGGTGCCAATTAAAGTAAAGTCCAAAGGAGCATTTCAGAAGTACATATTATGTTGATAAAGTTTGTAATCTTAGTTATGATGTATATAGGACATGCAGTTTCTCCTATTTCTTTTTATAAGACCCCATACGATTGAAAATACTAGCCGATGTTTTTTCCACTCATAAATTGTATAAGAGTTCCTGTAACTATTCCGTATAAGTGGGCTGCATGGATTCTTTCCAATGTCTCAGTACAATCTTCTTTACTGGCAAAGCAATCATGGTAATGTGATAATGACAGTCCATTTGTGGAAAACCTGTAAAGTCACCTAACATGCATACCTCTGGGGTCAAATATTCATGCAAGCCAAATAAAGGATCAATCTGTGTTTTAATAAGTTCCCATAGAGGAGCATTTTTTGGGCATTCCCAAAGCATGTGGTATAAAGTACCTACTTCTAAGTTATATCTGATACACACCGAGGTTCCTACCACACCCATTTTGTATAGTCGATATGGAGTCAGGTACATATCATTAAGAAATTGTACTTGCATAAGACATACTCTATCCTTGGTAATATATTTGTGACAGTTCTCCAAAATTTTTGGCCATTTAGCAATCGAGTTGGGGAATATATCACTCCAGTATTTAGGAATACCACTTTCTTTAGGGAAGACCTGGGTGTGGAGAGAGGCATATATTGAAGAGACAGCATGTGAGTTCATAGCCATATTACTACAAGTGTTGACCCATTCTCCCTGATTTCCAGAAACAATCTTAGACCTAAACTAAGTCATCAGCATGTGTCATATTTGATAAATTCTGAAGGACCATTTTGAAGCCAAGTCAAATTTAGAAAGGAGATCCTGTGCAGTCAACCATCCTGTATCTTGATTATAGAAATCCCTTACTGTGCAGTTTTGCCTTATTGGGACTCACTTATAGGGAATCATGTGCCCTCCCAAAAGGAGGTTAGGATTCTGAAATATGGGTTGCGATATATCATATATGTTTAAGTAACCCATACTGTTTCATAACTGGGAATGGGTACTCTGTGAATTACCTAAAGGTGTGCAGCATATACTTAGTGGGAGTTTCCCTTTTTTAATGAAGGGCATCACTACTGGATTTATGTTAGCTGAAACTATCATTTCTTGTTCCACTCTTAGCCAAGTAGGGACATAGCTACCTGTATCTGATGATCTTAAAATTTCTTCCCATCTTGCATATTTACTAAGATGGCTAGCCCAATGTTATAGCCCAAAATGTGGTAATCTCAAACCACCTGAAGTCTTAGGGGCAGACAACTTGTGAAAAGCTCTTCTTAGAGACTTTCCTTTCCATAGAAATTTGGATAAATAAGAATGAATTGTTTTGAACCAGGATTTAGGAATCCAAAGGTTCAATAAATTGAGAGGGTAAATGAGTCATAACAATATGTTCATATAATGTTCACCCTTCCTCATAAGGTTAGAGGAATCTCTTGCAATCTTTTCAAATCCTGTTGGATAGTACTGAGTAGAGAATCTAAGTTCCGCTTCCGTATTTGGATTTCACTTGTGGCAAGAAATAAACCTAAATATTTCAAGGTTTTGGGGTACCAAGACACACCTAAGTTTAAAATATCTTGTTTAGAAACTCTATTATTCAGAGGGAAAACAGCTGTTTTATCTGTGTTAAGCTTGTAATTGGAGATGAACTATATTCTAGTATTAACTCCAAGAAACTCTGGATCGAGGAGGGGATATCGGTAATGTGAAGCAAAATGTCATCTGCGTAAGCCACAATTTTTTCCTCTTTAGAGCTCAATTGAATACCTTTGATCCCTGATGAGGTCCTGATGGAAAAAATAAGGGGTTCTAACTATAAATTAAATAGCAATGGTGACAAGGGACATCCTAGTCTAGTTTCTGCCTTCAAGGGAAATTGGGAGGAGAGAGTCCCATTGCAATAAATATGGGTGGTGGGGTTAGAATACAATACCTGTATCCAGGAATAAAAGTACTAGGGAAACCATAACTATAAAGTGTCCTGAACAGGAACTGCCAGTTAACTCAATCAAATGCCTTCTCTGCATCCAGGGAGACCAATGCCATAGCTTGACTAGCATCCCGGGATGTGGAGAAGACATGCGATAGCCTTCAAAGGTGGTCGACAGAGGACCGCCCTCCCATGAATCCAACTTGATCAGATCCTATAAAAGAAGGGAGTACTCTGTCCAGCCTATGAGCCAAGAGCTTAGCTAGAATTTTCATATCACAATTAAGAAGGGATATAGGACAATTACTCGAGACTTGTGTCGGATCTCTATCTGGTTTAGGAAGTACTACTATAATTGCTTCTAATAATCTGGGATCAAAATCCTCACCCTGTACCATAGAAGAGTATACCTCCCTAAGCCATGGGGTTAGTTGCCTGGCAAACTTCTTATAGAAATTGGCCAAGTAGCCATCTGCTCCTGGAGTCTTGTCAAGGGGTATTGCCTTAATTACCCCCAAGAATTTCCTCTTCTGTAAAAGGGGAAGTGAGGCCCTCAGTTTGGGCTATGGTAAGGGTTGGAAGGAGAAGACCAGCTAAATATTGATCTAGTCTATTTTGAGAAGGTTGATTTGGCATTTGGGTATATAACTCCTTATAGTACTGGTCAAATTCAGCAATAATATCTTTAGCTTGTGTTAGAAGGGGTCCCTGGGGTTCTTTTTTTATTGCCGCGATACATCTTGATGTTTCTTGTTTTTTAAGTCAAACGGCCAATAATCTTCCAGATTTCTCCCCTTGTTCATTATATTTAGTTTTAGTTTTTATTATAGCCCATTCAGCTTTCTCCATCAGCAGTTCAGAATATTTGTCCTTCAGGGTAATTAGTTCTTTTTGAGTTATTTCCATTGTTTGGGATTATAAATATTTCTCCCTCTCTCTGATCTGAGTTAAAGACTGTTGCTTTCTTGTTCTTCCCTCTGCTTTTTATTTGAAGCAATTTTTATAAATTCTCCTCTGATAAAACACTTTAATGCACTCCTTTCCCTAGACGGAGAATTAGTGGATCCAATTGTCTGTTTTAAATTGTTCAAGTGAAATAATAATGCTATCCATTATCTTTTTATCCTTTAATAATTAGTTGTTTAGTCTCCATAGTTTGTCTGGCCCCCAATTAAAGGAAAGGGAAAGCTGACAAGCTATTAAGGTGTAATAAGATACTATACCTAGTTCCATTTTACTGTCTATTAGTCCATGTAAAAGAGATTTACTGATCCAGAAATAATCAATCCTGGAGGCTGAGCAGTGAACGGCTCAGTGGAATGTAAACTCTTTATCCGTTGGATGGAGAAGTCTCCATGGGTCACAAAGACCCACATGGTCCATTAACTCTCTCATGGCTCTCTGTGCTGGGGAAAGCCCCCTTACACTTGATCTGTTGGATTTATCAAGAAGGGGATCAAAAGGGAGATTCCAGTCTCCTCCTAAAAATATGGGAATATTGAGGAAGGGTGTTAATATGGACAGAAGTTCCATGTAAAAAGCAGGGGAATCCATATTAAGACCGTAAATAGATCCAAAAATTATTTTAAATGAATGGATTTTACCTCTGACTAAAACATATCATCTGTTTTTATCTCTGATACAGTGCTCACAGGCAAATAGGAAAGATCTGGCAAACAGGATTTTTACCCCTTTACTATTCTTGCTATCTCCTGCAGTAAACGCTTGTTCTACCTGCTGTCTCTTCAGTAAAGTTCCCTCTATTTCAAGTAAATAGGTTTCTTGCATATAATATCTTTGTGTAGAATCCACAAATGCTTCAGTATTTTCATACGCTTAAGAGGATGCTTCTTTCGTATTCCATGAACCAAATAAAAAAATCTGTGCCATCATCTCTATTCATAGTATTGGAACTATCACATGTCCTAAGAACAAACTCTTCATGTGCATCCCAACATTTGTCTTTCTTAAGTTGGCTCCATCCTCCCTCTTTGTCCATAAACAGACCCATTCCCTCACCTCCCCATAAGCCCCTACGTATCCCAAAAAACCCACCCCCTGTAATGAACCAGCAACCAAATAGTATCCACTGTCAAGCCCTTTAGCCCCAACATTCTGAATTAGTAAATGCTTATGTGAACTACCCTCCCCCTTTTGTGTTGGCCCATGATGATCAGCCAGCTGATGACCCTCTCTCCCCCCCACCTGACTACATACCTTAAAAAAAAAAACTTTATCCCTGCAAGGGAGAACATCCCCTGTCTCACAGGTTCCCAACGCTTTACTTAGTCTCAGTAAACCTGCCGTATGCCCCATAAAACGTAATCACGTCGCATATCCTATACTTTAAACATTTTCTATCTAATTTTCACTCTCCAGATGCCGTCCTGCCTGGTTGGGTGAGGAAAAAGAAAAAAAGGAAAAATTTGGGAGATTTTCCTCCTCCTATACAACTTAGAAACTTCTAAGAAGTAGACTAGTGACCTCTATTTAGAGAGTGTCCATGTTGTTCAGTTCATAATATCCCCATCGTATTAATCAGTCCACCAGATCCCTTAATCAGCTTTAAACAATTATGGCCTCCAATCAGAAAGAACCCCCCCCCGTGGTGGTAGAGTGCTTCAACTTATGGACCATGGTCATTACTCTCCCCAGAAATCATGGTATGTTCCCTGTCTTTATAATAAGAAAATTAAACTTGACCAGAAAATTTAAAAGGAAAAACAATGAAATTAAATAACTGAGTTTCCCAAATTACCAGGGTATATTATGACAAGATTGAGGGAGACAAACCGCTCTCAAAAACTAGTGTCATATAGACCCTCCTCACGGAAGACTATTCCTTCATAGTCCTGTTAAACCTTTTAAGCAGCTCAGTCATAAATCAAGTCCCAACGATTTAACTCTTGATTAGGGTCTTTCCCCAAGGTATAAGCCAGTATCATCCTGGAGACTCTCAATGATCAGAAAATAGAGTTGGCCATTTTTGCTTGCAGAAATTCAACAGCGAAGCTACCTCTTCAAAGGATGACTAGGCCCTGTCTATTAGTATCTGCAACTTCGCAGGGTATTGCATCCAAAATTTAATCCCCAAAGCAATACATTTGGAAACAATTGGGTAGAACTCTGCTCATCATTGCCGGCAGGTGACTGGCAAGTATTGAGTAACTCTTATCCTCTGGCCTTCCCATAACACATCCTGTATTTCCCTCAGCTTCATAAGGACGTGTTGTTTCTCTTGAAAATTTAACAAAAGGAGTATCAGAGGTCTTGGCTGCGCATTGGGAGGTGGGATGGGCCACAATGACCGATGTGCCCTTTCAATAATGTAGGATGATCCATATGGAGTAGGCCCCACCAGCTTTACTAGTAGCTTTTGAACAAACTGAATGGTATCGGTGCCTTCTTCTTTTTCTGGCAATCCAATCACCACCACATTGTTGCGCCTGCTTCTACCCTCTAAATCTGTGGAAAATACCTGTTTTTCTACTTTTTAATTATCTGCTACCCACCCCATTACCTGCGTCCAGAGTACCTGACCCACAAAATGCCTATTATGTCGTAGGGTAGTAAATTGTTTAAACTACCCTTACCCTGACCAAATAGTAATGGCTTCTAGTTGGCCCCAAGAACTGGACAGTGCTGGAGCATTATCTGCAGTTTTCAAAGTTACCAGTACAAATGAGCACATTGGGCATGCAAAATGCTATTGGGTCATTTACATGCCCATTATGGGGCTGCTTACAAGGGTAGAAGAGGCAGGTAGCATGGTGCTGCCCTGCCAGACAAGGATAGCCATTGACATCCCTGGTAATAGTGATCTCCCTTCCATTGCCAGCCCCAACTGTACAATAATATTCCCTGGTGCTAGTGGTTCCCCACCCTCTGATCACCAGACCCCCAAATGTAAAATTATAATCCCTGATGATAGTGGTCTACACCACCCTCTGATTGCCAGCCCCAGCTGTACACTAAAAAGAATCCCTGGTGGTAGTGGTTCCCCCTCCACCCTCTGATTACCGGTCCCTCACTGAGAAAAAGAATCCCTGATGCTAGCGGTCCCCCTCCACTCAACTGCCAGCCAGGAATTAAAAAACAAACTATCCCTCACCGTCCCGGTGGTGCTGAGGGTTGAAGTGCTGTGCACCACACCTCACACCACACCAGCAACCCGTGTTCGGGAATGGGCACAGGTTGTCGGGGTCAGCAGGGGAGGAGAAGGATAGAGCGTCCGAGGGACTGCTCTCCTTCTCTGGGGTGGGGGGACTCCTGAGTGTCGGCATTGATTGCCCTCTAGTGGAGGCTGGGGGGACAAGCATGCTGCACCTAGATGTTGGATGGAGCTAGGACAGATGAACTCTCCCTTGCATCATTGCATGTTCTAGCTCCAAAAAAATGGGATCCTAAGTAGAAAACATCACTGGCCCCCACGTATGAGCCAGGCACAGTGCCCAACCCTTCAGCCACGACATGTTCCGCTTCAGTGACTCCACTCCAGGGGTGCTTCCTGGAGTAAGGGTCGGGTAACATGGCCATGGGCAAGCCTGTTCACGGGGTTAGTGGGCTAGACAAGATAAAGAAAAACAAGTCACAAAAAAAAAAATCCCTGGCATCCAGTGGTCCCCACCCCACAGCACCAGGATCCCCCCAACTCACCTTATTTGTATCCGCAGTGCCACAAGTGCCTATGGGGGCAGACACAAGCCTGCCCACATCTAAAGTACTCAGTAGGTTGCCATATGTGCAGGCAGAGAGCATGCCTTGTATTTATAGTACAAGGTGATGCATCAGGCAGGGATACTTTGTATTGTTTATTTATTTATTTAAAAGTTTCACCAGGAAAGGCATACTGAGCTGGGAGCTCATTTCCAGATGTGTCCTTGGGGGGGAGTGAAATGGTACAAAGTGGGGCTTGACAGCTCAAGAGCGCAAGTACAGTTGCATATTGGCAATCCATTTACAGTGCAGTAATAACTCACACGTGCAATGTACATTGAGAATAGGTAAAGTACAAGTCATGAGAACTAGAGTAAAAGGAAAACAGTTGGCAATCTATTTACAGAGCAGAAAATACTGATCTAGTTAATATACTGTATATTGAGAATATGGACAGTACAAGGCATGAATAACTAGAGTGAGGGAATCAGTTACAGTAGCCATTAAAAAATGTTGAGCAGCAGGAACATAAGTGCCTACAGTATAAAATGGTTTATCACTTGATAAATGAGAGTCAGGAGAGGAAACTGGAACCTGAAAGGATTAAGGGCAGGTGTATACAGTACAGAAGTGAGGAGTTTAGAAGCAGTTGCAGAAGGGAAGAAGTGAGGCCTCTGAGGAGGTTTGAGAGGGCCCAAGGGGAAGGGGCATGGCAGACAGTAAAAGAAGGTGACAAGACTTTCTATAGATACATTAGTGAAAGGAGAAAGTCCAGAGGGGGTATTTCTAAGATCAAAGGAGATAAGGTGGCAAGTGAGGAGGAGCACAATGTAAAAGCATCTACCCTAAACAGATACTTCTGCTCAGTATTTACTGAAGAGAAGGTAGGACAGGGCCCACAGCTCAGCACCATGGACACAGGGGGGAGGGAGGTGAGCACTAGTTCCTTCACAAAAGAAAGGGTCCTACAAGAGCTCGATAAGCTCATGGTGGACAAGGCAATGGGACCTGATGACATACATCCCAGGGTAGTAAAGGAGCTAAGGGTGGAACTAGCAGAGCAATTATCAGAACTGTTTAATGAGTCTCTGAACACAGGAGAGGTCCCAGAAGACTGGAGAAGGGCTCATGTGATCCCACTCCACAAGAGTGGTAGCAGGGAGGAGGCAGAGAACTATAGACCAGTCAGTCTTACCTCAGTAGTGGGCAAGATTATGGAGTCACTCCTTAAGGAAAGCACAGTGCAACACCTGGAATCCATAGGAGCACAGGATCCAAGACAGCGTGGGTTTACAAAAGGAAGGTCCTGTCAAATTAATTTCATAGATTTCTTTGATTGGGTAACCAGAGTGGTGGACCAAGGGGGAGCAGTTCATGTCACCTACCTTGATTTCAGCAAAGCTTTCGATACTGTTCCACATAGAAGATTGATTAATAAGCTGGGTAGGCTCGGTGGGTCAGAAGTTGGTCAACTGGGTGGCAAACTGGTTGACAGGCAGAAAACAGAGTGTGGTGGTAAACGGTATACAGTCAGAAGAGATGCAAGTCACAAGTGGGGTACCTCAGGGATCAGTCCTGGGGCCAGTCCTCTTCAATATCTTCATCAGTGACATTGCAGATGGACTTGTGGGTAAGGTTTGACTGTTTCCAGATAACACCAAGATCTGCAACAGAGTAGATGATCCAGTTGGGGAGGGCAGAATGAGAAGAGATCTGGATAAACTAGCAAAATGGTCAGAAGAGTGACAACTGGAGTTTAATGCAAAGAAGTGCAAGATCATGCACATAGGGAAGAGAAACCCTGAAGCCATCTTTAGGTTGGGAGGGGAGTTGCTGACATTCACAAAGGAAGAAAGAGACTTGGGCATTATCCTCACTGATGACCTGAAATCAACCAAGCAGACCACTAAAGCAGTAGGGAAGGCTAGGGGGATGTTAGGGTGTATTAGTAGGGATATCACAATTCAGAAGAGGGAGGTAATAATCCCTCTTTACAAGATACTGGTTAGGCCCCATCTGGAGTACTGCGTGCAGTACTGGAGGCCACACCTTCACTAGGACATTAACTAAATTGAGGCAGTCCAGAGAAGGGCAACCAAAATGGTGCAGGGATTGCATCAGAAAACAATTGAGGACAGATTAATGGAGCTCAATATGTATACCCTAGAGCAAAGGAGGGAGAGATGTGATATGATCAAAACATTCAAACACCTTAAGGGCATTAACAAGGTGAAAGAGTCTAACATGTTTCAATATAAGAAAAATAGCAGGACAAGAGGACACAGCATGAGATTAGAGGGAGGCCGATTAAGGAGTAATGTGAGGAAGTTCTTTTTCACAGAAAGGGTGGTGGATGCATGAAACAGCCTACCTCAGGAAGCGGTGGATATGAATACAGTGCAGGCCTTCAAACAGGCATGGGATAGGCATAAGGGAGCAATACAGATGAGTATGAATAGATAGGCCATTGACAGAACAAAGGCTGATGACACATTTATAAGGTAGAAAAAGAAATGGGCAAACTGGATGGGCCTTGTGGTCCTTATCTGCCGTCAACTTCTATGTTTCTATGTTTCTAAATGACAAGAGGGAGGAAATTTCAGATGTTAGGGAAATTATGGCTGAATGCAGCTTGGCCGATGGTCATGGAGACTGGAGAGATGACTAGGGTACTATCAGTTGAGCCTCTGAAGGTATGGCAGTTGGGAGGGGGACGGGAGATGGAGGCAGAGAGGTAGGATAGGGAAAGTGTCAAACTGGAATTTGCTCACTAAGTTGGCACAGTGGGCACGACACCTGTCCTCAAGAGATAGGAGGGAGAGAGACTGATACATAGTGCAGTGATGAGTGTGAGGGGGACAATCAAGAGCATAAAAACAGAAGGAATGGAAGAGAGTATCCAGTCTTGCAAGAGTTGTGCCTGGGGCAGCATTGTAGCTATGTCTCCATAGTCAAGGATTCTGAGGATCATTCTCTGGATGATAGCATGGCATGCTGGCAGTGGAATACAGTCATGATTCCTCTGTAGGGCATCTAGCTTGGGGTGCAATTTTTTAACAATAGCATCCACATGGACAGAGAAGTTTAGGTGTTAGTTGAGACAGATGCCCAGATACCTAATGGTGGTAACATCCTCCAGAGGGGAGCCATCCAGGGTGTGGAAGGTGGGAAGGGAGGGGAGCCTAGAGAGTCTCTGCCTTGTGCCAAAGTACATGGAGATGGTCATCTTCTTGGCATTGATAAAAAGCTGGTCTGATCATAGCCAGAGCTGAACTCAATTGAAGTCGAGCTGGAGTCTGTGCACCACATCAGGAGTGGAGGGGCCTGAGGTGAAAAGAACAGTGTCATTCACAGTATTGTACAGATGGGACTGGTAATCAAAGGGTTGGGGGGGACCACTAGCACCAGGGATTATAATTTTACAGTTTGGGCTGGGGATAGAAGGGTGGGGGAACACTGTCACGAGAGATTATAACTGTATAGTTGGTAGGGTGGGGGGACAACTGACACCAGGGATTATAATTGAACAGTTGGGGCTGGCAATCAGAGTGGGGGGACCACTACCACCAGGTAATTTAATTTTCATATGAGGCTGGGGTTCGAAGGGGGGGTCACTGGCATCCGGGAATTTTATTTTTCATACAAAGCTGGTGTGTGCGTGGGATGCAACAGAGCACAGGGGTTGGTATGCTCCCCCAGTGGCCAACTGGCTGGTTGGCAGCACTACCTCCAGCAGCTGCTAGGGTTGCATGGAATAGGAGGAGGTTCTCATTGATGATAATTGTGTGGCACAAAAGAAGTACACAAATCCTCTTGTGCTGCACAATCTTCTGAATATCAGTCTGCACTGATATTTCTATCCCCACCTCACTATTTGCATATACCCCCCCTGGTTTGCACAAGCACTACCCCTGTTTGCCAGTGCAACAGTGCCCTTTCAATACTGGGATCCATTGCAGAGCCCAGTTTCCACAGGCAAACACCAATAAGTTCCTACTCAAACTTCTGAATATTGGGCACTATCTATTTTAATGGGATGCCTGTATGAATTTGGTCTACACCATGCATATTCTTTTATTATCTTTTGGTTATTTATTTGTTGGATCCCACACAACATCTGAAATACATTTTCATGTTACACTTATCTTAAGCAAGGAGTCCAGACATCTTTCAAGGCACAGCTATAACAAACAATTATGTCATTATGTTATAAACAGTGTACCAGTTCAAATGAATCATTAAGACCAGAAAACATCCTGGAATCTGTTAAGAGAACTGCAAAGGTTTTTGGCTATGCTGCTCCCCTCTATATTGGGGCAGTGGTGACCATACAGGTGCTGCTAACAGGGAATAAAATACAAAAGAATGTGCTTACAGTAAGTAAGCTTTGTAGCTGCACTGCTGGTTTGTCTACTTTAGGGAAAAAAAGGCTTTAAATTTCCTCTTAGTAATACAAACATTTTTTTTATTATAATACTTTTAATTCTCACATAAATTATTTTTTACTTTTTACTGTTGGGTTCCAGTCCTTCCCATTAGATGTACAACAAAGCCAATAGTGACAGAAAATGTTGCAATAAGGCTGTAAAAAGAAAAGGTTCATTTCTTAGCAACTATATACATATAAAACATGCCAAACCCCAGTTAACCGATAGCTCTGAAGAAGGAGCATAAGCTCCAATATGTTAGCACGCCAGGTGGGGTTTGCAGGATCCAAAGAGAAGCAGGAAGCAGCTTGCATCGAAATGCCCTAACACATACATGCTAAATCAAACTGTCAACAGGGAAGTACTTGATCACATATTTTCTAAAAAAACGTCTTCAACAAATCCTTGGTGTCTAGCAATGGAACCAGTCTGGCACTAGGAAATTTCACAAAAAGGGCCCTAACACTTGCAAAAGATGGAGTAGGCAATTGAGCCACGAAATGTGGAAAACTAAATGAAGGGGTGAAACAGACAACCTGAAAGCAGCTGCTGGTAACATGGTAACAATATGAAAATGACTTTAAAGCCTTAACACTACTGACTTTGTTGTACATCTAATGGGAAGGGCTGGAACCCAACAGTGAAAAGTAAAAAAGAATTTGTGAGAATTAAAAGTATTATAATAAAAAAAGGTTTTTTGTACTACTAAGAGGAAATTTAAAGCCTTTTTTTCCTAAAGTAGACAAACCAGATACAAAGCTTACTTACTATGAGCATATTCTTTGGTATCCTGGAATCAGTATTATAGAAACATTGAAAGATTGTTGGTAGAAATGAAAAACAATTTATATATCCAGTATGTTTCTTTTTTCTTGTTAAAGACCTCTGGGTTCCCCCTACCCCTTGAGGGCCCACTGCTACTCTCTGTATTCCTACGAACTGTATGGTATTAGCCAGTATGTTCTTATTATTTACGGTTCCCTATTGCATAATCAGCATTTTGTTCCTGTCAGGCCCTCATGTTTTCCTTGATCCTGACCTGAAACTTTTTCCATTTTGTTCCAATTTGGAATGCCTCATAGCTGCACAAAAGCATATAAACAATGGCTGTGGTGTCACATGTTATAAGCTTCCTCACCTCTATTAGTTTTCTAATTGTAGGATATGTAACTGTTTTACCAGTGGCTATAAATTGACAATATTTGTACCTGCCACAACGATTGCTGCCTGTGACAGGTGGCATAGACAACAACCTCTCACTTTTCTCTACCTATGTGACATGCAGTGACGCAAATACAGTGTTATTAATGTGCCTAGCTCTCCTAAATACTAAACCTGGTTGATCTGGTAAAACATGTTTCAATTTGTCATCCTTTCTATGGATGTGACAATTTTTAGTAATCACTTCTCTGATTTTCTGTATTTCCTTTGTGTGTGTTGTAATAACACTATATGTTCTTTTATTATACATATTTTGAAGTATTTTCTGTGTATTTCATGGTCCAAAAAACAATTGTCCCCTATCTAATGCTACTACCACAGTTACAGCTGAGTTATTAACTGTTAGTCTTTACCCCATTTGGAAGAATCAATTAATTTGCTTCTCGTCACTGAGATTATAGATTTTTTTACAACTAAACTTTTTCTTGACATGGATTAGTTGTCCTTTTGTATTGCTCAAATGTGGCAAGCAGGGTGACAAAAGCTATCCAAAGGGAAACTATTGCAGGGCTATTTATTTGTTTTTGGTAACTGTATAAGCCCACTGGAACTAAAAGTTCCGTTTTCAGGGGCAACCCAGAATTAATTACAAAAAGAGATACATACAAGTGTCATGACAAGTTTGCATAGTATAGACACTTAGGATTCAGGTGTAAATAGAAAGGGTTGCATATATACAAGTGGCAAGGTATGTCAAACTGACAAGACTTTCCTAAACCACAGATTCAGGCAAATTAGTTACAATGTGGCTTTACTGAATACCTCTGTTCCAGTCTTACCTCTTCCCTTCTTAAACAGCCCTAATTCCAGAAAAGTTATTTCCTTCCTCCTCACTGTGGCATTAAATTTAAGAAATGCTCTAGTACTTTCCAAACACCCAACAAATTAATAAAGCTCACTCTCTGTACTTCTACAGACAATTAATATATCATCAATGTAGTGATGTCAGAAGTCCAATTTATCAGAAATGCATTTGTAGCATCAGCATGGATGAACTCGTCCTCCCATATACCAAGTTAGAGGTTAGCAAAGCTAGGGGTGAACATAACCCTCATAACCATACCGCTAACTTGCAGGAAGTTCAGGTTATTGAAAATTCATATCTAAAACTATATAGCTA
This sequence comes from Neoceratodus forsteri, assembly GCA_016271365.2. NCBI lineage: Eukaryota > Metazoa > Chordata > Ceratodontiformes > Ceratodontidae > Neoceratodus > Neoceratodus forsteri. The sequence continues at coordinate 1,314,404,426 of CM057450.1, read as the reverse complement.
AAAACCTGACAAATGAAATAAAAGAAAAAGTATCTGACAATTGTCCCTGAAATAGAACACTGCAGTGCACAACAGGTATTGCTGAGATTATAATTTCATGAGCCCTTAGAGTTTATCATAGATTTGTGAAAATGATTAGCCGCTTCTACAAAACACATCAAGGAGTACTATATCTTAATTTATTTTTTATTTAGCAAATAATTCACTATTTCAATTACTGTTCTAAAACTATCCCCAAAGCAGGGCCTCAGTCACTTGTTCCTTAGATCCTTAAAATCCTCAAGCGCTAATAGTAAGTGTTCTGTGCTTTTCCTGTTTTTCATTTATATTAGAACTGTACTGGAATATTGCCTTATACTTGATCAAATAAATAAAGTTTGCTGGGCGCCTTCATTAATCCAAATCATATTTGTGCAATTAGCTTATAATAGCAAGCCAATTCACAAACATTATGATTTGGTTTACTGACATGGTTACATACATAGATACATAGATGTTGTTGGCAGATAAGGGCCTTGTGTCCACCCAGTCTGCCCTATCTCTCTTTCTAATGCTTAAGGTACCCTAGATACTTCAAGCCCCCCCTTCACCCTAGACTGATAATTCCCCATATGCCTATCCCACGCATTCTTGAATTCCTGAACTGTGACCACCCCTCACCATTTCCTGGGGAGACTTTTCTGTCTTTCCACTACCCTTTCAGTGAAGTAGAACTTCCTCAAGTTCCCTCTAAGTTTTCCACCTTTTAGTCTCATGCTGTGCCCCCTTGTTCTGCTATTTCTTTCATGTGAAAGATGCTCCCCTCTGGTACCCTGTTGATCCCCTTTAGATATTTGATGGTCTATATCATGTCCCCCCCCCCCTTTCCTCCAGGGAGTACATATTTAGAGCTCTGAGTCTCTCCTCATACGACTTATGCTGCATCCCCGGCACCATTTTTGTCACCCTCTTCTGTACCGTCTCCATCCTGTCTATGTCTTTCTGGAAATGGGGCCTCCAGAACTGAACACAGTACTCCAGAGGAGACCTTACTAGAGAGTTGTACAACGGTACCACCACTTCCCTCCTTCTACTTATTAGACCCCTTACTATGCACCCTAACATTCTGTTAGCCTTTCCAACTGCTCTGTCACACTGTTTAGCCACTTTGAAGTTGTCTTCTATGACTACCCCTAGATCTCTTTCCTCTCTGCTGGCCTTCAGTGTTATCCCAGCTAGTTCATACTCAACCCTAGGATTCCCTCTCCCTAGGTGCATAATCTTGCACTTTTTTGCATTGAAACCCAACTGCCATTCCTTTGATCAGTTTTCCAGCCTCTTCAGATCCCTCCTCATTTTTTCTATAACTTCCTGCATATCTGCCCTGTTACATAGCTTTGTATCATCCATGGACAGGCTAACTCTCCCTTCTAGACCCTCTGCAATATTGCTTATGAAGACATTGAAGAGCACTGGCCCCAGCACTGATCCTTGGGGAACACCACTTGTTACCCATTCCTCCTGTGATCTAACCCCATTTACCACAACTCTTTGTGTATTGTTACTCAACCAGTTTCTAACCCATGTGACCACCTCTGTCCCCACCCCCAGATTTGCCATCTTGTGGATTAGTCTCCTGTGTGAAACTGTGTTAAAGGCCTTCCTGAAGTCCAGATAGGCAATGTCTACTGCTCTGCCCTGGTCTATTTCCTTTGTCACCCACTTGAAGAAATCAATCAAGTTGGTCCGGCATGACCTCCCTGCAGTGAATCCATATTTCCTCGGTTACAGCAGCCCCCTTGTCTCTAGGTAGTCCCCAAGCTTTTCCTTAAGTAGAGTTTCCATCACTTTACTTACTATCGAGGTTAAACTGACCAGGCATTAGTTTTCTGCCTCCTCCTTGCTACCACTTTTGTGCAGGGGTACCACTTGTGCCCTCCTCCATGCCTCTGGAACCATGCCTATTTCTTGTGCTCCACTAAACTGCTTAGCCAGTGGTTTAGCCAGTTCCTCCCAGAGCTCCTTTAGGATCCTCAGGTGTATCCCATCAGGCCCCATAGCTTTATCCACCCTAAGCTGTTCTAGTGCTCTTTTTACTCTGTCCTCTGAAAAAGGTCTAATGTCCACCCCTTCTCCATGTTTGCCCTTCTCCATTAATAGGGGAACATTCCCATTGTCTTCTACCATGAATACAGAGCAGAAGTATTTGCTGAGGATGGTCGCCTTGTTAATGTCTTTCTCTACTACCTTGTCTCCCTCTTCCCTAAGTCTCACAATCCCTCCACCTGTCTTTCTTCTCTCACTAATATAGCAAAAGAATGCCTTCCCTCTTTCCTTCACTGATTTAGCTAGCTTTTCCTCAGCTTTGGCTTTTGCTGCTCTTACTGCCTTGTTCTCTTCCTTTCATTTTTCCAAGTATTCTTGCCTGTCCTCCTTGCTTTCTGTTGCCTTGTACCTCAGAAAAGCCATCTTTTTTCCTTTTACTAGCCCTGCTACTCTTCTCAAGAACCACAGTGGCTTCCTCTTTCATTTTCTCTTGCTGCAGGGCCTGGCACAATGGTTTGCTACCAGGTGCAGGGCTTCCCTTATCTTATCCCACTGTTCCACTACTCCCCTTAAGTCATCATATCCCTGCATAGCCTTCCTGAATTCATCCTTCATCTTACCGATGTCTGACCTCCTGAAATCCAGGATTCCAGTCCTTGTGTAGTTAGCCTCCTGTGACATACTTATGGTGAACCCCACAGCTTGATGATCACTAGTCCCTTGGGCCTCCCCCACTGTGACTTCCTTTATCTTGTCCCCATTGCTTAGGACAAGATCGAGAATTGCATTCTCCCTTGGAGGCTACCTCACCAACTGTGTGAGACCTGCCCCTTGTAGAGATTGCAGAAATCCCTTACTCCTGGCTGAGGCTGCTGCCAGGAGGCTCCAGTCCACATCTGGCAAGTTGAAGTCACCCATCAGCAGCAATTCATCCTTTATTGCCATGTTCTCTATAGTCTCCAGCAGTTCTCTCTCTCTCTACATCCTCTGCCTGCCCTGGGGGCCTGTATATCACTCCCATTCTAAGTACTGTTCCCCTCCTCACTTCCAGGGCTACCCACAGTGCCTCTGCTTTTCCACTTGTCTTATGGGGCTGTCACTTGTATCCCTCCCCTGATGTACAATGCCATCCCTGCCCCTTCTTGCCTTCCCTGTCCCGTCTGTGCAGCATGTACCCTGGAATGGCTAGTTCCCAGGTATGGTTGCTATTGCACTATGTCTCTGTGACTGCCAAGATAGCCAGGTCCTCAGAGGCCATTAATGCCACAAGTTCTTGGATTTTGTTACCCAGACTGTGGGCATTGGTGCATATAGCCTTCCAGTCACAGCCTCACACCTCTGCTATAACTCCAGCACCATCCCCCTTATTCTGTGTCTGTCCTTCCTGTACTTTACATGAGGTCTCTCCTTTTCTACCTATGGCTACTCCTTGCTCATGGCCATGCCTCTTTAGTCCAATGTTGGGAGGTTCCCTTCCATTCACTGATCCCCTTACCTTCTTATCTTTCTGCTGCATCCTCACTTAGGTCTTCTTTTCTGTTAATTTTAAGATGTTTATTCTATACGAATGTGCTTGATTAATTTACCTTAGCTAAATCCATTTCTATTGCTGGAGGGCAATGAGTACTAATGCCTGTAGTCTAGGTAACAAGCTTCCTGAACTAGTTGCCTTGATGCAGGAAGGACACCTGGATATTGTGACTTTCACAGAAACATGGCACACAGACAACCATGTCTGGGATGTCAACATACCAGGATACACAGTCTACAGGGACAGGGGAGGGTAAAAAAGGAGGAGGAGTAGCTCTCTAAGGGAAGGGATCCAGGCAACAGAAATAAAGGGTTAACAGGGAGGCACTGTGGGTCACACTGGAGACAGGAAATGGCACCACAATCCACATGGGGATTGTATACAGAACCCCATCAGGGGAGGAAATGGACAGGGAAATGATAGCAGACATACTTACAATGGCAGAAAGAGGGGATATATTGCTGATGGGGGGACCTAAATATGCCAGTTCTTAACTGGAGCACATTTGCTGCAGCCACATCCAAGAGGTAGATCATGCCTTAAGGGGCATGCCTCAGACAGCTAGTGTTGGAACCCACTCTGGATGGTGCAATCTTAGACCTGGTACTCTCAAACAGAGACAGTGAGAGGATCTCAGATTTAGAGGTGGGTAGCCATCTAGGAACAAGTGACCACCTAACAGTGTGGTTCATGATAAATACAGTCTTGGAGTCAAGTCATACAAAAGTGAGGGTACTGGACTTTAAGAGGACTGATTTTGGCAAATGGGAGAACACCTAAGGAATGCACTAGCAAATAGGCAGGAAGGCGGGCTGGAGGAACAATGGGGTAAAATCAAAAAACGCCATCCAAGAAGCAACAAGCCATTGTGTGAAGCAATTAAACAAAACAAAATGAAGGAAAAACCACTATGGTTCTCGAAAGAGGTGGTGGGCAAGGTTAGAGAAAAAATGTTAGCATTCAGGAAGTACAAGGAATCACAAAAGGAGCAGGACAGAGAACAGTATCAGTTAAAGCAGAAGGAAGCAGAAAAGGCAGTCAGAATAGCAGAGGCCCACAATGAGGAAAGGATAGCCAACTTAGTAAACAGGGGGATAAAACCTTCTATAGGTACATTAATGAGCGAAGAAAGACCAAGAGAGGGAGTGTGAGACTTAATAAAGGAGTGGTGGGTGGGCAGAGGCAGACAATGAAAAGGCAGAGATACTGAATGAATACTTTTGTTTAGTATTCACAAAAGAAGAGAAGGGGGAGGTATCTAAACCAAATGATAGAATGAGTCTGGATGGGGGGCTGATAACAGCCCATTCATGGAAGAAAAGGTCCTGAAAGAACTCCTAAAACTCAAGGTGGACAAGGCAATGGGTCCTGATGGGATTCACCCCAGAATTCTAAAATAACTAAGGGGAGAACTAGTGGCACCACTGACTACTCTTTTTAACAAATCATGGGGCGGTGGTGTCGTACCGAGGACTGGAGGAGGGTGTATGTGATTACCCTTTACAAAACTGGGAGCAAGGCAGAGACAGGTAACTACAGGGCTGTTAGTTTGCCCTCAGTAGTGGGGAAAATTATGAAATCACTTCTACAAGAAAGAATTGTTGCGTACCTGGAGGCGAGCAGGGCACAGGATACAAGGCAGCATGAATTCACAGCAGAAAGGTCATGTCAGATGAAACTAATAGAGTTCTTTGGCTGGGTGACCAAAGTAGTATACCAGGGTGGGGCTGTGGACATGGCCTACCTAGACTTTAGCAAGGCTTTTGACACAGTCCCACATAAAAGTTTAATAAACAAGCTAGCCAGCCTGAGAGTGGATCCCCGGGTATTGGCCTGGGTAAAAAATTGACTGGACAACAGGACAAGGAGGGTAATAGTAAACAGAGTCCCCTCTGAAGAAAGGAGGGTTACTAGCGGGTTACCACGGGGTTCAGTACTGGGACCAGTCCTCTTCAATCTCTTTATAAGTGACATTGCAGAGAGACTGGAAGGAAAAGTATGCCTTTTTGTGGATGACACAAAGATCTGCAACAGGGTTGATACACAAGTGGGGTGGAAAGGATAAGAAGGGACTTGGCAAGGTTGGAGGAATGGTCAAAAGAATGGCAGCTTAGATTCAGTGCAAAGAAGTACAAAGTAATGCACCTGGGAAATGAAATCCCAGGGGACGAGTACACAATGGTGGGGGGGAGATACTAACAACAACAACGAGCATTTGTCAATGCCGAATGTTGATTGTGTTGGTCTGCTGAGCTCACTCAGTGGACCTCTGTCACTGGCTCAGTCTGTTTGTCCCAGTGCTGCAGGCTGCTCTTTTGTACGGGGGTGCTGCCCATTGGCACTCTTGTTCTGCTGAGGAAGAAATCCACAGCTGTCCCGACAGAGCTCCATTGAGGTGGCTCACTCCCCCTCTCTCACTCACTCATTCTGTTTCTCCTGACACTGCAGGCTGCCCTTTTGTACTGGGCTCCTGCCTGTGTTGGTGTCTTTTTCTACCCACAAATAAATCCACAGCTGTCCCGACAGAGCTCCTTTGAGGTTGCTCACTCCCCCATCTCACTCACTCACTCCTTCTGGTTCTCCTGGCGCTGCAGGCTGCCCTTTTGTACTGGGCTCCTGCCTCTGTTGGCGCCATTTTCTGCCCACAAAGAAATCTGCAGCACTCCAGACAAAGCTCTGTTGAGCTCGTTCACTCCCCTTCTTTCACTCACTCATTCCGTTTCTGCCAGCGCTGCAGGCTGCCCTTGTCTACTGGGCTCCTGCCTGCATTGCTGCCTTCTTATGCCCACAAAGAAACTTGCAGCAGTTACAATACAGGTTCGCTGAGCTCAATCACTCGCTCATTCTGGTTTTCCTGCCAGTGCAGGGTGCCCTTTTGTACTGTGCCCCTGCATGTATTGCTGACTTTTTCTGCCCACAAACAAATCTGCAGCAGTCCCAACAGAGCTCAGCTGAGCTCACCGACTCCCCCTCCCTCACTCACTCGTTCTGCGTCTCCTGGCACTGCAGGCTGCCCTTTTGTACAGGGCTCATGCCTGCATTGGTGGCTTTTTCTGTCCAGAAAGAAATCTGAAAGAGTCCTGACACAGCTCCATTAAGCTCGCTCACTCCCCTTCTGTCACTCATGCATTCCATTTCTGCCGGCGCTGCAAGCTGGCCTTTTGTACTGGGCTCCTGCCTGCATTGCCGCATTTTCTGCCCACAAAGAAATCTGCAGCAGTCACAATAGAGCTCCGTTGAGCTCTCTCACTACTGCTCTGTCACTCTCTCATTCTGTTTCTCTTGGCGCTGCAGACTGCGCTTTTGTATGGGACTCCTGGCTGCATTGGCACCTTTGTCTGTCCACAAAGAAATCTGCTGCTGTCCCAACAGAGCTGCGTTGAGGTTGCTCAGTCTCCCTCTCTCATGCACTCATTCTGTTTGTCCTGGCGCTGCAAGCTGTCCTTTTGTACAGGGCTCCTGCCTGCATTGGCCCCTTTTTCTTCCCACAAAGAAATCTGCAGCAGTCCTGATAGAGCTCTGTTGAGCTCACTAAGTCCCCCTGTCTCACTCGCTCGTACTGTTTCTCCCACCGCTGCAGGCTGGCCTTTTGTACTGGGCCCCTGCCTGCACTGACGCCTTTTTCCACCCACAAAGAAATCCGCAGCAGTCCTGACAGCGCTCCGGTGAGTTTGCTCACTCCCCGTCCCTCGAGAACTCTCTCATTGTGTTGCTCCCAGTGTTGGAGGCTGCCCTTTTGTACTGGGCTGTTATGTTGGAGCCTTTGTCTGCCCACAAACAAATCCGCAGCAGTCCCGACAGAGCTCAGTTGAGCTCGGTCACTCGCCCCTCTCACTCAGTTGATCTTAATCTGTCCCAAACACTGATTTCCCAGAGTGACGTGCTATTGTCTGGCATGAGTGCAAAAACATGTTTTAGCCGGGATGTGAAAAATGACAGCTGTAGTGTTCATAAGGCGGTGTGAAAAAATGCCACTGTTGAAAATGTGGCGTGACAATATTACAAATTTGCAAAGTTACAAGGGTGCATGGAAAGTGCACAATGCACACTTGTAACACTGTCAATGGATGGGCTATCATCACCAAATGTTCAACATAGGCATTTTAGGACCTCTGCTCATGAACAGTATCATTGTCATTTTCTTAATCTGTTCCGAACAGTGATTTCCCACAGCGACCTCTCTATTCTGCACCGGAAGTGCAAAAACACATTTCAGCCAGGATGGGAAAAATGACAGCTATACTGTCCATAAGTAGGTCTGGGAAAATGGCAATGTTGAAAACCTGGAGTGAAAACATTGTAAATCTGCGAAGTTACAAGCGTGCATGCCAGCTGCGCAATGCACGCTGGTAACACAGTCATTTTATGGAATATCATTACCAAGTTTTCAACATAGGCATTTTAGGACCTCTACTCATTAACAGTGTCACTGTCATTTTCTTAATCTGTCCTGAGCACTGATTTCCCACAGTGACCGCGCTGTTCTGTGCTGGAAGTGTGAAAACACATTTCAGCCAGGATGCGAACAATGACAACTGTACTGCTCACAAGGAGGTGTGACAAAATGCCAATGTTGAAAATCTGGCATGAAAATATTGCAAATTCGCGAAGTTATGAGCATGCGTATAACTACTGTATGCGCTAAATGAAACAATGATTGTTTTTGATTTTTCCCACCAAATTTGCAACATAGGCTTTTTGAGAGCCCACCTCATGAACACTGGCACTGTCATTTCATTAATCGGCCCCAAAGGGTGATTCTACACAGTGAACGTGAAACCACATTTCAGGGCCAATTAATGCCATGACAGTTCAAGAATTCATGAGGAGGGGTTCCAAAAACCCCATGTTGAAAATTTGGTGAAATAATTCCCCAAAATGCATGAGATATGCATTGAAGTTGAAAAAACCCTATTCATTACATTATACAGCTTACCGACATTTCCTCAATTCGCGGTCGGCTTTGAAGAGTGCAGACGTGTTCCCAGTCCATCGAAGATTGTTGCGCCAGACTCTGGAGGTAAGTATGGGGAGGGGGGTGTGAGGAGGCTGGGTGCACAGTGGGTGGGTGCTGGTTGTGGTAGGGGAGCAGGGAGACTACGAGGGACCTTTTCCTTTTTTTCAGGTATAAAAAAACAAGAAAACATCGCGGGACCATTTTCAACTTTACAGGGGCATGTGGCATGCTGGGGTGGGCTCCCAGGGTGCCACCAGAGTCTGGCTTTGGAGGGACAGCTATAGCCATAGGAGGCAGTATAGCGCAGTGGTCTAAGGCTCTGAGCTGCAAATCTGGAGACATCCAACAGCGCAGACCTGGGTTTGAATTCCACAGCTTCCACTTGCATACTGTGTGACCCTGAGCAAGTCACTTAACCTCCTTGTGCTCCCAGATTGCTCCTGTAAAAAAGCTATCAGCTTAGTGTGCTATATCTGGTTAAACAACTAAAAAAAAAAAAAAACAACAAAATGGGCATATGGCATGCTAGGGTGGGCTCCCAGCGTGCCATCAAAGTCTTGTTTTTTTTGGGGGGGGTGCAGCTGTAGCCGACAGGGGATTGGGCATCCCCATCAGCAAACAACAAAAGGGGGGGATTCCTTTCTGCTGGCGGGATTGAGCACCCCGTCAGCAAAACAACAAAAGGGGAGGGATCTTTTCTGCCGACGGGATTAGGCACCCTGTCAGCAGACTATTAAATGGGGGGGATTACATTATGCCAATGGGGAGTGGGAACCCCGTCAGCAAATAAACATGATGGGGGGTAAATATTGTTTCTGAATACAGTGGAAAGCCACCGCCATGTTCACAAACAATATCGGGGTCCTACATCCTGCCCTGCAATGAGGAATCGCTCCCTCATTGCAGCGGATGGCTGACGCTGCAATGACGAGGTGGCCCCTTATTGCAGTGGCTGATTTTTTAGAAAGTTGTGGCACGCTGGCTGAACTAGTGTCAGCAGCAGTGTGCCATGGCATTGGGGGAAGTGGAACAAGCCTTTGCAGGCTGTGGGGGCATTGGGCACAACAGTGCCATGCCTCCACAACCTGCTTGTGGAGAAGGCTGATGCAACATGTTTCTTGCGCATGTGCACAAGCAACATAAAAATGGAAAGAGACCTGGCTGCAGTCATATCAGATGACCTAAAGGTAGGCAAGCAATGTGAAAAGGCAGTAAGGAGGGCTGGGGGATACTGGGATGCAAAGGGAGAGGCATCACCACTAGAAAACAGGAAGTTGTCATCCCTCTGTACAGACAGTTGGTGAGACCTCATCTGGAGTACTGTGTGCAGTTCTGGAGATCGCGTCTCCGCAAGGACATAGACAGAATGGAGATAGTCCAGAGGAAGGCAACTAAAATGGTGCAGGGTCTACACCAGAAATCACATGAAGAGAGAGACTAACAGAGTTTAATATGTATACCCTCGAGGAAAGGAGGGAGAGGGTGGACATGATAGAAACTCTCAAGTACCTTAAGGGAATCAACAAAGTCCAAGGGAGGAGCATCTTTCAGAAAAAGAGATGTGTAAGAACAAGGGGGTACAATTTGAAGATAGAGGGGGGACAGCACAGGGGCAACTTGAGGAAGTATTCTTTCACAGAGAGGGTGGTGCATACATGGAACAGCCTTCCTGTGGAGGTCATGGGGTCAAAAACAGTGGTGGAAATTCAAGAATGCATGGCACAGAAATAAGGCAATTATAGTGGGGTGCTGGAAAAAGTAGGTTGTTGGTTAACTAGGATCTGTAGCTTATTCAGTAGGTAGGGTAATGAGCAGACAAGGTGGGCCAAGTGGTCATTATCTGCCTTCAAGATCTATGTGTCTATGTTTCTAAGAGTCTAGATCTGACCAATATTTTGTAAGCATTGCAATTTACAGTAGAATCTAAGCCACTGTGCCTATGCCATTTTTTTTAAGAATTGTATCTAATGAATGAAACCAGGCCTTAAAACCTATCTTTAAATTTATAAGTTCCGGGGTTTCTTTCCAAAATAGATAGAGGAGACTGTTGCTTTTTTTTAAGACAAAGAGACTCTTGCCTTTTCTTAAGAGAACGGCTTGCAGGTAGAACCCCCCCACCCCCAAAAAAAGTGAACATACTAAATTGTTATACCATTTGTGATAAATGTACCAGAAAATGGTTTAGGAGTAACAACCCTACTCCTTCTGGTCAAGAAAATAGGATAGTACTGTACATCTAAACAATTCCTTTGGGGGACAATTGTGTAGAGCACTTTTACATCAAGTGTGGTGGAGATCCACTGGTCAGCCATGTCTACATTGTGTATGCAGTAAAAGTAAAATATTTTTATTCATCGAAAATAGTATGAATAAAGGATTAATTCAATTGAGTAAAGTTCATTTTCAATGAGGTCCACAACAATATACAAAAGTTTCAAATTAAAAATAACAAAACATACATACATATACTAAAATATATATGTCAACACCATAAAAATTAAGTAGATGAAAATTTTACAATATAGTTATAGAAGGAAAAAATAACAAGCAACAGTGGTAAACATGTCTGTTGTATCTCAGATATAAGATGGAATTGTTACCACCAGAGATACCAAAAAAGAATCAACAACTGTGAAAAGGTCTACATGATACACCCCATCCTAGAAACAGTAGAGTGACTGGGTGGGTCATGGAGACCATTGCGTATCTTTTACATCACATAACTAGTTGGGATGACCAGTTGCAAAACTGTAAAGTACTGTTTCTCTTGTAGATTAATACACACCAATTCACATGCCTGTTCCAACAAATCATTAATTTTTAGTTTGAGATGAGGCATTAAATTGCAAGCCAATGTTTTATATGTTCTAGTGTCTCACAGCTGAAGTAATATTTCAGCCTCTTATTCAAACTGGTCCATCATGACCACCATATCTCATTTATTAGCTCTTGTGATGCTAATAGAAGACCAGTACAATGCAATAAAGCAATGGGGCCTGATGGGATTCACCCAAGAATTCTAAAAGAACTAAGCATAGAACTAGTAACACCACTGACTACTCTAACAAATCATGGGGGGATGAAGTGGTACCTGAGGGCTGGAGGAGGGCAAATGTGATTCTACTTCACAAAAGTGGGAACAGGGCAGAGGCAGGAAACTAATGACCAGTTAGTTTGACTTCAGTGGCAGGGAAAATGATGGAATCACTTCTGAAGGAAAGAACTATTAAGCACCTAGAGGCCAGTGGGGCACAGGACCCAAGGCAGCATGGTTTCACAGCAGGAAGGTCATGTCAGATGAACCTAATAGATTTCTTTGACTGCGTGACCAAAGTAATAGACCAGCGAGGGGCTGTGGATATGGCCTACCTAGATTTTAGCAAGGCATTTGACAAAGTCTCACACAAAAGAGTAATATACAAGTTAGCCAGCCTTGGAGTGGGTCCCAAGGTGGTAGCCTGGATAAAAAACTGGCTGGACAACAGGACGCAAAGTGTAATAGTAAATTGAGTCCACAGTGAAGAAAGGAGGGTAACTAGTGGAGTACTGCAGGGTTCGGTACTGGGACCAGTCCTCTTTAATGTCTTTATAAGTGACATTGGAGACCACCTGGAAGGAAAGGTATGTCTCTTTGTAGATGTCACAAAGATCTGCAACAGGGTTGATACACAAGGTGGAGTGGAAAGAATGAAAAGGGGCTTGGCAAGGTTGGAGGAATGGTCAAATACGTGGCAGCTCAGATTCAATGCAAAGAAGTGCAAAGTAATGCATCTGGGAAACAAAAACCCATGGGAAGAGTACACAATGGGGGGTGAATTAATAATAACAACAAAAATTAAAAGAAACCTAGGAGTAATTATATCAGATAACCTAAAGGTGGGCAAGCAATGTGAGAAGGCAGTAAGGAGGGCTGAGGGGATACTGGGATGCATAGTGAGAGGCATCAACAGTAGAAATCAGGAAGCTGTTATCCCTCTGTACAGACAGTTAGTGAGACCCCATCTGGAGAACTGCATGCAGTTCTAGAGACCCCATCTCTGCAAAGACTTAGAGTGGAGGCTGTTCAGAGGAAGACAGCCAAAATGGTGCAGGGTCTGCACCAGAAGACATATGAGGAGAGACTAAAGCAGCTTAATATGTATACCCTTTAGGAAAGGAGGGAGAGGGGTGACAGGATAGAAACTTTCAAGTATCTCAAGGGAATTAATAAAGCACAAGAGGGTAGTATCTTTCAGAAGAAGAGATGTGCAAGAACAAGGGACCACAATTTGTAGACAGAAGGGGGACAGCTCAGAGGTAATGTTAGAAAGTATTTTTTCACAGAGAGGGTTGTGGATACATGGAACAGCCTTCCTGAGGAGGTCGTAGAGTAAAAAAACAGTGGGGAAATTCAAGAATGCATGGGACAGGCATAAGGCAATTCTAGTTGGGGTAGGAGGAAGTAAACTGCTGATTAACTAGAATCTGCAGCTTATCCATCAGGTAGGGAAATGGGCAGACTAGGTGGGCCAAGCGGTCCTTATCTGCCATCAAATTCTATGCTTCTACTCAGCTAGAAACTTCAATTCCATCTGTTCAATGGTACAGTACTGCACTTCCTGAACCCTTGACTAGAATATGCTTAAGTTTTTGGAAGTCTTGTTCACCTGTGTTTAAAAATGTGAGAACCACATGGCAATTGCCAGGTAGAATATAGATTTTGGCTGAACCATCCTTCTAGGCTGGTTACATGACAACCCATGTTGGGCATGTCACCATGCAACACCTTGCCCCAGATTCTTTGCTCTGGCAAGAATTGGCACCCTGCACAATCTGTCCCTGGACAATTCACCCACACCATAAATATTAGAAAACAAACTCCTCCAGGGATTAATTGTGGAGAGTGCTGATTCACACCAGAGTGAAGAGTCTGGAGCTAGATATCATGTAGTGACACGACTGGCACAACTTGATGTGTCCCCTTCTAGGCTAACTATTCTGTTGTTTCTCATGTGCCATACCTGGCACATTAGGATCAATTGATAATGCAGTCTTCCCGCTTATATAGGAACACGACTTTCAGTGTTAACTTTCATGCCAATTTATGGAAGTCTAGAAAGATCTAAAAATAGTCAATGTTTGTTGTGGGGCCAGATTCATTGATTACAGTGAATATGATTGGCGATTCTAATAATTTGAACTGCAGCCTCCCTTTTTGTTTCTAAAATAGTTTGCCCCTGTCCTCATCCTTTCCGAAGTGAATGCTGTGGAAACTTAAACCTGGTGCCCCTGTTGCTTCTCCCAGGTATCTACTTTTGTGGGTGCCTATGCTAATAATGAGGAGAAGGCACTGGATATCTTTGAGTTGCTTGGCCCTCAAGTAAAATGTTTTAATTGTTTCTGTTTCATTGTTCCACTTTTTAAGGACTGATCTGGGATATAATTTATAAATTTCTTTTTTAGCCATTTTAGTAATTTTCCTCATCTCTATGGAACTTCTAATACTTGGCTGCTTGTAGGTGCTCATCATATTTTGAGATTTTCTCCATTAGTTTTTCCTGGAGATTTTTTTAAATCAGCTCCTGATGTTATTGATGTTAACCTTTCCTTAGCCTCTATTAACTGTACCAATAATTTACGCCTCATCAGCTCCACATATGCCAAAATTAACTTAATTTTTGAAGACTTCTTCGTGCATAATTGGATGTTACTTGTTCATAAAATCTTTATTTTCAGTGCCAAATGCAGTATTTTTTTTTGTTTTGTTTGTGATTCTCAAACCTCATGGACTCAGTTGACTGCCAGGTGGGCTTCTATTGAGGTCTTGTGCCGGTACATATATTTGGACTTTTTGATGTTTGCTGTAAAAAAAATGCTGTCCTAGTGTGTGCACGATTTTATTCTTTGCATAGCTGTTTTAATGAATGAAAATTAATCAGATTATGTTTTTATTTTATTTTTATTTAAACATTTGGTAACTGGGAAAGGCACACTGAGCTGGGGCTCATTTCCAGGTGTGACCCAGGGACAGGGGCAAAGGGGTTATACAGTAGCACACAATACAGTTATAATACATATAAATAATATATACAGGAATACATAGTATGCAAAGGAGAAAAATTCTGTATATAATATGAAACATAGTGGGTATCAAATATACAGATGCTTAGTGCCATGCAGCTCCAGTGCTAAAAACAGTAAGCACTTGGGATCAAATGTGGTAGTTAAAATACCTTAAGATATTTTCATTATTAATATCAAATAGCTTTATGATGTGGATATTTTGAATACATATTTCAGAGTATAGATATGAAACAAGAGTGATTTTTATGATTAAGTGGTTGTTGTCAGATAATATCCAGTATACCAGTTGTAACAAGAGATAACATACATTTTCATATATTAGAACATGGTAATAGAAAATTAACAAAGCGATCATGGTAATAGAATGACACTAATATGTGGGATTGATTTTTTTGATGGCACTGAGTTATAAGATGTTATTTTGCCTTGAAAATATTAAGTGAGTATTAATTTGCTGTTACGTTGCATTCAATAGAGAACACCATGCTAAGGGCATTGACAAAGGGTTACTGAGGCCATGAAACATTGCCCAGAATATCAAAAGTGTGGCTGGATAAAAGTAAGAAATAATCTGAAGACAAATGACATATTGGTGTGAGCCCCATCCTTTATTATGAGTTAATGTGCCTTATCACAAAACATTTAGAAATGCTGTTGCTATATGTTTTGATATGTTGTGATATATATGTGGTAACTTGCATGTGACACTGTGATTGTATAAAATTATTAGCAGCAGTAAAAGCTGCCACCTTGTTTTATGGTGCAAAAGCAATCCTTTGCCTTCATTGATTGGGAATCTGGGAGTATCAGAGGCAAAACTAAGTGACAACTAAACTCGAAGTGAGGACTGGGAGTGTAAGGACCTATATGCACCAGACAGGCTGCATTTAAGTAAGGAGGGCACAAGGGTCTTGAAGGATTAACTGGAGGAATGCTTGACACATAAAATGAATTTAAACTAAAATTGGGGGGGGGCACAGTGGACAAGGCACTTTGCACTGGGTAAGGGGTGCCATCAGGCCTCCCCCATAGGTAATCACAAGGAACAGAGTAGGGCACGAGGGGATAGAAGGGCCAGAAAAAGGGGAGAGACACAAAAAGATATCGGGGAGCAAAGAGGTAATGGAGACACGCTGGAAGGTTGTGTCCCTGAATGCAAGGAGTCTTGCTAACAAGTTAACAGACCTACAAGCACTGATGGTAGAAGGCGAGGTGGACATAGCTCCCATCACAGAGACATGGGCAACCCATTACCATGACTGGGACCTCAAGACCCATGGGTACCAATTGTACAGGAAGGACAGAGGAAAGGGGAGGAGTGGTAGAGTGGCATTATACATAAGGAAAGGGATAATATGCACCAGGAAGGAGGTGGAAGATGGCGGAACAGAAGCCCTATGATAATGCTCCAGAACACCAAAGGGAGAAGGATTTGATTGGTGGTGGTGTTCAGACCACCTTCACAGTGCACAGAGCTGGACTGGGAGCTAGGAGACCAGATCAGGAGGGTAGGAGGGAGAGGAAACGTCATAACTGGTGACTTCAACCTTCCTGGAGTAGACTGGAGCCACCACCTGTTGCAGGGAACAGGTCCTCCTGGATGCTATCCAGGAGTGTTTCCTGACACAGGGTTTTGCAGAGCCAACCAGGGAGGAGGCCATACTGGACCTAGTGCTGTCGGATGGTGAACATATCCAGGAGGTTGAAGTGAGGGACCCCCTTTTGGGCAATGACCACCACAAGGTGTGGTTTTGGGAAAAGAAGCAGCCAAGACCAAAACAAGAGTGGTGGACTTCAAAAGGGCAAACTTCAGTAGGATGGGTGATATACTAGTTGGGCACCTTGCAAAGCTCTGACTGGAGACAGATGCAGATCAGAAATGGTCTGTCATTAAGTTGGGGTTAAACAAGGCCACAAACACTTGCATGGAGGCTCATAATAAGAACTCCAAGACTAACAGACTTAGCTGGTTAAACAGGAATGTGGCAGAGAAAGTGAGGGAAAAGAGGGAAGCCTTCCAAAGGTACAAGAGCACCTTGAGGGAGGAGGACAGAAAGGTCTACACAGAGAAAGCTCAAGAGGCAGGGTGAGTGGTTCAGGCAGCCAAAGCTGCAGGCCTGGAGGACAGCATATGTGGTGCCACTCCACAATGAAGGTCCATGGGACAAGCAGGATAAATACAGAGTGGTCAGCCTAACCACTATAATGGACATGTTAATGGAGACCATTCTAAAGGAAAGGCTAGTGACCTTCCTTGAGGTAAATGGTCTTCAGGATGATAGGCAACATGGGTTTGTCAGGAGGAGATCCTGCCAAACAAACATGATGGACTTTTTCAGCTGGGTCACAAGGTTGTTGGACAGGGAGCAGGTGGACATCCTATATCTGGACTTCAGCAAAACATTTGATTCAGTGCCACATGGCAGGCTGATCATCAAACTAAGTGCCCTGGGAATGGGGGCAAGATGCTGGGATGGGTCAAGAGTAGGCTGTGGGACAGGAACCATAGAGTTATGGTGGGGGGAGGGGGACAATCCAAACCCAAGACCTGTAACCAGCAGGGCCCCACAGGGCTCAGTGCTTGGACTGGTGCTATTCAGCATCTTTATTGGTGATGGTTTAATATGATATGAGCAACTTAAGAAGAATGTGGACAAAAACAGTGACTGCACATCGCCAAAAGACAAAATGGTGATGTGCAGCTACAGCACAGTCCAGAAACACCAACAGGAGTCTACTTCTCCTAACAGGGGGCACTACATGTAGTAACTGTTAATGCTGGGCTGCACCCCCCTTCACCCCCCACATCCCCATCTCTACAAAAATCATCATGGGGCATGGACACTAAGGAGTAGGGGAAAACTTGGGAGGGGGGCTACATTCAAGGGAGACAGAGGTTGCTAGGGGGAGAAAGGAAATGGTTTCTCAACAAAGGCAACCCCCCAAAAAAACAAAAAACAATGAGCAACACAAAAACATAAACATAAAAATTACTGTATATCCCAAGCAAGCCCCAAACCAGGGTTTGCTAGCTCCAAAGGCGGTGACTCTCACAGCTACACCAAATGGCCAGAGCAGAACTGGCACAACCAATAATTTGCCACATATTACATAATACAAGTACTATGTACCGAAAGGAAATTTATGACCTTGTAATGTGCTATAAAGAACACATAGTGCATTTTACATCCACTATTTTACCTTCACTCAAATTGACTCACTTAAATTCATGTGCTCTATTCATGTGACATCTTGGTGACATAGCAGAAGGGGTCAAACATAAAATCTGCCTATTTGTAGATGATACAAAGCTCCATGAGAGGGTGGACACAAAGGAGGGGAGACAGGAGCTCAATAAAAATCTGGCTAGGCTAGAGAAATGGTTAGACATCTGGCAGTTGGGATTCAATGCTAAGAAATACAAGGTCATGCACCTGGGAGCTAGGAACCCAGTGGCCAGATACTGGTTGGGGGCATACAGATGATCATCTCAGAAAAGGAAAAGGATCTAGGAGTGCTGGTCAGGGGTGACATGAAACACTCTGTGCAGTGTCACAAGGTAGCAGCCTAAGCAAATAAAATGCTGGGCTGCATTGCCAGAGGAATCACCTCTATGAGGGAGGAAGTTTTTCAGCCACTATACATGTCACTGGTGAGACACCAAGAGTACTGTGTACAGTTCTGGTGCCCTTATCTGAAGAAGGCCATCAAGCTACTGGAGGGGGCTCAGTGGTGGGTGTCCAGTGTGATCCAGGGCATAGGGGATAATACATATGAGGAAAGGCTGTGGGAGCTCAACCTGTATTCTCTGGGGGACAGAAGGGAAATGGGGGATACGATAGAAACCTTCAAGTACCTAAAGGGTATAAGCAGGGTTGGATCCAGAGGGCATATTCAATTTAAGAGGGTAGGGCACAACAAAGGCACATAATCTGAAACTAGTGGGAGGTAGATTTAAGAAAGGACTTGAGGAGGCACATTTTCATTGAAAGAGTGGTGTCAGGGTAGAATGAGTTGCTGGAGGAGGTAATATCAGCAAATACGACAACCAGTTTCAAGGGGAAGTGGGACAGGGTGAAAAAGAAAATTAGAATGGAAGGAATCAGAACTGAGAATAGGAAGGGGGTATTGGGGTGGGGGTGGATGACTCCTTGAGGAAAAGGAAAGTGAGGCAGCTTCGGTGAATTAGACTAAGCTGCACACTCAAACAGACTTAATAGACCTATAAGGCCTGTTTCTGCTTGCAATTTCGTATGTTCACATGTTAAACTCTAAATTTCTACATCACACTTAGCTGTAGGCATTGCAGCTATTGGCAAAATTAGTCACACAAGTTATCTTAGTATTGTACACCTTTTCATTAACACCAATGCATGTTTACTCCTATTAAATTGCATTGAATGGGAATTTTTTTGTAATGATGATTGGAAAGCATCTTTCTGTAACTGTCTGACTAAATGGAATGCATATTGTTTAGTGAGTCTCCAAAGTGATGGTAACACATGCTGAGTAGCTTTGACCTATACAACCTTAACTGAGAATTTTTAATCCACTTTGCAAGTCTATCCCGCTCATGAAACATATTGCTGTGATTCTCCGTAAACATAATCTTTCTTGACATTTTGTTGTAAATAACATTTAACTTATTCAACAACAACTTTGAAGAGTTGTGATAAACAACATCAGCATATTCAATTAGGCAGGCATGGTGGCTGCAACCAAGTGATGAGTATGCTTGAGGTTTAAACCAAGGAAGCATTTCCACATGGAAAGGGTAGTAGATAGGTGGAACAAGTTCCCTGTAGAGTTGTGGGGGCAGAGACAAGATTCAGGCATGCATTGAACAGGCATCTGGCTATCATTTAAAGGAAGAATCAATTGAAGAAGATGGGGGAAGCTGGGGGCAACTTAGGGCCCCTTGCCACCACATATCATAGGTTAGGTAGGGGTATGGAAGATTGGATGGGTCTTATGATCCTTTTCTAATAACACAAATATTTGTTTCTAATTCTATTTCTGTAAAAGATCCTCAGTTTTCTTTTAAATTTGATATTCATTCAAATTGCCTACAGTACGTGCTGCTTATGAGTCATATGTATGTTTCCTTACAACAGCTCGCCACATCGGAGTGAGAGCCAGGGAGGCCCCCAAGGCATTCATGACCCCCCTCCCCAATGATTTTGTGCATCCTACGTAGCCTGATCCCACTTGTTTTGCCGAGCTACATGAACAGTAAGGGCAAAGTGGGTTCAGGAGAATTTTTGGCATTACACTGACCTGGGTCATTCTGAATGCCACTTATATATAGCTGCCAGTGGCTTGGGTTTCAATCCTTATGCCAGGGGTCCATTCCATACACCCAATACACCCCTTCTGCAGTGATATTTTAGGCTGGAAGCACCCACACGTGAGGAAAATGGCACATTCCCTGCATGCTTCCTTGCCTTGGCAGACTGGGGCTGTGAAGCACAAGGCCAGGAATAAGTACACTTTTTTTCTAAAATTGTGCTCCACTGATATGTATATGGCAGCACTACCCATAGACTGTTGTGTCCCTTGATCCCTGTCTGCCACAGAGTAGCGATCCACTCTGCTTCCAGACTGAACTGTTAATTAGAAACTGATCATCTGGCAGTCCTTTACACCTCTAGCAGTTCACTCTCTTTTGTGTTGTGCCAGACATGCTCACAAGGGAATGTGAATGTTGCTGGTGTAAGGCATGTGGAATGGCATTATGGTGCAGTGCTCTATGGATTGGCAGTGTACAAACTGTATATATACCAGCTCCTTACATGACTAGGGCCCATAATTGCAACAGGAAAATCATTAGTCAAATGTGCATTGTGCCAGAAATGTGGATATTTGTATTAGGATATTTTTTGTTTCATAAAGAATTTTTTTGGATTTTTCAACAGTATAAAATGCACACAGTACAACAAGAATCTCTTTGTGTACCCCCACAATTAGATGGGATAGGCAGGAGAGCAGAATCATGTTACAGACAGCTGAGAAAATAACTGTTCACTGAGCTGGGGTTAAGAATAGGGATGATCATAATCACAATGAATTCTTGACATGTAAATATTTTTTCCAACATCTAAAGAGCTTCACAGTAAGAAAGAAAGATAAAAAGGGTCTGGAGACCAATAGGGGACCTTCCTTAAAAACAACTAATGAACAGCTTAAGGCTTAGGCTGTTTGTTCTTTTTCTTTGAGGAAGGGTCCCTAGCCTCCTATGCCCTAAGCAATGAAGTGTACCCTAGTTAAAAAGAGGGCTCTGTCTGGGAAGGTGTAACTAAGACTTTAAATTAATAGGATCAAAAGGAACTTATAAAAATTGCACATTGTTCTCTCAAGGGAACACCTCTCCCCTACAACAGACATGCACTGGTTGAGCATGGAGACAAAAGGAACATGCTGTGAGAAAGGGCTAAGGGTATGTGCGTGTGTGAGCCATCACCTACCCAGGAGATGGTAACATTTTAGTATTCATGGTAGGGAGATGGGGTCATAGTGGAGAACAGTTGTAGCAAGCATGAGTTAAGTCCAAGTGGTAATTTATATTTTATTATTTCTTTATTTAAACATTTGATGACTGCGAAAGGTACACTGAGCCAAAGAGTTGGTTTCCAGGTGTGACCTTGGGTATAGGTAACTTGGGAATCAAAGTATACAGGCACAACAGTAACAAAATAGTATGCAGTAGGTAGCATAAAATACATCACATGATAATTAATACAGCAATACAAAATAGTATATAATAGTTAACATGCAATACATTCCATGATAACTAATACAGCAAAACAGGCTATGCAAATAGACAAGGGACACAACAAGGGGGAAAGTAGGTAGGCATGGGACAAACATTGCAGTGCTATGAGATGTTGTGGGAACAAGTAGGGAAGGGTAGGAGACATACCAATGATTTGATAGAGTAGTGAGAAGGAGAGTTGCATAGGATAGAAGTTTGTGAATTTCACCAGAGAGGGGAGACAATAGCTGAAGGCAGGTTTGCCCATATTTGAAGCTGGAGTGAGGAGAGAGAAGGAGAGTTCCATGGCTTGGAGGAAGGAGAGCCACTGAGGGGTCCCATTTGGTCTGGTATGGGCCCCATACAGTACCAAACAACAGGTCTTATCACACAGCAGTGTACACTATCCTCCGATATCTCACAAATTTGCATGGTTATGCCATCAACTTGGCATGGGCTCAGGGCTGGATTTCTCTAGTGGCAAAGTAGAATTCTGCAGTGGCAAATGCTGCTGTCACCCAGAGCTTTTGGGAAAGAGTATAGCAGACAGCATCTGTGTGGATGCCCAACACGTCAATCTTGTGATCAGTTACTGTGGTAGACGATAGACAGAAAAGTAACCCAAGCTTTCCTCCAGTAAGGGGTCAACTGCGGGCAGGTCCACAACATATGGAACAGGGAAGCTTGAGAGGAGGAAAATCTCCAGCAGTGACTGTGGGGAAGAAGTCCCATTTTGTATAGGGTAAGAGTGTGATAGGCTCTATAAGGGACCTTAAATTGTATTGCCCGTGCCTGCATTTCCTTATTTGCATCACAAGCCTTTGGGTTGATGTCCACTCCTTTCTCTTGGCTCTATTTCTCCTTGAAGCTATCAGAGGGAGACAGAGTTCTGTTTTAATTTATATAAATCTACAGCAATACCATTAGTAGTAGTCAGATGTGCTATCCATTGTTGAAGGGCCCCACTTTGGGGCCACACCTTATCTGTTTTTTTTTTAAACTGAGTTTATTTTATTCATTTCCAACAACTAATATAAACACAAAACAAGGAAGTGTCAAACATCTTCAACTATATACATGGAGTGAGTATCAATAACATAAACAATAATGGATGGTCTTCCAGTAATAACCACGCTGTAATCACTTTGAGAGGTTGTTATGTTTTGTATACCTTGAGAGTGAAGCTCGAGAGGTTTACTGTTGTCATGGCAAACTTGAGAAGTGAATGCAGCATGGTTCTTACATGAACAACGTCCATTAGCTTTTATAGCGTGTAGGAACCAGTCTGTGTTGAATTTGCAGTACAGAATGTTACACAGAATGAACATTCCATTTTGTTATACCATCGATATAACATAGTGAGGAGGGTATAACAACGATCAGATGTCATATCGATGGTATAACAACGTTGTAAAGTATGTGAATTTAGATAATTATAAGCCTCTCCCATACATTATACAGGGTTCACTATGACGCTGAGTGAGGAGCTACAGAGCATATCACGATATCCTACTTAAAGCAGCAGTGCAGCAAAAACGGGTTCAAATTTGACCCCACCTTTTTTCTTTCCTAATTGATGCCAGATGTCTTCCAGCTTATTTTGGTGGTAAAATGTTCAGTTTCCACTATCATTTAAGAATCTTATGAAAGTTTTAAAGTAATTATTTTTCAAGAAAAATGATTGCCGCCTCATTTTTGCATTTAAATAATATTGAGAACCTGAGGAGGGCAAAAACCCATACAAAAATGCAAATGTACAGTACACAGCATAGGAAGCAAACAGAAAACCCAACTCAACAGTTCTGTCAATATTTTTCATAACCATAGCAAAAAATTAGCTTTTTGGAATAACTTTATTTGTTGTACTGCTGATTTAAAAAGGAATAATAGAACATAACAGACTAGTAAGGAAGAATGCTCAATAATAATAGAGGGCTCTCTCATAATGACAGTTAAGTATCCAGCAAGGTATAGAGCATGTGCAGTCTGCTCCAATGTGTATGATAACTATGCATTCTATTATGCACACTCGCCATAATTTTCTCTAGGTGGAGGTTACTAAGAAGCTCCTGAAGCCATTCATTATATGAGATGACCTCCTGATCTAGCCAATGCCAGTTGTTTAACTGATAATAACATTATGGCAATATTATGCTTCCTTTCTCTCACAGAGATACCACTAAGATCCACCACCAGGCAGATCTGGGGAGTAAAAAGTGTATCCAATCCCATAAGTGGGTCTTCCCTGTCTTTAATGCTTTCCCAAAGACCTTTGATTTTGCTAGAAACCAAAATATATGTAGAATAGTGTAATCTCCTAACCCACCATCTGGTACAGGTGCCAGATGACAATTTCTCCATTTTAACTAGACAGGTGGAGTATAATATAAGTTATGAATAATCTGAAATTAGGTAAGGCATAGTTTATCGGAAGGAATGAAAGTATATAAATCTGATCAGATTTTTCCTCAGTTAAAATGTCTGTCAGGCAATGTCTCTTTCAAATAAGAACAAACTACATTCAGGGTAGGGTAGAGTTTGATAAAGAGAGTGCTATTCAGTTGTGAGACAGCATGGGTCAGTGTAATTAAATCAAATAAAGACTGAAAATACACTTCACTGGCCACCTGCCATGGTGTAGGGCCCTGCCATGTAGGAAGTGATAGCAAGAGTAATTTGAAGATATTTGAAAATATGTTGGTTGTCCAAATTGTAACAGGATTTGAGGGAGTTGAAATGAGAGCAAGCAACCCTCTAGGAGCAGACTGGACACATTAGAGACATCCAATTCCTGAACCCAGTCTTAGAGGACCATCTTACCAGTAATTTTAAAATTAGGATTCCCAAAGTCTGGTTGGGTGACATCTTTTAATAAGTCAAAACTAAGTGCCTTTCCCAGCTGAGCATGAACTCTAAGGGGGGTATTAAGTATGAATTCATGTAAAGTTTTTGCAGTAAAGTATGTTTAGCAAATAAGTGGAACCAAAGGTGTAGGTATGTGTAGCAAATTTGTCTTTTTCAATAACCAACCATATGGTTACATAAAAAGATTGAATTCCTGTTGGTGTGGTGGTTAGCCGCTGTAAATATTTATTAGCTTGGCTAGCCCAATAATAGATGCCAAAATGTAGAAGATGGAGCCCGCCTAGCAATTTAGGAGCTTCCAATTTGTGGTACACCTGACGTGGAGCTTTCCCACCCCAGATGAAATGAGAAATACTATTAGCAAGTTTACAGAACCAGGAGAGAGGGAGGGAGAAAAAATGTTAAGCATATGTAGTGGGTAAGCAATATGTGGATATGTGATAAAATGTTCGTCTTGATAACACTGATACATTCCCACAGTGTCAGAGAAAAGGTTTTCCACCTGCCCAGATCTGACTTGATGACTGCCACAAAGCCATCCAGATTAAGTTTTTAAGTTTTTGGGAGTCCCTGGTTAGTTCTATACCCAAGCAGCGCAACTGTCACAGTGCCCAAACCAAATCCATAGGTAGAATATAAGGTTCATAAACACTGCATTTTAAGGGCATCACTGCTGTTTTATGGGTACTGAGTTTGTAGTTTGAAAGCATACCTAATTAACTAATAACAGATAAGGTAGCCATAATAGAGGTATTGCGGTGAGCCACATGTAAAAGGATATCATCCACATAAATGGAAAGTTGACAGTGTCTATTCCTGATGGAAATGCCAGTGACCAAGGGGCTAGATTTCAGTTTAAACAGTAGGGGTTCCAAATATAAGTAAAATAAAAGACGGGATGGGGCAGCCTTGACAGGTGCCTCGATATAATAAAAACAAGGTAACAAGCCCCTGTAAAAATATATCTGGGCACTTGGTTTAGAGTAAAGAATCTTCCCCACTGAATATATGCAGGGTGGGGGACTGAATTTCTCCAACATGGCAAGATAAGAAGGGCCATGATACTCTATGTAAAGCTTTTTCCACATCAAGAGACGTCAAAACTGCTGATTGAGCCGTCTCTCCAGACATGGAAAAGATGTGCCCCAGCTTACACGGTGGTACGCTGATGTTCTGGGCAACAGGAACCTGATTTGTTTTGGTCCTGTTAGGCTATTCCATGCCCCATTGATCCTGGTGGCTAAAACCTTAACTAGTATTTTAAAGTCTTGATTAATTAAGGAGGTGGGGTGATAATCCACAACCTGGTCAGGGTTTTGACCAGGTTTGGGCAAAGGCATAATCAGTGCTTCACCAGGGTTGGGTCAAAAAGCCTATGGTCAAGCAGGTCCATGAAGACTTGAGTTAGAAATGGGGTGAGTTCTGTCACAAAAGTTTTATAAAAGTTGTAAGTAAAACTGTCTGGCCCCTGGGCTTTGTCTAGGGATGAGGACTCAATAGCAGCTATGATTTCAGATTGAGAAATGGGATGGGCTAGAGCTGCCTGCTGGGTGTCAACTAAGAAAGGGAGGGTAACTGAGTTATGGTACTCCAAGATAGCATGCGTTGGATGGAGGTTCCTCCTGGGATCCATACATAGAAGCATAACATAGAAACATAGATATTGATGGCAGATAAGGACCACTTGGCCCAACTAGTCTGTCCATTTTCCTTACCTACTATAACACCACAGACCCTACTTGATTTCTGGTCCCCCCCCTTCCCTACCTCTAAGGTTCCCTTATGCCTATCCCATGCATTCTTGAAGCCTGTTACCATTTTTCCCCCCACCACCTCAGTTGGGAGGCTGCTCCAAGCATCCACCACTCCTGTGAAGAAGTACTTCCTCGCATCTCTCCCACTCCAGCTTCACAGCATGTCCCCTTGTTCTTGAGAATCTTTTTTTTCTGAAAAATTCTCCCCTCTTGAACTTTATTTATACCCATGAGGGATTTGAATGTTTCTATCATCTCTCCCCTCTCCCTCCATCCCTCCAGAGAGTACATATTGAGATTCTTCAGTATCTCCTCATAGGGCTTGTGGTGCAGACCCTGCACCATTTTGGTTGCCCTCCCCTGGACCGCCTCTACTCTGTCTATGTCCCTCTGGAGATGTGGTTTCCAGAACTGGATACAGTAGTCTAGGTGAGGTCTCATCAGTGCTCTGTATAGCGGTAACACCACCTCTCTCTCTCTGCTGCTGATACCCATCCTAATGCACCCTAGCATCCCACTAGCTCTCCCCATTGCCTTGTCACACTGTCTGGCCACCTTTGGGTTATCAGATATGATTACTCCCAGGTCCCATTCTTGTTTGGTGATGGCTAATACTGCCCCCATGATGTAATCTGCCCCTTGGTTTCTGTGTCCCAAGTGCATGATTTTGTACTTCTTCACAATGAAACCTAACTGCTACACTCTTGACCACTCCTCTAACTTTCCTAGATCACTATTAATTGTTTATACCCTCCTGGAGTGTCTACCCTATTACAGCTTTTAGTTTCATCTGCAAAGAGGCATATCTTCCCTTCTAGCCCCTCTGCAATGTCACTAATAAAGACATTAAAGTGGACTGGTCTCAGTACCGATCCACTTGGCACCCCGCTTATTACCCTCCCTTCTTCGGAGTGAACTTCATTTGCCACCACCCTCTGTCTTCTGTCCCCCGAGCAATTTCTCACCCAGATTAGCACCTTAGGGCCCTCTTATAAGCTTTGCAGTTTGTCTACAAGTCTTCTATGTGTAACAGTGTTGAATGCCTTTCTGAAATCTAGGTAGGCAACATCCACCACTTTGCTCTGGTCCAATTCCCTAATGACCCAGTTAAAGAAATCTATCTGATTTGTTTGACATGATCTCCCCCTACTGAATCCATGTTGTGTCAGATCCTGAAGGCCACTGGATTCCAGATATTACACAATCCTCTCTTTTGGTAGTGATTCCATTACTTTCCCCACTGTTGCAGTTAGGCTGACTGGCTTGTTGTTGCCAGCTTCCTCTTTGCTTCCACTTTTGTGAAGTGGGACTACATCTGCCATCCTCCAGTCTTCTGGAAAAACTTCTGTCTCCAGTGAGTGGTTGAACAGGGCTGTCAGAGGTGCAGCCAGCACCTCCCAGAGCTCCCTCAGTATCCTAGGATGCACTCCTTCTGGCCCCATTGCCTTGTTCACGTTCAGATTTGAGAATTCCCTCAGAACCCTCTCCTCTGTAAATGGACTAGTGTTTACCTCCCTTCTATGCTCCTGTCCTTTATCTGTGGTCCCTCTCCTTCCCCTTCCTCTGTAAACATGCAATTCTACATAGCTGTCTCCTGGGCCCTTTCTTAACTCCCTGAAGTTTCACCTATAAGCTTCAGGAGTTAGCTCAAAACAGTTCAGTAACACCCCATTGACCTTATCATAGTCCATACAGTACTTATCATCCATTCTAACAAATGCATGCAAAATCATAGCTAGTAAACAATGGAGTGAGCTGGGTCATCCATAAAGCCCTGTCCAAATTAAACTGCACACACACCCTCACAATTTTCTTTAAAAACAAATCAAGATCACCCCCACCGGTACTGAGAAAACATTTTAGAATTAATTGTGATTTCTAGGGTTTAACTCCCCCACCACCATTACTTACAGTTTGCTGTGATACTTTCTGGTGCAGTTTCCCCACATCTTTCTCATGTTGTTGTTTCCAGATCTCATGCTGGTGTTTCTTCTCTCTTTCTGCCTGATGCTTCTCTTTATTTGCCCATTCTTTCACTTTTCCTTCTCTCATGCTTATTGTATGAGAACCTCATGATGATGTTGATGTTCTCTTTCTCTCCTGCTGTATCAGGTTTTCATGCTTTCATGCCTTCTCTCTTTCCTCAGCCTACAGGGATCTATAGAAATAAAGAAATTGCTGGAATAAGCCTGGATGTTTCCTCTTTCTTAAGTGGAGAGTCATCAATATTCCAGCCTTCTATCCTTGATCCACATACTGTAAGTTGAATACATTTTAAAAAGTTAGCGTATTCCGCCTTTTCATGTAGTAACTCTGTATTTATCCACTAAATGAAGAGTTCTACTCTAAGAGTTTCTGAGGTGGATGGAGTGACCTTGGCCTCTTGATCCCTAATGTCATTTAGCAAAGAGACAGTCTTTTCTCTCCTAAACGTATCCCTTTTCAAGGCCAGCCTGATAAATTATCCCTGCAAGGCACACCTACAGACCACCCTATCCCTATTCCTCCATACAGTGGAGTCCACATTAAACTGTATAAAGGTATTTATCACTTCTCTAATACGGTTAACAAAAATGTCATCCTTAAGGAGTTGGTTATTAAGTTTCCAAAGAGTGCCCTTGTCCTGGCTTTGGGCAAATAAATGTTAACTCCATACTCAGGAGTGATTTGACAGAACCCTGGAAGTTATACCATTGGTGTGTAGCCCATGGAGAGCTGATTGACTAAGCAAAAAGTAGTCAATTCTTGTGTAAGAATGGTGAACAGAGAAATAAAAGGTGTACTCCTAAGAAGAAGGGGTTCAGTATTTTCCATGCGTCACACAGCCCTGAAGAGTCTAACATGTCCTGAAGAGAGTGTAGTGCTAGTGAAAGCCTAGCTCTAGGCCTACTTGTTCTGTCTAAATCACAAGTGAAAGTCAAATTTCAGTCCCTACCCAGAACAATGAGAAATGACAGAAAGTGGGCCAGGACCTGGGCTAGGGACATTAAAATATTTGGGAAATTTCTCCATTTGGTCCACAAACACTACCCAGTATGACTTCCAAATGATCCAGGAATCCTACAAAAAAATGTACCATCCATCTGTGTCTGCCACACATTGAGAGAGAAGAAACTGTGTATGATGATGGATCAGAATGGCCACCACCTTTTTTCTGTTCCCATTTCCATCCCCAAAACCCTGCTCTACATGTTCTCTCCAAAAAAGATCACTCTCAGGTGACAACAAATGTCTTTCTTCCAAAAATGCAATATGAATGTCCATTTGCTTATGATGTTTGAGAATTTGGTAATGTTTAACCTTGAAACATGCCCCTTTAATGCTCCAGGAAGCATGCCTGATGGTAGTAGTCATGGCAGCCTAGAAATAAGGAAGTGGCTATATACTCTTAAAGCTATGCTGTTGTACCCTGTACAAAACAAAGAAATAAGAATGACAGGGCTCACTCCCATATTCATCAAATGATATGAACATGAACAAGAAAGAAAAGGGAGCAAGTAGAATTAAAGAAACCAGTAACACAACAAACAACAGTCATAACACATAAAAAGAACTGATCCCTTGTCCCGGGACTGCTCTCCATATGCCTGGTCTGCTCCTGAGACAACACAAAGGTACCTGGCTGTGCCTTAGGCCTCAAAACAATTTTGGCCTCACATGGGCCAGTAGCATCATAAAAGTGCAGCCTTCACCCAGAGGAGAGGAAAAATATCTTCTTCCCTATCCATAATAATGATGATGATGCAAACACATCCAAAACAAAAGAAAAGAAGAGTTGCCCTGGTGAGAATTACCTGTACTGTCATACAATAAAAAACTATTCTGCCTCACTTCACCTTCAGTGATCCTGAACTGCAGAACACAAGAAACTCAGTGTGAATAACAATAAGTTGGTGCACAATAATTAATAAGCAAATATGATGAAACAGAAAAAATTAGTATGCAATCAGTCTGCAAGACAGCTGCCTGCTTCTCAACCGAGAGTGCTTCTGTGGTCCCTTGCCACTCCAGCCTGATGTTTGAGGCAGTCTCCACCAAACTGAGATGTCATCTTGGAATTAAAACTGGAGTCCTGGGTGATTGGTCAAGACTTTGTTGAGATAAATAAGAATGTGAATACTGTAACAGGGAGCCCCCTGTTATGTGTTTAGCCCCCTGTCATAAATATGAATATGTGCAATCCAACCCCCATTTTTCCTTTCACTCTTTCCTGTCTGCTTAACTTTTCTGTCTTTTCTTTACATTCTTGTCAGGGTGGCCAACCTGGCAATCTCCACAAACTCTTTGCTGTCCCTTATTCTCTTGACCCCCTTTTTATGCACAGAGTGTTACGCTCCAATTGCAGAGATAGGAATTAGCACATGGCTCTATATTTAATAAAGAGTCTGGTGTCCTTGTAAGGATAAAGGAACTGGTGCCTCAAATATAGTTTACTTATGGGTGCTTTTGAAGGTCTTGAACTCCTGAGCTGCTGCTGTTAAATTTGTTCCGATGCCAGTGCAAGCACTAGTTGCAGGGTGCGAATTGAGACTACTAATATACAAGCTCCGTAGTAAAAGTGCCGCATGGTGCAGCTTAGAAATAATTAAAAACAAGCAGCAAAGGTCTTTCCCCTGAATGGAGTGAGTTGCTCCGTCAGCAGATTCCTTGCATGGAGCTGAGATAAGGAAAGTGTGTCGGAGCAAAGGCATGCTGCGAAGAAAAAGCCGACTGCCATGCTAGCGGCAAGATCAAAGTTTCTTCAATACTTGACTGCCGACTAGTGAGAAACTACAGGCAAGGGTAACTGTAAACCCCGTAGTGTCTAGAATAAAATGTACCCTGTACAAAAGCAGCCTCAGAGATGTTGTGATTGAGGGCTGCATATGAAATAGAATAATGAAGCCTGTGATGTCACAGCCTAGGGATACTCCCCAATTATGTAATGTCACAGCCTATGGAAACTCACCAATTATATAATCACAAGGAGCTATGAAAAGGGCTCACCACTAGGAGAATGTTACACAGTTGAGTCAGTCTAGTGCTGACAGTGAGTACGGTAACCCCTACAATTGGTGTGTGTGTGTGTGTGTGTGTGTGTGTGTATTTCAACCAGGTTACTTGAGAAAAGTATTCACTGGACTATCTGGGCTGAAGCAAAGCTGCAGACTCTGCTGAAGGAAGCAGAGGTCTGAATTTCTTTGTGCAGGACTAATTATTTGAGTTTTTTTTATTTCTGTAAATATTTGTATTTTTCTAAAAAATAAATTGATGAACGCCTTTGTGCATTTTTTATAGAAACATAAAATCTGATGGCAGATAAGGACCGCTTGGCCCACCTAGTCTGCCCATTTTCCTACCTAATGGATAAGCTGCAGATCCTAGTTAACCAACAGCCTACTTCCTCCTACCCCCCACTAGAATTGCCTTGCGTCTGTCCCATGCATTCTTGAATTCCCTAACTGTTTTTGACTCTACGACCTCCTAAGAAGGCTGCTCCATGTATCCACAACCCTCTCTGTGAAGAAATACTTCCTCACATTACCTCTGAGCTGTCCCACCTCTGTCTTCAAATTGTGCCCTCTTGTTTTTGCACATTTCTTTTTCCGAAAGATGCTATCCTCTTGGACTTTGTTGATTCCCTTGAGGTATTTGAAAGTTTCTATCATGTCCCCCCCTCTCCGTCTGTTCCTCGAGGCTATACATCTTTAGCTCCTTTAGTCTTTCTTCATATGTCTTCTAATGCAGACCCTGCATCATTTTGGTTGCCCTCCTCTGGACAGCCTCCACCCTGTCTATGTCTTTGTGGAGATGGGGTCTCCAGAACTGTACACAGTACTCCAGATGTGGTCTTACCAACTGTCTGTACAGAGGGCCAACAACTTCCTGTTTTCTACTGGTGATGCCTCTCCCTATGCATCCCAGTATCCCCAGCCCTCCTTACTGCCTTCTCACATTGCTGGCCCACCTTTAGGTTGTCTGATATGACTACCCCCAAGTCCCTTTCCATTTTTGTTGTTGTCAGTATCTCACTCCCCATTGTGCACTCTTCCCCTGGGTTTTTGTTTCCCAGGTGCATTACTTTGCACTTCTTTGCATTGAATCTAAGCTGCCATACATTTGACCATTCTTCCAACCTTGCCACTTGATCCCTGATTTGTTGTGTCAGTTATTATCCCACATGTTCACAGATACCAAATTCAGGGACCATCAACGCATGTGTGAGGTAGCACCCAAAAAGATGTCAGTTTTGAAAATCAGTGTTAGGAGTGTCTTCAGATTGCACTGCTGGGTGAGATGCTAATAAAGCTGCTAAGCTCCAGAATGCCGTGGGAGGCTAATTGCAAATGGGAAGGCAGTGCAGGTTAATAATAGGGCAGGGAAGGTTATGGCAGATAAGAGATTAGATGAGAAAGGACATGTTAAACAGAGGGAAGAGCCAAACAGAATACCAAATAAACAGGAATATCCATCGGCAAGGCAAAAGCCGAATTCTACAGGGCCACTCTGACTGCCTCCTGGGGATCCTCCCGAAATTTCTGGGATAATATAAAAACCCTAACTGGCAAATCAGGGGCCCCTCCCAGATCACAAGAAATGGCTCAGTCACCACTGTCTGAAAGAAACTGCTGACACCCTTAACACCAGCTTCACAAACCTTAGCTCGGTACTTCCCAAAACTTCTTCAACCCCATAACCACATCTGACCCTCCTCCCTCACATCCACCCTTCTATCTCTGGACTATCACTCCCAGGAAGCTGAGCTTACCTAACCAAGGCCCTAAATGGGTCAAGCCCACTAAATGACCCCCTAGACATTAAACTTCTTCGCCACGCCCTGGACGTCCGGCTCCTCCCAGTCACAGGTCTGCTAAACCAGTCCCTCTGCCTCAGACAGTTTTCCAGTGTATGGAAAAATGCAGTGGTAACACCTATCCACAAAAGAGGAGATAACCTATCGCCTGGGAACTACCAACCAATCTCTATCCTCCCTCCCCTTTCCAAAGCCCTAGAATAGGTAGTGGCAGACCAGCTGACATCCTACCTAGAATCCAATAACCTGCTCTGCAAAGAGCAGCATGGTTTCCATCCTGGACATAGCATCACAATGGCCCTCCTAGAATTCTCAAATCATATCCACTCTGCACTAGACAAGGGACAACTGGCAGGAGCCATTTCATTGACCTCTCCAAGGCATTTGACATGGTCAATCACCCCCTCCTGCTTGACACCCTCCTGCAAGTGGGTTTCTCCTAAGGCCTCCTGGACTGGTTTTCAGGCTACCTGTCCTCCAGGATGCAATATGTGTGAGAATAAATACGACACTATCCTGCACCCATCCCATCCACTTTGGAGTACCACAGGGCTCCATTCTGGGCCCTTTACT
This sequence comes from Neoceratodus forsteri, assembly GCA_016271365.2. Lineage (NCBI taxonomy): Eukaryota > Metazoa > Chordata > Ceratodontiformes > Ceratodontidae > Neoceratodus > Neoceratodus forsteri. Next base: position 1,314,371,114 of record CM057450.1, on the reverse strand, counting down.
TTTTAGTCTGTTTCTTAACTGCCTTCCCACCTCCTGCCCAGGAAAGGCCCTTCTATATGCGGATGACGCCATCCTCTGTGCCTCCCACGCAAACCCCACCAGTCTCCAGGCCTCACTCCAGCACACTTTCAGCCAAACTGAGCACTGGTTCAAGGAGCATAGACTAGTCCTGAACCTAAAAAAAACAAGACCATGTTATTCTCACACCACCAGAGCAAACTGAAAAATACCCACCTGCATATCCTCTCCAGTTCCCTCCTACCCCTTGAACTGGTCCAATCATACAAATATCTGGGGGTTATCTTTGACACTGCCTCACTTTCCATGCACACATAAACACACTCACATCTTCAACAAATATGTGTATCAGCCTTCTATACCGCCACAAAGACTTTCTACGACCGGAAGCCTGGCGCCTAGCCATCACCTCATCCGACATGTTCCTAGTTGACTATGGACTGCAGATGCCACAGCTATCAACAAGATAAAATTGGTTATTAACAAAGTCTGCAGGCTCCTAGCTGAAGCGGACCAAACAACACACACCTGCATCCTGTACTCCCTCACACAGATTCTCAATTTTGAGGAAAGGCTCCTGTACCAGACCTGTCTCATTACCAAAAAGTCTCTCCTAGGGCTAACACCCTCAGGAGTCTCAGCCGCTCTAGTCACTGCTACCCCCATGGTCCACACCCGCAGTGTGGATTAATCATCCTTAATCATCCCTAGGGTTAGAACTACCCTAGCCCAGAGATCTTTCCCCTTAAGAGCCCCAACCTGGTTCAACTCCCTACCCACTTCGGTCACCTGTCACCCCATATTTGGTGCCTTCAAAGTGGCCCTCAGGAACCACATCCTCACCACCCACTCCTGCACCTGTCCACAGTGATACAACTGTGCTAGTTGTATACATTAGCTGCAGCTGCTCAGCAACAAAGTCTGTCCACTGGACTGCACTCTCAGTGAAAAGATTAACAACATGCCTAGGTAGCACAAGGACCTGCTTAGCTACAATTCTCTATAGGTCACTGTCTATGTAATTCACTTTATGCTATGCATTAACCATGCTTGATAGACAATTACACCACTATATCAGATGTACTACAATAATAGACACCGTAACTAATGTAATGCTGTGCTACCTGTGATAAATGTACTGTACTGTATTATGTTGCTTAATGTAATGTACTATGTCAATTAATGTATTGTATTGTATTATATAATGTTACTGATGTGGAGCCTTTGTAAATGAGTCTATGACTCAAAGGTTTGTAATTCTGATTATTTTCAAATAAATAAATCAGGAATATGGAGCCCATTCATTAGTTTAGTGCCATGGTGTAGGGTTGAGTAAATTCAATGAGCTGGTGTAGTGATGCTGGGAAAAGATTCAGAAAATATTAAGGGAGATTAAGGCAAGCATCGGCAACAGACAAGAATTGTTTTTCTCCCTCTGGTGTAACAACTTGAAGTCTGGCTTGGTGCTTCATACAAAACTTAACTCCAGTGGTATACAGTTTGCTTTTAATGTCCTGATATTCTTGCTGCTTGGCTGAAACAGAAGGACACAAATTGTTACAGATAAAAATATGATTGCTCTCCCACCATCATTCTTTTGAGTCTTGGAGCTTACTTTGCATGTGTGTCTTATCTAAGAAATTAAGGAACTTGAAAATGATGGGACACAGCTTGTCCTCCAGATTGGGCATGGGTCTAAGCGACCTCTGTGCCCTTTATAGAATATATTGTGGACATGTGGTGAGCAGCCAGCAATATTCTCTAAAAGCTTTTGGACACATTTAATTGTGTCTGATCCCCCAGATTGTTCAGGAAGGCCTACGATGATCAGGTTGTTCTGACAACTGTGGCCTTCCTGATCTTCACGGGGTTCTATGTGATAACAGTGGTCACAGAAAGGTGATCGCTGTTAGGGTGACTATACATCACCGAAAACACATTTTGGCAATGTATAGTCCTGGCGCACTGCAAAATGGTGCCAGGAACTTAATTTTTGTTTGTTTATGAGGGGGGTGCACACCCCCACTGAAGATTCTCAATTCCAGGGGATGCATGTCGGGGGGGGGGTTAAAAGTAAAAAAAAAATTCTCAACTGGCACAAAAATCCCGACGTGCCCAGCACCAAACCCAGTACTTTCCCAACCATAGCCTGCCAGGAAGCTGCCGCACCACACAGCCAGCTCAGCAACCCACTGTGGCACTCCCCCTCACAAACCCTCCCTCCCCTTATACCCATCACACAACGTGCTTGCTCCCCCTTGGTACAAGTATACACATAGAGACAGGATGTTGCTATACCCGCATCAGTCCCCCCCGTCCACTCACCATGAGAACAGGTGCAGCTATTGAGTCACCTTTCACAAAGCACTCAATAGCGAGCGCCTTTCTCACAGTATACCTCTTCAAAGTGATTCTCCATTTTCTGCAGCTTATACTGGATCTCCACAATGTTGGACTTATGTCACCTGGCTCGGTCTTCCAAGGAGCTAATTTGTTCCTTGGTGTCAGTAACTATCTGGGTAAGTGACTCTAAAGCTGGATTTTAAAGCATGAACTCAGCAACAAGATCCAGTAAGGTATCATTCATTGAACAGATCTTATGAAAGAAATACTCAGTCATAACTGACTGGCCCACAGAAGCCAAGGAAGGGAGTAAAGAGTTATCCTTTTTAGGGCATTTCAGTGGTGGGGAGCAGTCTGCTAGTGACATCAGTATGATAGGGACATCCATTTCTTAAAAGTCCTCATCCATAGTCATTTATGAAAGGTACCCAATGACAGAACTTCAGACACCCTAGCAACTTCTGTAAAATTAAGGGCTTGAGAGTAACTAGGCACAGTTAAAACTTTAATTTAAGTTAAAGTCGTGAGGAGCTAGCACAGAAACTGCTACTCCTCAGCTTGTCATCATGTGACCTTCCTACACTGTTGTCTCTGAGTAATCACCCCTTAAATGGGACTATAGAATTGTAGCTATTTCCAGTGACAGTGAACAGGAAGGGAAAAGTCTGTGACTAGCTGGGAAAGGATTTTAAACTACCAAGAGATTAATCAACTACATTGCCCGGGATTCAGATTCTGGTCCTTTCCCACATTAGCCAGTGCACAGGGGTTTCATCTGTGAGTAGTTTGGGATTCATTCACAGAAATCTAGCCCTTGAAAAACTGGGGGACCAGCCAAATAGGGGAGCTTCCCCTGGCCAAATATTATGGTGGGCCTTAGTACATGGGGATGAGGAGGGAGATAACTACTAGCCAGAGTGAATTAAGGCCTATACATTAGGTAAGGAGGGTTGTTCCTGCTCCAGGACAGCCCAGAATGGGACATGCACTCATAGGGATGGCCTGTACCAAGAGATGGCATGGTAGAGAATGTAGACCTCATGGTTCTTTTCATGTTAGGGAATTGAAGCCCTCACGATGACATAGTTTTTAAAGCCTGGCAAGAGAAACCTTTGGCTGCTTGTGAGACCAAATAAACTAGGAACAGATCATATTCATAGATTTAAAGAATGATGTTGGGATCTGAAGGGGAAAATTAGCTAGAATATAATGTACCTTCAAGAGTGCAATAATTTGAAGCTATTAACTCCTCACCAAAGAAAGCCACTATAAGCCCCATTTCTGGATGTTTATCTTGAGCCTATCCAGAGCTACAGATAGGTTTGCACTCATGATTTCCTGTACAGTGCATTTGATGGCAATCTCAAGACATGTAATTCCTTCTGGGAAGCACTGGCATGGGAGGCCCATGAACAGCAGTGTGGTGGGAGAATCTGTGAACTGGATGATCTGTGATTTTGTGCCATTCAGTTTGTAGCCAGAGAGGGTGCCATACTTCTGAATGATATCTAACAAACAGGAAAGGGAACTCGTGATATCTGTCAAAAATAAAGAAATGTCATCAGCAAAAGCAATGTTTTATACCCATTACCACTAATCCCAGGAAGGCAGAGGCCACTCTGATTTTCTGAGCAAGTGGCTCAGTGGGCAGTAGAAACAGGTTGAGGGGCAGGGGACATCCTTGGTGAGTATCACAAGTCAAAGGGGAATGAGGGGATAGCACAGAGTTTATAAGGACAGCAGCAGTGGGATTTACAAATGGAAGTCAAATCAAGGAAATAAAAGCAGAAGGAAAACCAAAGTGATGCAATACTTCAAACAACACTTGCTACTCCACCCTGTTGAAGGCCATCTCCATGTCCAGTGACAGGCTGATGACTGGTACTATCCCCTCTAGACCTCACAAATCAAAATCAAGCATCCTCTGTGTGTTGTCTGGTCCCAGTCTACCAGGAACAAACCCCACCTGGTCTTGATGGATCAAACCTGGAATAACCTTTCCTAGTCTCCCTGCAATGACTTTAGCAAACAGCTTGGTGCCTACATTTGTGAGAGAAATGAGACAAAACTATATGTGCCCTTCTGAAGAACTAAAGTAATCAGAGCTTGCATAAATGTGTGTGTCAGGGAGGGTTGGGGGTTCTCCAGTTTCCCATGCTTCTTTAAACACCTTGATCAGATGAGGGGCTAGGAAAGAGGAAAAGGCAACATAAAATTTGCAGGGAAATCCATCAAGAGCAGGAGACTGTCCACAAGACATAGAAGACATTGCTTCCTGGACTTCTAAAATAACAATGAGTTGTACCAGTGACTAATATTTCAAGTCAGGGGCCTGGGGATATGTAATATCCAAGCAAAATGAGTCTGTTTGTAACACAATAGAAATGACACTAACCTGATATAAGTTTTTGTGAAAAGAAACACACTCTGCATTAATTGTCTTTGAGGAAGCAATCTGTCACCTTGGGAGAGACAAAGCTGGACTGTAGTTTTAAGTCTCTCGAACTCGTAGCCTATGAGCCAACAATCTACAAGGCTGCTCCTCTGCTCCCCAATACTTTGATAAAAGTGGAAGAGGGAGTCAGTGATCTCATAATGTAGTGTGTATTCAAGGTCAGCTCACTAGTCTATAATCTGCTTTTTGAGGGCATCATTCCCCCTCCCGGGGAATGATGGAGAGTTTGCTCCAGGCAACAGAGACAAGTCCCTTTGTCATGAACATCTACAGTATATTGCTATGTCTATGAACCCTGGATGCATGAGCAGTCAGGTAACCCGTTATGACAGCCTTTATAGCTTCACACATGGTAAATTGGGTGGCCCCGAATCATGATTATGGGAAAAGTATAGTTCTAGTTCATACAGTAGCCACGTACAGAAACTCATGGAGCAGTGAAATGATATATTCATTCTCCATTTGTTCCATGGTAAGGCATGAGTACTCAAGGCCACTGTTAGCATGATCAGAGCATGATCCAATACAAGCAAACTGCTCAGCTCTGTTTTACCAATTTTATCTGGGAGAGAAAGATGATATTGTCCTTCTATAAGAATCATGGACAGAGGAGTAGAAGGTAAAGTCTTGGTGGACAGTCCTCCAGGAGTCCAGAAGTGCCAGGTTGCAAAAAGAAGTTTAAACATGGGCAGCCATTTGTCTCTCAAGACTAGTACCAGGCTTTGTGTGGTCCAGGGGCCTGCCCAGGGCCAAATTTTGATCAGAACAACAGAACAAAAAGGTGGAAAAATAAATAAAAAGTAACTGGTAAGGTAATACTCAGTGCAGAAATTTATTGCAGTGGTATTACCAGAACAAACAAGCACCTCAGCACTTCAATCCCAATGTGTGATCTTCGTCAGGTGGAGGGACAACCAAGACCAGTCAGTTAATTTCAATATGGTCATTAGAGGTACACACACACACACACACACACACACACACACACATATGCACAATAAGTGCTAAGTATGTTAGAAATTAAATATATAGGTTAAACATAGAATCTTATGTTAAGCCATTATAAATGATAAAAATACAGACATGGTCAAACAGGCTGAGGAAAAAACAAAGTGGTAATTACAAATACAGTGAATAATAGTAGCATCAAAATCCATGCAGTTCAGGATTAGGAATAAAAGTACAATTGATCACTAAAGTGATAAAGGCTATGAGTAATATAAGTAACTACAAATAGAGAAAAAGTTACAAGCACTTTAATGCAGTGCTATAGCTCAATTTGGAGGAAAAATTGGAAAAAGCTTGAAAACCACTTAATGGAGCCAGGTGGGGTGAGAGTAATGGTGGAAAAGACATTGATGGACAGTTTTCTTTTTATAGGGTAAACAAAAAAAAGGACAAAGGAATTGCCATCCTGGCAGTGGGGGATTGGACACCCCAATTGTCACTGTTATGTTTCTGGGAGGGGGTGCTGAGAGAGAGAGAGGCTGGTGGGGGGGAATATAGATAAAAAAACACACACACCAACAAGTAACCATGCATGTGGTAGTGGAGGTGGATTAAAAACAGATACTTGCTGATCGGGATACTGGGGGATTGAGCACCCCAGTGTCACTGTTGTGTTTCTGGAGAGTGGGGTGGGGTGCGTTGGGGGGTGATGAGAGGGAGGGTCAGGTAGGGAAAGGAAAAAAATATATATAAATATATCACACACCAAAAAGTAACCATGCATGTGTGGTAGTGGAGGGGGAAAAAACAGGATCGCTGATCAGGACACTGGGGGATTGGGTGCCCCCAGTATCACTGTTATATTTCTAGGAGGTGCTGAGAGGGAGGGTCGGTGGGGAAAAACAAGACAGTGTCATCTGTGGCAGTCATGGTAGAACATAGCACACAGTCCACTATGTCCAAATGGCTGCAAACAAGTATTGTGCATGCATGACTACTTGCACATGCGCAATAGATTTCAGGAGCCATCTTGGACATGGCAGACTGCAATGTTCTGCCAACTGAAAAATAACGCTGTGTGGCCACTAATAGCCAGTGTGGAGTGCTTCACAGATGCAGAGATGGCTACGATGGAACTCTACACTGCTGTTCAGTCAAAAATGTTTCCCTTTTTTGTAGCAAGAGGTCTGCAGAGCTCTGCCCACTGCAGCCCTAAAAAGTGGGTTCCAAGAGTTTATTAAAAAAGTAAATTGCAGATTACCTGATACACAATTCCTGCAAGCAAACTTCTACTGCAATGAGATGGGATGCTCTTCAGGCAGTTTTAAGAGAAGCAATAATCTCCTGTGCCACTCACAGTAAAAAAGTAAATGAAAAGCAGTTACTAGACTTAAAGGATAACATGAAAAAAGCAGAACAAGAACATATGGTGGCACCCACTCAGAGAGGTTACCAACATCTCAAGCAACTCAAATGGAAATGTAACATTATGAATAATAGTAGAATTGAGAGAGACCTCTTGCTGACACAAGCAGGGCAATATTTTGAAGGGATGCTGGGGGTAAACTGTTGGAATGGCAGTTACAAACCAGGGAAAGCATAAAAAATGCAACGGCAATAGTCACACCCTCAGGAAAAATAGCAAGGGATGACCCCATGATCGGGGATGCTTTAGGTACATCTAGGAAATGCTTTATAAATGAGAAATATTCCCTACTGATTAAAAAAATTACACAGTTTCTGGATAAAACTGACCTTCCCAGCAAAACTGAGACCCAAACAATCTGGTGGAAGGCATCCCTGGACTGGGATGAGGTTAAATTGGCCATCAAATACCTTAAAGTTGGCAAGGTCCTATTCTCTGATGGGTTTCCGATATACTTTTACAAGGTCTTACAGAATCTTTTAAGAGAACCATTAATGGACATGATTCAAGACAGTTTAGCTGAATGTTCTCTCCCACCATCCCTATTATCTGCTACCACAACTATTCTCCCTAAGCCAGAGAAAGACACAATACTATGTTCCTCATATTGCCCAATTTCACTGCTAACTGTGGATTATAAAATTATAGCCAGAATGACTGCTAGGAAGATCAAGAAAGTTCTGCTGAATATCATTCATTTGGATCAATCCAGGTTTACGAAAAGCAGACAGGGGAAGTATAATGCTCAGCAGAACTTGAATATTCTCTGGAGGTATATGGACAAACCTTTGAAAGAAAGGGCAGCAATCTGAAGCCTTGATGCTGAAAAAGCATTCAATAGAGTGAAGTGGCGGTATATGTTCAGGGTAATATAGAGGTTCGTAATTGGAGGAAATTTACTTAAATGGATACACACACACTGTACAATAAACCTAATGCCCAAATCTTAGTTAATGGCCAGCTTACATGTTCTTAACAACTGAGGAGGGGTACTAGGCAGGGATGCTCCAAATCACCTCTATTGTATGTAATGACTCTTGAGCCTTTGGCAGCTGCTGTGAGACAGGACAAGCTAATGTCATGACTCCAGGCATTTGGGATAACCCATGAAACACCTCTATTCACAGATGGCCTTCTAGTCTACTTAAGAAACCCAACTAAAACTTTAGGGGCCCTGCAAAATATAGTGGAAGAATATGATGAGATATTGAGCCACTAGATAAATTGGTCAAAAAGTGAGATTATTCTTCTGGGGGTAACAACTCTAATATAGTAATAAATCTAGCAATGCAGCCAAGAATTGTTGAGGTACTAAAATACCTGGGGATAAATATCCAAAGAAGATCTCAAACAGATTTGGTGCTAACTTTAACGTGCTATTATAAATTGTTAGGACAGACTGTGAGAGATGGCAGGGTCTGCCTATTAGCCTTATAAGCAGGGTCAATACGGTAACAATTAACATACTCCCAAAATGCATGTATAGTTTCCATAATCTGCCAGTAAGAGTGTCTGAAATATTTTTCAAGAAATTGAATTCCATATTAAACAAATTCCTTTGGGGAGGGAAATTAGCTAGAATTAAATGGAGTACTGTATATTACAACAGCCACTTAGAAAAGGGGATCTGGCCCTACCTCACTTCAAGTTTTATTACTGGGCAGCCCAAATTGCTTCTCTTTACTGCCCACATAGGGGGAAGCCACCAGTGTGGCAGAGTATGAAGGAAGAGTACATATCAGGGGTCTGGTCCACGGCTTCCTTGTGATGAGTCTTAGCAATTTTACACCTAAGAAATTAAGAAAAACTTTTATGCATCAATTGTTAAGAATTTAGAAAGGTACGCACCACCTTATTGGACACTCTAACGCCTTTTCAGGTAATGCCACCTTAACAGTGAGATTTAAAAGCCAGAAAGGCTATAATGTCTTCTTTTATCAGGCCCTGCTAAGATGGCAAAAATGTGGTATGCTTCATATAAATAATTTATTCTATGGGGGGGGGGCTGCTGAGGTCCTTTACTGAGCTTAGGTAACTCTACGGGATACAGGTGGAGGACTTCCTTGCATACCTGAGAATAAGGCAATACCTTACTGGGCTTAACCCATAATTGTCCCCCATTCAGTAGATTTTGTGTAAACCACAGCCCACAACATTGACCCTTTCTGCATTATATAGACCATTCATAGGTGCATCCCTGTCCCAGAAAACAAGTCCAGAAAACATTGGGAGCAAGACTTAAACACTGTGATAAATAATGAGATGTGGAAAGCAGCGGTGAAAGAGATACATTTGTGTTCCAGATCAAATAAACTACATAGGATTCAACTGAATTTCCAATATAGGGCTTATTTAACCCCTACTAAGCTGCATAAATATAACTCAAACAAATCTGACATGTGTCCAAAGTGCCTAATTAAAAAAGGATCCTTTACCCATTTGGTCTTGTATTGCAGTAAGGTCACCCTATTTTGGACACAGATTCATAAAATCATGCAAGACACTCTGCATTTCACTCTCCAGTTCTCCCTATTGGAGCTTATGCTAGGAGAAGACTCTTGTGTCCAGAGTAAACTGCACCTCTATAGACTGGCTGCCCAACACTGGGTAAGTGCTACTTCACCCAGTATAGCACACTGGCTTAACGCTTAATCATTTCTATGAAAGTTGAAAATGTAAAATTCATGCTAATGGGTAGGAGCAAATATTCTGTGAAATATGGAATCTCTTCCTGAAGGCAGTGGAGGAGGGTAGAGTTAGTCTGTAAGGAGGTTGGATGGATGGATGCAAACGAATGTGAATCTTTTATTAAAGTACAGTAGATAACTTACTCTCCTATATGGGTTAAATGTTTACAGATTAATTTCCCATTCTCTGTAAAGTATTTTGTATAGGTATGTATTTACGGTTTCAAGATGTACTTCTGTATGCCTCTGTACTGATTTGTTTCTTTTGGTTATGTTACTGTAAGTTTGAAACTGTTCAATAAAATATGTTTACAGAAAAAAAATGAGAGGGAATTGGAGGGTGGGGGTACCACTGGACACCAATGAGAAAAAAAAACATTATGGGGATGGCAATCAGAACATGGGGGGTGTCACTGGGCACCAGGGACCATAAAGAAACATACTTTAGAGGTGAGTTTGGCAGGGTGGGGGGCAGCACTAGACACTAGGGGAAAAATAAATAATTATGGGCCGGCAATCAGAGAGTGGGGGTTGCCACTAAACACTTAGGAAATAGCTAATAAATATGGGGTTAGTGATTGGGTGATGGAGGAGCTACTAGACAAGTGGAATAATAAAGAAAAAGAAACTATGGGGAGGGCAATCAGAAGGTGGGGGGTGCCACTAGACACCAGGGAAATATAGTGGTATTACAGGGTTGCCAAATGAAGTGTGTGGGTGCCACTAGATGCCAGTGAATAGGTGCCAGCAAAAAAAGAATGATGTTTCCCTCACAAAAAAACAAATCTTTTTTCATTACTTGAGTTAAAAAAAAGAATCCTTTTTCATATCACAAGTCATGAAAAAAGATTTTTATTCTTAAAAAACAACATGTAAAGGGCATTTATCCTACAGTTAAGTGCAGAAGCCAGTTTAGGGGCTCCAGATAAACAAGATATATGTGTTGGTAGCTCTGCAGAATGTCATTTTTGTGGTTTTCCAAATTAGAATATTTAGAGGAAAATGGGAAACAAGAAAGCCATGCAAAACAAAAAAATGAAAAAACATACGAAAAATGGTTCCCATATGAAAACTTCATACAGCTATTGTATTTTGAAGTACAGACTAAGCATGATCAGAATCAGAATTCTTAACATTTAATAAGTTTAGAAGTGATTAATATTTTTTTACCAAACCAGTGAAAGGCACATCTGCGGACCAAATCCTTTCTACCCTGAAAATTTTAGACTAAAATTCCAAACCATCTGGATGCAAGGCAACGACCAAAAAACACTAAAAAAAAAAACCAGCTATTTTTTGAAATTTTTACTCAATCCAAATCTCTTAATCTGCACATCCAACCAGAATGAAACTTGGCGCATCAAGAGATCTACGCCCACAAGACTGCATTTTCACAATTGTGTGCAAATTTATTTAATGATTGCAAAGATATTAAAGTGGAAAATTTGAGGTTTAACATAGAAACCACTGTTCAACCCTAACTACAGTGGTGCTACCGTGCCACTATATCTAATAGCTTTGCCCCTGTTCAAGGGAATTGCACTAAATTTTGCATGCCCAGTCTGGAGTCAAGGTGTCTTGATTTGAGAAGTTTCATTACAGTTGGATAGGAGGATTCCAAGATGTGGAGAGTGTGTTTTTAGGAAAAATGTGATTTTTTTGCCTTTTTTTGTCATTACCTACAGTCCAGAGGGTTTGGAATTTTGGTCTGAAAGTTTCAGGGTAGAATTGTTATGCTGCAGACCGATGCCTTTCATTTGCTTGGTTAAAACATAAATTCCCAAGTTATAAGCATTTGCAATATTGGTTCTGTGCATGCTCAGTAGGGTATCAAATGTTTAAAAGACTCTACTGAGCATGCACAGAACCAAAATTTCATATCTTTATAACTTGGCAACAGATTAATATTTCTTCAGCAAACCAGTGAACGGTGCATCTGTGGGACAAGCAATTTCTACCCTGTAAGTTTTAGACCAAATTCCAAACCATCTTGACTCTAGATGACAAAAAAACAGCAACACATTTTGATTTTTAGTCTTTTTTGCTATCCAGATCTCAGAATCTGCACATGTGGCCAAAAGAAAACTTGGCAAGTCAAGAGATCTACCCTCTGGGAATGTGCATGCAACATTTTGTGCAAATCATTTAACGGTTGCGAATATATTAAAGTACAAAATGGTGTCTCTTGAAAAAGTATTTTTTTCTCACAAAAAAGGATTGGGCTCTCGCAACAAAGAATAATTTTTCGTGGGACCAAATTATTTTGCCATTCTAAGAAGCTATCCAAAAGACTGAAATTAGTAAGCTCAGAACTCAACATTTTAAAATTAAATAACTTTGGAACTGATTAATATATTTTCACCAAATCAGTGTACAGCACTTCTGTGAGGCATGCCCTTTCTACCCTGTAAATGGCAGACTAAAATTCCAAACCATCTGAGCACAATGAGATTATAAATGAAAGCACAAAAAAACAGTGATTTTTATTGGTGGTGGAGGTGGGGCACTATAAAACATCACCATGACTGGAGGGGAGGGACACAAAGTTAACATTTGTGGGCAGCAAGGCCAGGGGACACATGTTAAGTCCAAAAAACATATTTACGTTTAACTTTGCAATAAAAGTGCTTATGTTTCTATGATGGTTGTGTACGAATTAGGACTGATGCTTCACACAGCCAAAACAACTGCCACAAGCCCACACAAAATCATATAGCTTTGGGAAAAAAATTTTATTCATCTGAACAAATTACAATACTTGACATTTGTGGATAGGAGGAGGAAACATGCAAAGAAGGAGTAACATAAAACAAGAAGAAAGCTAGTGTTTATGGATACAGTACTACATTGGGGGGACATGCAGAGTAAGGGCAAGGGTATTCATATGAGAGGGGAAAGGGGGGCACAAACATTACTTAACAAATAACACACAAAACCACTGGACAAGAAAAATAAAAAAGAGGATATAGAAGAGGAAGAGGACAGAATTTTCTTTTTTTCTTTTTTCATTTTTGTTGTCTTATTTTTAGGGGGTGCAGATGAGGAAGAGTGAGAGTAACAAAGGAGAAGAAAAAGAAAAAAAAAATTAGGCTCTGTGCTGCCTCTGGGCCATCTAAACTTACATGGCACATGACCTTGGAGCCCATTATGCACTGCTACCAGTGTCACCACCACCACCATCCCATGACACAGCTCCACCAGAAGTTCCAAAACTTTCTCTTGGTCCTCCATTAGTTTTGGAGGTCCCACCAACCTCCTGGTGGAACTGGTACAAGTCCTGATGAATGCCTTGCACCTGAGTGTGCATGGCTGACACCTCATGGTGCATGGCCTCCAGGTCTTCCACGGTGATATTGCTGCTGCTGACCTGACCTGGGGGGGGCTGCTGCAAGCTGTGATTCAGCAGCATGATGGAGGTGCCAGCGGGTGTGGAGTGCATCACTGCTGGATGGTCCTGCTGCCTACTGCTGCTGCTGTGTTCTCCTACTGGACCAGGTATGGCACCCCCTAAGCTGGCACTGACTGCCTTCCTCATGCTCATGGCCCTTTTCCCCTTGCTCTTCACCACCACTACTGCATCCTGCTACTAACTCCTACTGCTTTGTGAGCCACTCTTCAGGATGGTGGTGCTTCAGGTGACTCCTTTGCCCACTGGTCCCAAGGTGGAACCCTTGTATTCCCCACCCAAGACTCCTGCCACAAAGGTTGCAGATGGCAACAGTGTCATCTCCAACCTTTGTGGTAAACAGACGATCACACCAATGATGAGAATCTGTGGGAGGGGGTGCCAGCTGATGTCCCAGCAGGGGCCTTTACAACATCCTTCCCTTGCTGGGAGAGTGGGGAGCACATGCTCCTGCTACTGGGGGGCAATGGGCTGTTGCTGCTGGCAGCAGTGGGCACCTGCTGCTGCTGGGGGGACAAGGAGCTCCTGCTGCTGGGGGGCAGTGGAAACTTGCTGCTGCAGGGGGCAATGGGCTCTGCTGCTGGGGGGTGAGGGGCACGTGTGCCTGCTGGGGAAGGGGCCTGTCTTCCTGACAGAAATGCCCACCTGTTAAGGCAAACACTATATCTCGTTCTTGCTGCTCCTGTCTTCTGCCCAGTTCCCCTTTCCCTACCTTTCCCATCCATATTATAAAAAAGTTTTCTTAATAAAAAACTAAAGAAATGAAAAAGAAAGCAACAGAGAGAGTGAGTGAGTCAACACACACACACACACACACACACACACACACACACACACACACATCAGTTGGTAGCACACCCACCTCTGGATCAGAAGGTCGTGGGTTCTCGTCCCACACCGGGATTGGACTTGCACTTAAAAATGCTGGCATCCGAGTGCAGTATTGTTGGGGGGGTGCTGTACTGCTGGGGTGTGCCGTCCTTCAGATGAGATGTTAAACTGAGGTCCCTTCTACCCATCCTGGTGCTGTCCTGGTGGGTGTCCAGGTGGAAGTAAAAGAACCCAGGGCACTCTTCGCAAAGAGTAGGGGACATTCCCAGTGTCCTGGCCAATATTCCCCTTCCCATAAACTGGTTCATACAATTGTCCAGGCTGTGTGTGGGTGTTGATGTGTGATATGGCTGCCTCTACACATTCAGTCACTTCACTACCAGTATAGCATTGCTTGTAAAGTGCTTTGGGATACACTGTGTATGAAAAGTGCTACATAATATCTGATTCTTCTTCTTCTTCTTCACACACACTATAAACTTAAAGACAGAAAAATATAAGAAAACAGAAAATGCCATACCAAGGAAAGATCTACTTTTTAAAAAATTAAGAATTTAGGGAACAGCACACACAATCACACAAACTACACTTTAAACAAGTTTTTCCTCTGCTGCAGTTTCACACACCACTACCTCTGCCTGCAAGCTCTAGGAAACGGATGCAGATTCAGTGGCTTCCTGCCTGAGTACAGTCACCCATGTGACCTGCAGTCTGTTGCAGAGAGTAAGTCATGTTACAAGCCTTTTCTCCCCTAATTCCACCTGATACTACTGCAAGGCAAAATTTACTGGTGAAAGTGAAATTTACCAGCAATATTGACAGTGAAATTTTACCATAAGGGCTTAATTTTGTGAAATGTTATGCGGGGTGAAATTCATGATTTTGCCTAGATTTCACCAGTGAAATAAAATTTCACAACATCTCTAACTGTGAGCATAATTTCTGGAAACAGCAACAGCCTTACCCAGAGCAGCTGCACCTCTCATACTTAACTAATCAGTTTCTGCCATGGGTATCATTTTTGAAAATAGCAGCTGTCTCAATCACAGCAGCTGTGTCTCTCATACCTACCTCAGCAATGCCCACCATGGGTATAATTTTTGGAAACAGTAGCAGGCTCTCTAAGAGCAGCTGCACCCTTGTACCTGCCTCAGCAATGCCCCCCATAGATATAATTTTGGGAAACAGTAGCAGGCTCTCTCACAGCAGCTGCACCTCTTGTACCTACCTCAGCAATGCCCACCATGGGTATAATTTCTGAAAAAAGCAGCAGGCTCACTTAGAGCAACTGCACCTCTTGTACCTGTCTCAACTATGCCCTCCATGGGTATATTGGCTCAGGGCACCAAACCAACAGTGTAATATTCCAAAAAACCCAATTCTTTAACATGATTTTTGTTATAGTCAGGGTCGGGTAATCAGGTAAGAGAATGGTTCAGGTAGTAAGTATCCGAACTGACTCAACTACTCAGTTTTCATCTGGGTATTTTTACAGTACTTTTGTGGTACCCGTGGGTAGCCTTGGGGGATGGGTATTTTAGTATCCACCCATCCCTGTTTCCTTGTGTTCCCTCTGTTGGTCCTTTGCCTAGCATTTTTGGGCTTTCTCCTCTCAGGGTCATGTTCTGTTCCAGTCCAGTGCTTCTAATTTGTGACATCATCGTTCATCCGATCTTAAAGCCACACTTCTATATTTTCTGTGGACATCCTGAGCCTCCAATTGTTGTTACTGCTTCATGCCTAAAATATATTAAATGTGCTCTCTTTACTGTTCTGCATCCATGCCTTCCTCCCTCCTACTGTCCTTCCTGCCTGCTCCTACAGTTCTGCTCTGCTTCACTTCTTCTTATTCAGCAGCAGCCAGCTGCTCTTTCCTTGCCAGCCCTCATTAGCAGTTTCACTGGCAGTATTTCCGGTCTCCATCTCTAACTCATACCTGCTGAGGTATTCAAATGCAGGTAGGCTTGCCCCATCTACCAGAGATGGGTGTTCTGTTGCTAATCATCTATTACCTCTGCATCAGCCTCACTACGCAGCCACGTATTGGCTTTTAGGCATCTGCACCTATGGATACTCAGCATCTACTGCAATACACATACACATATTGGTGTTTAGGCATCTGCACCTACTGATACTCCGTCTGTACTGCAATATGCAGTGTATTGGCATTTTGGCATCTTTTATGTCTACCAACACTATGCATCTACTGCAGTACACAGTCATGTATTGGTGTTTGATACCTTCTGTACCTTCTGGTGCTCTGCCTTCATCTCTGAAGAAGATCCAGCAAAGTTTTCTCAGAAATCTTCCCACTCTCAGTGCAATACACAGCATACTGGTATTATGGCATCTTCTCTGCCTACTGACTCCCTACCTTCAAACCCAGAAGAAAGTCCTGCAAGGGCTTCCCAGACTTCTTCCAGAGCTTCTCCAGCTCATCAATGCACATCCAATTCTAACGCATCCATTAAAGATTGGACCATTCCCCACCTCTTAGTCAAACTACAGAAACTAGGTATTCAGCACTTGGTGTCTGCCCATTAACAGGAATTGTATGAGTTATACCTTGCTTCACAGTCTCAGCCTGTTTGGGGACTTGGCCAATCCTTTCATCAACCAGAACCAGCTCCTTTGTCAGAAATCAAAGACTTCATGGCTCAGCTCGCCTGTTCAGTCTCTGATCTGCAATCCTGCATGGTGGCTCTCAAAGCTCGCTTTGGGGCACAGCCTACTCCAGCCTCTGATCCACTAACTCACAATGCACTTCCATCCACCAGCCATGCTCCTAACATCCTGGTACTTTTCCAACAGTCAGTCCTGTGTCCACCATTGGGCATCCTCAGCTCACAAACTCAGGTACTGTTGCCCTGGTCTTCTCCTCCTATATCTCCTGTTCATCTTATTCCAGGTCACCTCTACAGGGACATCATTGCTGAGAAGGATGTTAATTTGATTTCTTGGGGCATATCTTTTCACAAGTCTATCAAAAACAGGATCATTTCCTGTGGCAATGATTCAGTGATATTGAAGGATAAAGCTCCCAGACTCCTGAGGAAACTGACCATGCCTAAATTTGTCCTAGGATTCAGCCTCTGTCATAATGTGCGCTGTTCTGCTTTCCCTCTGAAGTGAGGAATTGGACTCCTACTTATATTTTGTTGTTGACTTAGGCATTCGTTATGGCAGAACTCATCTCTATGATTACAATCTAGCTTTCTCTGCAAAAGCCTCAGCAGTATTGGCTCATTACAATACAAGAGTGAACTATGCACTTCTCGATAGTGAGCTCTTTTGTCATTAATTCGCTGGGCAGAGCAACTCCTCCTGCTCCCTGTGTGGCTCCTTTTCCCATTTTGCCCCATTGTGTAGTCTATTAATATCTGATGCCTCTTCATCCACCAGTCCAGCAAAGGCTTGATAATTTATCAAGCTCCACATTTACTACTCTGCCAAGGCTAACTCAGACTGTTTCCAATCCTCCATCTTCTCCTGTCTGACTGGACATCCTAGGCTGGCCTATTAAATTATGGGAGGCAAGCCCATTTGCATCAACTTTAACAAGCATAATGCTATCCACAAACAAACTGAAACTTTATAGTGCTGACACAATGCCTTTGAATATATCATGGTAGGGGACCAGCACAGGCACTAGTGCAGGCACAGTGCAATTATAGTGCTAGCACTTTTCTCTGAATATTGGGCCCTACATGTATGCATTACAATAAAGTGCTTAGCACATCAATATACCAGTAAAATGCATCAATGTAAACATGTAACAGAAGAAAAGAAAATAATACTTTTCAACAATATGAATTTTTTGATTCATATTCGTTAAAAGAAAACAGTAATGGCATATTTGGATATAATACAGTATTTTCAAAGTGGTTACATAAAATCATCATTTATCATGCATAATCCCAAATCTTCTTACGTCTGCAAAAGTATCACAAGATAATAAACACTGTTTTACTGTATACTGTAATTACTGGTAAATGTTCAACTTGGTCTGCATTGAAACCTTTATTCCTAAGTTATTCTAATGGTTCTCAGTGCTGTTTATCTTAATATTGCTTATCCTGCAAAACTGGTGTAATAGTTATCTGTACTGTAAATCTGTAACATGTTTCTTGTAACTGCTCATGGG
The DNA here is from genome assembly GCA_016271365.2 of Neoceratodus forsteri. Lineage (NCBI taxonomy): Eukaryota > Metazoa > Chordata > Ceratodontiformes > Ceratodontidae > Neoceratodus > Neoceratodus forsteri. The sequence continues at coordinate 1,314,352,856 of CM057450.1, read as the reverse complement.
TTGTCATTGAAAATGAGTTGTGTCTGAATTGACTGTATCATAAAGGCAACATATTTTCCTACTACTACTCGAGGAACATGCTACCCACGTAAGTATAAGAACACAGATGCTAATGTGATGCTGCTTTAAACCATGATAACTCATTATTTAATTATTTGAAAATTGAATACTGGGAGAGGCACACTCTGTTGGGGCTCATTTCCAGGTGTGATCTAGGTGTGGTGGTGGTGGTGGGAGGGATAACAGATAAGAGAATCAAGTACAGGCACACTGTGAAATCAAACAATCAATCAATCAGCCAATCAATCAATATAGTGAATAAACTGATGGCAAAGGGGTACCTTTACAGAAATATAAGTGTGCTGTGCACAAGCAGAATACATGGCACATGCTTAATTGTGCAATGTTTGCATGCGGTTTGCACACACAAAGTGAACCAGGTAGAAAAAGCATGTCAGGTTGCTGCAAGCTTGATATTTGGGCAGCAGGTAAGCTGGTGCGAACATCTTCTAAAAATTGAATCAGGTTCACATGTTGCACGCTTGACATGAGGGCAACAGTTAAGCTAGTGTGAACATCATTTAAAAATCACATTAGCTTCACATGTTGCATGCTTGCCATGTGTGCAGCAACTAAGCTGGTGCAAATCTCATCTAAAAAACCACATCAGTTTCTGTTTCTCATACTACTGATAGCAATTAGAGCCATTAAAATAAATTTTCCATTGTTGTCCTATTACAATTAGGTAAGCTCATTAATTCTGATCCTTTTGCAAGCTGTTAAATGGCTTTTGATTTTTGTCATTAAATTTCCATTAATTTGTAAAGTATTGTTTGCTTAATGCATTAAATGTCTAGGATATAGTCAGCCAACATCCCCCATTCCAGATGTGCCAAGAGGGGCCTCTGTGTTGTGAAGCCTGACCTTTTTGTTTTTGGCCATGCAAATCCCCTTATGCATATTTAGTGCTACAAATGTGTTTGTCCATGACTGATTCTGTTCACTTACTTTCCCTTTGTCATTCTGTATGGAGCATATACACTATGGCCATGCTCAGCACTTTGTGCTAATTAGGGTCTTGGATGCATGCACCATATCTCACATTTTATCACTGAAATGAGGGACATGGACACTCAGAATGAGGGACAATGAGGGACACAAACCCTAAGGATGATCAGGACACATCCTGAAACACTGAGATACACTACCTCAGAACACAGTGGAAACCATTGTATTTACTTGTACTGATATTAGAACCTGAGAAAGAATTTCTACCATAAAGCAGGGGTGTTATTTAGGTAGGGCAGAGTGGGACAGTTGCCCCACCCTCCCCATTTGTGCCTAGGTTGTTCTCATGATGTAGCAATAACGGCATTAAATTTGGATTTAATCTTTTGTACAATAAGTGCCCCTCTGGCCTGTGTGCACTCATGATGTAGGTGCACCCCTGACTCGACTGTGTCTGTAGTGTGCTGTCCACTTTCTCCACCTATTAGTAGCGGTGCCATTACACATGATGTGGAGGAGCTCCAGCCAAGCAAGAGCACATGAGTCACATGAGTCGACACTGTCTTTCCCACCTCAGAGTAGACAGGCTGCACACTGCAGGTTGGAGGAGTCAATGAGCACTGAACTCTCAATAGAAGTGTTGTGGCAGCACATTTTTGTTGGTCTACTCTTAGTGAGTCTCCGTCCCCCCGATGGCTGAATGGGCAGAGGGTGAGCTAGAAGCTAACTTGAGACTAAGCTACCTATTTACTCTAATAGGCTTGCCTTCCAAAAAAAAAAAGGACAGGCCCCCCCCATGTCAGCAAGCTAGGCCTAGCAGCAGTGGTGACAGTGGTGTGGGCAGCCTTCATAGGTCTTGATCAGTGCAGTGTGGCAGGAGCGATAGCAGAAACCAAGCAAGAAACAAGCAACACAGGTTGAGTGGGCTCGGATAGTGAGGTGACTTGGTCATGGACTAGGGTGGGGACCTGGTATGGTTGGTTCTAGCATCCAGTTTCTGGCAGAAGGACGGAGGAGGAGTGGACTGAAAAACTGGGCTGGTGGCACACTGGACCAGGCTTCAGGTTCTGACCAGATGGCTTGGTAAGTAAAAGTAAATATATATTTTTAAAGGGGGATTGGGGAAGGAGGAATGACTGAAATATTGATGTGTTTTTCATGTTTCTGCATATTTGACTGGCTTCATGACCAGTATGGGATGGGTATTAAATGGAATGGAGTTGGGGAGAAAAAACAGGACAAAGTTGTTGTTTTTTTTGGGGGGGGATTAGAAATTCAGCTAGGAAAAAAAATAAATGAAACAAGAAACATAGCTCAGGACAACGTAGGAGGAGCTGAAATACACGTCGGATAACTGAATTAAAAAATTAAAAACTCTCGTCTAACTCCAAAAGACCGCACACACCGCAAGTTAGTGTACAATAAGTTGAATTTATTCAAATTAACGGCACCCCCCCATAAACAACGTTGGCGTATGTTTCACACTGCACTGATGCTTTATCAAGAGGCTCCTCTTATATACAAGAAAATTGCACATGTGATAGGCATACCTCAAGAAACTCTTAAAGTGCTAGAGTCCTGAAAGTAACATGGCATATGTACAACAATAAATGAAAAATAATTCTCAAAATAACCTAACATGTATACTAACAATAAATAGAGCATAATGCTCAAAGTTAATGTACTATCAATTGGATTATAATGAACCAAAAATCTATGTAAATACAATACTGAAATGACTCTACATTTATAAATACATCACCCCAATAATCCCCATAAATATAAAACTACAAGATAACACTAAATAAATATATCCTGAATCTAATGACATATTATATGAACTATATACCAGGATTACTAATTTTCTATCTGAAGTGCAATCCATATATCAGAAGCAACAAAAACATCACAATTCTGAGAACTCATTCCTACATTCACATGTTTTTTACAAACAAGAAGCTTCTTAGCCCTGTATTCATAATAGTTCAAATCTGTATATAAAACATTCAGCACCTTTTTTTTAATAAAGGTGCTAGCTGAAAGGACCCATTAAGACTAGGACGGTGTCCTGCTTTTTGTTGAAATTGCCAGTGTGTCTCCTGACACATTAGGAGATTGTTTAAATCTCCCCCACCCCATGTTCAATTTTACACATTCTAGTCCATAGAACAAAAAAGAATGTCCAGTCCCACATGATTTTATATGCATTGCAAGAGCATTTTCTACTGAACCAAGTCTTATGTGTCAGATATGATCATGTATTCTGTTTTTAAATTTTCTCACAGTATTTCCAATATAAAAATATCCACAGTTACAAAGAGCCAACTAGACCATTGCTTCTGTGCCACAAGATATGAAGCTGTTGGGGTGGAAAATTTGACTGTTATGTGGCAATGAAATGTCTCTTCCCACCTTCATAAAAGTACATGCTGTGCAACTCCACATTTAAAATCCCCCACTGGTAATCTCTGTGTTTCTTCATCCCTTTCTTTTGGTTTTTCTTTACCACTCCAACTATGCACCAGTAAGTCTCTGAGGTGTTTTCCTGTTTTGTATGTAAAACCAGGGCTCTCTTGTAACAATTCTTTCAACACAGGTTCCAGTAGCAACCAGTATCAATTCTTTCTGACAATTTTTAAATTTCGTTCACCTGTGTGTTAAAAGCAGTAATGAAATTAAGGTTGTGGCTACCAGTATTCTCACTTCTCTTTTTAGTATGCAGTAATTGCTCTCTAGGCATGTGGTCTACTTTTTGTTTTACATTTTTCATACATTTTTAGCTGTGTTCCCTCTCATAAAACTTACATGATAAAATTCTAATATTTCTCTCATGTGCCTCTTGACTGCTGCGACTTGGTCACGGATCACAATGGGGACCTGGTATGGTTGTTTCTAGCATCCAGCTTCTGGCAGAAGGATGGAGGAGTGGACTAAAAAACTGGGCTGGTGGCACACTGGGCCAGGCTGCAGGTTCTGGCCAGATAGCTGGGTAAGTAAAAGTAAATATTTTTTTTTAAAGGGGGATTGGTGAAGGAGGAATGATTGAAATATTGATGTGTTTTTCATGTTTCTGCACCTTTGGGTGGCTTCATGACCCATATGGAATGGATATTGAATAGAATGGAGTTGGGGAGAGAAATTGGGACAATGTATTTTTTGGAGGGCGTCAGAACTTCAACCAGGAAAAAAAAATTAGTTAATAATGGAAAGGTAGATGCCTGTAGTTATATGGGGGAAGAGCTCCTCCCCCACGACCTACTTAAACTTCCTGTTTACAACAGCCCTACTTAGAGCGTGTCGTACTCATTGCTGTGCTGTTGCTGGTCCATGGTTACTCGTTTTGCTTGCTCTTGTGCTTGCCACCCCTCCATCTGTTCTACCCATTTTCTTTTGTTTCATTTTTTGTGGGTTCCCTGACTCCCTTCCTATTGTCTGTCTGTTTCTTCCGTCCGTGTGTTTTCTCTTTTGGCTCATTTCCAACTGCTGCCTTATTCCTTTCATTTTTACCTCTGCCTCCATTCCCTTCATGCACCTCCACACATGCCTTGCTGTCTCTCCTCTCCTTCCTCCTTGAGCAGCCCGGTTCCATGCCCCAGTCTGTCCCCGCCTTCGCTCTCCTTCTGCCGCTACCATTTTGAAGCTTCTGTCCTGTCCACTGCCACCACTTTTGGGTTTCCAGTCAGCCCACTGCCGCACCGGCTACCTCATTGCCTGCTCTTCAGAGTTAACATACCTGCCGCTATCCCCTCAGTTGCTTCATCACACTTTACTTCGCCTGCCAGATTGGACAGTCTGCCTAATGAAGGGAACGTAATGTGAACTTCTTCAACCTTGTAATCGTGCTGCTGCCTGCCATTTACTACACTGCTGTGCTCAACTTTGGAATTCCGATTCATGCAGCACAGCCTACATGCTCATTCAGGCAGTGCATCTATGAATTGTTTGTAAGCTATCACCTACTGTTTTTCCACACAAAGTACATGACATCTTATCATTTAAAAGCCATCCGTTGGCTCTAATCAGCAGTATCCAGATTTAGATCCTACTTTTAAACTTACACCATTCAGACCTATGATAGTCTGAGTACTCTAGTGTTCCTGACTATCTGTTCTGACATATACAGCTTCTTAAATTGCTTGTCTATTGCAGCAACCCTGAGCTGGCTAAGATCCTAAGTGGACTACTGTTAATTTCCAATTATTGCTGTTATCTTCTGCATAATTCCAAGTCCCCTGCTGCACACTCGCCCGTGTGATGCATGCTGCATCAGGCAGCCCTCCTTGGCAGTACCTCCGGTCTGCTAGTCTACTTGGGGCCTAGCATGCCTCATTCATTCCCCTTTTGACTGGCCTATGTGGGGTTCAGTCATTTCTCCTGCCATGTGTGGACCTAGCCTAGCAAGCATACACTGCTCTTACTACCCTGCGTGTGGGTTTTGTGCTCCTGCTAGCCTCGTGAGGTCTAGCTGCTGCTCTTCTCCCTCTCTCCTTCGGCTGACCTACATGTGGTCCACCCATTGTCATACTTGCATACAGGCCTTGTTGCTTCCTTGCCTTTGGCCTCTGGACTCTGCCATGTACTTCAGCCTTAAGCCACATCATTGCGTCCAGCCCCCGTTCTGATCCTTCCTACCTACCGCCATCCTAACTTATTCAGCAAAACTGGACATTCCATGGCATTTGTTTTGATCATGCCTTTGAGTTCTGGATGCTAGCTCACCTTGCTTGTTCCCACCTCTCCATCTGTTCAGGACCATCTATGCTCCCCTGGATCATCTACCAGATTATGTCTCAGGAAGTTACATTACTATCTCTGGATGCTTACCATGCTGCTTTGCTCCAGTTGTATTACTGCCCCTACCTGCACCTGCTAGCCTTCGCGGGGTTTAGCTGCTACTCTCTACTTACCCTACCAGCTGACCTACGTGTGGTCCAGCTGCGCATGCTAGACTTCGTGGGCTTAGCCGCTTATATCTACTCACCAACCATTTGACCTATGTGTAGTCCAGCCAAGCCTGTTGGCCTTCGTGAAGTTTAGCTGCCACACTACTTACTTACAGGCTGACTTACAGAATCTAGCTGTATTGCTAGCCTTCATGGGGCTTAACAGCCACCCCATTCACTTTACTTTTCAGGATTGGATGCACTGCCAGTTGTTCCTTGCCTTCAGTCATACTACTCGGATCCTGGACCTTGCAGCCCTCGCCTAGCTGCTCCCACTTACTACCATTTGTCAAGGATATGTTTCTTCCTTCCATTGGATTTAACTCTGGATTACATCTGATATTCGCTTCAATTCCCTAGGATGCTTCTTACTATACTGTTTCAAACTCCTTTGGAATTTACTACTGTTTCATGATGCCTTCCTTATCATAGCTGAACCTTAAGACATAGATCTACTACGGTTTTAGGATGCTTATTTCCTCTTGGTCGAGTTGCCAACTCATCCACCCAGGTCTCCTCATTGCACACCTTATCATCCTCATCATCAGGAAATGACAGTTTACAGCACCCTTCTACTGCTCTCATAAGTATGCCTCAGAAAATACTTCTACACTGAGGAATTGGTGCAGGATTATGTTACCATTTACAATACTTTTACAATGTATTCCTTACTACTTCACTACTATTTCTGCATTGCATGCAGTTTGACAGTACTACTACTCTATCTACCACTGCTACAATCTGCGTTGCCAGTGGGGCCAGAGGTTCACCACATCACACTTCGAAAGACCTGCCCCTTATGGGCCCGTAGGGCCCTTGAACTTCTATTACTACACCATATTCATTTGCTTCTATGACCTGCTTCACCCTTCAGGCCTGGGGGTTCAACCACTTGTACTCTACATCTGCCTCGCCCAGTTTTGGGGCCTAGAGGTATGCATATTCTACTTCTGTCTGTCAGCCTTAGGAGCTCCTTTCTACCATGGACTCATGTCTGGATTGTTTAATAGTACGTCATGTATTCCTTCAATGCTTCTGCCTTGCTGTTTCAGCTCCTATTATTTACTACTACACTTCTACCAGGACCTAAGTTGAGCCATCCAAAAAAAGTTCAATTTCCTGGGTTACACCTCGACATTATTGTACTCCAATGCTTAAAGGATTGAATCCTGTTACGACACTACTTCATCCGATTCAGCTTTCATCAATTATTACCATCCACATATTCAGATACTCATCGATTCATGATTCATCAGACTGTTTTCACAAGTTTAATTCCAGCTGCTGTATCATTCTGGCTTTTGAAACATGTATATCTACAGTGCTCTATACTACTATATTATCACCAGAGGAAAGCACTTCTACGTACATGCTATTTAAATTCCCTCAATGCTCTCTGTCTTATACCATATATAATCTATGCAATACTACTCTTCTGCTACTACAGCTGCATTTTACAGGTTGGATATTACTGCTTCTACTGCTGACCTATGTATAGGTACACTTATATCTGCAATCTGCTATACTACCTGCTTCGCCTTTCCAGGGCCTAGAGGTTCATCAAAGACCATCTCACCTATTCTATGACCTGCTTCTTCCCCCAGGACCTGGAGGTCCATCTATTTTACATCTATCTATTTGCACCAAGATCTATTCCAATTCACTTACTTGTCACCCACTCCAGACCATGAATTCCTACTGCTCTGCCTTACCAGATTGCGCAACCTGCATCTAGCTCCTATGCTATATCACCAAGACCTTCATTTACAAGCTTGCCAAGCAGAATGCGAACCACCTGACCTTCTACTCTGGACTTGGACATATAGCCTTGGTTACTATTTTTCCTTGGAGAAGACTTCCTTGCCTGCTGGAGCATTTCACCTATGCTACTTCAAAGTTTCTAATTATCATCTTCCATGGATTCTGATCTACCATTATTCTGCCCGGACATGGATTCTCGGATCAGGAGTTACTAGAAAGATGCTGCCATGTTCACCCACATTTATTTCAGTACTTTATTCAGTCTTCCGCTACAACTTTGGAATTCAGATTAGCCGATAAATTAAATTGTTACTTAGGATTACTCTCCTTTAGTATGCCCAGAGGGACGGGCAAGTCAGTAGCCATGGGTCCTCAGAGGTTCCCCCCAAGGGAGTTTTTCCTCTCCTGCGTGCTACTGGTCACACTCTCCGGAGTTAGAGGAGATAATCGTACGATATTATTAATTATTTTGGGGGATCTCATCCTACTCAACTAAGCCTTCTTCCTGAGGTGGGATACAGAGAAAGGCCAAAACATAAAGTCATGGCAAGTTACTCACCAGTCTAAGCATCTAAGCACTTTGTACTTATCCTCCAGTTTACACATACTATGATCGCTGACTTGTTCATGTCCATGCTGAACTGTCTAAGCACTAATCATTTCATGGGACTAATACCTCATAAGCATTGCCCCACTTACTGGTCTGGCCTCTGTATCTAAGCTACCTAACATCATTCAGCTCAGTACGTAGAATAAGTACTGAGCTATGAACCACATATAATGGAAAGGCGGATGCCTGTAGTTATACAGGAGAAGAGCTCCTCCCCCACAACCTACTTAAACTTCCTGTTTACAAAAGCTCTGCTTAGAGAGAGTCGCACTCACCCACCATCCTCCCCGTACACCTCCTCCTTCTTTTGCACTCTTATCCCAACGGGGGGTCTCATCCTACTCAACTAAGCCTTCTTCCTGAGGTGGGATACAGAAAAAGGCCAAAACATTAAGTCATAACAAGTTACTCACCAGTCTAAGCATCTAAGCATCTTGCACCTGTCATCCAGTTCACACGTACTATAATCACTGACTTGCTCATGTCCATGCTGAAGTGTCTAAGCACTAATCATTTCATAAGACTAGTACCTCATAAGCATTTCCCCACTTACTGGTCTGGCCTCTGCATCCAAGCTGCGTACATCATTTTTCAGCTCTGTACATAGCATAAGTACTGAGCTATGAACCACATATAACTGGGTGGGTTTAAGCCTAAATCTGATGCACTGCTCCGGGGTATAGACAGATGAATCTTATACATTTGAATGTTTCCTGATTTGCAAATAACTTTTCCGTCACAAAAAATAAGTTTTACCTTTTAGAGACATTCCAGACATTCTAGAGCTTGCCACTTAGGGGCTAATTAGCACCTGGCTTCAACTGGTTGTTGGATCCCCCTTCCCGCCACTGAAATCTGAAATGGTGCCCTTGCCATATAGTCTAAATTTACAGGACATCCTGTGTGAGCAGCTTTTTTCCCCATGAGGGATGAATGAGAAGCAGAGTAGTTTTCAGGAGTAAAATGAGGGTTGTCCCTTGCATTCAGGAACAATTGAGCAGTATGATATGCACAGACTATTGGAGCCCCAATATAGTCAGGCTTATGCCCCCCCAGTGAATCTGACCTCCACATCCCCACTGTCAGGCATATTATGACATAGGGCAAGGGAGACTGCAGGGGCGTGCACCATTGAAATGAATGGGGGTATTGTTTACTCTTTAATACATTATAGATGGAGAGTTGGAGATTAATGAAGGCCACTACTTGAATAACAAGGGCCTTATTGCAGAAGAGTGGACTTCATTATTCTCCAACTCACCATCATAATGTATAAAATAGTAATAAAAATTAACTTCATTCATTTCAAGGGGGTACATCCCAGTACTCTGACTTACGGACATCATCCCTTAAAGACTCCTACCTCTGGCTTCCTAGTACTCAGTTAAGAGACTCTCGACTTATATCTATATGTGGTGAGTTGTTTGTAGCAGCATGGCTGCACCTGCTGCAGTGTGTGTGCATGAGGTGGGGGACTGGCCATATGGGTGGGTTTTGAGTAATTGCTAATTTTGTATTTGCACCTTAAAGTCTGTTTGCATGAAATCATTCAAAACTATGGAGAGAGAAAATAGTAGGAGTACAAGCCAGATAGAAGTAATTAAGTAGTTTTGTGAATAACTGTGTGGATTTGGGGTGGGAAGAACCACATGTGTTTCCATTGGTATGTGTGCTACAGTTCAGCTGTGCAGCTGAGTTGAGGGGGGGGACATGAAAACTAAAAAGTATAGAAGTGGCTACAAGCATGCTGCATGTGTGCAGATGTATGCAGATTTGTATTGAAGTACAAGTAAGCCATGTGTGTGCAGGCAGTATAGCTTAGTGGTTAAAGGCACTGAATTAAAAACCAGGAGACTTGGAGACCTGAAGACCTGGGTTTGAATCCTCTCAACCCCCACTTGTATATGGTGCGATCCTGAGCAAGTCACTTAATTTTTATGTGCCGTTATCAGTGACCACTTGCTTTTTGCATGCATGCCAAATGCATGCAGTCTGATCCCAATTTAACATAAAAAGCATGCTTGCCACACTTGCTTGCTGCATGCATGGCACATGCATGCAGTCGGTTCCAATTTAACATCTAAATCATGCTTGCAACACTCACATCGCATGGATAGTGTTATGTGTGCAGCATGAAAACATTTCATATAAATATTTCCGTAATGGTAGTGTAAAATATGTGAGATACAAGCATATGGTGGCATCAGTACTTACATAAAATGAATAATGTGACAATTCTTGTGCAGTATAAACAAGCTGGTAAAGAGACTATGAAGGAAAGCACAACACACAGGAAAGACGTATTACCAAAGAGCAGGGATTGCACAAATGTAAACAGCCAAAAAGTGTAAATGACCAAGAGGTACAGAGAACCTGGAATGGGAATTTAAGGTTAAAAATTGTGCAACAGTTCTTAACAAAGGGGAGATGAGGGTCAAGGGTGGGGGGTGAGTTGTGAGAAAAAGTTTGAGAGAGGTGGGGGGGGGGAAGAGGTTTGGGAGGTAAGCAGCTCCAGAAGGAGGGTAGATGCACAGAAAAGACAGTTTGACCAGCAGATGTGCTACAGTGGGTAAAGCTGAAACAGCAGAAGTCAGAGAACTGGAGAGCACTGGAAGAGGGGATGGAAGTTGAGAAGTATTAAAGGGGGAGGGGAATATGTACTTTGAGAAGAAGGTAGCATAGTGAGAGAGAGATACAAAGATTCCAGAGAGGGGAAGGAGAGGATATTTGAATTAAGTGAAATGATACACTGGACAGTAACCCTTGTCTCAAAAATGAAAAGTTCCAATTAAAAGGTAAGTAGTGCACTATAGTACTGTTAACAGTCTTCATCTTTATATCTTCATTAACAGACAATGGGCTCGATTTTTAAAGGGTGACTCAAGGCTTACATCAAGCCCTGTGTTAAACCCATTTTGTTGGCACAACTGTGCCAAATACTGTACCTTTGATGCAACTGCACACAATTTTAGTACATTGGGTGCCGTGATGACAGTTTCCTCTGTTTACATCAACATGTGCCAAAGATTTGGCACAAGCCCTGTAAAAAGGGTCCCTCAAATGGCACAAGTTAGACCAGGGAAAAGCTGGTCTGACTTGTGGCATTTGTCACTCAGGACTGAAAATTCTGATCACCAGCCAGGAGAATGCTGCAAGCCCCGTGGGCCAAACAATTGGCACATCATGGGCTTGTGGCATTCTTGGGGCTTTGAAAATTGAGCTCAATGAATCCAAGATGTGTTTACTATACATGGTAATTAAAATTATAGTGCTAATATATGCATTTCTCTTTTAATTTAGTATCTCAAATGAAAACTGCCATCTATAAGGTGAGCAGTGAAGATAAATTTTTTATTTGATTTGTTATGTTTTAATTGAAAATACAGTATATACATGGATCTCATTATAGCATATGTTATGCTTTGAAACCTCCTTGTTTTATATTTACTATATTAAGTCTTTCAGATTAGCAGCAGAAGATTATTTCTCTTCCATAATCCATAGGCTGAGTACAGCCACGATGGAAGTTTTGTTATTTTGTTCCATCAGTGTGCCTTATCCATGCAGTGGCAGTACCAACTCTAGTAGGCAACAGGGTAGTACAGGTTCCATGCCCAATCCATTCAGTTCTTTAGCGCTTGTGTATTGCTGTTAATACAGTAAAGACTGTTATAACAATATACAATTTTGATGGTAGCATATATGATGAAGACATGGGTGCCCACAAAGATATGAACTGAGAACCATCACAACTCATTTCATAAAGGACTTCAGATGTGTTCCTGTGTTAATAAATTGATTACATAGAAAAATCTACAGTATAAGCTGTTCTTACAGCCTGCCATTTATGTCTTTACAAGCTTTTATGCTTTAGTTGAGTTTTCCTACTTATAATAAAATGTTCACTATCAGAGATGTTTTTATTTTATTGTTACTTGTTATAATAATGTTATTGTATGGGTATATATAATAAATATATTGAACTGAAATCTTAACCTTAAATTACTCTGTACAATGGACAAAACAATCATTAAATAAAACAATAACTGTCAACATTTGTTTTTCCTCTCTCAGGTATGCACTGTATTTATTGAATATGGGTAACTATGAAGGCTGTTGCACACAACTCTCATGTCTCAACAAATGTTGTTATTAACAAATTGCCATATTTTATAATGAACTATCACTGTATTATTATTACCTATCATTTCACATTATACTGAACTCTTGGCGGAACTTCATTTGTAGATAAACAACACTTGCGCAGGCATGCATACTGTATATAGTATACTGTGTTCAACACAATGCTCTGCAGTACTTACTGATCTGCTTCTTAAGAAAATGACCAGAATTGTTCTGCACTATAACTTGATTACACTCTATTATTTATGTATTCAGTTATTTATTTGTTTATTTGCTTTTTTATTTGTACTTTGTTACCAGGAAAGGCACACTAAGCTGTGACAGCTTGTTTCCAGGTGTGGGTTACATGGACCTGTTTTATTGATGGGGGAATGTTGACCATGACATCAGGGGAATTCCAAAACATTCCCCAGCTCTTCTTTTATAAGTGCCATAGGATGTTTAGCTTCCACCTGGACATTGACCAGTGATTGGCAGAAAGGACCATGGTTTAATGTCTCATCCAAAGTATTGCATTTCAACAGTGCAGCATGCCCCTTTTGTTATACTACGATGCCAGTTATAGGTATTAGCTGAAGTACCTGGTGTGGGACTAGAACTCACAGCCTTCAGATCTTCTGGCCTCAAGAGGTGAGCATGGTACCTACCGAGCTACTCACACTTATAATTGCAGTATATCACTAAATCTGTAGTTTCTGAACACAGCAACAAACTGGTTTTAGATTTTCTTTATCTCATAGAATGTTTAAAACCACCAGTTATCACATTCATAAACATACTAAAAGCCACAGAGAAATTCTGTATACAGTTAAATTCATGCAATACATAACATGCAACAGATAACTCTTACATTCCTCATACATAACTTAACAATAGTTTCATATACAGTTTAAAAATTCCATGAACAGAACCATCAATGCAATAAATAGCATATACCTATAAATATAATTCCTTACCATATATCTTACAGCACCTTAATTGCCATTTTGGGTTATGCAAAGGACCAGGTGTGCAAAACAGGCAACTTCAAATACAACTTTCAAATTTGAGGGGAAAAACATATGATTAAGCAATTCCCTATAATACAAATTTATATCAACATATCTGGGAGATTATCTAAATTCATTGACAATTGGTGATACATATTTTTCCCTTAGATTACTAAACTTTGTACATTCCATAAGTATATGCTGTACCACCAGACCTTCAAAAAGGCATGAACAGGGTGGTTTTAGCTTATTTGTAAACCCAAATTTTGTGTCATTTACTATACTGTAGTCAGTCTTAAACAGCAACATGCCTTTCTGTGCTGAAATTTATCACATATCAAAAGATAGGGTTTCATTCCCCAACTGATTGTAAGAGTATTATACAGTACAAGGACAAGGAATTGAGTGTTGTTAATTTTGCCAGCTCTTCCTGCAAAAGATGATCACAGATCCTCTGAAGTGCAAAATTACTATATAACTTTGGTTGGTTTAATGCAAATGGTGTGTCTAACCCTTCTAAACTTTTTAATTTTGTAAGCCAAGTAAATGTGGCTCATCCCTCTATTGCCTCAAGAAGGCACAGTTTTGGCAAATGAAAATTCCCCATACAGACAATCGTTGTCCAATAATTCAGCAATCTTTTTATAATTACAAATTTAATACTTAACAACCCAGTTTCTCTTCATACAACTGCCCCGGGAGTATCCTTTGGTAGGCCCAGGACCTTTCTCATATAATTATTCTGGACTATTTCTAGTGCAGAAACTGAGCTGTGATAGCCCCAGACCTCTGCAGTGTACGCAACTGGGCATTTGCTTTGACCATAAATTATTTCCCCAAGGTGCTAAAAGAGTGCTCTGCAAAGTTATAAACAAAATGAAGAATGTGTTTTGTAGTTACATCAACCTGCAATTTAACTGCCTTAGTATGTTCTTTCCAATTTAAGAATCTATTAATTTGAGTATCCAGATAGTTATAAGAGTGTGTCTCCTCTATATACTGGTCTCTGATTGGCCATTTATGAAGACCCTTTTCTCTTCTGAGAATACCAACACTTTTGATTTATTATAATTAAAGACCAAACTTAGTTTCAGAAGTTGTTCATAAATTTTATCTAGGCTCCTTTTTAGACCAAAAGGGATAAAGGAAATCACCACCATATCATCTGAGTGTAACAAAATTGGAATTATGTGCTAAAATATGGAGGGGTCAAAAGTATCTATTTTGTATAGCTCCTCAACAACTGTGTTTTCTCTCTCTCTCTCTCTCTCTCTCTCTCTCTCTCTCTCTCTCTATATATATATATATATAATGGTAGCATGGTAGTGTTACCATAGTTAGGGCTTAGTAGCCCATAGAAGGTCAAACGGTGAAACTTTGCACATTAATAACTTTGCCACTATTCAATGGATTTGCCTGAAAATTGGCAGGCATGGGACATAACCATAGATCTTGGGATCTGGTGACTTTCATACCAGTCGGATATACATCTGCGGAGTTATTAAGCAACATCTGTGTGCGCAATTATGTTTTTTTGCGCATTCTTTGCTCACGCATACAGGTCGAATGGTTGGTGCGACCAGTCCTAAAACTTCAGGGAATGTGCGGCCAGGATCCCCAATGTGTCTTTTGAAGATTTTGTGAAAAAATATTGAACGGTTCAAAAGTTATTCAAAAAACAAGTTCCCATTATAAGTCAATGGGAAAAGTTAACAAAAAGTTCAAGTGTCGCAAATGCAGTTTTTAGTGTCACAAATGGCCCCTGTAGTGTTGTGAATCAGCCTTTTTGTTTTCAGTTAGTGGTCAGAGAAATACTTGGCATTGAAATTTGGGACCCTCTAGAGACACAATTCTGTTTGTATTTACCTAGTCGAGCCCTGAGGATGCTAGCCATGTCTTTTTGGGGGGGTTAAACACCCCAGAAATATGTTTTTCAAATGTTTGTAAAAAGTGGTGTCACAAAGTAGTGTTGCAGTCATGACACTTTTGTGATTTCATTTGCAAAAGTGTCATGATTTGCGACACCATTTTGCGACACTATGCCCAAAATAACAGGAATTATTTGCCACTCTGCTGCAAAAGAACGGTTTGGTCTATTGGGCTGAAATTTGGAGGGAAGACAGCTAACATGCCACAGATGTGCATTTTGGTAGTTTGGTGAAAAAATATTGGAGGGCTGCAAAGGTACGGCACTCCAAATTTGACAATTTTTCCCATAGGATAACATTATGGCATCCACCACATTACAGGAATTCTTTGCCACCCTGCTGCAAAATAATGCTTTGGTCTTTTGGGCTGAAATTTGGAGGAAAGAAAGCCAGCATCCCTCAGATGTGCCTTTTTGTGGTTTGGTGAAAAATATTACAGGGCAGCAAAGTGACGGCACTCCGAAGTTGATGCTTTTTCCAATAGGATAACATTAC
Organism: Neoceratodus forsteri; assembly: GCA_016271365.2. Lineage (NCBI taxonomy): Eukaryota > Metazoa > Chordata > Ceratodontiformes > Ceratodontidae > Neoceratodus > Neoceratodus forsteri. The sequence goes on along the minus strand of CM057450.1, from coordinate 1,314,336,979 downwards.
ATCGTCCGTCATGCCTTTCGGGGCCCGTATCTCGGAAATGTCGCGAGATACTGATTTTTTGTAGGAAAAATGCTTAAGCATAAAACTAGCCAGGAACGTCATAATTCATACAAAATATTCATTTTTTTTCTACGTCAAATGGTTCCTGAGATATAAGCAATTTAGTATTCCAAGTCCTCCTTTTCTGCTCCGAGGCCCATTATTATGCATACATTCTTTGTATTCACTGTCTTTTTCAATGCAGTTTTTGGGGAAAAGAAGGGTGTGCCCTTTTATTACTGTGCCAGTTAGCATTTCCAGTTGCATTTCCATTACATACACATACCGTTCTATGCACACCACCGCGGTAAGCAAGTATTTGGGTTTGTGTTTTCGTTTGTGCTTCTGTTTGTGTTACTGTTACCATTTGCGTTTCCATTACTGTTTATGTTTTCATTTTCTTTTGATCAGCCTGTTCATTGCCATTTGTGTTTGCGGTCGACATTCCATTTGCATGTGTCTTTTGTTTTGCGTGATCATCGCTGTTACCGTTACCATTGGCATTTCCAATTGTGCTAACATGACTGTGCGTGTTACGGTTTGCATTTCTGTACACACTTGCATTTGCGTTTGCATTACTGTTTCCTTTGGCATTACTGTTGCTGTTACCGTTACCATTTACGTTTCCAATTGCTGTACCGTGACCGTACGTGTAACGGTTTGCATTTCCATACTCGCTTCTGTTCACGCTACCATTTCTGTTTCCTTTGGTGTTATTGTTGCTATTACCATTACCATTTGCATTTATTTTTTTTTAAATTCAAGTTTATTGACATACTGTCGGCACTCAGATGAAAGACAAAGCCTTACAGAAAATAATCTGTGACAGCACAGTGCCACTTACAATGTACCATTAGAAAATGAACACGACAATTTTCTGGTGTTAACCCCCCCCGATTTAACTACCCCACCTAACCTCCCATAACCTCCCCAGAGCTATGAGGATGAGATAGATCTGCTTATAAGGAACCTAACCAGGGTCGACTTGTCCTGCAATGGCTGATTATGAATGGAGCAAATAAAGATTCTGGAAGGGGCCCCAAACTCGATCAAATTTCGAAGAACTACCCCTCCTCATAGCCCCAAATTTTTCCATATTTAAGTTAAAGAGTAATTCTTGTAGCCATTCCACATAACTGGGTGAGGTGTTATCCAACCAGTGCCTTAATACTATTTTCTTGACCGAGGATGATATCAAGGCCATATAGTATCTTCGGGACTTTACAGCAATACCAGTATAGTCACCTATCAGACAGATTTCAGGGGTAAAGCAATGTTCAATGCCCAATAACGAGTCCGCCTTGTGCTTAATTTGGTCCCACAACCCTTTTACCGATGGACATTCCCAGAAAATATGAAATAGGTCTCCCTCAGCTTGCTGACATCGAATACATAACACGTCTGGGCTACGTCCAACCTTATATAATTTGGAAGGAGTCCAGAACAAGTTATTTAAAAAATGGTATTGCATGATACGTAATCTATCCTGGGTGATATACTGGTACATGTGCCAAATAAGATCCTACATTCCGGTGTTGATCCCACAACGTCCAACCAGAATCTCGCCTTTTGACAGTGTCTGCATAAACTTGCTTAATAGCCTTTGTACCTTAGAAACTGCATGCGGCTCCCAAGCCCAGCAGATCAGGGGTTCAAACCATGCCCATTAATCTTTTTTCTTTAATTTAGTCTTGAAATTCTCCAAGAGGTGTATGAGTTGATATACTTTAAAAGATTGGTTAGGCCCTATATTATACTTTGTTAGAACTTCTGCAACTGATAGGCACCTTTCCCCTTGCATGATATCTGCCACCTTTAACCCTTTCAGAAAGGGAAGCCAGGACTCCTTTATCATTTTCCCCCCAATCCGCAGATTAGGGTTATAACATATTGGCTGATATCTATCTGCAGATGGGGAGTAACGAAGGGAAGCACATAGTTAACCATTTGCATTTATAATAGCGGTTCCGTGACCATGCGCATCATGGTTTGTGTTTCTGTGCGTGCCAGCATTTTGGTTTCCATTTCTATTTTCTTTGGCGTTATTGTTGCTGTTACCATTACCATTTGCATTTTCAACTGCAGTACTGTGACCATGCTCATTACCAGTTGTGTTCCGTACGTGCTTGCATTTGCATCTCCGTTTCCATCACTGTTCGCTTTGGCGTCACTTTGCACTTGCGTTTCTGTTACCATTCGCGTTATCATTTACATTTGCATCACCATGTGCATAACCTTTTGCACTTGCGTTTGTGTTGCACTTACCGTTACTATGTCACAAAAAATCACGTGGTGGGAGTGCAGGGCCTGAAGATCCTGTACTCCCACCACCACATTACATTCACTATTTATATTCCTCATTCTCAAAAAGAAGGGAAATTCATGGCAAAAAACTCAGTTTAATGCATCAGTTAGGGTTGTTCCACAGCAACAGCAGCAAGGAAATTGATGTTAGGGTTGAAAGCCCCTTGCCCACCACTCCACCCCCAACTGGCATCGGGGTGTGTGTTGAGTCATCAGTCCCAACTCTCACCCCATTTCCTATACTTCACCACCTCAGCTTGTTTACATGGAATGGGTGAGAGTGAAGCTAATGACCCCAACACACACCCTGATGCCTGTTGGGGTGGAGTGGTGGGTGCAGGGGGCTTTCAACCTTAACATCGAAAAAATATTATAGGAGCTGTTATCAGACCTCGAGCTTCTCTTTTTCCTATAGGATAACATTACTGCATTCGCTGCGACTTTTCAGGGCCCGTATTCTGAAATGGTGCGAGATACAGACTTTTCATCAGAAAAGGGCTAAGTGCAAACTAGCCAGGAAAGTCATACATCATATGACTTTTAAATTTTTTTCTACATCGTACGGTTCCTGAGATATAAGCAATTTAGTATTCCAACTCCTCATTTTCTGCTCCAGACCCATTATTATGCATACATTCTTTGTACTCACTGTCTTTCTCTATGCAGCTTCTGGGAAAACCAGCCTGTGCGCCATATCATTGTTACCTCATCAGCCTGGCCAGGTTCCATACCTGTTTCACTTACTGCTCTGTCTAGGCACCATGTGCATTACCTTTATGCTTTCATTTGCACTTGCGTTTGCGTTATTTTAACCATTTGTGTCTACAGTACTGTTTATCTTTCTGTTTTGCTTTGCATCACCATGCACATTACCATTTGCGTTTGTGGGCACTGTGTTACTATGTGTCAAGACCAGGCCCCGCACTCCCACCACCGCATTACATTCACTATTTCTCATTATCATTCTCAAAAAGAAGGGAAATTACAGGCAAAAAACTCCATTTAATGCATTAGTTAGGGTTGTTCCACAGCTGCAAAAGTGAGAAAATTTGGTGTAGCGCCTGCGACCTTCGCTCATTTCTCGTCACGGCATTGGTATGCTGCGTTGGGTTTTTGTTCTAACTCTCACCCCATTCTCCTATACCTCTGCTTCTTCACATCTGATGGGCTGAGAGTTAGGGCCAACAACCCCAATGCACACCCCGATGCCAGTTGGGGTGTGGATGGGGGTCAAAGGGGCTTTCAAACCCTAACACCAAATTTCCTCGCTTTTGTCACTGTGGAACAACCCTAACTAATGCATTAAATAGAGTTTTTTGCCTCTAATATATAGATATATATATATATATATATATATATATATACTGTATATATATATATATATAGATAGATAGATATAGATATATGTAATAGATAACCCACTCTAAGGTGTGCGGTAGTGCTCTGACATATGCATGCCTTGGTGTGTGTCAACCACCCAAGTCGTGCATATGTTGGAGCATGACTGCACACCCTAGAGTGGGTTATATATCTTATAAAATGGCAAAATTATTTTGGAGGGGTGAAAAGTGCAGGTGTGTGGTCGCACTCTGATATATGCATGGTCTGTTTTATACAATCATAACATTCGATTTGTACTGAATTTTCTTACCCATTTTATATATATATATATATATATTAAACAGACACAGAGTCAACAGGCATCCCTGTCTTACTCCCTTTTGAATATTGATTTTGTTTGTTAAACAGCCACTGTTATTGATTCTAACCATAGCATTTGTATGCATATGCAGTACAATACTGATTTTTAATAGTTAAAGATCAATCCCTAGGTTATACAAAATTTGCCAGAGGATTAAGAAGGTCAAAAGCTGATTTTATATTTGAGAATGCCACATAAAATTCTCTTTTTTTTTGAAAATATATAATTATGTATCAAATATTATAAAGTAAACATTTAGTCTGCTGTGCCAAAACCTTTTCTAAAGTGACCCTGATTAATGGAGAGAAGTTGTTTTTCCTCTACCCATGTTTACAATGATCTTAAAATCCATCTAGTATACATTTTTGAAGGAACACATAATATAGAGGATAATGGATGGGAACCAGTTAATATCAATGCTGTGTTCCCATCAAGAGGTTGTCATGACAACTTAGTAAACCTTGAGAGCGAAGCTTGAGAGGTTTACAGTTGGCAAGATAACCTTGAGATGGGGACATGGGTTGTTAACTGGTGTCCATCCATTGTTTTTATAGTGAATGGGCACCAGTTAAACAAATTTGTTCTTACTTTTCTTTTTTTTCATAGCGCTGCTCTCTGTCTGGGCCAGCTCTCACCACCATGGCCATTTGTCCAAAGCCCCATTTTCAAGAGATGTGCATGTGCACTGCCGTTAGCTTTGTTATGATATTGATGTGATGTACTCAAGAGGGCATAACAACCTCTTGACATCACATCGATACCATAACATGGAAAGGAATTCATTGAATTCCATCCTTAACAATGCCCTCCCATACATTCTAAGTATATTGATCTACAGCATGTTGGGGAGTCTTTATCCTCTTTTTTGAAAAGTTGGATGATAATTCATGTCTTCCATATATCTAGCATTCTAAAAAGAAGTTTACTTCATTAAACAGTTTGGCCAAAATTTCAGCCAATCAATATTCTGTTGAAAAATCTCTGACAGGAGACCATCATTTCAATTCAATTCAATTTTATTTTTTACCAGGAAATTCACCATTGAGATATTTATTTACAAGGTGGTCCTGGAGGGACACACACGATATAGACAACAATACAAGAAGGTTTATACAGAACAGGGTGGGTACATACATACATACAGTAGTAGAATAGATAATCCAGAGACACAGTGAAAAATGCCTATGCACTTGCTAAGGTGACTAGGTGTACAATTAAGTAGTTGAGTAGGGAGGTATGGGAGAGGATAGGCAAAGGGTTATGGGATAAAGGCTAGAATAGGAGCATGAGGAGGAGGACAAGGAAAATACAAGTGCTAAGGGAGAATGGGAAGGAGCAAGACAGGAATGGGAACACAGAGTTTACAAGTGGGGAAGGGGGACCAAAGGGCAAGTGCTGAGGTACAAGAGCTGTACAATGGCTCTTGATGAAGGGGACTAGCACTAACACTTATATTTTTCTATCAGCAGGGGATTTAGCAGTGATTTGAAAGTGGGTAAGCTAACAAGGTGAGTCAGTTTTAGGCTACCTTGAAGGGAATTCCACAACACCAGTAAGGCATGTCTAATAGATGAAGTGCCAAAATGGGACCTGACCCTAGGAGTATCTAGCAGGATATACATGTATTTCCTGAGCGAGTACGCACAGGGAGTAAACTGGAAGAGGCCGGAAATATAAGGAGGAAGTTTATTGGTAAGGGCTTTAAATGTCCAGATAGAGGCATTTTACCACCTCCTGGTAGCTAATGAAGTCCAGCCTAGTTGACTATAGAGTGAGCAGTGATGTGTTTTGAATGGAGAGCCAGTTACAAACTTTAGGGCCCTATGGTACAACATGTCCAGCTTCCCAAGGGTAGTTTTTTGAGCAGTGACTATAAAGAAGGTCTGCGTGGTTGATGAGTGAAAGGAACGTTGTTTGGATGAGTCTTATCTGCTTTATAGGTGAGCAACTGTTTGATGTGAAAAAATAATCCTAGCCTCTGTTTTAGCTTTTTAGAGAGTTCTGCAACATGGATGGCACAAGATAGCTTACAGTCAAGCCAAAAGCCTAGGTATTTGAATCTATCTACTTTTTCCAGGGTTTCACCCATCATGGTTGTTATATGGGAGTTGGCAGGTTGTGTACCAGCAGTTGCTGGTTTTGTGGATAGGGAGATAAACATAGTTTGATGTTTCTGGCATTGGGAAGTAGTTTCAGTTGTAGAAGATTTTTCTGCAATATATTGAACTCTTGTTGTAGCTACACACATGCTGATTCAATAGTGGGTTGAGCAATATAAAGTACAGAATGATCAGTAAATAGGTGAAAACTGGCCATGTTAATATTGTGGTCAATATTATTGATGTAAACTACAAATAATAGGGGGTCCAAGATGGAACCTTGAGGGATCCCTCTCAGAAGTGTTTTAAGAGGTGAGAGGTCACCCTGTGCTTTCACCTATTGCTGCCTACTGATAAAGTAACAGGAGAAATATTTAATGGCGGCACCATCTAACCCAAGGTTTTGCAGCTGAGTCAGTTATAGGTCATGGCCCACCATATTGAATACTTTGTTTAGATCAAGGAATAGAGTGGCTACATGATTTTTGGCATCAAAGGCAGTTTGCCAGTTGTTAGTGACCTTGGCTAGTGCAGAGACAGTGCTATGATTAGGCCTGAAATCAGACTGTGTTTCCGGGAATTCTCTTAATTGTGAATTTACCAATTTTTCAAGTAGTTTTGATAGAGTGGGTAGTGGGGAAATTGGTCGATAATTGCTCAAGTCGCTCGGTTCACCAGATTTAAGCACTGGGACAACATGAACTGTTTTCCTCTTGGGTGGGAGTGCCCCTTCTAAGGGGGATATATTAAAAAGGTGGGTGATTTGCAGAGCCAGATGATAGCAGACTATTTTTAGGAAGGAGTGGTCAATTAGATCAACCCCTGCACTTTATTTTACTATCAAGTGAGGTTAAAAGATCTTCTACCTGCTTGAGTGTGACTGTCATAAAGCTAAAATTGGTCAAGCAGGTGGAGGTATTAGTTGGAGGCCTAGATGTGTCATTGTTATTTTTCTGGTTAACAGTTTGCATACGGGGGGAGGTGTCAAAAGCTAGACCAGTGGTGGCAAAGCGATTATTGAGTGCCTTTAAGATATTGTGTTTGTCTGTGCAAGTACTATCTCCAGATCTGATTTTGTTTGTTAGTGTAGATGTTGGTTTGTGTCCCTCAGCTTCATTCAGGATCTGCCAGACTATGGCGGTATTGTTCCTGGAGGACTCAAGCACATTTTGAAATATTTTCCCTTTTCTAATCTGATCAGCTTGGGGTAATGATTCCTCATCATTCTAAAAGCAGTTCACTCGGTTTCTGACTTAGTTTTTCTGGCTTTTTTCCAGAGGGTATCTCTGTGCCATAATGTGGCTTTTAAGGTACTATTAAACCAGGGCAATATTTTTTTAGCTCTGGTTTTTATGACAGGAGCATGGGCATCAATCAACTTAAGGACTAGAGAGTGGAATGAGTTATAGGCTTCTAAGATGCAGGAAGCAAGATATAATTCCTGCCATCTAATCCTGCTAAGGTCAGCTAGGAAGGCTGAGGTATGGAATTTACAGTGAGGTATATTCTATTGAGGAGGTAATTTTTGGCATGCATCTTACACTGGCTATTGCCATGTGATCGCTGATGTCATTATGAAATACACCCACATGGGAGATTCTATTGGGTTTGTTAGTGAGAATTATGTCTAAGAGGATACTGTGAGTAAGGTTTTTAAAATTGGGGTGGGTCACATCTGAAATGAGCTGTTGTAAACCACTGGCATCACATAGGTCTTTTAAGGGCATGGAACAGGAAGAGTTGTGGTCTAGGTTGAGGTCACCCACTATGATGGTTTCCAAATCAGTGGAGGTTAGTGCTTTGAGGAGGAGATTTAGTATCTCAAGCCCTCCTGGCAGAGGTCTGTAGCAGCCTTAAACAGTAATTGATTCACCTGATGGTAAGGAGATTTTTAGGGTGAGACTTTCATGTTCCTTGTGAACAGTGGAGGAGTCAATGACTGAGGTCAAGAATTTGTCTGATACATAAATTGCAACCCCACCCCTCTAGAGTGTCCATCAGCTCTAAAAATATTGTAAGATGGGATGTTAACATTCTGATCTGGGGTGGAGCTCCACAGTCAAGATTCTGATATTATCAACATGTCAGGAGTTGCATGTAGCACCCAGGCCTGTACTAGATCAAGTTTTTTAATAAACTGCATGTGTTTATGTATAGGAAGCTGATACCTTTTAGATGGTCTAGGTCAGCTGAGGCAGCAATGGATGTAAATGGCTCTGGATTTTACTCTACATTGCCAGAGCAGAGCAGCATCAAAAGGAGAAGCTTTATTATTCCATTTATCAAGACTTTTAAGAGCGCTTGTCTAGACTATTTGTGCAGTATAGGGTTTAACTGCTTCATTTGGGTGGCAGCATGGTGGGGGTAGAGGGATAGGGCATATACTGCAATTTGCACAGGTATACTTAGTGAGACATGGCAATAGTGCTGTGGTCTAAGATTTCTGTAAAATTCCACATTCCCCAAGTAGCTCAATCCAGGGTAGAGATGGTCTAGTGTTGAGACATGTTCACGGTGGTGTATCTGCAGTGATTGTAGCATTTGAGAGTTATTATTAGGGGCAACAGGCTTAGTATGCAGGCTGTTTATTACACGAGAGACATATAGATGTATTAAAAGAAGAATAAGGGTGAGCCTGGAGCCAAGAGGGTTTGTTTTTCCACTGAGACGTTCCATGGTGGAATTATATTTTATTTTTTTATCATATCATTATTTATGCTCCCCGCAGCCTGACCTGCCTACCTCCAGCTGCCACCTTCATCCCTGATCAGCCCACAGGCTCACTCACATACCAGCTGGCACAGCACTGTACCCACAGGGGGTCCTCCCCATGCCTCCCCGTGCCAGGCCAGGAAAAACTACCGCAGTGCGATTCCATGACAGGCCCCTTGGGTGCTGAAGTGCAGCAATCAAGCTGCCTCAGTCATCTGCCATTTTTTCTCCTTGTATTCCCTGAGAAGTGCAGATGTGCACTGATGTTGAGGCACAATGTGCCAATTTCTGCTGCACTTCTCCCCACATGTATGCCTGCTCCTGTAGTGTCCCCGATTTCCATCAGGGGCCACTGCAGTGCGATGGATGCCCCAGTCCCTGCACAGGGAAAGGAAAGCAGTCCTACAGATGCTCAATCCTTTCCCTTCCTGGCTAACTCCCGAAGGCCCAGGCACGTTCCCAAACCTGGGTCACCAGTGTGGAGTGAGGTGTGGTATCCAGTGCCTCAACCCTCAGCACCCTGCTCCAGCAAAATATATTTTAGGTTTGGGAAAAGGGTATATGATGATTACAGCACAGTGCACCATAGTAGTTTTGCAGAAGGGTATGTGATAGTGCAGAGGAACAGACTAACCCCTACAAGAGATTTGTCTATTTAGAGGGCTAACCAATTTAGGAACTTAGCTACTTAGATATGAAAACATACAGGAGAGCTCACCCCTATAAGAGATAGCGTGCTTGTCCCTTTAAGAGAAAAGGTGCTTGCCCCTTAAGAGATACTGTAGGACTGATTGGAAGTGGGGTCAATTGCTTTAGCAAGTGTATTTAATAGATGACAGTGGCAGGGGTGGGGGCCGGGAGCCAAGGTATCACACAGAGAGCCCTATCAGCCCAATTTCTGCTGATAAGAGTTTTAAAGTCCAAAAGCCGAAGATGGACTGAGAGTGCCAGTCAGAATTGGCTGTAAGGGTGGCACCAAATTTGAAATGCAAACCTCTGTACCTGGGTCAGCAGGGAGTGGGTGGTGGTAGGACCTTGTAATTGTGGACTGAACCGCAAAAGCGGTTCACTGGAGTAATATGTGCCCAGTCAGGGCTAGCCATCCCCTGGGGAAAGAAGGGGACAGAGATTAAATTAATGGTAGGCAGAAAGGGGAAGGCTAAAGGGTGAACAAAAGAAACAAAGGATCGGGGAGGGTCTGAGAAAGAAGCAGGGAGGTGGGTAAAGGCAGGGTGGAGCAGTAGTTGCTACAGGGTTGGGAGAGAGATAGACAGAAGAAGTAGCAGGGGCGCAAACTTAGCTTACTATGACTTTAACACACTTAGCTTAGCAAAACTCTATCAAACATTTCAGAATTGTTAAGGAACAACCTTTTTTTTTTTTAATTCAGCCAAGGTATCACACAGAGAGCCCTATGAGCCTGGTTTCTTCTGATAAAAATGTTAAAGTCCAAAAGCCACAGATGGGCTGAGAGAACCAATCGGGACTGGCTGTAAGGGTAGCACCAAATTTGAAATCCAACCCTCCATACCTGGGTCAACAGGGAGCGGGCAGGCAGCAGATCCTTGTAATTGTGGATTGAACTGCAAAAGCGGTTCACTGGAGGATACGTGCCCAGTCAGGGCTAGCTGTCCCCTGGGTCAGTGGGGAGCGGGCAGGTGGCAGCATCTTGTAATTTTGTATTGAACCGCAAAAGTGGTTTGCTGGAGGATACGTGCACGGTCAGGGCTAGCCGACCCCTGGGTCAGTGAGGAGCAGGCAGGTGGCAGTGCCTTGTAATTGTGGACTGAACTACAAAAGCGGTTCACTGGAGTATATGTGCCCAGTCAGGGTTAGCCACCCCATGGGTCAGCGGGGAGAGGACAGGTGATAGCACTTTGTAATTGTGAATCAAACTGCAAAAGCGGTTCTCTGGAGGATACATGCCTGGTCAGGGCTAGCCATCCCCTAGGTCAGTGGGGAGTGGGCAGGTGGCAGCACCTTGTAATTGTGGATCAAACTGCAATAGCAGTTCCCTGGAGGATACATGCCTGGGCAGGGCTAGCCATCCCCTGGGTCAGCGGGAAGTGGGCAGGTGGCAGCGCCTTGTAATTGTGGATCGAACCGCAAAAGTGGTTTGCTGGAGGATACACTTCTAGTCAGGGCTAGCCATCCCAATCAAGCCTGGGTGCTTTTTATTCTTTTGGGCATTTATTATATCTTATCTCTTCAGGGGAAACATCCTCCCAAGCATTACTAAAGTTAAGTATTGACTCTTTAAATTCAATGTTCTCCTCAGAGACACTCAAGTGTGAAATCCATTTGAAAGCAGGAATTACCACTTCAGCTATATTTCTTTTATTATCCATTCCAATTGCAATCACAGTCCAGAATGGTTTTATATTGTTATTATACAGTATATAGCTTCTTGTAGGTATCCCCATAATTTTTTCTTATATTTTTCCTTTTTGGTTCCAATTAACAGCTTATATATGGCTATGTTCATGAAAATCTTGTACCAATGGAATGGAAATGTTAAGAGTGTGATATAAAGTAAGGAAAAAATTAAAAAATAATATTTGAAATGCTGTTTAATGCTTTGTATATGTAGAGATACATATAATAAAATTGTTGTCCACAGCTGTCTGGAATTTTTGTTGTTGTTGTCCAACCCAATTTTCCTGCTGTTTTATTGGTCCTAAATTGTGACATGGAAAGTCTTTAGGTTTTAGTCATATGTTTTCTGTCAATTCTGCCATTTTTCTGTTTAAATAAAATATGCTTTCAACAATCCAGATGCTGTCCTGTAGTTCTTTTACCCTACCTGTGTTATTTAACCCACTATTTTTATAGTGTAAAGCACCTCATAATGTGTTCTGAATGTCACTAGTTGGTGTCCTCAGCTAGTACATTCAGAATTATAATAATAATACTTTTGACATGCACATCCCTTTTTTTAATGCTCATATGTGTTACCAGTGCTGCCCTTGTTATATCGCCGGGTAGTACATCTTGACTGCTCTTTATTGTTTGAGTCAGGTCATCTTTTTCAGCCCGTCCAACCAGTAGTGTCCATGCTCCTCTTAGGTACATTCAGAACGCCCCCCCTCCCCCCAGTTGGTTGCCCGATTGTTTTGGGATTCCAGTTTTCCCCTGTGACATAGGCAGCCAGTGGGAGGTATAAAATCTGCTGTACATAAGTGCTTGCCCCCTTTCTTGCTGTTTTTTGTACAGCAGAAAGTGTTGGTGACCACCGTTGTGCATTCAGAACGAGGAAGATCCTCAGTCATCCAAAGTGCACTCAGAGCACCAAAAAGTAAGGTTCTGACCAGGTCTTCCAGTTTAAGGGACAGGGGATCATTGTGCAGCTTATTTTGACTCCAGCAGTGTGATTTATTTACTGTTTACTTCCCGCCAATGTTTGCTTCAGTGGCTGGAGGGTGATTTAGCACTTATGCTCGGCCTTCCTGCTACCAAAATGCTTGTTTAAATCCATGGTTTGTTGTATACAATTTTTAAAACCACCCACTGTATGGTCTCCACATGGCTGGTTGCTGAGCAGACCATGCGATCTGTGGTTGTTGGTGGGGTTGGGGGGAGTATTGTTTGGCCTGGTCCAAAAATGCTTTTTCTGTTGCATTTCACATTGTCAATGGGTAATAATAGTCTCCATGAATTTTTGTAATATCCATTGTATTTTTTTTTTAAATCCATGCTTTGCTGTGCTGATGCTTAACATAGAAACATAGACTTTGATGGCAGATAAGGATCACCTGGCCCACCCAGTCTGCCCATTTCCCTACCTATTGGATAAGCTGCAGATCCTAGTTAACAAACAGCCTACTTCCTCCTGCCCCTCACCAGAATTGCTTTATGTCTGTCCCATGCATTCTTGAATTCCTCCACTGTTTTTGACCCCACAACCTCTTCAGAAGGGCCGTTCCATGCATCCACCACCGTCTCTATGAAAAAATACTTTCTCACGTTGCCCCTGAGCTTTCCCCCTCTATCTTCAAATTGTGCCCCCTTGTTCTTGCACATCTGTTTTTCTGAAATGTACTACCCTCTTGGACATTGTTGATTCCCTTGAGGTACTTAAAGGTTTCTATTATGTCCCCCCCTCCTTTTCTCTAGGGTATACATATTAAGCTCCTTTAGTCTCTCCTCGTATAGCTTATGGTGCAGACCCTGCATCATTTTTGCCCTCCTCTTGACTGCCTCCATCCTGTCTATGTTCTTGTGGAGATGGGGTCCCCAAAACTGCACACAGTACTCCAGATGGGGTCTCACCAACTGTCTGTACAGAGGGATAACAACCTCCTGTTTTCAACTGGTGATGTCTCTCCCTATACATCCCAGTATCCCCCCAGCTTAATCATGTCTGGCAGAATTTTGTGTAACTACCCACTGCATGGTCTCCACATGGCTGGATGCTGTGCAGGCCATTGTTTGCTGCTCAACCTTCAGCCATTTTGAGACCTTGTGGTCTGTGGTTATTTGGGCGATGGGGGAAGTGCAAAGTATTGCCTGTCTGCTACTAAATGTTTTTCTGTGAAATGGTTTGCCTGTTGTGTCCATTTCTGTGGTACTGGGACCTTATGTCCATCTGCTTTTGTGTAACAACCTACCACATGGCTGGGTGCTGAGCAGACTTTTGTTTGCTTCTTGACCCGCAGCCATTTTCAGACCACGTAGTTGTGGGGGGGTGGGCAGGTACTTTGGGGCTCAGAATAAGGATATGCATTGTTTTTAAAATGTTTCTCAATGTTTTGCTGAAATGTGCTTCCTAATGTGTCCTGCAAGGTCTTAACATGGATGCATGCTGAATACAGTCCTCTTTTGTTAGGCACTCAGTGTGCAGCCATTTTAAAGGAAGTTTCTGATATAAGGTATTGGGCTTCATAGCCCAATACCTTATATCATCCTGAGCTCACCCTTGCAAAAAGTTTAATTTTAAAGTTAGTAATTTTAGCATGGGAAGGGATTGTAACTGGCACCGAACCCTCAGCCAGCCGATCCCTTCCACCTTCCTGGTGCACCCGCTATACCCCAACTCCACCCCTGTGCTCTTTGAAACTGTGATGTGTGGCCATGGAGAGTGTGAGGGCCAGCCCACAAAAGTCTATGGGGGCTATTTTTAAAGCTGGCTGTTAGTAATTTTTAACATTCCTTGAGGAAAATTAAAGCAGTTGCATAACTAGTAGGGACCCTACTAGTTAAGTGATGGCTTTAATTTTCCTCTAGGACTGTTAAAAATTACTAAAACATGGCTTTAAAAATAGCCCCTATAGACTTGTATGGGACTCACCCACACATTCTCCCTGGCCACAAGTCACAGTTTCAGAGAGTGTAGGGGTGGAGTTGGGCCAGAGCGGGGGCACCAGGAAGCTGGAAGGGATCGACTGGCCGAGTGTTTGGTGCCAGTTATGATCTTTTCCCATGCTAAAACTGTGAACTTTAAATTTAGATTTTTGGCAGGGGCGAGCTCATGCTGCTATAAGGTATTGGGATATAAAGCCCAATACCTTATGCCAGCTAGTCAGAAATTCACTTTAAGACCATTTGTGATGGTGGTGGTGGGATATAAATGATAGCTATACTGAAATGTAGCTGCTGTTGCAGTGCACCATTCTCCTTACATTCATCACACTGTGTTGTGTAGCAACTGATGGGTGATCTTCTTCCACCAGCTGTGATGTAATTGTTCACCTTCTGCAATTCCGTTGTTTTATGTGCTGTGAAGTACCTGATGGGTGATCTCTTTGTTTCTTTCTTGTTCCCGCTGTGAAGTAATTGCCCACTTTCTATTCTGCCATTTCATCTGCTGGAAAGCAACTGATGGGCAATCTTTGTTTCTTCCTTTCCCCTGTTATGAAGTAACTGCCCACTTTATGTTCCACTGTTTCATCTGCTATGAAGCAACTGATGGATGATCTTTGTTTCATTATTTCCTCTGCTATGAAGTAATTTTCTACATTCTGTTCTGTTGCTTTATCTGTTGTAAAGTAAGTCATGGACAATCTCTTTGTTTCTTCCTTTTCTCCACTATGAAACAAATTAACACAGCCACACAAGTAGCTGTACAAGTAAATTTCAGTGATCCAGCTTCAGTCGGGGACACCCAATCAGACGCTGCCAACCAAAAGGCAATTCAAAGGACTCAAGCAGGACTGCCTGAGTTACCTGCATGGTTTGCATCAACAATAACGTGATAAGCGGTAATATCAAGCTCACCTGCAAAGCAGACAGCAGTGTCAAGAAGAGGACTAAACATGAAATGATGTCACAATTTGGAGGCAAACATTATGAATGTCATAAAGGAAAATGTGAAGAATAGACAAGAGGAACGGGAGCAGGTCAGAGCAGTTTTGGTGCTGAAAAAATACAAGATGCTATGTATGTAAGAACAACCCTTGGAATTAGCTGGACAACACTCATAAATGCATCTTGTAGTGAATGGAAGATGTAAAAAGCATACACAATTCTGTACTGCCTCAGGAAATTACAAAGTAACGAGCTTTTTTGAACAGTCAGCAATCCCTCTGCCATACAAGAAGGCACTCTTAAAAAGAAGCCAATGTTCAAATTGTTCCTATCAAAACTCCTTCATTTACTGCATGCAGAATTTCTGAAGCAACATCCAGAGTATCAAATTAGTGCCATCAAGTTCAACAGTTTGTGCCCCAAGCACATAAAACGTGCCAGACCACTGAAACCTGACAAGTGCCTATGCGAGTACTGTGGAAATGCCACATTAAAACTGCAATCATTAAACACATGGCAGATTCTTACAAACTGCCAGAGTGCAAAGTCATCAATATTTACAAAACTGGAGTTGACAATGTGTGCAAATGAAGGTTCCATGTTTTTCAGAAAAGACTGTCTGGAGAAGGTATGTGGGGCTTGTGCAGTGAAGGCAATTGTAAAACATGCAGAGGCTCTATTGAATCAACATGAGTTAGAAATATTGAGATGGTACCACTGGGAAACCATCACAGTGAAGAAAACAAATGATGGCATTAACACAAAAACATTCTTCAAAGTGTTGGTCAGCAAGAAGACCACGTTACAACAACTTATTGGAAGGCCTACAGTTTCTCGGTCACCATCTACATGTGGCATTGTGTCAAATAATGCAAGTCGCACTACTCAAGGCAAATCTACCACAAGGTTGGATCATCATGGTGCTGGACATTGCCAAAAACTATGCCTGCAAGTACCAGGATGAGATCCAGTCCTGCCACTGGCATCAAGAGCAGACTATAGTGCACCAGATAGTTGGATATTACAGGTGCTCACATTGTAATGACCTTGTCATGGAATACCTGGTATTCATCTCAGATGACCTCAACACATTACCACCATGCTGTTCGACATTTTGTTAAGATGGCCAGTGAACACATCATGAACACTCACCACATATACATTATGAAGAAGGTACATTTCACAGATGGCTGTGCCAGTCAATACAAATCAAAATGGTCCTTCTATGAAATTTCAAAGGCTTCATCAGAGGGTTGATTCCTTGTTGAATGTGCCAATTTTTGGATCACAACATGGAATTCCTGTACTTCCCTTATTATGAATGCAATATCATTTATGATGCTTTTATTTATTTATTATTTATTTAAAATTGGTGACCGGCAAAGGCACACTGAGCAGAGGCTCATTTCCAGGTGCAACCCGGGTGCGTTGAACATACAGGATTAAACAATGTCACAGTACAGTCAATAAAAATGTTTACAATGCAGAATGCAAGTGTTACAATACAATCAAAGATTTGTTTACAGGAGATAATATTTTTTTGTATAATGGAATAAAAGCAAGACACTAAAATGTTACCGTGGATACAAGGTAAGACACCGAGAAATAGGCATGTATAACAATGTGTGATAAGCAGTGATATATTTTGACACATTTGGGCCCGACAGGAGATTTGGAGCAGGCAGTGGAAGAGCTTGAGATCAGAAAGATAGACAACACCAGCTGGGAAGACCTGTGAGGCCTGTGAGACTGGTGAGTTTAGGAGCATTGGGGGCACAGAGGGAGGGAAGGGGAGAAGTCTGAGAAGACTTTTGAGGGACAAGAGAGGGGAGATAAGGTGAAGGTTGGAGGGTAGGTTGTCCCAGAATAGAGGGAGCCAGTACGAGAAGGCAGATTGGAAAGCAGTGGAGTGAGGGTGAGGAATGGAGAAAGTGCTGGAGTCCCTATGGCATAGAGAGTAGGTAGTGGGGTTGACAGGAGTGAGGTGGGAGGAAAAGTAGAGGGGGTAGAGAGCTAAACCAATACTTAACAATGAGACAGGTAGAGTGGATCAACCTCCTGTGGGAAAGCAGAGCAAGGGATAGAGGAACATAAAGGAGACAGCTATGAGTTAGAGGAGGAGAGGTGGTGGCAAAGCGGCAGAAGAAATTGAGTAGGGTGTCAAGTTTAGAGAGGGAGGAGGCAGGGCCAGTACCATAGACTACGTCAGCATAGTCTAGGACTGGCAAAATTGTTTTGAGTACTAATTAATATCGAGTTGGAAGACGGAGGCTGGCTTTGTGGTGGTAGAGGATGGCAAGTTTAGGCTGGAGTTTGGTGCAGATGGCATTGATGTGAGTAGAGAAATCGAGGTGGCTGTCCAGCCAAACACCTAGGTACTTGAAAGCTTTTAATGTTTGACCCTCTAATCTGGTGCAGAATGTAACTATTAATAATTATTAGAACTGGATATTCCTTATCTGATAGGAGTAGGCATAAGCAAATTGGGTCACCTTTGTCCAATTTCAGGACTGACAAATTTAATTTACATGAAATAAAAATGTTTTCTTTATTTGCATATATGTTCCATTGCTGGAATCCATTAAACTGAAATCATCTTTCTCAAGTAACCATGTTTCCTGGAAGAGAAGGATATCATATCCCTTAATTTTCTCCCACCAGTCTCTATCGTCCTTCCTTATTAATAGACCACACACATTCCAGGAAAGTATATTCCAGGTTTGTAAATTATCTTTTTCTTGTCAATCTGACAGTTCCAAAGTAGACTGTTCAGAAATGTTTAGACAGGAGTTGGATTCATTCACAGTTTTAGATTGAACCATCAAAAAGCTCCTATCATTAATACTGTCCTGTAAGATATCACTTGTGTTAAAACATACTCCTTTTCTAGTTCTATTCCTAAAAAGTGCCTTGGGGTATCTTCTGGACTACCTAAGGAATATTCAGTTTCTACTGGTTTCAAATAATTTGTAATTCTGGGTTGTAATTTGAAAAGATTCTTCTCTTTACCATTTAAAGGTGTTGCCTGTTTACTGGCAATACCAGTGAATTTTAGTTCATTCTGGAATTCCTTTGTTCCCTCCAAAGTTGTAATGTCCAAGTTAATGCCAATGCGGCCTATGCACTAATGAGTGGGAGGTATACGCCATAGGCATGTAACCTACCCGTGTAGCTCCACACTCATGGACAGGTGTGCACAGGCCATTATTCACAAATGGCCACCATCTGTCCATGGCCCTGCCACCCCAGCATGCAGGACCATACAGGACAGTGGGGGGCACAGCAGCAGACCAAGGTTTACATCCAATCAGATGCCCATCTTGGGTCCCATAGTGGATTACTTGTGCTTGCCTGCATGGGTCCAGGCGTGTGAATAGGTGCCGCAGACACTCTGATCCACATGACCATACCCCAGTGCCCTGCTGCCACAGGAACTAGCCATCCCCTGTGATGTCCATGCCCCCATATGCATAGGGACATCAGTCCCATGAAGGCAGCTCCTCAATACACAAAGGGGCACCAGCCCATAAAAGCAGACCCTGATACACAAAGGGGCACCAGCCCCATGAATGCAAACACCCCGACACACTAAAGCCCCAAGCCCCTATCTGTGCACACTGCTGCCCCTCCAGCTCTGTTCAGCACAACTGGGCCACTCCATCAATCCCCAATCCTAGGCTCTCTGGCTACCCATAGGTGTTCCATGGACTCCCAACCCCCACGGCACTGACAATTCCCCCATCCTCTACCTTGCCATTGGTGTCACAGACTGGGATGGCCAGCGGCACAGCCTCCTCACACTTCCTCAGCTGCCAGCCATCCAAGAGATGCTAGGAGCATGCAGATATATATATATATATATAGATAGATATAGGTGTTCTGCTCCCAGCATTACTTGGCTGTAGATGTGTGAGGAGGGCTGTACCACTAGTCAACCCAGGCCATGGAACCAATGGCAAGGTATGGAGATGAGGATGGGGGTGTTGGTGCTGCGGGGTTCATGGAACATCTAATGGCCAGAGGGGTTGGGATCAGGGATCAGGGGTGGACCAGTTGTGCTGAACAGAGCAGAGGGGACCAGACAACACAGGCCACCACTGTGCCATGGGGTTATGGGATCAGGGTACTGTTGCCTGGGGCCACACAGTGTGTGTGGGGGGGGTGGCGGACTGTTACACCACGGGGATGGGGCTGTCATGTCATTGGGAGATGGGTGTGTCTGGCTCTGGCGGTGATGATGATGTGGACATGTATTGGGGGGCTGCAGCCACACAAATGGGGATGGGGCTGGCACATGTTGGTGGGGGGTGATGGGTGTCACCAGGGTCCAGTCACCACTGGGTTTTGTGGAGTGCCAGGCATGGGCCAGGGGAGTGTTATGCCAGGGTTCCTCTTTGGGTGTGGGGGGGTTCTTGTGCAACACTGGGGTAGGGGCTGTCCCTTGGTAGAGGGCCAGGTGTACAGGACAGGGTTGGGGGTACTGCTGTGCTGGTTGGTTTCCCCACAGGCTACCTTGGCCCAGTGGGGGACTGTCTGCATGCTGGTGCATACTGGGTTTACAGCAGGGTCACCCCTGCCATAACCTGCTCTGTCCTCTGCCCCCCCAATGCAGACAACACTATGCACCATAGTGACTGCTGCATAGTGCTGCCATGCCCTCCCACCCACCCCCGGTATGTTACTGTCCATGTGGCTGGAAAATCGAGTGCATACAGGATGTGCACCTGTTGTTATGCATCCCATGTGGGAGGCGTAATGGGTGCGGAGTGGCTATATACCACAAATCTGTGGTGTGTAGCCACTGACTACGCTCATGCATAGGCCCAAATATCCTTAAATTTTGGGGAGATTTGAGCAAAAGATCTCTCACATCCCCATATCCTAAAGTTAAACATATCCACCCGTTCTTGGGTTTTTCAAAATAACTATAAACAGACACAATATCCTTCCAACCAAATTTTGCCCCTACTACTCCTTTGCAGGAGTTATACTGTGTGTCATAATTTTCAGATGTTCAGTTTTCAGTTCTCATTTTTGGAAAACCATAAATATACATGGTTGGTAGTAGTTTTCTTGTCTGATTAATCTCTCCTTTAAATCCTCCCTTTCCTTTTTAGCTTAAACATAGAAACATAGAATTTGATGGCAGATAAGGACTGCTTGGCCCACCCAGTCTGCCCATTTCCCTACCTACTGGATAAGCTGCAGATCCTAGTTAACCAGCAGCCTACTTCTTCTTACCCCCCCCTCCCCAGAATTGCCTTATGACTGTCCCATGCATTCTTGAATTCCACCACTGATTTTGACTCCACAACCTCTTCCGGAAGGCTGCCCATGCATCCACAACCTCTCTCTGTGAAAATACTCAATACTCTGAGCCACTTCTATCTTCAAATTGTGCCTTCTTGTTCTTGCACACCTTTTTTTGAAAGATGCTACCTTCTGGACTTTGTTGATTCCCTTGAGGTACTTGAAAGTTTCTATCATGTCCCCTCTCCTCCTTTCCTTGAGGCTATACATATTAAGCTCCTTAAGTCTCTCTTCTATGTCTTCCGTGCAGACTCTGTACCATTTTAGTTGCCCTCCTCTGACAGCCTCCATCCTGTCTATGTCTTTGCGGAGATTGGGTCTCCAGAACTGCACACAGTACTCCAGATGGGGTCTCACCAGCTGTCTGTACAGAGGGATAATAACTTCCTGTTTTCTACTGGTGATGCCTCTCCCTGTGCATCCCACTATCCCCCCAGTCCTCCTTGCTGCCCTCTCACATTGCTTGCCCACCTTTAGGTCATCTGATATGATCAGTCTTATGGGTCTTGTCTCTATTTTTTTGTCCGCTTCTATCATTTTCAGTCTCCCCTCATTCCTCTCTCTTTGTACTATATATGTGTTCTCATGAGTCAGTTTTTAATCTAACACTGGTACCCTAATTGCAGTTTTCTGGCCCAGTTTTGATGTTTGAATCCCAACCGAGGAATATGCTTTTTCTGAGTTCTGTGCTTTCATCCCTTCATTTTTTCCTTTCCTACCATTGCCATTCTTGTACTCCATTTGTCTGTGACCTAGTTGTTTTACTAGCTCTTCTATTTCTCTTGCCTCCTTTTCTATTTTATTGTTTTATTTTTTCCACTTTTACCTCTCTTGTGTGCATGATTCTTGGCAACACTTTCCCAATTCTTTACACAATCCACAATTTCTTTAGCAAAGTAATTATTCTTAATTAGTTCTGATTTTAAATTCCAGTAAGATAGCATCTCTTAGATTGATTTGCTCTTTAGGTTCAGCATTTTGAATATCAAAAACAAAGTTGCCTGAATTTATTGATACCTCCTCTACATTACAGTGCTCTGGCCACAGGCAGGAAATATCTGGTGGAAAAGAAGTTGGTGGGTCAGAACTATATTTTCGAATATAAGGAAATATTAAATCTTCAAATACACATAAAATGAATTATGCTTCTCCCTGTTCTCTACTTCCTCATAGTTATATTGACTTGCTGGCATGTCAGTCTCATTTTCTCCTCTATGAATAATTACTTGTGGGGATAGTGGTGGCCTCATAATCCTAGAAGTCATATTTTCTTAAGGTTTAGTAGACTTCATTTTGTCTGCCCTGAGTTTAACCTGCTGCACATTTTCCCTCAATTGTTTACTTGCAAGATATTTCTGTGCAGAGATATAGCTTCTTGTATATCTTTTGTGTATGTCTTAAACTTTTTCTTGAGTTTCAAGATTTCTAATTTCTTCCAGTAGTGGATTGATAATTTCTTTCTCCAATTCACCCTTTGTTAAGGATGAGGAGGTATTTTGGAGTAGCAGTGTGCTACCACTTCTTGCTGGTCTCTCTTTACTATCTTAATCTGTATATAAACCTGGTGTTGGGTGGTAGTTTGTTATCTTACCTTCTAAGTTCTTTTTGGTATATTTTCTAATTGCTTTTTTAATACCCTAGGTAATTTTCTTGGTCTTAACAGAAGTAGCCTTATTTTCTATTTTGTTTTTCCCCATCATGTTAGTACCGAGCACTTTTTTTTTATCTAATTAGACAGTTTATACAATTACAGAGTTGGCAAACATGTCTTATATGGAAATAGCAAAGTTCTTAGTTCTCACAGGGCCCAATTTTAAATTGCAGTAATATATGATGTAATCTGTCCAGAATTTGTCTATAAGCATATACAACTGTTCAAGAGAAGCAAAAAAATAAAAGCACAATACCTCAGTTTGTAGGTCATAGCAGCTTCTTCAAAGTCATGTTAGATGAACCTGGGAAACTTAGCCACAGTCTTTTTACTACTTGAGTGCTTGCTGCCTCTGGAACTGTTTCAGTGTTCTTCAAGCACTTTTTAAACTGGATTTCTCTGCTGGTTTCATTGATTGTAAAAAGTTTTTCCCTCCTTTAGTTTGTCCTAGATTGGCAGACACAGTCCTCAATGAGGTTCTTACCGGTGAAAAACTGATTGGCAATATTAACTCTGAGGACAAATCAAAAACAGATGACAAGTAATATTATATGTGTAACACAGCTCAGTTTAAAAATAGTCAGGGAGCAAAAAAGCAGTCATTATAAAATCTGAACTATGCAAACACAAATGCTATCTATTAACTTTTTTAATAAAATAAAGAAAATGCTTTTTCAAAAATAATTTAGAGAACAGTCGCTAACCCTATCTTTTGGTTTACTAATTTTGTTAGAAAGAATCTCTTTAAATAAGTGAAATTAAAACTATGAAGACTTACTATCAGCAATCACTCAAAAGACACAGGAAAAGGTTATTCAACACACAAGTACAAGCCTGACACGGGGTACTAATTTATCCTCCTAAATAGGAGCTGGTGGCTTTACAGTGCACACATTCTTGCTTGTGTTTCATTCAAATTAGGTTATCAGGCTCTGCCTCCAATTTTATTGAAAGAGATCAGAGCTCCTCTTCTGCTAACTGCATGTGTCCTCTTCCCTGTTAATCCCCAAATGGTGTCTAAACTGGCAGAATGCCACACATGTGTATTAAGGCCAGAGGTCATGTGACCCAATGGCATGAAAAATAAAAAAATGTCAATAGATAGAATTAAAATAATACTAAAACCTCTAGCTCTTTAAATATACTGAGATCTACTGAGATAAATGAAAGTATCAGCAACACACCTGTTCCACCCAATCAATACAATTTGTTTACCAGGGTTCACATACAAATTCTACAATATAAGTAATATCCCCTGCTCTGCATTGCAGATAAAAATAGGATACTGTGAAATCACTTCTTAACATACTGTAAAATCTTAAGAAATCTTAAAGATAACTCATATCTAGTACTGTGGTGCTTTAGCCCATCTGTTCAGATTTGCACCTATATATGGTCTTTATCAAGTATATTCTGTTTGCAAATCTCCAACTCTGAGCCTATTTTCCTTTGTTTTTGTGTCCTGAAATCACTCTGACACTTAGAGTACTATCACTTCCAGTATGTATGCTCTCAGCCATATTGACACTCTAGTACTTTACTCTGGCACTCAACCGCTCTGGCCACTTTAACACTCACATGGTCCGGCTCCCTCTCCAATTCTCCAATGATCTAATGCTGCAGCTTCTTCCAATTCCTTGTGACTCCCTGGGTTAAAAAACTGTGTGGCACTCCTCAGAGTATTCAGCACACTTGAAGGTACACTCTACATCATCTCCCTGGTCTGGTTTGGTACCTCCACCACATGGCTGCCTTCCTCCTGTTATAACTATATTAGACACTTCTCAACACCCTGCTACTTTGGATCCTCCTCATCTGATAGTGTGAATGACAGCCATCTCATATATCGCTAAATATGTAGTTTCTGAACTTGGCAACAAACTGGGTCTTCATGTGTTTAACTGTTTTGGTCAACTGCTATCACATTTGCTACCAGCTTTCTTTAAAGTCCACTCTTTAACAGAAAAAATAAATGATATCCAAACCCATTTATTGACACAGAGTAATAGTCAGATAGCAATATTCATTTCAAAAAAGTATTGATTCTGGGCTGGCCATCGGTGGAGTGACAGTATTTACCCAGGTTCATGTCCTAAGAAAATGACATCAGAGAGCTGGCAGGAAAAAGAGGACTGAGTGTGCCAGAGGATCCTCCACTGGATAAGGAGAGTCCCTACCTCTGCTGCAATACTGCCACCTCGGTGACCACAGCTGGTGGTGAAACTGACATAATGTGAGAGAGAGAGAGGATACCAAACAGGCATCATGTTTGCATGCTTGTATGTGTGTTTACCTGAAACCCTTTATGTGTTGGCATTCTGTGGACTGGGTAGGGAACAGGGAAAAATGCCCCAGCATGAGTAAGGTAAAGTCCAATACCCTCTGGCCCTACTTTGTCACCTGCCTAGCCCCACTGATGGGCCTTCTCAAGAGAATGCTGACCAAATTCTCTGCCATGGTGGGTAAGCCATGGGATGAGTGAGCAGCAGGTATGGCAGTGATGGAACTGAGAAGTTGCAAGAGGTGGAAGTGGGGAATGTGGCAAAGAAAGGAAATAAACAGTAAAACCTAAAAACAATTTATTGTATTTCAAGATATCTAAGACATACATGCACAATTATTAGCATAGGACAATACTATCTGTCAGGATCCCACTGAAAAATTTATCTTTGGCTAAGTGGATTCTTTCCTGGTACCCAATAAAGACATGTTTAGGCATATTTAAAGACCGCATGTAACATTTATTTATATATGATTTGGGTCCTTAGTAGGAACAGTACACTGGACCACATAGCCCTTTTACAGGCATGACTTGGAAAGATGAAAAATACAATAAACATATATATAACATACAATATAACATACACAGTAAAATTATAACAATTCAATTATAATAAAACTAAAAGGAAATATAACAGCAGAAGAAATCTTAACAGCGCCTTGCATCTAAATACAACTACATAATAGCATCTCCTTCTGAAAACACCATTTTACTTATTTAATTTCTGAAGTGTCTGCCTGAATAACTACTAATTATATCAAGCATATTTGGACCTTAGCCTCAGTCATGTAATGCTGCAACTTTATTAATGTCATACACCACCCCACATTTTGGGTATATTGAGTTTTTTTTGCACAGTTCTATAGCATCAATTGTTTTATTTGATTAATTACAGTATTTTTATTAAGCTAATATGAAAATAGATATTGACTACTTAATTTAATGCCACTAGAAACACAACATCTCAGAGGGGATCTTATTTTTATGTTTGACTTTACTCAGGATACATACTTAATATCCGAATTAGGTTTTGAATTTAAAAACACCACTCACTATACGAGAGGACACCCTTTACAGTTGTATAGAAAATGGTTAAATTTTTCCTCTCACAAACACTGTATTACTCAAAGAATCTTAAACCCCTGGAATACTCTCCCTATTGAAATTATTGCAAGCAAAACAAAAGCAGACTTTAAAAGACATTTAGACAACCTGATACTTTCCGGGTTTGATTTTTATTATAATAAATAATTAGCATTTACAGGTGCAATGATGGGCTCTCAGCTTCCTAGCACCTTCTGTTTCCTTAGTATAATTATTTAGTATGATCCCTAATCTCAAAAATAATTGCAGTATGTATTTATAGTACTTCCTGTATTTTTGGCTGCACCTTACCGCTTTGTGTATCTTTGCATATTTGCCAGACTATCATGTATATTTTGCCTCCCTATCCTCTTCCCCCAGTGTCACCTGGAGATGAGTCTTGCCTCAGTGTGCCTTTCCCAGTTACCAGTTTTCAATACATTAATAAGAAAAAACAAAGCAGTGCACACACACTCATGTCACTGGGTTTCATAGGGAAGATTACCAAGTTCATGTAAACTGCTGTGTAGAATTGCTTTCATTCATCCAAATGTGAGAAAATACAAGACATATACAGGAACATCAAGACGCAGCAAGGTGTGTCCCAATGTTTCACACTTGCACACGTTGTCAATGAGCTGCTATGTTTGCTCAGATACCTGATTTTATAGCTAGGTTTTTTAAAGGTGCAAGAGTTTATTTCTTTATTTGGATTTTGTTGACCAGGTAGGCCGGCTGAGACTAGCAGTCCCTTTTTCAGGAGTGATCTGGATTTAATTATATACAACAGTCAATGCAGGAGTTAACAAGAAAAATCAGTAGAGCAAGTCAAAGTAAGGTTTTCCATGTTATTGACCCCTTCATAAAGGGGGTTATCCCATTGTCCCTGGCAATTACCACCCCATATAACTTCTCCCTGCACTTGCCAAGGTCTAAGAATCTCTGGTCCTCCCAAGGCTAAATACCTTCCTCTCTGCTTCCAACACTCTCTCTCTCTCTCTCTGGTCCAATCAGGCTTTAGGAAACTCCACTCAACCACCTCCTCCCTTCTTCACTTTACAGACAACATCCACTCTGCAATGGATCAAGTGCAGATCACCTCAGCTATTTTCATTGACCTTACTAATGCCTTTGACTCCGTCTCTCACCCTCTTCTTCTAAACAAGCTAAGTACCACTGGCCTTTCCCCAGCAAATGTCTCCTGGTTTAGCTCTTACTTAACTAGCTTGCCCCCATCAATACAAATCAACAATGTCCTATCTCTCTCCCCATCTTTGCAGGTGTCCTTCAGGGCTTGACCCTCAGGCCTGTTCTCTTTTCCATGTTTATCAATGACCTCCCATCTGTATGCACCCACACTAAGATCCATATCTATGTGGAGGACACTGTCCTATTCCTATCTGGTCCCTCTGCCCAAGTCATTCAAACTCCACTCCAAAATAATTTTATCACAGTATCTAACTGGTTCAATGATAACTGCCTAAAAATGAATACCAATAAGACCATAGCCATGGCTTTTGGTTCCAAAGAGAAACTGGTCTGACTCCCCACCCTCCCTTTCTTCTCTACCCCAGCCAACACTCTTCTCAATGATGTCCCAGCCTACAAATGTGGCTTGATCCCTCACTAGACTTCTCCTTACACTTTAAGCCCTTCATTCCAAACCACATCCCAAACTGAGTCTGCTCTAACACCATAAAGGTAGTCTTTCCATCCCTGTCAGATGTGACATGCTGGTCAAATGGATACTCCTAGCTTTTGACTGCTAATGTGGTCTTCAGCGTAGCCCCAGTCAGCTCTGTCACCAGACTAGAAGTCCTCTTCAATGCCTTCTGCTGTTTTGTCTCAAATTTCCTAAATATCACTATGGCCTCTACTCTTCCTTATCCCTCCAATCCTTATTGCAGAGATGCACATCCCACCGCTCTACTTTAATTTCCAAATATTGGTTTGGAACTCTTCCTTCCTACCTCTGCTCTCTCCTAAATCCTGCTATTCCCTCCCCCTACAATTCATGTATGAATTGCTTCCATTTAATTGCCCTCCCATGAGCACATACCTCAGCTGGGAAACTAGCTTTTTCCTAAAGGCTCCTTTCCCTCTGGAATAACCTCTCACCTCAAACCCGTCTCACCCCCTTCTTTTCTGCCCTTAAGCACTTCCTCAAGCCATCCCCTATTACATCTTGTAGCTGTCCACTGCCCTAATACACAACCATACTGTTGTCCTCCTCTTTCTCTTCCATTTTCCTGTATCAATTAGCTACCACATGGTTTTTTACTTTCTGCTCTTTTTGTCTTACCCTGCAATTCAAATCTCCTGAACAATACTGTGCAATGTAATCCTATAATGAAACTTTATCTGCTCCTTGTATTATACTGCAATGTATAACTTATTCTGTATTATACTGTATATTTTATGTTTGTTCTGTATTACTCTGTATTCAAATGTTGTTATCCCTTTGTTGTATTTGTACCCCCTGTCCCTGGGTCGCACCTGGAAATGAGCTTCTGCTCAGTGTGCCTTTCCCCATCATCACATTTTAAATAAATAAATAAAACAATGACAAAAAAGGACTGTTTACAATAAATGGCAAAAACAAATGGGTGACAGTAATTCAGGATAAACAGTGGTTATGACTGCAAAAACAGTTAAATAAGTAGAAGCATTTGACAATAACGAAGGAGTTACATTTATTTATTTATTAGCTTTTGTTTACTGGGTAGGCACACAATACAAGGAATGCTTATTTTCAGGTGAGACCCAGGAGATTACAAGAACATGGATTACAAACAGTGCAAAGGATTGACAATAATGTAAAATAGAGGCAATGAGACAACTGACAATAATCTAAAGTGTAAGCAATGAGCATAGGATTACAATTAAATAGGTGCTGTAAGAACAGGCAAACAAAATTAAAGATCATGTGCAACTGTTTTTGCAAATTTTTAATAAAAGCTTTAAAAGCTGAAATTCAAGTCCTTGCGTCATGATTAGTGTTTCCTGAAAATTTCATGCTGTTTGGTTTTGTGGTTTTCTTTAAATCAACATTTGTTAACTTGCTCTACAGTGGCTATAAACAGTGGAGTTATTTCTGTCCTCTCAGTCAAACTTGGAGTGCGATGACATCAATTTGGAGTAGCCTGCTGTTTCAGATTCCTAATCAGAGCAGCACTCTGTAGAGTTTATGGTTTGCTGAGCTCTCCAGGTTCCTTCCAAACCCAGTCTCTGGTTTGTGTTTAGATAGATCAGCTTAAAATATATCATTCTCTTTCTTTACAAAGCTGATCACTTCAGTTCCAATGCTGAACTGTAGTAGTGGAAATCATTTTCTGT
Source organism: Neoceratodus forsteri (assembly GCA_016271365.2). Classification (NCBI taxonomy): domain Eukaryota; kingdom Metazoa; phylum Chordata; order Ceratodontiformes; family Ceratodontidae; genus Neoceratodus; species Neoceratodus forsteri. The sequence goes on along the minus strand of CM057450.1, from coordinate 1,314,308,219 downwards.
GAGAAATCAGCCTGTCTGTATCACAGCTCTGTTCTTTCTAATTGAACCTCAATTTTTTTCTAGCTATATGACACAGGGCTGTTTAATGAATATAAAATAAATCTAAATTTTGTTCATTCACAGAAACAGTTTGTCTTTGATGTAACTTCATAAATACTATCATGTAAGAACATATTTTTTCATGTCAGATTGACAAACAGGTGCTTGTCACACTCTGCTACAGTATTTCAAGCACATGTACTGTCAGAACTCACAAATTTTTGCTCTTTGGTGGTTTCTGTGTGAAAATACATCATGTACTTGTACAACTAGAACCACTATGTGGCATCCTGATGCACTGTGTCTCTGCCCCACAGTTGAGGCAGCTGCAGTCTACTGCCACCAATCCCCTGCCCCACAAGCCCCCTGCCTTCTGCTCCACATTTGAGGCTGCTGCACCCTGCTGCCCACTGTCTTTTCCCATACAGTCATGGATTGTGCACCCTACTGCCTCCATCCCCTGCCTAAAGAATCAGGACTACTGCACCCTGCTGCTCCCTGCCCAAGCAATTGGGGTTGCTGCACCCTGCTGCCCTATCTCCCCCACCCTCAAAGTTAGGGAACTGCACCTATTGCCCCCTGTTCCTGTCTCCACAGTCAAGGTTGCTGTGCTGTGCTAGGCCCTAAAGTTCCATGTTCCCTGCCTCCATGGGCAGGGCTGCTGCACCACATGTACCCCATCTCACAGTCAGGGCTGCTGTACCCTGATGCCCCATGTGTCCTGCCCCACAGTCAAGGCTTCTGCACCATGCTGTTTTCTATCACCTATCACCACAGACAGGGCTGCTGCACCCTGCTCCTTTCTATACAGTTGTGGTTGCTGTGGTCTGCTGTGCCCTAGAGCCCCATGCCTCTGCAGTTAAGGCTGCTGAACCATGCTGCCACTTTCTGCAAGATTCAGGGCATTTGCTGCACCCTGTTGCATGTCTCCACAGTTGAGGCAGTTGGACCCTGCTGTCCCCCTGCCACCAGAGTCAGATCCTTTGCTACACTCTGCTGAGACAGGAACAGGGAACAACATGTGCAGTGTCATTGACTGTGAGGGTGAGAGAGAGAAAAAGAGAAAGAGAGAGAGAGGGAGGGTAGCAGGGTGCAGCAACACCAACTGTTCAAGAAGGGTGCCGCACAAGAGTAAGGGCATTTGTTGCACCCTGTTCCCTGCCTGTGAAGGCAAGGGGCTGTGTGGTGCAGCAGAACACAATGGTGACAGGGGAAAAAGGACAGCATGGTGCAGAAGCCTTGACTCTGGGGCAGGACACAGGTGGGCATCAGGATACAGCAGCCCTGACAGTGGTACAGGGAGTACATTGTGCAGCAGCCCAGTCCATTTGGGGCAATGGAAATGTGCAGCAGGACTCAGCAGCCCCAAATCTGGATGCAGGCAGCATGAGACTCTAGGGTGTAACACAGCACACCACAGCAGCCCTGACTGTGGAGACAGGGACAGGGGACAACAGGGTGCCATGGCCCTGACTGTGAGAGTGGGGTCAGAGGGCAGCAGGGTGTAGCAGCCCTGAATGTTCGGGCAGGAGATAGGTGTGACATCAGGAAACAGAAGCTCAAACTGTCAGACAGGGTGCAGCAGCCATGCCTGTCTGGGACAAGGGATGTGGGCAGCAGGGTATAGCAAAGAATCTGACTCTGGTGGCAGGGGACAACTGCCTGAACTGTGGAAGGATGCAACAGGGCACAGCAAATGCCCTGCATCTTGTGGCAAGTGGCAAGTGGCAGCATGGTGCAGCAGTCCAAACTGCAGTGGCATGGGAAACTAGAGCACAGCAGGCCATGGCAACCCCAACTGTGTAGAAAGGATCAGGGTGCAACAGCCCTGTCTCTGTTGACAAAGGATAGAGGACAGCATGATGTAGAAGTCTTGACTGTGGTGCAGAACACAGGGGGCAACAGGGTACAGCATCCCTGACTATGAGATGGGGTACAGATGGTGTAGCAGCCCTGCCCATTTGGGGCAATGGAAGTGAGTAGCAGGGTGTAGCAAAAGCCTCACCTCTGGTGGTTAGGGCAGCATGGTACATCAGCCGCAGCTGTGGATGCAGGGGACCTGGCACACTAGGGCTTAGCACGGCACAGCAGCCCTAACTGTGGAGACAGGAACAGGGGTCAACAGGTGCAGCTCCCCTAACTGGGAGGGAGGGAGAGCAGCAGGGTGCATCATCCCCAACTGTTTGGGCAGGGGGTGGCAGAGTGCAGCAGCCCTGATTCTTTAGGCAGAAGATGGAGGCAGCAGAGTGCACAATCCCTGACTGTGTGGGAGAAGACAGTGGGAAGCAGGGTGAAGCAGTCTCACATGTGGAGCAGAAGGCAGGGGGCTTGTGGGACAGGGACAGGTGGCAGTAGTCTGCAGCTGCCTCAACTGTGGAGCAGAGACACGGTGCATCGGGATGCCACACAGTGTTTCTAGTTCTACACGTACATGATATATTTTCACACAGAAACCACCAAAGAACTGAAATTTGTGAGTTCAGACAGGTGCCTGTCACACTCTGCTACAGTGTTTCAAGCACATGCACTGTTTGTCAATCTGACATAAAAATATGATCTTACATGAACATATTTATGAAAGCTACATCAAAGACAAACTGTTTCTGTGAATGAACAAAATTTAGATTTATTTTATATTCATTAAACAGCCCTGTGCTATATAGTTAGAAAACAAATCAGATTTTTGATTAGAAAGAATTGAAAGCTGTGATACAGACAGGCTGATTTCTCACAGAGAAAGATTTCCTCTACTTCAATTCTGCATTGAAACTGAAATGATCAGCTTTTTATCAGAAGATAATGATATGTTTTAAGTTGATCTATCTAAACACAAGCCAGAGACTGGGTTTGTAAGAATCTTGGAGAGCTCAGCAAACCATTAACTCTACGAAGTACTGCTCTGATTGGGAATCTGAAACAGTAAGCTACTCCAAAATGATGTCATCACACTCCAAGTTTGACTGAAAGGACAGAAATAACTCTACTGTATTCAGCCACTGCAGAGCAAATTAACAAATGCTGATTTAAAGAAAACCACAAAATCAAACAGCATGACATTTTCAGGAAACTCTAATCATGACACAGGGACTTGAATATCAGCTTTTCAAGCTTTTATAAAAAAATATGTAAAAACCGTAGCACATGATCTTTAAATTTCATGGCGATACTACAGATACAAATAGTCCTATTCTAAGGAAGGTAAGCCATTACATGAAACAAACTGGTATTTCTAAACATAAAACACATTCAGTGAAGGTACAAAATAGCATGATATACATATTGTGAAATTTAAAACTGCTGAAAATCATGCTGCTAATTTTTCAATTAACTTTTAAGTAAGATGCTGCAATTTTGATGCTAATGATTAATACATGCTAATTGCAAATATAAGAGAGGTTCACTAGTAACAGGTTAGATAAACATAGAAAGATTCCTTGTGCATGCATACCTGTCAGAGAGAATAAGCAAAATAGAAATCAGGGTGACATAGAAACAATAACTTATTATGAGTATGATTTAAATATAAATTTAGAAGCTCAGTTCCTGACAATGCAAAATTCCTCATAGTAGGGATAACCTGGACACTCCTAAAAGAAATGGCATATATTTACAAAAAGGGCTTAATCTTAACCTTATCATTAAGACCTAGAAGGATGGTTGCCCATAATTTGTGAATTCAAAATAATTTCTGCTTTTCTAGGGCAGCATTAATATTACCACCCCTTGGCCCCATGAGGAGTTTTTCTATCCCTGTGAAAGTTAATTGATGGCAACCAGTGTTCCTTAGGTGATGTACTATATGTGTTCACTCTTCAGACTTTATCTAAACACAGTAAATAAGCTGTCAGCAAATAATTTAGACAGCAGTTTGTCCTGGATCTCCTTGCTTTGAGTGCATTTTTCCCCTAGTTTTGGACTCAGCATTATACTCCCACCTTAGCATGGTTCCAATTCATCCCCTGTTCACATAATTACCTACATTGCAAAAAACTTTGTTAATGCATCAGTTAGGGTTCATATTAAAGTGACAAAAGTATGGTAATATGGTGTTAGGGTTCAAACCCTAACACCCCACCCTACTCCCCCAACCAACCCTACCATCCTATTCGACCCCTACCATTCAAAGACCAACAGGCATTGGGGTGTGCCTTGGGGTTGTTGGCCCTAATGCTCACCCCATTCCATGTGTAAGGAAGCTGACATGGTACAGCGTAGGAGAATGCAGTGAGTGTTAGGGTTGACAACTCCAAGGCACACCCCGATGCCTGTTGGTCTTTGCATGGTGGGAGTTGGGTGGGAAGGTAGGTTGGTTGGGGGTGGGATTGGGTTTTAGGGTATGAACCATAAAATCACATTCCCATACTTTTGTTGCTTTAATATGAACCCTAACTGATGCTTTAATGAAGTAGTTTTTTTTTTCAATGAATTTCCACAATTTTTGAGAAAGTGTAATCTTACGCTTATGTGGTTGTGGGAGCACAGGGCCTGCTAGGCCTTATGTTACCATCAGTCTATAGTGTGTTGTGGGGCCCTGTGCTCCCATGCAACCATATTGTAATTGCCTCTGATTTTCATGTGGGAGCACAGGGTCCTCTGGGCCCTGTGCTGCTATCTAACCATAAGTATAGAGACAATGTAATTAACCCTCATCTCCCTGTTGCTCCAGTCACTTATAGGGCCCTGTGCTCCCATCTATCCGTAAGTGTAGAGATATTGTAATTAACCTTCATCTCCCTGAGGGGACAAGAATAAATTCCTGACACTACCCTCTGTGACCTGCCCTCAAGAAATGATCAAAACCAATTGAGGACCACCCCCTCTTTTCTACAAAACAGTCGGAGGCATTCAAGCAGCACCCCGTGGTTCACAGTGTCAAACGCTGCTGAGAGATCCAAGAGAACCAAGATGGAACAGGCTCTCCAATCTCTCACCACCAAGAGGTCATTAATTACTCAAACCAGGACCATCTTGGTGCTATGCCTTTTCCTGAAGCCAGATTGGAGAGGGTCAAATACATTGTGGATGGATAAATGATCCTCCAGCTGCAGAGTGACCACTTTCTCAATAACCTTCCCTGTAAAAGTTAAGTTTGAGACTGGTCTGTAGTTAGAAGGGCAGTCTGAGTCAAGGGAGGGCTTTTTCAACAGAGGCCTAATTACTGCCTCTTTTAAGGGATCCAGAAAGATCCCTCTCTACAATAAAGCACAGACTATCCAAGCTAGGACTGGGCCTATAACCTCAATGCACTCTACAAGATAGTGCATTGGGACCAGATTCAGACTACAGCAAGTTGGCCACAAAGTCTGTATGATCCTCACTACTACCTGCTGGGGTGAGGTAGACCAGGTCATCTGGGCATTAGTACCACCTGATTGACAACCACAAGGTCAAATAGGGAGGCATTGGCTGATCTCTGTCCAAATAGCCAACACCTTATCAGTGAAGAATTGAGCAAACTCCTCACATTTTTCTTGTGACAATGCTCCACCAGACCGCAGACAGGCTGGATTGCACAGTCTGTCCATGGTCCAGAAGAGTTGAACTGATCTGTTCCTTGCTGCAGCAATTTCCCTGGACAGAAATTCTGCCTTCTTATGGAAAATCGATGATTGGTAGACCTTATAATGGTCCAACAACCTAAGTCTGTCCCCCACCTGGTGAGTTTTCTGCCAATGTCTAACTTTTGCCCCTTTCTCTATAATTCCCTTAGCGTTCCATCAAACCATGGGACACCAGGGTGAAAGGTAAGGGGACAAACATGAACTGGAGCAATGTCATCCAGGGCCTCAACTATTGCCCTATTATAGGTTAGCACAAGGAGCCGTGGGTCACTACTATCTGATAGAATTCTCAAAAGGTCTAATACCATCATGAGGCCTTCAGGTGTTACCTGTCTTAAAGGATGGTACTGTACCATTTCCTTTGGGGCAGGCCCCTTCTGAAGGGTCACAAAACTAAACCCCAAGGTGTGATGGGCTGACCTTCAGATGGGATCCACCTCCATACCGGTGATTTCCATCCCCAGGTGGAACACCAAGTCCAATGAGTGCCCCTCCCATGTGTTGTGGTGGTAATAACTCATAGCAGGTCCAATGATTCCATCAATTGGTGGAGCTCTTGTCCAAAAAGTGAGAGTCTATCATTGACTCAGGCATTGAAGTCCCCCAGAATTAACCATCTGGGGGCCTCCAACACCATCTGAGCAATGAAGTCCACTACCTCCTTCAGGAATACCCTTCCCTGCCCAGGTGGATGGTAGACGAGAAGGATCTTGAAACCTGCACCTGCAGCTCCCATGCACTCAAAGGAGTTGGTTGTCCCCACTGGCAACTCCTTGCGGTCCAGTTCTTGTCTAAAACAGACTGCAACCCCTCTGCCCCTACGGTCCACTCTCGGGTGGTGAATCACTGAAAACCCATCTGGAATTACAGCTGCCAAAATGGGCCCTGCATTTTCATCCAGCCAAGTCTTGGTGATGCAAGCCAGGTCTACAGAGGCTACTAAATCAGCAACCACTGCGGTCTTATTTTTAATAGATCTGGAATAGCATAACATCATCCAGGAGGGATGAGATACCGCAGATGACTGCAGTAACTGCCCAAATCCTTCAGAGCCCTTGGGTATGGGCACAAGGCATGAATATCAAGAGGGATGGCAATGAGAGGGTTGGAGTGCCACAAGACACCAGGGAAAGACATAAAATCAACAGGGATGGTGCCAGGAAGTTAGTGGGGTGCCACTAAACACCAGGAAAAGACATGAAATCAATGGGGGTGTCACTATGCACCAGAGAAGACATAAAATCAACAGGACGGTGACTGGAGGGTGTGGGTGACACTAGACACCGGGGAAAGACATACAATCAATGGGGACAGCAATTGTAGGGTAAGGGATGCTATTAGACACCAGGGAAAGACATAAAATCAACAGGGACAGTGATCATAGGGTGTGGGTGTCACTAGACACCATGGAATGATATTGGGCCCAATTCATGAAGGATGATGTAGGGCTTGCACCAAGCCCTGCATCATCTGCAATGTGTGTCGCAGTTGCACAAAAGCTGTTTGGTGCAATACAGCCTAATTCAGGAAGGGCTGGTACAGTTGCAGCATTTGCCATGGTTTACAGCAGCTTGCACTAAGCCCCGTAATATGGGACCCCCACAGATGCAAAGTTAGACCCGGGGGAGCTGGTCTAACTTGCTGCATCTGGTGCCCTGATTGAGAATTGTGATCAGTGCCAAATGCCTGCCACAAGCCCCCTGTGTCATATGCTCAGAGCACCAGGGACTTGTGGCAGTGCAAATTGTTCATGAATCAGGCCCATAAAATCAACAGAGATGGTGACAGGAGGGTGGGGGTACCACTAGATACCAGCAAAAGACATAAAATCAACAGGAACGGCAATCCAAGGATGGGGGCACCACTAGACTCCAGGGAAACAGCAGCTCACAACTCATACTGAAGCCACAGCATGAGTTCCAGCTGTTGCTGCAGAAGTCAAGAAAGTCCAGTTGTTCCTATACAGAGAATGTGGGTGAATGGCTCCTCCCATTAAACTGGCCACCCGGGATTTTGTGTGCCCAGAAAAGGTATTTCTGGCCGCTGTAAAAACAAACATCAGAATCTAGTTAAATGGGACCCATTTAGCTAGGTTCAGGTTTTTTTTTTTAAATACATTATTTTGTTGTACTTTTACTGTTTGTAAGTTTAAACAGTAAAAAGAAAATGGCATCCATCTCGAGTGTTTTTTCCCCCACGGCAAGTAAATCATGCAAATAACCATTCACAAAGTGTTTTTTTGCCTTTCGTGATTGGTACTTTTCGGCACACGAACAGTAAATCATGAACTGTTCACACTTTTGAACTTTTTTTAATGGATCTGTGTTTTTTATCAATCAAACTTGAACATTATCCCAAAAATCATTATACTTTAAAAACTGTATAATATTTTTTCACCAAACCGTCCAAAGGCACACCCTTGACAGAGGACTCATCATCCCTGGAAATTACATGAAGAAATTCCATACAGTCTAGGCTGTAGGTGAGAGAACAAAATACCAAATGCTGTATTTTTTTTTTCACTTTTTTGGTGCTCCGTGTCTCAAAAACTGTACAAAATGCCATAGTGAAACTGTTCACATCTTGAGATTCTGACCATGCATGACAAATTTTGTATTAATTTGTCAAACAATGATGAAGCTATTAAGATGCAAAAAATTGGGTTTAACAGTGAGCTGACAATGCAACCCAAACCACAGGGAGGCTACTGTACTCCTATAATATGAAACCAAACAAGTTTTAGGCATCCCCTGACAAAGCCCTGTTTAGAGCGATGTGCTTGGACACTGGGTGATTCTTGTTTAAGAGGTTGCTTTAAACATTACACAATTGTTTATAATACGTTTGACACTTTCAGTGATTTGCAGTTAGAACTAATGCTTGTTTGGTGATATAAACTTCTACTTGAAACGAAATAACAGCTTTCTTTTTTTTTCCAATTGTTTAACCAGGAGTGGCACACTAAGCTGAAACCTTGTTTACAGGTGTGACCAGGGAGCAAAGGGAAGTTAAGTGACTTGCTCAGGGTCACACGGTATGCAAGTGGGGGCTGTGGGATTCAAACCCATGTCTCCAGATTTGTAGCTCAGAGCCTTAAACCACTGCGCTATACTGCCTGCATTGAAAAAGTGCTTTTTGAGTCATTATATTTAACACCAAGTTGGTGTTTTTGTCATTCAGATGGTAGCTGGGATTTCTCACAGTTTTTCTACCTCCCACTACCCCATGATGTGGACCAGCCTAGTGTTGTCCTTGGCCAATGCAAGGAGTATGAGTGAACACATCAGCCCTTTGCATAGGAGCAGGCCCCACCATAATGTGTCACTGTATCAGCAAGTGCCTGCCATCTGCCTCCCCAGCCTAGTTTGTGCTGCCATCAGCAGAACTCCCAAGCCCTGGCCACACTGATTCTGTTTTCCCATATCTGCCCTTGAACCTAGATCACCAACACAGAAACATGCTGATGTACTGCTAGGTAAAGGTGCAGTGAAGTTTTAATTCACTGGCAAAGTGAATGCAAAGTGGTCCACTTTGAATTCACGTATAACTAAGTGATATTTCCCTTAAAAAGTCAAAATTCACCTTACTTCGTGTTGTCCACTTCGGGTTCACTTTGAGTTCCAGTTTGATAAGGAGAAGTTGATAAGAAGCAAGCCACTGATCACATGCCTGACTGTTTCTGCAGGTCTGTGGGTCACATGATTCAGGGAGGCAGTTAAACAGGCAGGAAGTCAGTGTTTTACTTTCAACAAAGTCTTCCTCAGCACCTGCAGCAGTGCAATGTCTTGACTAACGGATGCAGTATCACCACTCACTGCCTGTGTGGCATATTCAAATGGCCTCAAAATTAATATTATTGAGTACATGAGTCTCCGTTGTTCAGTTGTCATAGACATTGAGGCCCTGAATTGTCATGGCTAGTGTGCATAACTAGGTACTCGGAGATGGCTCTGTACTGCTCATACAACCACTCTGCCATGTAAAGTGTCAAGTTCCATCTCATGACAACTTCAAGCTTGAGGCAGTGCTGAGCGAGGCTGTTTTGAATCTGCAGCTACCTAGGTTGGTCACAGGCCTTTACAGAGCATGCAAAGTGGGCACAGATGTGGCATGCAACAGTCAGCATTTGCTTTATTTCAGAGTACTGCAGAAACTCCTGTACCACAAGAATTAAACAGTGGGCCATGCAGGGAACCCACACAAGCCACTATTGCTGATACATTTAACAGTGTTTGATCCGTTATCACTAGCTATGAAGCCAGCTTTTAGGGACAGGGGGTGCAGCCACTCATCAATTTCTGTCAGTAGGAAGTCTAGCATGTTTTCACCTGAATGCGACCCTGCTACACTACGCTTTGCAAGCGTGGCATGCTGTCTGATGCCATGAAAGTTGCTACCACCATGGTCTGATTGATTACACTGCTTTCCCAGCCCACCATCACAGACAACCCAGGTAGCTGCGCCCAATGTGCAGTAATACACAGATAGGAACTATCTGCCATTTTGCCACTTGTCCACATATCCATGCTTAAATGAATGTAAGATGATACAGAATTTTGAAGGGCATGTCTTACAGACTCTGTCAACGTCCGATATAACTCAAAGACAGCACGGGTGGAAAAGTCGGTCCTTGACAGGATCTTCCATTTAGGACAGGTGGGTACTGCAAAGCGTCGTAATTCAGCATTCACCACAAAGGAGAATGACAAAAGGTAAATTGCCAGCATTTCCACTACTGCGGCATTGAGTTCATGAGCAGCTTCATGATTTGGTGGGTAATCACTGTTCTGGGCAAAAAGGCTGTGCAACGTGGGCTACATTGTTCAGTGTTTTGCAAGTGGCATGCCAAATGGCTGTCTTCTGTGAACTGACATGGATGGGGTACCCTTGATGTATGATGGTGGGGTGCACAGGAGACAAGCTAATAAATGTGGTTATTTTACCTGTTTTAAGCACAGGGGTTGATGTACCAGAATTACTACATGGACCACTGTAACTCTGACCACTATTTGAACATTCAAAATCCTCCTCCTCCTCCTCCTCCTCATGCCTGTAGTAATCCTCCAGTGTTAATTCACCACTTTTACTGACATGACTACATAAACTAAAGGAAGGGGATACCATGCTCACCGTATCACCCCTTGTGGTCGACACCCCGATGGCAAAACACAGAAAAAGACCATTACGGCGACATTTGCGGTAATGGTCCTTTTTCTGTGTTTTGCCTTCCCCCAGTTTTCCGACCCCTCCCCAGACCAACTCCAACCTGGAGTTGGAATCCTAGAGTCTGGGAGGTTCAGGGGCCAGCCCCCCACAGAAAACAGTGAAGCAAGAGGCAGCACAATACCTTAGTCGGTATTGTGCCATCGCTGTGGGGAAGGTCGGCATTCTCGTTGATGAGATATCTTGGTGCTTCCCATGCTCACTAAGGTGGCTGAGAGTGAATGCCTCACTAAGGCATTAGCTCCCCTCTGCTGCCGAGTCCACAGTGCCATGTGCCTGCTCTTGAGATGAGTATGCGGGCCCCCATTACCCAGATGGCTACCCTTTTTACCATGCTCCACAAGTGCCTGGCAAAGCTGACAGATTGGCACTGTTTCATTGTTGCCATCTTGTACAAAAAAATCCCAGACTAGGGATTTTGATGCCCTATTCTTCTTATGTCACTTCTGGGATTGCATACAGAATTGCGGTTTTGGTGGAGATGAAATGGGGGGGTGTACTGCATGAATTTTGTTGTTGTGCACACTTGGACTTTGATTGAACATCGCAATCGATGACTGATACTTCAGGGTCAGCAACAGGCACAGTTACATCATAACTTAGAGGAGGGGGGATTGATGAACAGACTGTTTACAAACAGACACCTTCACTTTCTTTTTGTCTGGTTCCCAAATGAGGTTGCTAACATCATCATAATCATCATCATCATCCATGAATTCACTTTGGATGCTGTCCTCCTGTGGAGATATTCCAACCACAGCCTCAATACTATCATCCACACTTTTTTCATCAACATCTGAATGTTTGGATGGCCTAACCTCAAGATCAGTGGAAACGTGAGACTGTGAGTCACTAGCATGATCAGAATCATGTTCAACTACTGTGGGGAGTGGGATATCGACTACACTCAAGTCTTCTGATTCAACAAAATTTTTCCCACCTGATAAGTTTACCTGGGTTGAAGTTGTAGCAGTACTCGTGCTGTTATCAGTCATGCCATCACTAACTTTACTACCAGCATGGACAACAGCATCTCCAACCGGTATCGAAGTGACTGATTTCATTGTGAAAAACAAAGTCAGAGAAATCCCTTTACTTGCAGCAACTGCTACCTTTCCCTTCTGCTGTGTACTACAACGGCCATGACCACTACTCTTAACACTGCTAGACATGCTACTAGCCCCTGATGAACGTGCCTTATCATCACAACAACTTCCACTGCTAATTGTCTTATTAGCGGCAGTGCCACAGCCAGAAACAGCTTTGCATGAATGTCTCTTCATGGACATTTTTTAAGATTACACAGACAATTAACAGCAACTTATTAATTTGACTGTTTTGGGGGATGGGAAACAAAAAATGCAAGAGATGCAGCTGCACAGGTACAAGTAACACAAAACCTGAACCAGTCTTCAAAAATCCAAAGTCACAAAACAATACCTTGTTTTTGGGGGGGGGGTACAACTTTAGCTACATGGACAGAAGCAGGGAAAAAATTCCAGACAGGCTGAGAAATTTAGAGTACTGCTATTGTGGTGTTGCAATAAAATGCATATCAACTGACACAACGCACATACATCAAAAGTCAGCCACAGAAATTTTAACTGTTCAGTAAACTACAATACAGACAGTCTTTTAAAACAACTGAGAAAATGCCCAGCAAACAGAAAATACTTATAAAAAATTAAGTAAAGTTGTACTGTGTATACTTGAGCACATAAAAATTAAAAAACTAGCCAACAAAAGTTGGAAAAACTGCCTTTCTCACTAATCTTCCTTCTACACCACAGATCTGCCCCTCCCCGAAGCACTCTTCTACAGTGTCTGTCACTGCAGAGACTGAATGTACTAAATTAACATTAAATATTCACACAAAATCAATAAATGCTCGATGATATAAACACATAGGGATTTTCTGCAATTGATGTACAAAATTTTGACGCAAACTTTTGTGGCAAAAATGTGTTTTTAAAGGTTTTTCAATGGTTTAAATCTCAGAGCTCTGAAAACAAACTGTCTCCAACTTCCACTACACACACTACGCCGAACTGAGGCTGTGCAAAATAATATAGAGCCCATGTGACCTTAAATCCCATGAATCACTGCAAAATTCACCTTAAAGAGCAAAAAAACAAGGCGAAGTAACACAAAGTCCATAGAGAATAATGGGAACTTTGCATTACTTCGGGATGCGAAGTTTTTCACTTTGCTATGTGGAAAATTACACAAAATGTGGGTTCTATGTGAAATACTAAACATAGCGAATTTTAGCCACTTCGCCCACCTCTACTACTAGGTCATTTTTACGAGGTCCCATTAACTTATAATTTATTTAAAAAATGTTTAGAACAACATCATCATAAAATAAAATACAAGACAACAAATAAATTAAGAGACCAATAAATGGAAAATACTGGATGGGCAACTATGCACAACCATTGTGTAGATTCTGTGGGAATCAGAACCTCTAGGTGGCAGAACATACTGGTTGTGCATAAAGTTGCTCATCTTGGGTGGGATATTCAAATGGGTTGCGCATGGTGCAACAGAGTTGTACCATGTGCAACCCACTGATGTGGTCTGGTGCAATATTCAAAAGGGGAAAGTGCATGGCACAAATCCTGATGCACCGGGGTGCATCAGTAATGTATGTGGCACAAGTAGGGGGGGTGTGCCCATGCATATTCTACACATTCCGATATTCAGCCTGGGATAAGTTGTGAATATGCAGGTGCAACCCCTACATGCGCCTCACACAGTTAAACCAAACAATAATGGAGCAACAGCTGGCCACCCACAGGTGAGCTGCCATAGTGCAGGGCGCAACACGGCAGCTGCCAGCTGTGGGTGGCCACCCGAGCTCTGGTTGCACCATCTGGTGGTGTAGCACCCCTCCATGCCCGATCATGGGCTGTAAAAATGAAGGACCTCCCTGGTGGTCCAGTGGACCTCTCCCCTTGCCCGATCACGGGCTTTAATAGGAATTAACCTCCCTGGTGGTCCAGTAGACCCATCACCGTGCCTGATCATGGGCTGTAATATTATAGACACTCCCTGGTGGTCTAGCAGTACCCATACCCTCCCAACCCACCCACTCATTCCGCACCCCTCTCCCCAGTCAGTGGCGGGCGGCAGCCCCACCCACAAGCCGCCTGGTCGCCCGCTGACTGACGGTGTACAGTACGGCTGTACCCCCACTGGTCCACAGCGTGGGCCAATGGGCATGCAGACCGTACTGTACTACACAGTCCTGTTATATGAATGGATGGATGCTGGGTCCACTGGACCACCAGGGAGGTTAGTTAATGTTACAGCCCACGATCGGGCTAGGAGAAAGGTCCACTGGACCACCAGGGAGGTTCTTCATATTTACAGCCCACGAATGGGCAAGGGGATAGGTCCACTGGACCACCAGGGAGTTAGTAACTATTTAAAGCCCAAGATCGGGTGTTGGAGAGAGTTGCCGTTGGGGGCAGGGGGCGTCGGTCCCTGACTACTGCTGCCTGGCAGGGCGCCAAGTTCAGGTTGCTGGGGATCGGCACACCTGCATGCGAATGGGGCCATAATGACATGCAATTGGGGCCATTTGCACCTTGCATGCATCATGGCCCCATTTGCATGTCCATTGCTGAATATCACAGCTGATGCACCTAGTGCAATGGCACTTGCATTAGCGCATCCCCCTGCTCCTCTCTGGCCACTTGCGCTGGTGCAGTGCCACTGCGCCATGTGGTATGCGGGTGGCCACAGAGAGATATTCAATGGTGCTGAGCCATGGCGCAGCACCGTTGAATATCACCCTGTCAGCGCCCTGGCACATCCCAGTTGTGCTGCGCCCAGGCTTGCACCACAGCCTGGCGCAGTATGAATATCCCACCCCTTGTATTTTTTTATAGTGTATAGTATTATGTAAAATGTGTGTGCGGTGGTTCTTTCACTTTCAGAATGAAACTGACTTTTGCAGTCTCTAGAGGTTTCAGAATGCTGTTGTACCCCAGAAGGGTACAATCACATTCTATGACCTTTGAACTGTGGTAAAACAGCATTTTGAAAGGGGTGGAATTCTGTACAGAACAATGCTCTACTATACACCATATAAGCATACATACATTCATATAGCATCTTAAGAAAATTAGTAACACAAAACCTTTCCATCTGGTCCATGGGCTAGAAACTATACAGTACATAGGAGAGCAAGTCACATTCATTTAAAAACAAATCTCAGGCCCTGTCAGAGAAGAAGAGAGGAGGAAAATATACATTCATAGTGTAACCAGGGCATTAATGGAACCCCATTGTATTAAATAGCAGGAGGTTAATGGTGAAGGACAAATTACACCTGTTCAAGCCTTAGAAGTTCTTATAGAGTACAGTACTTCTCCATTCCAGATAAGCTGGAGCTCTGGGCTCCTTCCACAGCCTCAGAATGACATTTTGTGCCACCAGGACAATCACAGCATACAGCACCTGCAGCAGTCCATAATCAGAAACATTGCCAAGTTAAAAAATAGATGGGGTAAAATAGGCATCCAAATTTAATAAAAGATCTAACCTGGTCCTAATCAAGTGACAAAACAAAACAATTTTAGGGCAAGTCCACATTATGTGTGACATATTCCTTTTAGGATCCCCATACCTCAAAAAAAAAACACTGTGGGATATGATCCATCTACTGTGACCTATATGGAGTGTAATGAAGATTTGTGTAATCTTAAATTGAAAGATTTGGGATTCCTCAATAGAATTGAATTTGCTAGTTAACTTCAATGTACAGTATCTGATCATTTCCAAAATTCCAACTGGATGAGTCCTGATCCGGAACCCTCGAACACCAAGTCTGCACTTCTTTAACATTTTCATTTTCAGCACTCTGCTGCATAACCAATGAATAAAGAAGGAATATTTTGCATCCATATATTTCCCAAACTAACCAAATCATGTTCATCCACATCCATGGGTGAGTGACAAGGATTAGAGACAAATAAGTGGGGACAACATAATTCAATTGATGTATAAAAAAAAAAAGGGCAGGCACCTAGCACAAATCTTGCACAGTATATCCTGAAAGCAGCAAAACCCATGGATGGTCAGAGCATGTTCTTCAAATAGTCGGATAGCTCCAATCCAAGTCATATATTTACAGCATCAGCAATTAGTGGCTGTGACGTACAAAAGGTGAGAGGGGCCTGTAAAAAGTCTGGCATCACCTTCACATTCCGTACTCCCTCCATCAATAGAAAATTAAATTATTGGATATCGAGTTAAAAAAAAAAAGGAAGGATGAAATACTCTTGCAAGCTGACATCTCATTCTAAAAACTCCCAGACAGGAGTATAACCCCTTTTAATGATTCTTCTAACTAAGAAAACCAATGCAGCAGTTAAGTGAAGCCTAGTAACAACAAAAGACATTCTGAATTCTTGAACCTTAAGACCACCCTTTACATGGAATCTGGACATCAGTTTTTTTACAGTATGAATGCCTAGGAGTTTAATGAAACCACATGAATTTAGTAATCAATCCTTGGAGTGGGTTGAATCAAACACCTAAAATGGGAAAAGGCAACATCCCCAGAACATAATTCCACTTAGGGAGAAGGTTCATTTAAACCACAATAATTCAGATGCTCATGGAAATTGGGAGGTGGTGCCATCAATGTAGATCCACTTGAAAGGCAGAGAACAGATGTTACAAATTTACAGTAGTTTTACATAGAAACATAGAATTTGACAGCAGATATGGACCGCTTGGCCAACCTAGTCTGCCCATTTCCCTACCTTATGAATAAGCTGCAGATCTTAGTTAACCAACAGCCTACTTCCTCCTACTCCCCACTAGAATTGCCTTATGTCTGTCCCATGCATTCTTGAATTCCCCCACTGTTTTTTACTCTACGACCTCCTCAGGAAGGCTATTCCATGTATCCACAACCCTTTCTGTGAAGAAATACTTCCTCATATTATCTCTGAGCTGTCCCCCCTATATCTTCAAATTGTGTCCCCTTGTTTTTGCACATCTCTTTTTCTGAAAGATGCTACCCTCTTGGACTTTGTTGATTCTTTTGAGGTATTTGAAAGTTTCTATCATGTCCCCCCTCTCCCTCCTTTCCTTGATGCTATACATCTTTAGTTCCTTTAGTCTTTCTTCATATGTCTTCTGATGCAGACCCTGCATCATTTTGGTTGCCCTCCTCTGAACAGCCTCCACCCTGTCCATGTCTTTGTGGAGATGGGGTCTCCAGAACTGTACACAGTACTCCAGATGTGGTCTTACCAACTGTCTGTGCAGAGGGCCAACAACTTCCTGTTTTCTACTGGTGATGTCTCTCCCTATGCATTCCAGTATCCCCCCCCCAGCCCACCTTACTGTCTTCTCACATTGCTGGCCCAACTTTAGGTCATCTGATATGACTACCCCCAGGTCCCTTTCCATTTTTGTTGTTGTCAGTATCTGACCCTCCATTGTGTACTCTTCCCTTGGGTTTTTGTTTCCCAGGTGCATTTCTTTGCACTTCTTTGCATTGAATCTAAGCTGCCATACATTTGACCATTCCTCTAACCTTGCCAAATCCCTTTTCATCCTTTCCACCCCACCTTGTGTATCAACCCTGTTGCAGATCTTTGTGTTATCTGCAAAGAGACATACTTTCCCTTCAGTCCTTCTGCAATGTCACTTATAGAGACATTAAAAGGACCAACCCATACTGAACCCTGTGGTACCCACTAGTATCCCTCCTTTCTTCACTGTGGACTCCATTTACTATTACCCGCTGTGTCCTGTTGTCAACCCATATTTTACAAGGCTACCACCCTGGGACCCACTCCCAGGCTGGTTAATTTGTTTATTAATCTTTGAGCGGGACTGTGTCAAATGCCTTGCTAAAGTCTAGGTAGGCCATGTCCACAGCCCCTCCCTGGTCTGCTGCTTTGGTCACCCAGTCAAAGAAATCTATTAGATTTGTCTGACATGGCCTTCCACTGTGAATCCATGCAGCCTTGGGTCCTGTGCCCCTCTGGCCTCTAGGTACTCAACAATTCTTTCCTTCAGAAGTAATTCCATCATTTTCCCTACCACTGAGGTCAAACTGACAGGTCTGTAGTTTCCTGCCTCTGTCTTGCTCCCACTTTTGTGAAGGGGAATCACATCCGCCCTCCTCCAGTCCTCAGGTACCACACCACTCTCCCATGATTTATTAAAAAGGGTAGTCAGTGGTGTTACTAGTTCTTCCCTTAGTTCTTTTAGAATTCTGGGGTGAATCCCTTCAGGCCCCATTGCTTTATCCACCTTCAGTTTTAAGAGTTCTTTCAGAACCCTATTTTCTGTGAAAGGACTAGTATCAACCCCCTATCCAGAGTGCTTCTATTGACCGGATTTGGCATTTCCCCCTGCTTTTCCATTGTGAATACCGAGCAGAAGTATTCGTTCAGTATCCCTGCTTTTTCACTGTCGCTCTCTGCCCAACCACCTTCCTCTTTGTTCAGCCTCAGTATCCCTGCCTAAGTCTTTCTTTGCTCCCTACTGTACCTATAAAAGGTTTTATCCCCCGTCTTAACTGAGTTGGCTATCTTTTCCTCGGTTTGGGCCTTTGCTATTCAGACTGCCTTACCCACTTCCTTCTGTTTTAACCCTGTGCATTCTGCATGGAGTCAACATATACCCTATATATTTTAATAAATGGGGCTTCCAAACCAAACTGCTACACCTGAGCTTAGTTAAAATGAATGTTATGGGGCATAAACCCAGTTTTCTGATTCAAAAGATATCCCAAAATTCCCTCAGAATCCCACACCAAACTGGTAATGATGGAATAGATTCCTGTATTGTTTCCACGGTGGTAGCCATTGCCATTAGTAGCGATAGCATGCCATAACATAATTTGCTACTGCAATACCAATAGCGACCACTATAACTCAGAAAACATCAAGTTATATTGCAGTGATAGTGCTGCTGTCATAGAAACAGTAAACAACAGCATTCCAGGCTTGTAATATAAATATATTATTTTTAATTTTCAAATGAAAAACCAGGGCAGATTTTACACACTAATTATCAACACAATGTGGGTTTACATACTAGAAAATACAGCCCAGTGCTGTTATTACACTGTGGTATGCTATAGTGATCTATATCCTCACTGATGGCAATGGCTATCACTGTAATAATGGCCACTCCACCTGTTAAAACCTTTTCAGAATTAAAAGCTAGTAGTGCCACAGATGAATCTGCTTCTCATGCTTGATCAATTAAATTATTATCTTTCTTTTATTGTCAGCCACCCTCTGCCCTTTAAAAAAAACTGACCTTACTGACAACACCAGGGAGCACTGGAGTCAACCTAACTGTCAAAACCTTTGCCAGGACTAGTGATCTATGGGGCAGCAATAGATACAGCGCTCAAGAGGGTTCAGACTGCACTCAACAAAGCCTGCAGACTCACATTGAATGCTGAGCATGGCACTCACACCTGTACTCGTACGAATGTGCAAATTGCTGTCATTAAGAAATAGGGTCAAATTCCAGACTTGCATCCTAGGGGAGAAGGCTCTATTGGGTAAAACACCACTTTGTGTAGGCAATTTGATCAAGGCAGCCAATTCATTACAGGTCACCAGAGGGAGGACTAGAGGGGCCCTTGGCTATCCCCTTCCATTGCACCTCACTTGGACAACATGCATATGCCTACCGGGCCCCTCCCATGGATGAATAAACTCCCTGGGCACCTCTTGGCCACCTATTGTCTGGCACAATTCAAAACTGACCTCAAACAGCACCTAATAACACTCTCTAATTGCACCTGCCCCTGAGTCCTGCCACACCTGTTCTCTCTGCTCCCCAGCAAGCACTAGCCAGGCCTCAGGTACCCCCTCCCTCTGTCCCTTCTCATGACTTGCCTCAGCAATCAGTCTGCGTCATGCTCCTTCAGCACCCGCGACCCCACCCTCCCCCAACTCACAGTCCCATGAGTTTCCCTAACAGTCACTACTAATGCAGGCTGCCTGACCATGCCCCCTCACACCCCATCATTTACTTTAGCATGTCTTCTCCACTCAGCCTCCCCTCACCCCACTATCTATCCCTATACCTTATTGCCCTTCTTCCTCCACCGCATTACATACCTCTCTTCGCCCCACTGCCAGCTATCCCCGTCCCTCTGAACTACCGGCAAAGCACTCTGTGGCTGCATATCCCCCCCACCACCCTCATAAAGTGTTTTTCTTGTTATTTTAACTTGTACCCATGTTTTGAGTTATTCTGTAAGTTCTGAATCCAAGCTGTATCATTCATTGTAATGCACATTTGCTTTCTCCTATTGTTCTTTGTTTTGCAATCTATGACGTGGAACCTTTGTAAAAGAACTTGCGCTCAAAGGTCTTTTCTGAATCACTAAATAAATAAAATAAATAGGATCATGTTACGTAAGTTCAAAAGTGTTGGTGACCTATAATTCTTATGGTGATTCAGGTGCAAACCCAGCTTTGGTATCACAGTAAACAATCTGCTATGCGTGGAGAGAGGCAAACATTTCCTCTCACAAGCCTTATTATATGAATTCTTCAGGATGCGGGCCAGCAATAAAGCAAATGCTGTATAGAAATTTGAAGAAAGACTGTTCACTCTCTGGTCCTTATCTTTAGGAAGATTGTGAACTGCTTCAAGCATTTCAGCAATGGAAATTGGTAAGGCCAAAGTCTCAACCAAGTCTGGATTTACTGGCAGCAAGGACATACTGTACCTCCCAAAAATCTGGAACAACATTCAATCCACATTGGCCCTCATGGGTATAATGGTTACCATAATAGGCTAAAATGTTCATGTTAATAGAGTGGGTCCCTCGCAAACTGTCCTGTGTGAGCTGATGTAATTTGAGAAATAAGGTACTTTGCTTGTAGTTACTGTCATTTGAGTGCCAAAGTATGGTTTGCCGTACCCCATTACATATCACAATTTAGTTCAAAGCATAGTAAATTCAGCTTCAATCTGAAGTAACTCCTACTTCTTGAAAGCTGACGAGGAGTCATAGTCACTTGGGTGGTAAGGAATCAATGAAGGTTAGTTCAACTTGTTTGATTTGTTGCAGCAATTTAGTCTTTTCCTGATGCCTGACGTTTTTGTGCTGTACCTCAGTACTAATCAATTCTCCCTTGACAACACATTTAAAAGCCTCCAGTGTCATGCCACAAGATGTGTCCCAGTGATTATTCAGCTAAAAAAGGCCTCAATGAAAGGCTTCACCTTCTCTGGAAACTGGAAAATGTAAATATTACAGCATCATTTAGGAGTCCAAGAGAAGGTAAAAGTGAGCTTTCCAGTTAATACAACAGCAATACGAACCAACAAGGTGGTGGGGGGAAATTCTAGCCTGTCAATCCCCAGAGCAAACCTCTTAGGTATAACAAAGTAGTCTATATGAGAATTAGACTTGTGGCACATAGAATGAAATGTAAAATCCTTTGCTGAGAGGTGCACCGGTCTCCATGTGCTTAGTGAAGAAATGGTCTAACAGGCAGTTAGTAAACCCAGCTGCTCTAGAGACAGACGTACAAGCATTGGTATGATCCAGCAATGGATTCAGGGCCACATCTGTAGCGACCCCCTCCATAATTATAACTTTGCTAAAAATGAGGAAAGCAACACCTGCAGTTAAAAGAAAAAGTCAGAGTCATGTGAATGTGGTACTTATATACAGTAGTTAAGCAGGACTACCTCAATAACATATACAGTATTTGCCCAAGAACCACACCATAACGCATGCTCATTATCATTCAACCGAGTGTACTTAAGGGTTTGACTGGTCAATATCACAACTCCACTTCTTTGAGCACCTGCCCACACCACAAACTTGACCCACCCACTGACACTTGATTAGGCAAGGATATCTTGACATAAAGTAGGTCTCTTGTAAAAAACAAACATCTGAACCTGGGAGTTCACAATGGCAATCACAGCTGAATGCTACAGTGCTTTATATTGGTATTAACCCTCCTCAGATCCAATAATCAAAAACAATATTACTGGTCCCCATATTAGCGAAACTCTTCCCTGCTGCATAAAATTCTAATAAAAATCCAGCCCCCCTCCTCTACATGCACATGTGCTGCCCAGAACTCTGCCGGCATAATTAGACTGACTTTGTCTATGTTTTCATATTTACTTTAGTTAGAAAGAGGTAGCTAGTTGGACAATTCTGCTGAAAAATGATTAAGTGCTGCACAATTTACAAGGTCATCTCATTCACCATATCCTTAACAGTTCTAAGTTCTGAAATACAGTATTGCACTTTGTCAGCAATACAGCCCACTTAACAGTTTATTTTATCCCAGATTTTATTAAATGCTCTTAGTGACTTTAAGTTCTGTGCCATTCTCACTGATATCAGTACAGCCCCATGAGACTCTGTCTGGAACTTATATAGCACTGTAAAAAGGAATCACCCCTACTACCAAATGGGGAACAAATCACTAGGAGTGAACTGCCTCTCTTCTTTAAATCAGTTAAGCACATGAAAAGTAATAAATTCAGCCCAGGCTTATGTTTTAGACAAATTTGACAGCAATAATACATTTTATAGCAATAACACTTTTTTTTAAGAAGACTGCTGTTTTGTGGCCATGCATACATTTAAATCAAAATCCAGAACACTCCACCCATGTGTTGCCCAGACAAGACCAGCATATTTAAACTGTCTTTTCCTGTTTTTTTATTTTTTTTATTTTTTACCTTAGTTAAAAGGGGATGATGGTTGCATGTTTCAGCTGTAAAATGAGTAAGTGTGGCATCACATACAGGGTTACACCATTAACACATCATAAACTGTTCTAAATTCTCAAATACTCATAATAAACTGCAGTATAGAACTTTTTCTCTGTCATCAATACTGTCCCCATGAGTTTTTCTTTCAATCCAGACTTTTTTTTAAATGAGCTAAAGTGAGTTGAAGTACTCAAATGCTTTAGATCAATTTGGTTGTAATAAAATATTTTAAGTAGTCATATTTTTAAGGAGGCTGCTGGTTTTTTTAATGCAGACACCTAAATCAAAATTCAGTGCCCCCACCACATGTGCTGCCACGACAAGGCCTGCTTATCTAAATTGTCTTTTCCTAGTTCTTCTGAGTCTTTAGTTAAAAAGGAGTAGTTAGTTGCATGATTTAGTTGAAAAATTAGTAAGTAGGGCACCACTTACTGTACAAGGTCATTCCACTCACCATGTCCTAAACTGTTCTAAATGTCTCAGATACCCATTCAAAGATCCATTATTGTGTTTCTGTAAGTCATCAATACAGCACTCATCAGTTTTTCATTCTATAGCAGGTTTTCATAAATGTTCTTGATGAGTTGAAGTACAGTAGTCCCTCGCTATAGCAAATGAGTTAGAAGCCGTAACGATCATTCATTATAGTAACTCGGTTACATTGAGGGACACTGTTTTATGTAGAGCAGCTGAACAGTCAGAGGCTTGCTGCTCTTGTTGTCCCTCCACACACATTCTGCCACCCAGCCCTGATGCTCCTTTAGT
This sequence comes from Neoceratodus forsteri, assembly GCA_016271365.2. Lineage (NCBI taxonomy): Eukaryota > Metazoa > Chordata > Ceratodontiformes > Ceratodontidae > Neoceratodus > Neoceratodus forsteri. The sequence continues at coordinate 1,314,284,880 of CM057450.1, read as the reverse complement.
ACTGTATGTGGCTTCCTTATGTAAACAGTTTTCTAAACAGCTTCTAAACAGTTTTAAAAAAAGAAAACTTGAAACCGCGGGCAGCTCTGTGACCAATTCCAAATGAGGCTCAAGCTAAGCTAATCACTCCGACTGTGTCTCAGCTGTTTGGCCCCTTATTTAAAAAAAAGAAACACTTGGTTTGCTTAGCGAATCACTGGCTGCTCTCTGTTTCCTAAAACATAGCCTTTAGCATGTCCCATCTCCAGTTTTGCCACTTGCACTGACCACTCTCACACTCATGTTCCCACTCCCTTGGCTACCTTCCATGCTCCCCTGACTGCATTCTATGCATTCATATTACAGCACAGCTGAGTAGTATTAACAGAGAATACTGTATCTTTTATAATTTTGGTGCTTGAGGGTGAGCAAAGGAGCACAAGAGCTAATAAGGAGGAAGACAGAGATAGAGAGAGAACTTCATGATGAAGTGAGCTAGGGAGGGGGGACTGAAAGGATCAGCACCAACAATGATCAGCAGGCAGTGCTGAACTGTATGTGGGGAGGGGGATGTGGTGAGATTGTTAGCTGTTAAGCAGAGATGGGGAGTTTGAGTAGTAAACTGAAAATAGCAGAAGCAGTTGAGACCCATGGGAATCATTCATAATGACCAGAAATTCAGTATAACGAGGTTCACTGTAGTGAGGGAGAACTGTACTATGCCTTATTGTTTGTTATCAGAACAGTTCTCTGAGCCTCTGTCTGGAATTTATATACTTCAGCAAAAAGGAATCCCTTGGCTAACAATTAAGGAATGTTATTAGGAGATGACCACCTCTCCCCTTTAAATCAGTTAAACTGATTTTTTGTAATTAACATTTTTTATTGTCAAACTTATCAGTTATACCGTGAAACTGAATAAATAAAAATCAAATACCATCACAGCAGTCAGTCTCACTTCTCATTTTCAACATTATGCATTCATAGGTCATATGTAGCACAGCATCCCTACTGCATGCACCAAATATACAGTACACCTACATACAGTAGCATTAATGTCAGTGCAACCCCCCTGTAGGGGACACGTGAGAATCTGCAAGAAGTCCACGCCAGCCATAGGAGCCTTAAATGGTCCCTCAGAGTGATAAATTGCTGAATATGTCTGCCATATGTCCTGGAATTTCCAGACTTACCCACTAAATGTATGTGTGCGTGTGTTTTATTTATGCATAAAAACAATTCTTGCATAAGATAATCTCTTTAGATATTTCACGAAATTTCTGGAAATATCTGACCATATCATGGCTGCCACTTAATGGTGTGTGAGGTGCTCAAACTCAACCAAGATTCCTAATAAATTCTACTATACTGCAATAATCAAGGACTGCTGACCCTTCCAATATTTCAGAATTAACTTTTTCTTAATAAGAAAAGCCCTTGAAATTCATACATTATCATATTCATTATCTAATTCACATGAATCAGTAAGCCCTAAAATAGCCAACATCCCTACCCAATGCTTTTTGATTGGTGTCCAATACACTTTCTGTATCATATTGAAGCTAGTCATTCAAGATGTAGCCTCAATAGATGCCAATTTTATATTTGCTAAAACCAAGGCCTATTGTTCCTTCAGGTATTGTGCATCCATTTCCACTTTCCATACTTTTTCATGGGATTGGGTGCCATACACTTAGTTCTTAAAAATGTGTACACAAGCAAGTCTGGTCTAGAAACCTGGTACAGTTTTCCTAGAAGCTCCAAGCAATTCAGAATGACTGGGACACCACACTGTAAGCCCAATATTTTACATAGCATGCTTCTAACCTGAATATGATGGCAAAACTGATTCTAATATAGTTACAATTCACTTTAAGAGAACTAAAAAGACCTCAAGGATCCATTTTCAAAAATGTACTTTAACTGTGATATTCCCTTATAATGCAAGTCGATCCAAAAGTGGGATTTAATATTCAATATATTAACAAACTTTTATTAAACCAGAATGATGTTTCTAATGAAAGCTGAAGAGTAAAGCTACCAACCTTGGCCATATTTATCGGAGGTAGTAGTAGTAGAGGACTTAATATACCAGATGTGGAATGGAAAGTTCTAATCACGGCAAGTACTAGGAAGCAGTCACTGGTAGATGCATGCCAGGAGGCATTCCTAGTTCAGCTTAGCCAGGGCCTGACAATGGAAAAGGCTGTGTTGGATCTGGTGCTTACCAACAGTAAGTGGATCCAAAATGTGGTAGACCAGGAACTAATTATTCCACTGATCACAGAAAAGTGACACTGGAAAGCCAGATAGGGAGCACCATAGGGGCAAACATAGTAAGGATGTGGAACATTAAGAATACAGATTCTGACAGGATGCAGAGAATGTTGGAAAGAAGCATGAGTAGAATGGGACCCTTAGGGTAGAGTACAAATGGGAAACATTTTTAAAAGGAATGCTAGAGATAGCAGAAAGCTAAATTAGGAGAGTGTCAAAGGGAAAAAGGGCATGGGGCTAAGTAGGGATCACAGCCTAAAGAAAAATGGTGGTAACAGCTATAAAGAGAGCATTCATGAAGTGTACAGTATAGAGAAAGCTAAGAGGAGAAGATAGTGAGAAGTTTGTAGAGGAAATAAAAGTAGCCTGCAGGAAGGTAAGGGGGGGCCAAGGTGGAGACAGAATTCTAGCTTGCCATTTGAGTCAAGCAGGGGGAAAAGTAATTATTCAGGTACATATGGGAGGAGCATAAGGTTAAAGGGGATATAATGGGGCTGAAAAAAGAAGAAGGATGGGAGAAGAGGGACACAGGAAAAGCACAGACACTGAACAAATACTTTGTTCAGTATTTACTAGGGAGAAGGGTGGTCCACTCACAGAATGTGGGCTTACGAAAGGTGGGCAAGTGCTCAAGTAGCATGAACAAAATAATGGGGCAAAGGGTATTGGAAATGTTTAAAGGGTTGAGAAGAGTTTTCTTTCAGAGTTCTTTTTATTTAAGAAAAAAATGTATAAAATCATATAGTTTATTACATTCTATATCTATTACATATCATAAAAATATATTAATACACAGCACATAAATACACAATGATCCATGCATCAAACATATTTAAAAATCTAGCAGAAACATGAAAATATATTTAACTATTAAAAATAATGGGGCAAAGGGTATTGGAAATGCCTAAAGGGTTGAAAAGAATTAAACCTATGGAACCTTATGGCTCTTACTGGTGCCTAAAGAAACAACATAGGTGATAGCAGAGCCACTGCAGACTTATTCAACTGCTCACTGGCCACAAGAGTGGTCCCTAGGGATTGGAGGACAGTAGATGAGGTCCCTCTACAAAAGAACAGAAGAAAGGAAGGTTGAGTCAGGGAACTATAGGTCAGTCAGCTTGATGTCTTAATATTGGTGATCAACTGGGTTGGGACTGGCACTTTTTTTTACCTGGGCTCTGTTGTCTGATAGATTCTTACCTGGCCAAGGGTATCAGCCAGTAAGAGCCTGGGAATTTCTTATGCCATTTTCTAAATAATTATAATTTCATTTATGGTTATAAAACAACAACTGTTCCAGCATTTCATACACTACCCATGTGTGCCTTCTCAAGACTTAAAGGACACCTAAAGTATCTTTTTACACATTTTTTTTTTCACCTCCCCTGCACTACTGACCAGCCTGTCCTTTTGGACACCTGTGTGCACCTAACAGCCCCCCCCACCAACTACCACCTCCTACTGCAGCCCCCCCCAGGTAACCTGACATTTATCTTCATCAGATGGGTCCTCTCCTTCCAGGGAGAAAGCACCAGTAAGTGAATCTTATTATTGGCCTGGGTGCTGCTGAGATTGTTCCAGGCTGTCCAGGGCTTCACGGTGGTAAGGGACCAGTGGCCATCATCCAGCTGATTGGGAGGGCCATGTCTCCCAATTTTCTTGGGAAGGGTGATGTGCCACATTATGTTGAGGTGTAAGCTGACATCCACCATGCTCCCTCCCCACAGAGAGGTCCAATGTGTTGCCACACCCCCAGCCTCCACTAGGGGCCAGCAAATGCCAGACTGCATACTCCCTTCCCTCCTAGGAGGAGGCAAGCATTCGTTGAATGCTAAAGCCTTCTCCACCCAGCCGGTCCTCTAACTCTCGAGTCCATTCCCAAACCCATGTAGTTGATGTCACAAGTGGAAATCCAACTGCTGCACCAGCGGGCCAGCTTACACATTCTGTTTTTTTTTTTTTTTTAAATGACTTAATAGGCTTGTAAAGAAGAGGCTGTTGTTTACATTTATCCTAAAACTGCATTTGTACAATAGAGCTGAGCAAATAACTCATTGAATAAAAACATATATTCTCACTGCAGTGAGAATAAACCACTGCAGTGATGTCACCACAGTGGTTTATTTTCACTGCAGTGAAATAAGTTACCACTGTGGTAAAAAATGAACCACTGTGGTGACATTGCCACAGTGGATTATTTGGGGCCCTATTGTATCAATAGAATACATGATGGGAGAGTGTGGAACATGAGAAATATGTTCACTCATGCATAGTGAGCTCTGGTAATATCAATCGTGGCTCCACTACACTCCACCACTCATTATATTACTGGAGGTCACTATGCACTCATGAAAATATTTCCCGCATTCCACACTCGCCCATCACATATCCCTTATTTATTAAATATAGGATAAATTATGGGGTGCAGTGTGTTATGAGAATTTAACACACACCCGAGTTGTTGGATGGCACATAAACCCTGAGGGAGAAGCCCGAGGGGTTTATTATAGCCATCCAACAACAAGGGTGTGTGTTAAATTCGAGTTAAACACACTGCACCCTATACTTTATTTTATATAATTGAAGGGCTCCATTTTTTTCTGGTAGAAAAGGTAAAAAGAAGACAGGACTCTTAACTTCTGTTGAGTAAATGGTGTAATTCTGAACAGAGAATAGGTTTAACAAGTAACTAAATATTTAAGTATTTAAGAAGAAAAGTTAAAAAAACAAAAACTGTCTTGATCATTGTGTCCTTTCTCATGAATCGAGTGTTTTCAAGTGCTGGCATCATTTGACCTGCAGGGGAAAGATGAGGGTTGAAAGGGAGAGTGGTAATAGTTTTGTGTTTCCGTTTAGTCCACGATTTGAAATGTGCTGAAAATGTTTTTTTTATTTCATATCAGGCTATTAAGAGTACTGGATACTGTTCTTTATGGAGAGAATGGCAGTGAGGAGCTGAGTTGTCCTGACTGATTTGTGTTAGAAAACAGACAGTGTGAGGCTCGCATTGAGTTTTGCTTTCTGTCTCGAGTGCATTAGCATTGGAAGAAGCTGCGTGAATGTCGTAATATTTACTCGGGTGTTACGGTATTTAACACATGTTTTTTTCCATTGAAAAAAAAATGGAACCCAGTAATTATAGTAGGATAAATGCAGTTTCATAGCATTTCAAAATTGTAAACAAAGCCTCTCCTGATTCAAAAATCCTGCTTTAAAATCCCTAAAATGGCTGCCTTAATGCCATTCAAGGGACAGATGCCACAACTCTGCAGCTGTATACTAGCATTACTAACCATATTCAAATGGAAATAACTTTAAAAACAAAAATTTATAGCATGGTACTTTCAGCACAAAAGTTGTTCAGAACAAAAATATCTGTAGAATAAGTGGTATTTTATTTATGGTTACCTTTTATGATTTTATATAATTAGAAAAAAGAAGCACAACATTAATTTTTTTTTCACTTTTTCAACAAACAAATGCAAATAACTTTAAAACAAAAAAATGATGGCATAGTACTGTGAGCATGACATTCATTCAGCACAAAAATATCTATAAAACGAGTGGTGTTTTATTTATACATATCTTTTGCGTTTTTTAATAATTTGCATAAAAACAGCATTTTTGTTTTCACTTTTTCAGCAAACAAACACAAATAACTTTAAAACAAAAAATGACAGCGTGGTACAGTGACCATGAAATTTGTTCAGCACAAAACCATCTACAAAATGAATGGTGGTTCATTTATAGATACATTTTAGATTTTTCATTATCAGCAAAAAATGGCAGGAAATTAAATTTGTTTTCACTTTTTTGGTGGTATGGCATAAATGGATTATTCTACCCCCACTGGAAATATTGTTGATATTTTTTTGTTCTCATGCTGATTGACCAGATGACATCACTTTTGGCTTCACCACTCATGATGTAATTGGGTCATTTGGCACGTGAACAAAAAATATCAACAATATTTCCCATCGGGGGTAGCATATCTCTTATATATTTTTTGCAAAAAAAAAAACAGTTAATGCATCAATTTGGGTTGCTATTAAAGCAACAAAAACATGGATATGCGATGTTAGGGTTTTCAACACTAACTCCGCATACCCCCAAGCAGCCAAAGGGGGCAAAGCAACACAAGCAACCATGGAAATCCATCATCAGGTAAGGCAAGCAGCCCATAACTCTTTCCACATGACACAAGAGACATGTGTCATCGTAGTCCGGTGCTTCTGTAGCTATGCATGGATACACATGCACACTTGTACACCACCTAGGAATTGCAGTTAAAAATTCCCATAGGATCACATTGTAAATTGTATGTAAAGAATGATATGACAGGGTATAAGGCAATGCTAAATTACCACACACACACACACACACACACACACACACACACACACACACACACACAGAGTTAAGTCTCTGAGGAAGGACTTGGTTGGTTCAAAAACTTAGACATTGTTTTATTTTTGTAACATCTGTGTTGGGCCAATAAAAGATATCAGACCATTTGCTACTAGATCTGTTCACACACCCCAGGTAGGTTGTGAGGCATGAGGCACAGTCGAGTGCCTTCAACCACCTAGGAAGTGCAGTATATGATACCCATAAAGTCATATTGTAAATTGTAAGCAAGCAATAACACATGGCAGGGTGTGCAACAATGCTAAATTGCTGCATGTCCCAGGTGGGTTTTGGGTTGTGGGGCACAAGGCACAGCTGACTGCCATCAACCACCTGGGAAATGCAGATGTCTTCACTCAGGTGCCAAAGACACCTATGCTGCCACAGAAGCAAATACTTAGGAAAGTCCGCAGGTGTCTGCTCTTTGAAGTACCATGCCTCTGACTTCTTTACCTGGAAACAGGGGTAACATTCCAACTTAAATGGCACGCAGCTGAATGACACAAAATAAAACCAAGAAAGGGAAATGTCAGCAGAGCGAGATGTAGCTTTGTGTAGTATGGAGAAGGCAGTTTTCATGTGCACTGACTAACTGCAAGGAAGAAAAGGAAGTGTCAGTGGGTGGCTGCATGAAAAATGCAGCATGTCCTAGATCACTTTGCCTGATAATGTAAAGTGGGAATATGAGAATCTGTGGCTGGCACTGTCACAGCCAGGCAGCATTGACAGAGCAGGGGGAAATAGAAATGGAAACATTAAGCATATAACAGTTTTGCACCCTCTCCTGTTCGGAAGCCGGGAGGTGGGAGCTACAGTATTTGAAAAGTAAACTGCAGTTTGGTTGATTGGAGGAGAGGGATCCTCAGATTGTTTCTGACACCCATGCATGGCAAACTAGGAACAGGAAGTAGAGAGTATACACACAAACAAGTGCCATAGCTACATTACACTCACAAAATAGGAATCGCCAAGATGAAGCTGGGTTATTATGTGTCTCAGAAGGGGGCCACATGGACATATGCATGTCATTGATGATTTAAATGAGGTGTCTGATGGCAACCCCCCCATTCTTCAATGTCCCTCAAAGCCTTAAAAAAAGAAATTGAGAGGGTTGTGGATGCATGGAACGGCCTTATAGAGGAGGTTGTGGAGTCAAAAACAGTGGTGGGATTCAAGCATGCATGGGACAGTCATAAGGCAATTCTAGGGGGTAGGGGTAGGAAGAAGTAGGCTGCTGGTTAACTAGGATCTGCAGCTTATCCATTAGGTAGGGAAATGGGAAGACTGGGTGGGCCAAGCGGTTCTTATCTGCGGTCAAATTCAAATTCTATGATCCCTTGATGTATTTTCTAATCTGTAAAAATAGGTCCATCGTAGATGCAACTCTGCACCCTCAGCACAACCTCTCACTGAGCACTGGGGCAGACTGGGTGGTGATGTGACATCAACCCCCAAGTCTGACCTCCCACAGATCACCCACCACCTCCACATCCCCAGACCTCCCCACTCACCTTCACTCACCCTCACTCAGCTGAACAGATCCCAGTGTGAAGACCTGCTGTCCCATGGAAGACACATCTTGCTGCTGGAACTGGTGAGTGCTATATGAGAAATCAGGTAAGTGCATTTGAAAACCCTTTGAAATACATTGAGCTGCACTTACCTTGTTTCTCACATAGCAGTCACCAGTTCTAGTAGCAAGATGTGTCTTTAGTGGGAGAGTAGATCTTCACACTGGGATCTGTTCATTAGGTGAGTAAGGGTGTGTGGGGATGTCTGGGGATGTGGGGGTGGTGGGTGATCTGGGGGAGGTCAGACGGGGGGGTGGGTGTCGCATCACCACCCAGTCTGCCCTATTAATCCCTATCTAGTCTGAGACCCCATGCCCAAACTGAACTCTGGAGCCCCCATCTCCACTTGTCTCCAGGATACCCTTATGTCTATCCCACTCCTTCTTAAATACTGTGACTATTTTAGTCCTTTTCACTTCCTCTGGTAGGCTATTCCAGGCATCAACCACCCTATCCATGAACAAATATTGCCTCACATTTCCCCTGAGCCTTCCCCCTCTAACTTCATTTTGTGCCCCCTTGACTTGGAGCATCTCTTACTTTGGAAGATGCTTCTTTCCTGTACTCTGTTTGTACCGGTGATGTATTTGTATGTCTCAGTCATGTTCTCCCCTCCATCCTTTTCTCCAGGGAATACATATTTAACTCCTTCAGTCTTTTCTCATAGGTTCGATCCCACAGGCCTTCACCATTTTACTTGCCTCCACTGCACTGCCTCCACCCTGTCTATGTTCTTTCTAAGATGGGCCTCCAGATCTGGACGCAGTATTCAGGTGTGGTCTCACGAGTGTCTTATACAGTGGCAAGATGACCTCCCTCTTTCTACTCGTGACACCCCTCCCTATGCATCCAAGCATCTGGCTAGCCTTTCCAACCACCTCATTGCATTGCCAAGTTTCTCTTACATCCTCTGACGTGACAACTCCCAGATCCTTTTCCTGCTTTGTGACTGTCAGCACCTCCCCACCTAGTCTGTACTTTAACCCAGGGTTCTTGTGCCCTGTGTGCATGACCATGCACTTCTTTCTATTGACTCCAATCTGCCATTTTTTCAGACCATTTCTTCAGTATTTTAATGTCTTCTCTCATTGTTTCAATACCCCAGAAGTATCCACCCTATTACATACCTTTGTATTGTCTTTGAAGAGGCATACCTTCCCCCCAAGTCCCTCTGTAATGCCCTTATTAAAGACACTCAAGAGGACCAGCCCCAACACCGACCCCTGCAGCACCCTGCTCATCACCTCTCCCTCTCCAGAGCACTCCCTGTTTACCACAACCCTCTAACTCCTGTCATGCAGCCAGTTCTCCACCCATAGAATATTTTAGGATCCACCCCTAGGCTGGGCAGTTTGTCAATCAGCCTTCTATGGGGGAACGGTGTTGAAGGCCTTTATGAAATCCAGATAGGCCACATCAACTGCACCTCCATTATCCTCTTCCTTAGTTATCCAGTCATGCCATAGATTAGTATAATGAGTTAGTGCAAAACACAGTGCTTATCCTAAACACAGTAAAAGTTAGGGTTAGATGTATAAGTAAATAAATGCCATATAAGGCAGTGTATGTGTGTTAGTGTGTGTGTGGCAATACTCTAAGTGTGTAGACTGTGCTCTGCTTTGTTATACTGGAATACATATGCATATATGTGTATATGTATTAGTCAGTGTGTGTGTATCCCAACAATTGGAAAGTGCAGTTAGTTGGCTCAGTGGTTAGTGCAAAAATTGCTAGTCTACATTCCACTGCTATCTAGGTCAGTTGCAGTTTTATGCATGCCATTGCTGATTTAAATGAGGTGTCAAATGGCACCCCCACCCTCCAATATCCCTGAAAAGAAGAAAACTGTCCCTCAGTGATTTTTTAATATGTAAAAATGTGTGTAGACAGTGCTCTGCTATGTTACACTGATATATATATATGCAAATATCTGTATATGTATTAGTCAGTGCATGCATATCACAACAATTAGAAAGATCAATTAGCTGGCTCAGTGGTTAGTGCAAAAATTGCTAGCTTACACGTTTCACATAGCCCACAATACCATTATTTTGCAGTCATATTGATTCTTGCTAGAATTTGTTAGTGTATATGCTACATCACATCTTAACAACTCAGTGTACTCCTAGCTCACCTAGCACTTGTAGGAGTTTACATTTAGTGTGTGTTTCCCCATCTATAAAACAAAGCATCCTGATGCACCTAATATAGTAATGTCATAATGCAGTGTTTCTGACCTACAGAAAAGATGTGCCGTGATGTTTCCATATTATATACAGTGATATTCCTCTCTCTGTATGCCTACTCAATGGTTAAATTGGCTAACTATGAAACACTGATGACCCAGATTCATGACAGAGCCTGGGTCATTGGGGGTTGGCAGGAATGAGGGGAATTGAGAGTTCCAGTGGATGATATCTTCCTCCACTGTGGAGGAAGGAATGCCATCTTCTCTGCAATATTATCAACTGGGTGACCAAACAGAATGTTAGCTGGGAACTGAGGCAGTGCACACATTGCATTAGCATGCACACTGATCCCTCTTATGTGCTGGCATTCTCCAGGGGATCAGAGGATAAAACTGGAAAAGTGGCCTGGTGCTGACTTGCTGAGGACCCCAGTGTATCCTGCCTAGCCCCCACTTCCTGGCTGCACCTCCTATAATCTAGCACATTTGGGGGTATATTCCCTCTATCTCACTTACTACCCTGGGGATCTTTCAAGGCTTCATGTAGGATGGGGGGGCGAGGAAGGTAAGATCTGGTAGAAGGGTTCCCGGGCAGCTGGACACCAGATAAAAGGGGCATTAACAATGAATTTAAAAGAAAAATGGTCACTTAGAAAGAAAAATTGCTACTTATACTTAAAGACAATAAATGTAGAACTTAGTTAAATATCAATCCTCCACAAACTTTGAATTTATTTTCAGACTAGTCTGCTGTTTCAATCAATCAATCAATCAATCAATCAATCAAAATCTTTATTTACCCAGGCGATCACCATTGTGCAAGCTCATTTACAAGGTGGACCTGCAGTTTACAAGGATGAGGGTACAGAATAGAGTACAAGTAAAATATACATAAAACAATAGTAGCAAGACATATGCAACAAAATATATACAGTGTAGAAATAAAGGTAAATAATAAATACAGAGATGCCTTTATAATCCTATCCATCAATAACATGTTCATAGCCTGTAAAGGAGTCCCTGGGATATGGAAAAGCACACGCATAGGAGGCAGGGATGCTGGCAGAATGATTCTGGGATACTAAGCAGTGGTATCAGGGCATAAGAGTGGGAAATGGGGTGTGTGTTGCAGTGAGTACGTAGTACCGGTGGGACTGAAATGGACTGAGGTAAACCAGTAGTACCGGTGGAGCTAGAATGGACTGAGGGAGGGAGGAGTAACCTTGGTAAGGGAACACTTAGTTTGAAAGGGAAGGACTTAGATTGAGCAGAAATGTTAGCTGGACAACTAGGAATGGTGGAAACAGTTACAGAGCTCCATAAATGTTTTGGCATACAGGGTCTTGAACACAGCAAACATAGAAACATAGAAACATAGAATTTGACGGCAGATAAGGACCGCTTGGCCCACCTAGTCTGCCCATTTTCCTACCTAAAAGATAAGCTGCAGATCCTAGTTAACCAACAGCTTACTTCCTCCTACCCCCCACTAGGACTGCCTTATGCCTGTCCCATGCATTCTTGAATTCCCCCACTGTTCTTGACTCCAGACCTCCTCAGGGAGGCTGTTCCATGCATCCACAACCCTCTCTGTGAAAAAATACTTCCTCACATTACCTCTGAGCCGTCCCCCCTCTATCTTCAAATTGTGCCCCCTTGTTCTTGCACATCTCTTTTTCTGAAAGATGCTACCCTCTTGGACTTTGTTGATTCCCTTGAGGTACTTGAAAGTTTCTATCATGTGCCCTCTCTCCCTTCTTTCCTCAAGGGTATACATATTAAGCTCCTTTAGTCTTTCTTTGTATGTCTTCTGGTGCAGACCCTGCACCATTTTGGTTGCCCTCCTCTGGACAGCCTCCACTCTGTCTATGTCTTTGCGGAGATGGGGTCTCCAGAACTGCACACAGTACTCCAGATGGGGTCTCATCCACTGTCTGTACAGTGGGATAAAAACTTCCTGTTTTCTACTATTGATGCCTCTTCCTATGCATCCCAGTATCTCCCCAGCCTTCCTTACTGCCTTCTCACATTGCTTGCCCACCTTTAGGTCATCTGATATAATTACTCCCAGGTCCCTTTCTATTTTTACTGTTGTCAGTATCTCACCCCCCCATTGTGTACACTTCCCCTGGGTTTTTGTTTCCCAGGTGCATTACCTTGCACTTCTTTGCATTGAATCTGAGCTGAGCTGCAAGACTAACAGGGGAGCTAAGTCTCAGCAATTTCTGTATCCTATTCCAAAGCGTGGGCAGGACAAAGCTTATGGCTGGTCTTCCAAAGTGGGTACCGACCCTAGGTACTTTCAGGGAAACCGGCGAGTGACTTCTCAAGGCATAATTCCCAATCAGGCTTAGTGGGAGACAGTCAGCAATGTATTGTGGGAGTTTGTTGGTGATGGCTCGGAGCGTCCAGAGGGCTGCATTTCTATACCGCCTGTGCTGAAGGGAGGGCCAACCCACAACTGCATATAGTGAACAGTGGTGGGTAGAAAAGGGGAGGCCTGTTATAAATCTCAGAGCTCTATGATACAGTACATCCAATTTAGCAAGGTGTGAGGCTGGGCACTGGCCATATATGAAGTCAGTATAGTCAATTAGTGAGAGGAACATGGATTGGACGAGCTGTCTTTTGGCATCTGTGGTCAGGAGGTGATTTATTCAGAAGAAGAGTCCAAGCCTCTGCCTCAGCTTTTTCAGCAGTTCTTCTATATGTTTCACAAAAAAGAGTTTATTGTCTATCCAGACACCCAAATATTTGAACTTCGGTACGTATTCAAGATGTTCACCTAGTAAGATGGAGACAGAAGGTAATGGACCAGCAGCGGCAGAATATGCCCCCTGGCCAGTTGGTGAGAATAGCATTGCCTTGGTTTTCTTGGCATTAAGTAGTAGTCTTTTACTGAGGAGCTGGTGCTGTAGGATGTTAAAGTCAGTTTGCAGGTCGCCACTGGCAGCTTCAGGAGATTCACGGCTTATGTAAAGCACCATGTCGTCAGCAAACAGATGAGTGCTTGCTTCCTTAATGCCTACATCCAGGCTGTTGATATAGATAGCAAACAGTAATAGTCCCAATATGGACCCTTGAGGGACACCTCTTTTTATCAGTTTAAGTGAAGAAAGCTCCCATTCAGCCTTGAGTTGTTGTTGCCTACCAGTGAGGTAGTCATGGAACCAACACAAGGAGGTTCGGTCTAGGCCTTTTGTTTATAAAGTGGAGAGGAGCAAACAGTGGTCGACGGTGTTGAAGGCCTTATTGAGATCCAGGAAAACTGCACAGATTAATTTTTTGTTGTCAAAGTCCCATTGCCAGTCATTAGTTACTTTTGCCAGGACTGTAATGGTACTGTGCTTTGCTCTGAAGCCTGACTGCATAGGGTTTACTAAGTTTGAGTTGTCTATGAAAGATCTCAGCTGGGTATCCAGAATTTTTTCAAGGAGCTTGGAGAGTGTAGGGAAGAGGGAGATTGGCCTATAGTTATTTAGGTCACAGGGATTCCCTGATTTAAACAGGGGGATGATGTGAGCAACTTCCCATAACTGAGGGAGGGAACCTTGCAATAGGGACAGGTTGAATAAGTGAGAGATAGGTGCAGCAAGGATGTGATAAGCAATTTTCAAGTAATATGGTTCGAAGAAGTCAGACCCAGCACTTTTTTTAGTGTCCAATTTTAGGAGATCTTCAACTTCCTTTACGGAGGTGGGTAAGAATGAGAAGGTTATGATATTGTTACTCGGTTCCGGGAGCTTAGTGTTGATCTGTGGGTGTAGTCTGCTTACCGGTGCATTATTGAATGCTAGGCCTGCAGTGGCAAAATGATTATTGAAGGCCTGCAGTATCTTGTTTCTGTCATTGATTATAGCACCGTCCGTGGTAATTTTGGAGAGAAGCACATTTCCTGGAGAATGACCAGTCAGTTCTTTTAGTGTGGACCAGAACTTGGTAGGGCATTTCAACGCAGAATCTAGCTCAGATCGGTAAAAATTGACCTTGGCCTCTCTGACCATCTTAGTGCAGGCATTTCTAGCTGTCCTGAAGAGACACCAGTCTTTGTCTGTGTGTGATTTGTGAGCCTTTTTCCAGAGTTGATCTCTTTTTAGTAAGGCAGCCTTGAGGTCCGCTGAGAACCAACATGTTCTAGCTTTTATACGTGCTTTTACCAGAGGAGCATGGTTATTTAGGGCACTAGTTATAATTTCATGGAAGATGTCGTAGGCATTGCTCACTGATTTAGTAAAGTAAAAACTGCCAGTGCAGAGTTTTTTAATTCATTGAAGTATGTGAGAGGATCAAAGTTCCGTCTCAACCTTTTAGTGGAAAATTTAGATGTTGGTGAGGGTTTAGCATCAGTTCTTATACCAGCAATAAAGCAGTGGTCACTAACATCAGCTGAAAAAATTCCGGCATGGGAAAAGGAATATGGTTTGCTTACGAGAAGGACATCCAATAGGGTGCTGTTCACTGGGTTTTTCTTGTTAATGTGAGTTGGCTCAGTAATAAGTTGTGTGAACCTGTGGGAGCCACATAATTGTTTCAGGGGTAACGAGACCTTAGTCAACCAATCATAATTAAGGTCTCCTAGAATAATTGTTTCAATGGGAACAGAGCCCATAATAGATGACAGATGGGACAGGAGCTGAGGCCCCATGGCTGGTGGTCTGTAACTGCCTATGACATGGGAAGCCATTGATGGAGAAAGTTCAACTTTAAGGGACAAACATTCGAATCCACCTGCAATAGAGATAGAGTCTAGGATGGACAGTGAAAATTTGTTTTTGATGTAGGTGACTACTCCGCCTCCCTAGGTCTGCCTATCAGCTCTAAATAGGTGGTAGTTAGGGATGTTAACCTCTCTATCCTGGTGGATGCCCGAAGACAGGATTCAGAGAGCACAAGTATGTCTGGTGCCGTATGAGTAATCCATGCCTGGACTGATGTAAATTTCTTCAAAAGACTGAAATCTAGATTTAGTAGCTGCCGTATTGGTCCTTGCAAGAATAGATCCAGAAGCAAATGATTTGATACCTTTTAATGGACCAACATAGATGTAACAACAAGAACAAAGTGCTCTAGCTTTTGGACTAACCAGTCCTTCTTCAGAAGCTCATGGCAGTTGTTTAGAAAATACAATACTTATAACAGCTAGATAATGCAGTGAAAAACAGAAAAATATCCCCATTGGTTTAAAATACTCATTTAAAAAAAAACAAAAGAAAAAACAGAAGATGAAGTCAGAGAAGTTTGACAGTACCATACTGCCTTCAGCCAGGAGGAACCCTGGGTCAAACATGCCTTGTGGAACACACATACAAAGAATCCTACTGCATATAAATTTAATTGACATAAGATAACACTGCTGAAGCAGATAACTCCTAAATCAAGCTATGAGTGTCACAGTTAGTATAAGGATGTGATTACAGAAAGGCAAACCCCCACCCAGATTAAAGACAAACTAAGATTGTTGTAGGGCTCATGAAGTTTCAATGTCTGCATTATAGACAAGAATTTACCAGTAAGGCTGTCTTAAAAACATCAGTGCACACGGTGTGATGTGTAAAACCTAGCTGGACCTGTCACCCAGCTATACTCTCAAGCTAGATATAAGGCCCAAGAAATTTCAAAAACCTCAGGACTATATAAATGATAATTTAAATATAAATTGATAATATTAGTGTCAAACAAAAAACTCTAGTTGAGGAACCTCAAGGAATTAAGACCATGTAGCCTGATATGTACTGATGCCAATATACACTGAGAATGTAACAATTTGATGTACCACAAGTGTCTAAGGAATCTGAAAAAGAGATAAAAATGTAATTTCTCTCTTCCTCTTCATACAAACAATACACCCTAACCCACCCCACATCACCATAATGTGGGTGGGGGAGATACATAGCTTTAAGGAGATGTTGTCTGTCTCTCTCCCACCCTTTTTTACCTCTCTCTCCCTCCCTCTCTCTCTCCCTCCCCCCCTCTCCCACAGACACACACACACACACTCACACACACACATACACTCTCCTAGTGAACCTACATTCACTTCAGTCACTGCAATTGTTCCCCAAAGGAATTCAGCTTGTCATGAAATCCTGAGTAAAAGGGCTTATGTCTCCTAATACCTACAGAGCAAAAATGTGACACTATTTAACCGTACTACTATCTGCATAGTAATATTTCCAAGGATACTGGATAGAACTACCATGAAATAAACCTGCCCCCTTCCCCAGGATAAGGTAACTAGAAGTAAATATAAAGTATGTGTGTAAAACCAGAGGTCTAACATGCCTACATATCCACAAATTACTACAATATTAGCCTAATGTAAAAAGATCTGTGCAGGACCCCCATGCAGATGAGATCACGCACCCCAATATGTACAGAGTTACAAAAATTATATGTGGCAGCATATGATAACACTCCTGTATGTACAGTAGCAGGCTAGGTAATCTGAATATGGTGCAGTGGAATCAATCCAACCCCCAGGCAAAGATAAAAAGTAAGGAGGAATTAATATTCATTATGTGTGTGAAGTAAGAATGGTAACACATTATAACTCCATATATCTAAATAGAGACTTACCTTAATGTGACAGCAAGCCCCACATCTGTTATATCACATACCTCACAACACATACCCACACACATACATACACACACGCACCCACATCCCAGACATGCTGAAGTCCTATAATATGTCAGTCTGAAGAAGAAAAGGTCTGTGGATGTTAGTTTCTGTAGTGTCCCATAAAACCAAGATCAACGTTCATCCCATCTGCTACCATATTGAGATGTAAAATAAGTTTAATCTCAAAAGCTCGTCTCTGTTGTGTGTTTTTGAGCATTCCTTTTAAGACCATTACTGACATATCTGAGATTGAGTGGTCAGGCTGGGAGAAGTGGTGTCCCACTGGTGTTTCAGTCTTCTTTGCTGTAATAGTATGTCTGTGCGAGTTCATCCTAGTGCGGAGCTGTTGGCGTGTCTCTCCAACATAACCTGTTTGTATACATCTCTTGCACTGAATGAAATAAACAACATGTAGTGACATGCATGTATAACTCTCATGCACCTGGAATTGTCTGTTTTGTGATGTAACCACACAGTCTGAGGAAGTAATGAGCCCACAAGTCTTACAGGGGCATTGATTGCAGGGTCGTGTGCCATTGTGTGACATGGTATTCTGTTCCGGTGAAAGTTTGCTCCTAATAATTAGGCTGGATAAATTTGGTGGTTGTTTAAAAGATAGTAGTGGGAGTTCCTTGAAAATATAATTAAGGGTTTTATCCTCACTAAATATTGGGTGGAGATTTTTAATAATCTTACGCAGACGTTCAAGGTCTGGATGATATGTGACTACCAAAGGTATTCTGTCTGTAGCTGTCTTTTCTTTATATTGAAGTAGCTGTTGTCTTTGTACTTGGATTGCCCGTTCTGTTATCCTGTCAATTTCCCTGGAAGAGTGTCCCTGCTCAATAAAGGTGTTTTTCAACATAGCCAAATGTATATCTGTGTCATCCTCATTTGAACAAATACGGTGACATTGGAGTGCTAGACTGTATATGATAGATTTTTTTGTTTGGTTTGGGTGATTACTTTTCTTGTGCAGGTATCTCTGTCTGTCTGTTGGCTTCCTCTAAATACATGTATGTAAGGTTCCATCCTTAATGGTGACTGTGGTGTCCAGAAAGTTAACCTTGGTGGTAGAGTACTCCAGGGTAAGCTTTGTGGTAGGGTGGAGATTATTAAGTTTGTGATGAAAATCTTTGAGTGCATTTGTGCCCTCTGTCCAGATGATAAACAAATCATCAATGTAATGGAAATAAGCTAGTGGTTTGTAGGGATACTGCCTTAAAAAATCCTCCTCCAAGTCAGCCATAAAGAGGTTAGCATACTGTGGAGCCATTTTGGTGCCCATTGCTGTTCCCATAGTTTGAACATAATGTTTACCATTGAAGTTGAAGTTGTTATGTATCAAAATGAATTCCATAAGTTCCCCCACCACTCCAGGGTTGATGTTTTGTTCCGGTCCTTTTTCATGTATTTATTTAAGGCATGCTGCAATGCCATCTGTGTGTAGAATATTAGTGTAGAGGGATGTTACATCTATTGTCACTAAAATGGTATGAGGTGGTAAATCCTTATAACCAGAAAGTACATGCAAAAAGTGCATAGTGTCCTGGATATAACTGTCTCTTTCCATAACCAGCGGTTTCAAAATGGTCTCTACAAACCCTGAGATCCCCTCAGTCAAGGTACCATTACCAGAGACTATGGGTCTCCCTGGATTGCCAGGTTTATGTATTTTAGGCAGCATGTAGAATGTCCCTGGCCTGGGTTAATCAAGGATGAGGTGAGTTAGTTTCTCTCGGACATGGTCTGGAAAAGTTTTAATTAAGCCACGTAGTTCATCTTTATATCTTGTAGTGGGGTCTCTCTCTAGTTCTCTGTAGTATATAAGATCTGTTAGCTGTCTATTAGAGTCATTAATATAATCCTCTCTGTTTAAAATCACCACTGCAGAGCCTTTATCAGCTTTTTTTGATGACAATGTTGTGGTTTGATTTCAGTGTCCCTATAGCTCTCCGTTCCAGTGGAGAAAGGTTATAATGGGTCTGTTTTTGCCTAGTAAGGATCTGACCACTGACTTGTTGGCGGAAACAATTAATGTAATTGTCCAGTTTTTTGTTACGCCCACTTGAGGGGGTAAATTCAGATTCCTTTTTCTTATCCATTACATTATTTGCTGTTTGCACTGTCTTCACTACCAGTGATTTCTTCCCTGCCATGAAAGAATTCCTTAAGTCTCAATCTACAGAAGTATTCCTCCAGTTCACCACAAAACTGTATGTTATCCAGTGGTTTTGTTGGGCAGAAAGTGAGGCCCTTTGAAAGTACATTTAGTTCTCCAGTAGTCAGTGTGTGGTTGGACAAATTAACAACTGAAAGGTGCCCATCAGTATTGTGTTGTTGTTCAGTGTCTCCATTATGTTCTTCATGGTTGTTAGGAAGTATGGTATGTTGAAGGGCATCCAATTTCTTATTTTCATAAGCATGGCTTTTCTTAAGATCCTTTGGTAGTTAATGTGTATCTCTTGCAAGATGTCCTCAATAGGTTCCCCAGACATCCTTTCCAGAGTGGTAAAAATTTCCGCAAACTCTTTGTTAAGAACAACTTTTTTGGCATATAACATGTGAATCCTGTGATTTCTCAGTTTCTCAGAGGTCCTATGACAAAGTTGTTCTGCATATGTAAAACTGTTTGTATTTCTTAATGGATTCCAAATAGTAAGACCTTTAGGTATCATGTTTCTCCTCTTGCACTGGGTTAGAAAATAGATGTCACTGTCTAACTGTGCCAATTTCTTCTTGATGTTATGTAACTGCCATATTCTACGGTGAATTCTGGTATCTTCATGTTGAAATCTAGATTTAGTAGTTGCCGTATTGGTCCTTGCAAGGATAGATCCAGAAGCAAATGATTTGATACCTTTTAATGGACCAACATAGATGTAACAACAAGAACAAAGTGTTCTAGCTTTCGGACCAACCAGTCCTTCTTCAGAAGCTCATGGCAGTTGTTTAGAAAATACAATACTTATAACAGCTAGATAATGCAGAGAAAAACAGAAAAAAAATCCCCATTGGTTTAAAATACTCATTTAAAAAGAAACAAAAAAAACAACAGAAGATGAAGTCAGAGAAGTTTAACAGTACCATACTGCCTTCATCCAGGAGGAACCCTGGGTCAAACGTGCTTGGTGGAACACATACAAAGAATCCTACTGCATATAAATTTAATTGACATAAGATAACACTGCTGAAGCAGATAACTCCTAAATCAAGCTATGAGTGTCACAGTTAGTATAAGGATATGTGATTACTGAAAGGCAGCCCCCACCCAGATTAAAGACAAACTAAGATTGTTATAGGGCTCATGAAGTTTCAATGTCTGCATTATATACAAGAATTTACCAGTAAGGCTGTCTTAAAAACATCAGTGCACACTGTGTGATGTGTAAAACCTAGCTGGACCTGTCACCCAGCTATACTTTCAAGCTAGATATAAGGCCCAAGAAATTTCAAAAACCTCAGGACTATATAAATAATAATTTAAATATAAATTGATAATATTAGTGTCAAACAAAAACCTCTAGTCGAGGAACCTCAAGGAATAAAGACCATGTAGCCTGATATGTACTGATGTCAATATACACTGAGAATGTAACAATTTGATATACCACAAGTGTCTAAGGAATCTGAAAAAGAGATAAAAATGTAATTTCTCTCTTCCTCTTCATACAAACAATACACCCTAACCCACCCCACATCACCATAATGTGGGTGGGGGAGATACATAGCTTTAAGGAGATGTTGTCTCTCTCTCTCTCCCCCCCTTTTATCCCTCTCTCCCTCTCTCTCTCTCTCTCTCCCCCTCTCTCTCTCCCCCACAGACACACACGCACACACACACACACACACACACTCTCCTAGTGAACCTATATTCACTTCAGTCACTGCAATTGTTCCCCAAAGGAATTCAACTTGTCATGAAATCCTGAGTAAAAGGGCTTATGTCTCCTAATACAGAGCAAAAATGTGACACTATTTAACCGTACTATTATCTGCATAGTAACATTTCCAAGGATACTGGATAGAACTACCATGAAATAAACCTGCCACCCTCCCCAGAATAAGGTTAACTAGAAGTAAATATAAAGTACTGTATGTGTGTAAGACCAGAGGTCTAACATACCTACATATCCACAAATTACTACAATATTAGCCTAATGTAAAAAGATCTGTGCAGGACCCCCATGCAAATGAGATCACACACCCCAATATGTACAGAGTTACAAAAAATATATGTGACAGTATATGACAACACTCCTGTATGTACAGTAGCAGGCTAGGTAATCTGAATATGGTGCAATGGAATCAATCCCACCCCCAGGCAAAGATAAAAAGTAAGGAGGAATTAATATTCATTATGTGTGTGAAGTAAGAATAGTAACACATTATTACTCCATATATCTAAATAGAGACTTACCTCAATGTGACAGCAAGCCCCACATCTGTTATATCACATACCTCACAACACATATCCACACACATACACACACACAGGCACCCACATCCCACACATGCTGAAGTCCTATAATACGTCAGTCTGAAGAAGAAAAGGTCTGTGGATGTTAGTTTCTGTAGTGTCCCATAAAACCAAGATCAACGTTCATCCCATCTGCTACCATATTGAGATGTAAAATAAGTTTAATCTCAAAAGCTTGTCTCTGTTGTGTGTTTTTGAGATTTCATTTTAAGACCATTACTGACATATCTGAGATTGAGTGGTCAGGCTGGGAGAAGTGGTGTCCCTCTAGTGTTTCAGTCTTCTTTGCTGTAATAGTATGTCTGTATGAGTTCATCCTAGTGCAGAGCTGTTGGTGTGTCTCTCCAACATAACCTGTTTGTGGACACCTCTTGCACTGAATGAAATAAACAACATGTCGTGACATGCATGTATAATGCTCATGCACCTGGAATTGTCTGTTTTGTGATGTAACCACACAGTCTGAGGTAGAAATGAGCCCACAGGTCTTACAGGGGTATCTTATGTCAATTAAATTTATATGCAGTAGGATTCTTTGTATGTGCGACCAAGATTGGTAATGGACCACTTTAGTGTTATCCGAATGAAGGGGAATGGGGCAAGTGATAGAAGGGTTACACGTTTGACCCAGGGTTCCTCCTGGCTGAAGGCAGTATGGTACTGTTAAACTTCTCTGACTTCATCTTCTGTTTTTCTGATTTTTTTTTTTAAATGAGTGTTTTAAACCAATGGGGTTTTTTTTCTGTTTTTCTCTGCATTATCTAGTTGTTATAAGTATTGTATTTTCTAAACAACTGCCATGAGCTTCTGAAGAAGGACTGGTTGGTCCGAAAGCTAGAGCACTTTGTTCTTGTTGTTACATCTATGTTGGTCCATTAAAAGGTATCAAATCATTTGCTTCTGGATTTAAAAGACTGCAAACCAGTCTTTATTAATGAGCCATTTTTCATGAATAGTATCTGTCCCTTATGGTTTATTTACTCTTGAGGATTCATTTCTAGCCAAAGTCACAAGTCCCTCCTTATGAAGCTACATGATGCTCACAATATTTTTTGCTGGTAGCTCAAACCCCTCTTTAAAGAAAATGAATTACTGTCTCTATAAAAAGAAACATTTTTAGATGATATACTTTAGCAAAATAAAAAAGCAATTAAAAACACTAACATGTATATGCTGATATTAGAATAAGCTGCATAAAAAATATACAGGGGCCTGATACACAGTCACAAATTTGTGCTGTAAAGTGATTACAAGGACTATACAGACAGAGTTGCAAAGCTTTCCCACACCAACATCATGGGCATTGTACTACAACTAAGAAAGGGGTAGTTGCCAGTATATGAATAAAGTGCTATGCTAGCCACAGTCACCTACCTGCCCCCACGTCCATTTTCTCACAGTGCAAAGTGTGTCACTATTATAGACTGTGGAAGAAGTTCAACAGTGTTGCCACAGGCATGTGAAAACTGACTTACACTTTACTGTGGGAGTGAGCAGTGATGATGTGCGACCAAGATTGGTAATGGACCACTTTAGTGTTATCTGAATGAAGGGGAATGGGGCAAGTGATAGAAGGGTTACACTGGGTGCCAGTTAGCAGAGTTTAATGCTGGACATTGGATGCCACTGGGCCATCAGTTATGAACAAGGGATAGCAACTAATAATAAAAAAATGCCCAGAAGTGGGTCAAAAGGTGTTGGTTTAGGGTGTAGTGATAAGGGTTGACTTCTGCAGTAGTGCTATGCTATGGACACATGAACATGACATCATTCCTTGTGACTAGTGCACTGCCATTTTCAAGTGCCTGTGGGTGCTGCAATGTCAGAGTTTGAGGGCACAAACTTCGCTTGTATTCACAGAAATCTGGTGTAACCCTGCATTGCAACTTAGCCACAGGCACAGACTCCCACACAGAAGCAAAGTAAAGGCTTTGTGTATAGCTCTTTTCAAGGATGGCAGCACCAGGAGCCCTGTCTCACCCCAAGACTGTCACCCCTGCTTACAATTCAGTATCAGGCCATAAGAGTTCCTGAATTTCACTGCGACCACAGACACACTAAACTCAATTAATAAATTATCATATTGTTCCTTAGGCCTACAGAAACTCACAGACAAAAGAAAACTTTCTTGCCTGGCATTTGAGCTCTCTAAAATACATTTATTGTGATACCAGGCAAATAGCAAAAGATAGGAACCATCATACCCACAAATCCACATTATTAGTTGTGACCACACAGGATTTCCCCTGGAGTTGTTTGACCCAAATATTTATATCATTTTTTGTGACAAGCATTTAAAATACAGTCATGCCAGGTTTATCTATGACTTGTTACTATGGATACCTGATTACAGTATCAGTGGCTCAGTAGGTAGCACACTCGCCTCTGAGGCCTGGAGATCAGAGGGCTGTGGGTTCAGTTTCCACATCTGGCACTTGGGTTAATATCCCAATATTGACACTGCAGTGCAGCATGAGGGGGGTGCTGCACTTCTGAGGTGCCTTCTTTCAGATAAGAAGTTAAACCGAGGTCCCATCTGCCTGGACAGGTGGTAGTTCAGGTGGATGTTAAAGATCCCATGGCACTTATCGAAAAAGAGTAGGGGGAATATTTTATTGAAAACTTAAAACAAAATATACAAAATCATATAACTTCATACAAAATCATAATGAAAGAAATCAAAAACAGAAATAAGTAATACAGCATATATGAACAACAAACAAAAATAATCCATATTGGTACATAACCCCCATCCCATCCCCACTAAAAGAGTAGCAGAATTTTTATTAGAAACTTCAAAAATCAAATAAATACACAAAATGTTAATTCACACAAAAGAATATACAAATCATAAGAAAAATCAAATAAGTATTTCAGTCATACAATTATTAAAGTATCTCCATAGAAAGCTGTAAAACTCAAATACATCCTAATACTGAAAAGATCCCCACCCCAACCCCTATTAAAGGAGTAGGGGAAATTTTTATTATAAACTTCAAAAATCAAAAAAATATACAAAGCAGTGTGAACTCACACAAAAGGAAAATTCAAATTGTAAAGAATTCAAATGAGCATTTAAGCCATATAATATCTGAAAATAACTTAATAATAACCTAAAGCATATCCTAATACATAAAAGGTCCCCCCATCCCCACTAAAAGAGTAGGGGAATATTTTATGAAAAAAAATAAAATACAAAATCAACAAGAATGTATTACATCATGCAAAATTATGAGAAATAAAATAAAATACCTATGGTTCTCTCCAAGCATGCGGAAAACAACCTAACAAAGAAACCTCACCCGGTATCTAACCAGAACATATTCCTCCACCATAATTTATACAGATCAGGTAAAACTTCATGCTGCTTCATAACCTGCCTCTTCAATATTGCCTTCTGCAATAACAAAACTACTTGTTCTCCTGTCAAGACTTGTTGCCACAGAGACCAACCACACCTAGCTAGCCATAGCTGATAACTAATAAAACTCATTAACAGTCAGATAGTAATATCATCAAATTTGGCCCATGCTCCAGAGAGCACCCCATCAAGCCAAATCCATGAAGGTTGATCCTGAAAGGGGTTTAAAGGCCATGTCATGAGAAATACTTCCCAAAATGTCATAGCAAATGGGCACTCGAATAGAAAATGAGAAAAAGTCTCTATGGATTCCATGCAAATATTCCCTCTAGGACATATACGTTCATTAATGCCTTTATACTTTAAATTACCCCGAACCCCCAATTTTTGGTGGGTACATAACCAAATAAAGTCTCTCATAAAATATGGATGTCTTTTGCTGGCTAAAAAGGAGTTGATAAGAGAGTGTTGGGTAGCCGATAAAGTGACATACCAGGGGGAGACATAATAAAAGTTTTCCATTATCCAATTATATATGGCTTTTTTTGAAAGTATAGAAAGAGAATTTTTCTGAAGTTTCCATGCTTTATTTTACTTATTACACTCAAAAAATGTCCTGGGAAGTGAGCCACCCGTGTCTGTCTAGGGAGAGGCATAGCCAGATCCCAATCATCAAAAAGGGGTCCAGTCACATCCTCTACCCACGGGATCCAGTCCTTTGCAACATTTGTCAGTAACGGAAGAAAATTAAAAAAAATAAAAGTTACATAAAAGAAAACTACCGGGTTTAACTTACCCAAGCCCCCCTCCTTTATAGGTAAATAAGTCACCCCTCTCTTGACAGGATTCAACCTGCTATCCCATAAACATTGAAAAAAAAACACTATAAACTGAGGCCTCCATATCTAACGGTGGTGGAAAAACAGCGGCTAAATACAAAAAAATGGGACAATTAAAAAGTTTTAATTAAAAAGATACGCTTCCCTTTAGTCATCTGCCATTTATTCCAGCTGGCTACTTTTCCTGCAGCTGATATCAAAAGTTGTTCCCAATTATACTGCTGGGAATCATCCCCACCAAAATAAACACCCAATATTTTTCTATAGGTCAAATATATAGGAATTCCCCAAACAAGGGAGACATCACTGGCATCATACCCTAAGGGCAGGATCTGACTCTATTGTGTATTGATTCTAGATCCAGAAAGATTAGTAAAGTCACATAAGAGGTCATGAGTGGCTACTGCAGAAGATTTGACTGCCAAAAAATGTTCCAGATCATCCTCAAATGTCAAAGCAACCACCTGCTTATCCTCTGATCCCACTGAAAGTCCAGTTATTGCTTCCATCCTATATAATGCATGCAATAAAGGATCAATAAATAGGACATATAATAAGGGGCTGAGAGGACATCCTTGCCTCACTCCCCTGTGAACAGTAACTGCATTACCTACCCAACCATTAACACTAGGAATAAGACTTATTCCTGTATAACAAATCTGTGACCACCTGATAAAAGGAGATGGAAATCCAAAGGACCGTAATGATTCCCACAAATAGTTATATTCAACCCGATCAAAGGCTTGAGATTGATCTAAACATACCAAATGACCAAATAATTCCTGGTTGTCTCCCTTATGCAGAATTTCCCAAATCAAAATCAAAGCATCCTGAATCCATTTTCCTGGGATGCTACTATATTGGGATGGATGCACTACCAGATCTATGACACTAGCCAATCTATTACTAATAACTTTCATAAGAATTTTATAATCAGTATTCAGAAGCGAAATCGGCCTCCATTGTCTTATATCTCCCCGATTCCCTTCCTTAAAAATCAAGAGCAAAAGGCCTTCCAACATACTCTTAGGGAGTTGCTGTTGGGATAATCCATCATTTAAACACAAACAAAACTCAGGTTCTAAAACATCCCAAATACTTTTATAAATTTCATGTGGGAGGCCATCAGATCCAGGTGTAATACCTGGTTTAAATGACCAAATTACATTTTTTAGTTCAGTTTGTGAGATAGGTTCAGTCAAAAGATTCCCAACATCCTTAGGTAGCTGGGGTAAATTAAGTTCACCCAGCCACTGTCTCATTTTCCCTACCAATAAATTCTGGCTAGCAAAAACCTGAGAGAAATGAGTAGTAATTTCATGTAAAATATCTGCTTTTGTGTGCACAGTATTACCAGAAGAGGTATTCAAATACTCCAGATTATGGCAATCACAAAAAAAGTTGCATAGAGTCAAATGGCAGTGTGTCTTTCCTCTTACCATTCGTGCCATACTTCTGCTGATATTCTAAAGATTTAAGGGCTTCAAGCTGTTTCTTTGCCAGTAAAGTTTTTAGATATTTAATCTTCTGCAAGTCCTCTGCTCCTAAATTAGGGTGGAAAGACGTCCAGAAGGCAATATTTTTCCTCAAAAAGGTTATTTCATCTTAGAAAATGGGTTTAGAGATTTCAGGACTCTGATTGGCTGATAGCCCTGGAAAGGTGGGCATCTATCAGACAACAGAGCCCAGGTATTAAAAGTGCCAGTCCCAACCGACCTGATAACCAATATCACTGTGGCCATAGAATGTTCAATTTTAAGTACCGATCATTTTTTTTCTCTCACTTAGCGAGAGCTGACACCCAGCCCTGGTCCTCCAGTCATCTCCCTCCCATTTAGCCAGCCTACCGCCCACAACCCAACATCATTTTTTTTCCTCATCCCTGTGCTAGCGAGACTAACTGCCATTCGCTCCCACTCGTAAGCGGACAAAACACCAACTCAGCAACAACACACAAATGACACGACTGTGTCCACCACTGAAATATCAGTTTCACCACCACACACACACTTCATTGTTTTTTTTTCTTGATTTTTTAATGAAAAGGCTAAACCGAAGCTCCCTGAAAGTGGGGCGAGCGGGCACGGGGATGATCTGCAGTGCAGTATCGTGTTCTCGATATAAATCCAAGGACCTTCCGTCCGTCCTCAGTACCTGCATAATGTAGCCTCTTACCTGCCCATCACCACCACTGCTCAATCCAACTCTCCAGCTCCAGTCCTTTTTTTAAATTCTTACTCCCCTGCAAATGGAACAGCAAGAAAGCCCAATTGTACCTGTTCTTAGCAGCTTAGTTGACCAGTCCTACAATCGCGCTATTGGGACGGTAATAAAAATACCACTTCTCCAGTCATGCTGCATTCTCACTCCATGGGCCTCCCCGATCAGTCCCTCTGCTTCACAATATATACCATACTGAAACAGTTTTTTTTTTTTAAAAAACAGAAAAGGCGGATGCTGGTAAAGTCAACGCTGCTCGCTGGCATCACTTCACCTGTTGGTCTCTGTTCTGCTCCCGATGTCTTGAACATGTAAAACCCCTCTCCTGCTGGTGTTAAAACAAAGGCAAGAATGCATTTTAAAAAAGAACAGCATTGCTACTCCATGAGTGATGGTGGTGGTGGTGGGGGGTGGGGTGATGTTGGGACAGTCTGGTAGCAAACACTAAAGGTAGACACTGCAACTAGCTGCGAAGGCATGACATGAAATCCAAAGCCTCAGCAAATCATACAACAGTGCCATCTAGTGACCATGAACATCAGTAACAGCATCAAAGGGACTACTTTACACAAAATTAATTTATTAATAAATATTTAATTATCTACACTAATTTTAAAAATGTTACTAACAAATTTTTTCTAAAATACAGCCTAAGATGCCCATTTTCTAAGCACAATAATACCCTCCAGGGTGGGCGGTATTGGCAATACCGGACCTTCCAGGGGCTATAAGTCCCTCCGCCTCCGGCGTCGGGCCTCATCACGCCCCTGGGCAGTCCGGTATTGCCCAATACCGCCCACCCTGTCAGGTATTATTGCTTACTTAGAAAATGGGACTATAGAAAGCTTCATTTTGATTGGCTAAAAGTGCCAGTCAGCCGGTCCAGTATGAGACAACAGAGACCGGGAAATATCTAGTCCCAGTCTCTGCTGCCTCATATAGTTCTAATAATATTGGGCCAGTAGAACATTGAAAATGGCAACTGCAGCCATGTTGTTTCTCACTTACAAAGACTTAAGCAGTTAGCTGATCTCCTCCTGTCGCGTCTGCCATGTTCCTGAACTTGCCTCAGTCAGGAGTGAGTAAATGACTGCAACATCTCTTTTTTTTATCCTGTACCCCATTACCAAATGAACTGCACAAACAAAACATTTAAAAAAAAAAAACAGCCCTGCCACACCACTTCCCAATCACTAACTGCCATCCCATGATCACCATGATCACCGTCACACTCTCCGACTCTATTTTTTTGTAAATTTAAGTGTCACAACTCACATTTGTAAAAAACTCTGTCTGGTAAAGCAGAAATTGGCATTTAATTTTCCCGCTGCTCTCTCTCTCTCTCTCTCTCTCTCTATGTCGACTAGATCGTTGTTTAAATTGCTCTGCTCGGTTTTCGGCTCCCTGCACACGCCATGCCAGCAAGGTTTAACTTGTAAAAAATGAAAAAAGCCTCTGTTCCTAGTGCCAGTGTGCCACAACGTTCCCTGTATCACCTGATTTAATGAAGTACTGTTCCGGACTGTGCTCCGGTACCCCACAGCTCCTGGTCCCAGCTTGAAAGAAAAGCAAAACTATATTGCCACTGTCTAAGGGGGGGGAGAGATGACACAGACAAATGAAGCAAAGTGCCTGCATGAGGAGCAGCAACAGCTCCTGATCTCCATCACTTGCCCATGTTGTAAATGTAACAAAATCAGACGGGAGTATCTTCTACACATGACTACCACCATAGAAAACATTTACTGAAGCGTGCTACACAACTTACTGCTCTCACACACTGACTATTGCAGGTATCGCGGTCTTTGTTAGAAAATGGGCATCAAAATCCTCATTGGCTGACACCCCCTCGACATCGGTCCCAGCACTGGTACAGACCTCAGCCAATAAAAGTTGCCAGCGTTTTTGTCCCCATCACGACGATCCCACAGCTGATCGAATGTAAAGTTTCTGACAGCTGTCAAAAGCCGCCATTTTTCTTCTCCATGTGCCCCGAAATTTGAAAACCAAACTGACGATATCAGATAACGTACCAGTGTTCTTTCAAATAGTAAATGAGGAGAGTCCTCAAGAACTGTTCCCTTCATCAGAATCGCCGTCAGCTGCAAAAAAAAATGAGCAGAAAAACGGACACAGTCCCTTGAGACAAGCCATCATATATCGATGAGTGAACAGTAGCTCGCTGAAATAGAAAGTGATAGGGATGAGTGTAATACAAAAAAAAAAACACTATTTGGGCTGTGGGAGTGTTCAGCGACTGGGCATCCAGGCAGGGTCTAGCCATTAATTTTCAAACGGAAACTGCCTAAAAGCTCTGCAGCTTACTAAGGCAGTTCTATGCTGAGGTGCGTACCAGTGCTGGGACTGAGTACTCTGTTTCTGGCTACTGTGCTATCCGTGCTGGGCTAAATCATCACCTTAACAGCAGCACAGTAGCACGTTGGCTCAACACAATAAATGACCCAATTTTCCTTCCTGCCAACAATGTTTTTATCAGTATCCTCAAAAAATATAGCAAAGCAAATAAAGACAAGGCTACCCACCACCCTGCAATAAATGCAGCAGATCTAAAAAAAATCTGTGACTCTGATGCTATGTCACCCAATACTGCACCAGGCTTAGTGAAAAGACTCTGGTTTGAAATACAAATCCACATGGCCCGGCGAGGCAGGGAGGCGTTACGTGAGCTGACACCCAAGTCGTTTGAAGTAAAGGTTGACGAAAATGGTTGCAGATATCTAAGCCTAGCACACAACCAGCATTCAAAAAACCACAACCAACCAAGGGAGTCAAACAAAGAAAACACCAGAGGCTGTATTTTTGAGGAGCCTGAGAATGAAAACTGCCCAGTCAAACTGTACCTGAAGTATATTTCAAAAATCCCAGCAGACGCCAAAGCCCTGTACATGCATCCTAGAAGACTCCCCCAAGCATTCCTAGATACTCAGCAAACATGGTACTCGAATGAGCCTATGGGAAAAATTATTTAGGCTCACTAATGGCACTAATAAGTAAAGAAGCAAACCTTTCAGCAAGATATACCAACCACAGTATCCGTGCCACCTCAGTACAGATCTTGTCAGACGCAGGTCTACAAGCCAGGGAGATAATGTCAGTAACAGGGCACAAATGTGAGCAGAGCCTGCAAAGTTACTGGAAACCATCTACAAATGATAAAAAGAAATGGAGCAATGTCCTGGGTGCACAGAAAACAACATTCAAGACAAAAGACCCAGAAGAACCAGAAAAAAAGCCATGCTGCAGCTCAGCCATGCCACCTACTGGAACCTCATCAACACCATTCAATCTCCTGAATTGTTCCTTCACAGTACCAGTGAATTTTATTAACTACAGCAATTAAAAGGGCACACATTTTATTGTTTTCTCCATCCCGAAGCCAAAGTGCAACGTGAGGGTTATAAAAGCGTTTATTTTCCCCATCCCAGTCCCAAAAAGGGACTACTTTTTCTCCCAACAGTTAAAGGTTCATATATCTGAATGAATAAAAAAAAATTTTAACTTAAAAACTATTTTGTGTCTCTGTCTCATTAATGTTACCCATTTCCCATTTTCTAAGTGCAATAATACCCTCCAGGGTCTTCAAAATACCAGACGTGGACTGGAGCATCCCAGCAGCAGCATCAACTAGGAGCAGATTTATCCTGGACTC
Organism: Neoceratodus forsteri; assembly: GCA_016271365.2. Classification (NCBI taxonomy): domain Eukaryota; kingdom Metazoa; phylum Chordata; order Ceratodontiformes; family Ceratodontidae; genus Neoceratodus; species Neoceratodus forsteri. The sequence continues at coordinate 1,314,253,267 of CM057450.1, read as the reverse complement.
CCTTCAGGGTGCCTTCCTCAAGCAACTGGTCATGGAACCAACTCGGCAGAAGGCAATACTGGACCTTGTGCTCACAAACAGGGACAGTGTGATGGGGGTAACAGTGGGGGAGCACCTGGGTAACAGTGACCACCAGTCATTGTGGTTTGAAATCACAGAAAGAGCAGAACCAAACCACACAAAAACATGTATCCTGGATTTAGGGGGCAGACTTTGGGAAAATGGGAGATACTTGAAAGAGGCATTAAGGGAATGGGACAGGAATCAGGGGTTGAGGAACAGTGGGCAGTATTTAAAATGGGGATTATAAGAACAACAGAATTATGCATTAAGCAGGTTAGCAAGAGGAAAAGGAAGAGGAGGCCATTATGGTTTTCCAAAGAGTAGCAAAGAAAGTGAAAGCCAAAAAGATTGCATTCAGGCAATACAAAAGACACAGGCAGAAGGGATAAGGAGAAGTACCAGGAGAAACAAAGGAGGCAGGAAGTCAGTAAGCCAAAGCTCAGACAGAAGAACACATTGCAAAATCAGTGGGTAAGGGGACAAAACCTTTTACAGGTACATAAGTGAAAAAAGAAAGACAAAGGGAGGGATAGTGAGACTGAAGGGGGAGGATGGGAGCGTGAAGGATGACAACAATAAAGCTGACATATTGAACAGGTATTTCTGCTCAGTCGTTACTAAGGAAGAGGGGTAATGGGTCTGAAGGGGTACAAGGGTGAGAATGGTGCAGAAATGGACACAAGTCCCTTTACAAGAAAGGGTCCTGAAGGAACTGGAAGTAATAAGAGCTAATAAAGCAATGGGGCCAGATGGGATGCCCCAGGGTCCTTAAAGAACTAAGAGAGGTGGTGGCTGAACCTCTGGCTATCCTGTTCAGCCAATCACTGGAAACAGAGGTACCCAAAGACTGAGGACAGCAGGTGTAGTCCTCTTATACAAAAGTGGGAACAAAGAGGAAGCAGGGAACTACAGACCAGTCAGCCTCACCTCGGTAGTGGGAAAGATCATGGAAGCACTACTGAAGGAGAGATTAGGTGGAACATCTGGTTGTCAATGGACTACAGGACCCAAGGCAGCATGGTTTCACCAGGGGAGGTCATGTCAGACCAACCTCATTGAATTTTTGACTGGGTGACTAGGGAGGTGGATCAGGGGAGGGCAGTTGACATGGCCTATCTGGACTTCAGCAAGGCCTTTGACACTGTGCCACATAGAAGACTATTACACAAACTGGGGAATATGGGTGTGGGCAGGACAATAGTGTGGTGGGTAGGTAATTGGCTGGGTGGCAGGACACAGAGGGTGGTGGTAAATGGCTGTCACTCCACAGAGGGAAGAGTAACCAGTGGGGTACCACAGGGATCAGTGCTGGGACCGGTCCTATTCAACATCTTCATCAGTGACATTGCACAGGATCTAGAAGGCAGAATTTCACTGTTAGCTGATGACACAAAGCTCTGTAACAGAGTAGACACACCAGAGGGTGTAGACAGAATGAGAAGGACCTGCAGAAACTTGAAGAATGGTCAAGGGTTTGGCAGTTGAAATTCAATGCAAAGAAGTGCAAGATAATGCATATGGGGCAAAAACCCTGGCACAATATATCAGTTGGGGGTGAGGATATAGCATGCACCAAGCAGGAAAGGATCTTAGGGTTGTCATCTCTGATGACCTCAAGGTGAGGAAACAGTGTGACAAGGCATCAGGTAAAGCAAATAGGATGCTGGGATGTATAGGCAGAGGCATCACCAGCAAGAAAAGGAGGTCATAATTCCGCTATACAAGACACTAGTGAGGCCCCACCTGGAGTACAGTGTACAGTTCTGGAGACCATACCTACGTAAGGACATAGACAGGGTAGAGAAGGTTCAGAGGAGGGCAACAAAGATGGTGCATGGGTTGCATCACAAGTCCTATGAAGACAGGTTGAAGGAACTGAACATGTACTCCTGGAGGAGAGGGAGGAGAGGGGGATATGATAGAGACATACAAGTATCTTACAGGGAGGAACAGGGTGCAGGAAAACACTATTTTAAGCGAAAAAGATGTTTCAGGACTAGAGGGCATGGGATGAAGTTGGAGGAGGGCGATTCAGAGGAAACATGAGAAAGAATTTCTTCACAGAACGGGTGGTGGACAAGTGGAACACCCTGCCAGAGGAAGTGGTGGGGGCTGAAACAATCATGGGATTAAGAATGCATGGGATAGACATAAAGGAATTCTAGGGGAGCAGGGTAAGGGAAACAGACTTCTGGAAAACAAACTGAACTTACAAGCTCAAATGGGCAGACTAGGTGGGCCATAGGCCCTTATCTGCCAACACTGTCTATGTATCTATGTATCTATGTATCTGTGTATCTATGTAGGGTGGGTGGTATTGTGCTATACCGGACCGCCCAGGGCCTCATTATGCCCCTGGGGTGGTCTGGTATAGCACAACACTGCCCACCCTGTCGGGTATTATTGCTTACATATTTAAATTTCCCATTAATATGCCCTATTGTACGAAAAAATGAACGTACCTCCACTTTTGTGTCTTCCCACCAAGTTGTATTATTATCATATAAAAAAACACAGATTTTCCTGCTTGCAATGCTGCTAAAAATCCTTCACACACTACTGGAATAGACAATAATGAAGTATTCAATTTCCAGGTCCCTGGCCCCCTTCTTACCTCAGGGACATCCCTAAGGACTAATGTTAATAGCTTATTATCAGAAGTAGCTACATCTTGAAGGAGAGCCATTTCAACTTTTATAAAACCAGATACAAAAAAATAATCGATTATAGAGGCCTGTGGACCACAAAAATATGTGCTACGCTCTGTTATCGGGAGAGAACCAAAGGCATCTATCAAGCCCACATCTCTAATCAGGTGAGTCAGGCACTGAGCATCACAGTATATTTTTTTATTTGGGACAGGAGTAGAACACTGGGCCAAATTAACATTAAAGTCCCCTCCTAAAACTATCAAATGGGATGTCTGCAATAAGGAGAAAGAGACAAAGAGCAGTACTCTTCATACTTTGTTTGAGGTGCATAAATATTTATAAGTCTAATCAATTGGTGTGCCCATAGTATATCCAGTATCAAAGCTCTGCCTGACTGCACCTCTCAATGACGCACAACCTTAACCTTAAAGGAAAAAAAAATATCCCAATCCCTGAACACTGATCCTCCCCTTGGACCAAATACTATCCCCCCAAAGCCGTGCATCCGAAGCTGCAGACCTCTCAGCTGCTGAGTGTAACCGGACATCCTGATAAAAAATAAAATCCAGGTTAGCATGCAAAAAATAAGAGAAAGTACTTCGTCTTTTATTCAGAGATTGAATGCTGTTAACATTCAAAAAAGCCACTCGAAAGGAAAAGGGATCCATAGATTTAAACAGGCAGGGCTCTTCATTTTACTTTACTCGAGGCTCTTGTTACTCTTCCACTTTTTGGGCCCTGAGTTGAATGATCAGCAGGATCCAGGCAATCACCCTGAGAGTTTGCCACCACTACTCCTGCAACAGATAAAGTCACAGGGTCTAGGTCCTGAGAAATGTCAGACAACAAAGTGAATTTATTAGTATCTTCCACTGGGGTCATCAGTTCAGGTTTCCTCTGTTTGCCTTTCAGTTTAGCCAATTTCCCTTTCTTACCCTGTACCAAAACAAAGCCTGAACCACTGGCAGTGGATTCGGGGGGAGGGTTTTCGAAAGGCAGGATATTAGGAAGATCCATAGGATTACCCACATGTAAAAGGGGCCAATGTCAGGTAATTGGGCTTCCTGGCCTTCCTCCTCAGTCAAGGGGCCTGATACAGGACTGTTCCCACTAGCAGATGCCCCTGAAGTGGTGGATATGCAGGTCACCACAGGGCCTGGGCCTTGCTATACCGCCAGACAGATATAATGATCCTGGACTCCAAAATCAGCGTCCTCTGTATTTCGTGCAGCAGAGGGCAATCATCAAAGACATGACCTAGTTCATCACAAAAGTTGCACTTCAGTTGTTTAAAGCAGTGGGCACTAGGATGACCCATACCCCCACAATAAGAACACTTCAGAATGTCACAAGAGGTGCTTATATGTCTTGATGAGCCACATTTAAAACATACCCGTGGCTGTCCAGGGTAAAATAGAAAACCTTTATCTCGCCCAATAAAAAAGCAATTAGGCAAATGTATCAAGTCCTGCTCATTATAGTGCAACTTTATACGAAATTTCCACCCTCCATTCTAAAACCCTTCAGTATCCAGAATGGGCATGGGATTACCCAGGACATCGCATCTCTTTCCCAACCAGTGCACAGTGTCCACTATATTAATCCCCTCATTTCTAAATAAAATAGTAATTACCTGAAAAGGTTGCTTAGTAAGGGGGAAAACTATAAAGTCTGACCACAGAGGATTGGTTTTTAGATTCATGTATCTACTCCAAAAAGTTTCCAGCAATGCAGGAGTGTGGAAGCTGATATCAAAGGTGAACTCCCTCTGTACATGTATGAGACCGTAGACCTCCAAGGGGGAGAACCTCATGCTTCGTTTCAGTAGGACTTTGCCCACAAAAAATCTGTCAGGGGGGTTTTCGCGAGGGCCTACATAACATAGATGAATCGCATTTCTTCGTTTCGCTAGCTCCACTGGTTTGTGGAAATGACTAGCATAGGAGGGTTTAACAGGATCCCCAGGATGGAGGGCAAGTGTGGGATCAGAAACAATAGGTACAACTGGGGTTTCCTCAGGGTCTGGTGCTTCAATATCTAAGTGACAAGCAGAAATAAAGTCAGACTGGGAAGTAGATACAGGGAAATTAACAGCACAAGAATCAGAATCAGCACTTATCTGCTCCTGTATTTGAGAGGCAGGTCCAGTATTGGGCTTCCAATGCCCATCAGAAAGAGGAATCCAACCTGCTGCAAGCAGGACCTTATTGGGAGACCAAGAATCCACCTCTCCCATACTCCAATCCCACTGAGGTGATGAAGGAACTGGCTCAGGTTTTTTTTTTGGAAGCATCCTCCTCTGTTAGCAGCTTCGCAGCTCCCCCTGAGACTTCTGCTCCTGGAGATATGTCTAAGCACTTCCACTTCCAATCCTCTGCTTGACGCAGTCACTCAGATGTTAATTGCTCACTTACATGGAGCAACTCAGCAGCTAAACACTGCTGTTTCTGCTCAAGACTCAACTGATTCTCCAGACTTTCTGTGATGGGACCACCACTGTGGACGTTCTGCTGGCCACCCACCTGGTGCATTCCAGACGTTCCCTTAGCGGTTCCATTCTCTTGAAAACTCATAATGACTTGTAAATTCTCCTGGGCTCACGCAGCCCCATCCATCCGTTCTTCACCGGTCCTGGCATCTCTCCCAAGATCTGGAACAGCAGCCATCTTGGAGTCACCGGCAAAAGGGTCCCCCTGCTCACAGGAAGCAGAGTAGGGGAATTTCCCCGTTGTCCAGGCCAAATTTCTCCCATTCACTAAAAATACCACCAACAGCTTAATCTGGTTCAATTTCAGTTACTTACCATCTGTATCCCCCCCTCCCCCTGATCACCCTGAAAAAGGGACTTCTAAGCCTGGTGGGCTTACCGGGTCAACAAAATTTAATAAATAATAAATAAACAAATAAATCTTAACAGGGAACTTCTGAAATCGATTCATTGCCATGTTAATTGCCTTATTAATATGGTAACCTGTTTCCAAAATCTGAATCCTGTGATCAGAGTACTGAGATGATTGTCCCCATTCATTTCAACCAAGATAATCTGTTGCAGCTGTTAATGGGAGTGTTAATGGCAGTCTTCTTAATGCAGTCTAGTGTGTTAACAAACAAATGATGTCTGCTGAAAATGCTATACCTGTCTGATCACATTAATAGAGGCTAATAGAAGTTTGAATGAAATCATCTCCTACCTGGAGCAAAACTCCCAGAGGAAACACTGAAAACTGTTGTCTATGTTCTTGACATAAAACTGTGAACATACAAAAGAAGCAGAAGTTTCTCATCAAAAAAAAATCATGGATTGTTTTAAATTAAACTAAGCATCAACTAAGCAATAATAAATGCTTAAGATCGGAAACTGAATGGAAAAAATGTAACTGCATGAAGTGCCGACCCTCTGCCTGAAGAAAGAGAGTTACAGGCACACCAAACCTTGCTGTTTAATATTGAAAAAGCTTTAATCAGCCAGTAAAATGATCAACAGCAATCATCAATAGAGCATCATTTACTTCATCAGAAATGTTATGGCCTTGTCACAAAAACATGCTCATTGTACAGCAAGAACCGTGGTTTCCCTTACCACCTCAATGTTTAAAAGAAAAGCTACCCAGCCTGGTAGGCTGCTTCCATCATGCTGGCAGACTTGGTGGTTTGAAGGAAGGTGTGCATCAGGTGACACGTTCAGGCTTGTGGAGCACTCAGAGGCACCACAATCATAACACTCTGGGGGATCAGTGAAAAGAAAGGCAATGACATTTCCAGACATTTGACCTCCATGTACAGTATTTGAGTACTCCTGCACAAGCAAAGTGTGTGCAGCTCACAAGTTCATTCAGATTGATTAAGAAAGTGAGTGGTTCTGTCATTGGTAGTTTTCTGAGAAGCTGGCTACTTGTAATACACCTTCTTTCAAATCGTCAAGTCTGCCCACATAGTAGAGGAAACTTACCCAGCAGGTGAGCTTTTCTTTCTTTGCATAAGCCTTCCGAGGACTATTTAGTAACTACTCCAGTTTGTTGCAGTAATACTTGTAGGAAAAGGGATCTAACAACAATTAGGAGCATGCTGCACACTGACACAATATGACATCCATCAAGTCTGAAGGGAAAGAGGACAGAATGGCATACAAATTCTGGGACAATGAGTAGACTACAGTACTCTAGCAAGTTCCTCCTTTCCTTGCTGATGTCATGGTAAAGGGTATACTGTATGGTCATAATAGAACTTATTGTAAGCCTCGTTTGCAAAAACAATTGTGGCAGCAGGTTAAAAAAATAGTGTACTTTGGTGTTCGTCATAATAAAAAACATGTTGCAATGTACTCTTTTTCAAAAACAATGTATCTAGCAAAAGGGTCCTCAAAGGGTTGACAGCCCAAAAAGATTAATAAGGCCTCAGGACCAGATGGGTTGCTTCCAAGGATACTCATGAGATTGACAGCAGAACTGACTGATCACCTGGTAGGCCTATTCAAAAGCTCTCTAGGGACAGGAGTGGTTCAGAAGGATCGGAGGGTGTCAGGTGGCAGATGTAGTTCCACTTCATGGGGGAAGGGGGGCAAAGAACAATCAGGGAACTACAGACCTGTCAGGTTTACCTCCATTGTGAGACAATTGATAGAATTACTGGTCAAAGAGGATTTCATGTACTTCTGTGAGAGCAATGGTTTCCAGGATAGTAAGCAGCGCAAATTCATCGAAGGGAGGTTTTATCAGACTAACCTGATAGTTTTCTTTGAGTGGGAGATAAGGGAAATGGTTGGGGGCCACACCATGGATTTGCTCTACTTCAACTTCAGCAAGGCTTCTGACTCAGTACCCCACAGATGCTTGCCGAAGAAGATGGAGAATCTGGGGGTGACTAAGGTCATAGTAAACTGGGCATGTAACTGGCTAAAGGGGAAGCAGCAGAGGGTAGTGGTCAATGGTGTTAAATCAGAAGAGAGGGACATCACAACCAGGGCTCCACAGGGGTCTGTCCTGGGTCCAGTCCTCCTCAACATGTTCATCAGTGACATTAGTGAGGGGATCCAGGGCAGGGTGTGTCTGTTCACAGATGGCACTAAGGTCTGTGGCAGGGTGGATAGTGACGAGGGAATAAAGGAAATGCAGAGAGGTTTGCAAAAGCTGGAGGGGTGGTAAAGGGTTTGGCAGCTGAAATTCAATGCCACAAAATGCAATGTGATGCACCTAGGGAACAAGCACCCCAGGATGGAGTACTGGGTGGGAGGGATGAAACCCAGTACCATGGCTAAGGAACAAGACTGTGGAGTTATCAACAGCGACTACCTAAAACAATCAAATCAGTGCAACAAGGCTTATAGCAAGGCAAATAGGATGCTTGGCTATACTGGGAGAGGTACTGATGGTAGAAAAAGGAGGTAATGTTTCCCCTTTATAGATCCTGGTGAGGCCACACCTGAAGTACAGTGCCCAGTTCTGAGGTCCTCTCCCCAGAAAGGATAGGGGTAGGCTTAAGATGGTGCATGCAGGGCAACAAAATGGTTTAGGGCCAGCAGGGCATGTCCTGTGAGAAGTGTCTCAAGACACTGAACATGTACTCATTGGAGACCAGAAAGGAGAGGGAGATATGACAGAGACCTTCAAATTAGTAAAAGGAATTAACAGAGTGAATTGTGATGAACTATTTAACTTGAATACCAGCACATTAAATAATGGTCATGAGTGGAAACTCACAGGACAGAGGTTCAGGAGGGACATCAGGAAATACTATTTTATGGAAAGAGTGGTTGATCTGTGGAACAGGCTGCCAGCTGAGGTGGTTGGTGCAAAAAATGTTAGTGGATTAAGCATGGCTGGACAGAACGAAGAGTGTAGTGGTTCCTTGGGGCATCAGAACTGAGGATTAGATTGAAGGGGGATGACAAGGGCTAGGACCCTGGGGGAACAGTAGGCCTCAGGGCTAAATAGGGAACTCAGACTGGATGGACCTTTGGCCTTTTTCTGCCATCATTGTCTATGACTCTGTCATAACTGGCAGAGAGCAAAACAGTACATTGTTTTTTTTTTGTTTCATTTTTGTTTTTTTCAGATTGAATGGATAACAATATATTATTGTGACTTGGAAAATTTATAGTAGACTGTAAAAACAGATTCACCAATGGTCTTCATCCAAAATCAAACATACAGCAATGTGCCTGACCTCTACAAAATAATCTCCTCTTCTATGTGTGTGTATTCAATAATGACTGTGATGCTTTAAACAAACTGACTTACTGCTCATGCCTGGAATCACAGACAAACTAAAACAGACACTTTCAAAACTCATAAAGTGTAGCATCTCAGATTTTAGCCCTGTAATTCAGTTATCATGCAGGGCCTCTCTGGAGTTGTTTTTAACAATTGGATGTTTCGTAACACCGGAGGATTAATGTGGCAGTTAAAAAGCCACGAGTGATTGACAGTTTTAGGAATCTGTATGTGAGAGCATTGAGAACTTATTTAATAGCAATGTGTTTTGAGGCCATGGAGAATTTATTTTACAGCAACATGTTTTGAGGGATCTGTATGTGAAGCCACGGAGAACTTATTTTATAGCAATATGTTTTGAGATTAAAATGGAGTGTGTCTTTTCATTTCGTCACCAAGGTATGCAACAAAAACCACATTAGTTATTATTTCTTGCCACATCTACTGTTTTAACATGGGGCCTTTATATGTAAAGTTATTACACTCTCGCTTGCAAGCATCTGTTCAAACAAATAGCAGCACTGCCACCTTCTGATAAAAAGAGAAGATTCCATATACATGTTTTGGTTTAATTAATAGATTTCTGAACACATTAACATATGAATATAGGAAAGAAGATCTTTGGTCCACTAAGTTCTCTCAACCTCCAATTCAAACTTTGATAGTTTTTCCTGAAACAGTACCAATAGTCACCCTTTTCAGACAATTGTGCTGTAAAATTAATTTAGTTTTCTAGAAAATGCGCATTCTAATATAGATACATAGCTGGAACCTTTAATCAGACAGTGGGAAAGATAACTAATCTCAGTGCCAGATTTTGAAAATGATTTATCAACCAAAATCCATGAATTTACCTATTGTATTATGTAGTCTGCATGTGGCACATTATTTCCCACTTTTGCCATTCTAGAGCATGAATCTCCTTTGTGGAACATCTTCACTGCTCTTTTTTGGGCTTGGTAAGTGTGGATATGTTTTTATTTTGTTTAGTAATGTTATCCATGAAAAGCACATTGAGCTGATAATTGTTTTCAGGTGCAGTCTGGGGGACAGGGGCATGATACAGAAGTTAAACAGAACAGAGAAAGTCACTTCCAAGGTGACTGTGCCATGACTCAAGCAAAATGGTTCTGAAGAGCGAAGAGGGAGCCAGCACCAGTCAGAGAGCATGGGCATGGCCTAAATAACTGTGATTCAAAAAGATAAATAAAAGGCTGTTTTTACCTGTATTGGGTGCAGTCTCTTTATTTTAAAGGATTTAAACCAGAACAAAATCCAAATAGCACAGTAAGAGACCAAACATCATACATGTGCACTCAGCCCTCCACTAAGATCACTTGAAGTGCTTTGCACTGAATTGACGCTTTCTCAAAAATTTACTTCCTAGATGCCTGATGGAGTAATTCACACAGACAATGTAAAGGTACATGACTAAGAAACAGAAAAATGAGGCAATCCTACAACCCCCTGAAAATACAAGTGGTGGAATATAAAAACATTTAAAAATTCTAACTGTCGCACTATTCCAAGTCTGATATAGCACTAAATATGGTATATCAAGGAGTATTAATAAATAAAGTACGCTATTTTGTGACCGCTTATTAGCATGGCTCTATATTACAAGCTAATAACTGTACAATGGCAAACCTCTTAAGGTAATCTCTTGAGTCCTATTAGCAAAATATAATAAATACATATTATTTATTGTTGTTTAATCTTTAAAATAAAATAGATCCATTCAGGGTGGGCATATCAAAACTTAAGCATACAACTGTGAAATTATAGTTAAAGCCCAACCATGAGTTAGTGCTACAGTACAAATGAGCAGGAGCAAAACATAGCATAAGCAGCAAAATCTCATCAGCCTGCTTCATCTGCCACATGTATAAATCCCTCCTGGTATAATAATGACCTACATAGAGGATAATGGATGGCCATTGGACAGTAACCATGCTATAATCACTCCGAGAGGTTTCCATGACAACATGGTAAACCTCGAGAGCACAGCTCAAAAGGTTTGTTGTCATCATGGAAACCTCAAGAAGTGATTGCAGTGAGGTTACTGTCCAATGGTCATCCATTATATTTTATAGTGCACGGGAATGAGCTACAAGTGAAGTGTCCTTACTTCTTTTGTTTTCTTTCTTTGCTCCCTTTCCTTTTGCTACTACACTCTCACTGCCATGGCCGTTCATGTCCAAGAGACACGCATGCATGAAACAGCCCATAAACCTCAGTCCTCCTGAACAACCATGACAATGTTGTGTTATGTGCCAGAGATCACTGTATGTAGAACTAGAAGGGAGTTTTGTCTTGCATGTAAGCACTGAGAGCTGCCGTAAGTAACAAGGAGGGGTTAAAAAAGATTAGACAGAAACATCAGGAAAGGGGGATGTGCATACACAAAGGAGCTATAGTGTATGGTGGAATGCTGTTCTGCATGGAAATCCATGCCTGAAACAGTGTTGTTGTGCTGCACTTGGTGCATCATGATATTGTTGTGCTGCAACAAGTACATCACTGGTGGAGCACAACAAGATCGAATGCTTTCGCGCATGCGCAATTGAGCAGCCCATGGCAATGCGGAAGCAAGCATGCGGCGGCAGACACCGAAGTAAGGCTTTTTTTTGGGCCATAGACTTGTTCTGGGGTTCACGGAGTACTGCTTATGGTTGCCCATACACTATAATAGATTGTGTATGAGCAACCATACACAAACAAGGCAGTTGTGAGATCTTGAGGTTTCCATGGTAATGGACCTCTTGAGCTGCACTCTTGAGGTCTCTGTTTACCACAGAAACCTTTCGATCACAACTGCCTTGTTGTGTATGCTTGCTCATACACAATCCTCTATAAAGCTGTTATGGTATCGTTGTGACATGGTCAAGAGGGGTTAACAATCTCTTGACATCACAACAATACCATAACAATGTTATAAACTTGTCACTTTCAGACATTAATCACCCTCTCCCATATATTATAATATGTTAACTAATTTAAAGAGGGAGGTTACTCTCCTTAGGTCTTAAATCATATCCACAATTTTCACATCAGCTGGAGTCATATATTGTTGTTAACACCCAACAATATGAAATATAGGAAGAAGGATAGGAAAAATGGTGGGGCAAGGAAAAACAAGAAGGGATTGGGATGGGAAAGGAACAGAGAGTAAAAAATGGCACTACCTTCAATTATATAATGCAGCGGTGTATTATGAAAAATATATTGTACATTAAAAGCAAAAGGAAATGGGAAAGCTTTCCATTGCACTAAAAATCTGGGCACAAAAGCATGTTTTGTTTGGACTGATCCATGCAGCTGAACAAGTTTAACTATACTCAGGAGACCATCATCCCTTGAATCTGCTTTGCCATAGTCTAAGAGGGACCTAACCAAAAAAGAAAATATGTGAGAACCAAAAAAAAAAAAAAGAAAAAGAAAACAAATTTCAGGGCATACGACAAATAGATAACTAAGGAAGTTCAAAGTGTCTGAAGGACAAAATAAGGAGAATGAAGGGAGAAGGGGGAACCAAAAAGGGAGACATGGATTTTTTTTTTATAAAATAAGAGTGATCTCAACACAATCATTCAAACCCATCAATCTAGTGGCCCCATGGCACAAATTCGATATCGTCCCTCCTACGTAAAAGATCATTGAACTCTCCTCCCCTTAGTGGCTTAAATGTTTGCTCAGTATCAACAAAGGTCATAGACTGATCTGACAGTGCATCATTCTGCCATATATGTTGGGCCAATGGATTTTCAATATCTCTTTGCTGAATCACCTGTACATGTTCCCCTATTGTGACATTGAACTGCCTCAGCATACTACCAATATAAAAACAGTTACATATGCACTGTGCTATATAAACTGCCCCATCAAAGTCTCAGGTTATGAAGAGCTTCACTTGAATCAGAGTCCCTGTTTTGGGGTATGCAAAATAGTTTGTGTCACTGACACACTTTCAGTATTTACAGTGTCCACACATCACACTGCCATCTTTATCAGCTGCAATCCACATACATGGTCTGGCATCCAAAGGCTACATAGAAAGCGTCATGTGATCTTTCATATTCTGATCTTTTTATAGCCAGCTGGACATTTGGCACAATTTCATTCATGATATAGTCTTTGTGTGGTGGGGCAAGAAGATAACTTATTTTCCTTTTTGAAATACTTAGAAAATACAGTATGAACAAAAATCTGAAATTTAGTCTGTCCTTTAGTGAGTCCCAGATCATCGATCTGGATCCAACAATTAAAAAAGGTGGTGGTGATGGTGGAGAGGGGTATTGTAACTGACAGGTTCAGAAAATTTACTGACCATAATACCCTATTCCTTGCCAATAGCTGTTCCCCCTGCCACACAGTGAGAGATGTCCCTAAAGGACGCTTTATAAGCCCCAAACCAAACTGCACAACTATGAAAAACTTTGCATTGAGAAGATGAGCTGAGCAGTAGACTTTAAAACATTGGTTACAGAAGAAGCATAGTAAAACAGACAAGAAGGGAAGTACAGAGCATGAATAGGAGTGTGGTACTACATAAAAAAGAATGGGATAGGGGATGACTAAATAGGAACATTTTGTGGGTAGGTTTAACTCCTTATTCAATAAGGTTATTAAATTGGCAGAAACAGCTACAAAATTCTTGTGGCCCTGAAAAATATTTCACAAACACCTCTGAGGATATCAGTCAGAAGCGATATGAACCAGAGAGACCACATGGGGAACTCTGTGAAGCTGCTGGAATTCATACCATGTATGTGACTTTCAGCTTATAAGAAAGGTTGTGTGAGGTGTGGACACTGTGAATATTGGGTGTCACTAGCATAAAATCTTTTGTGATACAAAAACAAGGACTCAGATAACAGAAAATAGGTTTATGTCCTTTCCTTTGAGGGGGTAATTTATATGGTACAGTACACAAGTGGCTGTTTTTATATTTGTATGATGCTGAGACAGTTCAAGGTCAGAATAGGGGAACATGTACAGTACAGGTGATTCAGCTTCAAACCCTATCTAGAGCATGGGGACCGGGTCAGCCAAGTATATGCTTTCATAACATCTAAACTTCATTACTGCAATGCTCTTGTACCTTGGGTTATCTGGAAAGTTGGGGATCCATCTGCAGCTGGTGTAGAGTGCCATGGCCAGATTGATTGCTGAAACCCAAACCTTGGTGCATCTCACTCCTGACCTATGTGAGCTGCACTGGCTATCAATTCAATGGTGCACCACCATCAAGACTGGTTTGTTAACGTACAAAGCCCTGCACAAACTAGGTCTGGGCTACCTAAAATATCTCTTGACCTTATACTGTATAGTCTGGGTTACCCTCTCCCCTCCACCAACACAAGACAATATTCTGTCCCTAGATCCCATTTAAGGCCATCCCAAGACAGGGCATTTTCAATCACAGCACCATGTATTTGGTATTCCCTGGCTATCGCTCTGTGGTCTTCCCCCTTGGTGAAGGCATTTAACAAAGATTTATTATTTTAGCTTTTATAACAAGATTTGGAAAATACTTAGGCAATGGGAGTCTTAGAGGTTAGTTGTTTTGTTTGACCTTTAGACAATGCTACCATCTTTCATTTTATCAAAGGCAATGACTGCAGTTCAATGGGTGGAAGCAATTAACCATGCCCCCTGCATGAGCTATTTAAGTCAGCTCCCTGCAGTCTCACTCAGATGCATTCTTTCTTTGCTGCAGCTGGAGGCTGTGCTGAAGTTCTCCCCCCCTTCTCCTTGTGTTTGTCTCCTCCTTCCTTTGTACTTTTGGGGATTTCTGCTGCCTTGTGCCTCGCCCTTTCTAGGTCTGTAGTTACCTTTTGCCTGCTGGCTGCTGTTTTGCTTCATTTTTGTCCCCTTTTCTTTCTGACCTTCCTTCTCACTTACTATGTTTGTCTCTGCTTTTGTTTCTTTGGGGGGGTTCCTAGTTCTTGGCATCCTGCCTTTGTCATTTTATTTTGCTTTGTGCTTATTCAGGCTTCAGAGTTATTGTGTTTCTGTATCATTTGCAATCTCCCTGCTTACCTACACTATTTTGTGTGTACCTTTTGCAGTCTCCTGTTCATCCAAACTCCTTAAAGGAAAACTGCACCCTAATATTTTCTAAATGTCATTTGTTTCATGTCAACAGACAACTCTTTTCATGTATCTGTTAAAGATGTATGCAGCTTCTTCTGTTATACTTCAAACTAGGCACTGTCACTCTCCTGGGAGAGTCCATTTCATGATTGTTGAAATCTCATTGTCCCTGAGAGCTGCATTAGCATATGAGAATGTGATGCATAATTAACCTTTAAGCTCCCCAATATGCCTATCTGCTTAAGTAGTTTTAAAAGAACCAAGCTGCAAGAAGCTATCTGAGTTGTAATGCAGGTTTTTTCCCCTTTAAACTCCATTTGGTTTATAAGTTTCCAGAGAGTTTTTGCAGGGTATTTGTTATTTTTTCATAGAGATACATGATATAAATGGTTGATCTGACATCATGTTCTCATATGCTAATGCAGTTCTCAGGGACAATGAGATTTCAACAACTATGAAATGGACCCTCCCAGGAGAGTGACAGTGCCTAGTATGAAGTGTGAAAACTAACAGAAGCAGTTGCATACATCTTTAACAGCTACATAAAAAGAATTATCTGTTGACATGGAAGCAAATGACATTTAGAAGATATGAGGGTGCAGTTTTCCTTTAATTGCTTACACCTGGAAGCCACTCCCTTTTGGGTTCAGTGGTTTCATTACTCACTCCAGCAGCACACTGCTTCCTGGTTTGAATCCCCCATGCTATTGCATTCCATTTGCCATTGCATTCCCTAACAGTATTTATTCATTCACTACAGCTTCGGTATGCTGTACTTTACCAGACTCAGTGCTACCAGCTGCTCCATCCTCATGCTGTTTCGATGTCCTCAGTGCTAACAGTTACACTTTACCTCATGTAATCTCATATGCTCAGTGCTAACAGTTGCACTGCTACTCATGCCACCTTTTAACTTACTCTGTGCTAACAGTTGCACTCCCATGCATGAGTTCTCTCAATGAACTCAGTGTTAACAGTTGCACTCCCACTGATGCTGTCCATTGCTGTTCTCAACACTGTCTGTTGTACTACCAATCTTGCACTCTCAGTCACATCCCAGTCTCTCTCTTCCTAGCATGGCTCTGCCCCTTGAAGTCCTCATCTTAAGGATGGGTCCCTCTAGGGGTGGGGTCCTTCTCTTCCACCATTAGGATGAAAAGGTCCTCTTCTCTGGAGGAAGTCTTTGGCCATGCAGACAGCAGTGGCAGCACCTCTTGATATAGCATTTAAGACTTCAGCTGGCTGTCAGAGGGTGGGTTCTCCAAGACCCAAGGGGGCTCCTTCAGCTGCTGACATCATCAGTAGCACCTTCAAAAGCTATTCTCTTTTCAGCTGCCTAAAGGTTTACCTGGTCTCCATTCTTTACCCTCCCTCGTCCTCCTGCCCCTCAAGCGTGAAGATTGTACAAGCCTCCTGTTCTTGCTCCTCCAGGGCTCGGCCTTACCCCTCTTGGGTTTGGTTTCTCCTATGGGACTTTGCTTGGAGGCAAGGTAAGTACCTTTCAGTAGTTATCACTCTTCTCTGCCTGGGGATGGGCTCCAGCAGTGTTCCCCTTTAGCTGCAGAAGTCATCAACTTGCAGCAACACCATGACTTTCCCATTAGAGGGATAGAGTGAGAGGCCTTGCTCTTAAAAACCTTCTTCAAAATTGGGTATTTAAATTGCAGTAGTGAGCCATCATTAATTCATCCCAAGCCAGGAGGGAAGGCAACCAAGGCCTTTGATCCCCAGAGGTTTCCCTCTTATAGGGTTTTTTCCTCTCCTCCATGCCGAAGGTCATAAAGGTTAGGTAGTCCTCAAGTAGTATATCTATATACAGTAGTATATGCTGACCCAGGTAGGTTTCCACTGTTGAGTTGGGGTGGGATGGTGGCCTTCTTTCTCTTTTGCCATTCCCTCTCTCCTTATGGAAATCATGCCCCTTCTAATATCAATACTGATATTGTCAGTCATTGCACAATCCTGCCTGTGTCTGTTACAAATCATTTATTTATTTTGTTTCAATTCTTGGATTACAACCTTTGAGCTAAGAGCTGATCTACAGAGGTTCC
Organism: Neoceratodus forsteri; assembly: GCA_016271365.2. NCBI lineage: Eukaryota > Metazoa > Chordata > Ceratodontiformes > Ceratodontidae > Neoceratodus > Neoceratodus forsteri. Next base: position 1,314,236,197 of record CM057450.1, on the reverse strand, counting down.
ACATCAGGAGTCAGGCAACACAAGAGACAGCACACATTATACATATAATATTGTTGGAACTAACATGTGCACAAGTTTAAACAAAACATTTCTAAAGTATATATTTACAGTAGAAAACATCTGGTGTCAAACTGATTGAGTGAATACAGGAGAATTCCATAGCCAAGTCAGATAATTTAGGGGGTTAAAAGCAGGGAACAGGCATAGTAAGTTCCCCTTGTCTGGGGGTGGGGGGGAGGAAGGGAGTTAAAGTTGTAGTAAATAGGAGATAGATACAGAGAGGAAAGGGAGGGTTGAGTAGTGGTGGTAAGCAGGGTCGTGATTGTGGGTAGGGGGGAGTAAAGGTCAAATAGAATCAGGGCCAAGCCTAAGATGAATAAAGTGCAAAATAGTCAGAGCCAGGCCTAGGTCACTAGAACTTACATAGAAACATAGAAGTTGATGGCAGATAAGGACCGCAAGGCCCATCCAATCTGCCCATTTCTTTTTCTACTTTACAAATGTGCGGACCTTTGCTCTGTCAATGGCCTATCTATTCATACTCATCTGTATTGCTCCCTTATACCTATCCCATGCCTGTTTGAAGCACTGTACTGTATTCATATCCACCACTTCCTGAGGTAGGCCATTCCATGCATCCACAGCCCTTTCTGTAAAAAAGAACTTCCTCACATTACCTCTTAATCGGAGTCCTTCTAATCTCTTGTCCTGCTACTTTTCTTATATTGAAACATGTTAGACTCTTTCACCTTGTTAATGCCCTTAAGGTGTTTGAATGTTTCGATCATATCACCTCTCTTCCTCCTTTGACTAGGGTATACATATTGAGCTCTGTTAATCTGTCCTCATATGTTTTCTGATGCAGTCCCTGCACCATTTTGGTTGTCCTTCCCTGGACTGCCTCAATTTGGTTAATGTACTTGTGAAGGTGTGCCCTCCATTACTGTACACAGTACTCCAGATGGGGCCTAACCAATGTCTTGTAAAGAGGGATTGTTACCTCCCTCTTCTGACTTGTGATACCCCTACTAATACACCCTAACATCCTCCTAGCCTTACCTACTGCTTTAGTGGTCTTCTTGGATGATTTCAGGTCATTGGTGATGATGATGCCTAAGTCTCTTTCTTCCCTTGTGACTGCCAGCAACTCCCCTCCCAGCCTATAGGTGGCTTCAGGGTTTCTCTTCCCTATGTGCATGATCTTGCACTTCTTTGCATTAAACCCCAGTTGTCACTCTTCTGACCATTTTGCTAGTTTATCCAGATCCTTTCCCATTCTGTCCACCCCATCTGGATCATCTACTCTGTTGCAGATCTTGGTGTCATCTGCAAACAGACAAACCTTACCCTCCAGTCCATCTGCAATGTCACTGATGAAGATATTGAAGAGGACTGGCCCAAGGACTGATCCCTGAGGTACTCCACTTGTGACTTGGATATCTTCTGACTGTATACTGTTTATTACCACTCCCTGTTTTCTGCCCATCAGCCAGTTTATCACCCAGTTGACCAACTTGACCCACCCTGAGCCTACCCAGCTTATTAATCAATCTCTATGTGGAACAGTATCGAAAGCTTTGCTGAAGTCAAGGTAGTCGACATCAACTGCTCCCCCTTGGTCCACCACTCTGGTTACCCAGTCAAAGAAATCTATAAGATTAGTTTGACAGGACCTTCCTTTTGTAAACCCATGCTGTCTTGGATCCTGTGCTCCTATGGATTCCAGGTGTTGCACTATCCTTTCCTCAAGGAGTACCTCCATAATCTTGCCCACTACTGAGATAACACTGACTGCTCTGTAGTTCTGTGCCTCCTCCCTGCTACTACTCTTGTGGAGCGGGATCACATGAGCCCTTCTCCAGTCTTCTGGGACCTCTCCTGTGCTCAGAGACTCGCTAAACAGTTCTGATAATGGCTCTGCTAGTTCCACCCTTAGCTCCTTTAGTACCCTGGGATGTATGCCATCAAGTCCCATTGCCTTGTCCACCCTGAGCTTATCGAGCTCTTGTAGGACCCTTTCTTTTGTGAAGGGACTAGTGCTCACCTCCCTCCCCCCTGTATCTATGGTGCTGAGCTGTGGGCCCTACCCTGCCTTCTTTTCAGTAAATACTAAGCAGAAGTATCTATTTAGGATAGATGCTTTTACTTGGTCCTCCTCCTCACATGCCCCCTTATCTCCATTAACTTGCTATTGGCAACAGGTGCACTTCATTAGACTAGATAGGTGGGAGCATAGTTTAGGTTTAAATGGTCCAATTTTAGTTTCAGCAAGAAGGTCACTTGGTAGGGAGTTGAGCAGGTTTGGGGCAAGGAATCCAAAGGACCGCTGCCCTTGTGAAGTGCAGCTGAACAGTACCTTAAAGGGATTATGTGTCCCTCTTGTCAGTCTAGTTGGAGCAGTAGGTCATAGCATGGTCAGAACCCCAAGAAGGGTCTGGCCTAGGTTAGCCTTTGGCCAGGAGACAGCGCTGATATGTAATTCTGTTATCCAGATCCAGCCATCCCATGAGAGAGTATAGGTCACAGGTGTGGGTAAGGCATGGAACTCCCAAGAGTAGCCTACAGGCTTTATAGAGTGCCAGGGCTATTCTTTTTAGGGTCATGTCAGAGGCCGTGTTGTCAATCACGAGACCATAGTCTATTACAGAGACAGCCAAACAAATTATGGTGAGCTTAAGGGCATCTCTATAAGGCAATGTCTATGCCTATACAGTTATTCAATCTTCCTATTTGCTGACCTGGAGACTAGGTCAATATGTAGCAAATCTGATAAGAAGCTGTACAAGGTAATCCCTAGATATTCGAAGTTTTGGACCATTTCAAGAATACTGTTTTGTTTGTTGTGAATGACTAGTTTGGCTGATTTATATCTGCTGTGTGTAGAGGCAAACAGTATGGTTTTTGTTTTCTTGTAGTTGAGCAATAATCATGCATTAATGAATTAGTCTTTGACTAGCTTGAAGTTACTCTACATACTTTGTTCCCGGGTTTCCAGGTCCGGACAACTGGTGTATAGTACTGCGTCGTCCATGAAGAAGAGGAGCATTCTGTCAGGGATAGGGCTGATAGCCTGGAAGTGCTGACCCAAAAGGAGAAAAAGATAAAACAAAATGTACTTAAAAAAACTACTTTGAATCTGACACCACATTCTTCTTTACTACTGAGTGGCACAGCCATGGGGACAGCAATTGCTAGCTGTTTGCAGACCTCTTCCTCTGCTACTGTGAGAAATGTCTAGTTCTCATTCCCAGTGAGCACCCTTTCCTGTCTAAAATAATTAAGTTGTTTTATTTTATTGACAATATAATCTGTGTCTGGAAGAGCTCTGCAGAACAGGGGGAGAAAATTATACACTGGCTTAATCACAACACCTTCAGCTTAAAATTTACCAGCAGCACTAGCAAGGACTCACTAAACATCCTTAATGTCACCCTGAAAGCCAATCAGTTAAAACAAATTGACACCAGTGGCTACCCTAAGCCTACAGCCATGACTATGTTATTTAGGACTGACAGTACCCACCCCAGATGGCTTATTAATTCCATACCATATGGTCATGGTCTTAGAATGCATAGGAATTGTTTCTCGGAACTGGATTTTGACCATCAAGCACAAGATCTGACCAATAGATTCTTAGCCAGGGGTTTTATGGAGGGACTACTAAAAATGCACTAGATAAAGCCAAGTGGAAAGACAATACAACCTTGTGAAAACTCAAGGAACAATAGGAGGGTATTGCTGACCCTGTATACTTCATTACACAACACAGTGGGGTTTCCAGAACAAATAGGCAGTCTGGTGAGAAAATACTGGCGAACTTTATTAAATGATCCAGTTCTTGTGGAGGAATTGGGGTAGAATCCTCACATTGCTTTCTCCAGGGCACCAGACCTTAGGAACAAGCTGATATCCGGCCAGCAAAAAGCACACAGGGAGCTACCAAGCTTTAGAAACTGACTGCCCCATCCAGAATGGGAATGTTCAAATGGGGCCATTGCTGTATCTGCAGACACTGTATCCAATCTGACAAATATGAACTGGATGGGTACCAACAAATAGTGAAAGGATAATAATTTGCAAACTGTATTACTAGTTTTGTCATCTATGCTCTTTGGGACCTTTTCTCAAAACTGTACATTGGACAAAGTATCCATCCAGTAAGGCAAGGAATACAGGAGCCTGTGAGGAGCATAAGAAAAGGAAATAACACCACCCCGTGGGGATGTAGTTCACAGAATGCAATGCCAATTACATTGATACATAGAAGCATAGAAACATGGAATTTGATGACAGATAAGGACCACTTGGCCCATGCAGTCTGCCCATTTTTCCTCACCTAAAGTATCATTGCAGACCCTACTTGATCTCCAGCTCTTTCTCCAACCCCCCGTTCTGTCCACTAAGATTACCTTGTGCCTATCCTACACAGTCTTGAATCCCACCACTGTTTTTGCCTTTGCCACCTCTGCTTGAAGACTGTTCCAGGGATCTACCACTCTTTCTGTGAAGAAGTGCTTCCTCACATCTCTACTGAATGTACCCCTCCTCCAGTTTCATTGCATGACCCCTTTTTAATGAAAAATACTCCCTTCCTGTACCTTATTTTCTCCCATGAGATATTTCAAGGTTATTGTGACATCTCCTTTTTTCTTCCTCTATTCTAATGTGTGCATATTAACGTTCTTTAGTCTCTGCTCATATGGGATTCTGATGCAGACCCTACACCATTTTAGTTGTCCTCCTCTGAGCAGCCTCCACTCTATGTCCTTCTGGAGATTTGACTGTATTTCTGCCATTACATGGAATTCAATCCCTTACTGGTGTGAAATAAGCCAATTTACTCAATCGTTAAGTTCGCTATACTGGATTTATATACATGTAACTGCTCTTGTTATCATTGAACATTACATGGAGCTATTACTGTATGTGTGTATTTATTTTCTTCATTTGTACTTGTAACTCATTATGGGTGCTTTTGCCCACATCTCCAATGGGCATCCACCTCCTACGCTAACAAATCCAAACCTCGCTCCCCCTTACTTTATGACAATGCTTGTCTATAGCTGCTATTCCTTTGCCGATCAGTAAGTTTTCTGAATGCCTTCTGGGCTCCATGGAAGAACACCATTAACATTGTTTTTTCAGTGGTACTGTATCCTCCTGCCACGTTTTTATTTCCAACTGACTTGTTAATCCCGCACTTGAATTTTATAACCACATGTATAGCTGTATTTTGTTGTCCTTATTGTACCTTCAAACTATGTTGACTGTGAACCGGTCATATTTTATAGTGTATCTGTTGTATTGTTCATGTACCTTATTTTGATGTTGAACCTCTGAAAAAGAGCATTTTGTTCAAAGGTTATTTTCCAAAGAATGAAATAAATAAATAAATAAAATTTGGGAGCAACAAACAACTCAGCACAGTGTATGAAAGCAACAGCAGTGGCCAACAAGATGCTGGGTTGCATTGCAAGGGGTATAACCTCTATCAGGAGGGAGGTGATTCTGCCATTATACAGATCGCTGGTCAGACCCCACCTGGAATACTGCACTCAGTTTTGGCACCTTACCTAAAGAGGAACATTAGATTGCTGGAAGGGGTGCAATGCAGAGCAACAAATATGATCCTGGGTCTGGGGGAGTTACCATATGAGATTAGACTGAGGGAGTTGAACATGTACTCTCTGGAGGACAGGAGGGACAGGGGGATATGACTGAGACCTTTAAGTGCATGAGAGGAATAAACAGGGCAGGCACAGAGGGACTCTTTCAGGGGAGGGAGGGGAGAGACACTCGGGGCATGACATGGGATTGGAGGGTGGAAGATTTAGGAGGGAAATGAGGAGGCATTTCTTTACAGAAAGGGTGGTAGCAGAATGGAATGCACTACCAGCAGAGGTGGTGGCCTGTAGGATGCTTCAAGAGGGGCTGGGATAGGGCAAAAGGGAGGATCATGGGCAGCTGCAGAGTAGGGGTGTTAGCTGCAAAATTGAGCAGACTCAATAGACCAAATGGCCTTTTTCTACTGGCAGTTTCGTATGTTCGTATATGTCCTTTTATTATGTGCAGCAACAGTGTAACAGGACGGCTCTGAAAATAGGTCTATGCCTAGTGCCTCATCCTGGTGAAATATAATAATAAACTGAATGGAAACTGAGATGTGGTCTCCAGAAATGGACAAAATACTCTAGGTGGGGTTCATCCAGCAATCTATACAAGGCAACACCACACACACCCACTTTCTGCAAATGATACCACTCCCTTTGCACACCACCATCCCACTAGCCCTTCCAACTGCCTTGTTGAACTGCCTGGCCACCATTAGGTCATCAGATATGAATATCCCCAGCCTCTTTCTTGTTTGCTGGTTGTCCCTGCTAGAGATGTTGCAAAATAAAATTTTGCCAGTGAAATTGCCTCAAAATTGGCAGTGTCGATGTACGAAATATCTTGCAAAATTAGCACATTTCGTTTATTTTGCAGGTGCCAAATGTGAAATGTTGCCCACAAATCATTCAATTTTGCCCCAAAATTGTGAAATTTCGCCGAAGATTATGAAATTTCACATTTTGTGGTGAAATTTCACTGTTTCAAGTGACATTTCACAATTTTTGGCAAAATTACAATTGTCAGTAAAATTTTATTGCACTCCACAAATAATATTTTACGAACTGTGTGAATTTCGTGAAATATTTTGCATAACAAAATTTCTCAATTTTGCAGAACACCAGTCACTGCCTTTCCACCCATTTTGTACCCTGCCCTTGGGTTCTGTGCCTTAAGTGCATGATTTTGCACTTTTTCACACTGAAACAGAGAGATGCCATACCCCTGATCACTCCTTGAGATTTCTAAGGTCGCTGCTCATTTTTTCCACTGGCCATCTTGGAGTGTCCACCCTATTGCACATGTTGGTGTTATCCACAAAGAGGCTGACCTTTCCTTCCAACTTCTCTGCAATGCCTGCTATGAAAACCATTAAAGAGGACTGGTCCCAGTACTAATCCCTGAGGCACCCCTTGGGTCACCCTCCCTTCCTCCCTCCCCTCTCTGGAGTGAACACCATTTACCACCACCCTCTGTTGCCTATCTCCAAACCAATTTCTTACCCAGTTTATCACTTTTAAACCCATCCCTAAGCTGCCCAGCTTCCTTATGAGTCTGCTATGTAGAATGGTAAAAAATAACTTAATGAAATTTAGGTAGACCATGTCCACTGCTTCGCCCTGATGTAATTCCCTAGTCACCTAGTCAAAGAAATCTATAAGATTTGACATGACCCCTTCCCCCATGAAACCATGCTGCCTCAGGTCTTGTAACCCATTGGACTGAAGATATTCCACAATGCTTTCTTTCAGCAGTGATTGCATTAACTTTCCCACCACTGATGTCAGGTTGACCAGCCTGTAGTTGCCAGCCTCCTCTCTGCTGCTGCCACTTTCATGGGGTAGGACTACATCTGCCCTCTTCCAGTTCTCTGGAACCACTTCTGTTTCCAGTGAGTTGTTAAATAGGTCTTTCAGAGGTGCAGTTAGAATGTCCCTGAGCTCCCTCAATACCCTTGGATGCACCCCAGCTGGCCCCATTGATTTGTCCACTTTCAGATTTGTGAATCTCTTCAGAATTCTCTCTTCCAAAATAAGACTAGTGTCCCTCTCCCTCACTTCAAAGCTCTTATTACTTTTGGGGGGCCCCCTTCCCCTTCTGCTTCTTCTGTGTACTCTGAACAAAAGTATTTGTTCAGGATATCTGCCTTTTCCTGGCCCTCCTTGTGCAGTCCCATCCCTTCCTTTCTTAACCTTACAATCCCACCTCTGGTTTTTCTCTTTTCACTACATACCTAAATAATGTAGTTTCACTTTTTGTTACCATTTGGGCTAATTTCTACTCAGTTTGTAGTTTGTGCCTTCACACCCCTTATTGCTTTCCTTAATTCCCTCCGTTTCCCCTGATACATCTCCCTATCCTCCTCCCTCTGTTTCTCCTTATACCTTTTGAGTGCTAGCCCTTTAGCCTTTACCTTCTCAGTCACTTTTTTAAAGAACCTTAGTGACCCTTCTCTATGGTGTTTCATGGGACTTGAATGGTTAAACAAGGAGATTGGGGGTGGGGGGTGGGGAGGAGGCTGACAAAACTACTCCAGCATGAACACTACTGAATTTTCTCTCTGGATAGTCTGAAACCTAAGGGTCTAAATATGTAATGGGACCTAAAACCATTTTAATGAAGGTGAATAGCCACAGTAAATGTAGTAAATGAACTATTTATTTATTTATTTATTGAATTTTGATGACCGGGTAGGCCCACTGGGCCCCGGAGGTCCCTTTTTCAGGGGCGACCCGGGTGAGACAACAAATTACAGGTAACAGATCAGTACAGTCATGTAATTGTAAAGTATTTAACAGTAAGAATCATAGGTTTATAGGCGGCAGGTAGTGTAAGACATGCAGACAGTAAGGACATAGAGGTTACACATAATGAGACCGTTTTACAACCCAAGTTAGTGATTAGGTTGAGAGTGCTCTGGTGGGCAAGCAGTAGCTAAAGACCTCGGGTTAGCTTCTTTGTGGGCATATTGGAAGGGGGATAAGAGGGACAAAAGTGCAACCCATCTTTAGGGGGAGGTACGTTATGCTACCAGGATGGCTATGGAAGGTCGGGTCTAATGAGCTACCAGGATGGCTGTACATGGTCAGGTCCTGTAGCAAAGACATGTGCTCCTGTTGAGCAGGTGTCCCTTGAGCTTTGTCCGGAAGCTGGAGATGGACACAGCCTCCCGTACCTCCAAGGGGAGGTTGTTCCAGGTGGAAGGGGCGGTGTATGCAAAGGACCTGGACCGGCTTTAGTCCTAGTCTTGGGAACCACGAGGAGAGTTTGGCCTGATGGCCAGGCACCGTGGGTTGGGTTTCACCTAACGAGACCATTCAGGCTGGGGGAGGTGTGGGACCCAGTAGCTTGAATGTAAGGCAGAGGGTTGGGTAGGAGGCGAAGCTTCCAAAGACGGCCACCTGAGCCTAGATTGGGCCTCGCAGTGGTGAGTCCTCGGATGTGACATAGTGGCAAAGTGGACTATCTTGTTGTACAAGGGTCTGCAGCCTCTAACTCTGTCACGCGCCCACGCCCCTGGAGAATCGGGGCCGGCGAGGGTGAGCTTTGGGAGGAGTATGCCCAGCTGCAATGGCTACCCTAGCTTCAGGGATAATCTGGTCCTTTAGTCTATAAAGGATTCCAAGTTTCCCATGGATGGCTTTGGTGATTTGGTCTACGTGATTTTTTAGTGTGAGGCCTTGGTCCAGGGTAAGGCCAAGGTATTTGGTGGAGGTGACCACCTCAAGTTTTGCACCCCCCCTGGACTGGAGTTGTAGAAGATGTGACCTCTCAGATCCCAGGGATCTAGGTCCAAAGAGCATTACCTTTGTTTTGTTGGTGTTTAAAACCATTTTGTTAAGAGTGAGCCAGTCCTCCATCTGAAGGATGTCTTCTTGGAGGGCTGTCTTCAACTCAGGTAAAGTAGGGGAAGCTCTGTAAATGACCGCATCATCCGCGATTGATAAATACTTTCTGCTCTGCAGTGTGTATGCAGATTATTTATGAACAGTGTAAGAGAAGGGGCTGAGGATTGACCTTGAGGTACCCCTTCTTTGAGTGGAGCTAGCTTGAGACTTTGTCCTCCCACTTGACCCTCTGGGTGCGTCCCAGAGAGATAACTCTTGAACCAACCCAGTGAATGGGTGTCAAGGCCAAGTGAGCGCATTTTTTGTAGTAGGAGGTTGTGGTTTACCAAGACGAATGTTTTAGATAGGTCAATAAAGACCGCCCCTGTGCTGACCCCTGCGTCATTATTGCTCAGTACATCTGCTGAGAGTTTAGTTAGCGCAGTATCCGTCCCATGCTTGGCTCTGAAGCCATGCTGTGAAGGTGAGATTGCCCGGTGGATTTCTAGGTATTCTCTAGGTAACTACTGTATATAAAGTCATTTCCAGGATGAATATGATCTGTCTTGTGATTAATGATCAGTTTATTGCTGACCATTCTGTTTTTCTATCTTTGCAGGCTCTCTGGGTGCTTTGATTCTCGAGGCCAGCTGATCCCCCAGACGCTACCCTCAGCCAGAATATTGTCCAGTGGTGAGATCACAGGTATGGAGGGTTAACTCTGTCACCTTTTTTCTATCTGTACTCTGTCAACATGCTGACCTGCAACTTTGAGTATTTTTTTTACTATACCTAGGGTAAATGTTTCCACTAATTTGAACAGACTTGCCCCTTCTAATAGCTGGTAATTTGGTTGTTGGTCTCCTCTCTATAAAATAGCAAAAATAACTTCGATTGTTCTGTTTTATTTATACTTGGGAGAACTATCTATTATTATCTACTTTTCAATTCTCATTATATGATTCTCTTTTCTGTCCTTCCTTGTATTAGTAACATAGTAACATATAAACATAGAAACATAGAATTTGATGGCAGATAAGGACCGCTTGGCCCACCCAGTCTGCCAATTTTCCTACCTACTGGATAAGCTGCAGATCCTAGTTAACCAGCAGCCTACTTCTTCCTACCCCAACCCCCCTAGAATTGCCTTATGACTGTCCCATGCATGCTTGAATTCCACCACTGTTTTTGACTCCACAACCTCCTCCAGAAGGCCGTTCCACGCATCCACAACTCTCTCTGTGAAAAAATACTTCCTTAAATTACCTCTGAGCCTGCTCCCCTCTATCTTCAAATTGTGCCCCCTTGTTCTTGCACACCTCTTTTTTTGAAAGATGCTACCCTCTTGGACTTTGTTGATTCCCCTGAGGTACTTGAAAGTTTCTATCATGTCCCCCCTCTCCCTCCTTTCCTCGAGGCTATACATATTAAGCGCCTTAAGTCTGTCTTCATATGTCTTCCGGTGCAGACCCTGCACCATTTTAGTTGCCCTCCTCTGGATAGCTTCCATTCTGTCTATGTCTTTGCGGAGACTGGGTCTCCAGAACTGCATGCAGTACTCCAGATGGGGTCTCACCAGCTGTCTGTACAGAGGGATAACAACTTCCTGTTTTCTACTGGTGATGCTTCTCCCTATGCGTCCCAGTATCCCCCCAGCCCTCCTTGCTGCCCTCTCACATTGCTTGCCCACATTTAGGTCATCTGATATGATTACCCCAGGTCCCTTTCCATTTTTGTTGTTGTTAGTATCTCACCCCCCATTGTGTACTCTTCCCCTGGGTTTTTGTTTCCCAGGTGCATTACCTTGCACTTCTTAGCATTGAATCTAAGCTGCCGTAAATTTGACCATTCCTCTAACCTTGCCAAGTCTCTTCTCATCCTTTCCACCCCACCTTGTGCATCAACTCTGTTGCAGATCTTTGTGTCATCTGCAAAGACATGCTTCTTCCTAGTCCCTCTGCAATGTGTTACAAAAGACATTGAAGAGGACCGGTCCTAATACTGAACCTCTGCGGTCCACTAGTAACCCCCCTTTCTTCAGAGTGGACTCCATTTACTATTACTCTCTGTTCCTATTCTCCAGCCAATTCTTTACCCAGGCTGTCATTTTGCGACCCACTCCCAGGCTGGCTAACTTGTATATTAATCTTTTGTGTAGGACTGTGTCAAATGCCTTGCTAAAGTCTAGGTAGGCCATGCCCACAGCCCCTCCCTGATCTACTACTTTGGTCACCCAGTCAAAGAAATCTATCAGATTCATCTGGCATGACCTTCCCGCTGTGAATCCATGCTGCTTTGGGTCCTGTGCCCCTCTGGCCTCTAGATACTCAACAATTCTTTCCTTCAGAAGTGATTCCATCATTTTCCCTATCACTGAGGTTAAACTAACAGGTCTGTAGTTTCCTGCTTCTGCCTTGCTCCCACTTTTGTGAAGGGAATCACATCTGCCCTCCTCCAGTCCTCGGGTGCCTCCCCATCCTCCCATGATTTGTTAAAGAGGGTAGTCAGTGGTGTCACTAGTTCTACCTTTAGTTCTTTTAGAATTCTGGGATGAATCCCATCAGGCCCCATTGCTTTGTCCACCTTCAGTTTTAAGAGTTCTTTCAGAACCCTTTCTTCTGTAAATGGGCTGGTATCAACTTCTGTATCCAGAGTGTTTCTACTGTTTGTTTTAGGTACCTCGTCCTCTTCATTTGTAAATACTGAGCAAAAATATTTGTTTAGTATCTGTGCCTTTTCACAGTCACCCTCTGCCCACCCTCCCTCCCTTTATGAAGCCTCTCTATCCCTCCCTTGGTCTTTCTTCGCTCCCTGATGTACCTATAAAGGTTTTAGCCCCTTCTTAACTGAGTTGGCTATCTTTTCCTCGGTTTGGGCCTTTGCTGTTCTGACTGCCTTCCCAGCTTCCTTTTGCTTTAACTGATACAGTTCTCTGTCCTGCTCCTTCTGTGATTCCTTGTACTTCCTGAGACGCTTTCTTTTCTCTTGAACCTTCACTGCCACTTCCTTTGAGAACCATAGTGGTTTCTTACATCGTTTTGTTTTGTTTATTTGCTTCACACAAAGGCTTGTTACCTCTGTGATGGCAGTTTTTATTATTCCCCATTGTTCTTCCACCCCTCCTTCTTTCCCATTTGCTAGTGCATTCCTTAGGCACTCACTCATTTTGGCAAAGTCAGCCCTCCTAAAGTCCAGTACTTTTGCCTTTGTATGGCTTGACTCTATTGCTGTGTTTATTGTGAACCATACTGTTCGATGGTCGCTAGTTCCCAGATGGCTACCCACTTCTACATCTGTAATCCTTTCTCCATCTCCATTTGAGAGAACCAGGTCTAAGATTGCTCCCTCTCTAGTGGGCTCCAATACTAGTTGTCTAAGGCATGCCCCCTGTAGGGCATCTAGAATAACCCCACTCTTCGAAGTGGCTGCTGCAACTGCACTCCAGTTAACATCTGGCTATTCAATCATCCATCAGCAATATCTCCCCTTTTTCTGCCATTCTAAGTATACTTTCTATCATTTCCTTGTCCATTTCCTCCCCCGAGAAGAGGGCTTGTATACAACCCCTGTGCGGATTGTGGTGCCATTGCCTGTCTCCAAATTTACCCACAGTGCTTCTTCTCCTCCCTGTTTACCATTTTGTTCTATTGCTTTGATTCCTTCCCTTATGTAAAGAGCTACTCCTCCTCCTCTTTTACCCTCCCTGTCCCTCCTGTAGATAGTGTATCCTGGTATGTTTACGTCCCAGTCATGGTTTTGTGTGTACCATGTTTTTGTGACTGCCACAATATCCAGATGTTCCTCCTCCATCAAGGCCACTAATTCAGGAAGCTTGTTACCCAGACTACGGACATTGGTACTCATTGCTCTCCATTTTTTGATGGCTTTACCTTCTGTTGCAGCATCCTCCACTGACCTTTCTACCTCGGTCTTTTTCTTATTTAGAACCCTGTTTTGTAGGGAGAGGCTGGGATTTTTCTGCTGCTTATCAGTGCCTTCCCCCTTGACTAGTTTAAAAGCTTGCCAATGAAGCATTTAAACTGATTGCTCAAAAGACTTGTTCCTTCCTGGACAGATGCAGACCATCCTGCCAGTATAGGATGGTGTCCTCCAGGTGGAACCCAGTCCTAATGAAGCCAAACCCTGTGTGTCACACCATTTTTCAACCATTCATTAAACTGCATGGTGCAAGTACCCTCGCCTCACCCATGCCATTGACAGGCAGCACCTCTGAGAAGGATACCGTGTGTGCTACTTGTCTTAGGCCCCTCCCCAACTCTACAAAGTCCTCCTGCACTGCTCTAATATCATGATGAGCCAAGTCATTTGTCCCTATGTGGACTCCCGTGCAGCTGTTCTCGTGATCCTGAGGATGCTCTTCCTGTCCCTCCAAGCCATGGCACCAGGCAGGCACCTTACTTCAGTTTTCCCTGCTCCCCCCAGTTCTATCCTCCAATAATTGAGTCCCCCACCAGGAGCTGCTTCCTTTCCCTGTGGTGTCCTCTGCCTCCTTCCTGTAGGCCTCCCTTGTGACAGTTGTCCTCAGCCTCCTTAGTCTCCTCTGCGGGTGCATCCATAGGGGAGCTATGCTCCCCCAGAATGGTGTATGGATTGTGGAGTGGAACAACTGACTGGGTGTGCCTCTGTTCCACCATCCTCACCCTCCCTGAGCCCACTGTGGTCCAACTGCTGTGCTTTCTTCGCAACCTCTGAGGTAGTGGTGGTGGCTCTGGTGCTCCCTGGATGGGGGAGGTTCCCTTCCTATTGTCCAGTGTGGCCTGGGGGAATGTTCCCTTACTACTGTCCAGTGTGGCCTGAAGATGGGCAACTTCCTCCCTCAGGTCAGAGAGTTGTCTGCAAATAGGGCAGCATCTCAGCCTCCAGAAAGACTCCTGGAAGACTGCTGCCCCACAGCCATTACATTGCACCACTCCCCACATGTTTATCTACTTTTTGTGTGTGTGTGTGTGTGTGTGTGTGATTGGTTTGTTATATAGAAATATATATATTATACAATGTGTTTGCTTATATTGTCAGTGCAGTGTGCTAGAGAGGATATGACAGTGATATGCACCTTGCACTCTTGAGGAAATGATGTCAGAACCCCAGGTATAAAGGAACTATTTCCAAGGGTGGAAGGGGTGAGGGGTGGGCAGGGGTTGGGCCTAAACTGTTCCCTCAAGAAACAATCAGCAAAAAGCTCTGACCCACCGCCGAGATGAGTGCCTTCCTGTCAGCAAGATGCCCTACACAACAATTTGACAGAGAAAATACCCAGCTAATCAAACAGAGAAAAATCCAGACATCCAAGTCAGACACAGGTAAACCTCCCCAGCCCCAAAACATGATGTCATTTTCAATAACCAGCTTGTTTGTAGCCCCCAAGAGTCACTAAATCCCAGTACTTTTCCATTCTGTAATCTTACTTTCAATTGACAGGCCAGGAACTCGGGGATCATAGCATTTAAGGAGGAGCAACGGTCCACAGACCTGTCGCCCCTCTCTCACCCACAATGAAGACCCTGGCAACTGAACAGTAAGGAGCAGACACATATTACCAGATTCACACGTTGCACAGTTGCTATAGTAAAGTGACTGTCAGTAAAACTTTCTGCAGCCACCTAGTTGTCCTGCAGTTATATTTTGGTGTAAACAGGTTATCTCCTAGTGCAGTGCCTCTTTCTTCAGTGCACTTATTGAATATTGCACTGGTATTGTGAGACATATATCCAGTATGCAGCACTGCAGTTATAAACCATTTCTCTGGAAGAAGTTAGATAGTGTAATTTTTACTAGGCATTTAATTCTATTGCTAGTGCACGTTTGCTTAAGGCATTATCAGCATAATGCAGCAAGCTTTAGCTCCCCCTAGTGTGATCGAACAACCTTTATCTAAATACAAAAAATGTTTTTTTTTCTGAAATTCTAATAACTTGTGGAAAAATGCATATAACAGATTAGAAGGCTGCTAGAAAGGTAAACCTAAAGATCATTTTGCCAAATATTGTCTGTCTCTATAGGATCAAAACAGTTATTAGTGCAGAAGATAAGCAATGAAAAGTAGAGTATATCCACTTTCTCTTGGTTTTATTTAGACAGTTATTAAATTTAAAAGGGATAATTCTGCATTATGTTTAAAAGTCAGATACAGTAGTAAGGATCTCAAAAAGTACAGTTATGTAAGAACCTACGGAAACAGTAAATCTTTAAGGTGACCTCTTGCAGCAAGCCACGCCTATGCAACTATAGCCGCCAGGCACTATGACCACAAGGAAACTTTTCTAGCTAGCAATTTACCAGGAGGCTGCCCACTCTGACATCTTACACCGACATTGGCCTGTCCTATAAGAGTCGACAGCCCCCGCACCCTCCTCAGTTCTCCCGCCAGAGATCATAAGCCACCTAGTCCCAGAAGAGGGAACCTAGGAGGAACCAAAGGTTCCCACCAAGAACAAAATAATGGAGAAACAGGTAGAGATGCAGAAATGCCTCATGGGTTTTGGGGTAAGGAGGGAAGGATGGCATGGCCTGCTGCAAAAGAACACATCACAGATGTACTGTTATGTTAAGTTCTTATGTAACTGAACTATCTGACTTCAGGGTGTCTCTTGCATTAGTCCACACCTATGGAATGAGTCCCAACCAGTTCTGTCAGCAGACAGCAAAGACTGGGTGGAGGCAACCGCAGGCCTAAAAAAGTAGGTCCTGGAGGTATACTGCTGTAACAGTGACGCTCTTACAGCGATGCTGTTACAGCGACTGAAACCCACCAACACCCGTCGTGTCGATCGAGTTGTTGGAGCAATGCCAGAGTCATCGACACCAGAGTTTGGTTGCTCTCCTCTAAGATCTGCCCCCTGGGATTGGAATCCTTAAGTCCGGGGGAGAGGGGTGTGTGTGGGTGGGGGGGGGGCAGCCCCCCCACAAGAACACTGATCTGGTATCATGGCATTTTCTGGTCTGGGACTGCAGTCGGCGACGTCATGGATGTCGGCGACAATGTGTTGCTGTAGGGGAGGTTGCAGACATTCCTGTTGCCGCATCATGGTGGAACCAGCCCTAGTGGACAGCTAGGCCAAATCTGGCCCTATGCCATAGAGGCAATGTCCAGACTCTAGTGTTTGGTAAAGGAGTGGAAAGAACACCAAGTAGCAGCAGCGCAGCTCTTGGCAGCTGACACATTCTTGAAACAGGCAACATTAGTGGCCATGCCTCTGGTGGAGTGACCATGCACAATGTCAGGAAGATCTTTGCTATAAGTGATACAGTTGGCCAACCATTTGGACAAGCACTGTTTTGAAACATGGATGCCCTCTTTCCCAGGGACGAAAAAAACAAGCAACTGAGAGGACCTCGTACAGTGTATGTAGTAACACAGAATTCTACACACATCTAAAGTGTAGAGCAATACTTCCCCTGGATTGGCATGCTCTAGGAAATAATCAGGATGGTGGATGGATTGATTTAAACTAAACTCTGACACCACCTTAGGGAGAAACTTAGGGTTAGTACGCAGACACCCTGTTTTTGTGAAAAATTAAATAGGGCTGCTTGCACATGAACACCTGTAGCTCTGAAATTCCTTGAGCATATGAACATATGAAAAATGCCAGCAGATACAGGCCCTAGGGTCTATTGAGTCTGCTTGAGTGTGCAGCTATCAGTGTTTTACTCTGCAGCTGCCCTCCCTCCCGTACGGTAGTGACCTTCCCCCTTACCTTGTCCTACCCCCTCCTAAAACTGCACACCGACTTTGACATTACCACCTCCTCTGGCAGAGCCATCCACTTGTCCAGCACCCTTTCTGTGAAGTAATGTTTTCTCATGTCCCTCTTGAACCTCCCCCTCAATCTCTGATGGTGCCCCCTGGTGTTTCTTTCTCTCTTTAATTTAAAAATACCTTCTTTACTAACCCTGTTTATGCCCTCATATATTTGTAGGTTTCGATCATATCCCCTCTATCCCTCCTATCCTCCAAGGGGTACATGTTGAGCTCCCCCAGTCTGTCCTCGTAGGGTCTATCCTCCATTCCCATGATCATCTTGGTGGCTCTGGGCTGAACCCCCTCTAGAAACTTGACATCTTTCTTCAAGCATGGCTGCCAGAACTACATGCAGTAATTTAGGTTCAGTCTGACTAGAGACCTGTACAGTGGTAGGATAACCTCCCTCCTCTATGAGGCGATTCCCCTAGCAATGCACCCCAACATCTTATTTGCCTTAGCTGCTGCCCTCTTGCACTGTGCTGAATGGTTCATTTGCCCTGTGATCATCACCCCAGGATTCTTCTTCTCTTCTATAGTGGATAACCGTACTCCCCCCCCACCAAAGCCTGTAGCTGAACTTTTGGTTTCTAGCTTCCATGTGCATAACCTTGCACTTTCTTGCATTGAAAAACAGCTGCCAACTATCCGACAAGAGTTTGAGTTTATCCAGGTCCTCCTGCAGTTCTATCCACCCCTCTGTGCTTTCCACCACTGCAACGATCGTTGTGTTGTCTACAAATAGGCTTATCTTATTGTTTTTTTTTGTCAGGGCTCCCTCACCAAGTATCCACCCTGGTCACGGCCCCAGTCTTCCACCTGCTGTTGATACCGCATTCCCCCGGTCACCCCAATGGCTTTTCCCCCCAGAGGGTGGGACCATGGAGCTGGGGCCCCTATCCAGCCCCCGCGGAACTAGTATCTAGTTGGAGGATCCAGTGACACAGGCTAATTGAAGCCCAGGGAGGGCTTCATAGAGATGAGAGGACCCTTGAATTTTTCCCTTGATTTTTGCCTCAGAGAGTCGGACATGCAATGATGTCAATGCACTGACGTGCAAGACGTCCGCCAGCTCAGTCCCCCAATGTAGATGCCTGCACCCTGCCGAACACCCAGCCTCCGCTGGGTGTCAGTGCAGCGTGGTGCATATCCCTCGCCCACCCTCGAAGGAAGTAGAGCTGTCACAGGATGCTCAATCCTTCCTTCCCCCTGTCAGCTCCTGGCAGTCCGAGTCCATTCCCGAACCCGTCACGGTGCAGGCGGTGGCATCCAGCACCTCAACCTTCAGCGCCACCGGGCCAGCTAGGCATATCTTATTGTTAATCACATCTGTGATGTTGGCAATAAAAATGCCAAACAACACTGGACCCAGCACTGAGCCCTGTGGAACAGAAGTAATAGCAACTAAAAAATAACGCTTTCAATGACAGAAAGTATATCTCCCATGTCACAGCCAGCTCAAAAGGAGCCAAAGTAAGTTTTTATAACACAAAATTCTGGTCCCAAGGTGGGACTGAATTGCTGATAGGAAGCTTCAAGTGAAGAATGCTTCTCAGAAATGTATGGGGCACCTCTAGTTGTGGCACTGTACGGCCATCAATGGACACATGGAAAGCAGAGATGGCAGACATGTTCAGCTTAAGAAAGGAGTACTTCAGACCAGAGTATGAAAGAGACAGCAAGTGCTCCAGAATTTGATTCACTGGACAAGTGAAGGGATCCAGCTGATGTGAAGCAGCCACAAAGTAAAAACATTTCCACTTCATAGAATAAGTGTCCCTAGTGGAAGGCCTCCTAGCTGCTGCCAGGACATCAGCCACCTTGGGAGACACCACAAACTGAGCCATAGCTTTGTCCCCAGGAGCCAGGCATGATGGTGATGCAGGGATTTTAAGTCTAGATGGACCAGCGTGCCCTGATTTTGGGAGGACAAGCCAATGCACAGAGTAAGAGGTACTGGAGGGTCCACTGTCAGCTGTTGCAGTAATGGGAACCAGACCTGACAAGGTCAGGAGGGCAATGAGGATCACCATGTCCTCTTCCATCTGGAGCTTGATGAGAGCCCTCTGAAGCAGGGGTAAGTGAGGAAATGTATACAGAAACCTCTTTTTTGAAAAGAGGGACAATGTGCCTCACCAGAAAACTCCAGGACCTGGATCAAGTGAGCAAAAAAAAGCAGAAGTTTTGCATTGAGTGGTGACAAAAAAAGGTCTAACTCTGGACAACCCCACCTGTCAAACAGGTCTTCTACTACTGGGGTCAGCAGCTCCCACTTGTGCACTTTTGACTTAGGCTATCCACCTGGACATTTTGTATACCTGGAACTTGGATGGCCAGAGTTCTAGACTATGTTCCAGAGCCCAATACCAGACTCTTATCACTTCCCAGCAAAGAGGGTATGAGTGAGTACCCCCTGCTTGTTGATGTAGTGGACTACACTGATGTTGCCCATCTGCACTAGCAGAAGACCTGGTGATAACTGAATCTGGAAGGTCTGCAAGGCATAAAGAATAGCCCACATCTCCAGGACATTTATGTGGAGAGAGGATTCCAGCTTGGACCATGTCCCTTGGGACTGTGGGACCCTAGATGAGCTCCCAACCCTAACCCCAAAGCATCTGTTGTGAGAATCTTCTGAGAGGCAGGAATGAGGAAGGGAACCCCTTGAAAAAGGTTGCTGGGTTCCATCCACAAAAATAGAACCCTTTTTACAGGAGAGGAGACCAGGACCAGCTGTTCCAGGTCATTGGTAAACTGGTCCCACTGGACTGTCAGTGTCCATGGGGAATTCTCATGTGCAGTCTGGTTAGAGGCACTGTGACTATGGCTGCAGCCATCAGGCCTAAGAGCTGGAGGAAAGCCTGGGCTGAGACATAGCAGCTGCTGTACAGCAGGTGAGTTTGAGCTATAAAGTGATCTGCCTGGTGCTGTGGCAGGACAGTCATGCCCTGAGAGGTATCCAGGACTGCCCATATGTACTGAAGGTGCTGACAGGGGCTCAGAACTGACTTGGGCAGGTTGATCATAATGCCCTGATTCTGGAATAGGTGGGTGGTATGTTCCAGAGTCTGTAACTGGCACTCCCTGTATTGAGTTTTGAGAAGCCAATCATACAAGTGAGAAAAGACATAGATTCCCTGCCACCTGAGGGCAGCTGCTACCACTGCCAAGCATTTGGTAAACACCCGTGGGGTTGAGAACAAGCTACAAAGGGCAAGGCCCAGAACTGGACATGTAACTCCTGGAAAAGAAAACGTAGGCACTGTCTGTGGGAGGCATGTACATGGATTTGCAGGTAGGCATCCTTCCTGTTGAGGGCACAAATCCAGTCTCCCTGGTGCAGAAGGGGCAGCAGACCCTGAAGCATCACTGTCTGGATTTTTTTGTGCTGAATGAACAGATTTAGCTCCCAGAGGTTTAGAATGGGCCTGAGAGCCCCTGTGCATTTGGGGACCAGGAAGAAATGAGAGTACAGCCCACTGTCCAGTTGGGTCTCCGAGACAGGTTCTATTGCCCTTTTGTGTAGCAGAGAGTGGCTTTCCTCCCAGAGCATTGGGATGTGGTCCAGAGGATAAGAGGACATCACTGGATTTATTTTCTGGAGGACGCTCCAGAAGTTCCAGGGTGTGGCTGTTTTCTACTAGCTGTAGTACCCAGACATCTCTGTTAATTTCCCTCCACTTGTCCATGTGCAGGGAGAAACAACCTCCTACAACCTTCTCCTGTCTTACGTGAGGGGGGTTCGGGCAAGGAGTCAGGCTGAACTGGCAGGGGGGCTGGGGCCACACCACTTCCTCTGATTTTTTTCCTGTGGTTGAGGAGGGGGTGGGCAGGGCAGGGGCAGCCTGGCACTTATCCTGAAGCTTGCTAGAAGGCTTGGGTCTATAGGTTGACCACTGAAAGGACACTCATTCACCTTTTTGGGCTGGTTGGTGTGGTATATACAGTGGACCAACCGCAAGGTGTGGCCAGAAGCTTGCAATTGAGACAGTGGACCCAATTTTAGAAGGTGGATGTAGGGCTTGCATCAAGCTCTGCATCCTCCACAAAGGTTGCTGCAGCTGCTCCTCACAGTTCGCCGCATCTTACACCCAATTTTAGTATGACTGGCGCAATCTACTCACTTTACGGTGGCTTGTGCCAAAGGTTTGGTGCAAGTCCCATAAAACTACTGCCACAGTGCTACAAATATAGACCAGGAGAGAGCAGGTCTAAGTCCTGCGTTCAGCACACGGGACTTGCAGCAGGGAGTTGCGGCTGAGTTGTTTGTAAAATCAGAATTGCCATAGTGCTTGCCGAAAGTCACCACTTGCGTCCAACCCCCTGCTGCAAGTCCCTTGTGGTGATCTGTGGCTGTCTGAAAATCAGGCCCAGTATGTCCTGTATGTAGCCCCCTTCCTGCTAGGTCTAGGGGTATCATGGATGTTGTGGGGAGGGGCACAACTAACAGAGCCGCAACTCTTTCTCAAAAGTCTTTCCTGCAGCAGCATAGAAACAGAAGGAAAACAAGATGGCTTACCTTGTGATGTTTTCAACAATAAGAAACAGCTCACCTTACCCCAGATGCACTGGCAGAGGCCCCAAGGTGGTGGATGTACTTCATGAAGGACCACCACTTCTGGACACCTCAGATGCTATGTCCCTTGAGGATGGGGGGGGTTGAATCTTGGAGATCCACACAGGAACCCACCTCAACAGTTGAAGCCATTTAAAATAGAATTTATTAGAAGGCATTCGTTTGTGCTTCTCAAAGCAAGTACAAACTTACATGCACCCATAGAATTCAAAAATCATGAAACTTTATTCTGGGACCAAAAATGATTAGGCCTAGAGACTTACTCAAGAATTAACTTGGATCAGATCCATGGGACTGAGAGACAGGCAGGTTCAGGTACAGCATTTTTATTTCTTTCTTTCCTATTTCATTACTTGTTCTAATTTCTCATTAGCATGCAGCAACAATAGTTCTTTTAAATATAAAGAATTTAGACAGCATGGCTCATTTCAGATCTGTCAGATTCTTCCATAGAAACCCTTTCCAAATGCTTAGTTTGTAGCTGAAATCTCTTTCACTCTCTGATGGGTGAGTGATTTACTTCTTCCCATGCCAGCAGAGGAATTTAGGCCTTGGGGTGCACCAGGCTAAGCTTCCGAGGCTACTCCCAAAAAACAGTCCCTTCCATCCCACATAACCTCTGAGCCATGAATCATTTGAGGGGTGCTCTCCCTACTAATCTCCAGCATGAAGCTGTAGCAAAATGGTGGCACTTTTTCTTACCTTAAAAGTTGCTGCAGCCCACAGGAACTTCTCAGGCCCTTAAATGGGTTTGTTGGACCTACCCCAGATATGGGCACGTAGATCCCAGGGCCTGCCTCAGACACAGGGCATGGCAGGCCCCAAAGTGAATCCCAGGCCTCAGCCTCCCACCACCCAACTGTTACCCTCAGATAGTATGCCACATGGGTAAAGGCCTCCCAGAGCTGCCACCTCCAGGATAACCTGCATCAGCGCTGCCACCAGTGATACAGCCCCACTTCCTGAGCTCCCCAAACCTTAAACAAGCTCCGAGATCCCCCATATTCTACTCCAGAGAAACCTATGATTACCTGGGGGTAGGGCCTGTGTCTCCTCCTCTTAAGCCTTTGAGATGTCCAACCACTAAACAGGGCCCTAAACCCACCAAAACCCTCATGACCGCTGCTACACTTTCTTGCCCTCCCAGCAGAATACCACCCTCCTGATGCTCCAGCGCTGCTACTGGCTGACCTGACTAGACTTGGGGGGTTCCCCCTTCAACAATTGACCCTACAACCACCGCCAACTCCTGCTCTGTCCCCCACCTCTCCCTTCTTTTCCTGGGTAAACCAGGTCTTTTATACCTTTTTTGCAGCTGCCCCTGGTGGCAATATCAATCAAGGCCTGGGGGCCTCCCATACTAACCGAGCTAAAAGGGGAAGGAGGGGCTGAGGAAACCAAAAGTGGGTTAGTAAGCCCACCCCAGAATGGGGGGCTTACATGTACATTTTCCCCAAACAGTCTGAAGCCTCTAAAGAGAGCACTCAGGATGGACAATTGAACATCCTTGTCAAAGCCTGACACTCTCAGCCAAGAGTGTCTTATTAGGCAAATGCCTGCTGTGACAGCGCTGGCCGAGGCATCTATGGCATCAAAGGAAGCCCTAAGAAGGTATGTGCCAATGTTGGAACCCACTTTGAAAGACTGTAGCATCTGTAGTTTTAGGGGGTCATCTAGGAGGGCCTGAGCAGCTTTGAGTGCCTGGTCCGAGAGCTGGTTTTTGTACTGCAACATATGAGGAATGTAGTTCAACACCCTGGTGCTGAGTGTAGCAGAAGCAAAGGTTCTTTTGCCAATGTGATCCAGCCTCCTGGGACTCCTTATTGGGGGAAGGAACTGAGGTGTGTTTGGCCTCTTGGTGCAGTCATGGGCAGCACTGATGACCTCTGAATCCACTTGAGGTTGGTCAGTGAAGAAAAGCCTTCCTACTGGAACCTGGTATGATTTGTCTGCCTTTCTTGCATGACTAGAATCAAATTTGGCTGGTGCCAGGCAGCTATGGTGGCATACTCAAAGAGTTCAATACAGAGAGGAATGACCAGAGAAGGGGCATCCAGCAATTGCAAATAAGTGTCCAGTCAAGTGCTGAGTGGGATCTTGTTCCTTGGTGTCAAAGTCAATGGATGATTGTAATTGTTTCATAACTGAGACAAAAGAGCAGTCATCAAAGGGGACCATGGGATGTACCTTAGGGTCTTCTCACCATTGGTCAAGACCATGGAGGAGGAGTTATAAGGAGTGGCTCCTCTGTCATTGCCATTGTTATCCTAATGTGGAGGAATGAGGTCCAGGCAACCACTGTCCTCATCCCCCAAGTTGTGAGGGGGGAGTGATGGCCCTGTATCCCAAGGTGTGGGCCATGGCCCTACTTGAGGAGCAGGGGGTAACTGTGGGGATGAGCCTTTGGGAGGAGCAAGAATAGCTTGCATAAAGTCCCATAAGTTAGTAAGCATGGAGTGACAGTCCACTGTTATTAGCGTCGGAACCAACGGCATTGGCTGAGGGAACACTGGGATCAGCGCTGGGGTCAGCACCAGACAGGGTGGCTGAACAGCCTGAGGCCTGCAGGTAAGCTTCTTAGCATGGGACAGTATCGGGTAAGGATATCAACTGGGTTTTAAGCCTGGGGGACTCAGCAGAGGGTAGATGCTCTGTTCCCGAGGCAATGGCTAAAAAAACAGCCAAGGTCAGCGGTGGTAGGTTAGGCTGTGTCTCAGTGACCACAGATGCTGAGCCCATCCATGATGAGCCAGCTGAGCAACCTGACTCAGTGTTCGCCGAGAACAGGGACCTGGACAGCAGGGGCTGAGAAGTTGGTGGGGCACCGCAGCCCCTAGAACTGATGGCCACCACTGAAAGATTGGTGGGAGGAGCTGCCAAAGGTAGCCCTGCAGGAGAAAGGACAAGCGAGGCAGAGGGGGCTTCCCCTGACAACAATGATGGACCTTGCTGTGGTCAATGCCAGAGCAATGACTGGGATTGAGATGAAGAGGACGAGGTTTTCTCCTTAGGACTGTCCTTGTCTCGATGCCTGTGATTCTCCATCAACTTGTCCCAGTCCTTGGAGAGTTGCGAGCCAGGGGATGTCACAGGGGAAGAGAAGGAACTTTGAGCCTGAAGCTCTTTCTCCATCTAGGCAAGCTTCTGCTTCAGCAGAAAAGTTTTGAGGGATTACACTCAGCTCTTCCAGGTGGACTGATTGGAGCTGCAGCAGATCATGCAAGCCTGGATGTCGTGTTCTGGGCTGATATGCAAGCCTTGTGGTCCTCCTTTTTAAGGATCTTCTGCCTGCAGGCACACTTTTTGAAGTGGTTCCTGGAGGTGTAGCTCAGCATAAATGGAGAAGAAAAATCACACTATCATTAAAGTGATACACACACTAGGGAAAGAAAATAAAAATGTAAAAGTTGGACAAAATTTTTTGATGAAATGGCAGTTGACTGAGGCTGGTAGATCTCTGTGAAGTCAGATGTGCAATTGTCGAGTACGGGAAAAGAACTGAGGAGGGTGCAGGGGCTGTCCACTCTTATAGGATAGGCCAATGCCAGCATATGATGTTGGAGTGGGTGGCCCCTTGGTAGACTACTAGCTAGCTAATTGGCGAATTTTGCGACTTGCACTCCACTAATTGAGCACAATCTGTAAAATATTTAGCGGAGCGAAATTTATTGACTTTGCCCATAATCGCATATTTATGTGCAATTGAAGAATTTTTCATGCAAACTAGAAGAAAAAAAGTTTTTGGGGCAAATTGGAAATGTTGGTACATGGACAGAGAATTCTTTGGTCACACATTGTGTGTGACCGAAGAATTTTGTGTGCCAACTAACCAAAAAAAAAAAAAAATTGGGGGGACCAGATATAGATTTTAATAAGAGGACAAAGAAAATGTTTCATCACAGATTACATGCGACTCAAGAATATTTTTGTGCGAACTGTGTAGTACTAGTGCCTGGCAGCTATAGTGCCATAGGTGTGGCCTGATGCGAGAGATACCACCAAAGTCAGATTGGCATTATCATGTTCTAGTCCAAGAGAGATACTGCATTTAATAATATTTCAAAGTCTGTAATACAATTGAAAAGTAAGGCTCAGTATTTATTGTCAATGTACGTATAGATTAACAGTATGAATTGCAGTGGCTCAAATTTTTTTTTTTTTTATTTTGTTTGACTGCCACAGTTTGCCCTTTCACTCATCTCCATTCTGAATATTTGGACTGCCATTGCAGTACCCTTCCTCCAGCTCATAGAATAGGGGTGAAGTGACTAACCTGCAATCCAATGCCAGTGCTACTGCTATGGGATCTGGCAGTGTGTGTTGGAATGCTTGGTGGCCAACCCCCTTACCCATCCCCAGGAACTGAATATTTCTCCATGACACAGTTATCGAGGTGGGGTGAAATTTTGTTTAACAAGAGTGAAGTTGCAGAAATCGCTTATTTCATTTTTTTTGTGCAATGTGAATTTCACAAAGTTTCAATTTGGCTCATGTGTGAATTGCATTTCAAGTGTGCATGTCATGTGCTGCAGATGTGTTGTAGGTGTTGTTCCTTAGTGTCAAAGTCAATGGATGATTGTAATTGTTTCATAACTGAGACAAAAGAGCAATCATCAAAGGAGACCATGGGATGTACCTTGGGGTCTCCTCACCATTGGTCGAGACCATGGAGGAGAAGTTATAAGGATTAGGTCATCAGCACTAATGCCCACTCCTCCCAGAGCCCAGAGCCCCCTGTCCAAAGCACAAGGTACAGTACAGCTCCAAGCCAATGCCTCATTGGCATATGGTCTTTGGAGACAGAAAAGTAGATCTTACCACTTGGCCAACAGAATTAGTCATGGGCTGCCTCACTGGCACATTGGTAGCACTACTGCACATAACATCAATGACCGAGGTCAAGAAATGATCTTGAGACATTGGAGGTCCAGCATGGGGAAGTGAGATGAGAGCCCCAGAGGATGCTCTCCACCTCACAGAGGGAGGGAGTTCAGTCTCTGCCGCATTATCTTAACCAGAGGGACCACAGGTGGGGGTGCATTTGGAGCTGAAGATCAGGGTGGGAGAAAGTTGATGTGCTTTGATGTGTAATTCACACAATTGGATGTGTGTGCATCTTAGCATCCTGAGGACTAGGACAGTAAAACAGAAAAACCCTGACCACAGCAGGAGGACATCTGCCTATTACTCCAGGTGCCACACCACCAACCACAGTGCTCTCTCCAGGCACCAAAGTCTAAACTGCATCAGGGCCTGGGTCCACCCCTACCTTCCTCACCCTGGGGTATAAGCCAGGGTGGAAAAATGGAGAAAGGTAAGTCCCAGAGAAGGTGAGTGGTGGTGCAGGGTAAGAGGGTTAGGACTGACGGTAGGCAGTCGGGAGACATAACAGCAAAAACATACTAAATTAAAAAAAAGAAAACATTCATAACTTGCTGCATGCAGGACCTTGTAGGCCATGCTTGAAGCAAGAGATAATGTTTGTTTGCTCAGGGGAGGAAATGGGCATTAGGGTTGACAACCCCAAGGAACACCACACCACACCACACTACCATTTTGCCAATTGCCAAGACTGCTGATTCTCAAAAACCTAATGTTTTCACCTAATTACTTTGCATGCATTGCATTCTTCAAACCTAATGTCTGAATTAATGTAGCTTTTTGCAATGATTTTCACTTCTTTTTGTGATAGTGGAATTGTATTCTCATTCATGTAGGACAGGTGTGAAATGGGATAAACAAAATAGTGGAGATGTTTCTAGCCTTGCACAACACCAATGACCTTATAAGTGAAATCCAATAGTGTCTTAATAATTGGAGTTGCACGGTTACACCTTACCTTCCTTGCATATGTAATATGTCAGAGATCTCTTACATGGGTCCTGGGGGTCTCCAGGGAACAGCCAGTCAAACCTGTAAAATAAGGCTAGTGATGGGGTCACAAGGACTCTGTAGCTCTGTAGTAACTAAGACAAACAAGGCAGTACAGTATAAATATAAAACAATATTTATCTGATACACATGGTCAGTGTCCTGCCACAGCATGGTCACTGTCCCATTGAACCTATAGACATAAAAGAGAAAGTGGCATAGTATGAGTAATAGAAATACTGATCAGCTGGGTTGAGTGGGAAGGGACTGTAGTTTTTTTTTGTTTTTGTTGAAAGTGGGTTGGTTATGAGGGGAGATACTGGTACTGCAGCAGCCACCTGGGTTCAGGAATGGACTGAGACCAGAAGGCAGGTGGACAGGATTCAGCATCATTTAATTATGTGAATGATACCATTTACTGTAAGTTCAAGCCAAAGATTTTTTTGTGTACAATAAAAATGCTTGTTTCCTACCAGATTACTTCTTTGGTCACACATAGAGATGCAGAGAAGTTTGAATTTGCAGGTGAATATGCTGCAGAGTCAGCAAATTCTCCCCACCTTGCACTTCATGTAATTTTTTTAAATTACCGGAAATTTGCCATTTGTGACTTTGTCTTACTTTTGGGGGTTTTAAGTGCAAATTGCACTTAAAAACCCCAAAGCAAGTAGAGATCACAAATGGGGAATTCCCCACCACCTCTGATCTATCCCTGGTGTCTAGTGCCCCATCATCACTCGCTGATCACTGGTTCAAATAAAAGGTAATAATTCAAATCCCCTGGTGTCTAGTGGACCCCCCATCCTGCTGATCACCAGCCTCAATGATAATAAAAATAATAGAAATTCCTGGTGTCTGCAGTGGTGGACCTTCTGCTCCCCAACTCATTCAGGTAATGCCCACCCCTCACCACCACTCTGCTCCCCCATGGCCCACACTCAGAGACCGAGCAGGCCACCAGAACAGCCCTCCACTCACCTCCATGGCCAGCAGCCTGACTGACTTCTTC
The DNA here is from genome assembly GCA_016271365.2 of Neoceratodus forsteri. Lineage (NCBI taxonomy): Eukaryota > Metazoa > Chordata > Ceratodontiformes > Ceratodontidae > Neoceratodus > Neoceratodus forsteri. The sequence continues at coordinate 1,314,207,542 of CM057450.1, read as the reverse complement.
TGTAATGAAATGAATGAGTGCGTGCTTGTACAAGCACATGTTCATTCATTCAATCAGTCAGTCAGTCATGTTGTCAGTGTTGGAAATGTTTTTCAGGGGGCTAAAGAAGGGAGCAGGGCTTCTCCAGTGATCTATGGGGGCAGGATGGGGGGAACGGGCATTGTGGACCCATCCAGGGCAGCTGTCCTCCCTTCTCTAGTCCTCTGAAAAATGTTCCCAACACTGATGAGCTGGCTGAATGACTGAATGAATGAGCGTGTGCATGTACACGCATGCACTCATTCATTTCATTACAGAAGAAGTCAGGCTGACGGCCATGGAGGTGAGTGGAGGGCTGTGCCGGTGGCCTTCTTGGGGTCTGCGTGGGGGCCATTGCACAGCATAGTGGTGGCCAGGGGGATTGGCACTACCTGAAGGGATAGGTAGGGCAGGGGGTTCACCACCAAACACCAGTGATTTCTATTATTTTTTATTGTTATTGGGGCTGGTGATCAGTGGGGTGGAGGGTCCACTAGACACCAGGAATTTTGATTTTTTTGTATTATTTGGACTGGTGATCGGTGGAGTGGGGGTCCACTAGACACCAAGGATTTCCATCATTATTTAACTTCTATTGGGACCTGCGATTGGCAGGGTGGAGTGGGGGGCTACTAGACACCAGGGATTTACATTATTTTTGTATATTTGGGTGGCGATCGGCAGGGGAAGGGCAAACAATAGTTTTTGGGATCCAACTCTGTGAATTGGCACATTTTGCGAATTGCACTCCACTAATTGAGCACAATCTGTGAAATATTTAGCGGAGCACAATTTATTGACTTTGCCCATAATCGCACATTTATGTGCAATTCAATAAATATTCATACAAACTAGAAGAAAAAAAGGGTTTTGGGCAGATTGGAAATGTTGGTACATGGACAGATAATTCTTTGGTCACACATCGTGTGTGACCAAAGAATTTTATGTGCCAACTAACAAAAAAAAAAAAAAACATTTTGGGGACCACATATAGATTTTAATAAGAGGACAAAGAATTCTTTCATCACAGATTACGTGAGACTCAAGAATATTTTTGTGCAAACTCAAAATTTGGGATTTTTGAATTGTTTAAGAGTTTTATGTGCGATCTAAGAATTTTGAGGTTGCATATTAAGTACAGTAAAGCAATACCAGCTCACAACAAAAAAGCAGATTTTTTTGTGTCTCACATCCTTTTATTCATAACTTTGCCATTTTATAATATTTTAATACCAAATTTTGAATATACCATTTATATGATCCAACTTCATGAACAAGAATGGTGACAATTTTCCAATATAGATTGAAATGTGATTTTGCAAATGCTCTGCAAAGCCCCCTTTTGGGTTATCTGTAACAAATTCCAATGACCAGGTTCATGACATGGGGTGAAAATGAGAAGAAGTTATGAAGAAACATTGTGCTCAGGCCCAGCCTTTGGTCCAGTGGGTAGTACGTTGTGATCCCTTGCTTATGAACTGAGTTTGGAGGTGCGCTCAGTGAGCCAGGTTGATGGTTAGAGGCTGGGGGGAATGGCACTGCCATGAGGCGCCACCTCCAACCTAGGGAAGGTACAGTGCTGGTAGCAAGGGCAACAAGTAACCGTACAGTGAAGAGAAGTCTTCTTTTGACATAGGGCCCAGAGGGCCCTCCACCTCTGGACCCATAGCTGCACAGAAGCTCAGAATCCAGAGGGTCCTGTGCTTCCACAGCCAGATGGACTCCTGACCCTGAACATCTGCATCTGTAGCCTCATGAATATACATGTTTGAAGTCCCAGAGACAGCCTCATTAATTCTTTCCATCTGAAGGCAGATGGATGGATCCTTCCCTTGGTGCACCTGTTCCCAAAGTTCCCAAAGGGACCTGCATAAATGAGGAAACAATTCCACTATCACAAATAAAAAAGGAAATTCATTGTTAACAAAAAAATGCACTGATGCACCAGTTAAGGTTCAATTTAACCCCCCAAAATTTAGGAAATGGGGCATTATGTTTTCCAACTCCAACTCCCCATTACCCAAACAGTAAAAGGACAGGTAGCACCACATATGAAAGTGTATTACTGAGTGCTGCAATGTGAGCAACTCAATAATACCACTTGTATGTAGAGTGAGTAGAGGAAAAGAGCTCTGTATCACTATAGCGAGTGTAGCGCTGAGGGTTACATGCTACATTCATGAGAGAGAGAGAGGATAAAGCAAACAATTTGGCCAAACCCTGCTGAGCTGGCCATGTGGTGTAGTGGCTTGAGCCACTGCACCTACAGCCTGTGGTGCTGGGTTTGGATTCCTGTGCAGACAATATTTTTTTGCTTCCTGGGGGAGTGTCTACATTTTATAAGTCTGCTGCTCCCGGAGTTTAGAATCCTTATTTTGGGGGATGTGGGGGGGCTTTATGAAAAGATGTAGTGGATGTTGTTAGAGGGCTGTCACTGTTTGTGGCAGTTTCTCTAAAGGGAAGTCACCCTTTTGATGTGGGCGATTCTTTTGTCACTCTAATGACTCACCCTTATCACATAAAACCAAAGGACAAGACCACACAAGCAACCATGGATAGCCATAATCTAGTAAGACAGACAACATACAACTGTTTCTTGATGACACAAATGCAGTAGTACTGATGGGCTACATTTGTGGATTTGTATCTGTGGCTGCAGAAGCACAGACCACACAGGGGCCTGTGCTTTTGATGCCAGAAGTGTGTGTGTGTGTGTGTGTGTGTATGTCTTACAGTGTGCATGGGTATCTGTGGCTGGAGAAGCTCTGACCCCACAGGGACATGCACTTCTGCAGATATATGCAGTGTTGCAATTTGGGTATCATGTATTTCTATTTGTAGCTGCAGAAGTGCACACCCTGGGGAATCCAGAAGTGTGTGTGTTGATCTTGTGATGTGCATGAGTACCTCTGGCTACAGAAGCACTGGCCATACAGTGGTCTGTGCTTTGCAGACAAAGTTTCAATTCAGTTATCAGGATTTCATGGGGCATGTGCTTCTGCAGCCAGAAGTGTGTGTACGTCTTACACCTACAGCTGCATATGTGAGTGTATATCTTACGGTGTGCATGATACCTGTGGATACAGAAGCATGGGGCCTGTGCTTCTGTAGACAGAACAACTGTTGTACTTTGGGTATCATGGATATGCTGTATATCTATGACTGCAGGGGCCTGTGCTTTAGCAAACAGAAGTAGTGTTGTGATTTGAGTATTGTGGATTTCTACCTGCAGCCAGAAGTGAGAGTTTGTGTCATTTAGCATACATGTCACATATAAAAATCCACAAAAGTTGCACATCAGTGCTGCTGTTTTGTGTCATCTGAAAAAAGGTGTATGTTATTTGTCTTGCTTGCTTGTGTGGTCTTGTTCTTTTGTTGCTGGGGGGTGGGGAGTTAGGATTGAAACCCTAACACCATATTTCCATATCTTTGTGTGGTTAAGCAGAACCCCAACTGATGCATTGAAGCAGCTCTTTGCAAAGAATGAGTGTGTGTGTGTGTGTATTGTCATTGCAAAACACACACACAACATATATATATATATATATATATATATATATATATATATATATATATATATATATATATATATATATATATAGAGTGAGTGATAAATGAGTGAGATAAAACAGTGTATCATCCACTGCAGTGTGAAATTTTTACCCTCTGCTCTACTGTGATGATATCAGTCTTTTACACACACAGGTCACAAAAGGTCACTGATATCATCACTCTAGGCAGCTTTCCCCTCAGCATGCAAGAAACACCTGTGCTGTTACCATAGACACAAATGCAGAACTGCATGAGAGGTCTCACTGCTGCCTGCAGCTAACTCAGTGAGCATTGCAAAACATACCTATTCCCCACTCTAACTTCCAACTCTTTACTGTGATACTCTCAGCTTTACTGCAGCCAGAATTTTAAAGAGCACAGCTTCACAGAACAGTTTATTCCTCACTGCTGCCTGCAGCTAACTCAATTACCACTGAAACAAACTCTCACTTGTTCCTCAAACTCTGACTCTCAGCCCATTACAGTTACTATGATACTCTCAGCTTGACTTCAGCCAGAATCCTAAAGAGCACAATTTCACAGAACGCTCTGCACTCTGCCTGCAGCTAACTCAATTACCACTAAAAACAGTATCAGCTGTTCTGACACTCTGCCTCTCAGCTCATTACAATTACTGTGATGCTCTCAGCTTCACTGCAGCCAGACTTCTAAAGAATACAGCTTCACAAAAGTATGTTTCTCATTCCTACCTAAAACTAACTCATTTAGCATTGCAAAACACACTCATGTGTCTCTCAAAGTTTATAACACTGCCAGCCCATTCAGAAAAGCTCACACACAGAATAAGCAAACACATAAACAGGAACAAAACACAAGACAGCATAACAAAACTTCTGAAACTCTTGGTCCTATTGTATATATTGAATACATGATGTGCAGTTTGTGTGCTATGGCAAATATTGTCACTCCTGCATCTTGAGCTCTGGATATCTCACTCGTGCCTTCGGCACTCATGAGCTATCCAGAGCTCACTCTACAAGAGTGACAATATTTGCCATATCACATTCATGCCCATCATGTATCCCCTATATATTCTTTGCAAAAAACTGTGTTAATGCATCAGTTAGGGTTCAGGATAAAGTGACAAAAGTAGGGAGATTTGATGTAAGGGTTTGCAACCCTAGCACCACTGCCCCACCCCTGAAGTGAATGAGGGGTGGAGTCTTTCTTGGAGTTGTCAACACTAAGGCTCACTCCATTGTATGCACTCATGAAACATGCACATCTGTCTTCATCACATCTCAGCTTTTCTGTTACTGCAATGGGGTGAGCATTAGGGTTGACAACCCCAAGGAAGAGTCCATCCATCATGGATGCCTCTATGATCTGCCTCGACTATTGATTAATGATTATTTGTGAGGGATTTTTAGTATTTAAACATTGTTCTGATTGTTATGTTCTATAATGCTGTATTTTAATATGTTGTGTTTTGTATTACTGTTTACCTTATTATTAGGAGCCCAGAGCCTCTGGGATTGGGCACCATGAAAATAAAATGTGGCTTGCCATTCCTTGCCTTGCCATCATTCACTTGAGGGTTGGGGCAGGGGTGTTAGGGTTATAAACCCTAACATCAAATTTCCCTACTTTTGTTGCTTTACCCTGAACCCTAACTAACTCATTAACACAGTTTGTTGTTTTTGGAAAAAAATGTCCTTACTTTTTGAGATAGTCTAATCATATCCTTATTTGCTGGGCCCTGCATTCCCATCCATCCATAGTTTCTGAGATAGAGTAATTACATCCCGCCATAGATGTATATATGTGTGTTGCTGTGGAAGCACAGGGCCCTCCATTTATAACACAACAGCAACCAAATTGTCAGCATAGCCTTCTTATTATCCCACCTCATGTAGCCAGTATTGAAAATTTTCAAATCCCTGCCAAACCATAATTCTGTACAACTGCAATGCCATTCCGCACCATAGGTGCAAAAACACATTTTGGCCAGAATATGAAAAATGACAGCTGAGATTTTCATAAGGTGGGGTAATAAGAAGGCTCACCCAGACATTAATGCATTCTCCAATGCTATGATCTGGGCCTCTAACTCATTTTCCTCTTGGGACTCCTTTCTTTTCTTATGGGCTGCATACGCTATGGACACTCCCCTTACATAAGCCTTTATGGTCTCCCAGCCTTTAATTCTCCCAGGTGGTCAATGTTGATGTGTTTTCCACCCTATTGTGGGTCAGGAAGTCTTTAATTGCGGCTGTCATATGGTCCTGATAGGCCTCATCTGTTAATAAGGTAGGATCAAGTCACCATTTTCAACTTGTTGGAGGGCTTTCAGAGGTTGTCAGCTCCACCTCTAAGGGGACATGATCTGAAATGCAGATCAGCCCATAAGATGCCATGGTACATGCTATCAGGAGGTCCAGGGACAGCAAAGCCAAGTCAGTCCTCGTGTAGACCCTGTGAGTATGGGAGAAAAAGGAGAACTCTCATTGATCTGGGTGTAGGTGGTGCCACACCCCCATCAGAGCCCCTCTCTTGCCAAATCTCTCAGGGCAGCCACACTCCTGGGCAGTGGGCACAGCCGGCATCCCAAGTGATCTAATACTGGGTTCCAAATATGTGTTAAAGTCTCTCCCCATATATGGGTTGTCTTTGGAGTTGGCTACCAGTACTGCCAATTTATGGAAAACATCTGGATTATCCAAATTAGGGTCATAAATCAAAATGAAAGTAAACCACTTTCCATCCAAAGAGATCTCAACTACCACATATCAGCCCTGGAGGTCAGGGAGAGATGAGATGATTTCCACATTGAGACCAGGCCTAAACCACACTGCCACCCCCTGGCTTTTGAAGTAAATCTAGCCACCAGCATGGTACCCCCTATGATCTTGCCAGTTTATCCAATTCATCTTTAGTGAGATGAGTCTCCTGCAGTAAGAAGACATCCCCTTTGGCTTTTTTAAATATGTTAACACCCTTTTCCTCTTCACTACAGTCTTTTGACTGCTGGCATTCCAGAAAATTACTTTTAAGTGACCCATGACCGATTATAAGAGTTTGTATGGACCCTTGGAAACCTGTACTCAAATGCTTTCCCCCATTCACTTTTACTGCTAGAGAGTGCTGGAACATTGGTAAAACAAACAAACAAACAAAAAGATCAAAACAGAGCAACACTGAACATTCAAAAAACTGGAACAGCCAAGAAATCCCCCCCAACTCTCTGAAAGCATACCTCAACATGGGTATCTTCCCTATCATAATCCCTATAGAAGGATACAAACAACGTTACCCAGTAAAAGTAGAACCCCCAGTACAGTCTTCAAAAGGAAACCACACATAGTTGAGTAGCCCCCCCATAGATTTTCCCACAACATACATAAAAAAACTCTTACAAAAATATCCACACCCCCAAAAAACTTAAAGAAAATACCCACCCCCCAAAATTCCTTCCTAATCCCTAGGAAGGAAGGTACCCTCAAACTTTGCTTCATGTTGTGGAAGAGCTGGTGGGCTCCCATCCAACCTGTGGATCATTATGTTAATGCCCACAACCCTATTTTCTCATCCCCCTTCGCTCCATTTAGCTGAGTGAATATACCATGGGACACCGCTAGGTTGGCCTCGGCCCCCCCACATGGAGGGGGAAGTGTCAGAGATGGAGCCCTAGCCCGGCACCCCCCCAGACAGCTTGACACCCAGGGGGTTCTGGTCACCAGTACTATTACACAGGGACCTGCAGTGAAAGCTGGAAGGCCGCCTATGTAGTGCACACAGATCCATGTCCTTTTTGGCCCCTCCATCCCATGCTGATCTCACTATTAACTTTCATTGCTCTTATGTCCTAGATTACATTATGCAGGATCCCCTTTGTGATGTCCAACGCAGGTTCTCCCCCTCACCAAATCACCAGAGGCCCCGCCATGCACCCCAACACAGCCCCCTGACCCAGATGGCATCCCCCTCAGTCCCCAAAGAATGTTATAATCATCACTGCATATCAAAATTGCTATTTTTCCTTGACAGCACAAAGAAAGATATGTTTTACCAAAATGATTCAGGCCTATACTTTGCCTTGCCTGTTCTTCAACCCGAGTACATAGGCTTTGGTTAAGTAACAAATAGATCCCCTCCCTGCAAATATAAACACTGATATAATGCCTCATGTAATGAACAACAGGTAACCAATAAACTATTAGATTTCTATATTTTATGTATATAAACCAGTAAAGTAGATCCATCTTGTGGGTTCTTAGGGGGTGCTTTCTATCTTTGTAAAATGAAGCAGTTTAAAATAATAATAAAAATAAGGAAAGGAGAATATTCCAGTATTTAGGAAGGATCTCTTTGAACCTGTAAACTATAAGCTATATAACTATATATTTTAGAGCCATCACTCGAGTCCAACCTCCTGAGACATAGTTGATAGTCAAAATATCTTGGCAGCACTACTTTTTATGTCTAGTTGGACCTGTCCTTCTTCGTAAATCCCAAAGAAATCAAATAGATTGATGTCCCATCAGTCTGCTCAGAGTTCCATACTTGAGTCTTGCCTCCATTACTTCATGAGGCTGATAAGGTGATCCCAAACAAAAAGAAGATTTAGAGCTTAAAGATGAATAAAACCATGCTCCTTTGTAATGCTTGACCCACCTAGGAAACTCTTGTTGCAACAGAGACCCCAATCTGAGCCTCAGGCTCGATTCAAAGTCCAATCTTCAGCTTCAGCTCAATGCAACAAGAGGGGAAAGGGGGGACCCTGGTCCAGTCCTGATAGACTGGCCCGGGCATAGCCCATATTGGGCTGAGAGATATAGTCCCCCCCCCCTTGAAAATATAAAAAAACAGTACCTTAAAAACTAGTGTCATATTGAGGTTAGTAAAATTTTATGTGTTAAACTAGGTATTTGTTAGGGGCAATAGCAATGGTCATTTGACACTGTATCATGTCTCATTATAGCATCTGTAGCTAGCTTATAGTTAGAGCAAAGTTCTCTACCTGGAGGCTCTTGAGATAATTAAAGAATGTCTGCTCTTAAAAGAGCATGTGTTTTAGAATTGTTACTTTTACTGATAAAGTTCTACTGGTTAAGAGCTTTTGAAAGCAATAATGAAATCTTGAATGCAGAAAGGGAATTTTATCATAGTAGGAATGATATGAACTGGTGTATATCAGCACATGTTTTGTCCCCAGGGTTGCAAAGGGAATTAACTAAGATGGCTGGCATGCAATCTGAGCCAGTTAGTAAAGAATGTTGTCATTTATCCCCTGTTAAAATAATTAAGAAGATGGTTAGAAATATATTGTTAAGAACTTGTTCTAGGAAAGGGGTCCATGGTAAACTTTTCATGGTAATTTCTTTATTATTGCTGTGTGGGGACATAGCGAACACCTTGAATAGGAAATAATTTTCCATGGTGTTATATAGTGGTAAAACCAAAACTATGTTGTTTCAGCAAAACAACAGAGAGCCATATGTTGGGAAAACTTTGGATATTAGAGTAAAAGATGGAACATCCTTGCAATCAGTTGAAGAACATAAATACTTAGGACTTTGGATAGATGTTCATTGTAAATGGAAAATACAGATAAATAAATTAGTGAAAAGACTGGCGCAACAGCTAGGGATGCTCTATAAAATAAAAAATAATTTCCCTCAGAGGGATAGGTTGCATGTTGTCAACACTATGTTGATACTGGTGATAGACTATGCTGATGTGGTCTATGGAGAGGCTTCAAAAACAGAGTTGAAAAGGGTAGATATATTGTATAATAAGATGGCCAGGTACGTATTAGAAGCACAAAGACAAATACATCATTGTGATTTATATAGGGAATTAAATTAGGCATTTATGGAAGTCAGATGGAACCAGCATATAAGTAAAATTATGTATTACACTTTTAAAAGTAAAGTCCCTGACTATATTGCAATTGAACTAAAAATAAAACAACCAAATCGGAGACTAAGATCATCTCAATTGATAGAATTTGAAGTTCCTAAGAAGAGAACTCTGATTGGATGTGCCTCCATATACTATAGAGGGCCCAAAGTTTGGAACAGCTTACCCCCCCAGTTTGAGATTATATGGATCCAATACAACATAGTATCAAATTAAGAAATGGTACCAGAACAATTATGGTACACAAAGAGAGTGCTATATCCTGAGAGACATTGGTTAAATATTATAACAGGGTACTGATGCCTATTCTTGATGTGTGGTGTCTAATGATGATGTTTGTGATGTTGGATAACATCACAAGGTGGTACTGTTGCCTAGTTGATGTTTGGGGTATAATGTTGATGTTGACTGATGAAATATGTATAATTTTGTATGACTATGCATTTGCACTTCATAATGTATTTTATGCTTGTAACCAGGAACTCACTTTTATATGGCGTCCCTTGTAAATGAGTATATTTTTTGTACTCAATGGGTGTAAACCATGTTCATTTTACAATTAATAAATCATTACTACTACACTTTTCTCAAAGAGGTGCTACCGGGTTGTGGCATACAACAGACACTCCAAAAATACCAGGGCACCCACTCCCACACACACATACACACACACACAACTGAGGGGAGCACAGTGTATAAAAGAAGCCAATTAGATTCATTAGCCATTGAGGCATTGGAAAGTTAAGGACTAAATCAAGGGTCCCACCTTGACATTGGTGATTTAGCTTACTCACACTGGAATTCCAGTCTGAAACCAAGAGGACCCACTCCTCACATGGAGTTCAAAGTAAATATAGCCATTTTGGCAGTGGTAAGTTTAAATATGATATGTTGTGTGTGTGGGGGGGGTGCACTGGTATTTTTGAATTGTCTGTTGTATGCCACAACCCGGTAGCACCCCTTAGAGAAAAAATGTGAATTCTAGTGTGTGAAGGAATTTAAAAGGTTTGAGCATGCTATTTTAGACTTGTTTGAATTTTAGGAGTTTGTTTTGCTCCTTCTTTGTATGCTCCCTTTGAAACACCTATGTAAAATCCATGAGAGGAGCACACTGTATAAAAGGAGCCAGTTAGTTACATTAGCCATTGAGGCACTGGAAAGTTAGGGACTAAATCAAGGGTCCCACCTTGACGTTGGTGATTTAGCTTACTCACACTGGAATTCCAGTCTGAAACCAAGAGCACCCACTCCTCACATGGAGTTCAAAGTAAATATAGCATTTTGGCAGTGGAAAGTTTAAATATGCTATATTGTGTATGTGGGGGGTGCACTGGTATTTTTGGATTGGACACTCCAAAATTTATATGTATTTTTTGCAAACTAAAAATGGTCCCACAGTCAAGGATTTTGTTGGCTAGCAGACTAGGATTGTAAAAAAATCCTAGTCCATCAGAAATATTCCTTGTCCGTGAGCCGCCATCTTGTTTTCTGTTTTTCAACCAATCAAAATGTCATAGCTTTGTCCACGGGTGACTTATGGGTCAAATGAAGCATGGGTTTTGTTCAGGGTGACACCCTCTACAAAGCCATGCCTTTGGTTTGGTTCGTTATTGTCAAAAAATAGCTTTCCAAAAATTTAAAATTCTTTGGCCTTGACTTGCTAACAATCCTAGTCTGTGAGCTGACAAAAGCCTAGTCCATGAGACGATCCTGGTCTGTGAGCCTTGTCCATCATTGCGTGACCAGATAGCCAGAATTTCATGACCAGATGTCCTCGATGGCATGACCAGATGTCCCTGATGGTGTGACCAGATGTCCCCTCGTGGACTAGGATTTTTCTAGCTCGCAGACTAGGATTGATCTGACAGCCCAGGATTTTGCTATCTCATGAATGAAAAATTTTTAAAGGTGTAAACATTTTACAGTTGCATAGCTCATTAATGGTTTGGTCTTTTTACATGAAATTTACAGGGTGTTGAGGGGATGCCGTACATGTGTGAATTATGCTGTTTAGTTGTTGGGGAATTAAGTGGTTCCATAGATATGCCATCATGAATTTGAGATTTTACCCATAGGATAACATTGCAGGATCTGTCATGCCTTTCAGCACCTGTATCTCGAAAACAAAGCAAGATACAGAGTTTTTGCTACTGGTGGCTAGGCCATTGGAACACTGTTTGAAACCATAGACTATGTCTGCAGTGAAATTTTTTCTGTGGGTTGTGTGGCTCATGAGATAGTATCAAATTAGTGTCACAAGGGTTCAAAGAGTGCCTGTCTAGTGCATTTCAGTGCCCCCATCTCGTAAATGAACTGAGATACTGGTTTGGTTGTTTATTGTCATGTACAGTACTTGCTGTGACAATTACAATGACACTTGGATTTTGTTTCTACCTGTTACAGTTCCTGAGATATCTGCAAATTAGTGTTACTAGGATTTTTTGTCCTATAGGGCTGCTGTATGGCTCTGTAGCTATGTGTAAGTGGGAGCACGGGCCCAGAGGGCCCATGCTGCCACAGCTACATACTGTTATGCAGAAATGGGCAAGCTGGTAGGAGCATGGGGAACAAAAGGCCCTGTGCTCCCACCAATACATGTTTTTTACTAGCTAAATTACATTTTTGGAAAAAGAAAGGAAATTCATGGCAAAAAAAACTGCTTTTAATGCATCAGTTAGGGTTAAAGCAACAAAAGTGAGGAAATGTTAGGGCTGAGCCCCTAACCCCCCCACTCACAACCCACACACTCATCCTCCACAGACTGACAGACACAAGGGTGTGCCATGGGGTCATGAGGCCTAACTCTCACCCCATTCTCCTTTACTGTAGCATGTCAACCTGCTTACACATGGAGTGGGGTGAGAGTTGGGCCTGATGATCCTTACCTACCTAACATTATCAGTCTGTGAAGAAGATAGTGTGGAGTGTGAGGGTTATGGGCTCAGCCCTAATGTTTCATTTACTCACTTTTGTTGTTTTAACCTTAACTGCTGCATTAAACACAGTTTTATTGCCATGAATATATATTTAGATGTATTTTCTTAGCAAAAATAAAACTGTGTAAATGCACCAGTTAGAGTTCAACTTAATGCAAACAAAGTAGGGAAATGTGGCAATGTGACATTAGGTTTTTAACCCTAACTCCCCACCCTGACCTCCCAAGCAGCCAAATGGACATTTGCTAGAGTTTTAGTTCTCTTGAGTCTTGGCAAATCAGTGATAGGGTCTTCCTTGGGGTTGTCAACCCTGATGCTTACCTATCCCCCCAGCTGGTAGTCTCCTTTCTGAAACACTAGGTACAAGTCCAAGCCAGTGCCTCATGTTGATGCATTCTTCAAAGGTAGAGATGTATGTCTCACCACATCTTGCCAAAAAAAAATATTTTGTAACTTTCTTCACTCAGGGTCCTGCTGGCCTTGCCTGAAGTAAAGAGATAACATCTGACCATGTTTCCTCCTCAGGGTAGAGGGTGAGCAATTGGGTTGACAACCTCAATGAAGACCCCACTGCTGATTCAACAAGACTCAGGAGATCCAAAACCCTATTTGTTTTTCTTTTGCTACTTGGGGAGTGAGGGTAGGAAGCTAGGGTTACCTTAGATACAGATAAGTTGAGTGGTGGGGGTACCCAGTGCTGCGGGGAGGACCACTGTATGCCAGGGAGTAATTTTTTCATTCCAGACTTGTGGTTGGGGGCAGGTGGGACCACTAGCACCAAGAATTATTTTTCCCCACTAACATGCAGGCGATTGGAGAGCGTGGGGGGGGGACCACTACCACCAGGGATTCCTTTCATTGTATACTTGGGGCTGGTGATCAGAGGGTGGGGGAAACCACTAGCACCAGGGATTGTTATTTTACATTTGGGGCTGGCAATCAGATGGGGGAGACACTAGCACAGGGATACTTCTATTCACTATGGGGCTGATGATCAGAGGGCCAGTAGCACTAGGGATTATTTTCTTCACATAAGGACTGGAAATGTGGGGAGTGCCATGGACCACAGGGGTGGGTATGCTCCCCCAGCGGCCAACTGGCTGGTTGGCTACCTTACCTCTGGCAGCTGTTAGGGTTGCGTGGAGTAAAATGAGGTTTTGATTGGCAGTATTTGCGTGGCGTAAGAAGACAGCGCAAAACTCTTTTGACCCATGAGATCAGCTGACTATTGACTTACACCAATATTACTGTCCCCACCCTATAATTTGCATAACCCTCTTTTAGGTTTGCATGGGCGCTAAGCCTGTTTGCCAGTGTAAGAGTCCTTTCAGTACTGGACTCCAGTGCAAAGCCCAGTTTGTGCAGGAAAACACTTGGTAGTGTCCACACAAACTTTTGAATATCAGGCCCCAGAGTTTGGTCATAGAATAAAATTCACCCTTCAATGAAATAATTCATGCGTACAGCCGCACTCACCCCCACCATCCCGCTAAATGTGTTTGTACACACATTTTGTGCTTTCTCAAGACAATGTTACAGCCCAAACAATACTTCTTTTATACTATGTTCAATTAAGATGATACAGACCAATTAGTGCAAAAGGGTTAATGTGCATACCATTTTAAGAAAACGTGCATGTGCAAATTTAAAACAATGAACTATTGCTGTGAAACCACATAGTGTAGTAAAGTCCCACCCTCCTGTTACAAGTTTAAGAATTTTATTCTGCAACACTCTCCTCATCAAATACAGGCTCAAAACTGATAGCACATCAATGTTTCATGGTTTGCTGTGACCCATTATCATAGACATATATAGTCCTTAAAAATATTTACAAATATCAAAGGAATCAAAGCACGGGGGGGGGAGTAAAGCTGAGAAAACAGGGAAAACAGGGAAAATGGCAATGCAAACGGCACAGAGAAATAAGTGGAAAGCACACACAAAGAACAGATGGGTAGGGAGGGAAGGGAAAGAAGATACTTACATTAAGCCAGAGGCTACTTTGGAATCCTATTACATCCAGGATACAACACATATATTTGGAACTACTAAAGACATACCTGTTGACAAGGATTAGTTGCTAGCTATACTAGACAACCAATCTTTGTACACAAATATACACCACTATAAAGGAATCTCAGCAGTTACTAAGGTACTTTACAGCAAAACAGATCTATCAGCACCTTTGATTGAATTTTTGTGTATTCTAACTAAATTAGTTTTGACTAATAATGTTATCCTTTTCAAGGATGTTTTTATATGCAGACTAAGGGATGGGCAATGGGTGCATCTTTCGCACCAAATTACACCACTGTGTATCTCTATACCTGGGAGGAGGGGTTGAGCATTACAGAAACTGTTAACCCATTGTTTGACAAGAAAGACATCCACAAGCATTACATAGATGTCAGATTGCTTATGTGGAAAGGGTTATCATAAGAATTATTTTTTTTTTCAATTCACACTTTATTCAAAAAATTTCCACAATACAGGAGGCAGTGAAACAAGTATGAACAGCCAGTTAGTAGTACAATCCAACACTGCCCCTGACCCCCCACTCCCCCAGCACAGCAGTTCCCTCGAATACTGTAGTAGTTAGTTAACCGTGATGATCTCATACTTAATATGATGGCATGTGCTCCAATTACACTTTAAATCCTAGCGGTAATAATTAAAGTGTGAAGCGGATCCCACATAGACTTGTACTTATGTAACTTATTCTGAAGGCTTGCTATGGCCTTCTCTGTGTGGAGATTAGCAAGGATTTCATGTATCCATTCCTGATATGTTGGACAATTCCCATCTTTCCAATGCCTGAGAATAATTTTTTTTGACTGAGAGTGCAATCATGGAAATGAGAAATCTCTGAATCTTAACCTTAATAGAAGACAAATCTCCCAAAAGGCAAATATCCGGAGTAAAACAGTCCTGTAATCCCAATAAGGGGTTCAGGAGGGTTTTAATTAAATCCCATAACGAAGCTATCTTGGGGCACGACCAGAATATGTGAAAAAGCATCCCAGCTTCATGGGAGCATCTAGTGCACCTGTCAGTATTGAGAAGGCCCCATTTAGCCAGTTTAACTGGCGTGTAATACATATTGTGCAAAATATGGAATTGCATAAGACGTAATCTATCTTGGGACACGTATTTGTGACAAAACATCCAGAGAGCCGACCAATTGAAAGTGGACTGCCGGAAAAATGGATTCCAAAAACTAGTGGGACTGTTGCCACTCCCAAACTGCCATAGGTGCAATACCTGATATATCTTAGAGATAACCCCTGGGCATTTGAGAAGGGAAGAAAGTTTGGGTACCAATGCAAAAACTGATGGGTGGGTAGGGACTTTACCAAACACCGTGATTAACAAATGCTTCAATTGACAAACTCTAAATGACTGAGAGTCAGGAATGTTGTACCTTCTGAGAATCTCGGTTACTGAGAGCTAAGCCCCCGAGCTGTCCAATAAAGAGGAGGCTATCCCTTCACCTAACTGAGGTAACCATGTACGAGAAATTACCTGCTTATTTATGGTGAAAGCCGGAGAATTCCAGATGGACTGAGACAGGTCTATACTTGGATTATATCTTAGAAATGAACACAGCTGCCAGTGAACCTTCAATGAGGTCATGAGAGTGGGGCATTTACTAACATTCTGTAAAAGGGAGACTTTTACATAGAACATGGTCGAGGAATCCATGTTCATAGCCTGAATATAGTCTAATTCAATATTAAGCCAGGCTGGTCTCAGATTTTCCAGACCCGGCCTTACCCATTTCAGGTACTTAGCGAGATGACTAGCCCAGTAATAAATTGCCAAATGAGGAATCTGTAACCCCCCTTCATTTTTGGCAGCAGCTAATTTGTGATAAGCCAACCTGGAGTGTTTATTAGACCATATAAAATTAGTGAAAAGCTTATGCATTTTCTGAAACTAGGATACAGGAACAAACGAGTTGAGATGCAACAGGGGATAAAAAATACGGGGAAATACATTAATCTTTATTATATTAATGCATTATAGTGAAATTGGAAGCTTATGCCATCTCTCTAGGTCCTGCACAATCATCTGAGAAAGAGGTTCTAAGTTTTCTTTAAACCAGAGGAAGTGTTACGTGTTAACTTGATACCCAAGTATTGGATAACTGCAGGAGACCAACACAATCCAAGGGATAACCTGTCTTAAAACCTTGTGATTAGGAAAAAAGGACGTCTTGTTTGCATTCAACTTATAATTCAAAACAGCTAAATTTGACTATCTCACTTAGCATATTCGGGATAGAAGTTACCGGGTGGGCCAAATGGAGGAGGAGATCATCAGCATATGCTGTTATCTTCACCACATTATTCCAGATCAGAATACCTTGTAGTCCCATGTTTTTAAGAATATTTTGAATAAGGGGTTCTAAATAGAGATTAAATAATAGGGGGGAAGGGGACAACCCTGTCTCGTACCTGAAAGTAGCAAGAAAGATTTTGAAAAAGCCCCATTACCTAAAATTCTTGCCGAGGGAGACCGATATAGTGCCCTTATCCAGCCTATAAAAATGGCAGGAAACCCAAAAGATCTGAGAACTTGGAATAAGTAATTCCAATTTACCCGGTCAAATGCTTTCTCGGTGTCCAGGGAGACCAAACCCGCGGGAAAGGTGGCATTCCTGGACTCCGAGAAGACGTGCGAGAGGGTACGTAAATGGTCTGATGATGAACGTCCCCTCATAAACCCAACCTGAGATGTACCAATCAGATCTGGGAGAACCAGGGTTAGCCTATCCGCTAATATCGTCAAAAGAATTTTGACATCCTGATTCAATAGGGGTATTGGCCTGTAACTCTGAACCAATTCGGGGTCTTTGTCTGGTTTGGGTAATAGGACTATTAAGGCTTCAAACAAGTGAATGTCTACTGCAGCCCCAGACAGAATGTGAAGATAGAGCCGGTGGAGTACAGGCAATAATTGCTCCCTGAAAACTTTATAAAATAAAGCGGAAAACCCATCCAGTCCTGGAGCTTTATCCGAGGGCAGGGCCATTATAACAGCTGAAATTTCCTCCTGCGATAGAGGAGAGGATAAAAATTTTGGGGGGGAATTTGCCAAGGAAGGCAGGCTAGAATCCCTATGGTACTTTTCCAAATCCTGTATGGGAGGAGGGCTATCCATGTCCCTATATAGCTGCTCATAATAAGTAGCAAATTCCTGCACAATCTCTAAAAGGGATACTCTCAAGGAACCGTCTGCTTGTGCCCTAATAGGAGGTATAAACCTTGCAGTCTCCTGTTGTTTTAAACGTAAGGCCAACAGGTGTCCCACTTTTTCTCCTTGATCCGTGAAACTTGCTTTGGTACGAATGATAGCCAACTCCGCTTTCTCCCTTAATAATTCTAAATATCTATCTTTAACTACTAATAATTTCTGCCTCTCCTCCTTGGAAATATTGTTTGGCTGTCTAGATTCTAGTTCCTGAATTTGAGACAATAATAACAATAACTCTGCTTCCTGAGCCCTCTTCCTCTTTGTAGCTAAACTAATGAGAATACCCCTAATATAAGCCTTAAAAGCTCCCCATATAATGTCCAGCGTAGCACTTTCTAAAGGGTTGGTAGAGAAAAAAAAATCAATCTGATCTTTCACTAGACGACAGTATTTCTCCTCCTTCAGTAGCCACTCATTTAGTTTCCATCGGGTCTCTTTCTTGGGAATATTAGAGAAAGCCAGATTACATAACACCAGAGAATGATCAGATACAGGACCTGGTTGAATCGAGGCAGATGACACACCCGGCAAGAGCTCATGAGAGACCAGAAGGTAATCAATGCGAGACTGCGAGCCGTGTACCAGCGAACTAAAAGTAAATTCCCTGGAATTGGGATGCAAAACTCGCCATACGTCACACAGTCCACATTGATCCAGTAATTCCTTGAAAGCTCTTTGTCCCGGGGACAGTCCCCTCGACACATTCCCAGACCTGTCTATGTTAGGGTTCAAAACCAGATTAAAGTCCCCCCCATGATAATGGGAATAGGGAGTAAGGGGAGAATAGTGGAAGTCAATTTCGCGAAAAAGGTGGAATCGTCCACATTTGGTCCGTAAATGCTGCCAAGCAAGAGTGGCATGGCCCAAAGGGTACCCTGAACTAGAACATACCTTCCCTCTGAATCCCCAAAAACTTGAGTGGGAATAAATGGAACATCTCTATTAACCAGCATCATGGCACCACATCTACTGGTTGAGCCTGAGGCATTAAAGACCTGCCCCACCTATTGTCTCCTGAGTTGTAGTGCCTCAGTATCTAGCAGGTGAGATTCTTTTAAAACGTAATCTGCATATGGAGCAAGCTCAGGTGTTTAAGCACCTGATATTGCTTAGGTTTTCTCCTAACCCCCTTCACATTCCACGTAGCTAGGTTAATACTACTAGCCATCTTTGTTGAAAAAACAATCCTGAGGTTAACCTTTGCCAGCTACTACTATTATGATCCACGTACCCCTGTTCCACTAAAACTGCTGTGCCATCCTCCCACCCCAAACCCCCCAATCCTGCCCAAACTAACCCTTCCACCCCCCTCAAGTAACATCCAATCACAAACTAGCATTAATAAACCCAAACTATTGCCTTCTGCCCCATCCTCCTCACCCTCCCAACTGTCACCAACAACGTTCAACAGCTTACCGTTTCCTTCTCCCCCCCAGCCCCCCAACATTACCCTCCCAAACCCTGAGAAAAAAGAAAAGAGAAGAGAGATCTTTAAGCCCTCCTACATGAAAACAACAAGAGGTAAATAACCTAAGTAACAATAACCATATATGAGGTCCACAAGTGATTCACTCCAGATGACCCATGGGAGTAACACTGTATAATAGAACTAGGGCGCTAGGACTAGTAAGAGTTACCAACCCTCAAGTCTTGCCTGCTGAAAGAAACGCACCTCGATAAGGGCTATTAAAACCAGACCACAGGCAATATATCCAGTTCCCATGCGGGACTTACCTGCACAGAAAACACTTGGCCCCACCAAACGGATTCAGCCACACCCCATTCATAACAGTGCCCTTATACTAGGGCAGACCCCCCATCACGGGCCATTGAAATCATTGGGCCCCATTACAAAGAGGTGCGAGCTCCCTCTGGTGGTACAGGAACGAAATCGCATGGTAAGGCGCTGCAGAGAGAATGCACCGAGAGCCTCTCCAGGCAACCCACTGAAAGATGGGCATTAAAACCCAACGGGTTATGCACCAAAGGCCTTAACTGGACCAAATCCCCCTCGCATGCTTGCAAAGGAGGTACTAACCAAAATATTACAAAATTACTCTCCCCAATGCCTGAAAAGATAAACTTAAACAGTCATTTTAAAAGAGATCAGAGTCCCAGATAAAGCTAAATTGTAAGCAAGCATATAAAGTCCAGAAAATATTTAAAGAAATTGTGTCCCTTAAGCCCACTAAACAGGCTTGGATGGAAATTCAGCAACTATGTATATTCGTCCCCGAAGAATCCTCCAAGTAGCAGTCAGATATCTTCAACGCAGAACTCTTCCCTTGATCTGGCAAGAGGCCTCTCAAGTATCCCTGAAAAAAGATCAAGTAGGGACAGCTTTAGACCAGAAATCTCAACCCTCAGGATCCTCGTAAGAAACCCAGGTACCAGCCACTTGCACCTGCAGCCTGGCAGGTGCAGCATCAAAACTTCAGACCAGCTGCAATAATTTTAGAGATGACTGGATGAAATGCTTTGCATTTCAGATGGACAGAGCCCGGCAAGTCCTGCGCCAGCCTGAGTTTGACTTGTTCCCATCTCACTTCCTGGATTTCTCTAACTTTGGACAACAAATGCTGCCTCTCCAAGTAATTCAAAAATCGGCATATTATAGGGCGAGGCATGGCTCCGGGAAGGGGGCTTCAGCCTCAGGGATCTATGGGCTGTCTCGAATTTATGTATTTAGCCCCAAAAGGCGAGGGGCCAGTGATCTTCTCCACCAACTTCTGGACAAATGCTATGGTGTTCTGACCCTGTTCTCCCTCTGGCAGCCCCGGGATCACAATATTATTTCTATGACTACGACCTTCAAGGTCTTCCAGCTTAGCTTCAAAACATGCAAGTTTCTGTCGCATAGCAGCCATCCCAGGCTCAAACCTCTCTGCTTGTTTCTCCAAAGAGGAGACCCTGGCGATATTATCCATAGTTAAGACTGAGATCACTTCAAGCTTTCTAGATAGAGATTTCATCTCTGATGCCATTTCTTTTATTTCTTCCCAAAAGGGCTTGAATTCCTCTAAGAATCTGCTTAATATAAGCGGCTCCTGCTCTGTGCCCTGATTTGCGACCTCTGACTTATCAGTTCAACTCAAGGCCCATTATTTCTTTGGGACCTTTTCCAGAGTAACTGGCGGGGTATGTTTTTGCAGCGCCAGTTTCATATAAACCTCCATTCTCACTCAGATTCCCCCAGCAGGAACACTCGATGCTAGGAAGGCAGTAGACCTCAAAAGTATCGGGTTTTAGGCTTGTTAAATGCTCCAAAAAAGACTTTTATCAAGTGGGGAGGCTGGAGCTATACAGAGGAGCTTCTACCCGGTACCCTGCATCACGTGGTCCCCCCATCATAAGAATGATTTTGTTACATGCAGTATCTGAAAAAGGTGCAATGAACTTCTTAAATTTTCCTCATGTGCGAATCTAGAAAAATTAATATTTTAGATTTGGTCATAGAAAAGGATGGACAAGAGCTATGAATACTTCCCTCTTCCATATGCCAACCAACAGTAATTCTATACTACGTTTCCAAAATTGCAATTCTAGGCACTTAGTTCAAAATATAACTGTCAGCCAGTTTATGAGATTTAAAAGAAATTCCTGCATAGTGTTGAGTCAGACTGTATAGGGGGTAGCAAAACCCTAACTGAGCATTTTAAACAATGTGGTTACAGTACAAGTTGTACTGAAAGGACAGACACAGAGTGGCTGCATTAGACAAAAGTTCTCTTTTAAAGAAAAATAGGGGTGAAAATAAACAAGGGCTGTCATTAAATTTGATCACCAATTTTAACCCTCAGGTGTCTATATTTAAAGAGATTCTGGAGAAAAATTGGCCTGTTTTACAGACCAAATGCAGACTGGATACTGTAAGTACTCAGCGTACCACCCTCAGATGGTATTTGAAAGAGGAGAAAACATCAAAGACAAGTTGGTACACAGTCTACATAAGACAACATCTACTCCAAAGGTCAGAAACACTTTAACTCCTAGAACCCATAAATGTGGGAACTGTAAGTTTTGTCAGCAGTTATTATATGATAATACCTTTGTTCATCAAGTTCTGAGACAAAAAACAGAGGTACGAGATTTTATAACTTGCAGTACACCATCTGTTATATATCTTGTAGTAACAATACCCACACAAGGACAAGGTGCTCAGGAAATGCTAAGAAATTGCATCTGTTATATACTGGGCTGTTTGTTCATGCAGTGCATTTTGCATTGTAAAAACATTGAGCCTTTTTAAGGTGTGTATAGGTGAACATTTGAGAAGTATTGAAAAACACGACAAGGAAACTGCATTGGCTGTACTTATCCATAAAAATGGTACCAGATATTGTTTCAAATTCATGGCACTTGAGTAATTTTTTTGGTGTATCTGGGGTGGGAACCTAGATAATAAATTGTGTTGCTCATGTATCCATGGCCAATGGCCAATGGAAAATCATGTACACAAATGCTCACAGTCTGGGAAATAAGATCCCAGACCTGCAGGCAATAATGTTAGAGGCTAAACTGGACATAGTAGCAATTAGTGAGACGTGGTTTGCCAGTAACCACACTTGGGAGACTTCAGTACCTGGCTATGTATTGTTCAGAAGAGACCAAGGTGCAAAAAGGTGGGGAGGAGTGGCCCTGTATGTCAATGAAAATATCAAAGCTACAGAAATTCAGAATACAAATAAGGAGCCAGAAGAACTGTGGGTCACCCTGGAAACAGGAAATGGGACAGCCATAAGAACTGGGGTTGTCTACAGGCCCCCAGACCAGGGGGGAGGACATAGACACATTACTGTTAGGAGATATACAAAATATGACAGCTAAAGGGGAGGTTCTGATAATGGGAGACTTCAACATGCCGGATACAGACTGGTCAATACCAGCAGGAACATCTGCCAGAACTATACACATAGTGGATTCCCTGCAGGGGGAGGGCCTCAAACAATTGGTACAGCAACCCACAAGAGACAGGGCTATCCTAGATCTAGTATTGACTAACAAGGAAGGGATCACAGATCTCCAGGTAGAAGGTCACCTTGGGGCCAGTGACCATCACATGGTATGGTTCAATTTGGCTACTACATCTAAATCATCCCATTCCAAGGCAAAATATGGGACTTCAGAGGAGCTGACTTTGATAAGATGGCCAACAGAGTTAAGCTAGCCCTGGCAAAAGAAACACAGATGAGGGGTACAGGCAAAGTGGGCAAGCATTAAGGATGCAATACTTGAAGCAACATCCCATTGTATTAGACAGAAAAGGAAGTGCAAAAAGAAGGAAACCACTTTGGTTCTCAAATACAGTAGCAGAAAAGGTCAGAGCCAAAGGCTGGCCTTCAGGAAATATAAGGGAACACAGCGGATGAAGATAGGAGGCATACCAAACTGCCCTAAGGGAAGCAGGGAAGGCAGTAAGGCAGGCAAAGTCCCAAACTGAGGAAACACTAGCACGAACAGTAAAAGAAGGTGACAAGACTTTCTATAGATACATTAGTGAAAGGAGAAAGTCCAGAGGGGTATTACTAAGCTTAATGGAGAAAAGGGAGCATGTGAGGAGGAGGACCCTGTAAAGGCATTTATCCTAAATAGATATTTTGCTCAGTATTTACTGAAGAAAGGTAGGGCAGGGCCCACAGCTCAGCATCATGGACACAGGGGAGGAGGTGAGCACTACTCCTTCACAAAGAAAGGGTCCTACAAGAGCTTGCTAAGCTCCAGGTGGATAAGGCAATGGGACCTGATGGCATACATCCCAGGGTACTTAAGGAGCTAAAGGTGGAACTAGCAGAGCCATTAGCAGAACTGTTTAGTGAGTCTCTGAGCACAGGAGGGTCCCAGAAGACTGGAGAAGGGCTCATGTGATCCCGCTCCACAAGAGTGGTAGCAGGGAGGAGCGGGAAACTACAGACCACTCAGTCTTACCTCAGTAGTGGGCAAGATTATGGAGGCACTCCTTAAGGAAAGGATAGTGCAACACCTGGAATCCATAGGAGCACAGGATCCAAGACAGCATGGGTTTACAAAAGGAAGGTCCGGTCAAAATAATCTCATAGATTTCTTTGACTGGGTAACCAGAGTGGTGGACCGAGGGGGAGCAGTTGATGTCGCCTACCTTGACTTCAGCAAAGCTTTTGACACTGTTCCACATAGAAGATTGATAAACAAGCTGGGTAGGCTCAGGGTGTGTCAGAAGTTGGTCAACTGGGTGGCAAACTGGTTGACGGGCAGAAAACAAAGAGTGGTGGTAAATGGTATACAGTCAGAAGAGATGCAAGTCACAAGTGGGGTACCTCAGGGATCAGTCCTGGGGCCAGTCCTCTTTAACATCTTCATTAGTGACCTTGCAGATGGACTAGAGGGTAAGGCTTGTCTGTTTGCAGATGACACCAAGATCTGCAACAGAGTAGATGATCCAGATGGGGTGGGCAGAATGAGAAGAGATCTGGAAAAACTGACAAAATGGTCAGAAGAGTGGCAACTGGGATTTAATGCAAAGAAGTGCAAAATCATGCACATAGGGAAGAGAAACCCTGAAGCCACCTATAGGCTGGGAGGAGTTGCTAGCAGTCACAAAGGAAGAAAGAGACTTGGGTATCATCATCACTGATGACCTGAAATCATCAAGCAGACCTCTAAAGCAGTAGGTAAGGCTAGGGGGTGTTAGGGTGTATTAGTAGGGTATCACAAGTCATAAGAGGGAGTAATAATCCGTCTTTACAAGACACTGGTTAGGCCCCATCTGAGTACTGCATGCAGTATTGGAGCCACACCTTCACAAGGACATTAACCAAATTGAGGCAGTCAGAGAAGGGCAACCAAAATGGTGCAGGGACTGCATCAGAAGACATATGAGGACAGATTAACAGAGCTCAATATGTATACCCTTGAGCAAAGGAGGAGAGAGGTGATATGATCAAGGCATTCAAGCACCTTAAGGCATTAACAAGGTGAAAGGGTCTAACATGTTTAAATATAAGAAAATAGCAGGACAAGAGGACACAGCATGAGATTAGAGGGGCGATTAAGGGGAATGTGAAATTCTTTTTCACAGAAAGGGTGGTGGATGCATGGAATGACTTACCACAAGAAGTGGTGGCTATGAATACAGTGCAGGGCTTCAAACAGGCATGGGATAGGCATAAGGGAGCAACACAAATGACTATGAATAGATAGGCCACTGACAGAGCAAAGGCCGATGGCACATTTATAAGGTAGAAAAACAAATGGGCAGACTGGATGGGCCTTGCGGTCCTTATCTGCTGTCAACTTCTATGTTTCTATGGCACTCCAGACATTACATCATGGGTTTTAGCCCACCTGATAGGCTATAGATGCACATGTGACCTAGTATCAAAGTTCACAGTATACCTTGGTCCCAGGAGTCACTGCTCTCCAGTTCTGTTGTGCATCTGAAAGGCTAGCACACAGGGGTCCCTGCCTAGAATCCTACACAAGGTAAGATACAAAGAATGTTTTAACACTGTATTTAAACAAACAGTGTCTCAGAATGCTCAGTTATTCCAGGGGAGTGCCTGGGTAATTAGATTTGCTAGCCCTAAAGGTTTCCTTGACTGAATGCAGTGGAATTGTTATTTAAAAGAGGCAGCTAAATGTATTTAATTGTGGGCTAGCAGTATAATTAGCTTGCTGAGTATGCTCAGATTCCTTTGTTAGAGAAGCTGCATTGTTTAGAGAAAGAAGGAAAATCGGGACACAGTGTTAAAAAACTTACTTCTTGGTTATTTGAGTGATTACAGAGTGAAATTAGTTGTCTGCAGTTGCTTAGAGAAATGGTGACCTTTTGAATTGATTGCAGAAGGAACTAATTGTGGAGTTGTTTAGAGATGTGGTGAGCAGGCATATAGAGATTGGATCTGTTTTTGCTTATGAAACCCCCAGGTGGGGATCTGTTATCTGATTGGGCATCTCTGGGGCCCTGCAGAGCTCTTCTTGAACTGGGGGTTTATACTGTTGGGCCTCTGGATCTCCACTTCTATTGGGGGTGACAGCAGCCCTTTGCAGCTCCCTCACCATCTCTCTTAAGTCCCTTATTTCTGCTCTCAGGTTGCCCTCAATCCGGGTCTCAAGGGAAATGACATGCACTCCCACTCCACTTTTAGGCTCAGGGGGAGCCTGATACAGATCTGGTTCCCTGTAGGTCTCGGTCAATTCCTTAATCAAACATCTCAACTGTTGAGCCTCATCTCGCTCACTCTTTTCAGGGTTCTGACAAGGGTTCACAGCCCCAGCATAGGGTTCCCAGCCCTCTTCATCAGTTTCAATCTCACGGATCTCTCTCATCAAGTGACAATACTCGGGAGGGCTGGCCCTTCTGTCTTGCAATTTGATTTTCAGCAATATTATGCTCGAAAATCTTGCTGACTTCAATATGTAGTCTAATCTGACCTGGTTTAACACTTGGGCAGGCACTCCCCCTTTTCGGTGGGCCTTCTGCAAAGCCCTTTCTATCCTGGTAATAAAAGTAGACAATTTCTCATTTCTCCACTGTTTAGCTGACTTGAACTTCCATAATAGATAATCTCCAGTTTCTGTGCTGCCAAACACCCCCTCTAAGGTGGAAAGATATTCTGCTGCAGTGGCCTCCGGACTAGTGGCCTGTAGGAATCGAATGGCTTCCAGTGCAGGACCCCTCAAACTTTCCATCAACCGCTTCCTCTTTTCCGCCTTGGAACACTGCCACTGTTGTACCAAAGGGGTAGCATAGTCCATCCAGGTCTCCAAATCATCTTCCCCCCGAAGGCACTGGGACAGTACTGGAGAAAATTCTCAACCTCCGATACGAATCCAGTTGAATGGGGGGAATTACCACAGGGGGGGTGGCCAGTATGGAACCCTTGGGGAACCCAGGAGATGTACCTGGGGAAGGCAGGGGGGTGTGGTCAACTGAGATGTCTAATACCCTTACCAGTTCCTGAGCAGTTCTCCCTTCTGAGGCTAAAAGTTTGAGCAGGTTTTCTTTCACAGCTATTGGTACTAGAGGACCCACCCGGGGTGGCCAGACCACTACGTACATGAATAACCCTCCATCCCTTCTGGGCAAAATCACAGGGGACACCTTTTCAGGGTTTATCAGGATACTGCATGAAAGTAGCACTTGCAGGGTTTGTTCAAGCAAGTCAGCATATCGCCCTTTTACTTCCACTTTGCCCATACACTTAACATGTTCTACAGTAGATACAATGTCAGCACTTTTAATCCCCAAGGGGACATCCAGCAATAAAACAGCCTTTGGGAGTCCATTTCCTCAGCTTCGCACCACCCCATCAGTTTGTGCACCATCATCTTAAGAGGGTCAAGTTTTAACTTGGGTGTGGTACTCCCTTCCATTTTTTCCTTCAAGTTAAACATAATGGGGTAATTCCTTCACGTGGCCACTAGAAGATGCTAATCCCAGTGGTGCCTCCAAGATGTAACCCCCAGGTGGCGCTATCCCAAGAGCTACTACCCCTGCCTGCTGGACTACCAACAGGTTGATGGGCCTAGGTTCTAGGGCGGGTGCCTCCACCCAGAAGTCAGGGTTTGTAATGGTTGGTAAAGTCTGGTCACAGCCCTCTGGGACACTGAGACCCCCTTCTAATCCCTCTAATGATTCACACAATACATAGGAAGTACAGTACCCATACCCCACATGTACACATGGTTCAACCATAAGTTACCACTTACCCTCGAGACCGATTCTGAAGTTCATCTCGGAGGACCCCCTCTAAAATAAGGTTGATCAACATACACAAACTAATGCAATGCCTGCTATATACTGTAGGCACTGACACTTCAGACAGTTTAAAGTCAATAACATTAAATCTGGTTTATTTAAGAGGAGTGGAACGCAGGAGGGGGAGATCAAGCTGATTGGCAGAATTAAATCACAATACTGTGCACTCTTACAGGGTCTTAAAAGTCACACTCTGGGTACCCAGGTTGGAGGGGCTAGCCAGGTCCGTTGCCCAGGGTTGGCCGGCAGGTGCAGATGGGTAGGGCCTTGTAGAAAAAGATATGCAAAACACCCAATTGTAATCCGCAGCCAGATGTCTCAGTCCTTGAGAAAATGAAATAAAGAAAATCAGATGAAATACTGGTGATTGATAACAGGTTGCAGGAGAATGCCCTGATTTGAACTCACACTACCCCAAGCTGAGAACCTGTTGCAGATGGCTGTTCTGGATTGCCAGACAAACAAGGCAGAGAGAAGAGATTCTACAGGCCAGAATCAACTACTTTAACTAGTGGATGGATTTAGTCCGATTTCACTCAGTTCAGCTTTTAGCTTACACCACACAGTGACAAGAGAACCGGAATAGCTATTCTCTACAAGCATTCAACACATTTATATGTAAAGGAAATTACTATGCCAGGCAGCTGCTCCTAGGTCCCGATTGCACTTACTGCAAACACCTGGGAGTTCACACAGCAGCTTCAGTTCCTGACAGACCAAGTGCGATTCAGTAATTTCTCCAGTCTTCTACAGGGTGAGCCTGGTTTCCACTTTCAGCCTTCCTTCCTTTCAGACAACTCAGATTCAGTCCGATTCAAGCTTGCAACGGCCACCGACTGACTGCAGGGCCTCTCATGCACTTCCTGTGCGAAACTATACAATGCAGAAGCACACAGCTCCTTCTCTCCTCATGGTCACAATGGATCTGATCTCTCAGTTGCAGGGTAGAACACTCTTCGGGTGCCACCCGGTCCAGTTGGTGGACTCAGCTTTCAGTCACTCCAAAGCTCTCTCAGTTGGTGCAAAAAGACGCCAAGGTCCAAAACTTCACTTCCCAGAATTACTAGCTATACCTCCCATTGTAAGCTGGCTGCCAGGAGAGTCCGAATTCTGGTTGGTCCAAACAGTCTCCATTTTAAAGCTCCCCTTATTCCATTGGCCCAGCACAGCAGTTTAGTTCCAAAATGGAGGGGCCCCACACACACAGAGTCCCAGCTGTAACAAAAGCAGGTTAGACAAACTACAATATTACTAATGCCTTAAATGTTTACAGTGAAACAGGTATATCTTTCAGAGGGGCTCCCTTTGCACTTTCAGCAACCGCAAATTGAAGCGATTGCCCAGCAGTTCAGGCAGGATTCGAGCAGGGAAACACCAGCACCCCTAGGAAAGCATCAATTATGTCTGCAAGCAGACAACTCTTAAATAGACAGTAGGTGGAGGCTCTACCAGCACTCACAGTGCCATTCTAGTGGCTTAAACACCGAATGCCAGCAGGCAGGGTAACACTTAGTCAAGCTCCTGATGGCTTTTATAAACCCCCATTTGTAGGGGGGTTACACCTAGAAAGCTATAAAAATCACTTGTGGTTCAGTCAGCATGTTTAAATCTTGAACTAGTCCTATTGAGGATAAAGAAATGTGGGGGAGAGTGTGGGCTAAATGCTGTAAAGCCCTGAGTCACTCTGTGGCATTTTTAGTGCAGGTAATGGCTGCAGGTAGATGCAAGTGCCTGCCTTGTTTCAAATCTCGTACCTCCAGCAGCTTTCAGTGGTGCTAGTCAGGCCATTGGTAACAAACCGCACCATGCTCTTGCTGCTTGCGCAAGAGCCAGGGAACAAGTCACAGGCATCCTCATATACTACCAGCACTGGTCAGCTGCATTTGCAGCAGGGCAGAGATTCTGCCTAGCATTGTAGCCAGTCACTTGCTAGATTTTTCCCAGGGATCCTCTAGTTCAATCAATCAATCAATCAAAGTCTTTATTTAACCAGGCGATCACCATTGAGCAAGCTCATTTTTGAGGTGAACCTGGGTTTGGTAACAAGGAACAAGGGACAATATACATGGGATGCAACACACAAGAAAATAGTAATAATTCAACAGCAGGGATGTTCCTTGAACTGGCCTGCTTCTCTCTCAAGCAGAGCAGATCAGGGGTCCCTTTCCTTCTATCCATGCTTAGAACAATAAAGGGGCTAACGGATGCATTTCCCCAGAGTCACCCGCAGATTATTAAACTGGGGGTCAATTGCAGTCCCCACGGTCCTCTCTGTCTCTCTTTCTCTCCCCCCCATGCCAGACCACATGGCAGGGAGAACAATGGGTGTTGTGGCAGCCATTTTGTGCACAGGAGCATAACCACCATTTTGTGACCACCTGCCATGCTAGCTGGCCTGGCCATGTGGCCGAGAGAACAATGAATGCTGTGGCAGCCATTTTGTGCAGAGGAGCAGAGTCACCATTTTATAATTCCCTGACTTACTAGATGGCCTGGCCTTTTCAATCACCTCCCATAGCGGATCTAGAAGAAGGCACAGCTACTCACACATTTCACTCAGATCTATTTGAACCCCCTATTCAGTGGGTTCATATAGAAAAAAAGGTCATAAGTTTATCTTGGGATTGTAAGGGCAGCCTCGATCACCTAGCCCAGCGGATCAAGGCTCACTCATGTAGGCCCATCTAGATCGCATTCTACAGCGGTGATACAGATATATAAGGGGGAGACAAGATATTGAGAGCAAATCAACCCTTTCAGACCACCTAACAAGTGGGTCACGACAGAGGTTGCACCGCTTCCCCAAGGTCACATTTGCATACAATGAGTGATGTATACCTTGCAAATGTTTGACTGCTTGCCATCTAGTATATAAGGCATGAGTTTCCAGGAGGTGCTGCTGCTGGTTATTCATCTGGTCACTCATCGTGTGCAACCCCTAATTGGCCCTGTTTTGTCCAATTATGTTTTTCAGATGGCAAAAACAAAAAAGTGCACCACATGCAGCACCACCCTCCTGCCTCACAACTTGGGCCTTCAGTGTCTGGCCTGCCTCCATGATGATGACGATCTGTTCCTGGAGCAATCCCCTTCACTGGATCCCAGCATCCAAGGTACAGTAGTAGCCAGAGACATTGCCAGCTGTTTTCAGATATTTTGCAAAATTTCTGAAGAGTTTCTTTCTGCTGCTGCTACTGTGGAAATGCAGAAAGCAGGAGATATTTCTGGAAATATCACAGAAATTTTGTGAAATATCTGACAGTGTCTGTGGCTGCTACTGTACCAGCAGAAACACGTGGGTCAATCTTGGGGGCTCTCCTCATTTAAAATCAGCAGGCCACAGTGGCCATGATGGAAAGTCATCAGAACTTTATGTTGCGGGTCATGGAGAAACTGGAGGGTCTCACCCAGAACGTATCTCCAGTACCAAACCCAAGCCCAGAACCCATCCCCACCCCCAGTGACCACAATGACAAGAATGCACTGCCCTCAGAACCCAGTCCACCTCAGCCAGACAATGGACAAGAGGATGAGAAACCACAAGATGAAGAGGATGAGGCCTCCGATGAGGAAGACATGAATGTCTCCCAGTCCATTCCTTCTCTCACTACCAAGCTCTGTTCCTTCGACCACATTCCAGAGATTATGAAAGCCATAAAAATCATGCTGAGGTTCAAGGAGAAAGCTGCTAAACCAGAATCCAAACTCGACCCAAAGATTCAGCAGAGACCTAAATGTAAAGAAACCTTCCCATTGTGACCAGCAATTGATGACATATTCACCAAAGAATGGGAATCAAGCGAACCTGGGCGCATGTCAGAGAACAGGAACCTGGATAGGATGTACCCTATCCAGGAGGACAGAGTGCATGCCTGGTGTGAGACCCCTACAATAGACCCACATACTGCTGCCCTCAGCAAGAAAACCATTTTGCCATGTGGAACCATATCCTTGAAGGACCCAACTGACAAGAAAGTTGAGGATATGTTAAAGAAAAAGTTTGAGATCACTGGCATGACAGCAAAGGCAGCCACCATGGCAGTCCCGGCTTGAGCACAAATCAGATGGCTGGAGGAACTCTTAGACAGAGCAGACCCCAAGTCAAGGGGTGCAGAATTGTAGGAATGTTCCCTGGATACTGCAAAATATTTGGGGGATATGGCAGTAGACAAGCTTAAATTAGAGGCCAGAGCATCAGCACTAACTAATAGAGTCAGGAGGGCATTATAGTTGAAATTGTGGGAGGTGGATAATGAATCTAAGGGTCTCTTGCAAAATCTCCCCCAGAAGGGAAACATATTTCTGGGAAAGACCTTCAGGAATACCTGAAGCAAAAAGAGGAAGACAAGGATTTGGGGAAGAACAACGACAGGTCCACGTACATGCCGTCTGGCAGATGCTGGTTTCAGGGAAACAACAGATTTCATCAAGGAAGGAGGCAAAATCAATATAGTCAGCCCAAATCCTTTTGAGGTAGAGGGTACCACAATGGCAAAGCCAACCATGGTACCTTCACCGCCAACTATGTCTTCTCCTCATTCTCCTCATTCAGAGGAAGAAACAACGAGTTCAGAGACAGAGGAGGCAGAGGAAAAACATAGTGACTACCAGAACAGAGAGCTATCAACACCCACCTGGAGGGAAAGACAGTATCTCCCTCCCATGGGAAGGAGACTCTCGCTGTTCCTGGACCAGTGAGTGAATACTACCATGGACAAATGGGTTCTGGAGGTAGTATCCAAAGGGTACGCAATAGAGTTTGCACAGTGACCTCACCAAGACAGATTCGTACAATCCCCAATCTCCAGGAGAAGGGCATCTTCCCACCAAGTGCAGCAGATCCTACTGGAGCTAGTTCAGAACAAGGCCATTCAGACTGTTCCCATTCAGGAACAGGGGGAAGGAGTTTACTCTGTTTTCTTCCTGGTTCCCAAAAAGATGGAAGAATTCTCCCCTGTCCTGGATCTGAAGTATCTGAACAAGTTTGTTTGCACTCAGAAGTTCAAGATGGAGACCCTTCGCTCAACCCTCAGAAGTTTCAGAGTCAGGGATTTCCTAACATCAATTGACCTGAAGGATGCATTTTCAACCAAGCCACCAGCGGTATCTGCACTTCCACATGCTGCATCAACACTTCCAGTACCAGGTGCTACCCTTTGAGTTAGCCTCTGCTCCACGAACCTTTACAAAGGTGTCTATCATCCTAGCAGCATGCCTCATGGAAGGGGGGGTGGATATCATCCCTTATCTGGACGACTAGCTGATACAGGCCAGGTCCAGAACTGAGGTGCAGAAGAACACCCAGCTAGTACTATAAACCTTGGAAGAGCATGGCTGGGTAGTCAATTACAATAAGAGCTCTCTGGTACCAGCCCGACAGCTGGAATACCTAGGGGCAGAGATAAACATCGACACAGATATGGCAAGACCATCACAGAAGTGTATAGACAACATGGTGGGTCTAGTAAAGGCCATAAAAGCATGCCAATGAATCACCATTGGGCAGATAGCGCAGGTACTAGAATGCATGGTCTCCTGCATAGACCTGGTCCCATGGGCCAGGTTGAACATGAGACCTCTGCAAACTTATCTGAGGACAATCTAGGAGTCAAGGTCACCCTACACAAGAAATAAGGTACTCCTTCTCCTGGTGGATGAACTGGCACAACCTCTGGCAGGGGGCACCCCAGGATCTGACATACGAGGTCACAATAGAGACAGATGCCAGCCTCATGGGGTGGAGAGCATGCCTAGGCTCCCAATCAGCGCAAGACCTAGGGACACCTGCGGAAGCCCAATACTCGATCAATGTTCTGGAGATGAGGGATGTGTTCTTCGCACTAAATGCCTTCAAGGATACCATACAGGGATGCAACGTACTGATGCGATCTGACAATCAGGTCACAGTGTCCTATTTGTCCAAACAAGGGGGCACAAGAAGTTGGGCCATGCTGGCCAAGGTGACAAGGGTGTTGACCTGGGCACAAATCCACCTCAAGCACATCAGGGCCATCCACCTGGCAGGCAAACTAAATGTCAGAGCGATCTGGCTAAGCCGATAGCAGGTTCACCCTGGGAGTGGCAACTCCACCTGGAGGTATTCAAAATGATTCAGAGCAGGTGGGGACCCATTATGATGGACTTCATGGCCACAGAGGCAAATCACTAAGTGAAAGATTTCTTCTTGAGGTACAGGGAAAGGAAAGCCAGTGGGGTCAATGCGTTGTCCCAAAACTGGACCTGAGACAAAGCATATGTCTTTCCTGTGATCCCGTTGATCCCACAGGTACTAGCCAAGATCAGAGAGTCTCGGAGGATCATTATTCTGGTGGCACCATACTGGCCATGGAGGGCATGGTCCTCCATGGCCATGGCCATGGCACTGGACAGGTGGAGGCTACCTTGTAGATCAGATCTTCTTCTTCAGCGCCCAATGACACACCAGGCGCCGGAGTCCTTCCAGTTGTCGGCCTGGCTCCTGAGAGGCAGAGACTGCTAAAAGTGGGATATCACAGCGCAGTCATCTCCACAATGCTGCAGCCCAGAAGGTCCTCCATCACGTCCATGTACGGTCATCAGTGGAACATATTTTCTGCTTGGTGCCATGGTAGGAACAAAAACCTCAGTGCAGTTGACATGTCCACAATTCTGCTGTTC
Source organism: Neoceratodus forsteri (assembly GCA_016271365.2). Classification (NCBI taxonomy): domain Eukaryota; kingdom Metazoa; phylum Chordata; order Ceratodontiformes; family Ceratodontidae; genus Neoceratodus; species Neoceratodus forsteri. The sequence goes on along the minus strand of CM057450.1, from coordinate 1,314,173,501 downwards.
CTGCAAGAGGGCATGAAAAATGGACTATCCCATTCATCCCTCAGAGTACAACTCTCAGCTATAGGGGCAGCCCTAGGGCCAGTAGGCCTACATAACCCAGGGCCCCACCTGGACACTGTTAAATTCATGAGAGCGGTAGAAGTGATGAAGCCTCGAACCAGACCATCCATGTCACCTTGGGACCTCACACTAGTATTGGACGCCATGGCATTGTCCCGGTTTGAGCCAATACAGGACAATCAATTGTACTGGATGGGGTTGAAGACCTATTTCCTCATAGCCATCTGCTCAGCCCGCAGGTTGGGGGAGATTGGGGCATTATCATGTAAAGAACCTTATACCATCTTTACTCCCGAAAACAGTACCCTCCTTCATACCGAAGGTGGCTTCCCATTTCCACACGGAACAGACACCAAAGTTCCCAACTTTGTATACCCAAGGAGAACTGGGGATCAACCCTATCCCACATCACCTCGATGTACGAACCACTCTAGCAACGTACATCACCAGAACTCAGACCCTCAGAAAAACTGAAAGGTTCTTTGTCATTGCAAAGGGACATAGAAAGGGCATGGCAGCCTCAAGAATGACAATTGCTAGCTGGCTAAAGAAGTCAATTCAAGAGGCCTATAGGCTCAAGGATGCCACACCACTGGAGGGCATCATGGCTCACTCAACCAGGGTGGTAGCCACTTCCTGGGCGGAAAGAGCAAATGCATTGTCTGAGGAAATCTGCCGAGCAGCAACCTAGATGTCCATCCACACCTTTGCTAGACATTATAGGCTAGAGACCCTGTATAAACAGAGGGCTTGTTTTGCCACCATGGTCCTTTCGGCAGCCACCCTAAATACCCACTCTTAGTCGCTCTGTCTCACCCTGATGAAATGATTACTGCTGCTTAAGTACCCATGATGTAATGTCTGGAGTGCCATGGATACACTACCAACACAATGGGTGTTTACTCACCTGGTAAAGGTGATTGTGTTGGTCGGTATCCATGGCACTCCAGGGCCCTCCCGTCAGAGAGTGCAGAGAGAGAGATAATGCAGCTAGTGCAGCATAACAACTTAGGACGCGATCGCACATGTGCAATATGCAAACTTCCCCCTTTTCTGAAAGGGCCACAGTAGACCAGGGGAGAGCGCTGAACAATAAAAAAAATGTAAAAGTAAGGAGTCAGTACTTCATATAGGCTCTGAGATTACTCAGTTGTCATGCAATAGTGGACCATACACTATAAAATACAGTGTATGGTCTGCTATCCATAACAAGCAGGAGTTGCCATCTTGAGTTTGCCCTGTTGACCAAAACCTCTTGAGCTTCGCTCTTGATGTTTAAGTGGTCACCACTAACAACCTCTCTATGGCTAGCCATGCTTGTTATGGATAGCTGATCATACATTACCCTCCATACCAGGTCATAATGCCATGCGACATAATAACGTGCGGCATTATGACAAACCAGACATGCACACCCGGTTGGACCCCCTGGAGTTGAGAATCTTTAGTGGGGGGGTCCAGGGTGTACAGCCACCCATAATGGGGGGTATGGGGGGCTGAGTCCCCTACCAGAACAAAGACAGATGCCTCATGGCATAAATCACGCAGTGCGATTGTGCCATGCGGCATTATGTAGTTCGGCATAATGACCCCATGCCATTATCCTCTATATTGTGTATAATAGAACATCATTCTATATAGAAATCCATCCTTTTCAAAGTGCTGTTGTACCACAGTTCAAAGGTCATGGAATGTGCTTGTACTGTTCTGTGGTAGAACAGCATTCTAGAACTTCTAGAGACTACACAAGTCAGTTTCATTGTGAAAGACAAAAACACCCAATGCACACATTTTATATAATACTATACACTATAAAAAATACAGTACGAGCAACTTTATGCATAACCAGTGTGTTCTGCCACTTCGTGGTTATGATTTCCATGGACCTCTCAAGCTTCGCTCTTGAGGTCAGAGGGAATCAGAACCCCTCTGTGGCAGAACACATTGGTTGTGTATAGTTGCCCATCCAGTATTCTGTATGTTTTGCTGTAAAGCATGCTCTTTAAATTGTATTGCATCAGGTATGTTTTTACATGTTTTAGATTTTAAATTACCTTCCTCGATACCTAGTAATCTATCACATTTTTTTGAATTGGTAGGTTTAAAATGTTGTGTAGCATCAATAGATACAGTTCTGGATCTGTGCTATTTGTTATTTTTCTCTTCCCCTTTCTTCCCCTTTTGTTCTTTGTGTGTTTTCCATTTATTCCTCTGTACCATTTGTATTGCCAATTTATTTTTTCCCCTGTTTTCTCAGAACTCCTACCTCCCCAATACTTTGATTCCTTTCATATTTGTAAATATGTTTAAGGAGTATTGAGTTCTATGATAATGGGTCACAGCAATAGTTCGCTGTTAAAAATTTGCACATGCACTTTTTCTTGAAATGATATACACTCTAATTCTTTTGCACAAATTGGTCTGTATGTTTTTTAATTCTTTTTTATTAGCAATTTTGTAATTTCATAACAACCAACATGACAGTACCTTACAGAAATAACTATATGAAATGTTTTCATGCTGCACACATAAAACTACTCAAGTGATATGCATGCTGCAAGTATGATTTAAATTGTAAATTGGAACCGATTGCATGCATATGGCATACGTGCAGCAAGCAAGTGTGGAAACCAGGATTTTTGTGTTAATTGGGGAAAGACTGCATGCATGTGGCATGCATGCAAAAAGCAAGTGGTCACTGATAACTGCACACTTAAAAGTTGAGTGACTTGCTCAGGATCACACCATACACAAGTGGGGGTTGATGAGATTCAAACCCAGATCTTCATGCCTCCAAATCTGCCAGCTTGAAGTTCAGTGTCTTTAACCACGAAGCCATACCGCCTACACAGATATGGCTCTCTTGTACTTCAATACATACCGTATCTGACTACATCTGCATGCATGTGGCAGTCTTGTAGCTACTGGTATGCTTTTCAGTTTTCTTTTTCTTATCTTACTCACCTTAGTTTCACAGTTGAATTGTAGCACACATACCAATGGAAATACATGTGGTTTTTCCCATCCCCAATAGACAAACGTATCCACAAAACCACTTAATTACTTCTGTCTGGCATGTACTACTATTTTCTCTCCATAGTTTTGAATGCTTTAGTACAAACAGACTTTATGGTGGAAACAAAAAAGTAACAATAACTTGACACCCTCCCCACATGGTCAGCCCCCCCCCATGCACACACACTGTTGTGGGTACTGCCATGTTGCTACAGACCCTCCCCATGCACACACACTGTTGTGGGTACTGCCATGCTGCTACAGACAACCCAACAAGTATAAATATAAGTAACAAATCTCTTAATTAAGAACTAGGGAGCCAGTGGTAGGAGTCTTTAAGAGAGGATGTCCATAGGTCAGAGTGCTGGGGCAAGCACCCTTGAAATGAATTTATTTTTTGTTACTATTTAAAATATTATGATGGTGAGTTGGAGAATAATGAAGATCACTTTTCTACTATCAAGGCCCTTGTTAATTGAGCACTGGTGTTCATTAATCTCCAACTCTTTATCAATAATATATAAAATCGTAATAAAAAAATACCCCCATTCATTTCAATAGTGCACACCCCTGCAGTTTCCTTTGTTGTTTGTCATAATGTGCCTGGGTGTGGGGATGTGGAGGTCAGCTTCACTTGGGAGGGGGTCACAAGCCTGACTGTAGTGGGGCTCCAACAGTCTGTGCATACCATACTGCTCAACTGTCTGTGAATGCAAGGGACAGCTCTAGAATGTCTGTAACATCTCTAAAAGGTACAACTCATTTATTTTGACTGAAAAGTGATATGAAAATCAGGAAAAATTCAAATCTATAGGATTCATCTGTATATACCCCTTAGCAGTGCATCATATTTGGGCTTACACCCACCCAGTTACTAACCAATGTTTTTCCCTGGCTGAGGTTCTGCCCCCCCTCCCAAAACAAAAGAACTTTGGCCCGATTTTTCTCCCCGACTCCATTCTATTCAATACTCATCCCCTATGGGTTATGAAACCACCTAAAGGTGAAGAAACACGAAAAACACATCAGTATTTCGGTCCTTCCTCCTTCCCCAATCCCCCTGTAAAAAAAATATTTACTTTTACTACCTGCCATGTGGCTAGAACCTGCAGCCTGTCGTAGTGCACCACCAGCCCAGTTTTCAGTCTGCTCCCCCTCTCTCCTTCCACCAGAAGCTGGATGCTAGAACCGAGCATCACAGGTCCCCAACGTGGTCAGCGACCAAGTCACCAAACAAACAGAATCCACCCAAACTGGATTGCTTGCATCTTGCATGGTTGCTGCAGTGGCTGCTGCCACACTGCACTGCTCAACGTCTATGAAGGCCACCCCCACTGCTGTAACCACTGCTAATAAGCCTAGCTTACTGCTGTGGGGGTCTGTGCTGTTTTTTTTTGCATGGTGAGTCTAGTAGAGTAAGTAGGTAGCCTAGTCTTGAGTTAGCTTCTAGCTCACCCTCTGCCCCTTCAGCCACCAGGGGAGATGGAGATACACTAAGAGTAGACAAACAAATATATGCTACCACAACACTGCTATTGAGAGTTCAGTGCTCACCGACTCCTCCAAGCTGTAGTATGCAGTCTGTCTACTCTGTGGCAGGAAAGATAGTGTTGCACTTGCAAGACACATGCGATCTTTCTTGGCTGGAGCTCTTCCACATCACATGTGATTGTGCCACTGCTAATATGTGGAGAGAGTGGACAACACAACACAGACACAGCTGAGTCTGGAGAGTACCTGTAGCGTGAGCACACACAGGCCAGGTGGGCACTTGTTGTGCAAAAGATTAACTCCAAAGCTAATGCCATTATTGCCACACCATAAGAACAACCTAGACACAAATCAGGGGGCACTGCCTCTGCCCCACCTAAATGGTACTGCTGCTTAATGGTAGAAATTTATTCTCAGGTGCTAATGCAATGGCTTCCACTGTGTTCTCAGGTACTATATCTCCATGTTTCATGATTTGTCCTGATCATCATATGGGTTAGTTTCCCTCATTGTCCCTCATTTTGAGTGTCCATGTCCCTCATTTCAGTGACAAAACATGAGGTATGGTGCATGCTTCTAAGACCCTACTCAGCACAAAGAGTGCTGAGCATTGCCATAGTGTATATGCTCAGTACAGAATGACAAAGGGAAAGCAAGTGAGATGAAACAGTCATGGAGAATCACATTTGTAGCACTAAATATGCATAAGAGATCTACATGGTCCAAAACAAAAAGGATAGGCTTCACAAAACAGAGGCCCCTCGTCATACATCTGGAATGGGGGATGTTGTCTCGCCATATCCTAGGCGTTTAATGCAGTAAGCAAACAATACTTTACAAATTAATGACAATTTAATGACAACAATCAAAAGCCATTAAAAAGCATGCAAAAGGATCAGAATTAATGAGTTTACCTAATTTTTATGGGGATCCAAATAAAAATGTATTTTAATGACTCTAATTGCTAGCAGTAGTATAATAAATAGAAACTGATGTGTTTTTTAGATGAAATTTCTACCAACTTAGCTGCTGCATACTGTATATGGCAAGCATGCAGCCTGTGAACCTGATGTGATGGTTAAATGATTTTCGCACCAGCTTAACTTCTGTACTCATTTCAAGTGTGCAACATGTGAACCTGATGTAATTTTTAGAAGATATTCATACCAGCTTACCTGCTGCGCACATGTCAAGCTTGCAGCATTTGAACCTGATTTGCTTTTTAGAGCTGGTTCGCTTAGGATCGCATTGTGTATGTGAGCTGCATGCAAACATTGCACAATTAAGCATGTGGATGCATTCTGCATGTACACAGCACACCTATATTTCTGTAAGGGTACAGTACGAACATTGCAACCCAGATGTAAAGCATTGTGTCTGTAGTTATCAACTCAGGTATTCATACTACACAGAGCAAAACTGTTGGTGGTGGTATTACAAACATAGTAAAACACATGGATAATGACACACATTAGGAATCACATATTTAACCTCCTCCTTGGGAGGGAACTTACCTGGACTGCTACTGCCACCCTTCTAAGTTCCCTGCTGCTGTAGTACTATTGCAGTATGGCTCTTGCTTGCAGGCATGTGTATGGCATGGTGAGAGACCTGTGCAGTCAGGAAATCTTTGGCACCTCCTGCACCCTCCTATAGCAGCTGCAACTACGTTCTTGTTTCCTAGTCTCCTGATTTTGGCAGAAGGGACTGAGATCCTGTAAGATGGATGCTATTCCACTGACTGCCAGTGACAGAGGGAGAGTGACAGGGAGAGAGAGCACATGCTACACAGGGCTCCTGTGCTTCCTAACCCCAGCAGGCCGCAACTCGCAGACCCACTACCCCACCAATGAAACAAACCAGCCAGATAACAGATTTTAATAAACTGTATACCCTCAAGGTGTAAGCAAAAAGGGTAGATATATTAGTGTTTCTAGGAGCTGTTCTGCTTTAAGGTGAGAACTAAGAATTAGTATTGCACATTAGCACATTTGGAAAGTAGGGGGCACATCTTGGTGTGTTCGCGGGGAAGTGGGGTGTGTTACTGTGGCAAAACTAAATGGGCAGTAAGATAAGGTTGAGTACTGGAGATAAGGGGCCAGATTCTAGAAGGGTTACACCTTGTGTAATAGCAGTTGCGGCAAGTAGAATGGCGCATGTAGCAACTTATGCCAGCAGTTGCGACATGCAAGATTCTACAAAGTGGCCTGCAACATGTCGCAGGCCACTTGCACTGAACAGCAGTTATACCACATAAACCCCCTGTGATATGGCACTAGGGGGTTTATGGCAGCAGTTGCGCCCCATTCCAGAAGGGCAGCAACAAAGTCCCAATGTCAGAATCCTACAAGAACCCCCAGAGGAGAACTGGCAACATAAGTTACACCAGCAATTAGCTGGTGTAACATACGGCCGCCCACCTGGGGGTCCTGTAGACCTACCTGCTGACATGCCACCATGTCCACCCCCCCATGCCAGCATACCCCAGTGGGGCCCTGCATTGCTACCCATCCCCCATCCCCCTGAAACACCCGTTGGCACAAGCCCCACAGGATGGCGCTGCCAGTCTCCACCCGTGCCCCGAACCATGAGTTGCCAGCCACAAATGCAGCAATTACCCCTCCCAGGTAGTCTAGTGGACCCCCAATCATTAGCAAATAAAGACACATCCCCAATACTCTGGTAGTCTAGTGCCCCCCCATCATCATAATATAACGAAATGACTCCAATACTCTGGTAGTCTAGTTGCCTCCCCAATCATCAATAAATTAAGAAACATCCCGGATTCCCTGGTAGTCTGGTGGACCCCCCGATAAATATTATAAATAACTCCACTTCCCTGGTAGTCTAGTGTCCCCCCAACCCCCCAACCTGCCATGCCAGGCCACCCAGCACCCCTCACCTGTCCCCAGCTGGTGACTGGCACAGCCCACTTCTCACACCTCCATGGCCAGCCACAGACTGAGTTCTGTGATGTTAACTGTAAAGGCGTGCTCAGAAATTAATTTCTGAGCATGTCTTTACAGTAAACGCCTATACAGAACTCAGTCGGCGGCTGGCCATGGAGGTGAGAGGTGGGCTGTGCCAGTCACCGGCTGGGGACAGGTGGGGGGATGCTGGGTGAACTGGCACAGCAGGGTGTGGGGCCACTAGACTACCAGGAAATTGGGGATGTTTCTTAATATATTGATGATCGGGGGCCACCAGACTACCAGGGTATTGGAGTCATATATATACATATATATATATATTATGATGTTTGGGGAGGCACTAGACTACCATGGATGGTAATTACCACATATGCGGCCGGCGACTTGAGGGTCGGGGCATGGGTGGGGGATGGCAGTGCCACCCTGTGGGGCATCTGCCTGTGGGTGTTTTGGAAGCAGGGGGGTGGGCAGTGCTGCAGGGTGCCCTTGTGGCAAGCTAGGCAGGGGGTGGCAGTTGCGTACCATGGTGCAGCTTGTGACATGCTTGCCAGGTGCGCCCACAGTTTGGCATACCTGGCCGCATGTCACAAGTTGCAGGACTTTGCTACAGAGACCCTGCTCCTTCTAGAATAGGGCGCAGGGTCTTTGTCACAGCTGTGGGTGGCACAAGTTGCTTTCAGTGGCAGCTTGTGCCACCCTTCTAGAATCAGGCCGAAAGTCTGCAGAAAAGGTAGAGGCAACCTGAGTTTGTACCATTATGGCAAAATCATTATTAACAACTGATGGGGATTTGCTTATTAGGTATGGAGGGTGTAGCATGTATATTATGGTAGATGAAGGGACTACCTATGAGGAGTTTACATGTGACAAATGTACTTTAAATAAGGATATACAAAATAATTTAAATAAAGTTATGGAAAGATTGGAATGTTTAGAACAAAGTCAATTAAATGGAAAATTAAGGTTAAGAACACTGTTTAGTTTAAATAAAGACAACACTTTGAGAGATGAGAGTAGGAAAGTAATTGGTGAAGGAAAGAGGAAAGATGATAGAAATGATGATGATACAATAAGGAATATAGAATGGAATGAAGTTTCATATGTCAAAAAGAAATGTTGAGGGAGAAGCCCTTTAAAAATAGTACCTGATGATATCTTAAGGCCTGCTTATGTTTTCAGTAGTAAATACCCTAAAGAAGCCAGATTTAATGATGTAGTACAAAATGGAGGACAGGATTGCTATGATTTGCCAGTGGCAAATAGTTATAGTGTATTACAAGACCTTCAGGATGAGCAGAGTAAGGATATGGAAGGGGGAGATTATATGGTTCTTCAGGTAAACGACAGTTAAAAATCCTCGAAAGGTAGTGGTAATTGGGGACTCCATTATTAAATACACAGATCAATTCATATGCATGAAGGATAAAGCAAACAACATGGTTAGTAGCTTTTCTGGGGCTGGGGTGTCAGATTTATATGATATGGCCGATAATATATTTGCAGGAGCTGGTGAAAACCCATTAGCAGTGTTACATGTTGGTAGTAATGACTTAATGAGGAAAACATTACCAGAGATCCAAAAGGATTTTTCAAAATTTGTGGAGAAATTATGGAATAGGGGTTGTGAGGTTATGATTTCTGAAATCTTACCAGAGCCCAAAGCAACAGCATATAAAACAAAAAGGATAGCACTAGCAAACGGATGGTTAAAAAAATGGACACAACAAAATGACCTATTGTTTGTACAATATTGGGGTACTTTTTATAATAGAGGAGAACTATATAGTAGAGATGGGCTCCATTTGAATTATAGGGGCAGTAGGGTTTTGGGGACAAGGCTGCGGCAAGTAATTAATAAAAGTTTAAACTAATTAAGCAGGGGATGAAGTTAAAATTAGATAATAAGGTGTCATATAATAGAAATAAAGAAAAAAGGAAAGAAAATTAGTTAAGGTTTTGTTTTTTAATGCATGTAGTCTATCAAAAGACAAGATGGCTGAATTAGAAGACCTAATTAGGAATGAAGATATAGAAATCATTGGAGTAGTTGAGACCTGGCGGAATGAAAATGATGACTGGAATCAGAACATATCTGGCTTTAGTTTAATAAATAAAAAATAGAGTAAATAAAAGGGGAGGTGGGGTAGTTTTGTATATAAAGGAAGGGATAGAATATAAAGTAAATAATGATGTGGATGATAAGGGTAGTATAGAATCCATCGGTGTTGATTTGATAGGACTTAAGGGGAAAAAACTAAAAATGTTGACTTTCTATAGACCACCAGATACAAATATGGAGGACACATCAAGTTTTAAGGAAAGGGTGATGAGTCCGTCTGAAAGATGTGATGTAGTGATTATGGGAGATCTAAATATGCCACAGTTAGATTGGAATAATGAAGGAATTAATAATACATCAGCAACTAGGCTGTTGGGGGAATTGCAGTCAGCTGGGATTGCTCAGCATTTCATGAGGCTACAAGGGGTAGTAATATATTTGATATCGTAATGTCAAATATCCCAGAGGAAATAAAACAGTTAATAATTGGACTGCCTATAGATACACGTGATCATGATTCTATTGATTTTTATATTGATAAGACTAATAAAGTGATTAAGGGTGTTACTACCCAGTTTCTTTATAATAGAGGGGATTATGGGGCTGTTAAAGAGTCACTATCTCAATATGATTGGGAGAATATATTGAATAACCTGACTATCCAAGATGCCTGGGATCTGTTTATTAATATAATAAATAACCTGGTTGAAATTTTATACCTAAGAAAAAAGTATATAATAATAGAGGGAAAAGCCCTTTTGGTTAAATAAGAACATCATAAGGCTAGGAAAAAGAAATAAAGTACTACATAAAAAATGAAACAATCTGGAACAGTAGCTAATATTAAAAAGTATAAACAAATAGTAGGACAGATGAAAAGAGAAATACGTAAAGCAAAAAAATAAGCGGAGTTTAGATTGGCAATGACTGAGAATGACGTAAAAGGTTTCTTCGCCTATGTGAATAATAAAAAGGGACAGAGTAGATCTGTGGGACCCTTAGTTGTGAGGGGAAGTTAAGTAGTGATCCTATAACACTTTTGGAGGAATTTAGCAAGTGTTTTAGTAATGCCTTCACTAAGGGAAATCAAAACATAAGGGTGGTAAAAGATGGGGTGGATAAATTGTATGCTGAGGGAGTAATAACTGTGGATAAAGTAGTTAGAAAAATAAGATCCTTAAAGGTGGATAGGGTAGCAGATCCGGAAGGAATGCATCCCAGGTTTATTAAGGAACTTGAAGCAGACTTGGCACCAGTTATTGCAATGATTGGTCAGAAATCATTAGCAGAGGGATATGTACCAACTGATTGGAGACTAGCCCATGTGGTGCCGATTTATAAAAAGGGGGATAGGAGCATTCCATCAAATTATCGACCAGTGAGCCTAACCTTGGTGATTAGCAAATTATTTGAGGGGATCTTGAGTGATGAAATAAAAAACTTTATGGAACAGAAAGGATTAGTGGATAATAGCCAGCACAGTTTTGTTAAAAATAGATCTTGTGAAACCAATATGGTCTGTTTTTATGATTGGGTGACTAGGAAGTTGGATCATGGTAGGAATATTGATGTGGTAATGTTGAATTTCAGAGGGGCCTTTGATAAGGTCCCTCACGGGTTGCTGTTATCAAAGCAATTGGACATGTGAGTGGATGTAGGATTGGTGAGTTGGATTGGGCATTGGTTAGTTGATAGGATGCAGAGGGTGAGAGTTCAGGGTTACTTATCTGACGCAGTGCGGGTGGAGAGTGGGGTGCCTCAGGGCTCAGTGATGGGACCATTACTGTTTGGTATTTTTATGAGTGATCTGAAATTAAATAGTGAGAATAAGTTAGATAAATTTGTGGACGATGTTAAAGTGGGGGAGTAGTTGATACTTTTGAAGATAGACTGAAGTTTGAACAGGATTTACTAGACATTGAGGAGTGGGCTCAAAAGAACTTTATGAGTTTTAATACTAATAAAAGTGTAATGCTGAATATGGGAAAGGGTAACATAAAACAGGATTACTATATTCAGGGTAGTAAATTAAGATCTTCTACCTGTGAGAAAGATCTTGGTATATACTGTATATATACAACAGGATATGAAAAATGGAACACACTGTAGAATAACAGCTAATAGATCTATGTATTTGGTAAATTGTACTAGAAGAAGCTTTCATACTAGGAATGCAGAAGTGCTCACTAAAGTGTTTAAATCGTATGTTAGACCAACTTTGGACTACTGTTCCTCAAGTTTGGAATCCTTATTTAAACAAGGATAGGGTTTTGCTGGAACATCCTTAAAGAATTATAACTAAAATGGCATCAGGTCACAGGGGCTAACCATATGAAACCAGATTAAAATCAATGGGACTATGGTCCTTGTCAAATAGGAGGAAGAGGTGTGATTTGCTGCTTTTTTATAAAGTCCTGCATCAGGATAGTTTGAGAACTGAATTAGGCTTGCTATATAGGAAAAATACTTTTAACTGGAGAAAACATGATCAACAGTTAGTGAGTGAAAGGTGTAGCACTAACTTAAGAAAACATGGGTTTGTATGTAGGGCAATTGAATATTAGAACAAGTTAACAGCATATATTGTGCAGACAGATTATTTCACTACCTTTAAAATCAGGTTAGATAAACATATGAGAGTTGGTGACGATTGTTACTTCCACTGAATTGTGGGGACCGCCCATAATGGGCTTTTTAGCCTCCTTGACTGTCTTAAGTAACCTTAGTATGAACAGTCCTAAGGGGTTGTTAAACACCTAGGGGACCAGCACATGTCAAGGGGCAAAGACTCAAATAAAATAAGGTATTTAGTGTATGTGGTCTCCAAAAAACATGGGGGCAACCATCTTTCTGCTTCTTGACCTCACCAACCAGCTGAACAGAGGGTTTGGAAGTTAGGAAGCCCTAGAGACAGAAACAGGGCAATGTGGGGATTATGACGGATTCAGACCCTCCCTAATTATTGGGTGGTGGCTATGAGAGCCAATCGGAGGGCAAAAGGACTTATGGACAGCCCTGCCTGTCAAATGAGACACTGAATGGATGGAAAGAAGTTTCTGGGCTCTTGAGGAGCTCATGGCAGTCTGAGATGGACACTGAGGTGTTCAAATCTGCTTTTGTAGAGACCAAGCAAGAGGCCTAGGCAGGCCAGCAATCCTGTAAGCCTCACCAGATTCTTCAGTAAACTCACTGTGAGTCTTGTTCTGGGATTACATTGTTCAGAGACTGTGTAAGATGAGCTCTTGTGGGAAGAAATTTCTGAGAGTGTGAGCCTGTGGGCCATTGCTATGTATGAAGTTGCTCAGCTGTACCGAGAGGAGACAGAGACCTGCATCCTACCCAGGTTGCTCTGGAGCCAAGTAAGGGGCTTGCTAGCCTTTATCTTGTGGGGTGGATCAGAAAAAAGGAATCCATAGGGCACCATACCCTAAATTCATGAGTACTCTCAATCTGGAGGGGAATAAGACCATCGGGGTCACTCCTGGGGTTTGGCTCCTAGGGAACCAGGAAGCTACTACATAGTGCTTCTGTGACTAAGAGGTGAGTCACAAGGATTGTATCCTGAGAGCTGATGCATAAGGGCTGCATCCTGAGAGATGTGAGTCATAGGACTGTGCTGCTGCAGAATGTCTAAGGGAATTGGAAGAGCTTCATCCCCAGGCCACTGGGCCCTGTTCCTGACTGTTGCTCATTCTGTTGCTCTGTGCTGTCCACTGCCTCAGCTGAACTGCTGCATCCATGGGTCATGGGAGTGCTGACATTGCTGGCTCAAGTCTTTAATGCTTTTCCAATTTTGCATTACTATTATTGTCTTTGGATTGCAAGTTGTGTTTCAAGCATTTTCCTGCTTGATTTCAAATCCTCTAAATTGTTCTAGCGTACTGTGGTATGTTGGGAGGATTGTAAACTTGAAAATCTTCATCAAGTGCATCACCGACTGAACTTGGGCAATGTAACTGCCAGGCTTACACTAGGAATTTATTGTAATTCATGGCTACCCAGAGTCATTGGTTATTGTGGCATACTTGAAATTATTGTTTTCCTACTGGTACCAGATGAAGAGTTTATTGCACCCTGTGTAGTATAATTCATATTTTTCCCCTTGATTGGTTGGGTGCTCTATAGACTATATGGAATATGAGAGGGTAGTATTGACGCACCGTACAGTGGCTCTCAGAGGGCATTGCTATAGGGTGGAAGTACTCAAGGTGACTTGCAGCTGCCTAACCCTTCCTTTTCATTCAGCCTCCAGGCCAGTATTCTTAAATAAAAGCATTGTAAATTTGTTGAATTATACTTCTGTGAGTGTGCCATTTTGTATAACCTGACTGAAGTGTTTATTGTTGAGAGTAACAGCTGTCTTGGTGGTCCTCAGGAAGTGTCCAGTGTAAGGAGATGGGTAGGCTTTACTTCCCAGTGGGTGGTACTACACACAACAAGTGGGCCATTTATTCTCTCTGGATAGAAGCACAGTGCTATTCATTGTTTGTTCTGGGATGAACCCCTTACCTCAGGAGAAAAGAAACTAACTAACCCCTCAACGGTGTGTGACCAGTGTGGTCACCAGTTAGGCAGGGGCGTGAGGCTGTACACAGCAACTCAGGTCACGCATACATTAAATCTAAAAGAATTAGTTAATTGTTCACAGTTGAGTGCAATAAGCCAGATCACTGTACCTCCTGACCTTCCCTTAAGGGCTGACATCTGTACCTATCCCCCTAATCTGGTTGTGGCTTACTCCACTGGGTTCAGAAAATCAATTAACACCCCCCCCCCCACTAGTGTTCAAATCTCTTAGTCCATTCTTCCAGCTCATATATTAAGTACTCAAGGGGTAGTATCTTAACCAACAACTCACTCTGCATCCCTATCATGGATGTGACATGCGAGACCCAAGTATTATGAATGTACTTCCTAGCTATCAGGAGTATTATCCTGACAACTATTGGGTAAATGTCCCACACATCCTGAGCTCTTGCTTCCACTACAAAGAGCATGGATCAGGTTAATCCTGTATTATTCTTTTAATAATCTGCAAGATACATTGGGCTGTTTCAGACCAGAAGGATCTGAGCTTCCTGGATATCCAGAAATAGTGAATATGTGTCCCATGCTGAGTGGCACCTTTCACACGGTGGTAAGACCTCAGCATTAAATTTACTGAATGTGTCAGAGGGCACGTACAGCCTGTGTAGAAATTTATGTTGGGCCTCTTTGTATAGGTTGCACACTAGCAACCCTGTATGGGACTCACACATGTCTCACACATGTCTCCCCAGGCCTCCTTGGGTAATTGACTCCCCATGTCTCTTTCCCACAGCTCCTTAATTCAAAGAAATAGGTCTGGGGAGAAATCACCCATGATGTGATAGCTTCTAGCTAGTGCCCCCTTGGAGTTTTTCCTGGCCTGCACTATACAAATTTCCAAATCATGTAGTGAAGACTCCTTAGAGTCTGGTCTCCCAAGCTGACATATCCAAAGCTTGGTGAGGTAGTGCCTAAAATCTATGTGACGGGGTCACTCCCAATTCATCCATAAGCTGCTGTAAATGTTTTCAGGGCCTGTGTCATGGAGTGATCCTCCAGGCACCTAATCACACTTTCTTCCAACCTCTGAAAGCCCTTGTCTTCCAGTCCAAGGGGGAATTCAGGGCTGACATATATGGGGGCTAGCAGGGTGCCCCTCCACTGGTCTTTAAGTAGCGTATGCATTTTGCCCATGCCTCTAGAAGCAGCCTAATTAGAAATATAGAAACACAGAAGTTGACAGCAGATAAGGACCTCAAGGCTCATCTAGTTTGCCCATTTCTTTTTCTACCTTATAAATGTGCCATCGGCCTTTGCTCTGTCAATGGCCTATCTATTCATACTCATCTGTATTGCTCCCTTATGCCTATCCCATGCCTGTTTGAAGCACTGCACTGTATTCATATCCACTACTTCCTGAGGTAGGCCATTCCATGCATCCACCACCCTTTCTGTGAAAAAGTACTTCCTCACATTACCCCTTAATTGGCCTCCCTCTAATCTCATGCTGTGTCCTCTTGTCCTGCTATTTTTCTTATATTTAAACATGTTAGACTCTTTCACCTTGTAAATGCCCTTAAGGTGTTTGAATGTTTCGATCATATCACCTCTCTCCCTCCTTTGCTCTAGGGTATACATATTGAGCTCTGTTAATCTGTCCTCAAATGTTTTCTGATGCAGTCCCTGCACCATTTTGGTTGCCCTTCTCTGGACTGCCTGAATTTGGTTAATGTCCTTGTGAAGGTGTGGCCTCCAGTACTGCATGCAGTACTCAGATGAGAGTCTAACCAGTGTTTTGTAAGAGAGATTATTACCTCCCTCTTCCAACATGATACCCTAAAATACACCTAACATCTAGCCCTACCTACTGCTTTAGTGGTCTGCTTGGATGATTTCAGGTCATCGGTGATGATGATGCCCAAGTCTCTTTCTTCCCTTGTGACTGCCAGCAACTCCCCTCCCAGCCTATAGGTGGCTTCAGGGTTTCTCTTCCCTATGTGCATGATCTTGCACTTCTTTGCATTAAACCCCAGTTGCCACTCTTCTGATCATTTTGCTAGTTTATCCAGATCTCTTCTCATACTGTCCACCCCATCTGGATCATCTACTCTGTGCAGATCTTGGTGTCATCAGCAAACAGACAAACCTTACCCCCCAGTCCATCTGCAATGTCGCTGATCAAGATATTGAAAAGGATTGGCCCCAGGACTGATCCCTGAGGTACCCCACTTGTGACTTGCATCTCTTCTGACTGTATGCCATTTACCGCCACTCTCTGTTTTCTGCCTGTCAACCAGTGTACCACCCAATTGACCAACTTCTGACCCAGCCCGAGCCTACCCACCTTATTAATCAATCTTCTATGTGGAACAGTATCGAAAGCCTTGCTGAAGTCAAGGTAGGTGACATTAACTGCTCCCCCTTGGTCCACCACTCTGGTTACCCAGTCAAAGAAATCTATGAGATTAGTTTGACAGGAACTTCCTTTTGTAAACCCATGCTGTCTTGGATCCTGTGCTCCTATGGATTCCAGGTGTTGCATTATCCTTTCCTTAAGGAGTGCCTCCATAATCTTGACCACTACTGAGGTAACACTGGCTGCTCTGTAGTTCCCTGCCTCCTCCCTGCTACCACTCTTGTGGAGCGGGATCACATGAGTCCTTCTCCAGTCTTCTGGGACCTCTCCTGTGCTCAGAGACTCACTAAACAGTTCTGATAATGGCTCTGCTAGTTCCACCCTTAGCTCCTTTAGTACCCTGGGATGTATGCCATCAGGTCCCATTACCTTGTCCACCCTGAGCTTATTGAGCTCTTGTAGGACCCTTTCTTTTGTGAAGGGACTAGTGCTTACCCCCCCATGTCCATGGTGCTGAGCTGTGGGCCCTGCCCTACCTTCTCTTCAGTAAATACTGAGCAGAAGTATATATTTGGGATAGATGCTTTTACATGGTCTTCTTCCTCACACACACCCTTATCTCCTTTGATCTTAGCAATACCCCCTCTGGACTTTCTCCTTTTACTAGTGTATCTCTAGAAAGTCCTGTCACCTTCTTTTACTGTTTGTGCTAGAGTTTCCTTGGTTTGTGCCTTTGCCTGCCTTACTGCCTTCCCTGCTTCCCTCAGGGAAGTTTGGTATGCCTCCCTATCTTCATCCCGCTCCATTCCCTTATATTTCCTGAAGGCCAGCCTTTTGGCTTTGACCTTTTCTGCTACTGTTTTTGAGAACCAAAGTGGTTTCCTTCTTCTTTTGCACTTCCATTTCTCTCTAACACAATGGGATGTTGCTTCAAGTATTGCATCCTTAATGCTTGCCCACTTTGCCTGTACCCCCTCACCTGTATTTCTTTTTGCCAGGGCTAGCTTAACCCTGTTGGCCATCTTATCAAACTCAGCTCCTCTGTAGTCACATACTTTTGCCTTGGAATGGGATGATTTAGTTGTAGTGGCCAAATTGAACCATATGATGGTCACTGGCCCCAGGTGACCTTCTACCTGGAGATCTGTGATCCTTTCCCTGTTAATCAGTACTAGATCTAGGATAGCCCTGTCGCTTGTGGGTTTCTTGTACCAGTTCTTTGAGGCCCTCCCCCTGCAGGGAATTCACCATGTGTCTAGTTCTGGCAGATGTTCCTGCTGGTATTGACCAATCTGTATCTGGCATGTTGAAGTCTCCCATTATCAGAACCTCCCCTTTAGCTGTCATGTTTTGTATATCTTCTAACAGTAATGTGCCTATGTCCTCCCCCTGGTCTGGGGGCCTGTAGACAACCCCAGTTCTTATGGCTGTCCCATTTCCTGTTTCCAGGGTGACCCACAATTCTTATGGCTCCTTACATGTATTCTGAATTTCTTTAGCTTTGATATTTTCATTGACATACAAGGCCACTCCAACCCCCCCCCCCCTTTTTTGTACCTGGGTCTCTTCTGAACAGTACATAGCCAGGTACTGGTGTCTCTCAAGCATGGTTACTGGTAAACCATGTATCGTTAATTGCTACTATGTCCAGTTTAGCCTCTGTCATTATTGCCTGCAGGTCTGAGATCTTGTTTCCCAGACTGCGAGCATTTGTGTATATGATTTTCCATTGGCCAGAGTTCAGTGTGTTAGTTGTTGGGTGAGGTCTGGCATTTCCCCTGTGGATCGTATGGGGAGCTAGACCTTTTTCCTTACCTAGTGATGCAAATGAACTGCAAACTTGCTGAACTCCTGTTTGACCACTAGCTGAGGAATAAGGGGTGTTCTTCCCATTCGACGTATGGGGTGCTGCACCCCTCTCCCCATTTGCTAGTTTAAATATTCTGTAAAGATGTCAAACTTCTGCCCCAATACACTGACTCCCTCCTTAGTCAGATGCAGTCCATCAAATTTAAAGAACTTTCGCTCCCAAAACTGTTGTCAGTTCCCTACAAATGTGTGTTCTTTTTCCTGACACCAGCCCCTGAGCCACATATTTAGCTCCCCATCTCCCCTTCTCTGACCTTCCAACCATCTGCCCCCCTCTCCCAGACTGGCAGTATCTCAGAGAAGGAGATGCTGGATGAAATGGATGATAGTTTGTCACCCAGCCTGGTCAGGTGTTCCTTGGTCTCCACAACTGACCAGCTGGTGAAATCATTAGTCCCTATGTGTACCAGGATGTCAATGTTTACTCCTGCTCCCTGAACAATTTTAGCAATGTGTCCAGTGTCTCTCCACGCTGATGTACTTGGGAGACATCTGACCATTACTCCCTGGCTGGAGATAGGTATCAACTGCCCGAATTATGGAGTCTCCTATGATCAGAAGTTTTTTGGATTTCCTTTTTGCTTTTTTTGTTTTGGGTTAGTTTTGTTGTGCTAGCTCCTGTGCTGCAGTGTCCTGCTCTGCAGTGTCCTCTGCCCCTTTGTTTGATTTCGGAGATGGAAGCAGATACCTATTTGTAGTTGTTATATGGTTTGTGGAGGTAATATGTTGGAGAGCACCGAGTGATGGGGCACCCAATTTGCCCCTCCTAACCACATGCCAGCCTCCTGGACCAACTACCCTCTGTGGTTGAGATGCTTCTGTTGGATGTTGGGGAAATGGTGGGTTGATCTTATAATATATGTCCTCTTGAATATGAAATCTGAGGTGCGCAATCTCTGCCCATGCTGCCTGGAGCTGAGCCCTAAGATCTTCAATGGCCCAGCATGTAGGACAGTGTCCTAAATCCTGTAAAACTGTCCTTCTGAAAGTGTTCCACAGGACCTGCAGTTAATGATATCCATTCCAGATAAGTTGCTGGGTTTATAACCTGGTCAGGGTAATTAGAAGGAAGAAAATGAAAACAAAAGTTTGATTTTGTGTTTTGTTTGTTTGTTTTTGTATAACTTGTTATACAAGTAAAATTACTAGTGCCCCTATAAATGAGGTCAACGTGTGGATACCCCACTGATCCACCCCTTCCTGCTTTGCCACAGGAAATGTCACGGCTGTGCTACCCTATATAAGGAGTGTAGTGTGGGGTGGTTGGGGATGGGGGTGGGTGGCTGCTCCCTTCCCCTGCCAAAAAAGAAGAACCACAGATGAAAGAAACAAGGAGGTAAAAGCAGAAACAATCAGTCAGCAATGAATGCAGTAACCCTGAAAGCTTATCCTAATGATAGATAAAACTGTAAAACCTGTAAAGCACCTGTAATAATTTCACAGAAGATATACCCTGTAAGAAACACTTTGCTACAGAGAATAATAAAGCAGTAACAGGAGATATACTTTGCAAAAGACAATTTGAATCAGAAGATTACAGCAGTAATCTACTAGCACACACCTGTAGGCACACCTTGTAATAATGCAGCAGAATGTATACTCAGCAACAACAATTTGAATCAGAGAAAAATAAAGCAATAAAATGTTAGCAACAAACCGTAACAATCCATGTGAGTACAAAATAAAAATAACAACACACAGTAAATCTGCCTAGCCAAAAGAAGACTTAATCCTTTCCCTTGTTCTGGTAAGGTTCTTTGCTCTGTCCTTTCAAGCAACCAAGAAGGAAAGAGCTCAGGTAAAGCTAGGTGCCTTGGCCAACAAACCTACTCTACCCTGCCCCCTTTCAGTCTATACACACTGGGTTCCCTGAGCCCAAATTTACTATGACTTGATACTCAGCATCGACTTTGTTGAGTGATACTCAGTGTTTCCCTCTCACCTTTCATCCACACTATCAATAGCCTGGCCTGTGCTGCAGGTGGTATAAATAGAAGTCTGGATGTCTCAGCACACCCCCTTGTCTGCGGTGCATTTTAGTCTGTTAAGACTTATCCTGGGATGCTTAGATCTCCATATGAAGTCACTATAGGTATTTTCCTGCATGTACAGGTTGTTCTTATGCAGTCCTATTGGGAGCATCTCTATAGTGTAGAAGATCTAAGGCAACACATTTCTTTTAATTAAATTAGTTCTAACCGGGGCGTGGCCAGTACTCAAGAATGATGGAGGTCTGAGACTTTAGCTCCACAACATCAGGAATATATCCTACAACCATTCATGCTTCTATGAACACTTTCTAAGATCTAAACAACTTCATCCTGAAAAGCAGCACTCAGAGATCCTGCACAGCTACTTCTGGATCGGTATAATTAAGAATAATGCAAATATTATGATCACAGCTTTACTGCTATACCAGGCTACTTCTGGCCACCATGGCTGCCTCCTCATAGCATCAGCATGGCATCCCCTCTTCAATCGGAAAAACAGTCCAAGTGGACAGAATTGAAAGCGTGTTAAATTGGGTCCTGACTGAAATCACAGATTGTAAACAACAGTCTGCTGCACATCAAGAACAAATGTTAAATCTCAACCTGAAGGTCTCATCCAACGAGCACAGGAATACCTAAAATGAACAGAAATGCCAAGACCTCCAAAATACCCTCTGCAATCAGGCTCGTACCATCCAGCTAATTTGCAATCTAAACTGGATGATATCAAAAACAGGGGCCTCAGAAATAACCTCCGGTTTGTTGGACTACCTGAAAAAGCTGAATTGGGGGATTGTTCAGCCCTGTTATGCCATATCATCCCAAGCTTATTAAAAATATCCTATGAAAAGTACTATGAAATTGAATGAGCACGCCCTCCCTAGCCACAATGCCTAGATTAGGAGAAAAACCACCTCCGATAATTGCACACTTCCTCAGGTTTCAAGATAAAGCATTAATACTACAGTGTTCTTGAGAGTTCAGCTCTTTGGACTGGCAAGGCAATAAAATTATGATTTTTCAAGCTTACTCTAAGGATTTAACTGACCAGCACTGAGCCTTCACAGATGCCTGGTTGGTGGTCCATAGGGCTGGGGTCTCATTTTCACTCCAGTACCCTGCTACTCTACAGATTGTGCACAATGGAACTTTTCTAAATTTTAACACTCCTGAGGCAGCAATGGTATTAATCCAAAAACAGTGGTCAAAGGTTGTTCTGCCACTAAAAATCAGACCACAGCAGTCCAAGGACTATGATCCTTCACACCAAAGTATGGACACTGCTCTTCCAGCCATGCCGGAGTAAACAGGGCCACCACTAGCCTATAAAATGCAAGCCACCATTGAAGATCTATGGATGCTCCCACCAAGGCATAAGTGTAGAAACAAACTGCAAGAACCCGAATATCTGACACCGAATAGGGAAAGATCCAGAAGCTGCAGTCATAGTGGGAGATCTGAGCATATAGAAGAAACCTGCCCCGCGGCACTTACAAAACATTGGTATGCACCTTTGATAAGCCTTGAGGACAATGAGGGACTGATCTACCCCCCGACTTCACAGATAAACCCCCAGATTGGTGACCCACTAGCTGAACTCATACCTGATAGGACTCTGGATGTCGCCAAGTACTGTGTGGTGAGGGTTGCAGCCCCAAATTCATCCCCTGAGGGTAAGGGAAACTCCAGCCCCCAGACCACACTGACAAGGCCCACAACCACAGACATTCCTCACATTAGATCTCCTCCAACTACCTGAAACAAAAGACATATCGGAAATCATATGCTAAGGTGTATAATGATACACCTACACAGATTAGCTTATTGATCTAAGTGCTAACTCTATAAGTGGATTATAGACTGATATAAAGTAAGCAGCTATGTCCTGGACTCCC
Organism: Neoceratodus forsteri; assembly: GCA_016271365.2. Taxonomy (NCBI): domain Eukaryota; kingdom Metazoa; phylum Chordata; order Ceratodontiformes; family Ceratodontidae; genus Neoceratodus; species Neoceratodus forsteri. The sequence continues at coordinate 1,314,151,308 of CM057450.1, read as the reverse complement.
CCTTCCCCCTTTTTTCTCTCTTGGCTGCTTTACCCTTTGTTCTATACAAGCACTAATTTTTTCTTCAGCTTGTACTGTTATGGTAAACATTGAACTATTGTATGGGGCCCCAATATATATAGTTCTTCCTCAAGGCCGTGATATGATGCAAAGATGCCAAGGCACAGGAAATAGTAAGGCCAAGTCCCACTGCTGGAAGTACTCCATACGCATATACCAAATCGGACCTGCTCCCATTTCATTATCTCACTAGGTATGAACGGACCTAATTATGCCCACACCCTGAGGTAAATTACGGCTACGAAAGCCCGGGTCTGTCCACCATTACTGGTTACTTGACAGCACTGATAATCACTTGTCATAATGGGAAGCTGATCTTGACAGCCACTGCACCTGTCAGATATTTACAAACCCTGACAAGCCTGCGACTAATGCTGGAACCACAGCATTAAAGTGTCACAGCAAGGAAGCTTACCCATGCCTGACCTCAGAGTACAAGCAAAACAGTAAGTCTTTATTCTCCGAGGGATAATTAGAGGTATGGGGTACACTTTTGGTTCAGGCCTTTTTTGATGCAGAAAGATTAAAATTTTAGTCAATTAAGGACCCGGAGGCCTAATGCACTCCAATACTACATATCCTCAGCATACACATTGCCCAGTTCCCCTACTGCATGAAGTGGGCATTGCATGCTCAAGAGGGTGCGGAGCTGGGAAAATGATATTCAGGCAGTGGAGGAAAAATGCCCCTTTGTCCTAAATCTGTTCATATTATCTCACAACACCTATGAGCTCTATAGGCATCAGCAGAGCAGTTGTTTTAATGTCATTAAACCGATCCCACTCTCACCAGTCTGCTCTATCCCTAGATATTTTTCTGCACAGTTAGGACCCCATCCCTCTTTCTACCTCAGATCTTATCCCTAACCTGTTAGTATGCTGAATATATTGAATAACTCTATAGGAGCTATAGTTATAAATCAAATGTTCCTGGGTGTTGAGGATCCCCAATACTGGTACCTCCACCCCCGACAGAGAAATCACCACTAGTATCTCAACGTTCTTGGATCTTATTACCCGAATCACCTCAGAAGGAGCAGGTTACTTTCTGTCTTCCTTCTACCACCCCGTTTGGATCTGTGTAGAGTCTAGGATAATATTTATCTGGCTCAGATTACCCTCATCCAAATAGTTGTGAGAACTTCTAAGTTTACTCTGCTCATGTCATACAGATAATTCTTTTTAAATTTGGAGGCTGCAGAGAGGTTATGTAGGGCTGGCATTCAAGGAATTTCATACCAGTCTCCCAGTACAGCAAGTCTGTTTTCAGCGGTAATTTCTGTCAAGTCTGGCTCTTCTATTTCAGCATCGGGGTCACATTCTGAAACAACAGAACATCTGTCACTTTTAATTTTGGCCACAATGTCCTCTTCTGTCAGTGGAGCAGTGATCGGGCAACTGTTATCAACATGCAGCCAGTCATTGATCAGCTGTGTATCAATGTTGAAATTCAGGTCCAAAGCTAGCTGTTCAGTTTCTGTATTCCTTATAACCGGGGCTCATTATAACAAGGGACGTTATAACGAGGGACTACTGCAGGTTGGAGCTCCCAATTCCGCCTATGCTAAGGCCAAAGATCACAAAATCATCACTTAACACCAGCATCTGCTTGCCCTTCAAGTAATACTGTCCTGTACCCATACTTGCTCACAAAAAATGGACCATGGATGAAATACTGTAACACGTCACAGTTGGAATGTAAGGGGACTTAACTCCCCTATAAAGTGCAAGCAAGTCCTGACTCATCTACAGAAACTCAAATCACAAGTGGTAGTACTTCAGGAAACTAAGCTATCTTCCCAAGAAGCTCAAAAGCTGGGGAGGGGGTGGGTAGGCATTGAAGTACACAGTGTTGCACCAACCAAAAAAAGAGGAGTTTCCATCCTTATCCATTAAAACCTCCACTGGGCCCTGCACAAGTCTCATCATGACTCAGAAGGTAGATGGGACCTAGCACATTTCAACACCTAATAAGGCCCTCTTACTATACTTAACCTATATGCCCCAAACACAGACTCCCCTCTTTTTTCCATAACCTAGCAGCTCACTTAACATGTTTGACAGTCACACATGTCCCTATCCTAGTTGGAGGTGACTTCAATCTCACTCTAAACACTACGGTAGGCAGAAGCCAAGGTAACCCTGAGCCGCATTCACAAGCATTACAGGCCATATTGTTATGGCTAAAAGACCAAGCCCTTACAGATATCTGGAGACAGCTTCACCCAAGAGACAAAGACTTCACCTGCCAGTCCCCAGCTGTTAGTTGGATAGACATGTGGCTCACATCCCTGGATATGACCCCACTAGTAACAGCAGTCACTATCAAACCAATAACCATAGCAGATCACACCCCCATTCAACTGGATTTTTTGATGGTAGCTCCCCACAAAAATCTACTAACTGGAGGTTGGATCCTACCTTGCTCTTAGATCCCCAGTTTAAACCATGGCTTCAACAGACTACTATGGAATATTTTACAAGCAATGTTGGTCACTATGCATGAACCCAGCACACTGTGAGTAAACTGGTGCAGCACAGGATATGAGACCCAGCCGCCAGGCATAAGCAATGCAGCATGCACGACGTGCACACAGCAGACACATGCGCAGCCATGCATGGGGTAAATGCGGAGGCATACCATGGGGGGTGTGGCCATGGAAACCAGTGCTCAAAGTGAAACAAGTAGAACATACATGTGTGCAGGTCCAGGGCTGCACAACTATGCGAGGGTAGGGGCTGCCATAAAGATATGTGTGCAGGAGGGCATGGGCAAGTTCAGAGTCGCACACCCTCAGGGAACACCTCACACATACCTCACCACACCAAGGCATGCCAGTACACAAGGCGGACACACCACTGAGCGTGGCAGACACTAAAGTCATGTCACCACTGTAGGGCAGCTCAGCCAGGCATGGCAACCCCCATGGGCAAGGCACAGCCAGACATGAAGTATGGCACATCCCCATACACAGGGCATGTCATATGGCATGTCCCCATACACAGGGCATGCTATATGTCACATCCTCATACACAGGACATGCCGGATGGGCATGGGCTTCCCACATGGGTGACTGGCACCCATGTGCCCCACATGCATGCTGCTGTGTTACATGTGGCTGCAAGGCACAGTAGATGGTGAAAGTGGCACCATTTGGGACAGGAACATGAACTGTACCAGTTCAATGGGCATTGCATGTGTGCATGCTACACAGCATGCACACACACACAAACACCCTACAGTGGTTCATGGGACATGCAGGTCCCCCACAGGTGCACTGGCCATTGAAGGCTCACTGCTGCACTGCCCTGACTGGACCCTCCCCGCGGAGTCAATGATTACACAAGTGGCATAGTGAAATGTTTTATTGCAACAGAGCAGTCAGCACAACACCGAGTGCATGCCCCCCTCAGCAGTACAACATCAACAGGTCACCCCCTAGTCCAACAGCTGATTCCCCCCAGATAAACAGCAGAAGCAGGCTGCACACCCACCACTCCAGCAACAAAACTAAACAGGTACTCACCCCTTACAGTGTCCATCCAAGTGATGAGGTGCTAAACACCATCCACTCCTGGTGACAGCATGGTACCTCACACATGCACAGGCTGGCCGAACGGCTGGTCATCACCATTGCTTGTGGTGCTGGTGTCCTTCTCTGGTTCCAGTGCTGGCTGTCCAAGATGCCTCAGCATGCTGCACCTCACCAGGCCTCTGTAGCACTGCAAGACAAAGGGAACAGGTCAATGGCAGCACAGCATGACTGCTATAACTAGGGATGCAGTATAGCACAGTGGTTTAAGACTCTGAGCTGCAAATCTGGAGATCTGGGTTTGAATTCCACAGCCCCCACTTGCATACTGGGTGACCCTAAGCAAGTCACTTAACTTCCATGTGTTCTCAGGTTGCCCCTCTAAACAAGCTTTTAGCTAAGTGTGCCACTCCTGGTTAAACAATTGAAAGAAAAAAAAACACAATATATTATTTTTCTTGCTTTATTTTGCTACTACAATCTTTGACTAACACATTGATGCTTGAATGCACTTTTTATAGCTTATGTGTCCGTGACCTAGGCAGAACTACACTTAAAATCCTACACATAAATAAATAAACCATCAGAATAGCATTTATTTTAGTAGTATCTACTTCCTTTTCAGGTGCCCATGACACTATGTATACATATTTACATCTTTGAACTTCAAAGCACTAAACCTATTTAAATGCACAAAATACAGGCTTTATTCTCTTCACATATCACTGTTAAACTTCAAGTCCCATAATGGCCAAAAAACAATTGTTAAACTTCACTCTTGCATGCCACTGTCATGCCCACCTCACATGCCAACAACAATCAATTAGGCAAACCCCTTTCGTTTCTGTGCTATGCACTCTTACATCAGAGAGACACAAATCTTACAGAACTGCTAAAAAAACAAATTTATCAAGACTGGATTTCTGAATTAAAACCTGTTGTTTACAGTACCTATGTAAATAATAGTTTACTGGCTACAAATGATGCTACAGACACGACAAAAACAACATTTCTGCTTTACATGGAAAACACCCATATAATGAAGTTATCATACAAGATTTGTGACCTTCTGTCTGTATGTATCTGACAAAGGAAAAGGCACCTGTTTGATCCTTGTTTTCTATTTTTATTTCTATGCACAACTTGCCCATTCTGTTACAGCCAAATGTTGACATGCTTAGAGTTAAAAAAAAAACATGATGTCTGTGTGTGTGTGTTGGGGTGGGGGATATGCCTAGATGCAGTGTCAGGCACTCCTTAATTACTTCCCCAGGCAGCTCTGATAGTCAGTTGTTCCAACATGATAGATCCACCTCATGCTTCTTCCACATTAACCAAAAAAAAGGTGGGGGTGGATCTTTAGGAACTTATCAGGTGGGGGTGGGGGTGGATCTTACTCCCTCCCCAAAAAAAAGAATGCTGCCTCCCACTACTCAGGTTCCAATTCTTGTACCTCCCATTTAAGAAAGAAAATAGTGCCCTGCAACCATTGACTAACATGAAAGTGTATTTATTTGAGGGTGGAAAACATTTCTTTGAGGAGGGTAAGGCGGAGGAGACTATTTACACCTTCAGTCAGTTCCACGGACGGAAAACATGACGTCAGCCCTTTTGTACATGCAAATTGTCTGTAGGCTCTACCCACTGCAGCTGTAACAAGTAGAACAGACAATTTACAATAAAATAGAGTCTACTATCTGACCGTTAACTAGTGGCCAGACTCATCACTCATTAGCATGTGGTGGGGATGGGAGTGGTGCTGCAAGTGTGGTGCATCAGGCTGCTGCTTGGTAAAGCAGTAATCCAGCTTTGAAAGTATTTGCTGCTGACCCTCCTCAATGGCTTTTATGTATTTCTCAAGTTTTTGCAGCCAATTCTCCAGGCTGTGACTTTCCAGTTAACTGTCAGGTGACATTGATGGGCCTCAATGAGATATCCTCTACATCTATTGAGGCATGAAATGCATTCTGTATCTCATTCAGATGCCTGGTTACCCATGTACTAAGTTGTTTGGAGCACTTGGGCTTGATTTTTGTTACTGCAAGTAAAGGAAACAAAGGATGCTATAAAGTCCATTGAATGAAAGCATCATATTTTTACCTTCACTCAGGTCTGTGTCCTCATGTGGTGTCCCTCACATGACCTGCATCATAAATGGACTGGAGTTATTTGCTTTCTACAACTTTACCCCAAAATTTGTCTGATAAAGATACAAGGCACAAGCCCTAACGTTTAAATATTTGGGGTCAGTGCTGAATCAGTTAATTTGCATTTCTTCTTCTCAGTAAGCAAAAATAGCTTTGGGGACCTCAGTAGTAGGTTAACACAAGCCCTGTGACAGAACATTGAACATGTCATGCAGACAGAGGAAATGCAAGAAAAAAACATACTGAATTAATGAATAGATATGTTGCATAATGGTTCACAATCACAACCTGATTTTTAAGCCAATCATAGAGTAGTGTGTTTTCTCCATTCTTCATATGTCTATTACTCTACTCTAGCCTTTCAAAACTCCTCCATTGGTCTCAAATAATTAGTTAAACATATTTGTGCAATGCAGAAATGTAATTTCTTTCACTTTTTTAAGGTGGCATCAGTTCAAGCAGAATAACTAAAGCATCCCTTTCATTTTCAGATAAAATAAAATGTATGATCACTAGACATCATTGTGTAAGAGATAATAATAATAATAATAATCCCATACCAGGTCCAGGTTGTCCTTCTGGTACTGCAACTTCTTCACTGTCACTTGGAGTCGGTGATGGCTCATTGACACAAAAGAGTAAAATTAGATCAACACGAAGAATGATTATTTTCATATATTTTTCAATATACATAAAGACAAAGAAAAATACACTTTCAATAACCAGACTGGAAGGCTGATAGAATTTCTCAAGATGGGGCTACCAACTGTGTTACCACTAGCTTCTTGATTAGCTTCCCTTAAAAGGGAAATTTCCAAACAGGCCTATAGGTGGAGAAGATGTCAGTGTTTAAAGATGGCTTTTTCAGGTCAGGCGTCACCACAGTCTTCTTCATTGCCACATGAAAAACACTCTACCTCAGAGAAAACCTGACAATCTCCACATCAACTGTGCACAGGTCCCCCTAGCAGTCCACCAGGAAGAGCTTTGTAGGCTCTGGATCCACTGCACAGAAAGTGGTGCACAGTCTAGAAATCATTCTTCACTCATTTAGTATGCTGGGAGACTCAAGCAAGATTGAAACCAGATGGCACTCACACCTCGGGCAGTAAACCATGGAGTATGCAGGTGCGTTTCAGATCCATAATGCATACCAGATCCACAGAGGACTCCACAGTAAAGTCCACCAATTTCATGGACTTATTCATAACAGAGCAGATGTACAGGTGGACAATATAGCTACCCTCTCTGGTGGCAATTCTGAAGCCTTTAGGAGTAAAGATTCAACAGCTATTGAAAAGGCACCAAGGTATTAATGAGGGAAAACCCTGACACTCAAATATCCATTCCAGTTCTGTGCCTTGTGCCACATTATGCTCCATGGGGGTGATTAACAGACTGCTAATGTAACCCCCGGGGTCATGCTTTATTGTTTAATTAAAGTGTTTCATGTTTAAGAGGAGTAAAACTAAAAAGCACAGTAACACTCACAAACAGTCCAGTGACAGTGTTGTTATCCCAGGAAAGGGTGGCCACACCACCCGGGCAATCCAAAATGTGGGTGTCCCACTTTTGAATGTCATCCCATTGATGCTTTAACTGCTTCAAGTTGTGCCCTGGTCTCACCGCTTCTACAGTGACCTTGGTCACTGTTACAGTCCCAATGCTCTCTTGATGGGAAGTCAAGCCTTTTCAGCCCAAAAGATCCCCTATGTTCTTGGTGACTTTTGCCACCAAGATACTGGTCTCCTCAGCTGAACATGGGGAAGAGAGTTCCCTTGGAGTGCTGGTAGCACTTTTTTTCAGTTGCCTTTAACATGTTTTGAGTATTTAAACATATAACATTTAAGGGTGCAGCTGTTCATTGCTCTCCTGACCTCAAGCTCTCTCCTGACTTTCACTGTCAATGAGTAAAGTGTAACCATGCAAAAAAGTGCAGGAACAGTGAAATGGAATTCCACAGAAGCACAATGCTCTCTGTGGTTTACATTTAACATGGCTGAATATCTGTGGAATAGTATTCTGGTGCTTTTGAAAGCATCTTCAAAAATGTGCGGTGGAATACTATTTTGTGGTAATGACAAACAGTGGAACAATTTTCCATGGAACTCAATAGAAAAATGCCCCAAACTTCTGGTAATCAGGACACTTTTATGGGCACCCAGGTACAGTAGATGTGTCTTAGCTATTACAAAGCAAGTGGGTGCAGTTAACTTAAATTCATCCACTTGATTCCACACAAATTTCATGTCATGCTCGAGGAACGATTATCCATGAAATAATGAGGTTCTGTAGAATATGCTTTGCCAACTGCAAACTGGCAGAATTCTATAGAACAAACTATAATGTTCTTATGGAAATTATGCCATTGGAATGATCATTCTACCTTAATTACAATGGTGGAACTCTGCAATCCACACATCACTACTAGAGAGGTTTCTTTTAACTGCAACTATACCTTTCCTTTCCAGATGAATTTTTAAGAAGAAAAAAACTATCTGTCTCATTAGGGATTGCTCAGTTTCAGTACTTGTCTTTAGATATCAAATACTGACAACACTGAATTCCCAGATATTTTTCGGTTTCATGTGGCTGTCATCTATTTCATAATTGGCAATTTGTAAAAGCAAAAAAAAGTGTTTCATCAGCATGTGGGCTGGAAAACAACACAAAAAGGTAATATTACATGAACTCTAAAAATATGAAATAGCTAGACTTAATGTTTTGATAATAGGTCTTCTTTAGATATTATCTAAGTGAGAAAAGCAAAGTTAGTGGAATTGTTTTATAATCTTTGTTTTAGCGGAGCCTTTGTAATCGGATTTAAGTGAGCTGAACTGGAGAGCTCCCTTTTCTTAATAAGATACTGGAAATAGACTCAAGACAATATTTAAATTTTAAAATTCATGCACTTTTGTCCCCGATCATAGTAAGGTACTTATCAGTAAAACATTTCACAATCACAAAATCATATTCAGACTCTTTCAAGTCTCTGAATAAATATAAACTCCTTTTCAGGGATATTTAACTCCAAAGACCTATGAACAGGTGTTAAGATTGTATCTCTTAAGCAGTGTGTGGACTTACTTTGTTTTTTCATCACATTAAATAATTTAGGAATCATGTGGGCTGTGCTTTGAATTTGTGTTCATGATTCCTTGTGAATCTACCCCTAAATGATTACCCAACAACAGGTCCTCAGCTTGGTTTAGAATGTTCACAGCTTGTGAACCTGAGACCAGCATTTGGGTGATGATGTCCTTTGTACTTGACATCACAGTCTGGGTTGCTGTTGCATAAACCCTGACTGGGTTCCCCATAGACATTTGGGAATTTTGAGATTCAGTTACAATAATCTTTATAAAACAATCAATTGCAATTGTCTTGTGGAACTTGCTTGTTAATTTAATTGGGCACTGGTGCTGCTCATAATACCAGCTTCTGATCACCCTGTACTATTACTGTTTGCACTTTACCATGTTGAAATGTCCATTTTTAACTGGCCCAGTGGCGCTGAGGGTTGAGGGGCTGGACACCACACCTCACATCATGTTGGTGACACGGGTTCAGATGTGAGCCCGAGCCACCAGGGGTTGGCAGGGGAGGGACAGGATTGAGCATCCAGTGGACTGCTGTCCTATCCCAGGAAGGGATCCAGGGAACCACTGCTCTGTAGTGGCCCCTGATGATGACCGGGGGCACTATCAGAGCATGGCAGCAAGGGGGGCAGAGTGGGCAGATGTCGGCACATTGTGCCTCAAGACATCATTGCACATCCACTCTGCAAGGGGTGAAAAATCAGCAGAAAAACATGGCGGAGCAACAATCTTGGTGGCTGATGGCTATGCCCGGCGCCCCCCAGTTCCTGAGGGGATCCTGCCACAGAGTGCACGAGTGACAATGGCCGGCTCTGTGGGGGTGCCAGACTGGGCTTGGGGATGCGGGTGCCAGTGGCCGGAGATTGCAGGGATCCAGGCCGCTAAGGAAGAGTATAAAAGAAAAATATGATAAAAAAAGTAATGTCCACTTTTGCAATTTAATTTTTGGAATGCTTCTTTTTCGTTGTATATAATATACTGTAATCACTTTCCCTTTTCCACAGGTCCCCCGTTCCTGGTTACCAATTTTCAAATAAATATATAACTTAGTCTTGGTTCAGCATATTTTAATTTTGGTCTGTTTGAGTATCTGTTGCTCTACAAGGCTCCTTAGCTGAGTCTGGTGTATTTTTTTTTTTATTTGGGTTTGAAGGTTGTTTTTATTTTTCCCTGAAATTGTTTAATTTAACATTTACAGGTGAGAAATCTGAAGGAACCAAATGATCTGCTTGTGTACCATCTCACACTTCAGATGTTGCTGGGTATCCTGTAAGTAAGATATTTGAGCTCTTTGATGCTCCAACACCTCCCTATTACAAGATGCTTAGGTAAGGTAATATTAGCCACATGTTGATTCTTGATAATGTTAACCATGTCCTCATTAAACTTAGAGGAATTATATGATGGGGCTCCTTCTCGAAATCATTTATTGATTCCTAGAAATCAAATTTCCCTTTCGTACAAGCTCTGCTATAACTATTAGGGGCTGAGCTATAAATACATTGTGAGGAACCCTCCCCACTGCCGCTTTCTGGATCACAGTCTACATACAAGGGGAGATTTACTTTACAAAGTAAAGGGGTGATTAATTTCAATCTCAGAATAAATTATTTTAGGGAATCCATTATAGCAGGTGGCATTTTCTGGGTGGCTGCATTGGTATATTAGATTTATGCAGGCTATGTGGAAGTACAGTACTTCAGTTCTAAGTTAATTACATTGATATCCACACCTGATAGCTTGTCTGGGGTATTAGTTACTCTAGAGGAATAGATTTAATTTGTACGCTTGAAATCTCATGCACAGTGGTGGTCACCACTGCCCTCTAGTGGCAATATACCACTTTTTCTTGTAAAGCTTGTCATGCTTTTTGCTAAGTATTTCCTGAGGGCAGGGTGGGTACTGCAACAAGCTGAGGTGGACTAAATACCTATGTTATAACAATAATGTAATTTCCTATATGCTCCTCTTCTAGCAATTTGTAGTCTTCAGCATGGAATTCTCCACCCCCCTCCCCATGCTGCATTCCTTTCAGCACAACATTGTTTTTTTTTTAATCATCCCTTCAATTATTTTTAATTGTTTCAATTTCCTTGATTTGTTTATGGGATCAGTATAGGATTTTTTTGTTTACTTCTCTTTGCTTTTTTCTCCCTTACTGCCCCACTGGTTACCATATTGTCATTTTTAACTCACCTTCATCAACCTGCATGGTTTGTAATCCCTTAAAGCCACATCTGGTTTGAAATTTTGCAGTACAACATTAAAATATTATAATAAAATTCAAAGAAGTAGAACAATACAGTAAAAATCAAAAAGTCTATTTAAGAAAGACAGAAGTCATTCACATGCTTCTATCAAACATTTAAGTTAGAATTATTTGATTTTAGGTAGAGAAAACTCAATGTTTCATATATACTTTTCATATCATGCAAAAGAACTATCTGAGGACACTGCAAGACTCTTGCTTCCACTGTCCATTTTTAGGGCTGCAGTGAGCAGAGCCCTTCAGACTTATTACTTTTGAAAATGGACTCCACATTCCTTGCATTCTTTGCAAATGAACAACATGTCCCACAGTCCCCTTTGCATCCATAGAGCACTCCACTCGCACTGCACTATTTTTTACTAAAAAAATCTTTAGGGGTATCCTGATTTGATGCTGGGATTGGGCACCCCAGTGTCACTCTTATGTTTGTGGGGCGGGGGGGGACGTGGGGTGGTGGGTGCTGAGAGGGAGGGTAGGGTGGAGGGATATCTATAATTTAAAAGACAAAAAAAAATGGTGGCCACTGCACACTCCATCATCTCAAAGATGGCCAGCACTGTCTACTGCGCATGCGTGACCACTAGCTCATGCACAGTGGACTGTGGTGGCCATCTTTGTCAGGGTGCAGTGTGCTGTGACAGCCAATCTTTTTTGTCTTAGAATTATAGATATCACCCTCGATGCTACCTCTCAGCACCCACCATCTCCCCAGAAACATAGTAGTGACACTGGGGCCTTAATCCCAGTGCCATGATCATGTTCCATGTCCCCTTTTTTTTAAAACCCCCCAGAAACATTAGAGTGACACTGGGGGTGCCCAATCCCCCAGTGTCACCATAAATACTCCTCTGTTTTTTTTTTGAATATTCCCCCACCCAATCCTCCCTCTCACGACCCACCACCTCACACCACCCCCAAAAACATAAGAATGGCACTGAGGGGTGCCTGATCCCAAAGCATCATGATCCAGAGCCTAGTTTTTTTTTTAATCTTGTAAAAAGAAAACCATCCATTGATGTCTTTTGCAGTAGATTTTGTCCCCCTACCCTACCTTCTCACTCAGCACCCATCCTTTCATACCCCCCAAGCCATTACTTACCCATTGGGGTCCAACGCCGTAATCCTCTCTGGACCATAGACACATCTTCACTCCTCAATGCCAGACTGCAAACTGAGGAAATTAGATATGTGGTTCAATGTATTTCAATGGGGTTTTGAACTTAGTAGCATAACTTGTTTAAGCAAGCTAGAGTCCTACTTGAAATGTTCTGTTAGCCCATCATTCCCATTGTGTAGAAACAATGTCCTTGCAGTAAAGAAACAGTCAGTTGGTGTCCCCTCTTGACTACTGTTCCTTTCTTCCAAGCAGTTTCCAACATCTTAAAATAAAGTGAAGCCTTTAAGCACGTGAACTGGGTGGGGAAGAAATACTGGCCCTGAGATCGATATTTGCAAACTAAGTGGCTTTTTATACAGTAAATCCCCTTATTTGATTAATGTTCTGACATCTAAAAGGTGCACAAATAATATGTGTCCAAAATATTATTTTTAACCAGATCAACAATAAACATAAATACCCTGATTCTATGTATTTACTTTATCTGGCATTATTAAAATCTTTGTTATCTTTGCTTGCCTAATGTCTCTTCAAAACCACTTTATGGATCACTTCATAAGATCTGCAGTGGCTTTTCTCAGAGAGTTGCACTTTACCTTTAATTTTTAATTTTTTGTTTTACATAGAACAAGTTTTAAGTTATTTTCCTTTTTACCTGGTTGAAGTGCATACAACATGGGTCCTTACGGCACAACATTATTAGTGTGTTTCTGCTTTCTTTCCAGCTACAGCTGCGGACTCCCAAGGCTTGCTTTATCAGAATCAAGGGGCCTGATTCTGAGATGCATCATACAACTCATGGGTGTATGTGAGTTGTGCCATGCGGCACTACACTGGGGACCCTGCACCATATTCCAAGGTAGACAGGGTCTCCGACACCTACGTCCTGTGACTTGCAGCAGACACAGGCTAGCACCACGGGCATGGTGCAATGGACCTGGATGCCACAAGTCGCTGTCCACTGAGGACTGCCCCCCCACAGCCCCAAACTCCAAAACACTGCTGCAGGCACCAGGGGCATGGGGGGCTGGACAGGTGGCACTGGCTTTCAGGGGGCACTTCAGGAAACAGACCCCAGAAGTCCCTGACATTCAGGGATGGGGGGTATGTCTGTGTTGGGGGGCATGGGGGAGCACAGCTGTGTACTTTCTGTGGCACTGGGGAGTGGGCATGTCAATTGGCATGGATGGGTGCCCCTTAGACCATCTCCCTGATGGTCTAACTCCTCTGCACCATTGCAGTTTCTGGAATAGCATATGTGGGTTATGGCAGCAATTTTGGATTAGGGAGTAGTTTCTGCCATAACCCACCCTTGTGCCATGCCGTTGTGGGTTGCGGGCATAATGGGTGATGTAACCCACCTTTGGCGCAACCCGCATACGACATGTGACATGCATACGATAGTGACTCTGAATCACGACTTGTGTATCTCATGGCACAGGTTGTGATTTACGCCATGGGATTTGGCGTAAATTGCCTTGTGCCATGCGTAAGTCATCTTGGAATCAGGCTCAAGATGTCTACTGACATTCTTACACACATGAGATTTAAATCCCTCTAAGTCATATGACCACTAAGTGACACAAAACCTAAAAAACTTAAATTGCATAAAAGTACATAAAAAGGAAATTTAAGAACCATGATGACAGTTCAAACAACTGCCCAATAAACAAATACACTTTTTTCCTTTTTCTTTTTTCTAACAACTTTAAATAACAACAGCACAATTGAAAGTGCACTGTCTAGATCAAGAAACAAACTTTTCTAAATCCTGAAGCCTTAATCAGTTTGTCTAGATGCAAATCACCAAATGCCATCCTAGAGATCAGGTCTTAGGCTGTTAAAACCCACTATAACAAATTTCTCTTCAGTAGTGTAGAGCATCCAGATTAGTCTAACAGACTGGCAGAGAAGGCTTCATGTTTGCAAATAAACCCCAGTAGGAAGTGTCTTAGAAAATTTCCCTCCCACTAAGCCCTCCCTCACTCTGGATAACTGACACTGTGTTGTCTGCTGAACCTACTGTCTAACCACTGTAGTACTGTGCATTCTGTACCTATCTCGACCTATGTAACCCCCAGGTCGCATCTGGAAACGAGTGGTCCCCGCTCAGTATGCTTATCTGGTAAATCTCTTAAATAAATAAATAAATAAATAAAAAATGCCCACTCCTCAAAATAAGATCTGGATTTAGCCCAAGGTCATGACATCCAGCTTTCCAAAATCTGTCTGCCAGTATCAAACCTCTCTCTCCTCAAACACCCTTTGGCCAGGCCCAGCCTGGAATCAGCTTATGAATCAGTCAGATAATGAGGTGGGTAAAATGGACAACTGAGTCATTTGTAAATCAAGATAATAAAATCTGCTGCTCAAAAGCGGTCCTTGTTAACTGCAAAATAAAAAGTGTTTTTTTTTTATCTTGATTATAATAAAAGAGTTTTGTTTTTTAGACACCAGAGCCTTGCAAGTTAAAAGAGCCCCTGCTCCTTTATCAGTCCCAAAAAATAATGTTGATATATCTACAGTAGTAAGGTCAAAGTGCAAAGCATACAAAGTAGGGATCTAAAAATATTAGGGTAGCAAGCCCCTGCAACTTTGTTAAATATGTGGTGTAGTGATTCCTAGGGTTTGAACAATCATGTGATGCAGTGTTGCCATTACCCAAATATCTGAACTTTCTTGTCAAAGTAAGACACTGATGCAGCAATGCTTCCACAGAGAGCGCTGATATTACAACTCTCATCATTCAAACCCCAAAGAACACCACACCAGCAATTTGTCAATATCCCAGGGACAGTTTACCTTAATTTTTAATTTACCTAATTTGTACTCTTTGTGCTTCAAGCCTAATAGATGCATTAACATAAATGTTTTCAATTTATATACAGTATTATGGTTATGTGATAGTACCACAATTATTTAAGTTTGAGTAGGCACTTCTATGTTAATACCTGATTTTTATGTTGGCGTGCTTGCGCAGCTAACATCTTGCGGCAGTGGGGATTTGGAGGCGCAGCCAGTGTTGGGCGAATGCAGGGCACGCATCAGTAGGTGTGTCCCTCATTCCCCAATCAGTCTGCTTGCCGGTGCCACACCATGCATTCTAATGTGTCGAGCACATCTAAGAAAAGGTCCACTGCAATCCGAGCAAACCTCATCAGTCGCAGCGGGCCCTTCCTACCTGCTCGCCACATTAGCAGCATGGCGGGTGGGTGGCTGCCTTCCGAGTGCCCAATCCCCGGCTTACTGTGGCCACACAAATTTGCCGGCGGGGAGCCCACTCCTGTCGGCATAAAGCAACCCCATTTCTTATATGCTAAGGGGTGCCCAATCCCTAAGCTCTTGCCTCCCCACTTTCATTGTGTGCGATGGGGGGCCCTCCCCGTCGGCATAAGCAGCCTCCTGCATTTCTTATATGCCAAGGGGTGCCCAATCCCCTCGGCTCTTGCCTCCCCACTTTCATTGTGTGCCGATGGGGTGCCCAATCCCCATCAGCATAAATTCATCCCCCGTTGTGTGCCAGCGAGGTGCCCCAATCCGTCAGCTGCAGCAACCCCCCAAAACAGTTAGGTGGCATACTAGGAGCCCACCCCAGTGTGCCAAGTCCCTGAAAATAAAAAAACTGTCCCTTGATGTTAGTTTTTTTCTTCCCTGTAACATAAAAATGGTCCCTAGTAGTCTTCTGCCCCCACCCGCACCCACCCACTGAGAACCCTGCCTCCCCACAGCCCTTCACCCCCCTCACCCCATACTTACCTCTGGAGTCTAGTGCGACGATCTTCGGTGGCCCAGGAACACGTCTGCACTCTTCAAAGCCGACCGCGAACTGAGGAAATGCCGGTAAGCTGTATAATGGAATGAACAGGGTTTTTTCAACTTTGTTGCATATCTCGGGCATTTTTTGGAATTTTGGCACCACATTTTCAACATGGTGTTTTTGGGACCCCTCCTCATGAATTCTATCACTGTCATTATGTTAATCGGCCTCGGAAGGTGATTTCGCAGTCACTGTGCGGAATCACCTTTAGGACCCAATAATGAAATGACAGTGCCAGTGTTCATGGTGGCCTCTCAAAAAGCCTATGTTCCAAATTTGGTGGAAAAAATCCAACAAATGCCTGTTTTATGAGCGTGCATTGCGCAGTTGTTATGCAGGCTCTTAACTTCGTGAATTTGCAATATTTTCATGCCAGAGTTTCAACATTGTCATTTTTGTACACCTCCTTATGAACAGTATAGCTGTCATTTTCCACATCCTGCCTGAAATGCGTTTCCACACTTCCGGCGCACAATAGTGCGGTCGCTGTGGAAGATCAGTGTTCGGGCCATATTATGAAAATGACAGTGACACAGTTCATGAGCAGAGGTCCTAAAATGCCTATGTTTAAAATTTGGTGATAATACTCCATAAAATGACTGTGTTATGAGTGTGCATTGGCAGATTGCATGCATGCTCATACCGTTGAGCATTTGTAATATTTTCACTCTGGATTTTCACCATTGGCATTTTTCCACACCTCTTGATGAACAGTACAGCTGTCATTTCACATGTCCTGCCCAAAATGTGTTTTCGCACAGAACAGAATCATAGAATCATCATAGAATCATAGAATTTGACGGCAGATAAGGACCGCTTGGCCCACCCAGTCTGCCCATTTCTCTACCTGATGGATAAGCAGCAGATTCTAGTTAACCAACAGCTTACTTCCTCCTGCCCCCCACTAGAATTGCCTTATGCCTGTCCCATGCATTCTTGAATTCTCCCATTGTTCCTGACTCCACAACCTCCTCAGGAAGGCTGTTCTATGCATCCACAACCTTTTCTGTGAAAAAAACACTTTCTAACATTATCTCTGAGCCGTCCCCCCTCTATCTTCAAATTGTGCCCACCTTGTTCTTGCACATCTCTTTTTATGAAAGATACTACTCTCTTGTACTTTGTTAATTCCCTTGAGATACTTGAAAATTTCTATCATGTCCCCCCTCTCCCTTCTTTCCTCAAGGGTATACATATTAAGCTGCTTTAGTATCTCTGCGTATGTCTTCTGGTGCAAAACCTGCACCATTTTGGTTGCCCTCCTCTGAACAGCCTCTACTCTGTCTATATCTTTGTGGAGAAGGGGTCTCCAGAATTTCACGCAGTACTCTAGATGGGGTCTCACCAACTGTCTGTACAGAGGGATAACAACTTCCTGCTTTCTACTATTGATGCCTCTCCCTATGCATCCCAGTATCCCCCCAGCCCTCCTTACTGCCTTCTCACAACGTTTGCCCACCTTTAGGTCATCTGATATAACTACTCCTAGGACTTTTTCGATTTTTGTTATTATCTCACCCCCCATTGTGTACTCTTCCCCTGGGTTTTTGTTTCCCAGATACATTACCTTACACTTCTTTGCATTGAATCCAAGCTGCCATATATTTGACCATTCCTCCAACCTTGCCAAGTCCCTTTTCATCCTTTCCACCCCACCTTGTGTATCAACCCTGTTACAGATCTTTGTGTCATCTGCAAAGAGACATGCTTTTCCTTCTAGGTGCTCTCCTATGTCACCTATAAAGACATTAAAGAGGACCAGTCCCAGTACCGAACCCTGCAGTACCTCGTTAGTTACCCTCCTTTCTTCACTGTGGACTCCATTTACTATTACCCTTTGCGTCCTGTTGTCCAGCCAGTTTTTTATCCAGGCTACCACCTTGGGACCCACTCCAAGGCTGACTAACTTGTATATGTTGCAAGTCCATTTCAGCTGGTGTCCCCTGCTGCACTGTAGCTTCACTCGCAAAGAAAAAAATAGTAATGGCACCTGCCCTAAAGAAAACTGCTAATTAAAAATCATATATCATAACCAGAAAAAAAAAAACAACTATGAGCGACCATACAGAAGGCATTTTTATGTCTTGCATTGATAACACTGCATAGACTTCTCCAGCTTCGCTCTGGAGCTGAAAGCCCATATGATATTCTCTCAACCCCTCCAAACACAGGCTTGTGATGTATAGGTGACCCATACCTTATTCCATATCAAGTCTTTATTTTTTTATCCAGATGTATCATCATTGAGAAGATATACAGCATCAGAATCAGTGTACCCAACCACTGTTATTCTCGCTCAGTAAAATAATGGCACAAAAACAAACTGATGACAGAACATGTGTTTCTTATTAAAGGGGAAATTACTGAACACACCTCCAAGTCTCGAAAGCCTCGATATTTGTAATCCGATCCTGTTTACACTACACCCCATGCCTCCCCTCCCCCATTCCATGAGACATTAGGCCTCGACGCTCACGGAGAACCCATCTGACTTACACTGACTCTCCCGTCTTTGCGATGTGACAAAGAAACTGATCTTCTCAAAATCTTTCACGGCTTCTAGAATAGTGTGGTCGCTATGTGAAATCACTTCTTGGGATAGTTTGAGGAAATAACAGTGACACTGTACATGAGCAGAGGTGCTAAACTGCCTATGTTGAAAATTTGGTGCCGAACGCCCATAAAATGACTGTATTCCAAGCGTGCATTGCATATTTCCCACGCACCTTCGTAACTTCACAAATTTGCTATATTTACATGCCACATTTTCAACACTGGCATTTTTTTACACCTCCTTATGAACTGTACAGCTGTCATTTTCACATCCTGCCCAAAATGTTTTCCTGCACTGCACTACCAAAGCTAATGCCAGCGTGACAACATTCGGCATTGACAAATGCTTGTTTACCTTACTAACATGGCTGTCCCTACACAGAAAAAACATGAAATTTGGCATGTGTATAGCCAGTGCCTGGAACTCTCAATCTTGTAAATTTGGTAACAGATAATTCAAGATTTTAAAAGGTTTAGAATGTTGAAAATACATAAAAATGTTTTTTGAGATCTTTCTTTGGTAAAAGCAGAAAAACAGTTGTAAGTTGAAACCTGAAACGTACAGATTGCTTGATTTTGATCTAGGGAGGATTCTTTGACAGCAGCAGCAGGAAACTACTGCTCCAGTCCTAACACCTGTGCCTGGCAAAATAGTAATAGCAGCAATCAAAAACACTGGCACTAGGTTCCAGTACACAAAAAATTCATTCAATGTGCAAACAGTGCATACAAATTACCACAACAAATGTGGAAACAGCAGAACTCCTGATCAAGATTTGCCCATAGGCTTTGTCTCCCTTGAAAAAGTCTATGGGCAAAACCTAATCTGGGAGTTCTGCTATTTGCGTAACTTGTGTGCACTGTTTACACGATAAATAATTTTCTTGTACTGGAACCTGGTGCTGGTGTTTTGATTAGAATACTTGACATGACTTTACTGAAAAATGTGTAGATTTTAAATTATTAAGAAAATAAAACACTATTTTTGCACTTGTGCGGTTAATTTCTTTTCACATATTTTTCATAACTAGATTTTTGCAAAACTGATTGTCACTTTTGTTAGTAGGTACTCACTTTTGTTAGATAACCCCTGCTTTGGTGGGCCTTAGCAGTCTCAACAGTGGGAAAAACAAGAGTAAACCTTCCCATAAAAAAATGAAATTGTGTTAGAGGCAATGTCTGAAACCTATATAGTCTATAGTGTAGAGTGTAAAGTTGATTCTTCAAGTGTTTTTGTGGAAAATGAAACACATTAGAAAATATTAATGATATTTGGTTGCTGCAAGTCAGGAAAGCAGGCCCTGCACTTGTGACAAGTGAAGCTGATTTTGTCACTCACAAACTAATTTTTATGAAGCGTAGTAGTCACAAAAGTGTGGAAAGGTGAAAAAACAGTGCACATCAAAAGCAAGACAGTTTGGTGGAAGTTAAGTCTGAAACCTGTATGGTTAAGAATGTAGAGTTCAAAGCTGTTTCTTCAAGGTTTTTTTTGGAACAAAAACACTTTTTTAAAATATTATTAAACTTAGGCTTAAGCATTTCATGAAAACTGGTCCAGCTTTTGTCATACATGAATATGATCTTGTGACTTCCAAAATCCCTTTACTAAGATACAACCTCATTTTTGTGATGCTAAGGTACCAATCCACAAGAAGACACCAGCTATACATAAATCACATGTAACTGGGGTGTTTACCTCTGCATCATTGGATGCTGGCACACATGTCAGCATTCAAGACCCCTGGTCCCCCATGATCCGGGCTCAAGGTGCAGTGTGTGGGGCCATGGCAGATCAGGAGCACATGCTGCACTGGACATCAGGTATTTAGCCGGATGCCCAGGTAAGCTTCGTAGTGGATTCCTTGCTCCACATGAGATAGGAGCAGGTTGGATAAGGCAGTCCTTCAAGGGTTAACATATCCCAGTAGTGGCTGGACACTATCCATTGTTGCATACAATCAGATTATACTATATGGTTGCCCTCAATTGTGAATAGAGTTCAGTAGGGTTTCTAAACCATGTTGTAGTACAGTTGCCAGTTCAGGAAAAGTTGTATTATCATTCTGACATCAGATTAAAGAAAAGGGCCTTTAAAACATCCAAGAATAAGAGCTGGCCTATCTGCATAGCATTAGCACTACCACTTGTGACCCCGGAGACCTGGGTTTGGGAATGAGCCTAGGTCACCAGGGACTGGCCAGGGGAGGAGATTTGATCATCCCAGAGGATGCTGTCCTCCTCTGTAGAGAGGGGGATGGTCAATCCTGGCACAATACTGCGATTTGAATGACCACAGGTGGCAGTGCATATAGTAAAGCACAGCATGGGGAGGGGCATGCAATGCATGCATGAGCTTGCATCATCCTCCACATGCATGCATGAGCTTGCATCATCATGGAGTCAATGTTTGCATGGGTACAAAAAATGGAAATACCAGGCAGTGCACACATCCGGTGTCTGACAGGTGACACAGCCCCTTTTCTGAAGTGAAACTGAACACATGAACAAATGAAGAAGCCAACAGAAGAAGGTCATTTGATCTATCAAGTCTGCTCGTGTTGCAGGGATCACAGCATGAGCTACTGTCCCTACCTCCACACACCACTCCTCCCATCCTCCCTACCCATGACCCTTACCCTCCCCCTATACCTGTCCCAGCTTCTCTTAAAGTTGCCCACTGCCTTCAATGACATTGCATCTTCTGGCAGCGCATTACAAGTGTCCACCACCCTCTCTGTGAAGAAGTATTTCCTGACCTCCCTCCTAAACATCCCACCCTCCAGCTGAAGACTGTGCACCCTCATGCTATGGTTGCCACTCAGCTTAAAGAGACTCTCCTAATCAATCTTATTTATCCCTTTCAACTACTTGAATGTCCCAATCATATCCCCTCTATCTCTCCTGTCTTCCAGGGAGTACATGTTGAGTGCCCTCAACCTCTCCTCATATGCCTTACCCTGCTGACCAGCTATCATTTTTATAGCCCTCCTCTGAACCTTCTCCAGCAGGTTAATGTCCTTTTTGAGGTGTGGGCACCAGTACTGAACTCCATATTCTAGATGCGGCTTTACCAGTGACCTGTACAAGGGCAGTATAACCTCCTCTTTCCTACTACTGATCCCCCTAGATATGCATCCCAGCATCTTGTTTGCCTTTGCTGCTGCTTTCTTGCACTGTGTGGAGTGCTTCAGGTCTCTAGTGATCATCACTCCCAGGTCCTTCTCCTCCTTTGATGCAGATACTCGGATTCCACCCAAGTAGTACTCTGTCCTAAGATTCTCGATTCCAATATACATAACCTTGCATTTCTTGGCATTGAAGCCAAGCTGCCAGATCCTGGACCACCTCCCTAGCTTTGCCAGATCTTCTTGTAGGTCCTGTATCCCTTCAGCTGTGTCCATTCTCCCACAGAGCATGGTGTCATCCACAGATAGGCACATTTTGCCCTTAATGCCATCTCTAATGTCAGTGATGAAGACATTGAACAACACCGGCCCCAGTACAGAGCCCTGTGGGAACCCACTGGTTACCTGTCTTATGCCAGATAACTCTCCCCCACAACCACCCTCTGGGTTCTCTCCTTCAGCCAGTTTTTCACCAATCTGGCCATCTTTTCCCCAACCCCAGGATCCACCAACTTCCTGATCGACCTTTTGTGGGGCACAGGGTCAAGTTGCTGAAATCAAGACAGAGGGTGTCTACCGCTTGGCCCCTGTCTACTGTCTTAGTGACACAGTCAAAGAAGTCAATCAGATTTGTACGACACAATCTCCCCCCATGAACCCATGATGCCTCACTTCCTGGAGACCGTGCTCCTCTAGATATTATACCAACCTTTCCTTTAGCATGGTCTCCATGAGCTTGCCCACAATGTAGGTCAGACTGACTGGTCTGTAATTCCCTGGGTCATCCGTGGGACTGCTTTTGTGGAGTGGCACTACATGTGCTGTTCTCCATTCCTGTGGTACTACGCCTGTCTCCAGTGAACTATTAAATATGTCTGCCAATGGTCCTGCCAGCTCCTCAGCCAATTCCTTTGGTGCCCTTGGATGTGCTCCGTCCGGGCCTGGTGATTTGTCCACCTTCAATTCCAGCAGCCTCTCCCTCACTCTATCCTCCTCTATCACTACATCTGTGTCCCCCCCCACTTCTCTTATCTATCCTGAAGGCACTAGTCCATCCTTCTCCCTGGTGAAGATGGAACAGAAGTATTCATATAGTATCTCTGCTTTTCCCTCATAATCCTCCACCCACTCCACCCCTTTCTTAAACCTAACAATCCCATCCTTCTTGTCCTTTTCTCACTTATGTAGTGAAAGAAAGCCTTCTCCCCCTTCTTAATTCCTTTAGCCATCTGCAGCTCCTTCTCTGTCTTTGCTCATCTGACTATCTTACTTGCCTCACTAGCTAACCTTAGGTAATTTTCCATATCCACTTCTCTCTTGGTCTTCCTGAATTTTTTATAGGCCAACCTCTTTTCCCTTACTGCCTGGGCAACCCCAGACCTGAACCAGATGGGTGCTTTGGCACTTGTGTTCTTACCCCTGAGCCTAACGCACTCATCTGTTGCAACCAGTATTCCTTCCTTAATGATGGACCACCTTTGGTCCACCCCCATATCTGCTCTGATGCCCACAAGATGGCTCCTTAGCACTTCGCCAATTTTCCTGACGTCCGCCCTCCTAAAATCCAAGATTTTGGTCTTAGTCGGGATGATTTCCCTGTCCATATCCAACTGGAACCACACTGTGCAATGATCACTTCCTCACAGTGGCTCCCTGACCATTATTTCCTTTACATGCTCCCCATTTGTGAGCACCAGATTAAGAATTGCCTCAACTCTTGTTAGTTCAGTGATGCCCTGAGTCAGGAACCCACTCTGCAGTCCTACCAAGATCACTTGACTCCTAGCACATGTTGTGGATGGTATGCTCCAGTCCACCTTGGGCAGGTTGAAGTCCCCCACAATTACCACCTCTCCTTTGCCTGCAGTGTCTGATATTTGTGAGCTCAGTTCCCTGACCCTGTCCTCATCCTGACTGGGTGGTCTATAAACCACCCCCAACCTCACATTTCTCCCTCTATTGGACCTTAACTGAACCCATAATTCCTCCACCTCTCCTTCCTCTGACTCCTCCATTGTGCAAGTTATTCCCTCCCTGATATAAACTGCCACCCCTTCCCGACTACCCTGTCCCTCCTGTATAGTTTATATCCATATATAAATCTATCTATCTATCTATATATATACTGTATATATATATATACATATATATATATATATATATATATATATATATATAAACTGGAAACACTTGTTGGCAATAGGGTCGTCCTTCTGAACCCTGTCATGGGATGTAAGCATTGAAGGAAGCTGCTGGAACTGAATGGAGAAAAAAAGGACTAACAAAATAGAAAAACAAAAAACAAGAATAAGGATCAGATATGGAAAGTTAATGTTTCAGTACAGTGTATCAAAATCCTGGAATTCATTACCTGTTGGCTTGTGGTCTTCCTTAACATCCAAGACTTTTTCAACAGGAACTGCAGACTACAGTAGGGCTCTATGCAGTAATGAAGGGACAGGATAATAGAGGAGGATGAGCAGATGTCAGTCATTCTGAATGATTACTTTTGCTCTGCATTCACAATAGAGTATTGTTGGCTCTTGCCTGAAAGCAGCATAAAGGCTGTTGCAAGAGGGAACTAAAAAAATGGGGCAGGTGGTGTTTATGGAAGAAGGGGTCAGAAAAGGGATAGCAGCCCTGAAAATAAACAAGGCTTCAGGGATAGATGGGATGCATATAAGGTGCTAAGGAAACTGGCATTGGAACTGGCTGAACCTCTGTCAGAGCTATTCATTATTCATTAACACCACTGACTACTCTTTTTAACAAATCATGGGTGGATGGGGTGGTACCTGAGGACTAGAGGAGGGCAGATGTGATTCCTTTTCACAAAAATGGGAACAGGACAGAGACAGGAAACTACAGACCAGTTAGTTTGACCTCAGTGGTAGGGAAAATGATGGAATCACTTCTGAAGGAAAGAATTATTGAGTACCTAAAGGCCAATGGGGCACAGGACCCAAGGCAGTATGGACTCACGATGGGAAGGTCATGTCAGATGAATCTAATAGATTTCTTTGACTGGGTGACCAAAGTAGTAGACCAGGGAGGGGCTGTGGACATGGCCTACCTAGATTTTAGCAAGGCATTTGATACAGTCCCACACAAAAGATTAATATACACGTTAGATAGCCTTGGAGTGGGTCCCAAGGTGGTAGCCTGGATAAAAAATTGGCTAGACAACAGGACACAAAGGGTAGTAGTAAATGAAGTACACAGTGAAGAAAGGAGGGCTACTAGGGGGGGTACCGCAGGGTTCAGTACTGGGACCGGTACTTTTTAATGTCTTTATAAGTGACATTGCAGAGGAACTGGATGGAAAAGTATGTCTCTTTGCAGATGACACAAAGATCTGCAACAAGGTTGATACACAAGATGGAGTGGAAAGGATGAGAAGGGACTTGGCAAGGTCGGAGGAATGGTCAAATGTATGGCAGCTCAGATTCAATGCAAAGAAGTGCAAGGTAATGCACATGGGAAACAAAAACACAGGGGAAGAGTACACAATGGGGGGTGAGATACTGACAACAGTAAAAATGGAAAGGGACCTGGGGGTAATTATATCAGATGACCTAAAGGTGGGCAAGCAATGTGAGAAGGCAGTAAGGAAGGCTGGGGGGATACTGGGATGCATGGGAAGAGGCACCAATAGTAGAAAACAGGAAGTTGTTATCCCTCTGTAAAGTCAGTTGGTGAGACCCCATCTGGAGTACTGTGTACAGTTCTGGAGACCCCATCTCAGCAAAGACATAGACTGAGTGGCGTTCGTCCAGAGAAGGGTAACCAAAATGGTGTGGGGTCTGCACCAGAAGACATATGAAGAAAGGCTAAAGGAGCTTAATATGTAAACCCTTGAGGAAAGAAGGGAGAGAGGGGACATGATAGAAACTTTCAGTACCTCAAGGGGAATCAACAAAGTCCAAGAGGGTAGCATCTTTCAGAAAAAGAGATGTGCAAGAACAAGGGGGCACAATTTGAAGATTGAGAGGGGATGGCTCAGAGGTAATGTGAGGAAGTCTTTTTTTCACAGAGAGGGTTGTGGATGCATGGAACAGCCTCCCTGAGGAGGTCATGGAGTCAAGAACAGTGGGGGAATTCAAGAATGCATGGGACAGACATAAGGCAGTCCTAGTGGGGGGTAGGAGGAAGTAAGCTGTTGGTTAACTAGGATCTGCAGCTTATCTGTTAGGTAGAAAAATGGGCAGACTAGGTGGGCCAAGTGGTCCTTATCTGTCATCAAATTCTATGTTTCTATGTTTCTATCCTTGCCATCAATGGTCATTCTGGTAGATTGGAGGGTAAAAAAACAGGTGGGAGGAGACAAAGTGTAAATCAGACACTATAGACCAATTAGTCTTAATGCCACAGCAGGTAAATTAATGGAGACACTAGTCAAAGAGGACTTAGTGGACTACCCTGAGAAAAATGGGCTCCAGGATAGTAGGCAGCACAGGTTAGTGGCAAGAAGGTCTTGTTAGACCAGTCTGAAAGTATTCTTTGCCTGGGTAACTAAGACAGTGGACAAGTGGCAGCAGTGGATGTGCTCTTCTTCAACTTCAGCAAGACATTCCACTCTGTGCAACACAGAAGGTTGCTGAACAAGTTAGAGGATCTGGTAACAGAAAAGGATCTAGTTGTAGGGGTGGGAGGTTGGGTTTGGGGAGCCAATAGAGGGTGATGGTAAACAGGAACAAGTCAGGGTGGACGTCTGAGTGGGATGCCACAGGGTTCAGTCCTGGGATTGGTCCTTTTCAATATGTTCACCAGTGGCAAAGGAGAAGGAATAACATGCAAAATGCACCTCCTCACAGAGGACTCTAAGCTCTGTGACAGGGTAGACAGTAATAGAGGGTTCAGGGAACTGCAGAAATATCTGTAAAGATTAGAGATGTGGTTAAAGATGGGTGGAAGTTCTGATTTCTGATTTTGCAGAACTTTTGCAAAATTTCATAAATTTCACATTTTCCAAACTTCAGCCTTTGGCAATATTGGAATCTTCTGAATGTGTTTGGCAAATTTTAGTCCTGTTCCACAGAATTTTCTAGCTGAACTGCACAATAATATGCATGGACTGCAGAATGACAGTTCTGAAGAATTCCACTCCGCAGTTTAATACATTAGTCTGCAATACATGTAATCATTCCGAATTTAATTCCTATTTTACAAGTTGCACCTCAGAACTGCTGTCTGCACTCCCTCCTTGCCAGCCCACACCCCCTGCCACAGCCACCCCTACACAAGCCTATTCACCTGGCTGCCCCCTCATTCTCCTTCTGTCAAGTCTTACCCTCGGTAGTTTTAAAAGCTTTGATCTCTCTAAACCCTAACAAAGGCAAATGCCCCACCGGGCTAGATTCCAAGATGCTGTACTTAGCAGCTCCTGCAATCACTGCCCCCCTGGATGATCTATACATTCTCTCCTTTTCCCTAGCTTCAGTTCCCTTAAAATGGAAACATGCTACTGTAATCCTACTCCCAAAGGGAAGTGACTCCTCTGCCCCTGGCAACTACCATCCTATTTCCCTCCTCCCCATTCTGGTGAAGCTTCAAGAGAAACTAATTCTTCCCCTACTCTCCTCATTTCTCAGATTCTCCTCCTTCTTCTCACCCTACCAGTCTGGCTTCAGAAAGTCCCACTCCATAGCCACCTTGCTGCTATGGATCATCGATTCCATCTTCGACATCATGGACAAGGGTCACATCACCTCCGCTATTTTTGTCGACCTGGCCAAGGCATTCAACACGGTTTCTCATGCTGTCCTGCTAGATAAGCTATCGATTGCTGGGCTATCTGCAAAGGCCACCAGTTGGTTCCACTCCTACCTGGTAGGCCGGTCCTAATCAGTCAGAATCGGTGGTTCCACCTCGCCCTCCCTCCCAGTTACCACTGGAGTTCCCCAAGGCTCGGTCCTCAACCAGATCCTATTTTCCATCTTACTAAATGACCTTTCCACTGCCTGCCCACACACATCGATTCACATGTATGTGGATGACACAGTCTTGTATGCTTCTGGCCCTTCAACTGCTGATGTAGTGGGCAAGTTGCAGCAGGACTTCAAAGAAGTCCTACTCTGGTTTCATGCAAACCAGCTATTGCTCAATGTCAAGAACACCATCTCCATGACCTTCAACATGAGAGACACTCTCTAGGCTTAAATCCACCCCCTTCTTCCACACCCTGGATGGGACTATTCTGGAGGTTTGCCCCTCCTTTAGACATCTTGGGATCTGGCTGGATCAGCATCTCGACTTCTCAGTACACTTCGATGTCATCCACAAAAAACTTCACCCCAAACTGGGTGCTCTTTACCGCAATCATGGTTGCATCTCTCTGCCAGCTCGTAGGGCACTCGTACAGAAAATGATTCTCCCCATCTTCAACTAATGGGATGTAGTTTACAGTGCTGCTCCCAAGTCCAACCTAGCCAGACTGGAACCCCTTTTCCACTCTTTCTACAGATTCACCACCGAAAGCCCACCCTACTCACACCACTGCAGCCTCTATTGGTCCCTAAATCTACCCTCACTCCACGACTGCCAACAGACCCACTGCACCAAGCTCACAGAAAAGTATTGGTCCCAGTCCTTGCTGCCATACCTCGAGGCTGTGCTCATGACCCATACCCCTCCTAAATACTCCCTGAGAAATGCCAACACCCACCTCCTGTCAGTTCCACGTATGTCCTCATTGTCAGGGCAAGTAGCTTTCAAACACCGCATGACCAAATTATGGAACCCTCCCCCTCCCTGCAAGCACCCAGAAAATGACCTCCTCCCAGAACCTTGGTTACCTCATAAAACAGTACTTCTCCGCACCATGTGCATGTGGCTAGAAGTGTCCGAATTTAATATATTCACTCTAGTCATCACACCTGCCTTCAGTCAAGTTTGACACAGACTCTGTTCCTGGATTGTCTTCAGTAACTACCTTCTCTAGTGCTGCTATGATTCAATTAATGTATTTCACTGTTTAACACTCTTTAGCTCAGCTATATTTTGTACATTCCTCCATATATATTGTGTTGCATTATTTGTACTTTTTGTATGTATTTGGCTGTCGATATGTTCCTCCTCATCCAAGATGCACCCGGAATTGAGCAGTAATCTGCTCAGTGTGCCCTCCTGGTAAAACTTTTATATAAATAAATAAATTCCACAGTTCAGTGACCAGTTCTGTAGAATTTCTTTTTACAATTTAATACATTAATCTGAAATTTATATATTCATTCCTCCATTCTAAGTCAGAATTTCTGAAAATGTTGCTAAAGTACATTCTGAAATTTCTTGAAAACAAAATTTTAACTGTCACCAAAATTCTACTGGCAGAAGTTTACTTTAACTCACTAGAAGTTGGCCGCAGTTTGGCAGTTGAAATTCAATGCCAAATAGTCAAGGTGATGCATATAGGAAACAGAACCCCAGGAAGAAATATTGGATAGGAGGAGTTAAGCTGGACACTGCCTCTGAGGAAATGGACCTGGGATTCATCATAAGAGGCTCCCTTAAACATTCTAGCCAATGTAACAAGCCTACAGCAAGGCAACTGGAATGCTGGGAGGGGTTTTGATACCAGGAGGAAAGAGGTACTACTACTATAACTACTACTACCTCTCTGTAGATCATTGGTGAAGCCATGTCTGGAATACCGTGCCCAGTTCTGGAGTCCCCACCTAGGAAAAGACAAAGACAGGCTAAAAATGGTATGGTACATGTAACCAAAATAGTTCAGGGCCAGCAGGGCGGATCCTATGAGGATCAGTTTCAGGCCAAGAACATATACTCTCTAGAGACCAGAAGGGAGAGGGGAGATATGATTGAGACCTTCAAAGTCCTGAAAGGATTGAACAAAGCAGATTGTGGGAGAATATTCAGCAGGAGTGGTAACTCAAGATCAAGGGGACTTGAGCGGAAGATGGTGGGGGTGGAGTCAAGTAGGGTGTAAGAAAGTGTTATTTTGCAGAAAGAGACTGGTTGAGCTATGGAACAGCCTACCAGCAGAAATGAATGGTGCAGGGGGGTGATGGCAATATCCTTGACTAGACATTAGATTCTGAGATAGGATAGGGTAAAACAGGACAGACTAGATAGACCAATGGTCTTTTAATGCTGACAGTTACTACATTTCTGTGACTCAATGCTTCATGACACTGTATACAGGCATATAGCTGAGTTATATGCATCCCAGGTGTCCTTTGGGCACCCGTGGATGCACCAGCTCTTCTGTGCCATGTTGGCTAGCAATGTTGTCACCATGCATGCTCCCATGCAGATGTATGGCATTAACTAGAAAAATGTACACAGGCTTGGGATGTGAAAATCAATCTTGAAAAGTGCTCTATTATGCATTTGGGGAAAAATAAAAATTATACATATCTCTTAGAAGGCAGTATACTAAAAGTCACTAAAGAGGAATTGGACCTAGGCCTGGTAATAACCAATGATTTAAAGAAGAGCAAACATTGTGACACAGTATTTAGTAAGGCAAATTAGGTACTAAAACTACATTAAGAAATCCTTTATCAGCAGAGCGCCTGAGGTCATAGTTCCTTTATACGGGCAGATGTGATTTCTCTTCACGAAAGTGGGAGCAGGACAGAGGCAGGAAACTACAGACCAGTTAGTTTGACCTCAGTGGTAGGGAAAATGATGGAATCACTTCTGAAGAAAAGAATTGTTGAGTACCTAGAGGCCAATGGGGCACAGGACCCAAGGCAGCATGGATTCACGATGGGAAGGTCATGTCAGATGAATCTAATAGATTTCTTTGCCTGGGTGACCAAAGTAGTAGACCAGGGAGGGGCTGTGGACATGGCCTACCTAGATTTTAGCAAGGCATTTGATACAGTCCCACACAAAAGATTAATACACAAGATAGCCAGCCTTGGAGTGAGTCCCAAGGTGGTAGCCTGGATAAAAAATTGGCTAGACAACAGGATGCAAAGGGTAGTAGTAAATGGAGTACACAGTGAAGAAAGGAGGGTTATAGCGGGGTACCGCAGGGTTCAGTACTGGGACCGGTCCTTTTTAATGTCTTTATAAGTGACATTGCAGAGGAACTGGAAGGAAAGGTATGTCTCTTTGCAGATGACACAAAGATCTGCAACAGGGTTGATACACAAGATGGAGTGGAAAGGATGAGAAGGGACTTGGCAAGGTTGGAGAAATGGTCAAATGTATGGCAGCTCAGATTCAACACAAAGAAGTGCAAGGTAATGCATATGGGAAACAAAAACCCAGAGGAAGCGTACACAATGGGGGGTGAGATACTGACAACAGTAAAATTGGAAAGGGACCTGGGGGTAATTATATCAGATGACCTAAAGGTGGGCAAGCAATGTGAGAAAGCAGTAAGGAAGGCTGGGGGGATACTGGGATGCATAGGAAGAGGCATCAATAGTAGAAAACACAAAGTTGTTATCCCTCTGTACAGACAGTTGGTGAGACCCCATCTGGAGTACTGTGTGCAGTTCTGGAGACCCCATCTCCGCAAAGACATAGACAGAGTGGAGGCTGTCCAGGAGGGCAACTAAAATGGTGCAGGGTCTGCACCAGAAGACATACGAAGAAAGACTAAAGGAGCTTAATATGTATACCTTGAGGAAAGAAGGGAGAGGGACATGATAGAAACTTTCAAGTACCTCAAGGGAATTAACAAAGTCCAAGAGGTAGCATCTTCCAGAAAAAGAGATGTGCGAGAACAAGGGGGCACAATTTGAAAATAGAGGAGGATGGCTCAGGGGTAATGTGAGGAAGTATTTTTCACTAAGAGGGTTGTGGATGCATGGAACAGCCTCCCTGAGGAGGTCATGGAGTCAAGAACAGTGGGGGACTTCAAGAATGCATGGGACAGGCATAAGGCAGTCCTAGTGGGGGGTAAGAGGAAGTAAGCTGTTGGTTAACTAGGATCTGCAGCTTATCTGTTAGGTAGGAAAATGGGCTGACTAGGTGGGCCAAGCGGTCCTTATCTGCCATCAAATTCTATGTTTCTATGTTTCTATACAGAATATATATTAAGCCATATTCAGAGTATGGTGTTCAATTTTGGGGTCCCCATACTGAGTACAATAAAAACAAAACCAAGAAAATACAAAGAAAAGCAACCAAAATGATCAGAGGATTTAAAAACAAAGCCTACAAGCCTACAAGGAAACATTATCCATATTGGAGCTTCATGGTTTACAATGAAGGAAGATTCATGCAGATTTATTACTGATGTATAAAGTAACAGGAGACCAGGAACTGTCGACCTCCTTTGGGCTAACAATTAAAAATCAGGTGTACAAACATATAAAAATTGCCAGCAGAAAAAGGCTGTCTTGTCTATCCACTGTGCTCAACTCTGTAGGCACTCTAAGTAACTACTGAGAGATCTTCAACCCCGCTATCCACTTTTCCTTCCCCTTCAGTGTCCCCTCTCCCCCTCTCCATCCCCCCTCCCCATTTGATGTTCCCTTTTACCCGGCCCCAGGCTCTCTTAGAACTGTCAATAGTCTTCATGGAGACAACTTCAAAGCACTAACCCTCAAAGCTGAAAGGTGGTGTGATATCCAAATATCTATGTTAAAAACATATTTTATTATAACATACCATATTCAAAACCTCCAGTATAGTGCAAATATAGGTTATAGAAGTGTCAGTGTAACACTCAACATTTTGGGCCTGCACTTGGTGCTTTTCTTAGAGGAAATGTCCAGCATCAAATTGGCTTTACTTTTATTCCAAGCCATGGAATACACAGCCAAACACTATTGGCCACCAATAGGTAGCATCATACACTCAAAAATTCCATAACAGTGAAAGTGCAAGTGCTGCCATTTACCCCACAACCTTAATAAAATATTTAGAACCCTGATAAACATATAAGATATTATCCAATGATATAAACGTCTATTTTTCAAGTCTCAGAAATATCCGATGTAATGTTTAAATAGCTTCAGATGAAGAATTGCTGTTCTCATAAGCTATAAGCTTTACAATATTATTAAACCAGTGCCATCACCTGAGACTTGCTGCATTCAGGGTTTTCCAATTATAAACTTGTACATCTCCTGTGTTAGATACTTTGAGGGCAACTACAGATAAAACACAAGGTATTCATTAGCATGTACATCCAATACAAAGAGTGATGTCTGAATTAATACCAGCTCATTCATCGTTCATTTACATATCTGTAGAATATATCTCTGTGAGGGACAGAAGCACACAGGAAGGGGGCACAGAAGGGGAGGAAAACTAAGGGAAAATACAGAAAGTGATGATATAACAGATCGAATATAGTCCATACAATGCAAATCCCATGAACTCCAAACAAATTGATTTAGTACATAATTAAACAGTGTACAGTCACAGAACATAAATACTGTATTTCTCATACAGGGGAGTTAAAATAGGAAGTGTGTTGAAAAAAGGAGAAATATGCAATAAATCATCCAGTGCTGTATACATTTTAGCTCGCAAATGAATAATCAAAAACCCTCCCTTTGTAGTAATTTTGCATCATAAGAATCTTCTCTAATGGATTTTTCTACTTTTTCAATTCCTATAAATTTAACATGTCCATTCTGATTTCTACAGGAAAGAATGCATGTAGCCAAGGCATATTCAGACTTGGCTTGTTCAATTGCCTGTTCATATTCTCCTAAGTGTAACATAAATGCCCTTTTAGTCTTACCTACATAATACACCCAGCAACTACAACTTGTGAGGTATACCATGAGTGTGGAGTTACAATTAATAAACTGGCAAATTTCCAAATATTTGCCAGTAAGAGGATTCAAGAATGTTTTTGTTACTTGTAGTGATGCACGATAAATGCAGTTTCCATAGGTAAAACAACCTTGTAGCAAGGGAGGTAACCAATTACCACCTTCGCCAGGGAGCCTCACAATAGGTTTTAAGGTGTGGACCAAATTATCCCTAAGCATCTTTGCCTGTATATATACCATGCTGGGACCATTGCCACAAATACCTGCCAGTGTGGCATCTGTCTTCAAAGTAAACCAGTGATTCTTAATTACTGGTTCCAATATTATGACATCCTTAGAAAAAGAAATGTGAAAGTTACCAACAGATCAATTTATGTTGTCTCGTATATTATGTGTGTTACCCTGTAAAAGTAGTTGCCTTACACAGTGTTCATTTCTGTCACTACCCTTCTGAATCAGAGTTGCTGTATCCATGAGATCTAAACCTGTTTTCCATTTCTGCAGCAAGTTGTTGAAATGTTTAATTCGTGCTGCAATTCCATTTGAGCTTAGAAACTGGGATACAGGAATACTGTTTATTGTATGGCCAGATTGAATTATGATCTGTTTTCATCTGATATAGACCTGTATGAATCCCTCGATCATGATTCTTGTAAATTCTCAGACCTCAAACGTTTATATCCTCTTTGCTGTTTTGAACACCAAATCTCAAATTTTCATTAGTGAAATTAAGATAGTCCATGAATTCTGACAATTCTGCTTCGGTACCTCACCATACAAACAATAAGTCATCAATAAATTTCTTGTAGAGATCAGTTTTACCAAAAAATGGATTCTTTCCACCATCAAACACAATTTGATTTTCCCAGTGGCCAATATACAAATTGCCTACACTGGGGGCAAATGTAACCCCCATAGCCATCCCTTTCTTTTGAAGATAGTATTTTCCCCAAAATGTAAATACATTATACTTCAAAACTGTTCTTCTCAATTGTAAAATGAACTCTACATCTGTCACATCCACAACAATGTCACTATTATTAAGATTATCAGGTGTATGCCCCTAGTTCAAATCCAATGAAGATTCATTACCCAAATCGTTTATTTATTTTATTTATTTAGATTCGAATTAAATACCTTTGAGCCATGGGTTCATTTACAAAGGTTTCAAGTCAGGTAACAAAAATACAGAGATGAAGGTAAAGACAGTGAACAAAATACAGTGAGAAAAAAAGGGGTACATGTAAACACAATAAACGTAAAAAATTAACAGTTGGTGGCAAAGAAAACAGTATGATCGGTTACTGAAGTGCAATCAGAAAGGGCAAGGGATATCAACAACAACACTGCAATAGTGTGGAGTTACTCTTATGCGAACTTGGGGTCAGGGACAGATCCCAGGCTAGGACTTTAAAAATAGAGGGAGCAGCAGGCAGGGAGGCATTGTCCAGTAGAGGAGAGAGAGACAGTAGGTAAGGGTGGGGGATGGGGGGAAGTAGGTCAAGACATCGGGGGGCTGAGATGGAAGAAAACCCATAGGAGGTGGGGTTATAGTTAACAATTGCAGGTGGTCTCATGTAAGAGACTGCGGAGTCCAGATTTGAACTGGCTAATTTTGGTACAACCAAGGAGTTCAGTATGAGCATCTGAATTAACATTACCAGCCAGGAATTCATCCCTAATTTGCTTTTCACATGCTTCAATTAATATTTTCTGTTTGTAAAAAATATAAAACTGCTTCAATAGCCCCCTCATGTTTAATATTGGTATATAGAGCTTACACAGCCATTGTCACAAACATAGAATCTGTATCAATCTCCATATTCTCTAATAATTTCAAAACATCAGTTGTATCTCTTAAATATGGTCTAAGGCCTGCCACATGTGAATTCAAGAATGAATGAACATATTGGCTGACTGGCTGTGTTAGGGAGCCAATGCTGGAAATAATAGGCCATCCTGGGGGGAGATGTAAGGAACTTAATGGATTTTTGGTAGTAAATATATTGTGCTATGTACCAGATCTTTAACTGCTAAAAAGTCCCCATCCTCTTTTTGAATAATGTTTTTTCTGAACACTGCCTCAATAAGTGCATCTATTTCGGCTTTGAATTTTAGTGACAGATCACTTGGAAGGTAATGTAGTAGTCAGTATCAGTGATTTGTCTCAGAATCTCGATTATACCAATCAGTACCCATGACTACTACACTCCACCCCTATATCAGCAGGCTTAATTGTCAGTTCAGGGCATGCCTTTCAGTGAATTAAAAGCCTGTCTCTCAGTATTACTCTGATTTTGATATGCATTTGAGTTAACATTACCAGCCAGGAATTTATTCCTAATTTGCTTTTCACATGCTTCAACAAATACAGCTACAACAGGATGCACTGGGGCAAAAACTTGATTTACCTCTGAACTGATTATTCTGTGTCCCTTCTAAATTCTGCCATTCCATAAGTGCTGCAGATTCAGACTCAGATAGATCATTTTGCAAAATACCAGTTCCCCTCCCTGCATCACGCGGTTTAAAAAACATTTAAGGTTTAAATTCCTAGCAGATTTAAGTAGATCAATAACGGTTAGGACCCAGTCAAGATTACAAGTAGAAAAGAATGATAAATCTCTTTGTAACAATGGAATTTCAGCTTCCCTTAATATATACTTTGACAAATTGAATACTGTCAGTTCTTGCCCCTGTTCTTCCTTCCATTGTTCTGCCATCCTCTGTTCTGGTATAATGGGTAAGACTGCTGTTTCTGGTAGTTCCCTCACCCTCTTCCTCCTCCTCCTCTGCCTGCGGCCACCTCTCCTTGTTCTCCTCCCAGTCCTGATGATACAAGCTGGTTGCTCCTGCGTAATTGTATGACTGGCTGCTGCTTATGAGACATCTCTTCTGTGGTATTTTCCTTGTCTGAAAAAACATTTTCCTCCTTGTTTTCTGTTTCAGTTTCACTACCTTCAGTCCCAAATCCAAGTTCACTTTCTGATTTCGTACATTTCAAAATAAATTTTGGTTCAATTTTTTTTTACTCTTTCCCAGGTGAAAACTCAATTATTCTTACTGTTACCCCACCTCTTTCACACTTCTTTTGTTTATAATTTTTTTTTATTGAATGTCCTCTCTCTATATGGTTTTCTCAAGAATTTTCTTATACTACAGGTATTAAATTCTAGTTAAGTAGAGATTTGTAATAGGGCCTGTTCTTTTAATTTCAATGCATTTGTTAATTCTTGCTGTACTCTTTTTAAATCCTGTAAAATGTGTTGAATTAAAATACAGGAGACATGCAATGTTGTTCTCCACTCATCTATAAAGAGTACTCTGTCCTGGCTGAATGTGGGAGTTTTCAAAATTCTGACACCGCATGGAACCCTTTGTAGTTACAAGTAGGCATGTAGCAATACTTGCTGCCAATAAACCTGACATGCTTTAAGAACAAGTCTCTCATTTTGACTAAAAGCCACCTTAATATTTTGTGGTTCTACTGCAACATCACCTGGGTCATTTTTCTGGAAAGTTACATTATGTTGTTCAGTACCTGGATTTTGTAGAAGGGGATTTTGTTCATTAAAATAAGAGTTTCTCTGTTACATAAAAAATTGCCCTACTTACTTCAACTGTTGCACCTGTAGGCGTTTCAGGATCTGATATCAACATTTTAAAAAAATTCCTTATATAAATTGAACCAGATCCAAAATTAAAGAAAAACAGGGCATGCACTATAGATAAATCAGTTTGGAAGCCAGAGCTGACAGAAGAGAGACCCCCAAGCTAAGGGCTCACAAAATGCACAATGGAAAAAGTGTCTATGCCACTCCCAGGCTAATGGGGTGTGCAAGAGGCAAAACGTCAACAATGTGGCAATCCAAAAAAGCACTAATCTTCAAAGCCGAAAGGAGGTGCAATATCCAAATATCAATGTTAAAAATATATTTTATTATAACATTCTAGATTAAAAACCACTAATACGGTGCAAATACAGGTGCTAGAAGTGGCAGTACAACCCTAAGTGTTTCACACCTGTGCTTGGCACTTTCCAAGAGGAAATATCCTGGTTCAAACTGGCTTCACTTTTATACCAGTCCATGGGAGACATGTTAAATCATTAAAAGCTGCCAATAAATCATATGGTACATTAAAAATTTCCATAACAGTGAAAGTGTAAGTGCTGATATATACCCCACAGCCTAAAATACTCAGGACCCTAATAAACATATAAGAAATTATCCCATGTCATAAGTCTTTTTTTAAAAAAGTCTCAGAAATATCTGATGTAGTGTTTAATTTTTGATGAAGAGTTGTTGCTTTCATAAACTACAAGCTTCAGAATATCATTAAACCAGTGCCAGCATCTGAAACTTGCTGTATCCAGGGTCTCACAATGATAAACTTATACATCTCCTATGTTAGGTACTTTGAGGGTAACTATAGATAAAACACAAGATATTCATTAACATCTACAACTCTCCCCAGCCCTTGCATCAGTCACTGCTGAAAAAGTCCACATCAAGGTCTGAGGGCTGACTTCTCCAGCTCTACCCAGCCCTTGCATCAGTCACCACTGAAAAAGCCCACATCAGGGTCTGAGGGCTGGCTTCTCCAGCTCTCCCCAGCCCTTGCATCAGTCACCACTGAAAAAGCCCACAGCAGAGGGCTGACTT
This sequence comes from Neoceratodus forsteri, assembly GCA_016271365.2. Taxonomy (NCBI): domain Eukaryota; kingdom Metazoa; phylum Chordata; order Ceratodontiformes; family Ceratodontidae; genus Neoceratodus; species Neoceratodus forsteri. Next base: position 1,314,113,218 of record CM057450.1, on the reverse strand, counting down.
CTCCAGCTCTTCACAGCCCTTGCATTAGTCACCACTGAAAAAGACCATATCAGGGTCTGAGGGCTGACTTCTCCAGTTCTCCCCAGCCCTTGCATCAGTTGCCACTGAAAAAGTCCACATCAGGGTCTGAGGGCAGACTTCTCCAGCTTTCCCCAGCCTTTGCATCAGTCACTGCCGAAAAAGCCCACATCAGGTACGGGTCCCGGTCTCAGTGAAGCTGCAGTGTTCTGCTCACTGAGGCGCCCATTTGATTCTTAACGTCTTTTTCCTGAGCTGCTTGTTTAAAAAACTTTTGCTGCTTTTCCTGTGCTCTGGCTCTCTGCTTCCTCCACCTCCTACCGCTATTAAATACAGCTTTGCCCCGCCCACTGGTATTACTGACTAATCCCTGCAGTTAGGGGGTGGGGTCAGTCTCTATGAAATTTAACCTCCACTGCTATTCTCAGTCCCCTGCCCTTCAGCAGTCTCTCTCTTTTCTCCTTTGTCCCTTCCCATCTTACCTGATCTCTCAGTTCATCATGCAGCCTTCCCCCTATTTCCCAGCCCTCCTGACCCCTATCTGCTGTATCATTGCACTGGACTGCTTTACCCCTCAACTTATCATTTCCCTTGACCCTGTAACCAACCTGACAGACTTTTCATTATCCAACTTGCTGCCTCTTCCACAGTGTCTCCCTGTCACTGCCCTGTATCCATACCCTAAACTGTGCTTCTAGCTCTGCAGGTACCTTGTCTGATCTAAATGTACCACTCGAGCCAGGACCACCTTTGCCTTCTTGGTTGTGGCTACATGGATTATGACCCTCTCTTTATCACTTTCAGGTAATATTGAGACAAACCCAGGCCCAGCGGCATTTAGGCTCCCACCCTTTCAGGCTAGTTTTTCTGTGGGGCCCCAACTCAGCTGCCTCAAGATTGCCCAACTAAACATAAGAAGCCTTGTGGCAAATCATGCCAACCTGGTGGCTTGGGCTGCCACCCATAAGTCTGACCTCCTAGGAATAACAGAATCCTGGCTTAGGCCTTCTCTCCCTGACTATCTGTGTGCCATCCCCGGCTACAATATGATTCAAATTTTGATCGGGCCTCATCCCAAATGGGTGGTGGCCTGGCACTTTTTTCTAAGTCCCACCTAAACCTGACCCTTCAATCTTGCCACCACTTGCATCCTGTTAGGTGCTTCATGCCCTGCTTCTATTAGGTAATACCAAGAAGCTGCACAATGTGTGTGCCTACATTCCTCTTGCATCCAGTAAATGGGGACTTGAGGAATTTCTGGAATTTCTACCCCATGCCACCAAAAACAATGAAGTACTTTGTCTAGGTGACTTCAATCAGGATTGGCTTGGCCCAAGCTCCCCTATCCTCAACACTAACATGGCCAAAGCCAATCTAATTCAGCTTGTCACTGAACCTACCAGGCAATCCAGCAGTGGTACTAGTCAGACCCTGCTAAACTGGGTCCTCACCAATAGGCCAGACAGGATCTCCTCAGTTACTGTGTTGCCTGACTCCATTAGTGACCATTCTCCTATAACCTGTGTCAGGGATGCCTGCCCCCTTCATACCCACCTAAAATTATCTCTGTGGCCGACTTATCTGCCTTCAGTCCCTTGGCTTTTCTATCCAATCTCCAGCAGGTTGACTGGTCCTCTCTTTTCACCACAGACAACATTGACCTGGTGGTGAAGTATTTCTCCAACACATTGTGCACACTGCAGTTCAAGCACATTCCTTACATTAGGCACAGGGTTAGGGGCCTTCCCTCCAAATGGCTGACCAGCCCCCTTCTCCACTTGCTTAAATCTCGTGACAAGCTCTAGGCCAGGTGGAAAGCCTCCTCTCTTCTTTCTGACTTAGTTGCCTATCGCTGCCTTAGAAACTCATGCAAGAAGGCAATCCACACTGCCAAAAGCAATTACTATAGAGGTCTTTACCATGCCTCTACCCATTACCCAAAAAGGTAGTGGGCACATATCAACCACATTCTGGGTCACAATGCTTCTCAAGCCCCTCATGACATGCTAATGGGCAATATCTCTTGCAACAACCCCAACACCATAGCCAATCCCTTTAACTCACTCTTTACCTCCCCTCTTTACTTGACCTCCAACACAGCCATTCCTTCCATCCATCCCTTCCCTCCCTTCCCTGGCCTCCCTCTACCCATTTCTCCCTTATTCTCAGCCCTGTCTCTCGAACTGAAGTCCTACAGATCCTCAACACTATGTCTCCTCATGGCAGTGCTGTTCCTGATGGTCTGGAACCTAGAATTCTCAAACTTGGTGCCTACATTCTTGCCAACCCTATCTTGCACCTCTTCAACCGCTCCATTAGTTCTGACACTGTGCCCTGCTCCTGGAAACAAGCCAGAGTTATACCTGTCTTTAAAAGGGGTAACCCTAAAATCCCTATGAACTACCACCCTATAGCACTCCTGTCTATGCATAGTAAACTTCTGGAGAAACTTATTCATCATTAGGTGTCAGACTTTGTAGCCAACTATGACCTGCTATCTCCTGCTCAGCACGACTTCAGGCCAGGCCACAGCACCTCAGCTACCCTAGCACAATTCAATAATGACACCTCAACCACCATGGATAGAGGCCAACTTATGGGGGCTGTTTTTATTGACTTAATAAAGGCGTTCAACTCAGTCAGTCATTCACTGCTCCTGCATCAGCTAGGTTCACTGGGTGCCTCCCAGTCCACTATTGCCTGGTTCTTCAGCTACCTACATAATTGCACCCAGTCTGTCTTCTACTGTAGAGTCCTCTCCTACCCTGCCCCTCTATCCACTGGTGTTCCACAAGTTCCATCCTTGGGCCCCTGCTCTTTTCTATATTTATAAACAATCTACCTATCATTCCCACCCACTGTCACACCTTATTCTATGCTGATGACTTGGTCCTCTTTAACTCCTCTAGCTCCATCTCTGACATTAATTGCCACCCCTCTTCCAATCTGCAATGAATCCAAACATGGCTCACATCTCATCACCTTGTAATAAATGTTGCAAAGACCCATGCCATGCTCTTCGGGTCCCACAGGAAGCTCAGTGCCCTAAACCCCTCATTTCTGGTCTCTTATCTTGATGGCTCCCCGGTACAAGTTACCAACTCCTTCAGATACTTAGGGGTCACTCTAGATCCATGTCTCAGTTTTTCTCTTCATATCAATATGGTATGCAAGTCTATCAATGCCAAAATTGGGTTGGATGATCATTTCCACCACTCCCTGACCACTGCCACTAGGATCTCTGTCACCCATAGACTTCTGCTCCCTGGTCTTTGCTCTGCACTGCTGGTCTTTGCTCAAGTGCAGGCAAATGTCCTTCAAGCATGGGATGTTGCCTATAACAATGTTTGCAGATTTGCCTTGTCTGCCCATCGGCTTAAACACCACTGCACACTTTACTCTGCATCCGCTGGTTATCCCCCTCCTCCTGGCATTTGTATTTCATAGGCTGCCTGACTGACAATATTATTTGTTCTTATCACCCCTCCTCCCTTGCAGTCATCTTCAGCCCAGATGACTGCCCCCGACTCCTCCGGTTCTCGACTTCAGCTCTGGTCACTGTCCCTAAGTGGTCCAGCAAAATGGGTAAACTTGTCTTCTCTGTCTATGGTCTCAAATTCTGGAACTCTCTTCCATTTTTCTTTAGAAGCTCCAGTTTTCACTCTGCCTTCAAGCATGCAGTCTCTAAATTACCTCACCTCCCTAGATGCATGTAAATGTCTTTAGTTCATGTACTACACCTCTTTACTTGCTCTAGTTCATGGAATATACCTTTTTACTTGCCTTTGCACTACTATTCCCTTCCCTGTCCTATACTCTCATTCTATGCCACCAGCACTGCTGTTATGCACTTATGTTACTGATCACTAAAAATACCACCAACAGCTTAATCTGGTTCAATTTCAGTTCCTTACCATCTGTATCCCCCCTCCCCCCCCAGTCGCCCCTGAAAAAGGGACTTCTAGGCCCAGTGGGCTTACCAGGTCAACAAAATTCAATCAATAAATAAATAAATCTCTGCAAGATGTTTTTATCTCTTTTCTACCTTAAAGCTTCTACTACGTATGCCATCACTTTCATGCTAAGTAATTCTACTGTCATGTAAGGTTGTTGATCTCTTTATGTACTGTATTGTATCAGCTCCTCCCTGTACTATTATTTGTATCTTGCAATCCTGTCTAGTGCACTTACCTGGTTACCTAAAGCAAATAAACAAATAAATAAATAAATATCATACAAAGACTGATGTTTGAATTAATACCAGGTCATTTAGATTTAACACAAGAGGCTCGATCTTCAAAGGCTGATGCAGGGCTTACATCAAGCCCTGCATCAAAGCCATTGTTTGGCACAGCTGCACCTGATTTTCTATTGTTGGGTGCAGTTGTAGCAGTTTCCTCAGTTTAAGGCAGCTAGTGCCAAAGGTTTGCCACAAGCCCTGTAAAACGTGTCCACCAAATGGTGAAGTTAGACCAGGAAAAAGCTGGTCTAACTTGCGGCATTTGGCATTCAGGATTGAAAATCCTGATCGCCAGCTGGGAGAATGCCACAAGCACTGTGTGACAAACGTTCAGGGCACCAGGGGCTTGTGGCACTCCCGGAGCTTTTAAAATCAGGCCTAGGATATTCATCAGCATATACATCCTACAAAGACTGATGCTTAAATTATTACCCGTTCATTTATCTTATATTTACATCTGTAGTACATATCTTGAGTGGGGAGGGAAGCACAGGGGAGAGAATGATGAAAACGAAGGAAAAGACAAATAGTCATGCTATGATGGAGTAAATTGGGGAGGAGGGAGGTGGCCCTAGAGGGACCTAGAGGCTCTGAAAAATGGTCTAGAAAGTGGAAGCTGAGGTTCAATGCAGGGAAATGCAAGGTACTCCCACCTGGGGCCAGAAACCCGGCCAAGTGTGCACCCTGGGAAATGCTACAAGTCTCGATGGCTAGAGAGGGACCTGGGAGTGGTGGTGGATGTCAAGATGAACAACTCGGAGACTTGTAGGAGGGCAGCAGCCAAGGCCAACAGGATGCTGGGATGCATCGCTAGGGGGATCACCTCCAGAAGGAGGGAAGTGATACTCCCTCTGTATAACTGCTTAGTGAGGCCGTACCTTGAGTACTGCGTGCAGTTTTGGAGGCCACACTTAAAGAGGGACATTAAACTCTTGGAGAGGGTCCAGAGGAGGGCAACCAAAATGATTTGGGGCTTGGGGCACAGGACCTATGAGGAGAGGCTCGAAGAGCTAAATATGTGCACATTAGAAGAGAGAAGGGACCGGGGGGGGACATGATAGAGGTCTTCAGGTACATGAAGAGGGTAAATAAGGGAGGAACAGACAGGGTGCTTCGAAGGAAGGAGGAGAGGGCCACTAGAGGGCATGGGTGGAAGCTGGAGGGGGAAGATTCAGGGGAGAAAGGAGGAGGTGCTACTTCACTGAGAGGGTGGTGGAGCCATGGAATTCGCTGCCTAGGGGGCTGGTGGAGGCAGAGACAGTGGAGGGGTTTAAGAGGGGGTGGGACAGGTACAGAGGAAGGGTTCTGGAAGCAAAATCCAATGCAGCAAGAAGATCTGGAACTGGGAAGGAAGAAGCCAGAGAAGGCAAAGGGGGCAGCAAGGTCAGCACCCAGGGTGGGGGCTGACCAAACGAGCAGACACAAAAGACCATTAGGCCTATTCTGCTGGCATTTTAGTATGTTAGTAAATATAGTCCTTACAATGCAAATGCCAGGAACTCCAAATAAATTGATTTAGCCTATCATTAAAAGTGTGTATTCACAGAACATAAAGACTATATTTCTCATAGGTTGTGGGGTATATGACAGTGCTTGCACTTCCACTGTTACAGAAGTTTTGAATGTACCCTGTGATCTATTGGTGGCCATTAATGATTGGATGTGTATTCCATGGACTGGTATTAAAGCAAAGCCAATTGGATCCTGGATATTTCCTCTTAAAAATGCACCAAGGACTTGCTTGAACCCTTGAGGGTTGCACTTCTACTTCTAGCACCTGTATTTACACTGTATTGAAGGTTTTTAATCTCATGTGTTATAATAAAATATGTTTTTAACATTGTTATTTAGATATCACACCTCCTTCTGCTTTCAGGGTTTGTTTTGTGATTTTTTTGGATTGCTACATTGTTGATATTTTTCCCTCTTATACACCTTATAGCCTGGAAGCCACATAGCCATTTTATTGAGGGATACACATTCTGCCAGCAGCTCATTTCATTTTGCCTCCATCCTCTCAGTGAAAAGTGTCTCCTCATCTCCCTCTTGAATCAACCACCCACCCACCCACCCACCAGTTTGAGAAGTGGCCCTAGTGATTCTCTTCCCACTTAGGTTGAAGAGACCCTCAGAGCTCACCTTGCTGAAACTTTTAAGGTATTTAAAGATTACAATCATGGCAACCCTCTCCCTTCTATCATCAAGGGAGTACATGTTGAGGTTTTGGAGTCTTCCTCATATGGGATGCACTATTGTCCTTGGATCATCTTGGCTGCTCTTCCCTGTACTGTCTCCAGTAAGTTGATGTCTTTCTTTATGTAAGTGCTCTAATACTGCACACAGAACTCCAGATGTGGTTGAACCAGTGAGCTATAAAGTGGCAGGATGACTTCCACTTACATACTGGTTATTAGCATGGCTATACATCCCAGCATCCAATCTGCTTTGGCTGCTGCTGTTGTGCAGTGTGCTGAGTGCTTCAGGTCACTCATTATGATCACACCCAAGTCTTTCTCCTCCTCCTCCTCTGACTTGGTGACTTCCACACCTCCCAGCCACTACAGTATGTGTATGTGGGCATATAACACTAGGGGGCAAATTTACCAACCGCAAGTTAACTTCAAAATTACTAAATGCAAGGCATATTTCACCCAGAGGGTAGTAACTTATTGGAATTCCTTGCCTAAGGAACTAGTGGAAATTATTAAAACAGACTATTTGAAAAATGCCTTGGACAAATTAATGGATAACAAAAACTGTAAAGAGTACTACCACTGAGCAGTGAGAGACAGTTTATGTATGCGTTGTCTTCTACTGTCCAAGCTTTCCAGTATGAACTTCAATATGAACAATCATGCAGTGCAGTGTTGACAATATCTTAGTATAAAATGGGTGGGAACAATCCTGCATCCTGATTAGTCATTAGCCATGTATTAGAAGTGCTTAATGCATAGCTGAAAAGAAGTCCTGCCAAGCCAGATGCAGCCCATCAAAAATCCTTGTGCCAGTTTTAGAATTTTCAGTTTTTATTTGGCAGCTATTTTTTTTAAATCCACATAATAGTTGCCAAAGTAAAGGTTTAAATAAATAAGTGGACACTTACCACACAGCACTAAACATCATTTCTAGTGCACATTTAATTCTTTCTTTAATTGATTATTTCTTTATCTTTTTTAGCATAGTTTATGCTTACAGTTGTAGCTCCAGTACACTAGGCTGACCTTCTCTCCTCACTCGCTCAGTAGCTCACTCTCACTCTCACACCAACATAGCATTTAAAAATAAATCACAAGTAACTGTTACAATCTAACACTGTTTAAACAGTAATTTTAAATAGCTCTATTCTGATTTATTTCAAATGATCATCATTTGCAATTTTACTGGATTAGCCTTCTGACTCTTCACATTTCCAAGAAGAGTGTACACCCTACACCCTCACTTGATTGCTCCCACCCTTTCCCACTCATCAACCCACTTGCTTACTGGTCAAAAATCCAAACAGCTGAACTTGCTCCAATACAGTAAATTAAAAAAAAGAAGTATTTTAAAAAGGAACATCTCCATTTAACTGTCTTCACTAACCTCACTGCCTTTCCTGCACAGGTGCCCTGCCCACTCACTTGCTCCTGTTCACTAACTCACTTGCTCACAATCTTGCTGAAAAGATTAGAAATTGAATAAAAGTGGAACATCCTCATTACAGATTTGTACCAGAATGATAAATCCTTTAGTGTGTGTGGGGGAGGATAGGGTAATATACTACAGCTATGGTGGTTACAATAAGACCAAAGCCATAGATACATAGATACATAGATACATAGACAGTGTCGGCAGATAAGGGCCTATGGCCCACCTAGTCTGCCCATTTGAGCTTGTAAGTTCAGTTTGTTTTCCTAGAAGTCTATTTCCCGTTACCCCTGACCTCTAGAATTCCTTTATGTCTATCCCATGCATTCTTAAATCCCGTGATTGTTTCAGCCCCCACCACTTCCTCTGGCAGGGTGTTCCACTTGTCCACCACCGTTCTGTGAAGAAATTCTTTCTCATGTTTCCTCTGAATCGTCCTCCTCCAACTTCATCCCATGCCCTCTAGTCCTGGAAACATCTTTTCGCTTAAAAATAGTGTTTCCTGCACCCTGTTCCTCCCTGTAAGATATTTGTATGTCTCTATCTATATCCCTCTCTCCCTCCTCTCCTCCAGGGAGTACATGTTCAGTTCCTTCAACCTGTCTTCATAGGACTTGTGATGCAACACATGCACCATCTTTGTTGCCCTCCTCTGAACCTTCTCTACCCTGTCTGTGTCCTTACGTAGTATGGTCTCCAGAACTGTACACTGTACTCCAGGTGGGGCCTCACTAGTGTCTTGTATAAGCGGATCTATGGCCTCCCTTTTCCTGCTGGTGATGCCCCTGCCTGATACATCCCAGCATCCTATTTGCTTTACCTGATGCCTTGTCACACTGTTTCCTGACCTTGAGGTCATCAGAGATGACAACCCCAAGATCCCTTCCTGCTTGGTATGCTATATCCTCACCCCCAACTGATATATTGTGCCAGGGTTTTGTGCCCATATGCATTATCTTGCACTTCTTTGCATTGAATTTCAACTGCCAAACCCTTGACCATTCTTCAAGTTTCTGCAGGTCCTTCTCATTCTGTCTACACCCCTGGTGTGTCTACTCTATTACAGAGCTTTGTGTCATCAGCGAACAGTGAAATTCTGCCTTCTATATCCTGTGCAATGTCACTGATGAAGATGTTGAATAGGACCGGTCCCAGCACTGATCCCTGTGGTACCCCACTGGTCACTCTTCCTCTGTGGAGTGACAGCCATTTACCACCACCCTCTGTGTCCTGCCACCCAGCCAGTTACCTACCCACCACACTACTGTCCTGCCCACACCCATATTCCCCAGTTTGTGTAATAGTCTTCTATGTGGCACAGTGTCAAGGCCTTGCTGGAAGTCCAGATAGGCCATGTCCACTGCCCTCCCCTGATCCACCTCCCTAGTCACCCAGTCAAAAAATTCAATGAGGGTTGGTCTGACATGACCTCCTCCTGGTGAAACCATGCTGCCTTGGGTCCTGTAGTCCATTGACAACCAGATGTTCCACCAATCTCTCCTTCAGTAGTGCTTCCATGATCTTTCCCACTACGGTGGGGAGGCTGACTGGTCTGTAGTTCCCTGCTTCCTCTTTGTTCCCACTTTTGTATAAGGGACTACATCTGCTGTCCTCCAGTCTTTGGGTACCTCCCTGTTTCCAGTGATTGGCTGAACAGGATAGCCAGAGGTTCAGCCACCACCTCTCTTAGTTCTTTAAGGACCCTGGGTGCACCCATCTGGTCCCATTGCTTTATCAGCTCTTATTACTTCCAGTTCCTTTAGGACCCTTTCTTGTGTAAAGGGACTTGTGTCCATTTCTGCACCATTCTCACCCCTTGTACTCCCTTCAGACCCATTACCCCCCTCTTCCTTAGTAAAGACTGAGCAGAAATACCTGTTCAATATGTCAGCTTTACTGTTGTCATCCTCCACGTGGCTCCCATCCTTCCCCTTCAGTCTCACTATCCCTCCCTTTGTCCTTCTTTTTTCACCGCTCTGAGTAAAAAAAGGCAAAGCATCAATTAATTCAGACAGAATTAATTTTATTTATCTAAAAATTTTTTTTTATCTAAAACAATGATAATGATTTTAATATGTACACCCTGAAACATTTTTTTTAAGTCTTACCGACATGGAAAAATACCTTTTTATAATCACAATAAGACACTCTGGGTATATGTGTTAGACATTTGTAATGCATGGCCAGGGGATGCATGTACTCTACTTGTGGACTTGTGCCTCACTATGCCCCTGGTGACATATTGGAAATGTCTAATGCACACCCCATTGAGCCTTATTGCTTACACCCTAATACAGACATTAATGTACTTTTTTGCACTGTACACACTCACACACATGCTGCAAAAAAATTAATTAATGCATCAGTTAGGGTTGTTACTACAGTGACAAAAACTGGGAAATGTGATGTCAGGGTTTCCAGTCATAACACCTCTCCCCCATCCTGCAGAGACTAAATAAGCTGAGATGTGTACAGTATAGGAGAACGGGGTAAGTGTTAAGGCTGATGACTCCAAGGAACACCCCCAATGCCTCTCAGCTCCTGCAGGGTGGAGTGGGGTGTTTGGGTTGGAAATCTTAACAACACATTTCCCTGCTTTTTTCTCTGCAGTAACAACCCTAACAGATGCATTAGAAAAGTTTTTTTGCAATGAATTTCCTTACTTATTCAGACAGCATAATCATAATCATATCCTTATTTGTCTATAAGAGTGCAGGACACAAGGTCCCTGTGCTCCCATCCTTCCATAGATGCATATATGTATTTAGTCATGGAAGCACAGGGCCTTCTGGGCCCTGCAGTTCCATTTATAGCATAACAGTGACTAAATTGTCAGCATAGCCATCTTATTACTCCACCTTATGTATCCCAGTACAGAAACTTTTTGAATCCACACCAAAATGTAATTCTGTACAACTACAATGCCATTCCACACCACAAGTGTGAAAACACATTTTAAGCAGATTTGAGAAATAACAGCTGTGACATACATAAGGTTGGGTAATATGAAGGCTATGTTGAAAATATGGGGTCAACTGCTGGCCCATCGGTGCAGCCATTGGATTTCTGCTCTCGACACCATTGACCCGGGTTCAGGAACAGACCAGGGTCACTGGAGTGCTGGCCAGGGGAGAAGGATAGAGCATCCTACAGACTGCTCTCCTTCTCTGGGGGGAGGGTGGGAAAGTGCCTGGTGCATGAGGGACTCCTGGCAGAGGCCAGAAGTCACACATCTACCAGCAGTGAAGTGTGGGTACAGGAGGCAGGGTGGACACCAGGCATCATTGCATGGCCTTGCCTCCTCAGAAAAGCAGAAAATCAGAACAGCTGCTGGCCTCCCTCCATGAAGCCTGTTACAGCTTTCAATTAGCCCCTCAGGCCAGGACCCCTCTGACCTATCTGACATCTGCGGCATGCAGGGAAAGTGCCGCAGCCCCACTGTGGGGGGAAAGCCATGGGGCTTCGGAGGGGGCCTTGTGGCCGATATGAGGGGTGGAAGCCCATAGCTCCATGACCGGGCTGAAAGTACCAGGTGTCTAGCGGCTCAGGGAGAAAAGAATATAGAATAAAAAAAAAAAGAAAATACGGGGCCAAAATATTTAGCATTTCCAAAGTTATGAGTAGGCGTACTGAAATTGCAATGAATGGTCAGAACCTTGATATTTTTCATATTTTGATGCCAGCTTTTGAACATAGTCTTTTTATGACCACACCTCATAAACCCAATAAGTAAAAAATGTTCAAATCCTTGCAAATATGCCATTCCATGCCACTAATGCAAAGACACATTTTGGACAGCAGGATGTGAAAAATGACAGCTGTACTGTTCCTGAGGTGGTGTGAAAAAATGACTATGTTGAAAATTTGGACTCAGAATATGAAAAATTACCAAAGTTATGCACGTACATAGAAATATTTCAATGAACGCTCATAACTCAGTCATTTTTTCACCAAATTTTCAATATGGTCTTTTGGGTCCCCACCTCATGAACACTGTCATTGACATTGCCATTTCATATATTGGTCCCAAAAGGTGATTTCACACAGCAACTGCAAAATCACCTTCCGGGCCCCCCCAAAAAATTTTGAAAATTTTGTGAATAAATACCTAAAAACAGCAAAGGTATGAACATAAGTTCAAAATGCTATTGAAATACATTATACAGCACTTATCTTGATTCATCAGTTTGTGGTTCAGCTTTGAAGAGTGCAGACACATGTCGGGCCACAGAAGATGACAGCCTATGACCTCTGGAGGTAAGTATAGGGCAAGAGTGGGGTGGGGTGGCGGGTGCTCAGTGGGAGGGTTGGGATGTGGGAGGGGTACAGAGAGGCCTATGTTGGACTGTTTTCTTTTTTTAGGTATAAAAAAGACAGGAGATGGTTTTTATATTACAGGTGCATTAATAAACCATCTGAGGACACCGGAGCTGGGCTTCTCAGTGTCCCACACTGCTGGGGGGTCTAAATGCCAATGCAGGGATTGGGCCCTCCCAGTGTCAGCTATAATGTATAAAACAATGGCCTTCAGGGTGGGGGGGAATCCAACACCAGGGGTGGGCATCCCGGTGTTGAATTATTATATAAACATAAATATTAAAGAGCTGGTGCCATGTTCAGGACAACATTGACAAAACCTAATATTTATTGATTTATTTATTGATTTATTTATTTAGTTTTTGTTGACTGGGTATGTGCACTTGACCAATTCTGCCTATTTTCAGGCACAACCCGGGGAAGGGGGATACAGATGAATGCCAACTGACCTTGAACCAGATTAAGCTGTTGGTTGTATTTTTAGTGAATGACACATCCCAGCTTGTATTTCCCATTAGTGCTGAATTCCTGTCCCCCATTATTAATTTCTGTGGTCATCTGTGTGATAACAGGTTCTTTGCTCCTGAAGACTTTGTCTATTCCTGCTGCTTTTTCCTTACCTGAAGTCACAGAACGCTGCTTGTGACATCACAATTACTCCCATGGCAACATATTGTGTTGTCACAACAGAGGATTATGACTTGAAGTAGGGAGTAGGCTATAGAGACAGATGGACTCTAAAGAAACTCTAAGGGATAAAGGTCATATATTCATGCAAATGTCTTTTGTAATAAAAAATGAGGAGGAGAAATATATAAAAAGTAAATGGAATACAGGCAGAATTGTACCTAATTATTATGCTTTTTAAAGTTTTCTTTGAGGCGTCAGTAGCTCTTTAAATAGAATAAACTAGGGACTGGTGAATGGAGGGTGGGGGGTGCCACTGGACACCAGAGAATATACTGTACATTTAATTAAGAGGGATCATGATCGGAGTGTGAGGTGTGCCAGTAGCCAAAAGGGAAATGGCAGTTCACACCTCACCCTGCAACCAGCAGCATGAGTTCCAGCTGCAGCTGCAAAAGTCAAGAAAATTTTGCTGGTCTTATACAGAGAATGCAGCAAAAGCTGTCCTCTCACTAACCTCAGCACCTGAGATTTTGGGTGCCCACAAAAGGTATTTCTGGTCACAGTGAAAAAACAAAGAAACATCAGAATGTAGCTAAACGGGTCCCATTTAGCCAAGTTCTGCTGTTTCCTTTTTGTATTACATTCATTTTTACATATTTTCTTTATTTTCTGTCTCTCACTAATTTGAAAACAAGTTGGTGGACAGAACATAGCTCTTTGAATATACACAAGGATCCCTGTGACACTATGTGACCCTTTATGCAAAAAATACAACAGCTCCTGCAAAAACAAATGACAGTTTGTGACCCTCTATTCAAAAATGCAATAGCTCCTATGAAAACAAAAGTATTTTTGTTTGGAACACACAACTTTTCCCATAGGAAATAATAGGAAACTTTGAAATTTAATAACTTTGGAAAGGATTCATATTTTTGCACCAAACCTTTAAAAGACACATCTGTGAGGCAAAGACTTTCTGCCCTGAAAATGTCCGACTACAACTTAAAACACTTTCTGAGATACAGATGGACAAAGAAATAGCAAAATACATGTTAATGTAGGGATTTCTGGTACTCTGTGTCTCAGAAACCATGCATCGGATTCACAAAACTTTGTCACATCAAGAGACCTCCCCATAGAGATGATGAGGTAATGCATGCCTACTTTCGTGCAAATCTGTTGAACATTTCCAAAGTTATTAAAGTTAAAAAATTTGGCTTTAACAAAGAGCTTTGCACTCAACCCTAACTATAGTGGTGCTACCATGATATATATATATATATATATATATATATATATATATATATATATATACACACACACACACACATATAGATAGATAGATAGATAGATAGATAGATAGATAGATATGATAGATAGATAGATAGATAGATAAACTATGTTAATGCATCAGTTAGGGTTGTTTCTACAGTGACAAAAGTGTGGAAATGCAGTGTTAGGATTACTCCCACCCCCATGCCCCAATCTTCAAAATCCCAACTCCGCATCCCCCAGCCCCCACCCCCACACACATGCAAGCAGGGGATGGGCCAAGGCAACACAACCAATCAGAGACAACCAGCAGCACATAACAGAAGTAACATAGAACTCTCTAAACATAGTACAAGACCCATCCATCATCATGGGCCAGCAACTGTATGAATTCTGCTACCATCAGAGTGCCTTGGGGGGTACACACATATGCTGGGTAACCATGGGAAATGGCCCACAGTAAGCATTTTTCTGTTACAAACATCAATAACAAGATTTAAGCAGATGTCTATATTTCACCTCCTAAGAAATGATGAAACATACAGTATGTTATCTATAGATAGCTATACTGGACCATATTAACAGTCATTGGATGTTTGCATATTTTCTTTCTGATCGAGTGAGTCAGTCATAATAACAAATGGTAGTATTAATAAAAGCAATGTTTTGTAGCATAGTTTACAAGCAGCATGTGACAGCAACAGCTGTAACATCCAAAGCTAAGCATAAAATGCTGCTAAGGAGTATTTCCAGGTAATGCAGCAGTACAGCAACATGTGATAGTGCTAGTTTCATATCTCAGCAGTATCCGAAAACTAGTATGTATTTGTCAGTTCTATCTTTCCTGCTACCACATGCCTATGTGGTAGCAGCGATACCTGCATGCAGTGAGCCAGTTGTTAAAGTATGACACATAAAAAATCAATATTTAGAAAATTTGTACAGACTAAGTTTCATTGTGTTAAAAAGTTATGCCAGCTATAATGTTTTATAAAATGGGCAAAGGATTTCAAGCAATCTGACTGGTTGTTAACCATGCATTAGATGTGTCTAATGCACAGCTAAAACTAGAACCCCCATTTAGAATACACAGGCCCATTTTACTAGCACAATAAGCCACCCTGGGGATGTGCATTAGACAGTTCTAATGCATGGCTAGGGGACTGGATGCACTCGGCCTGTGCCCTCGTGCCTCACTATGTCCCCCTAGCTGTGCATTAGAACTGTCTAATGCACACCCCATCATGTCTTATTGCTTACTCATCATACTGTGTTAGCAATATAGAGCTGATCATACTGTATTTGTTTCTTCATTACAGTGTTATGTGAAATGAGTACAGTGTAGTGATTATTGTGCTTACAGATGTGACTGACTTGTATAGTGTCTTACAATCTTCGATGTGTCTTACATGTGTGTGGGGGTGGGGTTGGGGGATGCAGAGTTAGGGTTTTGAGGATGGGGCATGGCGGTGGGGTGGGGGGGTAATCCTAACACTGCATTTCCTCACTTTTGTCGCTGAGGAAACAACCCTAATTGATGCATTAACTGAGTTTTTTGCAATGAATTTCCCTTCATTTTGAAAAAGTGTAATATAAGTAGTAAATTGTATGTGTTGGTGGCCCCGCACTTCCACCAAGCTGCCCATTTCTTCATAATGATATGTGTCTGAGGGAGTATGTGCCCTTCGGGCCCTGTGCTCCCAGTTACATCATAAGTATGGAGCCATACAGCTGCCGTAAGGCAAGGAACCCTGGTAGCAGTAATTTGGCAATATCTCAGGAACCATAGCAGGTAGAAAAAAAATTAAAGTGTGGTTACAATCATGAGAGCGAGTACTTCACATGACAACCAATGAATGAACCCATATCTCACACTGTTTCTGAGATATGGGCACCAAAATGCAGTGAGAAGGCATTCTTCGAACCCTTGGAATATGTTTTTGTCTATATCTCTGTAACCGTGGCAAGTAGGAAAAAAAATTCAACTTCAGGTGTCATCTACTATTTCCAAACTTGATTCAAACAAATTGATTCACTTAAAAGTGAAACAAGCTGTCAGTAGTGAAAACTCCATATCTTGCTTCATTTTCGAGATGCAGGTGCGGAAAGGCGTGACCGATGCTGCAATGTTATTCTATGGGAAATTGCTCATCTTTGGTATGCTGTAACTTTGGGGCCCTTGAATGTTTTGGCACCAACCCACCAAAAGGCTCATCTGTGGGACTTGATACCCTGCAAATTTCAGCCCAAAGGACCCAACCGTTTGGTTGCAGGAGAGTGCCAAAGATTTGCAGTTATTTTGACTTACTTTCACAAAATACTTTCGCAAATCACAAAAGTGTCGCAAAAAAATTCACAAAACTTTTGCATTTGCAAAAGTATTTTCCAAAAAAATTTTAAAACACATCTCTGAGGGGTTTAATCCACCAAAAAAGATAGGGCTAGCATTCTCATGACCCAACTAGGTAAACCCAACAATCATTGTTTACCTAGAAAGTCCCAATTTTAAACACCAGGCATTTTTCTGTGTCACTAACTGAAAACAAGATGGCCAAATCACAAAAAGTAAAAGGGCCATTTGCGGCAATAAAAATGGCCATTTGTGAAGGTTTTGTGATTTTTGTTAACTTAACCCATTGACTATAATGGGAAATTTATATTTTGAATAGCATTTGAACGGTTTAATATTTTTTCACCAAATCTTCGAAAGGCACATTGATGACCAAGACTGCATCTTCCCTGAACATTTCAGACTGAACAGCCAAACCATGTGGGCTGTGGGTACAAGCAAAGAAACACGCAAAAAGTCTGCTTTTTTGCAGTTTTTGGCATTCTGTAGCTCAGCAACTGTACTTTGGATCATAATGCAACTTGCCACATCCAGAGATCTACGGTACCAGACCATGCATAAAAAACATTAGATAACTCTGTCTTATAGTGGCAAAGTTATTAATGTACAAAATGTGAGGTTTAACATTAAAGTGCTTACTCAACCCTAACTATAGTGGCACTACAGTGCCACTATAATATATATATATATATATATATATATATATATATATATACACATATATATATATATATATATATATATATATATATATAGACATAAATTGAGTGTAATAAATCAGTTTATCTGAGTAACTCTGTAGATAAATGTAGAATCACATTTATGTGCACAGTTACTATGTCACCAGCCATTTATGTACACAGTTTCTACATCATCACCTCTCCCCGGCCTGCAGGCATTACTTCTTAATTTCATTTGTACAGTTACTCTGAACAGTACACAGTTGTCCTCCACAGTTTCACAGCATAGAATCTGGTACAGAGAAAAGCTACAACTCACAGTTCAACATCTTTCATACTAACCCTGTCCTTACATGCCTCAAAGAAACCATAATAAACTAGCAGCAGATATATTTTTTCCTTGCAAACATTTTCTTTAAACTGCTAACACATTCTGTTTGTTTCCTCTTCCTCCCTACCTGCACATTTAATAGCCCATCTCAGCACAGTGAGCCAAACACTACCTTGCATGCTCTTGAAAATATCCAGAAACATACTGGTAACTAATAAAATCTTTTTAGTTTTCAAATACTGTTACTTTTCTTTTGTACTGTGCAATTGTCAGCATTCACACTGCTTGCACATTTCACAGTGCTCACTTCTCAGTTACCACCTTTACTCACACATCAGTACCACTCACCACAAACAGAACCCAAATAAAACATAAAAAAAGATGATTTCTAAAAGCAACTCCATGATTCAACTCTACTTCCAGCCTTCCTACTTCCCTCTTGGTAACAGCAGTCACATTTGTTTCTTTTTGAGTGTTGTAGCTCATGAATTTCTGCTCTGCCCAGAACCACCACTAGCCTCAACCCTCAGCAATGACTGAAACATGGCTGGGATGTCCTTCTATCCACAGGATCCTTAGCAAAAAAAAAAAAAAAAAAGATCTTTTAAATAAAAAAAAAACAGTCACAAAATACAGCAGCAAAAAAACTTTCATCCACCATGAGACTGCCTGCCTGCTCTCTCACTAAAACACCCACCATGTTTTTTGAAATATTTCTGAAGCAATACAGAATCAGCCAATAAAAATGCATGCCACTGCCTTACAGATGTCAGAGTATCAAAGAGTCTTTAGCAACCTATGCCCTCCAGTCCATTTGATGAAGCAACACTCAGCCACAGCACTAAAATATTCAGCATATTTTTATGAAAATATTTAAATAACAACAGTTACAAACAAATCTACCTGCACTATCTTAGAAGATCCCTATTGCATAAATGAAATACTCAGTATGGACCTTGTGGAACCATGGTCTTTTTATCTTAACATTTACTATGTTTCTAAGTATTTATTTTCACTTGAACTGTTTGACTTTGGCAGCATCACTTGTGGCTTACACTTGTGAACTTACTCAAGGCTAAACAGCTCTTGTCATAAAAATAAATCATTTATTCCACATGTCCCTCTTACATATCCCATATTTAGGCAATAGGCGTGGACACAAAGGCATTGTAAAAATCTGTTTATTTTAGCTACTTTGTGTTTGAATGAACAATCTTATATTTATGCATACAGTGAACAGGTTGTCACAGATTTATACATATAGTAAACTCTTTATCATTTTTGCCATACCCACCGTGTACTTGTCAGGTAG
The DNA here is from genome assembly GCA_016271365.2 of Neoceratodus forsteri. NCBI lineage: Eukaryota > Metazoa > Chordata > Ceratodontiformes > Ceratodontidae > Neoceratodus > Neoceratodus forsteri. The sequence goes on along the minus strand of CM057450.1, from coordinate 1,314,094,441 downwards.
TCAGACTACTTTCCCACCCCCCAAAAAAAATCTTATGCTAATCTAATGCACCTGAAGTGCTGTGCAGCAGGCAGTGCCCCAAAAACTGGAAAAAAATCCTCATGCCTATTCACAACCTCCGATGGCTTAATAACAGCAGCACTACTCACTGCGAGAATGCCTCATTAATTTACTTACAGATTTAAATGAGTATTTTAAACCAATGAGCACAATTTTTGTTTTTTTATGTATGATCTGGGTGTTAATAGTATGTGATTTTCTAAATGACTGCCATAAGCTTCCAAGGATGGACTTGGTTGGTCCAAAAGCTTAGGCACTTTTTTCTTTTTGTAACATCTATGTTGGTCCAATAAAAGGTATCAAACCATTCGCTTCTGGATCATTAATTTACAGTAACTGTAATTTCTTTTTTTTTCTATCCAGTACTTACCAGTCACAAAAATGTCAGAAATAGCAGATGGTAATAAGAGCTTTCAGCTAGAACATGAAGATATTTTGATGTAAATAGAAAATAACACAGAACCACTAGAGTAACAACTAGCAACAACTACAGAGACCCCCAAGGCACTGGACAATGAAAATGCAAATACAAGTGCAACAGAAGCAAAAAACCTAACCTATAAGACATAGATAATTTTATTGAAAGATCTAAAAATGCAAACACTTCAAGAAAAACAGGCTGGTGAGGTGATGTTCACAGATTACTTCCATGAAGTACTAAGAATCCAACAAACTCTACATGAAATCTCACTAAGTGACCTCCAAAACTACCTATGTCACTATTTCATGCACTGCACAAAAAAAGATGGCACCCCATACAAACCTCCAACATTGCAATGCACATTTCAAAGAGTGGAAATATAACTTTACGTCAAACATTTTTAGTGGTCCCCATCCACTTTCCTTTCATTTGAGAAGGTGAGACAAGTATTACAATCAAGACAAAAAAAAAACTTAAATGTGAGGGCAAAGGGTCAGAACCTCAAGCTGCAGGTGAGCCCACTGATAGCATAGTGGAAAAACTGTGTGCCGAGAAACAACTATGCATCCATAACCCTGACTCATTAATTAATCCAGTACGGCTTATCATTAGCATCTACTTTGGAGTCAGGGGTAGCAACATAAAATGGGGCAATATCCATCTTTTCATCAAGATGAAATTGTCAAGAGTACTTACAATTCATACAAGAGAAGCAAACCAAAACAATAACAGGTCCTAACCCTAAAGACATTATGAAAATTAAACCCAGAACCTACAAAACAGAGGGTGACCCAGGGAAATGCTAAGTAAAAAACTATTTAAAATATCACTAGACAAAACCTGCCAGGTCACTATCAGAAGAATCACCTTTTTTCCCCCCTGGCAGTTAACACCAATGCTGAAGATTACTACCCAACAAGTTGGTACAAAAAGCACCCTATGGGCATTAATAAACCATCCACCATTGTTAAGACAATGGTACAAAAAGCAAGCATCAGTACTGAAAAGTGTTTAACAAATCATCTGGCTAGGAAACATTTAATCTAGAAGCTAATTGATTCCAATGTGGCACACACCAAACTTATCCAAGTATCAGGCCACAAACTGTTAAATAGTCTTAACTCCTCTAAAATGAACACATAAAAGCAAGAAACTATCTTGAAATTCCTTAGTGGCCATCCAATCAACATCAAAAAGCCTGCAGGAAAAGCATTAAGCACACTAAGTACTATACCAGACAACCTATAGTACATAAACATTTTGGAACCTGTTTCAAGAAACCTAACATACTGGCCAAGAACATCACATTTAATATAGTACAAGGTATTTCTCCCCTTCTTTCACAACCCCAGTGACTGCCAATTCCTAGCCTAATCCCACCCCCCAATTTACAAGAAAAACAATTTACAGAACTGTTTTTCCCCTCTGTCTACATAGGCAACCACTATGATTACTACAAGAGAAAGAGGCCCAGGTCCTGGTTTCAGATTCTGATTCAGACTAAACAGTAAGTATGACGACTATATGCAAACTTACAGCAAAAAACACATTTTCCTTCCTCTTAGTAGATGGAAACAGCACATCATTAATGGAATTATGCAAATCTACAAACCAACATGAGAAACCATCATCCTTTTGAAACATACACTTAAAAGTGAAATATTATTTTGCTTTCTCTGTAGGATTATGCAAAATATGAAGCACATGGCTATATAACCCAATATTTATTTAACATCACATAACAAAAACCTCAAAGAAAGGTACGTTTTGTCTTTGCAGAACTGTCATTCATCACCTTGCAGGACCTGCATTGAAAAACGGTATGCATAGCAATAATACAGACCCTAAAAAACAGAAAACTACTGTTTCTTCTTTCACTTCCATCAGGACCCTGAAATACCAAGAAAACCCTGATATAAAAAATGATGTGCATTCCACCACACAAACTTATGCAAAAAATTATTTTGTCTTTCTATTTTTTCTGATGACTCTACTTCACCTTTCAGGACTTGAAATGAAAAATGGTGCACTTCCAAACACAGCAGTTCATTAAAAAAATGACTAATGTCTGCCTTTTTCTCTTTTTCTTTCTAGATCTAAAACATGAACTGAGACAACCATCCAAGATACATACTGAAAAACAACTGAAAACATGCAACAGAACTAAGGACCAGAAATGAAAATAATACTGCTCTCTTCTTCAAATGCTGTGGGCACCATCTTCAAAGGGCTATAGCTGCACAAACAGGGTCGGGGGTGTTCCCATATTCAAACAGCATATTTGTGTGGCACACCCCTGACAGCGTCATTGCACACAATATTGTGCTGCACCTATGAAAGAAGTGTTCCCTCATCCATATGCAGTGCAACACAATATTGAAAGTTTTCAGAAGCACCAAGTGGACACCAGCAGTGACACAGTTTAATGCTTCTGAAACCCCATCATTAACAGTGTGCAGACCCGTCTGCATGCTGTCAATGGCTGGGTACCCTTGTGGTCTAGCGGTCCATCCCTAGCCTCATTCTCTTCCTCAGTATGTGCTGCATAAGACCTGGTAGTCTAGTGGACCCCCTCCCTGAGCCCTTATCCATGTCACTGTTAAATAGTTAACCCATCTTTTCCCTGGTAGTCTAGTGATCTCTCCCTAGCCCCGATCTCTTCCCCAGTGTTTCATATAATCTCTGGTGGTCCAGTGGTCCCTCCCCCGTCCCTGATCCCCGATCACTGTCCTGACCTGAAGAAATAAAGTCCCTAGTAGTCTAGTGGCTCCCCACCCTAGCAGGTAGTGACCCACCACCCCGTTCCCCCCAACCCAATACATGCTGGTGACTGGCACAGCCCTCCTCACACCACTATGGCTAGCTACTGACAGAACTGTCATTGAGCCTGTACAGTACATAGTACACACTCACTGGTTGACCAGTCAACCAATGAGTGCACAGTATGTACTGTACTTGTTCATTGACAGTTCAGTCAGCAGCTGGCTATGGAGGCATGAGGAGGGCTGTGACAGTCACCAGCATGGGTCAGGTTGGGTGGAAGTGGGGTGGTGGGTCACTACCAGTCAGGGTGGGGGTAACTAGACTACCAAGGACTTTATTTCTTTGGGTTTGGATGGTGATCAGGGACCAGGGGAGGGACCACAGAATTACCATGGATTATATGAATTACTGGGAAAGGGATCGGGGCTAGGGAGGGACCACTAGACCACCAGGTATTCTGCAGAACATAACAGGGAAGGGATTGGGGCTAGAGAGGGACCACTAGACTACTGTACCAGGAAAAATATGGGATAAATATTTAACAGTGACATGGATCGGGGCTCAGTGAGGGGGGACCACTAGACTACCAGAGAAAAATGACATAAATATTTAACAGTGACATGGATTGGGACTTGGGATTGGGGGGACCACTAGACTACCTGGGGAAAGATTGGTATTTATTTTAAAACTGACATGGATTGGGGTGGGGGGGACCTGGCCTGGGACACTCCATGGCAGTACTGGCATGCAGAAGAATCCATAATGGGCATGCAAATGGCCTACTAGTGCCATGCATTCCCAATAGTCTCATCTGCAGGTTTGGATTGAATATTGTCCATAGGGGTAGCAGCGCTATCCAGTTTGTGCTGCGCTTTACCCCTACAGAAGGTCTTCAGTCCCACCCTCTGGTAAAGCTGTGCCAAACATGGCGACTGTTTGATGTGGGCCACACTACCAGAGTCTAATATTCAATCAGCACGGTCAGTTCAGATCACGCTATCTTTTTGAATATGGTGCCACAGGGGGCCATCCCTATTTTTGTGCACCCGTTTGCATGTGCAGGTGGCTGGCTCTGAATATGGGGCCCTACATGTTTTAAACCTTTTTTCTCTATAAAGTCTTTGCTTTTTTTGCCTCTGTTAATAAAGAAATACTCCTTAAACCTCTTCTGATCCTGCAAAAATAACCTTCACTAATCCTCTCTTTTTCCCCCAAACTGACCCTTTTCATATCTTGGCCCAGTTCTAGAAACTCAAGATACATCTGGCATAAAATACGCTAATGCGCAACTTACACCAATGCAGTTGCAACATGCAAGATATGCCCAATTCTAGAACAATTGGGACTTACCCCCAGCATGTTACAAATGGTGACATGCACAATATAAAAGGCCATATATTGCAAGAGCAGCGTAGCTAACACCAACCAACCATGTCACAGAACCAGGATGCAGATCTCAACCCCAACAGGGCAGCAAGCCGGAGGGCCAGTAGAAAACGCAACTTTAGTCATAATGAGGCAAAGATATTGGTCTCTGAAATAGAAAAGAAGCCAGGGCTGCTGCTGAGCCATGGAGGGGGAAAGCCAAAAAGGGACAAAAGGAAGGCAGCCTGGAACAGTGTGGCTAGGAAAGTAAATGCAGTGGTCACCCAGAGGAGGACTGTATGTGACCTTCAGAAGAAATACAATGATTTAAAGATGGTGGTAAAGCAGAAGCTGGACCACAACTGCTGCTGTGCCAAGGCCACTGGGGGAGGACGTGATGTAACCCTCTATTCAGTCCATCATCTCATCCAGGAACTGCCTGAGGCACCTGGACATTGCTGGCTGTGAGTTGCTTACAGGTATCACCTGTAGGGGTCTGGAATGTTCCAGTGCTGAGGAAGCACAGTGCTGCGCTTACCTTAACCTCCACTGGAAGAGGATGTCCCCTATGGGTGGCACTCTGTAGATCATCCTGTAGGTCATCACACAGCCCAGCAATGATGGCCTTTGGCAGGCGGTAGGGTGCAATGCATGGCTCTGCCATGAGGTCCAGGTATGATGTCCTGGCACTGTACACATGTGATGTATTGCATCTGGCAGCCATGTGCCGCATTGGTTGCTGCCTGCTTCCCTGGTTCCTCCCATTGTTCCATCTGCGGTGTCTCTGCCACCTGTCCAGTAGCACTACTCCCAGTATGGCCGCTGGTGCTGACATCTGTCTGTCTGTCTGTCTCTCTCTCTCTCTCTCTTTCTCTCTTTCTCTCTCCCTCTCTCTCTCTCATGCTCTCTCTCACAAATCAACTTTGTGTCTTCACACTGCTGACTCCACAGTGTCTCTGCTGAGTGACTCACAGAGCCTCCTTTTATACTGTGCTTAACTTACACCTGCTCCCCTCGGTGTAACTTAAGTCTTTTGCAACTGGCATATCTTGGCCTTTGGTAGCTTCTAGAATCCCGCCATGGTGTATCATGTTGCTTTTTTAGGTGTATGTCTTTTTATGCCATTGCTGATCTGGGGGTTTGTTGCAACTGCAGCGTAAGTCAACTTTGGCATACCGGATTTGTGACATAGTGCATGTCACTTTTGAGAATCACGCATGTCGCAAGTGTATATCGCATCTGCGATTTGCAGCATTCTATTTGTCGCAACTGCATTACGCTATGGCGTCGGCTTTCTAGAATTGGGCCCTTTAAGTTGGAAAGTGCTAAGTTGCCTGTTCTGACTGTTTTCAATACATTTTTAAAATGCACTTATCTTGTTGTTGCCTTCAGTCTTGTAATAATCCAAAACAGTAACCATAAAATGAAAAAAGGCCCTAAAATAAAAAAATTGTCTAAAGTAATTTACAGTGAGATTGACTCTTCAAGTCATATTTCACACAATGTCAAGAGTCCACAATAATAACAAAAAAATGCCCTAAAATAAAAAAAAAATACATCTCTAAACAAACCAACTCTTCAAGTCATAATCCACGAGGTATCCACCAAAGACGCTATCTGGACCACTCCAAGAAAACACCACTGCACCTCGATCTTCAACCACTGACTCCTCCATCTCACATTCCACAAAGACCTGCACCTCGACCCAGCATCAATCCAAGAAGCACCTGGTAATCCAACCATCCATCCATCTGCTCATCTGCTCTTGAATACATCAACAAGAACACAACCTCCATTCATGAAACTCCTGAAAGTCCCAGTAGACTGCTCCTCAAGATGCCATCTTGAACCCCTGGATCCCTGATGTCCAAGTGCCACTTCAATGCTTCTCCACCGATGAAGACCTCTGATTCCTTAGAAGATGATGCATGCTGCTCTCTGACTTTTGAATACTGTTCCTCCATTCCTCCTCCATGTCTTCCCACTCCTAGAACCACACAGTATCACCCCTATGGTTAGATTTAAGTAAGAGGTTCTATGTTAACCCACTAACTTTGCACCTTAATAGCTTTGGCAGCAGTTTTTTATCTCCTCTCCCTAGACAGCTCTCTTTTGGGGGAGCATCCCAGCCCTTTCACCCTGACCTCTACCAGGACTTACCACCAGCCATCTTCCTCCAGGGCTTGCCCCCCTGGAAGGGTCCGCAGGGGTACCTAGTCCCTCCTCCCATAGTCTGTGTCCTGTTCAGGTCAGCAAGCCCAGCTAGTCAGGTGTGGGGCCTGCGAGTATCCACCTGCATCCTGCTACTGGCATTTTCCAGTGTTTTGTCCTGGGAGGTGTGATGTGCAATGATGGCATGGTGCATGTCATGTGCTCCCCCATATGATGTACACTGATGTCTGCCACACCTCCCAACCAGCTGTCCTGGGTTACCTTCCCCCTGTTTTTGCCAGGGTCCAAGCAAGCACCAGGCTCTGCCCACCCTCTCCCCAGAGGAGGACAGCAGTTCTATGGATGCTTGATCCTCCTTCTCCCAGCCAGCCGACACTCAGGGCTCATTTCTGAACCTGGGTTGTCGGTGTCACAAGTGGTAGTGCAACCACTGCACTGGTGGGCCAGACTAGCTTTGGCAGCATTTGACAAAATTAGCTGAAATTTTGCATGCGTTGTATAGGAGGCAAGGTCTAAATCTGTGGAAAGTTTCTTGATGGCACCTTGTGCAGTTTGTGAGATCTGCATATATAGTTTTCCTGTACACACATTCAATTATTTTTCCTATACTTAACATGGGATTTGGGTTTACTCTCATATGCAGCCTACAAAGAATTGCATTATTTTTTTTGAAACTTTCAGGGTAGACATGTGCTGTGCCAAGGCAGTGCCTTTGGAATGCTTCATGAAAAAATTTGAAACTGTTCCAGGGCTATAAGTATTTTAAGTTTTTTTTAATGATCTGAGCATGCTCAGTAGCGTTTTTGGGATAATGTTCTAATATGACACCAAAAATTCTGTGTCACAAGATTGTTTTTGGATTCTCACCACTTGCTTCTCACAGTACTAAAATGTGGTTTTGGGCTGTGAGAGCCACCATCTTGTTTTTTTCTCCTTGAACTAAAAAACATGGAAAATACATAAAAGGGGTATTTAAAAAAAAAGCACTTAAACCTAGCTAAATGGGACCCATTTAGCTAGGTTCTGATGTTTGTTTTTTCACAGTACTGCCCAAAAATACTTGTTCTAGGCACCCCAAAATCCAGGTTGCCCAGCTAAAAGAGTGGAGCCATTCACCCACGTTCTCTGCATAAGAGCAATGGGACTGTCTTTCTTTCTTTCTTTCTTTCTTTCTTTCTTTCTTTTTAAAATAATTATTAAGCAGACTGGGGTGCCCACCCCTGGTACTGCTTGTTTCTATCCCTCAGATCACCCACCACCCACCCTTCCCAATATTTATTTTTAAATATGAAATATAAGTGGATTAGGGTGCCCACTTATGGTGCCACTTCTCTTGACCTCCTTCCCTTCCAAGTCACTGACCCCTGTTAGTCAAAATGTAGCCTGACACTTGGGTGCATAATCCCCAGAGTTGGAATGTGTTCTGAACTAAAGTGGCTACAAATCTCTCCTACTCCCTAAGGTCAAAGGATGGATGCCACTTCTAGATTCCACATTGCAGGAGAAACCTAGTGTAAGCCTCAATCATCTACAGGCTGCCCTCCATGTGGAATAGCTTGCCTGACAAAATCACATCAGCCAACTCCTTCCCCTCATTTAAGAGGCATATTAAAGCTAATTACACCTCCCAGCACTCCCAGACCTCTTGTCCCAGATGCCCCAGTGACTCCTTCTCTGGTAATAGCCACCAGACACCTGAATCAGCTTAGAGGGACCACTGGGCCAAAGTCTCCCCCTCTGTTACCCAAGCCCACTTGGCACATAGCCTATTGTTGTGTATGTTAAATTGGCAATGGGCGCAGTAGACAAGTGAGTCTCTATAGTACAGGCTCCAACTGCTCATGCTGAATATTGTATATTGTATTGTATGCAACTGTGTTGTCTCCTCGATATGAACTGCTAATGTGACAAAAATGAATGTATGCATTTATTTAGTCATTTATTTATTTATGCAGTTCTTGTCACTGCAGTTGGGTTACCTCATGGCCCTTGTGGGCATTTGTGTTCTTGTATTCCTCCCTATAACACTCTTACTCCTTTCCTTTCTGACCCCCAGGTCACAAGTGAAAATGAGCCTTCTGGGCTTTGATTGTCTACCTGGTAAAATAACATGAAATAAAATAAATAGATAACTATATCGTAATTAAAATCCTACTGAGCTTCATAGAGTGATATACCATTGCTAACATGAAATATATCCATTTTTATGCAATGTGTAAATGAGCAAATATTTTCCCCTTATCCCGCCTCTTTCCCCTCCCATTTTCCATTTTGTACAAATGCTGAAAGTGGCTATTTTATGTAGTACGGTTCCTATGACAACACCATTTTTCATTCAACAAACAAATGCAGAATAAAAACAATACCCTTTGTATGTGCCTCTTTCACATAATGCAAAGTGCTGATCAGGAGAATTCACAAAAATATCATGCCATGTATGTATGAAAAGGCAACACACAGCATTGAAACACACTGACATATGAAAAATTTTTCACCTGACATGTTTTTCTATGAGCCACAAGTATCCTCTTAAGTTGTTAATATCATGCTTCTGACTACAGCTTACTCTTGAGTCTTAAAGGAAAATTTATCATGTGAACCTCCTTAGGAAATGGCATGAGAAGCCTAACCACTCTCTTTATATCCATCCTGAAGTTAGGGAGTCAGAGCTGGAGGTTGTCTATAAAAGGCTAGAGCAGTCGGGACCATTGGAGGAGATTCAGATAAACCCTGAATTGGAACCTCAGCAACAGAAAGATTTACAGGGGATATTACAAGAATTTGAGCACATATTCACAAACATCCCAGGGTGGGCCAAAGGAATTATGCACACCATAATTGCCATGCAAGACAAGCCCAATACACCAAAAGTCCTACAGACTGCCCATGAAGGTGAGGGATGAGGTGATTCAGGAAGTCAAATAAATGGAGCAGTAAGGCATAATTGTGCCCTCAAAGAGTGCATGGTCTTCATCCATTTTCATGGTGGACAAGAAAGAGGGTGGGGTATGTCTATGCCTAGATTTTAGAAAGCTTAACAACGTCTCACTATTTGATGGCTACCCAATGTCCCAAATAGATGACATCATTGACAGGCTAGGCAATGCACAGTATATTGAGCTTACTATGGGATATTGGCAAATTCCCTTGTCACCTGATTCATAAGATAAAACTGCATTTAACACCCTAATTGGTTTATACCAGTTTGTCACAATAGTGCCATTTGGACTACATGGGACCCCAGCCACTTTTCTGCATTTTATGGACCACATACTAAGACCACACACTGAGTACTGTGCGGCTTATTTGGATGATGTGGTCATATTCAGTCCTGACTGGGAAACCCATGTTAGACACTTGTCCCAGGTATTGCAAGCAATAAAGAAGTCAGGAGTGACCATTAACCCTGCCAAGTGTGCCCTAGCAAAGACCAAGACAAGATACCTAGGGTTCATTTTAGGAAATGTACAAGTGAAGCCTGAGGTAGAGAAGGTTACAGCAGTAGCAAACAGCATGTTATCTACCACAAAAAAAGCATGTGAGATCGTTCCTAGGCTTGGCTGGTTATTACTAAAGATTTATTCCCAGTTTCTCAGCCATTGATAGTTTTTTGACTGATCTCACTAAAAAGAGATGCCCGAATAAGGTTCAGTGGACCCCTATTTGTGATGAGGCATTTAGGAATATCAAGGCGATTCTATGTACAGCTCCTGTATTGAAAAGCCCTGACTTCAACCAAGTGTTTGAGGTTCAAACCGATGCATCAGAGAATGGTATTGGGGCAGTCTTATCTCAGAAAATAGATGGGGAAGAGCATCTGATCATGTATATCAGCAGGAAGCTACATGAGAGGGAGAGAAGATATGCTACCATAGAGAAAGAATGCTTAGCTCTGAAGTGGGCTATTGAGTCTCTGAAATATTACTTGTGGGGGTCTGAATTTAAGGTTGTAACTGATTACTACCCCCTTTGCTGGTTGCACCAAATGAGAGAAAAAATATCCCTGTATGATGCAGTGGTACTTGACCTCCAAACGTATGTAAAACAGGTTGTGTTTATCGTTGTTAGATTTAGCATGTAATAGCACTATGTCATAAAATACCTTGTTCTATATGCCTTATGTTTATGAAACCTGTAAATGTTGAAAATACTATGGCATTAGGTGTTTTTGATAATGATAAAATGTACTAGGTGACTATTATAGAAATTAAGTTAGTTGTGCTATTTAAAATGCATGTAAATTACTGTAAACTGAGCAAGTTTGAAATGTCATAGTGATTTGCATATATCCCATGGTGCTTTGCATCATGGAAGTATGTATGATGTATTTCTTTGAACCTTGATTGTTGCCAATGCCCTTTGGCGTAACCCCTGTTTCAGTGTTTCTGCACTGAGGTTCTTTGTTTTTAGCTTGTTTTGTTTTTTCTTTTTGAGCCCCCACTACCCAAGCAAATGGGACCCACATAGGGATGAAGGGTTTTCGCTGAAAACTGGTTAGATCAGCAATCAGTGTCAGTAGGTGCTGGCCAAGTGCAGAGAAAAGAAATGCATTGTCTGTTGCTGCAAACTTATGTACTGAAGAAGGAATATGCCATTGCTTAATGCAATCCTTGCATTTTGAATTAACATCACACAGAGATTGTGTGTAGAATTCACTGTCTGGTCCATCTGTTATCCAATGACCCTTCCACAAAGTGGGTCACCGGTGTGAGCCCCAAAATGGTAACAACTATGGCACAGCTTTGTGTGACCCACAACCTGAACACAGTGTGGTGTACACAGCACCAGACCACAGGCCACATTCAGGATGCCACCAGGAATATGCAACAGCTGTCCATGGTGGCATGACTGGGAACATCAGCTTGCCAGTGTACAGTGTGTCACAGGTAAGTGGGTTGTAAAGATAGCACATGACACAGTTATTGGGTACAACACACCCACAGTGTGTTTTATTTTATGCAAAAGTATCAAAATACAGAAATAATAAATAAATTGAAATAAACAGTTCAAACTGAACTAGAAAATAAACAATAGCTCAATGCTCTTCCACCTTACTTCAGGTATCACTATAAAACAATACTCAGCTTTCCCGTTGTTTGAGATAAACTCCTGTTTCAGGCACAGGTCCTTTTCTTACCTTGTCCTTAGGACAGTGAGACTGGCTGGAGAACTAATCTGACTGTTGGTGTTTGAGGAGGGCTTATATAGCCCTCCCACTTATGGGAAAGTCCCTCCATAACATCCAATTAGTTCTATAATGGTCACTACATAGGGAAACTCCTCTTCTATTACATAATGAGGGAAACTCCTCCTCTATTACATAATGAGGTTTTAGCTCACAGAGTGTAAATGCAGCCCTCTAGGGGCCACTGTCCCCCATAGGAAATCCCCTTCCTGAGGTCTTACTTATGGGAAGTCCCTTATTTTCTATATAAGCAAACTGCAAACATTTATTGTATTTATACATGTGTTGTATTATAGCATGCACACTAGCCATTTAATTTAGATCTTAGGGCTCTATACATAATGGAGCTCCTTTAGAGACCAGTGTCTCTTTATTCTATAATTTTTTTATTGTTTTTAGCTTCTCTTGCAGCCCTCTCTTTATTCTGAGGGCTACTCTCCCTGTAAAGCATTTCGGTACATAGGGATGTTCCTGTCCCTTTAAATCATTTGTTTTCTATGTTGTAGCCGAGCGGCAGACTGCTAGACAATCATTGTCTAGCTGCTCTGCTTTGGGTCTCTGTATGGATTTGGTAAGCCTGCCTCTTTAGCAGCTTAGACTGGCTGTACACATGCCATGGACTCCTCCACGGCTAGCTGGCACCATTATACAGCATATTTTATACAAAGCCAGCAGCCGGGAGTCCTAATAATACAGGAGCATCAGTACTTATTTACATAAATACCAAGCGGCAGCAAAAGTAAAAGAAAAGTTTGCCACTCGATTCAAGCAGTTCTTGTTTTATGCAAGATTTCTTTGGCATAATATTCTACGCAATAATGAAGTGGCAGCAAAAAAATTCAAACAACATAAGCATAATTCTGCTTCATTTGAATCCATAATCCACCTATCAAAGTGGATGTTATTTTGTATTTAACTGTCATTTTAAACATTTCCAAACATTCCAGCACCCTATGCAAAAAATGGCATAAGCATTAACTTTATGGAGCACTTTATTTCAAAAAATACACTTTATTCAGCCAGCACCTTATATCTCTTGGCGTTAAATGCCATAAATGCACCTTATTTCATTCCTGCCAGCTAGTTTTAGCCTGGTGCATGGTTTTGAGGAGTTCTCAATGAAGGATGAAAATATGGAAATTAGAACTAAAGGCAGTAGGAAAAAGATTTAGTAAGAAACAGAACAGACTGATGCACTGTAGGTGGCTAAGCTACGCCTGGGGCGGAGAAAGTTGAAGTGTAGCATAGGAAGATACTGTTGTGCAACAGATTTCAGTAGGAAAAAGAAGAACAAAGGAAAGGCATCCATCCACCTAGGTTATTGGACTGGCAGAATGCAGTTCTGCCACACAGTGCTAGTCACAGAGAGATGGATATACCACTTGGCCCTCAGAGTACGCATCGTTGGGGCTACCAGCTCAGCCAGGGGTTATTGTTTGTTCCACAGACAGTTGGCAGTACTCGTTGCAGTTCCCATCCATCCATGTAGTACCTGTTGTGTGGCCTTGCAGGTTTAGGGTATCTCATGACATAGGGCAACCACTATTGGGCACCTACAAAAATGGTGACTGAATCGCTACGCATTTCATCAGGACTACCAACCAGGGAGGGCGATTGGATGGGGAGGGGGCGCGCATATATCGACAAGCTGTTGCTACATGAATACGCACATGGAGGGGAGCGAGCACACTCAGCAAGGGTGGGAGGGAGGGAGGTTTTGAGGGTGGTGCTGTGGTGAGCTGTCGCGCTGGCCCTGTGCCATGGTGGGTGGGTTCAGGGCTGGGGTTCTAATGGTGCTGGGTTCAGGTCCAGGTGCAGGTGTGTTTCGTTGTTCCCAGCCCAAATTTGTTTTTCAATTTTGCACCCCCCCGACATGCACCCCCCCTGGAGTTAAGAATCCTTTAGTAGGGGTGTGCAGCCCCCCACATAAAACAGTAAAACCAAAGTCCTCGGTGCCCATTTGCTGTGCGCCAGGGGGTACACCACCAAAATTTATTTTTGGCAATGTATAGTCGCCCTAATGGTGATCGCCTTTCAGCGGTTGCTGTTATCACATAGATCCCAGGTTTAGCAGTGGTATGTCTTCAGTGAGTCCACTTCTGGTGTCCCCAGACTCTGCAGACTCTACTCCATCCTGTGTGGTGCCATTCATACCCCTGGTCTCCAGGCAATTGTGCACTAGTACACTACATCTGCCATGGTGTTACACATGCACTGCTGTTGCCTGCTGCCCTATCATCTCCCATCAAAGTACCCACTGCTGGGGCCAACTGCCCCATTACTGTGCACTCTGTTCTCTCATGTGGCCTCCCTGCCATGTTTGAACACTCTTCTCTGTGGCTGTTCTCCCATGCACATCTCCTGCAGCAGCAGCTCTTGTGCCCTCTATGGTGTACAGGATTCAATAACGTGTACATGGTTGGTCAGTTGTGCTATAGCATCCATCAAACCCCTCCTGTGTGCCTTGTGCTGGATGCATGGGAGTGACTGCAGGAACTTTGGGATGATTGGCACTGGGATCCCTCCTGTACCAGAATCAGGTGAATGGTCCCTGGTGTGTCAGGCTTCAGTGCATGCCACAGCCTGCATCAGTCTTGGGAGCTCTTTGAAAATTGAACCCCCTCTCTACAGGTAGCTCACAAATTCATCAAGTTCCTGTCTAGTCCCTCACCAGGAATGCAGTACGTTATTTATATATCCACACCAAATATCAATCCTAACATAAAATGGATTTACATTGGCATCATAGACATTTTCTTTCTCCCACTTTCTGAGGTAAAGATTGGCATGATTGGGGGCAAAAGTTGCCCCCCTTGCCATACCTTTTTTCTATAAGAAGTATTCACCTTGAAATAAAAAATAAAAAGGCATTTGAAGTAAGAATCAACTCAGCACATCTAACCAAAAAATCTTTGAAACCAGGTTCAAGGCATGTCTGATTGTTCAACCAATTTTCAATCTGGATAAACCACTACTGTGTGGTATATTTATACAAAGTGATTCAATATCTAAAGACATAAGCAACCACTGTTGTTCAAGCTGGAGATCATCCAGGACACCCAATATACACAGCTTGGCCATTAGAGGCACATTTTGTTCCATCCGTCTTCTCATCACTCCTTGTATTCTCTCTCTATTTCAGATATTTCTGATACCTCACTTTCATCCTCATATCCTGTGACTTTCTTTTCTCCTCTATTTACCTCAGTACTAACCCTAGCAGCTTACCACATCCCCCCACAAAATGCCTAATGTACATTTCTGGTTGCTTCTTCTCACCCTCCTTCTCCCTCTGCTGTCCCTCCCCCCATCTAATTTTCCCTCTTTCCCTTTCTCCTCATATTCAACCTTCATGCCTAATTCACTTCCTTCATTATGTCTCTCTTTATACGCACTACACAGCAATCCAATACCTCCTTCCACAGCCAGCCCTCTTTCTCCCTACTACACATACCCCCTTTTACCCTTCCCCCCTCCCTCTGCATTGCAGTGTTTACCTTCCCTCCCTGATTTTGGAGCTCATCCACAGGCTCCACTTTTTCCATTCATCTACCCACAAAAGTACTCACCACAGTCAGATAAAAACATGCAAATCTGGCAACAAACTCCTCCTCCACCTCCACCTACTCCTACTAGCTGGTGATATCCAATTAAACCCTGGCCCTACTACTACACCTCTCTTACCTACAAAAGGCGTTTCTGTTAATCACCTAAATGCTAGGAGCTTACTTCCTAAAATCTCTCTGCTAAGAGTTTGAGTCACAACACTCTCCAGACATTCTCTGTATCATGGAATCGTGGCTGTCATCCAGAATACCCAACTCCTTACTTAACAGGCTACCACATCCTTCAGCAAGACCAGACAGAGCAGTGTGGTGGTGGAGTAGCTACAGTAGTAGCCACAGACACTGCCAGCTATTTCCCAAAATGTCTGCACTATTTCCAGAAATATCTGATGCTTTTTGCATTTAAACAGTAAGGGCAGCAGAGAGAAACTCTTCAGAAATTTTACGAAATATCTGGAAATAGCTGGCAATGTCTGTGGCTACCACTGTATCTACTATCACCAGCATTTGCCTGTCTCTCTCCCATTATTAGTGAAGCAGTCCCAAAGGATCACAAACTCCTTCTCATTAAGCTGTTACCCCCCTCCTCTCTCCCCATTTTCATACGGGTACTATACTCCTCCCCTGAAACTGCCCCTTTCACTGTGGTTAGCACCATCAGCTCCCTATCATCTGCTACTAGCTCCGGGGAATTCATCCTACCTGACGATTTCTATCTGGACTGGGCTTCTGCTGCCCTTAAATCCACTATGAATCAAATGAATCTTTAAACCGTCATCAGCTTATAAATAAACCCACAAGACCAAATCCTCATTCCCACAACCACACCCTCCTAGATTGGATCCTGGCCTCTCACCCCAACCCGATCTCCGCTGCTGGTACACTCCCAGATATATTCAGCAACCATCTAATGACATATTGTACATGCCAACTACACCTTCCTTCCTCCCTCCCTTCCCCCCCAATCTACCACTGGATTCATTCCTTATGCTCCTTAAACATCTCTAATTTCCTTCATGGCCTCGCATCCTCTGATTGGGCCCCTTTCTACTCCTCTAGGGAAATAGACACCGCACTCTCCCTTTTCTGCCACATTTTCAACAACACTTGGAACTCTCATGCTCCTTCACATCACTGCAGGATGAGACACTTACACCATCCTTGGATATCTGCCGACATCATCAAGCTCTGTAGCACTCATGACCATGCCTGGGCTCACTACAAAGCGTCATCTTATCCCATGATCTGTCCACTTGTTGTACCCTGAGAAATGCATCCACTGAAGCTATTACATCTGCTAAATCCCATTATTTTAAGCATACATTACAAGAAAACATAAACTCTCCCTACATATTTTGGCAAACACTGTCTTCACTCCTCAACCCTCCTTCATATTCTCCCCCCGATAGACAACAAATTTGTTACTCTCTCACCGTTGCCTCCACACTAAAAAATTTTTTAACATGTGCCCTCCACTCCTCCATCAACCTTCCCACCCCACTGCCCACCTCTCAAACTCTTAACACCCCTGTAACCCCCCCCCAGCACTGCATACTCCTCCAACACCAAATTCCTTTCAGTTCTTTCCTATCACGGCTCAAGAGATGTCTTGAGCCCTTAAATCACTAAAACTTCACAAATCCAGCCCTGATGGGCTTGACCTGCTCCTTTTTCAAATCTCAGCCCCTGCCATTACTCACCCCCTGTCTCTTCTGCTTAACCTTTATTTCACCCTTGGTACGGTACCTCAGGCTTGGAAATCAGCAAACATGATCCCCCTCCACAAAGGTGGTGATCACTCCTCACCTGGAAATTACTATTCAGTCTCCCTCCTTCCTATTCTTGCTAAGCTCCAAGAGTCCCTTGTCCTTACCAGGCTCACCCTTTTTCTCTCCTCCTCTAAATTCCAGTCTCTTTTCCATGCTGGTTTTCAGAAAAAAACACTCTACTGTTTCTTCCCTTCTCCAGGTTACTGATGATATCCTTTCAGGCATGGATCAAGGCCAGCTTACTACTGCTACAATCATAGAACTAGCCAATGCCTTAGATTATGTCTCCCACTCTCTTCTTCTCACTAAACTCAGACTCACTGGTCTCTCTCCTCTATATGTCAAATGGTTCACATTTTATCTTACGGGTCATTCCCAATGTGTCCAAGCTGGAAATGCACTCTCCCCCCCCCCCATCCTTCCTGGCATACCTCAAGGCTCCATTCTTGGTTCTATTTTACTCTCCATCTTTCTCAATGATCTTCCTACTGTATACTTTTCTCCCAAATTCACATTTACACTGATGACACTATCTTCTTTACATCTGGTCCCTCTGTTCCTGTGTTGACTGCTCAGTTGCAATTTGACTTCACTCACGTCCTAAATTGGTTCCAAACCAACCAGCTCAAGGTAAACACTACCAAAACTGCCTCTATGATTTTTGGCACCCACCAAAAACTAGCCAAGCTCACTATACCCCCTTCTTCTTAATCCTTGATTGCACCCCTTTGGATACTGTTCCATCTTATAAGTATCTAGGGATCTGGCTAGATAGCCATCTTGATTTCTCTACTCATGTCAACTACATGCATTCCATGCTCCACTCCAAACTTGGTGATCTCTATAGAAACAAAGTAAGGAGTATCCCCATTCGTTGGATACTCCTTACTAAAACTATCCTACCTCTATTCAATTATGCTGATGTCGTATATGGGTCTGCTTCCACATCCACCCTTTCCAGACTGGATGTCCTCTTCAATGCGTTCTGTCATTTCACATTGCACATTCAGGACGCATCATTTCTCACTCTACTCTTCACTGTCTCTCCTTTCCTTATCCTGTTACCAATGCCACCACACCGCCATCATCTCTACCAAATTCTGGTTAGGCCTGCTTCCCCCTACCTCTCCTCCCTCTTATCCCCTTCCCCCTACACAGCCTACTCCCTCCACTCACATGACACTCATTCTTTTGCCATCCCCTGCCCTCACTCAAATTCAAGAATGGCTGCTTTCTCCTTCTTCTTCCCACATTTGTGGAATTCCCTTCCCACTTCACTCTGTTTTCTACCCTTGCTCAACCTCATTAAACATTCACTCTACTGCTCTCTCCTCCCCACTGCTCTTGCCATCCATCTGACTAAACCTCCTTCTTTTGCCCTAGTTATTTTATGTCCACTTCAAGTAGTTTGTTAGATCCTTCTACGTTCCATGTCTGCATTATGCCATTTTTGCTGAACCCTGTATCTTCCTTTTTTGTTTTTAAATATGTTATTTTAATATTGTCTTCTGCTACCTAACTTTGAGTTGTATATTTATTTTAGTTTACTTTTGCCAGTTCATTTTTTTTATTTTCTGCTCCCCCTCAGGTATTATTGTACCTGCCTGAGCCTCTGAAATATTGTACTTGCCTTGTACCTAGGCTAAATTGTAACCTGCCTGTGACATCCTTGTTAACTGCATGCATTTCATGTATGTATGTATGTATGTTATCCTCTTACCATTTCCCCTGGGTCACACCTGGAAATGAGCCTCAGCTCAGTGTGCTTCTCCCAGTTACCAACTTTTAAATAAAAATTAAATAAATATATATATATATATATATATATATATATATATATCCGGGGCCAGATTTTCAGAAATGCAACAAACACCAGCACAAGTCCGGGGCAGTGCATTTTGAATGCGCCATGGCGCAGTGAATGCACTATTCAAAGGTTGTGCATGGTGACATGCACCAGCACAACATGACTGAATATCGCAGGGATGCACCATGGCACACCCAGAGGTGCACCAGGGAGCAACCAGACCTGCACCATAGCGCAACCAGAGATATGCCAGGGAGCAAAGGGAGAAGCACCAAGGCACACAAGGACCAGCTCCAGGCAATGGTAGGAACAAAGTAGCAGAGGGAAGGCATGGGGCAGGCAGTGGAACATAGCTGGGGACAGTGGCAGAGAGGCACAGTGGTGGGCCACAGGTGACCACTGCCTGCAGGGTGCAGACAGGCAGCCAGCCCCACCCCAGCACCAGGGCACTGGACTCAGGGAACAGGTGGCACCAACAGCCAAGGGAGAGCTGCCACTGGAACCCCCACAGGATGCCAAGTCCCCACCCACCCAGACCACGGCCAGCCACACCCTGGTACACGGTGTACAATATACATGCCACACAACCTGGACAGCCAGCCCACGGCCACCCCAAGGCACAGCCACCAACCAAGGGGCAGGACATCACCATGCATGGCCTGCACAATGACACAGGCACACTTTACAGACACCCACCACATCACTGCAGCATGGCTCTACATGCCAGCTGCAAAGCAGACACGGACACAGGCAGTTAAGCTTGAAATCTGTATTGAACAAAACTATTTACAGTGTATTGGGGTGGCAAAGTGTAGGAGAGTGAGGGAAGGGGACAGGGGACAGGGACTGTACAGTGAGATGGGGGAAGGAAGGGGAAGGGATGGCAGGGGTAGAAGGGTAACAGTGGGTCCAACTATGGGTGGACATGGCCTGCCACCGTCTGATGCCTCCACTGTTGTCTTTCCAGGTGCACCAACCACCTGGTTTGTTGAGCCACCTCCAGAGTCATCAAGGTGATTAATATAATCTTCCATAATAGGCGGCAACAGAGTGGCAGCCTCAACTTTTTCCAGTTGCCTATGACAAAGGAATGGACAGGTGACCAGTTCAAGTTCCTAGGAACCATGCCCTCCCACTGTGCACAATGGGCAGTGGGAACACACACCCCTGGAGTGGCACTCTGGCCACCCACAGTGGGTGGGCCAATGCCTGTTGGCATCCCAGCATGCCACGCCAGTGCATGGAGGTGGACATCACCACCCAGTGGCCACCCAACTGTGCAGTGACAGGCAGGTGGCACAGGGCTACAGCAGCACCACAGCAGCACTGGTGGCAGCCGGGAGCACACCCATCCCACGAACAGCTGGTACACATTTGCAATGGCTACCTACAGTGGCATGCACACCGCACAGTGTGCAGCACACAGCTGACATGGCACATGACACAGGTAGCCATGGGCACACCCTCACCCCCGCTGACCACCCGGTAATGAGTAGAGGAAGACAACAGTGCCTACCTGCCCGCTGCGGTACTGCTCGCACCTGTCCCACTTCTGCTCCACCTCCACCGGTCGGACCCACACCACCAGATTATGGTCCCACAGTGGCCTGCTGTGCCCCACCAGGTACCCCCACTGCTCCTGCACTGCACCAATCTTCAGGCCCTAGGAATGGAACACAGACAGGCACACATCAGAGTACAACCACAGCATGTGCCCACCACCCCCACACCTGTGTACAGTGTGCGTCTCAGCCTGACATGACCCACAAGGCAGTAGCGCAGTGCACCCAGCGGACAGCAATGCCACACCACATGGCACACACTGACAATGCTCCCCCACAGGGTATATCAGGCAGCCCAGCCAACACTACAGTACAGTGGTTTGGCACACATACAGCATGTGATGACTTACCTGGCCATGGCACGTTCCCCCTGTAGACGCATGCCTGCAGCAGGCTCAGCCTCTCAGAGTCCAGCCGCATCATGTCCACGTACTGGTGGCAGCATTGCTCACTGGTCTGAGGCACCCCAGTATCCTGAACCAGTCCAGCAGTGATGGCCTGCCAGATGTCAGTTCTGGCCTGCTGCAGGGGCTCCTGGCCAAGCAAACCAGTTGCATGTGGCTGCACATGGGCCACAAGGTTGACCAGCTCAAGGTCCATCCAATTATGAGCATGTCGCATCCCTCGCTGCGCCATACTCTCTACAGAAGTTGCTTATCCAAAATGGTGGCCAGTAGCACATGTGCACAACTTGCGCGGGATGTGCGCCTCATGGAGGCATGCACCATGTACACCAATCGCTCATCACCGTGGATGCGCGGAATGGGTGTGGCCCACCTGGCATGTGGTGGTGTAGTCTCAAGGGGTACAGGGTCGGGTCAGGGGTCACCTGGCGCACTATGCGCCATGGCTCCTATAGCACTATGAGCACACAGTGCGTGATAGGCAGTAGTACAGGCCATGATGCATGAGTACTGCGGGCAGCGCACTGCACATGTCATGGCATTGCTCCACAACATGCGCCGGAGCAAGTCCATTGCACAAGGAGCAAGTGCGCGATTCTCAGCCACCACATGCTAATGAGCTCATCAGCCAATGAGCAGCACACCAGGGAAATTTGTATGTCATTTCCATTGTGCCACAGCTCATTTGCATGTGATGCACTATAAAGGCACTGCACAACAGCACAGGCCATGGACCGGTATTGCAACCATCTGAGGTAAGTTTCGCCTGCTGTGTGAACAGCCAGCACAGCAGGGTGGATGGGGTGGGCGGCTGCAGGCAGTGACACACATGTCTTTGTCCACAGGTAGCACCATGTCCAAGCATGAGGAGAATGAGGAACATGAGCCAGCCCACAAGAGCAGGCCCAACTTTACGAAGGCAGAAGCCGATGCCCTGTTCGAGGCCTACCTCGACAGGGAGCAACTGCTGAGTGGTGCCACTGGCACACCACAGGCCAGGGCTGCAGCCTGGGTGGAGGTGGCAGTGGCTGTGAACCTGCAGAGCAGCCACCAACAGTCTGTGCAGGAGTGCAGAAAGAAGGTGGGCACTGATAAATGCCACATTAAAGAGAAGCCACTGGTAGGGGCCATGCTGCTGTGCCACAGCTCACAGCACAAGAGGAGCTGGTGGCAGCCACCATGCAGTGCAGCACTGTTGAGGGTGTGCCTGGTGGTGGCTTCCAGACAGGAGGGAGCCCATCACTGCATGGTACATATGCCATGCCCAGCAGGGTGTGGGGGGAATGCCAGTATTGCAGCACTAACACATCTGTTTTCTCTTACAGCACCAGCATACCGACATGCAGTGGCAGGGGCACCAGCGGCAGCTGTGGGGGCAGGCCCTGCCCCGGATGACCAGCCATCCACCTCTACGAGCATCCGGGGGCCCAATCGGCTGCAGTACACCAGCGCCGTCCAGCTGGTTGTCCTTGGCTTGGTGTCAGATGAGACCCTGGCTGTCTTCCAGCAGGATGCCAGCCATGGCATACTCTGAGTGGAGACACAGATCAGGGCAGGGTCTGACACTGATGATGACATGACCATCATCCTGGACAGCATGGGTGATGTCATGGGGGAGACACCCATACCTACTACCATCACTGGCAGTGCAGACAGTGGCCTGTCGCCAGTGGAACAGCTGCCCGCCACCACCTCTGGTGCTACTGCTGTGTACACAGCCACAGTGGTGCCATGTGGTGGTGATGGTGCATCCGCTCAGGTGCTGGCCAGCGTACAGGGGCTGGAGGGGCAGTGGTGGCAGACAGCTGGGGATGTTGGGTGGCCGGGAGCAGAGTCCACTACTGGGGCACCAGACAGTGACGTACCCCATGGGGACCATGCTGTGCAGCATCCACCTGACCGGGGGGCTGTGCAGCATGGTCATACACCACCGGTGGGATGGCAGCATGCCCATGCTCCCCTGGGTGCCAATCCATTGTCAGAGCACACCCAATTGCTGCTGTCCTCCATGGAGCAACAGGTGCTGCTTGTAGTTGGGGTGTGTGTGCTTCATGTAGAGTTGTGCCAGGCAGCCAAGCTGTGCGAGAGGGGCACTGCGCAGGTTCTGGAGGCTATACAGCTCCTGCAGGAGGACATGACCACATCCCTGGATCACATTGCCAATGCAATCTCGGTTGGCCTTGCACCGCTGGCTGCCACAGGGCGTGGCCACCAGCCACAGACACTGCAGAGTGCACTGTCCACCCCACAGACCTGGCGTAGAGTGACTCCCTCCATGTTGATGCCAGGCTCTGCTGTCTGTATCCCAGGCATGCCTGGGGCAGGCCTGTTCGGGTGCCTACACACCCCTACATGAACCCGGTCGTGTTCTTGCAGTTCAACCCTGGGGGTCAGTTGCATATACCCTCTGTGGCCACTGAGCAGCCAGTGGCTGCTGACCGTCCCCAGCGCAGCTGCTCCCATGTCCACAGACCTGATGTGTGTGCCGCCCTGTCTGCAGTCTGCTGCAACTGCCCTGTATGCAAATGGGTGATGTGTGTGAGTGCATGCCACAGTCGTGGCAACTGTGTGTCATGCCACATGCTGCCTGTGTGCACACCTTCCCGGCCGCTGGCCCCTGTGGCATGTGTGTGATGATAGCAGCACAGCACTGGTTATGCCTGTGCACTGGCGCCCTGTATCTGATCCACGAAACATGCTGGCACCTGGGCGCGTGTTTGCGTGTGTATGTGTATGTGTGTTGCTGTATGGTGCTGCATGTTGTTGTGTGTGGCTGTGTAGCACTGCCACCCCCACTCCTGCCTCACACCTCACCTGTGTGTGCATGCCCATTGCCATGCCTGCCCATGCCCGTTTGCCATGCCATTGTGTCTGGCCACTGCATGGGTGTTGTTCCACCTACCTGCATGCGTCAAAGTGCTCCTATGCAATTGTGTCCCAGTGCTGGCATGCCATCCTTTGAGCCGGGGATCCCTCTGCCCAGGGGGGGGCTGCCCACCCCCCCGGCCCATTGCCCTTGTCATCCCCACTGCTGTCCCCCCTTCAGCCTCAACAACTATCCCACGGTCAATGGCCATGTTGTGCAGTATGCAGCAGGCCAGGAATAGGCCACAGGCTTTCAAGGGGCTGTACTGTAGAGCACCACCAGACCTGTCAAGGCAACGGAATCATGCCTTCAGCATCCCAAACACACACTCAATGATGTTCTGCATGCTGGCGTGTGCCTCATTGTAATGGTCCTCTGCTGGGGACAACGGGCACCGGTAAGGGGTGAGCAGCCAGGGCCTGAGTGGGTAGCCACTGTCACCTGTGTGGACAGATACATGGTTAGCCTAATGTCCTCTGTTGCTGTGCCCCTTGCCCTTCTCTGGAGCCCCCAGCAGCGCACCTGCCCTGCCCACCCCATCCCATGCCCTGCTGTTCCCAGCTCCCCATGGCCATCCCATACTCACCCACTAGGTGGCCCATGGGGATGTCCCCACTCTCGAACCTGTGGCACAGCGCAGAACTGTGCAAGATGAAGGAATCATGTGCACTCCCAGGGTGTGTGGCACAGACATTGGTTATGCGTCCCCTGGCATCACACACCACCTGGCAGTTGACACTGTGGTAGCCCTTCCTGTTGATGTATGCTACGCTGTCAGGGCCAGGTGGCATGCGGATGCCCACATGGGTGCAGTCAATGGCCCCAAGCATGCCAGGCATCCGTGCTACCCTGTGGAAGTCCTGCATGGTTGCTGTACGCTCTGCCTGTGAACTAGAGAAGTGGATGTATTCTGCAGCATGTGGCAGCAGGGCATTGAGGAATTGTGTGAGGAGGTGTGACGTGGCTGACTGGGTTATGCCTGTGGTGTCCCCTCTTGGTCTCTGGAAGGTGCCCATGGTAAGCAGGCACATGACGGCTATCACCTTCGTCTCCACTGTCAGGGTGTGGCTCCATCTAGTGGATGCCTGCACCTCCTCACAGAGCTGCCTCAGAATCACCCAGTTCAGGTGATACTGGCCCATAATCTCTGTATTGGAGTGGTTCTTGAAACTGATGCAGGCACGATAACACCTGTTATGGGTGTATCGCCGACGGGCCCTTCCACGGCCACATCACTCTTCCTCCTACCTCCTCACACCCATCATTATGGCCTCCATCCGGAAGGCTGCACTGGCCATGGCCCCTGCTTTCCTGTCTCCCCATGTGCGGTCAGCTCCAGTGGTCTGCTTGCCACTGTGGGGAAGTGCCTTTCACTCTGCCTGGCTCCCACTTGCTTCCCCTGCCCCTGGCTCACACTCCACTGCCACCTCTGTCCCACACCCCTGTGGCTGCCTGTTCCTCTCCCTCAGTTCCTCACAGGCTCTGTCTCCCTTTTGCCTTCTGTTTCCCCCCTCCAGAGTCTGGTGGCTTTCTCTCTCTCTCTCTCTCTCTCTCCCCCTCTTCTGTCTGTCTCTCTCTTTCTCTCACTCCCCTCTGGCACAAGTGCTGTCCCCCTGCTTACTCCCTGTATTTATGGGTTCACGTCTGCTCGGTGTATCTGGCCGTTGCTCTGCACTAGCGCCATGGTCTTGCTCATATATTCATTTGGGTTGCACATTGGTGCACTGCTACTTACACTGTGCACTGGCTCCCACTGAATATCGCTCCATGGCACAGTTCCACAGTTGCTCAGGCACAACCCAGCTGCACCATGCACAACTGCTTTGAATATCCCGCCCCCTAACTCTAATATACAACAGTAACTTGGTAACTAATTAATACATACATCCACAAATTGTGATAGGGGCTCAGTAAGTGACCCTCTACCAGCTATTATTGGGTATCCATGGGGATCTTCCAACTTTTTGTGCATTTTAGGCAGACTCTAATTGCAGCACTTACTGTTGTGGCTGCACTGAGAAATTGCCATTCTTCTAAATGAATAATCCCACCATCCAAAACTGACAAAAAAAAATCTACCTTTTCTTTTAGTTACTAAGTAGGGTCAGACTTCAATTTCTCATAGAACCAAGTATTATTGAGCTGCCTATACACCTCACTGATATATTTTTCAGTGTTAAGAACCACTGCTATGCCTCCTTTTTTGGCTGATTTGATGGTGATCGAAGAGTTGCTTTGCAAGCTCTTCAATGCTAATGCCTCATTAGCTGTAATATTTACACATGTGGAGCTGGGTTGCTCTTCAAATATCTTTTTAAACCTGGCCTCACATGCACACTCAAACACTTTTACCATGTCCACATACAAAGGAAGGAATGTGGAGGATAGTTTAAATGATGGTCTTGCATCTCCAGTGGGTGAAGATTCTTGGCTGAGCCCATCTCCCAGATTAGAGTCACTCGATACATCTGGACCATGATTTGTATGGACCAGTGGTGGATGGCACATCTCCTTGTAGAATAAAATGCCTTCATATTCAAAAAATGTGTGAAGGGCCTATGGTCTATAAAGAGATCAAAAGGCTTAGAGTCATATGTGGGGACAAGAAACAGTTCTTTACACAACACCTTTAGTTCTGCTGGTGTAAGGGTATGATATGATAAGCACATCAACTCCATGGTGAAGCATATAAACCAGAAACTAGGAGAGGGCTATTGACTTAAACAATGCCTGACCCAGGAGGCTCGTGTCACCATAGCCTAAGGCAACCTCCTCCCCCTACTTGACTACTGCACCCCTATATTTTCCCACACATCCATCAGCCTGCTCACAAGACTCAGCACAGCTTACAACAACATTTGCAGATTTGCGTTTCTGGCTTCCTACTCCATGCACCATTGTACCTTGTACAAATTCTTAGTCTGGCTCTCACTACAAGCCAGGTACAACTGTGCCCTTGGAAGCATAGTAGATAATGCCACTAGGGATGAAAATCTGTCCTCTTACTCCTCCCTGCAATAGCACAAAACTACCTCTCACAACCTCTGGCAATCCTCTAGCCCTCCACTGGAAGTCCCCAGAGTTTCCACCTGCATGGGTGGTAATGCCATGTCTATCACTGCCTGTACCCTCTGGAACAAACTCCCTGCCTCTCTCCGCTATCTAGACTCACACATCACCTTCAAAGAATACTTCAAAACTTGGCTCCTAGCAGAATCTAAATGTCAATGTCCATCCAGGTGATCCCATAATAAGCGAGTTCTCCCATCATCCATATCTTATGTCTAAACTGGCCCAAGTCACAAAGGAATAATCATATGCATATTTTCCTGTAACTGTTACTTGACCTTGGACTTTGCCTGTACTGTACTTATGTTATTGTACCCTTGCACCTCTTCTTTTTGTTGTTTTCAACTGTTGTACCAATGTAACCCAAATGTGTTTGACTCTGTTACATAATCTTGTACCACTCCTAAATGAATGTTTTCTGAATAGTATGTATTACCCATTGTGCCATCTTTATGGCCTGGGCCATGCCTGAAAAAAGTCCTCTGAATCAGCGCACCTACCCAGTAAACAAACAAATATTAATCATGACTTGTTCTCCCCTCACCTTGCCTCTTCTGTGGGGTTTTAATGGACTGCTGCTGTTGCTATTGCCTTCCTATTCCTTCTCTTACTACCTCTCCTTGTCCTTTTTCTTGGTCAGCAAATTTATCTATCCTCTCACTCCTCCATAGTGATAGTCCCATTGATGGATTTGCTGCCTCTAAAAAAACATTTGTCATCCTCCTGTTCACTATCTGAATCACTTGTAGATGTATAATATGCAGGTGATTCCTTACTTTGAGGATTGATTGTGGTTTAGGGGATGTGTGGCCTGTTCTATTCTGATACTGATGCTGTCCTATATTCCAGCTGAATGGTCAAATTGATAGTCATGCCCGTACCTTTCAAACTTCTTTAATTTAGTATGCTTCACTTTTTGATCTTGCTTCTGGACAACTTCCTTTAGGTGCTTTTCAAACATCTCAAAAGCAGGGTGCTTTTTGAATTTTAACAACTCACTCTCACACATTTTCAATTCACTTGTTGAACTTGATAATCTTTAATTACACTTTGGACATTATGTAATGATGCACTGTGATTGGTTGACCATCCATGGCACTCCAGTCCTTACCTCATGGGTTTTAGCCCACCTGATAGGCTAGTGATGCACATGACCTAGGATCAAATTTCTAGACCCCGGGTCCCAGAAGCCCCTGCTCTCTAGTTCAAATCGTGCATCTGATCAGGCTACAAGCACTCCAGGAGTCCCTGTAATTGAGCCAGGAAAAGGTAGGCCTGTGTTTCCGCAGGAAAGAAAATAAAAAAATATAGCGATAATTTACATAGCATCTGAGCCTGCCTAAGAGAGCCTTTGTTATCAACTTATACTGTATGAAGTTTCAAACAAAAGAAATTAGGTAGAGTATTTCTTTGTTATGCAGTGCAATGGCAGAGGGCTGGTCTTTCAGGGCCAGCCTAGGCTTTGTGTTTGTTGCTTGGTGTCTCCAGCATTTGGGACATTAGATTATGAGATTCCACAGGAAAGTAAATAAAAAATATAGTGATAATTTACATAGCATCTGAGCCTGCCTAAAACAGCCTTTGTTATCAGTTTATACTGTATGAAGTTTCAAACAAAAGAAATTAAGTAGAGTGTTTCTTTGCAGTGCAATGGCAGAGGGCTGGTCTTTCAGGGCCAGCCTAGGCTTTGTGTTTGTTGCTTGGTGTCTCCAGCCTTTGGGACATTAGATTATGAGATTGGAACAAATGGCTTCTAGATTTCTTTATTGCATCCTGCCATTTGGTTAATATTAATTAGTTAGAAGTGTTTAATGCATCCTGCCGTTTTCACTTATGTTGCTGTTGTTGTGTGAGAGACCTTTTTTGGGGGATTAGTTGACTCAGGACTTCACTGTTCCCCTCTGCTACATCTGCCTAGCTCACCACGAGCAGCACTCATGCCCCCCCCAATTCTAGGCTAGCCGAGGTGGCGTGGCCCTCACTACCCCCCTTCCTCTCCCTCTCTCGCTGCCTGAAGGAGAGAGAAGCAGCAGAATCCTTAAGCTGTCTCAGCTGGTGCCGCCTTTCATGGCGGCTCATTTATGAGTTGCGCAATGCGGCACGCACTGCGCCCAGGTCTCTGACACTTTCGTCTAAGGATCGGCCAGCCTCACCTGTATATTTTTCTTCTCTCGCTCCTCTCCTCTCAGTCTCCGACCACGATTCTGCCCAGCAGTGTCGGGAGCGGCTCCGGTTTCGAATATCAGCCAGTGGAGAAGGAGAGAGAGAGAGAATAAGAGATGCTAAGAATAAGAGTTGCTCCTTTCATCATTTTTTTCCAAAGGAGAGAATATGAATGAGAGAGAATACCTCTGGGGATCACACACCTGCGGTCTCCCGTAATCTGTAGTCTGCAGCGGGGGGGAGAATCTTCTTGTTTACCAGGCAGTATTGTGCAGTGGTTTAAGTCTCTAAGCTAGAAACAAAGAGACCTGGGTTTGAATCCTACAGTCCCCCTTGCATTACTGTATGACCCTAAGCATATCAAGATCAGAGGTGCTTCAACAGAGTATGAGGGAATAAAGGCGACTCTTGTCACGACCCTTAGTGGGATCCCCTCCCAAGCGGAAATCACAAGGTGCCTTGGCCTCAAGAATTCCAGATCTACCCTGATGCCAGGGGGCATCTGAGAATAGGCCTGGGTGCCTCTGTCAGCGGCCGGCCTAATAGAGCCCTCAGTCCAGCAGGTCCAGGCCCCTTTCCCAGTGGCCTACCTATCTTTTTGGCTCCCGTCTCTGCACCTCAGGGCACCTCCCTACAGCGGCCCTGTCAGCGTCAGGATGGATTACACCTTCATCTCTAGTCAGGCACCATCTTGAAATCAGGGCCACCATTTTGTCAAACCGGGCCAACTTCCATAGGCTACTAGACTTTCCTTAGGCCCGGAGCGATGCAGTCGTTCACTTGAGGGGGACTTTTGCAGCACCGCAAATTCACCCTTGGGGGGGCTCACACGCCTCATAGAGAACTCCTAGTGTTTTCGGCAGAGAAAGTACCTGCCTCATTTGCTGGTGCATCCAGTCTTCCCCGGAAGCCCACCACTTCTGTGGTCCTAATGATCCTTCCGCCTTTTTTGTTGTCCCTCTCCATAGATAGTGAGGGCAAGGAAATTCAATCTGATGCCCCATAACGCAGGACCTTGAGGCAGTATAGCATAGTGGTTTTCAGGCTCTGAGCTGCAAATCTGGTGACATCCAGCAGACCAGACCTGGGTTTGAATTCCACAGCATCCACTTGCATACTATGTGACCCTGAGCAAGTCAAATGCCCTGCATGCCTCCATGATGAGGATAATACACCTCTGGCGGCCATCTCGGCTGCAGCGTTTTGTGTGTGTTTTTTTCCCTATCACTTTTAATATAGCTCCCTAAGAGGAAGTGAATCCTGCAGCATTATGGTTTCCTTATTATAAAGGTTTGATGCCAGCGGTGTTTTGGCTAAGAAGTTAGAGACAGCAAGTTTTAAGGACATGCGAGTGCGTGGCTAAGCGCTTGCCCCTTACAACTGGGGAAAAAAGGGGAGATCTCCTTTGAGAGCTCATTTTCACTTGCCTCTCAAGCTAAGCGCTTGCCCCTTACAATTGGAAAAAAGGGGAGATCTCCTTTGCAAGCCCATTTTCACTTGCCTCTCAAGCTAGGGAGCAGTTTATGCTACAAGGCCTCTGGCCTTCTGCTGAACTCTGCGTGGTGCTCCTCCCCATGGCCTGTGGTATCGGCATCTTGGTTGGATCTGCCGTCCACCGGGAGAGTGTCCCTGTGAATAAGTACAGCTGTTCTTCACAGAATCCCCATTTTAAGGGATCCTTTTCATCCAGGAACATTTTACTCATCTCTCCATGCTCTTTTCGGCCGCATTGTTCTCGCGGCCTACTTCCGGCCCCAAGGCCTAGCGTTGGGGGGGGGGTTGGATTCCTTCTCTTCACAATCAAAGTAAAGATGGTGGCTCAGGAGAGAAAAGCTGGACTTCGGGATATACTGAGTCCTGCTACAATCTCTCAGTGGTTCACCCCTTCCTAGGGCTTGTGGCCACTTGATACTTTATTCTCTCAGTGCATGGCCCTGGAAAAACTGAGTGCTAGTTTTTTTCTTAAAAAAAAAAATCCTTCCAAAGTAGAGGGAATAGCCACAGAAGGATTGGGACTACCTCGAGTAGAATGCTGGGAGTGAGGCGCTATGTATATTATTTTTTTCTGGGCAAATATACAACGTGACTGGCACACTGCATAGTGGGGGATGAAAACAAAACCTGGAGGCTCTAAGCCGCAAACAGGAGCACTGGTTTGAATAGTGTTCCTTTGCTGGCCTACGAAGCCTACTGGCTTGTCCTCCCAACCCCCAATCCTAGCCCTCCTCTACCTCCATATGGGGTCCCTCTCTCTAGCGACCCTATATTCTAAAAGTTCATATGGGGTCCCTCTCCATAGCGACCCCATATGCATTTACAAAAAAACTTGGTGGTCCCTCCCCACAGCGACCTCCACAGTGGCCTTCTCCATGCGGAGTCCCTCACTATAGCGATCCCCCATGCTGAACCCCGCCTGTAGTTCCTTATACATCCTCCACACTATCCTCTCTAGGGTCAGTGTTACCAGCAGCACCCTAGGGCATCTACACTCCTAGGATGTTCTGTATTTTTAAGTCTGTATTAAACAGCTATGGGCAGACCAAGTCACAGGCAATACCTAACGCTTCCTATTCTAGGGCTACATTTTCAGTACCAGGCACTACTCTTCAGTCTTACCTCAGCCCCAAGGGTGTTCATCAAAGTTTCCTTGTTCTGGTCACCAGACTAAGAGAACAGGGTGTGGGCCTAATTCTGTACCTGGATGACTGGCTGATCTGAGCTCGGTCCAAGAAAAACTCACTACAGGTCACCCGAATGGCTCTATGAGCCCTTGAGGAACACGGCTGGGTGGTGAATCAAGAAAAGGGTCATCTGAAGCCCACTCAGCAACTGAAGACCTGGGAGCAGAGACAAACATATCCCGGGGTGGACCCAGACCATCCCAGAAGAGAGTCGAAACGGTGCGGGCCCTAGCCTACCAACTGAAGGCCAACAACCTTCCAACCATAGGTCAAATAACCCGGACGTTAGGCTGCATGGCGTCATGCATCAACCTGGTCCCATGGGCCCGATGCCACATGCACCTTTCAGAACTATATGCTGACCCAGAGTTCCCCAAACGAGCGCAACCTGAAGGTCAGGATACCCCTACCGGAACCAATCCGATGCTCACTAGTCTGGTGGACCACAAGCCACTCCCTCACACGAGGGGTTCCATTGGAGGAAACAGACGCAAGTTTTCTGGGATGGGAAGCATGCTTGGGCACCCTATTGACACAGGGCCGTTGGACCATGACAGAAGCAAGGCTACCCATCAACATTCTGGAGATGAGAGCAGTATATCATGCCCTCAGTTCCTTCCAATCATCCATCTCTGGTCAGTCAGTTCTAATTCGCTCCGACAATCATGTTACGGAAGCCTACATCGCCAAACAGGGGGGCACCAGGAACAGAGCCATGCAGAGAGAGGTGACGAGGGTCCTGAACTGGGCCCGAACCAACCTCAGACACTTTGTCGCAGTCCACCTAGCAGGAAAGCTTAATATAGGAGTGGACTGGCTCAGTCTCCAGCAGGTGCATCCAGGAGAGTGGCAACTACAGCCCAAGTAATTTCAACAGACAGGAGACCTGGGGTCCCATCCCCATGGACCTCATGGCAACAGTGGAGAACACTCAAGTGAAGAGCTTCTTCTCCTCCACATACAGGGAACGTCACTCATGGGGGACCGATGCCCTATCCCAATCTTGGGCATGGGATCGGTCATATGTCTTTCCCCCCATCACTGTACTCCAGCAAGTTCTTTCCAAGATTTGACAATCACACAGAACCATCATACTAGCTGTGTTCTGGCAACGCCAAGCCTGGTTCTCAGTGGTGGTAGCCATGGTGCTGGACAGACACAGGCTACCACACCGACTGGACATGCTGACTCAGGGACCTGTGCGCCACCCCGTACCGGGGACCTTGAAGCTAACGGATTGGCTCCCGAGAGGCAAAGACTGCTGAAACTGAGTACCACATTTCAGTGATATCTACACTACTGCAATCTAGAAGACCTTCCACCACATCCACTTACGGCAGGCAATGGTCCATCTTCACGGCATGGTGCAGGGATAGGGGTACAGAGCCAGAGACAGTCGACATGTCTACCATTCTCTATACTTGCAGCAGGGTGTAGATAAAGGCTTATTGCACTCTTCGCTCTGAGTACAGCTGTCCGCCATTAGCGCAGCCATTGGTCCCATAGGCCAACATAGCCCAGGGGCACACCCCGACACTGGGTGCTTCCTTACAGCAGTAGGAGTACTGCATCCCAGGGGCCAGACACTGATCGCCCTCTGGAATCTGACCCTCATCCTAGACACACTCAGCACAGTTCCTTTCGAACCCCTCGGTCAGGTGACCCTGTTCTGGGCAGGACTGAAGGCCTCTTTTCCTTGTGGCCATTTGCTCTGCTTGCAAGATTAGTGAGTTGGGGGCCCTATCCTGTAGGGAGCCATACACTGTATTTACCCCGCAGGGGGTACACCTATGAACGGCCTCAGCCTTCCAACCTAAGGTCGCATCCCCTTTTCATAGGGAACAACCCATCGAGTTGCCTGCACTATCCAATACAGCAAAAGTGGCCACAGCAATCCCACACCACTTAGACGTGGGAGGCACCCTAGCCACTTACATATCTGGAACCCAGCCTATTCATAAAACTGAAAGGTTGTTTATTGTATCAAAGGGGCAACGACAGGATAGGGCTGCTTCCAAGACCACGATAGCAAGCTGGCTCAAGAGGACTATTTTAGAAACCTACAAGGCAAAGAATCTAACTTCCCAAGGAGGTATTAAAGCCCATTCTACCAGGGCAATCACTACCTCCTGGGCAGAAAGGGCCAACGCTCTATGGAGGACATCTGTAGGGCAGCCACTTGGACCTCTATCCATAGCTTTGCAAGATGCTATAGGTTGGATTACTTATACGAGTTTCAAACCCCGTTTGCAACTTGAATCCTTCAGCAGCCAGCTCCTCTTCCTCTCACTCTTAGATCACCCTGTCCCGCCCGTCCTGGGTACAGTACTGCTGATTATCAACCCATGAGGTAAGGACTGGAGTGCCATGGATGGTCAACCAATCACAATGGGTGTTTACTCACCTGGTAAAGGTGATTGTGTTGGTTGACATCCATGGCACTCCATGGCCCACCCCCAGAGTGATCAGAGTGATCAGAAAAATATCTGAGTCAGAGAACAAAAGAGGAAACAGAGAGGTATCTCAAGGTGTTGTTTGTTTTATGTCTTGGAATTCTTGAGTCATCCAGGATGACGATCGGTGTCTGTTTAGGAGGCTGAGTCTTAGTTTTGTATTAAGAGGTAGAAAAAAATGGGCCTTCCAACCAATTTTCAGAAGGTGTCTCAGTGTATGTTTACCATATATAAAAGTATGTTGTGGTATTAGTAACCTTAATTTCAGCTATGGAAGATTTGAATTGGAGAGCAGGGGCTTCTGGGACCTGGGGTCTAGAAATTTGATCTTAGGTCATGTGCATCACTAGCCTATCAGGTGGGCTAAAACCCATGAGTTAAGGACTGGAGTGCCATGGATGTCAACCAACACAATCACCTTTACCAGGTGAGTAAACACCCATTCTGTGACACCAGCTTCCAATCTGATGTAAACTCTATGTGATCATGACTATACCTAGGGCCTTTAGTGACCCTCAAACCCTGAGCTCTTCTACCTACTTTAACATAGGGGTCCAAGCTGGTTACATTTCAGTAATGTCATTGAGCTTTCAAGGAAAGTCTTTTCAATTTCAGGAATGTAGTTTTTATATTGGGTACATTTTCAGAGATGTCAGGTTCTCCATTTAGCCCTTCTAATATTGCCATAAATGCAGCTCCTTCACTGTCAGAAAACAAATCCTGTTCTTCCACTTCAGGATAAAATGCACCCTCTGCCTCGCCCAGCATAACGCTTTGTATATCTCAAAAAACCTACCGAGCATTTTCAGAACATCTCAAAAAAAAGCCTTACAATCTTTATAACTCTGAAACTGTTTAAATTGTTTTCACTAAACCTTCAAAAGGCACTTCTTCAGCAAAGGTTGCTTTTACCCCGAATGTTTGGTGAGAAAAATCCCATACCATGTAGGCTATGCATGAGATCAAAAATAAAAAAAAAAACATATTAAATATAGAAAAATAAAACACAACATTTCCCATCAAAAAGGAGTATTGTGATCTCAGAAACCACACAAGGTGCTGTCAGGAAACTTTTCACATCTTGAGACTCTGCCAACCTGACCAGGCATGCAAATGTTTGGACTATTCCAGCAAACACTGCCGATGTTAATAAGGTGCAGAAATCGGGTTTAACATTGAGCACTCTTCTCAACCCTTACTATACTGGTGCTACTGTTCCAGTATCATATCGACAGACAGATAGATAGATAGATAGATAGACAGATAGATAGATAGATATTATACTGCAGCGGTACTTAGGGTAGAGTACATTGTTCAGTGTTAAATCACTAAGTATGCACCTTATGAGTTTGGCAGTGTTCAATGAACTTGGCCCAAACTTGCCATGCATTGTCTAGGAGCCAATTTCTCAAGACATGGGGAATTTCATGATGATCTCTTACGCAGTTTCTGACATCCAGATATGCAATGCTGACATTTTTTTCCTATAATTATTACACATTTTTTGCTCTCACCTACAACCTAGACTGTACATATTTTTCCAGAACATCCAGTGTAAAAGGTCCTGTGTCAAAGCAGAGTATTTTAAAGATTTCATGAAAAAATATTAATCACTTGAAGCGTTACATGGACTTATTTTTTTACTGAGCATGCTCATCAGGTTTTTAGGATAATCCTCTGATGCAACCAGAAAATGTTAGTGTCACAAGCATTGTGCTTTCTCATTACCTAGGGTTTTTGGGTTGTGAAATTTTGGGTCATGATGGCTGCCATCTTATTTTTTTTAAACTAAAAACATGGAAAATACATAAAAATGACATATTTTTGGAAAAAATCAAGTACCCAAACCTAGCTAAACAGAACATGTTTAGCTAGATTCAGTTTTTTTAAAATTTGCCCTAGAAATATGTTTTCTGGGTGCCCCAAAATCTTGAAAGCCCAGCTTAGCAAGAGGAGACATATTTCAGACCCTGAACTGAGAATTCTCCTGTCATACAGAGGGTGGTGCAACACAGAACTTTTTGTCTCACACCCAAAACTGTGAAATGTACATGCTCCCTCCCTCCCTCCCCAACTCAGTCAGCCCTCCCTGTTCTTCCCAAATCTTACTAATTATTAATGTTTGATCCCACCCCCTCCTAGCTCAACCTGCTCTCTATTGCCCTTCCTGTTGCTGTTTGTTTTACTTTAAGCAGAAGAGAGTGTCCATACACAGAATCTCTTTAAGTCACCCCTCCAGATCATCTGACCCCTTTGTCCTTCCTAATGCTGAATTTTTTTTTTAACTTTAAGAAGACTGCGGTGCCTACCCTTGGCATTGCTTTATACCACACCCACTTCCCTCCAGATTGCCCTCCCTCCCAATAAACACATATGTGGTGACACCGGGGTGCCCACATCCAGTGCAAACATTCTACTGACATTGGGATGTCCAGTCCCTAGAGTTAGTACAGGTCCCCATGCTAAGTAAGAAAACTGTCCCTCAACAATGTTTTTTTTTAAACCTACAAAGAGGAAAATGGTCCCTTGCTAATCTTAAACCCCCACACTCCCATCCACCCAATCCTGAGCCCCCAGTCAGTATCAACCACCCCTCATACCTTCACTCACCTAAAGAAGGCCCCCATCATGGAGCTCCTCTCTGATTGAAAAGACATCCTCCTCATGGAACTGCCCATGCGATATGAGAAAATAAGTAAGTACAGTTAATGTATTTCAATGAATTGTAAACTTTCACTTATAAGTTTGCCATTTTACCATATTTTTCCACCAAATTTTAAATATGGCCTTTTTGGGACCCCTCCTCATGAACAAGGCAGGTGAAATGTGTCTAATCCATGACAAAATGTAATATTGCAGTCACTCCACAAAATCACCTTTCAGACAGAATTTGAAAATTTTAAGCTACTGGTCTTATGAAGTGGGACATAGGATGACAATGTTGAAAATGTGGTGGAAAAACATGGTAAAATTACATTATGGGTGAACATTGAAATATTTGAATGCCTACTTATAGCTTATCTAATTTTCAATATTTTTCCACCATATATTCAACATGGTATTTTTGGGACCCACCGCATGAACAAGGCAGGTGATTTTTTTTCCTTTTTTATTTCTTTTGTCAGCAGCTAAGGCCCACTAGGCATGAGTGGATGTTTTCAGGGAGACCTGGAAACACTGGAGTGGTTAAGAGAATTGGCCTGAGTCACACAGTGTGCAAGTGGAGGCTGTCAGAATCAAACCAGGTCTGCAGATGCTCTGTAAAATTACCTTTCTGGCAGGATTTGAATAATTTCACCTATCAGGTTCATGACATAGGAGCATAAGAAAATTGTGTTCAAAATATCGGGGTCAAAATACTAAAAAAACAACAAAATTATGAATGTATGCTGAAAATTCTTTGTACTCGCTCATAACTTAATTTTCAGTATTTTCACTCCAAACTGGGCTGACAGTACAGCCTAGATATTAGAGGAACAAGGTGTGAACAAGCTAGATACATCCAGCAGACCAGACATGAGACTGATTCTCACAACCTCCACTTACATACTGTGTGACTCTGAGCAAGTCACTTAACCACCCAGTGCTCCCAGGTCACTCCTGAAAAAAGGCATTTGTGCCTAGTGGGTCTTACCTGGTTACCAAAGAATAAAAAAAAAAAAAACTTGCAATTTAGACATTTTTTCACACCACCTCATAAACGTGACAAGTGTTATTTTTCAAAACTTGGCCAAAATGTGTTTTTACACTTGTGGCACAAAATTACATTTCACGCAGTATTCTATATAAGCCACATGTTATATTTATGAGTGGGAGTCATAAAATGACTAAATTGAAAATTTGGGGTCAAAATCAAAAATAAATTAACAAACGTGTTCAGTGCCAACCTTTGACCCACTGGGTAGTGCTGTGAGCAAGCTGAGTGTGTGGGTGAGTTCAATGAGTCAGTTAGATTGGCTGAGGCTGGAGGGTATGGCACTGTCATGTGGTACAACCACCCACCTATGAAGAAAAGGTACAGGGTTGCACACACGTGCCCAAGTATCATGTAGTGAGGAAAAGACAAAGAGAAGAATAGTCCCTTGCTGATCTCAGACCCCCACACTTCCATCCACCCAACCCTGAACCCCCACTCAGTATCAACCACCCCTCACACATTCACTCACCTAAAGATGGCCACCTATCATGGATCTCCTCTCTGATTGAAAAGATGTCCTTCTCATGGAACCGCACATGTGATATGAGAAATAAGGTAAGCACAATTAACATATTTCAATGCATTTTAAACCTTCACTGATAAGTTTGCCATTTTAAAATATTTTTACACCAAATTTTAAACATGGCCTTTTTGGGACCCCACCTCATGAACAAGGCAGGTGAAATTTGGCTAATCCATAACAAAACATCATATTGCAGTCACTTCACAAAATCACCTTTCAGACAGAATTTGAACATTTTCAACTACTGGGTTTATGAAGTGGGTCATAAGACAGCAGTGTTGAAAATGTGGAAAAATATGGTAAAATTACATTATAGGTGAACATTGAAATATTTGAATGCCTACTTATAACTTATCTAATTTTCAATATTTTTCCACCAGACATTCAACATGGTATTTTTGGGACCCCGCCTCATGAATAAGGCAGGTGAATTTTTCCTTTTTTGATTCTTTTGTAAACAGCTAAGGCCCACTAGGCACAAGTGGATGTTTTCAGGGGTGACCTGGAAGAACTGGGGTGGTTAAGAGAATTGTCCAGAGTCACACAATATGCAAGTGGAAGTTGTCGGAATCAAACTAGGTCTGCAGTTGCTCTGTAAAATTATCTTTCTGGCAGGATTTCAACATGTTTACCTATCAGATTCATGATATAGGAGCAGAAGAAAATTGTGTTCGAAATATGGGGGTCAAAACACTAAAAACCAAAAAAGTTATGAATGTACTGTATGCTGAATTTTTTTCTGCTCACTCATAACTTAATTTTCAGTATTTTCACTCCAAACTTGCAATATAGCCATTTTTTCACACCACCTCATAAACGTGACAAGTGCTATTTTTCAAAACTTGGCCAAAATGTGTTTTTGCACTTGTGGCACAAAATTACATTTCCCCCAGTATTATATACAGTATATGCCACTTGTTATATTTATAAGGGGGAGTCATGAAATGACTAAGTTGAAAATTTGGGATCAAAATTTAAAATAAATTAACAAACGTTATGTTAGGGTGCCAGCCTTTGACCCACTGGGTAGTGCTCTGTGAGTCAGTGTCTGTAAGCTGAGTTTGAGAGTGAGTTCATAGAGTCATCTGGATTGTCTGAGGTTGGAGGGGATGGCATTGTCATGTGGTATAACCACTTGCATATGAAGAAGAGGTGCAGGGCTGCCCACACATGCCCAAGTACCATATAGTGAATATAACTCTTCTCTTGGCATAGGGCTCTTCTCTGCACCCATGGCTGTGAGAAAGCCTTACATTTTGGCTGACAGATGGACTCTTTACCCTGTGTGTCTGTATCTGTAGCCATATGAAAGCACAGGACCCAGCAGGCCCCGAGAGAATCCCACAAATTCTTACTTCCATTGCCTAACAGAAATGTTTGGTCTAGAGGGCCCTGCACATCTGCAGGCAGATGGACTATTCCCTTGGTGCAGGGCCATGAAGGCCCTGTGCATCTGTATCTGCTCACACAGTTCCCAAAGGGACATGCATGAATGAGGTTATGATTCCATTATCTGAAAAAGAAAGGAAATTCTTTGCAAAATACTGCCACAAAAGTAGGTAAATGTGGTGTTAGAGTTTCCAACCCTAAATCTCCACTCCTAAGTAGCAAAAGGATAGGACCACACAAGCAACCACAGACAGCCATCATCAGGTAGGACAAACAACATACAACTGTCTTCAGATGACACAAATGCAGTAGCAGTGATGTGCTACCTTTGTGGATTTGTATCTGCAGCTGCAGAAGTATAGGTTGCACAGGGGGCCTGTATTTCTGTAGCCTCAACAGTGTTTGTAGGTCTTACAGTGTGCATGACTACCTGTGGCTGCTGAGGCATTGGCCCCACAGTGGATTGCTCTTCTGTAGAGAGAAATACTGTTGCAATTTAGTTATCATATATTTCTAAATGCAGCTGTGGAAGTGCAGGTCCCACATGGACCTATGATGCTACAGCCAAAAGTCAGTGTGTATGCCTTACAGTTGTAGCTGCAGAGACACAGTACAGTACTGTTTCAGTTTTGTTATCATACATTTTATAGGTCCTGCACTTCAGAATCCAAAAGTTGGTGTTTATATTTCACATCTGCCTCTGCAGAAGTGCAGGCCTCTCAAGGGTCTGTGCTTTGGCAGCCAAAACTGTGTGTATGTCTTACAGTGTGAATGCATACCTGTAGCTACAGTAGTGCTTGTCCCATAGAGGTCCGTGCTTCTGCAGCAAAAGAACACTTGTAATTTGGACATCATTGATTTGTAGCTGTGGCTGCAGAGACCTGTTTGGTACACAGAAGTGGTGTTGTAGTATTCTGGATTTCTATCTGTAGCCAGAAATGACTGCATGCCTTGCAGTGTGCATATCACAGATACAAACCCATGCATTTGTATCACCTGGAATCAGTTGTTCGTGTTTTTCTTGCCTGATGATGGTTGTCTTTGGTTGCTTGTGTGGTCTTGTCCTTTTGCCATTTTGGGGTGGGGAGTTAGGGTTAGCAGCCCTAATGCCACATTTCTCTACTTTTGTGGCTGTAAGTTGAACCCTAACTGTTGCATTAAAACCGTTTTTTTTTTTTGTTGCAAAGAATAGACAGACAGACAGATGTATTTGATAGAAAGACAGACAGACAGACAGACAGACAGACAGACAGACAGACAGACAGACAGACAGACAGACAGACAGATAGATAGATAGATAGATAGATAGATAGATAGATAGATAGATAGATATTGATACAGATATAATTCTATAGGGAAGATCCCATGAGGTGGTTACGAACCTATTTATTTCAAAAGTTTCATCAGGAAAGACATACTTAGCTGGTAACAGCTCATTTGCAGATGTGTCCTGGGGGGAGGGAGGAGGGTCATGAATAACAAATAGAACAGTATTTACATAGCAGGTAAAAACATATTTGTTGTGGAATGTTGGTGTTATTGCTTACTTGAATGAGTGGCATAGCCATGAGTGCATAGTAGCAATAATACCACCACTTCACACCAAATAACATACATATTTGAAGCCACCTAATGGGACAGCCAATGTATACCATGGGAGTTGCCCCTTTTTTTGTTTTTTGGGTCTATTGCAAATAAATACAGTATTGTGTTATAGACTGAAATTAAAGCTAGCATTTGTGTTAAACAGAGAATATTCTTTTAATTTCTTTCTTTGTGATGGGAGCTTAAGATTGGTAATCTGTATAAAGGCATTAAATATTGCCACACATTAGCCCTATTTTATTTAAGTCTTTTTAATTAGAAAGCATAAACTTCCAGTGTACCTTTTCAGATTTTGCCTTTCCTGTCATTGCTCATAGCATTTTTATCCATGTTCAGACTAGCGTGCTGCCTACAAACTCATTGATTTGTCATGTTAGGAGCTGAAATCTACTGGATGGCTTCTATAGATTTTGAGTTTTGATCAGTGGGCAGCACTATCAGGAAATCAGCACCGGTGAAGCCAGATTTTCATACTGGCAATACACTGAATGGTTTAGTGTCAGAGCAAAAGGGACAGATCTAGACAGCTGTGCAGTGTGCATGAAGCCAGCACTGGTGAAGTCAAATTTCTGTAGTGGCCCTAAGCTGAGTGGTTCACTGTGACACTGAAAGTGACAGCATGAGAGAGAGAGAGAGAGAGATGTGCAGCTTGTAGAAAGCCAGGGCCTGTGAAGCCAGTGATGTTGCTACTAGGCAAATAAAATTATTTTAACTGTTATTTGCACAGTAGCTACCTCTTCAGTGAAAATTACAGATTTTAGCTTCCAAATGTGTTTGTACTCCAATGGTATAAATGTTGACCAACATGTTCTCTGTCAAATGCCTAACTTTGCATCATGATAGCTTTAGCAGCGTTTGATGAAATTATCTGAAGTCTGCATGTGTTGTCAAGTAGCAAGTTCTAAATATGTGGAACATTTTGTGACAGCAGCTTGTGTAGTTTCAGACTTCCGCATATGTCATTTTCTTGTACGTCTAATTTTTTTTCTGATACATGACATGGGTTTTTGGCTTTGCTCTCACATACAGCCTACACGGAATAGAACTGTTTTCTAAAACATTTAGGGTAGAAGTGTGCTGTGCCAAGGCAGTGCCTTTGGAAGGACCCATGAAAAAATATTATACAGTTCCAGATTTTTAAGGATTTAAAGTTTTTTTCTGTTCTGAGCATGCTCAGTGGGTTTTTTTGAATAATGTTGTGATGGAACACAAAAAATACGGTTTTGCAAGACCATTTTTAATTTCTCACCTCTTGGTTCTCACGACAAGAAAAACATTTCATGTTTCATGATGGCCGCCATCTTGTCTTCCTCCCCCACACTAAAAAACATGACAAATACATACAAATTATGTAATTTTAAAAAAGAAACACCTGAACCTAGCTAAATGGGATCCATTTAGCTAGAGTATGATTTTTTTGTTTTGTAAATAACCAAAAATATTTTTCCTGTACACCCCAAAATCCAGTGTGCCCATCTTAGTGAGAGGAGCCATTCTTTCTCTATATGACAACAGCAGGACATTCTTGAAATTTAAAGCTGCAGCAGGACTCACGCTGCTGACTACA
Source organism: Neoceratodus forsteri (assembly GCA_016271365.2). Taxonomy (NCBI): domain Eukaryota; kingdom Metazoa; phylum Chordata; order Ceratodontiformes; family Ceratodontidae; genus Neoceratodus; species Neoceratodus forsteri. The sequence goes on along the minus strand of CM057450.1, from coordinate 1,314,051,354 downwards.
GTTGAACCAGTGAGCCAGTGACCAGTAAATAAAATTAGAAATGGGATGTGCTTGTTGTTGTCTGTGGGGGTGGGAGTTGTGAAAGTGTGCTGAGGAAAAACTACTGTAGACACCAATATAGAATGGCATGAAGGGAATATTCTGGCAGGTGGGATGTAGTTTCATGTCTTATATAGAGTAACAGGTTGAGGAATTCCTACAGGTCAGATGTGTATTTTGGCAAGTGTGAGAAATTCCGACAGGAGGTGGGCTATTATGGCATGGCAATTAGTTCAAGGGAGCAGTCCAGTAATGTGGGATTGGGATGGACCTTACATGAGATGAAACAAAATCTTTCTGTTCTGGAAGCATTCCAGATCTAGACCAACTAACATTTCACACTTCCATATTTTGCTTTATGCTTTAACATGACATAAGACTAGTGATAATATAAATGTGCACTACTTTCTATGCAGTTTGGATTGACTCATGGCAAAGATAATGGGAAAACATTTTAATGCAATAATGATCTAATGACATGAATGCACAATTTTATTTTTATCCAAAGCGTCCTTCTCAGCATTTAAATTATTTGGAGATTTATAAAGGTGTGTATTCCAGCAAGTGTGGGAAATTCTGACAGGTGGTGGGTTATTACAGCATGGCAATTTGTTCAAGGGAGCAGTCCAGTGAGTGACTATAAACACTGATTAAATCATAAAAGTAGCCCATTCTCCATGCTTCATACAAGGAAAAGGAGAATACAACATGGAAGACATTTTCCTCATCACCTTTTCTACAAAAACATTCCAAGACTTTTAAACTATTATCGTTTCTTGCAAATCTAGCTTTGCTGCACTCTGATGGGATGATTTTAAATCTAATATGTGTCATCAGATGACTTTTATAGGTGTTAAAGACATTAATAAATATGGTTCATAACCATGCCAAGTTTTATGGGACATGTACTGTACCACAGAGAAAATGTTGATATTTGTAAAGTTGCCAAGTCTGTATCCGTATTTTCATTTCATTTCATTTTATTTATTATACTGGAAAACATTAATGGGCAAAAATCCTTTTTTCATAAGTGTCCAGTACATACACAACAATAAAAAAATAAATATATATTAATATAAAACAATTAACTAGGTACAATTACACCTGGACTGAGAGGATAAAAAATGAGAGCATACATTTTTAAAACTGACAATTGATTTAAGTGCAGTAAAACATGCACATAACTTGGCATAGCCCTATTAACCAGGGATCTGTGACCCATGTAACTGTTCATAATTGGAATATGAAAAACACATATATTTCTTACAAATAATATTTTGATGAACAATGCATAAGAAAAAGAGAGAGTAACCCCTCTTAGGAAGTCATTCCATAGCTAAGCAAAACAAAAAAGTAACATTGCATGTTTTACTCAACAGAAATTTGCATAATTTAGACAGTGGCAGGTCAAGTAGGTGAGAAATGGTTTGTGGCAGCACCATTTAAAATGGGTGTGGGGGTTGTGAAACTGTATTGAGGAACTAACTAGACACCGTGAGGAGATGGCATGGGGGACATTTTCCAGTAGTTAGGAATATATTTGAAGGTTGGATGATGGGTATCCCAGTAGGTAGGGGGTATCCCATCAATTCAGTGGGAAAAATCAATAAATTTGAAATATTCAAGTTACCTAAACGAGTTAATGATGTGGATGTAGGGGGGAGCTGACACAAGATACATCAAATAGCAAAACAAATTGCATGCACATATTTATGGTGAAATAGAAACTGGAAGATTCACATATGCTGTGATAGGAGACACCAACAGTGAAGCAAGATACTGTATTAGCTTAGGCTTATAGAACGGTGGAATATATTAACATTTTGTGCGCACATTGTGTCCTGATATAGCCCCCCTCTCCATCCCCAAAAATGCCGAGCTACCACATACCCCAAGGTCTGCAAATTCCTGGAGACTGACATGCCAATGTCTGTATTAAACACCTTGAGAAATGTTGAAATGGGTATCCATTGCAATAAGAATTCACTAATACTTTATCTAAAGCATATGCATGTTACATACTGTACTTGATATCACTTATACAAAGCATGCAGGAAATTCTGCAGATCCATATATTTTATTATGTAAAGATGAGTTAAAATTCTATGTTTAAACAACAGGGGCCTGATATTCAAAAGTTTACCTGGGCACAAATCCTGGTTTACATGCAAACTGGGCTTTGCGCTGACTTTCTATATTCAAAAGCCTGGTGGATGCCCAGGCAAACTGTGGAGGGGGTGCAATGCAAATGGAGGGATGGGGACCTGAATATCAGTGCAGTCTGCTTTTTAGAGTATTTGCACAGTGCAAGGGCTTTTTGTGCAGCCCCCTTGTACGCTGCAAATACCATTGCTGGAGACATGACTTATCCACATACAACCCTAGTGGTTGGTAAGGAAGTGCAGCAGCCCCCACATCCAGTCACAGTCCACAGAAACAGTGTCTCTGATGTCTAGTGGTCCCTCCACCATCTGCACCAATGCCCAGTGGTCAATGCATCATTTCCTGGTGTCTAATTGTTCCCTCCACCTGATGTTCTGCCCAAGTACTAAAAGAATATTTTTCCTGGTGTCCAGTGGTCACTCCCCTGGCTGATCCCCATCCCTGTACTGGAGACATTGGTACATCTAATGCTCCCCCCCAAACAACACAGCCCTGGCCCCAACTACCAGTTTTCTGAACCCCCAGCCCATTCCCCGTTGGTGTCTAGTGGCATCCTCCCTCCAATGGCACTGACAGCCCACCCCTGTCTCTCTCTCTTACCTGACAATGTTGTGGTGCAGTGACAGTGAGAGACACAGCCCTCCACATACAACTTCGGCCACCCATTGTCTGACAGAAGCATGATGCATGCTGTTTCCGTTAGACAGTGGCCTGCCATGGTGGTGTGAGGAGGGCTGTGTCACTCACCATCACCACAGCACCAATAGTCAGATAAGGGAGATTGGGGTGATCAGTTCCATGTAAGAAGGGGGGCCACTAGACACCAATGGAGAATGGGCTGGGGGGTTGGGGGCTGGTAGTTAGGGCTGGGGCTGTGTTGTTTGAGGGAGAGGACATTGCTTGTGCCAATGTCAGCTGTGGCTTACCTTAATCCTATGAAGTGGAAGAACTGTGCAGCTGTGTGCTGATTTTCTGTGGAGGAGTGGATCAGCAGGACCATTGGCACACTTACCTTCTCTTTTCAACAAGTATTCCACCATTGCCTGAACAACAAATTGTCTAAATTTTGCCTGGGGAAGAGAGCTTGCAGTAGCAGCTGACGGACAATGGACTTTCCAGTCATTCTTGTCCTGAAGATGTTTTGTGTCCATCTTCCAGTGCTCTGAGATACCACCACCAGAACAAGGAGTCCAAAGAGTAGTGGAGCCTCCCTGGAGGTGGAATCCTTGGGCCCACCCTGCAGAGGGTCATACTCTGGAAGGCATGGACACAACATACTAAAAACTGAATAACAAGAAATTTTTTTGTGTTCCTCTCTTCTTGAAAAAATATTTTAAAAATATATCAGTTTTGTCTTTAGTTTTGATTTTTGAGAAACTTGAGAAACTTGAGATTAAGAGCTTTATTTATTTATTTACTTTTGTTAACTGGGTAAGTGCACTAGATAGAATTGCCTATTTTCAGGCATGACTCAAGAGAGTAAAAATCAAGGAACAGGTAAAAACAAATACATATACAGTGTTCTATAATAGGAGTTCCAAACAGTTATACAGAGGTGCAAGTTGCATAGTACATAGAGGAGGTACATATCACATGTTATACTAGGAACAAAACAGGCAAAAAGGTACAATTTAGGGTTAATAATGTACAAAAGAAGGCAGTGCTGTTGGTAAGTCAGCAAGGAGACAATTCCCAGGCAGAGACAGGGAACAAAGTGCATGGCTGTAGCTGAGGATGAGTGGGCCACAGAGAAATTTAAGTGCAGGACAATGGTAGATTTGCATGACTTGTGAAGCTAGGGACATTTGCAAATGCCAAGGGAGGTGAGGTAATCAGAAGGGCATTTCTTGAAAGTGAGGTGGGATTTGGAGTGCCTACGATCAAGAGGGAGAGAGTTCCAAAATTTGGGGGCATAGAAGGAGAAGACAAGTTCACCCATCCTGGTAGAGCATTTTGGGACAGATAGAGCTAAAGACATGGAACGGATGGAATGAGGGCAGTCAATGGGGGTGAGCATAGCAGAGAGTGTGGAGAAGGCCTTGGGTGACAGAGATCTGGGAGTGGCTCCACAGACAGCTGGAGAACCAGGCAAGTGTGGATTGGGAGGTGCCAATAGAGCCTAGTTGATGCAGGAGCAGGTTGTGGTTAACCAAGTCAAACACCTTTGACATGTCAGTAAAAACAGCCCCAGTAAGCTGGCCTCGGTCCATAGCAAATTTGATGTCACTGGTGAATTGCACTAGGGCTGTATTAGTGCTGTGGTTTGGCCTAAAGCCATGCTGAGCAGGACATTGCAGGTTAAAGTTGGCAATGAAGTCAGATATCTGCAATGGATACACTTCTCCGGGAGTTTACTGAGGGTTGGCAGGAGCACAATAGGACAGTAGTTTGTTAGGTTTTTTGGATCACCCTTTTTGAAGACTGGGATAACCCTGGCATTTTTCCAGGTGAGGGGCACAGTACCCAAGCTAATGGAGAGGTTGAACAATCATATGATGGGGGTGGCAAGAAGACACACATAATTTGAGAATTCTGGGTTCCAGTCCATCAGAGGCTGTGCTGCCATGGGGAGACATCATGTTAAGAGCTTGTAGGACAGCCAGCCTTGAGACCAGGTTAGAGAATCAGGGAAGGATGGGATAGGCGGAGGTCAGGGGAGGAAGTGTGGTGTGGGGGACCACCAGCATTAAAGCTAGGGAGGGTGGTAAAGAGTGAGTTGAAAGCACTAGCTATGACATTAGGGTTGCTACAGGAGGTGTTATTTATTAGAAAGTCATGGGGGGTTGGGATGTGGTGCATCCCATTATGTGGTTTATTTGTGCCCAGTACCTTTTTGGGCTACTAGAGGTGGGGTGAAGAAGGCTTATATAGTAATTGCTTTTGGCAGTCCATAGCACTTTCTTATAAGACTTACGAAGGGTGCAATATGCAGTGAAGTCAGAGAGAAGGGAGGAGGTTTTCCATCTGGTCCAGAGTTTGTCCCGTGCTTTAAGCGTATGTAGAAGAGGGCTAGTTAACCATTTGGTAGGCAGGCCCCGTACCCTGATCCTGATGGAAGGAATGTGCTTGGACTGCAAGGAGCACAGAGAGTTCATAAAGTATTCCACAGCCAAGTCAATGTTATTTGTCATGAATATGGGGGACCAGTCACCATGCTGAAGATCCCTTAGAAAAACTGAGGTGTCAATGGCAGAGAAGTCAGACATGGTGATAATTTTGGGTGGGTGGGAAGGGGGGCTGGCATCCCAGACACAGATGTCAGGTGAATGACAGCTAATGGAGACCTGGTAGCATGGTCACAGGAAAGATTCTGTCTGGCCTGTTGGTGAGTACCCAGTCAAGGATGGTGTGACTATTATCATTGCTGGAATGTTGCATAGGCACCAAGGCAAGCTGGGTTAGGTTGGCCTTGCTTATATTAGAGTTAAGAACAGAGAGGTTTGGGCAGAGCCAATTCTGATTGAAGTCACCTAGACATATCACTTTATTGTTTTTGGTGGCCCAGGGAAGAAAAGCCAGGAACTCCCTGAGCCCATGTTTTCAGGAAACCAGAAGCATGTAGGTGCAAACAATGTGCAGCTTTTTGGAGTCACCCAACAGAAGCAGTGCATGGAGTACCTCACAGGACACAAATGAGGGCATGGTAGTAAGGTTAGGTTTAGATGAGACTTCTAAAATAATGCCAGACCACCACCTCTTTTTGATGCGGGCCAATCAACCAGGAACAAGTTGTATCTGGGGAGGGCACACAGAGAGTTGGGGAGAGAAGGCTTAAACCAGGATTCAGAAATTGCAAGGAGATCAGGCCCTTGAGTGGTGGTCCAAGCTACAAGTTACATAGAAACATAGAAGTTGACGGCAGATAAGGACCGCAAGGCCCATCCAGTCTGCCCATTTCTTTTTCTACCTTATAAATGTGCCATCGGCCTTTGCTCTGTCAGTGGCCTATCTATTCATAGTCATTTGTATTGCTCTCTTATGCCTATCCCATGCCTGTTTGAAGCCCTGCACTGTATTCATAGCCACCACTTTTTGTGGTAAGCCATTCCATGCATCCACCACCCTTTCTGTGAAAAATAATTTCCACATTCCCCTTAATTGGCCTCCCTCTAATCTCATGCTGTGTCCTCTTGTCCTGCTATTTTTCTTATATTTAAACATGTTATACTCTTTCACCTTGTTTATGCCCTTAAGGTGTTTGAATGCCTCGATCATATCACTCTCTCCTCCTTTGCTCAAGGGTATACATACTGAGCTCCGTAATCTGTCCTCATATGTCTTCTGATGCAGTCCCTGCACCATTTTGGTTGCCCTTCTCTGGACTGCCTCAATTTGGTTAATGTCCTTGTGAAGGTGTGGCTCCAATACTGCACGAGTACTCCAGATGGGGCCTAACTAGTGTCTTGTACAGAGGGATTATTACTCCTCTTACGACTTGTGATACCCCTACTAATACACCCTAACACCCCCTAGCCTTACCTACTGCTTTAGAGGTCTGCTTGATGATTTTAGGTCATCAGTGATGATGATGCCCAAGTCTCTTTCTTCCTTTGTGACTGCTAGCAACTCCTCCCAGCCTATAGGTGGCTTCAGGGTTTTCTTTCCTATGTGCATGATTTTGCACTACTTTGCATTAAATCCCAGTTGCCACTCTTCTGACCATCCTGCTAGTTTATCCAGATCTCTTCTCTTCTGCCCACCCCATCTGGATCATCTACTCTGTTGCAGATCTTGGTGTCATCTGCAAACAGACAAGCCTTACCCTCTAGTCCATCTGCAAGGTCACTAATGAAGATGTTGAAGAGGACTGGCCCCAGGACTGATCCCTGAGGTACCTCACTTGTGACTTGCATCTCTTCTGACTGTATACCATTTACCACCACTCTCTGTTTTCTGTCCGTCAACCAGTTTGCCACCCAGTTGACCAACTTCTGACCCACCCCGAGCCTACCCAGCTTATTTATCAATCTTCTATGTGGAACAGTGTCAAAAGCTTTGCTGAAGTCAAGGTAGGCGACATCAACTGCTCCCCCTTGGTCCACCACTCTGGTTACCCAGTCAAAGAAATCTATGAGACTAGTTTGACAGGACCTGCTTTTTGTAAACCCATGCTGTCTTGGATCCTGTGCCCCTATGGATTCCAGGTGTTGCACTATCCTTTCCTTAAGGAGTGCCTCCATAATCTTGCCGGCTACTGAGGTAAGACTGACCGGTCTGTAGTTCCCCGCCTCCTCCCTGCTACCACTCTTGTGGAGCGGGATCACATGAGCCCTTCTCCAGTCTTCTGGGACCTCTCCTGTGCTCAGAGACTCACTAAACAATTCTGCTAATGGCTCTACTAGTTCCTCCTTTAGCTCCTTAAGTACCCTGGGATGTATGCCATCAGGTCCCATTGCCTTATCCACCCTGAGCTTAGCAAGCTCTTGTAGGACCCTTTCTTTTGTAAAGGGAGTAGTTCTCACCTCCCTCCCCCCTGTGTCCATGATGCTGAGCTGTGGGTCCTGCCCTACCTTCTCTTCAGTAAATACTGCGCAAAAGTATCTATTTAGGATAGATGCCTTTACAGGGTCCTCCTCCTCACATGCTCACTTTTCTCCATTAAGCTTAGCAATACCCCCTCTGGACTTTCTCCTTTCACTAATGTATCTATAGAAAGTCTTGTCACCTTCTTTTACTGTTCGTGCTAGTGTTTCCTCAGTTTGGGACTTTGCCTGCCTTACTGCCTTCCCTGCTTCCCTTAGGGCAGTTTGGTATGCCTCCCTATCTTCATCCGCTGTGTTCCCTTATATTTCCTGAAGGCCAGCCTTTTGGCTCTGACCTTTCTGCTACTGTATTTGAGAACCAAAGTGGTTTCCTTCTTCTTTGCACTTCCTTTTCTGTCTGACACAATGGGATGTTGCTTCAAGTATTGCATCCTTAATGCTTGCCCACTTTGCCTGTACCCCTCACCTGTGTTTCTTTTGCCAGGGCTAGCTTAACTCTGTTGGCCATCTTATCAAAGTCAGCTCCTCTGAAGTCCCATATTTTGCCTTGGAATGGGATGATTTAGATGTAGTAGCCAAATTGAACCATACCATGTGATGGTCACTGGCCCCCAGGTGACCTTCTACCTGGAGATCTGTGATCCCTTCTTTGTTAGTCAGTACTAGATCTAGGATAGCCCTGTCTCTTGTGGGTTGCTGTACCAGTTGTTTGAGGCCCTCCCCCTGCAGGGAATCCACTATGAGTCTAGTTCTGGCAGATGTTCCTGCTGGTATTGACCAATCTGTATCCGGCATGTTGAAGTCTCCCATTATCAGAACCTCCCGTTTAGCTGTCATGTTTTGTATATCTTCTAACAGTAATGTGTCTATGTCCTCCTCTGGTCTGGGGGCCTGTAGACAACCCCAGTTCTTATGGCTGTCCCATTTCCTGTTTCAGGGTGACCCACAGTTCTTCTGGCTCCTTATGTGTATTCTGAATTTCTGTAACTTTGATATTTTCATTAACATACAGGGCCACTCTCCCCTTTTGCACCTCGGTCTCTTCTGAACAATACATAGCCAGGTACTGAAGTCTCCCAAGTGTGGTTACTGGTAAACCACGTCTCACTAATTGCTACTATGTCCAGTTTAGCCTCTGACATTATTGCCTGCAGGTCTGGGATCTTATTTCCCAGGCTGTGAGCATTTATTACATGATTTTCCATTGGCCAGATTTTGGTGTGTTGGTTGTTGGGTGAAGTTTGGCATTACCCCTGTGCGTCGTATGGGGAGACAAACCTTTTTTCTTACCTGGTGATGCAAATGAACGGCAAACATGCTGAATTCCTGTTTGACCACTAGCTGAGGGGGGAGGGGTGTTCTTCCCATTCGAGTTCTGCATGATTAGCCACCAAGCTTCTTATATTAAGGTGGCCAATCTTTAATCCTCTGGAATGGACCCAGGGGAAGAACCAACCTAATAATGAGGGAGTCCTGTGGCCACTGGGCCAAGGTCAGTTTCCACATCACCTGTCAAAGATAAGGAGAGGAAAATAATCCAGGTAGCAGTGATCAAGAAGGCAAGGATGGTCATAGCTTTGGAAATGCATTTAGATATGCTATAAGAACTAGTCAGGCAGAGAACTAGTTCTGGGCAAGAGTGCTCGATATGGTTATTGAGTCATCTGGGGAGAGGTAGCAGCTTGGAGAAGGTAAAGTCCTTCATGTCTACAGAAAAGCCTGGTGGAGCAGCAGTTGGGGGGGTGAAGTATTCAAGAGCAATGCCACAACAGACAGAAGTCAGTAGGACTAGCAGGTAGAGTGGGGGCTGCATGATGATGCAATTGAATCTGACACTTTCTGGAAGCAGGACTGAGGCAGCAAACACAGTAGACTGCAGGTTCTAGGACCACCCACAGTGATGTGCCCCACCCCTTTATCACCAGAGGCCAGTCAGATAGGGCATAGGGCAGAGTAAATGAGTATTCAGCTCACACAAGGTAAATGCATGCTGTTCCTTCTAAATAGCAATTAAATTTAAGCTCCACAAAATTATGCTACTGTGCCACAAAAAGGTGCCAAGTTCAAAAGTTTCAGTGCACGCAGTGCACTCAGGGCTCCTCCGTGTCTGCACCCATGGGGCAAATTCCACTGGTGAACTGTCCTTGGCTGGGCTGGGGAGGGCTACAGTAGACCCCTCAGACCCTGGAAAGGAAAGGAGACAGAGGAGTTAGTCTTTTAAATGGGGAAGGAAAATCAAAGTTAAGTAGAAACAAAGAGACAGTTGGGGGCTTAAATGGGGGGAGGAGTTGCACTACATAACAACTTCTGGGGGGGGATATGTCTAGTGGCAGGGAGCCAGAGTTTGGAACTAGGTAGGGAAAGCATCAGCCATATAATTAAACAATTTGAGAAAATGAATTTGCAGGATTTAGGTTAAAAAGCAGATTACAATGCAGACCTGAAAATTTCAGCTTGAAGGACCAAGGAAGGAGCACAGCTCACACAAGGTAAATCCATGCTGCTCCCCTCTAAGTAGCAATTAAATTTAAGCTCCATGACATTAGGCTACTGCACCACAAAAGGCACCAAGTTCAAAAGTTTCAGTGCACACAGTGCACTCAGGGCTCCTCCATGTCCGTACCTGCAGGGCAAATTCCAGCATTGAGCTGTCCTTGGCTGGGCTGGGGAGGGCTACAGAAGCAAGCCCTCAGACCCTGCATGGCAAACTCTAATAATTAGATATTATAGTTATAGTATTTACTAAAATCTCCATTTTTTATTACATTAAAATTTTATAATTGTATGATTGTTTTGCTCTGTTCATACTTTGGCTACCGAAGACCACTAATTTTAGCTAGTTAGTTAGCTAAAATCAATAATTGGTTTCAGATTGAAAGCTGCATGTAGTAAAAGAGTTAAAATTAAACAGCTGAGAAAGCTGAATAAAGGCTCAAAGTGCAAAAGTGCAATATAAATTTTGAAGAGAAGTGCAATAAAGCGCATGCATAGCATCTCCTTGTGCAGATTCACCATTTTCCCCTGACCAGGCAGTAGCAACGACGAGCAATCAGAGTGTCCTTTCTGAAGACAGGGCTTTTAAATCTATATTTGCTGACTTTATGTCATCTTACCCTTATATGTCTTCTAAATTTAACATTCCATAACTGGTCACTTGTCTCAGTCTGCCCAATTGAGTGGGAGTTGCTCCAGCTTTGCTGCTTTTAGCTTGCCATGAGCTTTCGAGCCTATTAGGCTGTGAAACTGCAAAATTAATGCTCTTTCCCTACTAGAAATTGCACGATGGAAAACAAAGAGTAAGCAAAAATAAAAACTGTTTTAATAAACAACACTCTAACAGTGATTTAATAGCTTCTTCATATAAGAGAAAGCACAAGTATGTAAGTTCAGAAACATATAATTGGATAGATTATAGAACTGTTGCACTTTAGTTACATAGAATCTAGGGTAAATAAGGAAAATAATTTGTAGTCTTTGTTGTATCAGATTGTGTCAGATTGTCCTTATTATTCGTTTTATTGTGGACTGAAATATTTCCTGTGAAGTTTTCTGTAATTTCACTATAAACTATGAAACATACAAATTTTGTAATACCTACGAATTCTCCACAACTAGTGTGTATCATTTGATTTTGCTTCTGTTTCAGCAAAACTCAGCTTATACAGAAATTATAGCGGAAGGACACTGAGACTGGGAAATTGCATTTTAAAGCTGCACATTAAAGTGTGGTGGAGTTTCAAAACTGTAAAGCTTCCTAAGATCCATTGGAGTAAGGTTTTGGAGAGAAATGTTAATCGAGCAAGAAGTGTTATTGAATCTAGAAGGGAAATAGAGGCCTTCAGACAATATTTGGAAATGAGATGGCAAACAGGAGTCTGGTTTGGCCTACTATCCTTTATTTCTGCTGCAATTTCAGCCTATGTTATAGAAGTGAAACCCTTTTTACTGACTTTTTACTGACTCTCAGGATATCAGAGACATAAATGAGTCATTACTATTAACTGTTTTTGGGCCATGGACTGGTATATTGGTGCAGAGTTCTTGTGCTTTCTGGTTCTGTTGGCAGCCAAGGGGTTAATGACAGTTTTGGAAATACAGAACACTAATAGATTGGAAAAATTGTGTAACTACACAAACATTCAAGACAGTAATACACAATACTTAGAAAAACTTTACATTTAGCTAACTCTGAGTTTGATCTAATATATCTTTTATCATTTCTTACTATATACTAGAGGTCAGTTTGCATAGTACTGTTTACCTACAGCTGGATTTGCTACATAGTAAAAAGTAAAGATGATGAATACTAGAAGTGTAAAACTCACCTCACCAAATGTACAACTAAATGGTGAAAGCCTGGAAGAAGGAAAAGACAAAACTGATAAGGTGAAAAAATGAGTAAAGTAGATGAAAAGAATATACAACTTTGTGATCCAAACCCCTCTGTATTCAAAACAAAGAAATGGGGTAATAACATTAGACAATTGAAAATCACAAATTTTATGCAAAACTCAGAAGTTGTGCTATCCAGCACACCAAGTTTGACTAATGAGAGTATCTTAAATCAAACAAATGAAATGAGTATTTGCAAAAATAATTTAAAATTGTGTTCCCCAGGCTTCAACCATTTGAAATAGAAGCTATTGTCAGTCTGGTGGCACTAGATGCTGAGGTGCTGGTCGCTACACCTTGTGGCATGCCGGTAACCTGGGTTCAGTAGCGAGCTCGGGTCGCTGGGGGTCAGCAGCGGGAGAGAGGATTGAGCATCTGGAGGACTGCTCTGCTCTCTCAGGGGGAGGGAGACTAGTCATCCAGCTCTCTGGAGGATGGCTGGAGGGTAATACAGGTCAGGAGACTTGTAACTGATGTCTCTGCATCAGAGTGGAGGGGGTGGGCACAAATGGAGGAAAATTGAGCCTGGCAGGCTCAATGATGGTCCACAACTCCCAGGAGTGGTCCCAGATTTTTGATTGGGTCTCTGGTGGGAGGGAGAAGCCAGCAACCTCTTCCTGGCCCTGCTGCAGTGGGCAATCCATGGGGGAACCACCAGGGCCACCAAGCATGGGAGTTGTGGGATCAGAGAGTGAGTTCCTCCATCTGGAGGGCTGTAGCTGCCTGCAAGGGCTTGGGGCATAAAAAATGCATATGGAAAAAGAAATAGAAGCTGTTCCATTGGAGTCATATGATAATAACACTTTTGGAACTATGAAATGTTTTATGGAGAGGTATAGTGAAGAAAGCCATGATGAATCCCTTGTATGCAGTCAAAGAAGGAAATTAGAAGGTTCAACAAATCAATCGGACAATAAAAATACAAAAAATTACTTAACCTAAGGGAAAATAGAACAACATAGTAAGATACATCTTGATACATCTAACCAAAAGAAGAAAAATGTGGACCTAGAAAGCAAACACTACCTACCAGATTAAAAAAAAAAAGACAATTTAACCTCAGTAATTACTGATCTAGATTTTACAACAGATAGAATAAGGAAATGGGCAGAGGACTTTAAATCTGCAGCCTCTGGGGTACAAAGAAGTACTAACCATTCTGAGTCACCTAAATTCTCACCAGCTAGTGTGGAAATAAGATGCCCAAACTTGCCCCCAAAATATATAGCTCCAAAAACTGAAATAACATATGATACTGAGCATTTTGCAAATAAAGGTAACTTTGCCTTCAGTTTAGCTCTTAAAAACAACTACTTGAGATTATCAAAAACCCTCATTATGCAAACATAGTTATCATAGGAGACCTTTGGACAATAACAGAAATACAGTACTTTCAATATTGTACATGGAAGTATTTCACAACACAATTATGCTGGATAAACTGAAATAAAACATAAAAGAACCCAAAACAGAAGACTAAGATTGTGATTTTAGATGTGAAAAGTCAAATAAGGCAATACAGGTTAATCTACTACCACCTTTTGAAAGACAAGAGGGAATTTTTCAAACTTATGACAATAAGAAAAAGATTAAGCACAAAAATTGTAAAACAAAAAAACAAAAAGAAGCAAAATATAAATAAGCTTAACCAGAATACCAAACCCCCAAAACAGAGCACACTTACAGAAGAAATTACAGTAAAATATAGGAAAACAAGATCAAATGAATAATGACATAGGACTAACTACAATAAAACAAAACAAGGAAGCTGAGTTTTTTACTGCTAGACATGATAATGAAATAATAAAAAGTGCACAGATAGTGAATCTCGATGAGCTAAAACAACATAAACAAGTGGATAAAGCTGAAAATGAGACAGTAATTTTAACACAATCTGCAGAACTTGATGCATCAGCACTTTATAGCTCTCCCTTGACAAACAAACAACAAATGCAGAAAAGGGATTCTTTTCAGAGGGAGACTGAGGTTCTTTTAAAAATGGAACAACATGACAAATCAGAGAGCATGAATCAGGAAATTCTAAACTTGAATCAAAGAAAACACACAAAAGAAAAAAAAACTGAATATCTGATAGAACCACAAGGAGTTCAGAAACTATTTGAGGAGACTCAAGAAAACGTATCTTCTTGGGTAAAGAAATTGCTAAATATAACTGGATAGGAAGAAGTTCATATAATTAGACCACCAAAAAATTGTAGGGGTACTGTAGTAATATACTGCTCCTCAAGGGAAACAGCTGATATCATTTGGCAGGAAGAACCAGAAATGAGAATTAGCAGCATATGTCTATTGCCCCCTCAAATAGTGCCAAAAACAGTACAAGATAATAATGCAAAGAACAAAATGTGAGAAGAATGGTATGAACAATCTCTAGAAACAACATTAAATTATAGAAGAGAGAAATAATTAGATTGGGAAAGTAATATCATAACACTCTTTGGAGGAGTGTATCCAAAACTGAGAGTATAAGGAAAATTAAATCTGAACTAGCCTTGTTCTTCTCAAAGGCACTACATGCCTCCATTGAATCAAATAACATAGCATGGGTCAAAATAAATAAGACAGAGTCATTGTATCCACAAATTGACATTACATTTAAACAGACAAAGTTGGCAACATGGATCTTAAAAAAAGCGTCTGCCTTGGATAGTCTCAAAACTTATGTTTTGGAAGTGAGTATCTTAATAAGGAACAGAAATAACGAAAAGCTAGAGACAATAAATATAAGTAACAGACATGCTGCTTTGACAGACACACAAGAGACATGACAACTAGATAATGATAATACAAATGAGGGAGAATTACTTATTGAGTTAGGGACTTCTGTACTAAGTTGGAATATTGAAGGACTAATGCTGAAACTAGCAGATGCTGAAACAACAAAATTCATGGAGATCCATGATATTCTTTGCTTCCCAGAAACTTAGTATAATGATGTAGAATTACTCATAATTCCAGGATATGCAGCATATGCTATCCCAGCTGTTAAAAAGAAGAAAAATAGCAGACCAAGAGCAGGAATTGCCACATATATAAAAAACTAGACTAAACTTAAAAGTAACACAAATTTCATGTAAATTAAAAACAGTATTATCCCTTATACTAGAACACTATGCTTCAAAATGTGTACCATTAATGTCTTTTTTCCCCCTTTGACAAAGGCCATTCAACCTCAACATGACTGGATGATGTTTTTAAAACCTTTAGAATTTACAGAAGAAACCTACTGTACATAACCTATTATGATAGTAGGAAACTTTAATGCAAGAGTTGCAAATGAGAATATGATACATAATACTAAGTCCCAAAATGTTTGTGATTTATCAATATTACTGTAAATCTTCATATCCAATTAGTAAGACAAAGTAAAGACATAAAAATTAAAAAAAAGCCAAAAACTCTAGAAATCATGGAAGAAGTAGATTGTTTTATAATAAACAGAAGGGTTCTCATAGACTTGGAGGGAGCATATACATTTAATGGACCAATGGGTTCCTCAGTGATAGACCTTGCATGGGCAAACCCAGATGTAATAAAAAAATTAAGTAAACTGCAAATATTAAACCTCCCAGATTCAGCCCATTTTCCATTAAAAATAGAAATCAGAAGTATGGAAAATATTACAAGTTTTATTCCTACAGATAAAGAGACAAATACTGTAACTTTGAGATACTGAATCTGAGATGGATTAGATGGGACAAATGTGCTAACCAAAATTTTAATGACGTTTAACATGCTGAAAATCTGCTTCAAAATCACACTAAAATAATAAAATTAATAAATAATTCAGATAGTATAGAAAGATAGGAAGAAATAAATAATTATATAAGGCCAATGTTCCAAAAACAAAGGAAAAATGGCAAAAAATAAACTCTTGGTTTAACTCCATTTGCAAAAGAGAAAAGAAACTTCTGAATAAATTGGTCAGAAAAGTTAAAAGAGAGCCCATAAAAGTTAATTTTCAAATACTGAATAAAGCAAGGAAAATTACAAAAACATATTGGAGATAGAAAAGAAAAAATATCAAAAAGGAATGTGGGATTAGCTCACAGAAGCTGTTCAGACTAATGATACAAAGAAATTTTGGACACTAATTACCATAGGTTTTAAACAATATTCAACACAATTAGAAGTGTGTATTACACTCAACATTTGGGAAGACTACTTTAAATTTGTATACTTCTCCCAAATAGAAGAAAAAAAGAAACTCTAACATTAGGAAATTAATTTTCACCACAACCAATATATATACACAAAGAAGAGATAACTGAAGCAATTCATAAAACCAAAAATAACAAAGCCTGGGTCCAGACAAGATTATGAGTGAAATATATAAATACTTTCTGGAGTGGTGGCTTCCAGCATTTCATGTACTGTTTAATGCCCTGATACAAGGACAAAAAATACCCCATTCATCAAAAGACAGCATTACCTAGCCCATATTCAAAAAGAAAGGAACTGTCTTGATCCCACTATGTGTAGACCAATTAGTTTAATTTATAACTCACAGAAAATATTTAGTAGAATAATGCTTAACAGAATACAAACATGGTTGGAAGAAAACAACATTTTGAGTGAATTTCAGAACAGTTTTAGACCACAGAGATCGACGATGCAACATTGTTATGTGTTATCGCATCTGACTTGGAAACATGTCAAAATAAAAAAGGAATGCTTTTTTGTTGTTTCATTGATCTCAAGACTGCATTTGATTCATTAAGCAGAAAATTACTTTGGGAAAAAAATAGAAAAATATAAAATGAATCATGCATTAATAGATGTCATCACGAGATTACATAGGGACTTGTGGATAAAAGTTTAGTATAATCAAAATGGAGATACTCAAACAATATTGAAACCAGCCTGGGCATTAGACAAGGCTGTATTTTGGCACCAGTGCTGTTTAACATTTATATAAATTCAGTATTAGAACAACTACATAATCCAAAATTTCACTCTCCAAAAATAAATAATAAAAAAAAATATGTGTTAGCACATGCAGATGACCTTGTTCTCTTATCAACCTCGCTACTGGGCCTATAACAGAAGGTAAATCATTTTACTAAAATGTGTCAAGAACATACAGTAATTTAGTTATAAATAAATAAAAAACTAATCTACTGATATTTGGACATAAAAATGGCCCCACTAATACATATAGACAAAGAAAAAATACCTACAGTGCACAAATACATGTATCTAGGGATATTTCTTTCATTTAATTTATCATGGAGTGATGACCAGAAATTAGTTCTTCCAAAGGCAAACTCTTCATTCAATGCTTTTAAAAGATTTGCAAATAAAATAGGAAATGGCCCAGTGACTGGGCAATTAAAAACAGTAGAGGCAAAAATAAGATCTAGTCTATTATATGCAGCAGAAATCTGGGCAGTAACCACATTAAATGCATTGGAAATACAGTTGAATAAACTATATAGATATGTATTAAGAGTTTCTCCAACAACACCAACACCTATGATTAGAGTAGAGTTAGGACAGCTTCCCTTCATTGCATATGCTGAGGAAAGGAAAATAAATCATGTTTTGAAACTTTTCTTATTATCAGAAGATAGATTATCAAGATATTGTCAGAAACAAAAAAGTGAGGGTTGAGGCGATTGATGGCACACCTCAAACCACATCGGTGACCCGGGTTTGGGAACGGACTCAGGTCGTCAGGGGCTGGCTGGGGAAGGAAAGGATTGAGCATCTGGAGGACTGCTCTCCTCTCCTGGGGAGGGTGGGTAGGAAGCCCCACTCTAGTAGTGACCCACAGAGGAGACCAGGGGTACTACATGCAGTGGTGCAGGAGGGATGACCAGAAAGCCAGAAAAACAACTTTGGTGCCACCGGATAATGGCCTCCATGCTCCGTGTCCCTCAGAACCTCCAGGAGCATCATTCCTCACAGCACTGCCTCTGGACCATAGAAAAATAGTGTGCTGGGGTCCCCTGCCACCCTGTGCCTTCCCCCTCAGAGGAGGGGGACCCGCCCAGTGATGGGATACATCGGGATAAATCGTGGGTCAGCTGTGATGTGTGTGTGTGGAAGGAGCTCCAGAAGAGGACAGCCGAGGCATGGAAGCACTAGGTGGCCCGAAGGAGAGGTAGATGCCGGAGTGTGAGGAGAGGTAAAAAGAGTATACTAAAAAAGAAACAAAAAAGTAGAGCACACACAACCTCAAAATAGACAAAGGCACCAGACTATCACACAAAAATTTTTATTTCAACTTAATAAGGCATAATTAAGAGCCAAACCTGATCTGTTTTTAGATGACTACTCATCCTTTATCAATGGTTGAAAATCTCCCCTAAAGTGACATTACACATCACACATACACACTTAAATCTATACTGAAAGGTCAATTCCTAAGGACACGCCATAATTGCAGTGAAATGAGTAGTTTTGAAGCAGGAGCAGAAGATCAAAAGAGTTGTCTAGAAATAAGAGGATATAACAGACAAGATATTGAGGAAGGGATGTCTTCTGCAGCAAGCTCGGATAGAGAAGAGCTTTTGAACGCAAAGTGGAACAAACAACAGGATAGTGCCCAGGAGAGATTTAATTTAGTGATGACTTACTCCTTGCAGGCAGGGGAAATTGATAGAATAATAAAAGAGTACTGGAAAGTGTTGTCCAGTGACCCTGGGTTGCGGAACATTGCTTCAGTGCCCCCTCGCATGGCCTATAAAAAGGCACCTACTTTGGGTGACAAACTAGCCCACAGTCACTTTGTGGACCAGGGAAAGGAATGAGAGACCTGGTTGAACAAGGCAGGCATGGGCTGCTATCCTTATAAAAGATGCAGTGCTTGCACACACATAAAACAGAGCAAGGAATTTACAAACCAGGACACAGGTCATAAGTTTGAGATACGGCAACTGATTACGTATGACACTGAGGGGATCATCTACATGGCTATGTGTTGCTGCAGTGATTTTCATACTGGAAAAACTAAACAGAGTTTTAAAACTCATGTTAAAGAACATGTACAGGCAATAGAGAAAGTAGACTTGACCTATGCTACTGCAGCATATACTGTATAGCCATGACACAGAACAATGGGCTACATCATTTCTGTTTTTTGGGCATAGATAAAGTGCAACAAAAAACATGGGGTGGGAATCATAATGATTTACTACTTACCAGAGAAGCTTTCTGGATAGCGAACATGAATGCTACAAAAAAATTAGGGATAAAATTCAGGTTTTGAAATTTAACCATTTAAAAAAAAGAGATAGAAATATTAATGTGTACAATCCTGGGACAGGTTTTGGTTCAATGCTGCTTTGAAAATTAGAGCTGTTTATTTAAAAGGTCCCTGTATGAGACACAGGTTTTTTTAAGATATGTATGTTATGTCTCAGTGATGGACATCTGTATTGAAATGTTTCTCTTCCCTTTTCATATACCCCCGCCCACTTCTGTTTATACATATGTACATATATGCTTGTTATTTATCAGCTTTGGGTATTTAAGGATATATTTTATGTATCTGGTGTTAGTTTAATGTGTTTTATGTAGCCTTCATTGGCAGATTAATGTTATGTGCATCTATATGTATTAACCAATGAGATTTAAGTGTGTATGTGTAATGTCATTATGACGTTTTTTGAATGAAGTATTTAAACTGTCACTTTAGCAGAGATTTTCAACCTTTGATAAAGGATGAGAAGCCATCCGAAATGTGTCAGGTTTGGCTCTTAATTATGCCTTATTTCTTTGAAATGAAAAATGTTTGTGTGATAGACCGGTGCTCTTGTCTATTTTGAGGTTGTGTATGCTCTTCCTTTTTTGTTTCTGAATGTAACTTTAGTGAGTATTTAAGCACCACGTCCTAGTGCCCACTCCAGTTTGTTGCATTTTACCAAGATATTGTCTCGAAGAGGAATTAAGATACAGTGATAATGAATGTTTCCACCCTTGCTGGAGATTATTAAGAAACAAATTTTTCCCACAGGGATGTTAAATTTATTACATCAAATCTATACAATACCTTATAAAGAAATCAAATTGCAAGTGAAAACAAGAATAAAAGATACATACTTTGTTCAGGATGTGGAAAAAAATACAACAATGTTCACTGGTATAAGCTTGTTAAGAATAATCATAATTATGAAACTTATTTGACCTCTTTTAATGACTTAGAAAGGCATAGAATTATGACACACTTCAGACTAGACCTGTTCCAAAATAATCATGTTTGGTATAAGCAAAAGAGAAAGGGCATTAATACCAAATAATGTAAGTGTAAAATGAATGTACCAGATGATCTGAAGCATGTCATACTGATATACCCTTTATATGAACAGAAACAGAAAAAAATGGTTGGATCCAATTCTGGTGAACCTCAGTCTCCCTCTAGAGCAAACTATAATAGACTTATTTAATTTAAAGGATAAGGAAAATCAGAAAAAACTTGTATAATATTTGAAGTCTACAAAAACTTAGACATATGTGCAGATGAAATGATTTTTATGCAATAATACTGCTACATTTGAATTATATTTACTTATTTAGAAGGTTGGAAAGTGGGAATAATTGTTGTATTTTATACTTTGTTAGATTTTGTGTATAGGGACCTTTTTGTAATAGCTATGCCAAACAATAAAGTTGATGATGACAAAATGGCACTGGTGAGGGAATGGGGATTGGAAGGACGAGTGACCTCTGAACACCAGGGAGAATATTCTTTTAATACTCTCAATCAATCAAACTTTATTTATCCAGGTGAACACCATTGAGCAAGCTCATTTACAAGGTGGACCTGCATCACACAAGGTCGAGAACAAAGCAATTAAGTACAGTCAGTGCAGATCTGTGTAAACAATATTAGGTAAAAGGTTATATACATAGTATTCATAGACATAACATTCATTCACATATTCATAACATCTTTAGGGAGAGAATGGAGGTAGACAAGAAGGAAAACTGTAAAATGGATCAATTTCATTTCAAGTATAACAAAGTTTCAGGTATATAAGAAGGGGTGGAGGGTAAGGGACGTAGAATCGACCAGGGTAAGAATTGGACAGAGATAGTTACACTACTAGGAGCACTAAGTTAACAGGCCAGAGCACAATTGACGGACAAGAGTAGAAGGGGTAAATAAGGACCAGGATTTAGGAAATAATTTGAGAGTCGATAGTGGCCAGAATGAGGTTTATGGAGAGACGTACAGTAAGAAGGTGAGCAGGAGGCAAACAGCAAGCAAATTAAAGGCGATAGAAGCAGTTGCATACTTCAGTGACAGTTTTGATATACAACATCTTGAACACAGCAAGACTAACTGGGGTACTTAATTTTAATGATTACTGAAGCTTATTCTAGAGCAAAAGCAACACGAAGCTTATGGCCACTCTCCCAAATCATGTGCTGGCCCTAGGCACTTTTAAGAAAATCAACGTGCTGCTTCCCATGGCATAGTTGCCTATCAAACTTAGAGGCAGACAGTCAGCAATGTACTGTGGAAGTTGATTGGTAATGGCTCTGAATGTCCAGAGTGCGACATTTCTACTACGCCTGTGCTGAAGAGAGGTCCACCGCCACAGCTGCATATAAACAGCAGTGATGGGTAGAGAATGGAAGGACAGTGATGAATCTCAGTGCTCTGTGATACAGTATATCTAATTTTCCCAGGCAGGAGGCAGTAGACTGGCTATAAATAAAGTCTGCATAGTCAATTAAGGAGAGGAACGTGAACTGAACTAGCTGCCTCTTAGCATCTGTGGTCCGTAGGCAGCTTATCCTGAAAAGAGACCAAGACTCTGCCTCAGTTTTCTCAGCAATTCTCTATATGATCTGCAAAGGAGAGTTTGTGGTCAAGCCAGACCCCCAAGTACTTGAACTTTTTTATAAATTCCAAGTTCTCTCCTAATAACGTGGTAATAGGGGCAAGCATATCAATAATAGCGAGGTACGTCGTATGATTGACTGGTGAGAATAGCATCACTTTTGTTTTCTTTGAGTTAAGTAGTATTTTTTTGCTAAGGAGCTGGTTTTGCAGCAGATTGAAGTCATTTTGCAAGTCTTCACGAGCAGCTTCAGGTGATGTATGGCTTATGTACAGCACTGTATCATCTGCAAACAGGTTAATGTTTGCCTTCTTAATGCCAACATCTGTACTGTTAATATAGATAGCAAAAAGCAATGGTCCTAAGATGGAACCCTACGGAACACCTCTTTTCAGTGGTTTAAGAGGGGAAAACTCTCCTTCAGCCTTGACCTGCTGTTGCCTATCAGTAAGGTAATCATGAAACCATCGCAGGGAGGCAGAGTTCAGACCAATTGTATTTAATGCAGAAAGGAGAAGGCAATGGTCGAAGGTATCGAAGGCCTTGCTAAGGTCCAGAAAAATGGCATAGACACATTTTCTTTCTCTAAGTCACGTTGCCAATCATTTGTTACTTTTGCCAGAGCTGTAATAGTACTATAACTGGCTCTGAAACCAGACTGCATAGGGTTTAGGAGATTTGTGTTGTCTAGAAAGGTTCTCAGCTGGGACTTCACAATTTTTTCAAAGAGTTTTGACAGTATGTGGAGGACAGAAATCAGCTTATAGTTATTTAGATTGCTGAGATCCCCTGATTTAAACAGTGGGATGACATGAACAATTTTCCATAGGTGAGGGAAGGTCCCTTGAGATAAAGATAGATTGAATAGGTAAGTGATTGGTACTGCAAGGACATGGTAAACAATCTTTAGAAAGAAGGGGTTGAAGGAATCTGCACCAGCACTTTTCTTTGTGTCCAATGTAGAAGAAGATCTTCAAAATCTTTCAAGGAGGTAGGTGAAAAGGAGAAAACAGCATTTGAGGTACTAGGTACTGGAAGCTGTGCACTGATCTGACAGCATAACAAACATGTGGGTGAGGGCCGGCCCGCCGGCACAGCGGTTGGATTTCTGCTTGCGATGCCAGCGACCCGGGTTTGTGAACAAGCCCGGAAGCTGGAGGGGCTGGCCGGGGAGAGGGCTTGAGTCCCCAGGGACTGCTCGTCCTCTCTGGGGGAAGGGGGAAACCAGAGCTCGGCTCTTGTCTGATCCCGGGTGGAGACACGAGGTATAATGAGTCCGATGCCTAACAAGGGGGGGCGATGTGCCAGATGTTGGCACTCAAAGTGCCTTGACGTCAGGGGACACGGTACATCGTGAGAACACCGGAAAAACACCTAACGGCCTCCTAGTAGATGGAGCACTAGGCCCCGGCCCTCAATGCCCCTACCTGCCCAGAGACAGCATCCCGACGAAAGACAGATGACTCGGGGTGTGTGGACCCCCACCCCATACCCTGGCTGGGGGGTATAACCACGGCTCAATGGGGGATGGACTACACTGGTCACCAGGTAGGTGATCGAGGGCTGAAAAGGTCGTAGGTGACTCCTGAAGAGTTGGGGGCTGTGAGGAGGAGGGGAGAAAAAAAACAACATGTGGGTGACTTGTCAAATGCTAGACCAGCAGTGGCAAAGTGGTTTTTGAAGGCCTGTAGTATCCCCTTTCTATCATTAATAATACCATTGTCAGAGATAATTTTTGAGGGGGAGCACATGTCCTACCATATGACCATACAGCTCTTTTATTGTGGACCAGAATTTGGTGGGGCATTTTGAGGCAGAGTCCAGTTCTGAGTGGTACAAATTGGCCCTGGCCTCTCTGATCAGCTTAGTGTAGTAATTTCTGGCTGTTCTGAAATTACACCAATCTTCAGCTGAACGTGACTTGTGAGCTGTTTTCCACAGCTTATCTCTTTTTGATAATGCAGCCTTGAGGTATGCAGTAAACCAGCGACAAGTTCTAGCCTTTATACGGGCTTTTACCAGCGGAGCATGGGTATTAAGGGCACTTGTTACAATTTCATGGAAGATGTCGTATGCTGCACTTACTGACTTGGCTAGGCAGAAACTCTGCCAGCATTGGGAGGCTTTTAGCTCACTGATGTATGCAAGTGGATCAAAGTTCCGTCTGGACCTTTTAGTAGAGAACTTAGCTGCAGACTGAGGTTTGGTGTCAGCTATTACACCAGCGATAAAGCAGTGGTCACTAACATCCACAGAAAAAATTCCAGCATGAGAGAAGAAATGAGGGTTATTTAGAAGAAGGATATCCAGTAGGGTGCTGTTCATGGGGTTTTTCTTATTAATGTTTGTTGGTTCATTGATAAGTTCTGTTAGTCCATGGGAGTTGCAGAAGGACTTTAGAGGTAACAAGGCATTGGACAGCCAAGCATAGTTAAGATCCCCCTGTATAATTGTTTCAAGGGAACTGGCGCCCACGATAGTTGAGAGGTGGGACAGGAGCTGGGACCCCGCTGATGGAGGTCTATAGCATTCTATGACACAGAAAGCCATCAAAGGTGATATTTTGATTTTGATGGACAGGCATTCAAATCCATTTGTAACACAGGAAGAGTCAAGAATAGAGGCTGTAAATTTGTCTTTAACATAAATGGCAATCCCACTGCCCCTGGACTGTCCATTGGCTCTGAACAGCAAGTAATTAGGAATGTTAACCTCCCTATCAGGAGTGGATGGCAGAAGCCAAGATTCTTAGACCACAAGTACATCTGGTTCAGTGTGGATGACCCAGGCCTGGACTGAGGTGAATTTCTTTAAAAGATTACAGGCATTTACAAGCAAAAAGCTAATTCCTTTGAGTCTTGTAAGTTCTGATGGTGAAGAGAGGGCTTTTGTGGGACCAGGGTTGAGTTCAACATTGCCTGAGCACAATAGTAGGAGAAGCACAATTTTCCTCAATGCAACGAGAGATGATTTGAGGGCTCTGGCCCTTCCACGGCTAGTTGACATTTCAGTGCAGGGGTGCAGGGTCCTAATATTTACACTGTACAATCCTAAGGATACAGAGCCCAGAACCCTTGCTGTATATTACCAGCATGTGTTATCACTGGTAGAAAAAGGTGAAAATCCTTGTATAGGTAACAAGGTGCTGGTCCCACTTCATAAATGAAACTCAATTTGGCATAAGTGCGGAAGCATAAGGGTACAACACGAACTATACGATGACTTGATATGTAAACAGTTTTGGGGTAAAGGGCACACCTCCTCGTGAGGGTACTTTCTGCCCTGAAGGTATACTATAATAGGTATCATACATAGGAAGGTAAGGAGAAGCCAGAACATTACTGTCATGCTTACAATTTACAGTAATGGGGAGAGTAGCTGTACAAGGATAAGGTAGTCAGGTTGTAGCTCCAAAAATCATTATACCGCACAGTACTAGCTGGTAAATATTGAGATCAGGTCTTCATGTAGCAGATTAAGTTAGCCTAACAGCACAGACGTCAAGGAGCCTACTACAAGGAAATAGGAATACCCTCCTGAGTGACACCTCATGATAGGTGGGCAGAAAACTGCCTAGTGTAGCAGTTTTCACTATTCGGCTCCACTAGATGAGGTACTTCTACACATATATGGCCTAGGTTCATGTTACAAGGAGAGGTTGTAGTGAAGGCAGAAGGCTGGATCAATGATGTGAAAGAGAGGGGTTGGATAGTCTATAAAGTAAGGGACAGAGAAGGGGGATGGGCAGAAAGTATGGCTTTGCCGTACCTCTTACCATGTGGAGTCCAGGCAAGTGTTCTCAGGCGGCGGCTATGGGAGCGCCGACCGCACACTGGCCGCGAATCCTGCGGCGGATGAGCTGGAAGCCCTGGAGGGTTCATGGCTGGAGAGGGAGAGAAAAAGGAGGCTATTAATGCTGGTCTCAGACAAAAGGTCAAGTAAACCAGTGAAGAACAAAATTAGCAAGACAAAGGGAGCGATTTCCTCTGCACCCCTAGGTCTGGGCTGCAGCTACAGAACCAGGAAGGGGCTGTAAGCACTTTAGCACAGAAAAAAACATTTAACATGAATGTTTTAAGTTCAAAACAGTTTGACAGTAAAGTCCTGAGTTAAAACAACAGTTACATAGTAAAATTCAACATTTTCTAAGTTTAAACTGCTCCTTTTTGCCCAAATGTTCTTTCAAAAGAACAGTGAAGGGTATCGGACCAATTGGAGCAGGTCTGGGAAAGGCGCTCGAGATCCGATTGGCAGATGGCTTCACCGTACCTCTTAGTGTGTGGAGTCCAGGCAAGTGGTCTCAGGTGACGGCTATGGAAGTGCCAACCACCTGCTGGTGGTGAATCCTGTGGTGGATGAGCTGGAAGCCCTGGAGGGTTCTCTGGCAGGGCATCGGGTGGGGAGAACCACTAAACACCAGGGAATGAACTATTGACCATCAGGCATCGGTGCAGGTGGGGGGGAGGGACTACTAGACACCAGGGAATATGTTGGCATTTACCAGGTATGGGTGCAGATGAGGGGGACCACTAGACACCAGGGAATACTATGAAATTTATCAGGTGAGGGATTGGATGGGTGGAGAATCACTGGACACCAGGGAGGGATTGTGTTGGTACAGGACAGGGGATTGGGGGGGACACTGGACACTAGGGAATTGCTGTGAAATTATAGGAATGATATCAGAGGGTGGGAGGGGACAACTAGCATCAGCGAATTGTATAGGATGGCATCAGAGGGAGAGGGGCACCACTAGCACCAGGGAAATGCTGTATACTTCACAGGTATGGGATCAGAGGGGGCAAACCACTAGCGACAGGGATAGTTTTTCCCCTGAATCTGGGCAATTGGCTAGGCAGTGTCATGCAAACATGCCTATTTACCCAAGGAAATGAGCCTATAATGGGCATGCAAATGGTCCCTTAGCACTTGCATGCCCAATGGGCTCATTTGCACGGGTCCCTTTAAATATAGCAGATTGCACTCTGGTTTTATCCATTGTAACTCAGTACTTCAGGTGCCATATTGGGGCAGCAGTAAGTGGCTTATCACTGGACCAACATGGCCCTATATTCAGTCAAATAGTACCGGTGGACTATTCCACTGAATATAGCATCTTTAGGCACATGGGCAATCGCAAGGTGGAGAGCAAATATTTGCACTCCACTTTGCACAGTTTTGAATATCAGGCGCCAGATGTTCAGAACAGCTATACAGAAAATGTGCCAGTTATGAATCTCATCACAGTACAGAGTTATGTGTGTGATAGTTGTTTCAGGACGTAAAAGAAGGGAGCTGCTGTGAAATTCTACAACTAGTGAAGCCTGCCAGGATGAGATGCAGTGTGATAGATTTACTGCATGACAAAAGGAATTAACTCCCATTGAAATTACATTGTTTGCTGCTGTAACTCTATTGCAGAATTCTGCAGCACTGCGCTTCATCCTGGTGGGCTTCACTGTATATCAATGGTCATGTTAAAGAGCTGATGACATGTTCAGGAGAACTTTATCGAAACTTAATATTTACACACAGTCCAGCTTGTATTTCCCATTAGTGCTGTATTCTTCCTCCCCATTATTTTATTATTGAAGTGATCTGTATGAAAACAGGATATTTGCTTCTGAAGAGTTCATCTATTCCTGCTGCTCTCTCCCTACCTGAAGTCACAGAACACTGCTTGTGATATCACAGTTACTTCTATGGCAACAGATTGTGATGTCATAAAATAGGACTATGACTTGAAGTAGGGAGTAAGCTATATAGGCAGATGGACTCTAAAGGAACTCTAAGGGACAGAGAGCATATATTCATGCAAATTTCCATAGTAATAAATAACAGGGAGGATAAATATACAAAATATAAATGGAATGTATGCAGAATTATTGTGTGTTTTTTTTAAGTTTTCTTTGAGGTGTCAGTAGCTCTTTAACAATACAGATACACTGTTTGTAAACATAATTATGTAGCAGATCACCCCAACACACTTCCTGATGATGCTGTATTGATGTGCTGTGCTGCAATATAGAGTAATACATCAACTGCACATCATATCATCCTTTAAAAAATACCACTATGGCACTTCACATAATAATGACTGAAAATAGGTAACTAATGCTATTGTGCATGTGTAAATGAACAGTTCATTGCATGTACTTTTAGAGGCAATGATTTAATTTTGTTGTTGTCATTGCAGAGAAATGCATAATGCTCAGTTAAAGTCTAAGTCATTTTACTAATAATGTACAAAAATAAATCATGCACAGCATAGCATATACTGTACAAGACTAAATGCATTTACTGTTGCCCTTAGTGGATTCATCAAATTGATCAGATGCAGCAAGAAAAGGAAATAACTCAAACACTGAACACCACAGTAGCCATTTCATAGCAGAACACACTATTAATGTAACAGGTTTATTGAATCTGGGCTGACTAAAATAAACAAAAACTCAATATTTGCAAACTTCTGTGAAACCACAGACAAGAAAAATTGTTTACTATAATATGTGCATCAATAAAGTCTCCATTTATATTAAGCAGCTTGTCAGTACGATGTTCACTTCATGGGAATTGGTTTCATTTGTATACACTGTGACATGAAATTGTATATGTTTAACTCATTATGATTCACCTGAATCTCCATAGACAATCTGACATAGACTCAGCTTGCTAAAGGTAGGTGGCAGTTTGTTTCCTTCACGAGATCAAATATGGCAAAAATATGACAAACAGACCTGATGCTTCTCAGGGCACCAACATCTCCAAAGCAGAGCTGACAACATTACAATATTAACACAGCTAGCGCAAATAATTTGGTTCTTCAAGATCAGTTGGATCATACTTGACATATATGCATTAGTCCAATCTTAGTGAGTGACAGCCCCGCGCAACAGCATACAGAAATACATTTCACGACTCTTCCGACCTTTAGGACAGACTTTAATAGACCACTACAGCAGCAATGTGACTTAGAAAGTAAACTGATCAGAGGGGGAATAAAAGGGTAAATTCAAATACCGACTGTGTTATGGATGCTAAATACATAGTTTTGAACACAACTGAATTTATATTTGTGTGATTAGTGCTCAGTAAGAAACAACTCATTAGGCTAAATTTAAAAATGCCACACATGAGGTAAGTAAGGTAAGTACACCCAATGTATTTTCTGTGCATTTTTAACTTTTATTCAAAACTTTGTCATTTTTAAAATTTGTTTAACTGCATTTTTAACATGGCCTTTTTGGGACCATACCTCACAAATAAGGAGGGTGAAATCTTTTACATCTGGCCCAAAAGCTGATTTTGCAGTTGCTCCAAGAAATCACATAAATCTGTGACCGATAAATTAATCCAGTAGTGGGGTTATAAGAGAACTGTGCTAACAATTTGGTGAACAAATTGGAAAACTGCCCAGGTCATGAGTGAACATTGCACTATTTCAATGCTCACTCATAACTTGGTGCTTATTTTGAATATTTTAACTCTAAACTTTTTTCCACACCACCTCATAAACATTAATGGGGTCATTTTTTAAATCCTGGACGAGATGTATTTTTGCACTTGTGGTGTGAAGTGACATTTCAGACGATATGCTTAAAATGCCACATATCATGTTTTTAAAGGGAGTCATAAAACAACTATCTTAAACTAACTGTGATCAAAATAAAAAAATACATGTACGTAGTTATTAAGAAACTTTGTGTGTGGTGCCTGTCTTCACCCCAGTGTGTATGCTTTGTGAGCCTGTGCGAGTGAGTTTGGGTATGAGCTCAGTGACCCAGCTAAAAGGAGTGAGGGTAGATGGTTGGTGCTGTTATGCGATACCCCCTCCAGCCAGGGACTGAAAGCTGTAAGGTTGATCACATGGGACTGAGTACCATATAGTGAAGACAGCTCTTCTCTTGGCATAAGGCCCTGTATCTCTGTATTTGTGCGTGGCAGAGGGCCTTGTGCGTATTCTGACAGAATGACTCTTTGCCTTCTGCATTTGTACCACGTGGAAGCACAGGGACTAGAGGGCCCTGTGCAAGTTCCAGTGCTTCCACAGTCCTCCAGGCAGTCCTCTAAATTCTTGACATCTGTCACTGCATGGAATTGCAAGTTCCAAAAGGCATACTGTAGGCAGATGGTGTCATTTTGGGCCTTGAACATCTGCATCTGTTCACACAGGTTTCAGTGGGACCTGCATGAACAGATTCAGATGTGAAGGACCCAAAATGACTGAGGATGAGGATTAGGATAGAATTCCACTATCTCAAAAAGAAAGGAAATTCTTTGCAAAAAACATCATTAATGCAACAGTTAGATTTCAAGTTAATATAACTAAAGTAGGAGAATGGAGTGTTAGGGTTTCCAACTGTAATTCCCCCACTCCACCCCTGAAGCACCAAAAGGAAGAAACATTAGGGGTTGGGGTCTCCAGAGTCTTGGTGAATCAGAGGTGTGGACATGGCTAGTTTATGTTTTTATACTAGCATATTACATAAATGCATTATGAAGTAATCTTATTTAGCTATATTGGTTAAACTTTTCCAAGCTTGAGTTATTCTGGAGGCCTGTCAATATAATCCTGTATCTAGACAACTAAATCCCCTTCTATACCTTGACATTGTTGTTATAATCCGTACAGTGCAGGGTGTACACCTGTCCATAAGAATTTTTAAACAAAAATAGCATAAAAAGACTTTATAATACCTTTTGATATGTATATCACATTAGATTGAAACAGAAAAATTAAATGCTGAAGAACCATCATCTTCAGCGTCTCTACCCTTCCCCATAAAGAGAGTGAAAATTTCTTCAATTATCAAGTAGCATTTTAGTTTTACTTATTACATTTTGTACATTTAGTTTCAAAGTTTTTGCTGAATTATTGGATAATAGCTAAGGTTGTATTATTTTCATGGCCTGCACAGAATTCACGATTTCCATGAAAACTGTACTTTGCCATGAATTCCACAGTTTTAGTGTACAAGCAGTGATTTTAACCATTTTGTTAATTTTTATTTTTTTTACATGCTTGGAAGCAAGAGAAATCCATCGACCATCCCTCCATTTCAGTGATAATTCAGTGCTACATTCAAAGTGCAAGTATAATGCCTTAACAGCTTAAAAACAAAATAGGGCTCAATGAGCTAAAACTATAGCCGGACCCGTAACAGCCTTAGCCAGCCACATGCCACATGTCCCAGCACTTCTATTCTCACAATGTTCCAGTACGCAAGGTGAGTGTAGAGTGATATTTCTCTGGTGGCAGAACAATTGGGCTACATGGAAGGCATGGCAGTGTCAGGGTTGGTCAAGACTGCAATTTTCTGATTTCTGCTGTCCAGCAGCAATTGTTGAGTGAGGGAGTGCTGAAGGAAGCCAGCAAACATACAAACCCCCGTGTGTGTGTCCTGCGGCATTCTGAAACATCAGTCTCGCCTCCTTCAGGATGCTCTGTCACAATTTAACATGGCACCAGTTATGCTAGGTTAAAACTGTGTACATTCAGCAATCAGCAGAAAATAACTCCTGTGCGTGTGTGTATGTGTGTTTTGGGGGGACGCAGTGTCTGGAAGCACTAGATCAGTCGCATTTTTTATGTTTAAATTTATATCTATTAATACATATTTTGGGACTGTGAAGAGTCATGAAATTTCTTTTTGTTCACTGTGCATGTGCTGTGAAATGTGTTAATTTTTACCGTGAAAAAATTACAGCCTTAATAATAGCATACCTAAACATTTGACTGTATCCAATTTAGCATTCCCTTGTGTCAGTAACATAGTCTCATGTGAAACAGATCTTATTGGCAAAATTATTGTTTTAGATTTATTAACAGTGTACCCCAACAATGAAGAATACCTATCAATTTCCTTGAATACAGCTGGGAGAGATATTTCTGGATTGCAGTGTAACAGCATTTCATCATTCATGTAAGCATACTTAGTATTTATACTTGGTATAGAACAGTAGAAGACCAACAGGTCCATGTGAACTGTTCCCCACTATGGTGGGTCCACATCCATTACTCCACAAGAAAGTATTTGTCAATTTATTTTTTAAACTCTTCCAATGTTTTACTTTCCACCACATCTCTTGGCAGTGTATTCCATACTTTCCCTGTTCTATTAACAAAAGAATAATATATACCATTTTTCCTTAAGGTCTTTAGTTTGATTTGTTTGTCATGACTTCTCAATCCCTTTAACCTTTCTTTCATATTTATACCCATTTCCTCTACTAACTTATGGTCATTTATTATTCGAAACATCATCATTAAATCTCCTCTTTCCCTTCTTTGTTCCAACATATACAATCCTGTTCTCTGTAATCTCTCACTGTACTAATATATATTTAAATTTCCTATCATCTTGGTATATCTCCTCTGCACTCTTTTCACCCTCCCTATTTCCTTCTTTGTATATGGACTCCACAATTGAGAGCCATAGTCTAAATATGGCCTGACATAAGACCTATATATTGGTACCATTCATCCCAAAGATTTATTAATAAAGCTACATTTTATATTTCTTACCATGTTATTTGCTTTTTGTATGGCTACCATTCTTTCTTTTTTAAATTTTAGTTCTCTATCGACTTTTATACCACAGTCCTTTTCCTCTGTAACTTTATTTAATTTTTCACCATCAAGTACATACCCCTTTTTTCCTCTACTCTCTTTTCCTAGATACAGTACAGTACCCCTGATTTCTCTAAAATAAATTTCATCATATTTTTCCTGGCCAAAATTACCCCTTTTTCTAAATCCTTTTTCAACCTTTTTTGCTGTTCTATTGTTCTTACTGGTCCTCCCCAGCTTGATGTCATCCTCAAACTTCACTAATTGATTAGTAATTCCTTTATGCAAGTCACTAATATACAATGAGAACAATATGGGGCACAACACAGAACCCTGCAGGACCCCACTTCTCATTTTTATTGACTCAGATAACTCTCCCAAGCATTTATTTTTACAAATTCTGAATTGACGGTCATACCTGTGAAAAGTTTGTGAGTTCTAATATAGCCTAATAATAGTTCCAATGTCAGTTTGGTGATAACAGACATCCTTGTCTAACACCATTAGACATTAATAAGGGATTGGTTAATGTCTGACTAATTTTAAAAATAGCTACTGGTTGAGAAAAGAAAGCCTTTATTATTATAGGGGTGAGGTAAAGCTGCTGTAGTTCAGGTTGTACTGGCAGTTCAATGCTAAACCCCAATTTTTTGCAGTTTAATAACTTCACAAACATTCATCAGATTTGCATGGGAGTTTTCAAGCCCAGTCTCATGTGGAAGATCTCTTGTTGTGCCAAGTTTTGTTCTGGACAGATGTGTGGACTCCGAGGTATGGATACTACAAAAAGTTCATTTGGGGGGATTTTTCCCGATTGGTTTTGCTGGAATTTCTGTCAACCTATCTAGTGCCCAGACCGTTTGGAATTTTGGCCTGAAAGTTTCAGGGTAGAAAGGGACTGGTCCACACATGCACCTTAAGCTCATTTGGTGAAAATATATTAATCTGTTCCAAAGGTTTTTTTTAATTTAGAAATTTTGAATAGCTGGTTCT
This sequence comes from Neoceratodus forsteri, assembly GCA_016271365.2. Taxonomy (NCBI): domain Eukaryota; kingdom Metazoa; phylum Chordata; order Ceratodontiformes; family Ceratodontidae; genus Neoceratodus; species Neoceratodus forsteri. The sequence continues at coordinate 1,314,017,899 of CM057450.1, read as the reverse complement.
GAGCATGATCAGTAAGTACTTAAAAATAGCTGTATGAAATAAAGGATAATTTTTTTTGTATTGACATCATCCTTTTTCATGAGGGGAAGACCCTTTTTCATTTGCCACCATCTTGTTTTTAGTTTTCAGCACAAATTCAAATTTAAAAAGCCTCCAAAATGCAATTTGGAAGTGCAAGCAATACAAGTATATTGTTTATCTGGACCCCGTTAGCTACATTCTGCACTTAACTGTTGGATAAATGGCCTGAAATGTTATTTTTTTAAAACATTTTATGTCTTTTTTCATGACTCACTTATCACAAAGAAAAAGATTATTTTTTCATATTTACTCGATGCTTCCTGAACCCCTTATTGTGTTCCTTTTATGTCAAGTAGCCTAGTACCCAGACTGTTTGGAATTTTGGTCTGAAATTCTTAGGGTAAAAAGGAGGTCAGGCACAGATGTGCCTTTTCCTGGTTTGGGGGAACAATATTAATCCCTTCCAAAGATATTAATGTTTTTATGAAGTATATAAATCCTTTTTTGTGACTCATGATATGAAAAAATATTCTTTTTTGTATGACAAGTCATGAAAAAAGATTCTCTTTTGTGAGAGATAAATCCTATTTCATGAGTCAGCATCTTTTCCTTGGTGTCTAGTGGCACCCCACCTTCCTATCACCAACCACCTAATTATTTATTATTTCCCTTATGTCTAGCGGTGCCCCCAACCTTCCAATCATTATCCCCATAATTATTTGTTTAATTCCCTGGTATCTAGTGGCACCTCCCATCCTCCAATTGCCATCCCCATATATAAATTATATTTTATTTATTTTATTTTGTTTTTGTTGACCGTGTAAGTGCACTAGACAAATCCTGACCATTTTCAGGCACGACCCGAGGGAGGGGGATACAGATGAATACCAACTGACCTTGAACCAGATTAAGCTGTTGGTGGTATTTTTAGTGAATGAGAGAAATTTGGCCAGATGCCGGGGAAATTCCCCTACTCTTTTTGATAAGTGCCATGGGATCTTAAACATTCACCTGAACTACCACCAATCCTGGCAGATGGGACCTCGGTTTAACATCTCATCCGAAAGATGGCACCTCACAAGTGCAACACCCCTCTCATGCTGCACTACAGTGTCAGTATTGGGATATTAATCCAAGTGTCAGATGTGGGAACTTAACCCACAGCCCTCTGATCTCCCAGTCTCAGAGGTGAGTGTGCTACCTACTGAGCCACTGACACTGGTCCCTGGTGTTTACTGGTGCCCCCCACCCTATGATCACTATCCCTTTATACTTTTGTTTCCCTGGTGCCTAGTGGGCCCCACCACCCTCTGATCACTCTCCCCTGCTATTTGCATTTCCATGGTGTCTAGTGGACCCCACCCTCTGATCACTGCCCCATACATTATTTCAATTTTCCATGTGTAGTGGCACCCCCTGCCCTCCTACAATCACTATTTTGTTCTTAAGGTCTTTATCATTGCTATCTAGTGGCACCCCCACCCTCTGATGCTGTCCTCATTCATTCTCTCCCTTTCCCTGGTGTCTAGTGACACCCCCTCCCTCCTATCGATGTCCCAACCTGAAATAAAGAAAATGGTTCCTCGCTGATCTGACCCTCCACCCCGACCTCCCACTCACCACTCATCATCCCATACCCCCCACACCCTCCACACATCATCACTTACCTGAACAGGTGCCAGGCTGAAAATCCTCTCTCCTATTCAAGACACATCTTACTGCTGCAACTGCCAACTGCAATATTAGAAACTAAGGTAAATGTAGTTCAATGTATTTCAGTGGGGTTTTCAACTCTGATGCATAATTTAGCCATTGTTTCATATTTAGACCCAACATTTTCAACATGGCCTTTTTGAGATCCCACCTCATGAAAAATGTCAATGTAATATTTCAAATCTGGCTGGAAAAGTGATTTCACAGTCACTTAGCAAAATCACCTTTTGAGCAGGATTTGAAAATTTTAACTCCCCTTTTTCATGAGGTGGGGATCATAAGAAGACTATACTGAAAATCTGGGGTCAACATATTTTGTTTATTTATTTGAATTTTGGTAATCTGGTAAGCACGCTGAAACAAAATGTCCCTTTTCAGGGGTGACCTGGGGATGGGAAAAAGTGGAGGTACAGAGCAGCAATACATATTAGCAACAGATAAGTGCACAATAGCACTTTTACAATAGTCGGTAACATACAATACATACTGCATATATGATACGAGATGCAAGTACATTATTTACAATATATACAGAATAAGTAAGTACTGAGGTATCAATGTGTTCTAAAATATGTAAAAATGACAAATTTATGTGCATGTGTTGAAATTTTGCTATGCTCGCTCTGGTAATTTTAAATATTTTCACCCCAAATTTTCAATATAGCCATATTTTTACAACACTTCATGAACATTAAAGCTGTCATTTTTTTAGATCCTTGCCAAACTGTCTTTTTGCACCTTTGGTGTGCAATGATGTTACTGTGGCACATTTTGGTGGGAATTTGGATATTTTCAGTAACAGGTTCATGTGGTAGTGTATTACGAAGGCTATGGTGACAATTTGGTTGTGATTTTAGACACATGTATGGAGAGATGGAAACCCAGGGCCCTCTGGGCCATGCACTTACACAGGCAAATAAGAATACAATTACACTATCTCAAAAATCATGGATGAATGCAAGAGCAGGGCTAATTCACTAGTTAGGGTTGAAGTAACAAAAGTAGGGAAATGTGGCATCAGGGTTTTCAGTCTTAATACCCCACCCACTACCCTGCAGGCAGCAATAGGTGTGGGGTGTGCCTTGGGGTTGCCAATCCCAATGCTCACCTCATGCTCATGCACTGTACCCATGTCAGCTTACTTACTCATGGAATGGGGTGAGCATTACAGTTGACATCCCCAAGGCACACCCCATGCCCTGTTGTTGCCTGAAAGGTAGGGGTTGGGGTGTTAGAGTTGGAACCCTAATGCCACATTTCCCTACTTTTGTTGCTTCTACCCTAACTAGTGCATTAACAAAGTTTTTTGCAATTAATTTGTGTATATTGATGTGGCAAATTAAGATATGTAATACATGCTAGAATAAATTTCAAATTTAATAAATCAACAGCTTTGGAAGCATCACGAGTCATTACTAAAGAGTGTTATTTACATGTTGTAGCATGTTCAATTATTAATTGAACCTTGTACAATCCCTTGAAAATAGTCTTTCCTTTAATAACTCCAGTTTGATTATCATATATTGGTTTAGGAATATATCATTCAATTTTAACTATAAGTTTGGCAATAATCTGATAATTTGTATTCAATAGAGCAAAAGGACTGTAATTTTTAGGCTTTTATGGTCATTATCTGCTTTATGTAACAAAAGGACCAGAGTATACTGTATCGATGGTGGAATTATTTGCATATCTATGATCTCCTCTAACATAATCCTAAACCAAGATGCCAAAATATCACCAAATACTGCATAAAATTCCAGAGTTAAACCATCACTACCTGCTCTCTTATCCTTTGGCAAGTTCTTTATAATGTCCATAATTTCCCGTAATGTAAATGGGTGATATTCAGGTTTAACTTAGGTACTGAAGAACCTTCTAAATGTGCATTAACAGAGGCTGCTTGAGACGAGTAATTTCTCTGATATATAGTTTTATAATGTTACAGAAACAATTTATCTATTTCTTGGTCAGCTTTAACTAAACCACCTGCTTCATCCTCCATCTCAATCATTATGTGTTTATTTCTGCTTATCTTTAACATATGTGCTAAAATCTTCCCTAACTTTTCCCTATTTATGTAAAGCTGAGTTTTTGTGGTGTGTATGTCCTTGTCAATTTGGTTGTTGATGTATTGCTGTAACTCTATAGTTTTTTTTATTTTTTGCTCTTCTAAGTTGTGTTCTCCCAGCTGTATTCAGGTACTTAATTGTTTTATTTCATCTTTCAATCTTTTCACATAATTTTAATGTTGCCTTTTATATTTTATTTCAAAAGAGATGATGTAAGCATGGATATTGCTTTAAAGGCATCCCATAAGTTGATTCATTTTTGAATGCTATCATAGTTAAAGTGCCAAAAATCCTAGAATAATTGCATGAATATGATCAATAAAATCCTGATTCTGTAATAAAGAATTGTCACTCTTCCACTGCAATGCTCTGGATTTTATATCGATTAAGAATAACGGTTGCCTGGACCAAAGCACAGTCTGATATGTGAATTGTTTTAATATCTGATGAAAGAAAATGTTTAAGCATAGAAGTAGAACATAGCAAATGATTGAATCTGGAAAATGACCTGGTTCAATGAGAGAGAGACATATAATACTAATAATATTTTTATTTATATAGAGCAATTCCAATATCAAAGTGTTGCACATAAAAACATAACACAAAACAATTTAAAAACTCTTACACAGATTCAACTTCAATTTAAAGTTTTACACCATTCATAAATATCAGTATTAGGCTGGCAGTATAGCCTGGAGGTTAGAGAAACAAGGTGTGAACTAGCTTGATGCATCCAGCAAACCAGACCTGAGTTTGATTCTCACTACCTCCACTTGCATACTGTGTGATCTGAGCAAGTCACCTAACCACCCAGTGCTCCCAGGTTGCCCCTGAAAACAGGCGCATGTGCCTAGTGGGCCTTACCCAGTTATCAAAGACTGAAATAAAAACAAAAAATAAAGTTATTAAAAGTCTGTTGGAAAAGATGTGTTTTCAAGCTGGCTTTGAAGCTCTCCATGGTCCTGCATGCTCTAATCTGATGAGGTAGAGAGTTCCACAGGGATGGTGCTGCAAACATAAATGCCTGAGTCCCAGATGTTTTTAGCTGCACCCAGGGAACCTCTAACAACCTCTCGTCAGTCAAACGGAGAGGACGGCTTTGCATTAGGATACAACTGGTACCATACTGTACATCAATTAACTATGTATTATGTAAGACATTCTTGAACATTTGAATAAGCTTATTATCCTTTTTACTAATTCTATTTGATTTTTCCAATTTGGGGTCCAATATTATATTTAAATTAGTGCCACCAATTTAATTAGCAGGACCCAGTTATATCACATCTTGAGTTATTGCTTTTAATAATTCCTGCTGAGCCACAAATGGTTCCTACAAAGAGAATAAAATATATTCTGAACCCAATATAGAGCATGTGATCATTATTATCCTACCTTTTTGATCCTTATATTAAGAATTAAATTTAAAATCATGTTTTTTGTTAGTCAACATTTACAACACCCCTACTGTTTGTAGAACATGAAGACAAAATATGTCCTTAACCCAATTAAATCTTAATTTAATTATTTCCCTATCATCCAGATGGGTTTCTTGTAAAAAATATTATATTAAGTTGTTTAACATAGATGATAATTCTTTTCCATTTGATATGGGAGTGGATGCCATGTACATTCCAGGTAGCCACATCCACTCTTAAAGGAATTATCTTAGCCATGATTTGTTATTATGTTTAATAAGCCTAATAATAAAGTCAGATGTACCCTTAAATAATTATTTGCCTGAACACATGTACTAACCAAAGACTAAATGTATACCCCTCCACCAGAGCGTCTACAATACTTAAAAAAGGAACAGAATGTGTAACCCTGTTCCAAAATCACCTTGAAGTCCAAACCCTTTTCTATGACAAAAAGAACATACTCTGATCAGAGCCACTATGGCTGCTAATGCATTAACTTGATATGGGTGTTTCATGGGCTTAAACATAAAAATGAATTTCAGTAGTCAGCTCTGTGTGTAAATTTCATTATTGGTAAAGGTAGATCATTTATCTGGTTGATCCTGTGTTTTCCATATGTTTAAAATGTGAGCGGTGAGTGTGTGTTGTACTATATGGGGAAGGAGAGGGGTCTCCGCACCAAGGCCTTCAAGTAATGGCAGAAGGAATGGTGCAGAGAGGAGAGGAGAGGTATGGCTTCATTTGGGACTGTGGGCCAACCTGGAAGGATAAGAACCTATACTGAGATGATGGTCTACTTTCATCCAGGAGGCAGCCACCATTCACAGTGGACAATTCAAATGTTACTTCAATGGACATTTAAAGTAACTGGGGTGGGTGATGGAAGAAATAGGACAGGCACAAAGTGGGCCACCACACACTGAGATAGAGAATAGAGAGATCCAAAGGGGAGAGAGAGTCCCACCAGGATGAAAGTTATTCAAGGAAGCAGAGGGTTAGCAAAGAAAGAAGGGGAAAAAGTATCAGTCAAAGGAAAAAGGCGTGGAAAAGGGAACAATTGAAAAAAAGAAGAAAGCAGTAAGAAGAGAGGTGAGGGCTGTCAGAATAGTGCAAGACCTGCATCAGGGGAGATCACGTGATGAGTCTGGCATGAGAAGACATCTTCTGTGCTGCTCCTAGGCCCAGATTATACAAATTAGCTAATTTTTCACTGGGATCCTTACCGCATCAGTGTATTGCCTCTCTCTTGTTTGCGGGGTGCATTTGTGAAGTTTTCGATGCCAACAAGCAACAAGTAGAGCAGGTGTAAATGACAGTTCCTGTCCAGAATCTGTGCTTTTGGTGGTGGTAATAGACCAAGTGGACGCAACGGAATGGAGGTGGAAGCTCCTGAGCCCTTGGCGGCATGCACGACAGCAGTAAAGCACCCGAAACCCCACTTGCCAGTGCCAGATGAGCTGGCAGGGCAGGCTGATGTGGATGGAGTTGTTAACATGACCTCAGATGATATCATGGAAATTAAACAAATGCTGCAGGAGCTGGTTGTGGACTTTGCGACAGTGAAACCAGTGCTGCATTGTCTGGCTCAGAGGATGGGGGACATGGAAGCCAGAGTCTCCTCGCAGGAAAGGAAAGTCTCTTCCCTTGATCAAGAGTGGATTACAGTACATAGACAAGTTAAGAAGCTGGAAGAACTGATGGAGTATCAGGAATCTAGAAGCAGGAGAAATATAGAGGATAATGTATGGTCCTCTATCGTTAACCGGTCAGTTAACAGTCGAGAGGTTGCCAGGGTGACCATGTAAACCTCGAGAGCGAAGCTCGAGAGGTTTACGTCGCCATGGCAACCTCGAGACGGTTAAAATTGACCGGTTGCCGATAGAGGGACCATACATTATTTTTTATAGTGTATGGTCCCACTATCAAAAAAAAAAGGGCTTACGTTTTTTAAAAGTCACCGCTTGGCCCACCAGTCCTTCCCGTCGGTTTCCTTCAGTCGGTTTCGTGTCGAAAAAAGCGCATGACTGGCAGAGATTACTGCTGTTAGTTAACCCATCGATGTGGACGAGGATCGAGAGGTTAACAACATATCTACGTCACATCGATAGGTTAACAACCTTAGGAAATGATGATTTCCTAAGGTTAACAGCGTTCTAACATACATTATAATCTAATATTATCAGGATTACCAGAGAGGGCTGAAGGGGCTGATTGTGTCTCTTTTATTCAAGATCTTCTCCTGAAGCTCCTGGGCCCCACACCATTTGGAGAGGCTTACGATTTGGAAAGGGCTCATAGAGCCTTACAAGAGATGCCTCCCCCAGGTGCAAGGCCAAGGGTCATTATAATGTGATTTCTGAATTACAAAGAGAAATCCTATGTGCTCTCTAACACCAAGAAAAATAGAAATTTGAAATGGAATGGTGCATCCCTTTAGTTGTTTCAGGATCAAACGCCATCAGTTCAAGAGAAGCAAAAAGAATATTCTGAAATAAAAAAGAAGCTTTATTTAGCTGGAATCAAGTTTCGCCTTCAATACCCTGCGACGTTGATGGTCCGACTTCAACCGGTGAGCAGAAGTTTCTCACAGCGAGTGATGCTATGGAGGGGCTGCATGTGGAGCTCCCTGGATTATTCAGATTGACAACTTGAGCTCCTGCTGAGGATCTGTTCATTGAAACGATCTATTCAGCTGAGTCTTGGGTAAATGGAAGGGATTTGCATTATGGGTTACTGGCTTTCCAAACGTTGGTGAGATATGGTCTATGTGGGGGTATCATGTTACGGCATTTTGCTTAAAATGGTGGGAGATGTCTGATATTATTTGAAGCTGGAAAGGGCACTGGTGATGCTCTTTTAAGGGAGGGGAACATTCTATTGTTATGGGAGAGGACCATGCTTCCCTGAGTTTGCTGCTTCAGTGTTTCTAATATGGAGGGGGATTGATTGTATGGGCTGCAGTAAGGATAGACGGTCAGGGCTTTTCTAAAAAAAAATTTTTTTTAAAGGGTGATCCTATGACAGTTGATGAGGAGGGGTGCTCTGGGGCCACGAGAATTAGTATTACAAGAATGTCGGGGGCCGTGGCTATAAGGGAGTATTTCCGCTGCAGCGTTATTTGTTTTAGAGTGAGGATTGATATTGAGGAATCCCTAGTCAAATTGAAGGGCTGGGGAGGGGCGCACTGAAATAGGCTTGTCCACGAATCAATGTTTGTTGGGAGGACAATCTATGGATCGAGGGTTGGGGGGTTTATAGGGGGTTGGAAAGAGAGATAGTCCACAGTGGTAAAAGGGCAAGATGCAGATCTGGCAAGGGCTAAGTGTGATGGTTTTATACAAACAAATTTTGTTTTCTCTTTTTTTAATGTCTGGTATTAAATTTCTCTCATGGAATGTTAAAGGTCTCAGGGGTCAAAGGAAAAGAAAGGTAATTCTGAGGTATATTGGACAGATAGGGGCTCAAATTGTTGCATTACAGGAGGCCCACCTTTTGACAGAGGAGTTGAGCTTCCTAAAGAGGCTGTAGGTGGGACAGGTTTATGGTGTAGGTAAGGATAAGGCCTCTGGGGGAGTGGTGATATTAATAGAGAAAACATGTCCTTATACTATGTTACAGGTGGCTGTTAGGGATTATTATAGAGCGATTTATCTTATGGGCACCCTAGGGGGTAGAGAGCTTACAGTCGCTTCTATATATGGTCGCACCCCTCCAAATCCTGAATTTTTCACTTCAGTGGAACTAGATATATCAGCATTCTCTCTGCACTCACTCATTCTGGCAGGTGACTGGAATTTATGTAGTAATAATAGGGAAGACAGGTTACCTGCATTAGGATGGCCTTTGTCCAGAGCCCAGGAAACCCTGAATAGATTGCTGGAAGTCACTGCCTTGGTGGACCCACTCAGAATTTACAATACTGGGAGCAATACCATGACTTTCTACTTGATGGCCCACAAAACTCAATCTAGAACTGACTTTTTTTTGGTTAATAGGGTGGTGCTGTGTGAAGTTACAGAAGTAGTAACCCAGGGTAGAATTTTCTCGGATCATGCCCCAATCCAGTTGACCTGGGTGCCCAGTGCTGCTCCCCCAGACCGTATTGATGAAAGCTGCAGGATGCACTGTTGGCAGATTCCTCAGCCAGGGGTGAACTAGAGGCTGCCCTCTTGGAGATCTTAAGGAGTCAATTGCCCACACTTCAGAATAAACAATTAGGATGGTCGACCTGTAAGGTGTTGTATGCAGGTGAAGCTCAGGGTTTTGCGGCATGAAGAAATAAAATGAGACATGCTAAAGAGGAGTTTATTCTGGGGCCTATAGAGTCATTGGCTCCTAGGGAGGGCACATCAGTTGATATTGATGTGCAACTTCAAAGCCTGAGAAGAGAAATGTCAGATATCATGTATGGTAAAGTAGAATTTTGGTTGGAAAAGATTGAAGCCAAATATTTATTGCAGGGAGATGTACCTGGTCGCCTTCTTGCAGTGAGGGTTAAAGAGTGGGAAGCGGCTCAGACGGTAATGTCCATACAGTATGAAGGGAAATGTATAACAGACCCTCAACAAATGGCGGATGCATTTGCCTCCTACTGTAGGGACATATACAAGGCAGAGCATCTTGCTGGGGAGATGGAGATAAGGTCTTTCTTACAGGGGATACCTCTTCCAGTTTTAGATGCCACACAGGTTGGTGCACTAGCTGCCCCCATAAGAGAATCTGAGATAATAGATGTGATCCATTCTTTGCTGGCTGGTAAAACGCCGGGGCCTGATGGGTTGACGGCTAAGTTTTATCAAACTCATCTTCCCATTATACTCCCTCTGCTTAAAGATTTTTTTGGCCAAGTCATGCTGGAGGGGGTATGCCACCCTACCCTTTACCAGGCATACATATCCCTGGTGCCAAAACCAGACAAGCTAACGGATTTGCTTGGCAGTTACCGGCCAATAGCTTTGATGAATCAAGACATTAAGATTCTTGTGAGGATCACTGCTAATAGAATATTGAATGTTGCCCCAACCTTAATTAGCCCTGAGCAGGTGGGACTTATGCCTGGTGGGGGGGGCACAGGATGCTCTCAGAAAGCTCCATCATATACTTGGTCAGGCACTGGATTCCCAGCTTTCCATTGAATTGATTTCATCAGATGCTTAGAAGGCCTTTGATAGGGTCTCACACTCATTTCTTTTCGCTACAATGGAGAGGATGGGTTTTCCAGAGAGCCTTCTTAGAGGTATTAAAAATTTGTATGCGGCCCCTACAGCTAGAGTACTATGCAATGGATATCTTTCACAGGAGCTTATATTGGAGAATGGAACTAGATAAGGGTGCCCCCTGTCTCCAATATTGTTTAATATTTATTTGGAACCACTCCTGTGAGCAATCAATAACAATTTCAGTATCAAAGGGCTCAGGATTGCAGGGCAGGACTTACAATTTTCAGTTTTTGCCGATGATATTTTGTTGCATTTGCAAGACCCAGCCTTAAGTTTCAAGAGAACAGTTGAAATTATTGAAAAATATTTGAGGGTCTTGAATTACAAGTTAAACTTGATCAAGACACAAATTCTCCCCTTGACACCACATGTTAATCGTGTAGATTTTGAACCTTTGCAGGTACATTGGGTGCCAGTAAAGCTTAAATACTTAGGTATATGGATCACAGTTAATATGGCAGATAGTGCAGCAACAAATATGAATGGGATTCTGATGGCAATTATGGGGAATGTCATTAATGGGCTAAGCTTCCCTTGAATTTTTCAGCTAGGCTGGGATTAATTAAGATGAACCTTCTACCTAGGTTACTATACCCAATATACTTATCCCCATACCATATTCCTAAGATCTGGTTTGTTAAAATTAGAAGACTGTTATTGGACTTTTTATGGAACTCTAGGCCTCCTAGGAGAAAGCATAGTGTCTTGTGTTTACCATTTAATAAGGGAGGGATTAAGCTGCCGGATCTCCACTTATATTATGTTGCAGGACAATTGGGACATATGTGTCGATGGGTTAGGCATAAAGAGGGATAATTATATATTCCAACTTGGTTAAGTATTGAGAAGGAAACCTTTCAGGACCTAGGTCTCTCTCCCGAGGTGTTTCTTTTCTCAAATCCAGAGAAATACCTGAAACAGGCATCATTGGGTCCTATTGTTAAATCAGCTATGGCCTGGTGGTCATTCCTTACCTCTAGCCAAAGGAGGGACCAAGGGAAGACTTTAGAACAACCGCTGTTGGGCAATCCAAATTTTCTAATTGGGGGCAGTTACCTCTCTCTCCGGTGGGCAGCTCAGCTCCTGGGTCTCCAACTTAGGGATGTGGTGCAAAATAATAAGGTGGTACTACCAAATAAATGTGATACATTGCCATTTTTTAAGAGGTTACAGCTTACCAAAATGATGGAAGGGTTTTTGAGAAGATCAGGATGCCCACAGGAACACCTTTTTACATGGGACAATCTCAAGGAGGTGGACCTGGCCTCTCACTCTTTATCTAACATCTACAAAGTACTCTTGGAATATGTTAGTCCAAACTCTACCGTCAAGATCCCTTATTGGAATAGAACATTGGCCTCCCAGAGTCTTGATTGGGATAATATATGGAGGTCTCTCAAGTTTATATCTGTACCTAAATATCAAATTATGCAATTTTTTATTATTTCTAATATGTATTTTACCCCTGTGAAACTATGTGATAGACATCTCAGACAGACAGACCTGTGTTTTAGATGTCAAGTGGGTTCGGAGGATATCCTACATGTGTTGTGGGAATGTAGCAGGACAGTTCCCCTATGGGATGAAATTAGACAGCAAATGGACCCTCTATTAGATTACTCAGAATTTATCTTACCAGAAATATGCATTTTAGATGTCGCAGGTTTCGGGGATTACATCCAAGTATCATTTATCTTTGATGGCTGCGATTGTTAAAGCTGCTATATTGAAGCACTGGAAAGATGATTTTATTTATACTTACAAGTACTGGGTAAGGGACTTGATTGGTGCCCTGGGAAGAATAAGGAGATATTTGCTTATTGAGGGTAGGAAGGGGTTATATAATAAAAGATGGTCGACACTCGAGGGAATTTACTCTTTAAAGGTTGATAATATTCAAACACAGGTCTGTCTGTCAGATTTTGCTTAGTGTATGATTTTTTTCCTCTGTGGAATGTACAGCTTGATACCGATTTTGTTGTTCTAAATGATTTTATTTCATGGGTCACACTTGTCTCTGGGTTGGGATGGTACCTGTTTAAAGCTATTAAAATATAGGATGGATCTGCTTGAGGTATAGGTTGGGTGGGACTCTCTCTCTCTTTACAGGGGACACGGCAGGGAGCTACCTCCTGTAGGTAATGTTGCTCAGGTTAGGGCCCAGATGCTTGAGTATCAAGGGGGGTGTAGTTTTCATACCAATTTGTTTTTTCTTTCTCTTGCTTTTCTCCCTAGCTGAGGATTAAGACTAGTGGGGGATGGGGTCTCTCTAACTGGAAGGATATATGATTTGGTTATTGTTAAAGGGGTTGGCCTACTTGCTGTGTCTGTAAATAATTAAGGTTGTACATAGTTGCACAATCAGTTTTTTGGGATTGTGACTACTGGCTGTGCCCGGGATTTATGTTCTGTATGTCTGATACTATATAATAAACCAATAAAGATCTGTTTAAAAAAAAAAGGCCTGCATCAGAAGCCCTATGAGGAGAGACTAAAAGAGTTCAATATGTACACCATGGAGGAGAGGAGGGAGTGTGGGTATATTATAGAGACCTTTAAATACCTCTTGTGGGTTAATAAGGTACAGGAGGGAGATACAGTATGTTTCAGAAGAAAAGGTGCTGTAGAGCAAGAGGTCATTATATGATACTGGAAGGAGGTAGATTCTAGAGAGATGTGAGGAAGTACTTCACAGAAAGGATGGTGGATTCCTGGAACAGCCTTCCATGGGAGGCAGTGGAGGTGAAACCAGCAATGGGTTTCAAAAATGCCTTGGACAGGCAGAAAGGAATCCTAGGAGGAAGGAAGGGGTGGAAGAGATAGTGCTGGAGTTTGGTCTCCAGCAAAACCGATCATAATTAAAAATGGGCAGACTTGATGATCTCAGCAGTCATTATCTGTCATCAGTTTCTATGTTTATGTAACCCTCCCCTTGGGTGATTACCAGGGGCACTGGAAAATCGTGGGCATGATTTTCACGCTATTTCCACGATTTGAGGGCCCCCCCGTGACCCCAGCGTGATATTGTGGCAGATTTTGGTAGTGGGAGGCAGGCTCCTCTCTTATCCCTGCTCCCTGCTGCAGCGTGGCTCAGTCATTTCATCAGCACTTGAGAGGCTACTGGCTCTCTTCTTTGTGTGCCTTGTTCCACCCCCAAGGTTGTTCTGCCCTGCCCATTGACGTCACAAAGGGGGCGGAACACCTCGATGCAGTTAGAACCCTTCATGCCTTTTTTTTTTCCTGTCCCCACTCAGGTTTGTGCAAGCCCTTGAAATGCAGCTTGCTTAGAGGGGGGACAGGTATCTCACTTCACTGAAGACAGGACTCGGAGAAAGACCAATGCAGCGGGTGACCCAGACCACCACCGAGGACCCAGACCACCACCGAGGAGTGAGAGGAGCAAGCCAGTAAGGAGCGCGGCTTTTTTAAGATGAGGAGGGACATCGGAGTGAGTGACCCAGACCACCAGAGCAACAGACCACCTCCGATGAGTGAGGAGAACAAGCGAGTGAGGAGTGGGAGTAGTGGATGCGAGGACTCTGAGCGAGCAACGAGGGAGACGCCAGAAGCAAGAAAAAAATCTCCAAAAAGAGCTGTGCATCGCTTTTTTTTTTGTTGTGTTGCTTGTGCCTGCAGATTGCCCTTCCTGCAACTGAAGGACTGCCCAGAGTGCCTGACTGAGCCTGGAGTGGTAAAACTTAAGGTAAGAAACACTGTTGTTTTGTTTGGCATGTGGAGTTTGGGGGATGGTATGGTAGTGAAATTATGTGTTTTAATTTTTTTTTACAAGGGGCTGGAGGGGCTAATTTCCTGTGGTCAGTCATTCTCATTCATTGTGGTTAGGCCTGGCCAACTGATACATGTGTGTTCTGGTGGGCATGGGGCGGATGAGCAGGCTGGCCCAGAACAATTTTTTTCTGCATGTGTGCCAGTCCGGCAGGTGCATGCCAAGCTCCAGTCGCTTGTTGTTGATGGTCAGTGGAGGGTCAGGCCTGGCAGACCAGCCCACATTCAGAAAAAAAAATTGTTCTGGCCTCGGGTGATGGTGGGCATGGAGCGGACGAGCAGGCTGGCCCAAAACAATTTTTTTCTGCATGTGTACCAGTCCGCCAGGTCCGTGCCAAGCTCCAGTCACTTGTTGTTGATGGTCGGTGGAGGGTCGGGCCTGGCGGACTGGCCCACATGCAGAAAAAAAAACTGTCAGCCTTGGTAAAATGTTACATTTGGATGCCTGTCAGCACTGCCGACATAGAAAGAACATTTTCTGTTTACACAGACGTTCTGAAGGATGATAGAAGAACTCTAAAAGAAAATAATGTAAAATTGCTGTTAATGCTAAAATACAACAAACATTTTTAAATATTGCTGAATATTATGCTTGCATTATTTCAGTTGATTGGCAAACCAAGCAGAAGACCGGGTTTCAGAAGGAGGTTAAGGGAGCAGCCCAGGTTCACACAGTATACTAGTGGAGATTGTGGGAATCCAATCCATGTCTGCCAGGTATACTACACTCGGGGCTATACAGACAGCCCAATATGTACTTTTTAGTAACTGTTTTCTGCTGGTTCAAGATAGGGGGACCTCGGTGACAGCGAAAATTGGGGAACAAATTATGTAACTTTCTATGCGTGTGTAAACGTGTTCATTTTATGTGTTTGGCTGGGGTTATGCATTTGGGATGGAGTTTCTAATTGTTCTTTTTATATATATATTTTTTTGTAATAGTTTTATGGTGGGTGGATTGTGTAAATGTGGTGTTCATAGAAGAATAAAGTGTGTGTGCTTTTAAAATAATGTGTGGCTTTTGTATATCAAAATCTGAACTATTTGACTAACATAAGTGGCACTGCACGTGCTCTGCAACTTTCCTCAATTTTGACCCCAAAAGTCCCGCAAGTTTGTCCAAATTTCTCTGCAATTTTCCAGTGCCCCTGGTGATTACTAGTCTATTTGCCTCTCCTTGGGTTTTTGTGGTGTAATTCAGCCAAGCAGGGAAAAGGGTTAATTCTTCTCAGCACTTGGGTGGGGTCTCCTGTGAGTCAGGAGGTCACCATGGGTGCATGGCAGGATATCACCCAGCAGTTTATGTGAGAGGGAGAGTTCTGGTCAGAGGACTGAGCAGCAAGGGAGTGAGAGTGAGTCAGGGCTGGGCAGGGATGATTGCCCGCTCTGGCCCCCAGCCGGTGGCACTTGGGTGTACACAAAGGATGAATTGGGAACCAGTAGCCACAAGAGTCAGAGTTCCCTGGCAGCCTCTGCCAGTTCATGTAGGGATCCAGTGGGCATGACAGCGAGTGTAGTGTCTGAAGAATAAGTTGCCTTGGAGCTCTGGGGGACATGTCCTCCTTTACAGTTTGGGAAGAGTTGCTGCCAGTTCTGGGAAAGGATGCAGGGATCATTAGGGAACCCACAAATCCCCAAGCCACAAGGACTGCATGTTCCAAGGGAGACCTACTGAGTGAATGCAGTGAAAGAGAGAGAGAGAGAGAGATGGGGATCATTGAGAGTGTGGGTGCATGTGAAGAAAAATGGGCTGCTAGCCACTGTGAACTGTTTGGGACTTGTGTTGCATTCAAACTTTTGTGACCATAGCAGTCCCAAGTTAATGCTGCCCATACGATTGTGCAACCTCCTCAGTCCAGGTAAAAGCTGTAATTATGGTCATACCGGCTGTGAGAAAGCTGAATGTGTTTCCCACAAATTAACTGATGTTCCCTAGAGCTATGTGTGAATATGTTTCATGAATTTGGGATCTCTGTTTTTTCTTGAAGTACTGTGCGGACATTCCATTTTTGAAAGGAACTGTTTAATATACATTAACCTGTTGTTTTCATCCAGCACCAGTGAGGAAATGGGACCCTGTGTGTGTGTGTGTGTGTGTGTGTGTCATCTGGTCCTGTACACTGTGGCCACCAGAAATGTTTCTGCTGCTGTGGGTACCCCCCTCCCCATGGGCATATTCCATTCATTCCCCTAGGCATAGGGTTGGGGGGGCTACATTTCTATGTATGACAGCTTATGTGAGTCAAATGGATAAGGCACGCAGCTGTTACAGTTTTGCACTCATGCTGTTGGCTCACAGAAGAAGTTTAGATATAAATGTGTGGTGGTTGTTGGGGAAGGGGTAAGTAGATGTGGACTTGAGGATCAAATAAAACTAAAAACAAAACAAATTAAATACCTGTGCCATATAATACTATTCACTCCATTAAGCCCAACAGTGATGAGCATTACATACATATTCTATAGGTTACAGTCAGTGATTTCAGAAATAATTTTTTTATCCAAGCCATCAGCATCCAGTCAGTGCACATAGTAAGTTTTATTTGTAAAAGGTTGGGAAATACTGTAAAAGTTTAAGTTGACAAAAAAGTCAAGTAAGTAATCTAATGTTTGGTCAGTTTCAGTTTTCAGCATTTACCTATATAAGTCCAGTTTCTAGAGGGAGAGAGAGAGAGACAGAGAGGGAGAGAGAAGGAGAGAGGGAGAGGAAGAATGATGGAGTTCCATCATTCAGTCTTAGATCAATCCTGAAAGGGTTAACAAACCCTACAGACAGCAGTAAATCATTGTACACAGCCACACAGAGACACACAGCTGGGGGAGTCAGACAAATGTAATTTTAATCTCTGCTGCAACACTGCAGTCTCATTACAAACTCAGTTTTGACCAACAGGGTGTTGTTTAGATAAAAATGTGTAAAAAAAAGGGTTTAGGTGTCTTTTAAGACCAAACAAAAATGATAAAAAAGACAGCAGAGGGAAATTTCACCAGTGTCTGATGCTTACAGTACTTTAACAAGCTGCCTCTGCTGTTTACACTGAGCTATCCACTGATTATAATTTGAGCTGGCATGAGAATGCTGCACGTAGGAAAGGAACTCCCCCCCCCCCCCGTGGAGTGATTTCAGGATTGTACTCCAATTCTAAAATTGTGCTTCACTGGGAGTCTGAAGTGCCCTTTTCTCCCAAGTGATAGCAAGATGGCTTGCAGAGCTCCACCCTGCATCCATAAAAAGCAAGTTAGCTGCATCCACCATGGATGCCAACCAGCACCTAGAATATGTTAACAATTGCTGCACAAGCAGGCAACTCAAGCTACTCCCTTAAAGGGCTAATATCTCCTACAGCAGGTAAATTCCTTCAAGTACCTGGGGATCACCCTTGATTCTGGGTTATCATATGCAGCCCATGTTGACAACTTAATCAAGACTGCCATCTCAAGACCTGGGTAACTCTTCAGATATAGGAATAGCTTCCCATTGGAGATAAAGAAACTCCTGGTTAGATGCTACATCATCAACATAATCGACTATGATCTGATGGTCTATGGTGCTGCTAGAGACAGTGTGCTTGCCAGGGTCAGTGGTCTACTGAACAGAGCATTCCGCTTCGTACTTGACCTAAGGCAGGACTCCCACTCATGCGTACTTTATAGTAACCTTTGTTGGCTAAACCTTGACAAGATTCACTACTGCACCTTAGTTACTGGCATGAAAGCCCTTCTTGGTTTGCTATCCTCCATTTAAAAGGCCATGCTTTGTCCGGTTGACCAACAGTATGACATGAGGGGCATCAAACAAAACTTCCTGTGCTAGCCCATAAGAAAACATCATTAGGTCAAGCCTGCTTCTCTTTCATATTTTCTAAACTTTGAAACAGCCTGCCCCCTCCTTAAAATCCTCTGACTTTATACATCTGTTTAAATCCCACCTTCTTTCCTCACTCTCTATCCCCAGCCCTTGCAATTGCTATTGCTGATCTGTGTGCTCATTTCCCCCCGTCTGCCATGCTAGCACAAACACTTGTATTAGTTAAACCATAGCTTAGTAGCTGCACTATCATCCTCTACCAAACCTTGTAACTTGGCAGCCTACAGTATCACACTGGTTGTGCTATCTGACAGATGGTATTGTATTAAGTGTATGGTATTGCACATTATATATTGTACTGTCCTCTACCAAACCTTGTAACTTGGCAGCCCACAGTATCCCACTGGTTGTACTGTATAACTAACTGTATTGTATTAAGTGTATTATATCGTATGACTTCATTACATCACTAGTTCATATTCTAACTTTGTATCTCACTGTTCTTATCTCAGATTGAACTGAGAATGTATGTATGTATTATATACCTACTAATTGTTGTACTTTGTTGTACAGTGTCTGTCCCTAAACCCTTTGGAAATAGGCACAGCCTAAAGAATTTTAGTGAAATAAATAAATTAATTAAAATCAAATTACATACCTGCTAGGGTTTTACTATAAGGGACCCCCCCCCCCAATAATATAGAGCTAGTAAAAGGTTAAATATATCCAATGTCTACCCGACCACAGAAGCACCATTTTTATTGGGGCTAAACCCAATTATTACTATTAAGGGAATATAGACCCCTGTGTAAGTTTAATATGAATAAGTTAAAGAACATGTCTGCCTCCTTCCAGATAAAAAGTGAAAGGAATAAAATAGCTCCTCAGAACAAATATTTTATGAGAATATGGGCTAGTTAGTACTAAAACTGCTATAGTTAAGTTTAGAGCTTATGTTTGCTTTCAGAAAGATATGAAGCATGCAAATACATACATCAGATTCTGCTTTCTGAGATAAATCAAACAGAAGAGATTGCCCATTTATATAGATTCTGAGGTTGGTCAGATGTACGAAAGTCAATCTAGTATGTGCTTTCCAAAGCAAGTTTCTTAAAACTGAATATTGCTTTCATTCCTGGACTAGTTCATAGGGAAAATCTTGAAAAATCAATATAGAAGTTCCATCCAGATGTATTTGTTTTTCTTATACACAGCCTGCATAATTTGGTCTTTGTCAGCTGATCTAAAAAACTTGACCATTATTGCCTATGGTGGATGACCATCATCCTGTTTTTTACTGAGTAAATGATGGACTCTCTCTACCTCAATTTTTGTAGTGTCCACTGCTGAATCTAAAAAGGCTGCAAAGATCTTCTGAACTTGTTGATGTATGGATAAGATTTGGTCCCAGTTGGTAGGCACACCCATGAATCTTAAATTTTCTTTCTTGCTCTCAACTAATAGTATGACATTTTAGTTTTTAAATCTGCTTTATTGCCCTCTTGTTGTCTACAGGTGTGCTACATAATCACCATTGTGTCCTCTAACAAAGAGATATGTTTTTCTGGTTCAGCAGCTCTATGGTGAGATTTTCTACCTTGTACACTACTTTTGAAATCATTTCTTTTAAATTGTGGATATCTGCATTTAAATTAATGACTGATGACATCTTTTTTAAGATCCTAAATTTAATTTAGTAAAGATTTTGCCCATTCTGGAATTTAATTCTGTTCCTTTTAAACTTACCTCCTTTGTACTGGGGGGGGGGGGCTCTTTCACCTCAACTTCTGAATCAAGGCTATTATTACAATTTCGTGGGTCAGAGTTCTCAAAATATTACTCCTGCATCCCTTCTCCCCCAGCATTTGTTAAAGGGAAAGATCTGGTTGGTATAATATTAGTTTATCCCTGGTTAATAAGCATGACATACTTTTAGAAATACTGTTCTTTTTTTAAATGTCCACCATTTGAGCTCTTTGGCTATTCTTTTTATGAATTGCAGCTTTAGTGTTTTTCTGAAGTGACTCACAAGACATTTTAGGTGGATTAGAAATCTGAAACAAAGGCATACCTTTGGACTGAGATGAATCTGCTGCAGCCGAACTTGTTAAAATTATTTAATTCAAGGTGGGCTCTTCTAAAGTAGAATTCTTAATGCTGATGTCCATCTTTAATGAAGGAAGATTAGTATTTATTTCATCCTTGGCTAATTGCTGTACCTGTGAAGGCAATGGCATATCCTGTGATGTTTGCTGTGGTTCAAAATATTCCTCAATTCCTGCTTCAAATGCCAAGTCTGCTGATATATCAGTAGCCAAAGCTGCCTCTTCACCCTGGATAGTCTTTAAATCAGAACTTGGGTCCATTTCAACTTCCAAGTTACTCTTTTGAAAAAGTGTTGAGCTGTTTTGATTCGGTGTATTTACTAGACTAAGTAAGAGTTTTAAAGTCGAGATAGAGGCATCCATCTGAGGTAGATTATCAACAACCTTCTTTAAAAATTAGTAGTTTGAACTGTTGGTCTTGTGAATTTTCTGCTTGCAGAACCTGAGGATCCAAAACTATCTACAGAGTTGATTTCTGTTCTGCCTTTTTTGTCAGAGCAGGTAATGGCATATTAGCCATTGCTGGGTAAGGAGATGAGTGTTTTGTGGCTCTGGAATGCTACGATCTCTCAGTCATAGCAAGGGGGTGGTGGATCATGAGGAGAATACCTGAAAGCATTACAGGTGCCCCAAAATAACATTGCAGCTGGTGCAATTCATTAGCACAGTAAAAGCTAATGAGAAAAACATCTAAGTTTACAAATTAAGATTTTTAAGTCAAACCCATACACATCATGGTGTTGTTAAGTGCTGAGAGGCAAAAAGAAAGAAAAATGGGAGATAAGGATTGAGAACCATTCCACATCAACTACCATTTCTACCTTTCTGCCACCATCTTTTGTCTGACAATCTGTTGTAGTTTTCTTCATGCAGGACCCACCTTACCTTGTGCTTCAGACAGGAGGCTACTGGCTAGGGTGATGGGTGAGCATAGGGTTGACAACCCCAAGGAAGACCCCACCACTGATTTGCCAAGGCTCCAGAGACCCAAAACACTAATGTTTTTTCCTTTTGCTGCTTTGGGGTGGAAGTGGGGAGTTAGGGTTGGAAATTATAACGCCAAATTCCCTTCTTTTTGTGGCATTAACTTAAACCCTAACTGGTGCATTAACACAGTTTTTTTGCAAAGAATATTGAGATACAAACACACACACACACATCTGTTGGGTATTTTAGAAATTATATCCAACTTTTTTTGTATTATGTAACAGTATTATGCAATCCTGCTGCCCAGTTGTGCAGTTTAATAATACATTTCAGTTTTACAAGATCCTTATTCCAGTATCTGCTACACAGCCAGCATCATACCTCAGTATCTTCCCCCATGTTTCCCCAGGATACAAGTGTGAGGCAGATTCTGTGCTTTTCCTGTGATGCTGGCCTTACACTATGGTTTGATATAGGTCATGTCTCATACTGAGGAGTGGGGCCACTGTAAAGCAGCTATGATTAATCTGGGTTCTTCTGGGAAGATAGATATAAGGAAATCATCCCATCCCTTTGTCTGCTCCACAACTACTCTACACCCCAATATCTGCTCCAAAACCACCGATAGCCCCAGCCCCAGTATCTTCCCCACAACCATAATCATACCCCAGTGTCTGACCCACAAACACATCTTACTCTGTTTTTCTCCCTACAGCTATCATTCATTCCATCAACTATAAATAATCACCCCACATCCCAGTATATGCCCAAGTACTCTCACCCCAGTATGTACCTGACAGCTACTTCTCAGGGGTGCGAGGGTTAGTTCTTGGACAGATAATGGGACATGTTGTAATTGTGGTGCAGATGCCATGGTTTTAGTTAGTTGTGTATTGATGCTAGAATGAGGGGTTGTTTGGGGAGCAAAAACTGGAGTATTGGGTGATTGTGGAGCATATACTGGTGTTTGTATGGTAGTGTGGCAGATATTGTTGCATTGTAGGTTGGTTGCAGAGGATATACATGGACATGGTAACGATAAAAGACAAATACTAGATGTGGGATGGTTATGATGCAGATACTGGATTATAATGTAATTGTGGGGTAAATCCTAGGGTATGTGGTACTTGTGGGGCAAATTCTAGGATGTGATTTAGATGAGGGGAGCCACTGATGTGTGATTTAGTTGTGGAGCAGTTACTAAGTTGCAGTGGTGGTTGTGGAGAGCATACTGATTTAGGAAGTAGTGAATAATTTATTTTGAATATTCACAGAGTATTAGTAGTAGTAAAAGTAGTAGTAAAATATTTTTATTCATCGAAATTTGTATGAATAAGGGATAGACTCGACTGAGTGGAACTAATTTGCGACAAGGTCCCATACAATGTGTAAAGTCACAATACAGTTCACGATCACATACAATAAATCTGTTACATAAAAATTATTAAAGGATATATAAACAAATACCAAAAAGACATAGTACAATTCATATGCTCATATCTTCTATAACTCGTATGCATATATTCTAAGATAGCTCTAGGCTATCTTAGAGCCATCAAGTTTCTAACATATATTTAGACCTGTCTTTTTTACCCTACATAACCTATCTAAAATACACTTTATTTACCTATACAACAGTGTCTTTTTTGACATGAATCTTCCCTATGCCGTCATTTTATATGGGGCCATAGATTCTTTACATTAGCCATCAATATTATCGCAGGTATTGTATTCCAGCCAAATGCCCCTCTATAGTAAATAGACTGTCATCCTATTTCTAGGTTACAGTTAGGCAATTCCAAACTTAGCACTTGACAGTTTCTCAATGAGATCATTTTATTTCTAACTTTCAACCTATCTGCCACATACCCTGGATATTGACCCCTCAGTCCTTTATAAACAAATGCCAATAGGTGTTCATGGCTGCGCTCAGATAAAGTGGGCCAGCCCAATAAATCATATAGCTGGCATTTGTGAGTTAATCTAGGGGTCCCAAATTAAATCTTGCTAGATTATTATAACTTACTTCTAGTTTTTTAAGGTCCTGCTTTCTTCCACAGGAATAAAACATATCCCCATATTCGACCATGGGGATAATCATTGCATTTACAACTCTTTTTCTTACTTCCATACTCATTACTGATCTGACCCTCTTATTCACATTTTTAATCAGATTGGCAATATGTGTGTCCCAACTCAATGAACTATCAATCCAGAGACCCAGATACCTATATGCATCTGTCTGCTGGATCGGAGGCCCCCAGAGGCAACCACTCCCAGGGCCCCCCTATCAGACGTATCTCTTTTTCGATGGAACAACATGGTCTGCATTTTCTTTACATTCAAAGCAAGTCTACTATCCATTAAGAAGGCCTGGAATTTGTTAAAGGCTAACTGAAACCTTTTCTTTATTACTTCTATGGATTCATCGAACGTGTATATGATGGTGCCATCAGCATAAAGATTGAACATTACTTTTGGATCCAAAAAAGACAGACCATTTACATACACATTGAACAGCAAGGCGCCAGGATGGAGCCCTGTGGGACCCCCAATCCAACAGGCAGAAAGCATGACTCCCATCCACCCATTGATACCTTTTGGCTCCTATTTTTCCAAGTACGAATCCAACCACTTTCCACTCTGGCCCACCACCCCAAGTGATGCTGCCCTGAACAAGAGGACACAGTGGTCTAAAGAATCGAAAGCTTTTGATAGATCCACAAAAATTGCTCCTACTAGTGTCCTCCTGTCCAGGGCCACCTGTACATCCCCCACATTAGGATTTGGGGTCCCAGTTATTCATTATTCATGCTTTTTGTTATTTGTTATTCAGCCACTGGAACACATTGTGAAACTGAAAGATCTCCTGAGACTACATCTCCAATCAGAGGCCACTTTAGAAGCTTGCTGAATTCAGGTCATGTGACCCAGTACTTGCAGAGGCTACGGGCAAGAGAGACAAACATCTGAGCTGCTGTGAAAGAGCAATCTACTTCCATCCACTTGGTAAAATTAAAAAAATAGCAGAAATCATGAGTAGAGTTGTGCCAAAGTTTTGAAATTTCATAAAGTTTTCCCTGCCCTCAGAAACTTCGACTACACCCAAATTGCAAAGATCTTAACTGTGTCAATCTTCACCATTCATGACTGGTGGGTACTTGCTGGAGGCACTAGGACCCCGTGGGAAGCTTTTTAGCTTAGAAAATCTTTACCCAGGGGTAAGGGGCAACAGATTTCTAGGAAAACATAAACTGACCTTACAAGCTCAAATGGGCAGACTGGGTGGGCCATAGGCCCTTGTCTGCTGACACTGTCTATGTATCTATGTATCTATAAGAGGAGAAGGGGATGATGTCAAGGACAGTGCTGCCCTCAAGGCCAAAATATTGCATGGTGCTCACAGGTTGGCCAGTAACCGATGCCATTCCCTCCACTACCTCAGTTCTGCTTTTCCCGCCATTCAGGCTGCAATGACTTCATGAGACAGCAAGAGATTTCTATTGTGTCACTCCCAGTTCTGGTCTGGTTCTGCTGGCATTGTTTTTTTTATTTTAAACAAAAAAACGGTGCCAAGACTTTTTCTTTCATTTCTATCATTTATGTGTGCAGTCAGATCATGTCGGTTTCAGGGCAAAAACAATCAAAGGCGGGGACTACCTCTTTGCATGGGTGCCCCTGTGGAAATTAGTTCACTGTAACAGAATCACATGACCGATGTTTTACCTGCCTAGGGCCAAATCATGATATGGTTTGCTGCAATGCCTGCTTTTCTATGGATCACCACACCTTGGAGATCTGCGCGGTGAGGTTGGGCCATGACCCTCCAAACTTTGGTGGTTTGTGTTGCAAAAGGGCCACTAAGATAAGGTCTTTAGGCCCATCCCCTGAGCCTCCCCCACTGCTGTATGCACTGGGCTAAAGCAGGCCTCTGCTGGCTCAGGTCTTGCTGAGCCTGGTTGCCTAGATGAGTGGTCAGGAGAACAGTTGGCCTAATTCTGGGGGCTGGTCATGGATTGCTCGCAATCTGTTTCCCCTTCAGGGTAACCAGCCAACTCCAGTATTGAGGCCTCAGCTACATGCAGGGCCTACATCACTGGTTCCTTTAAGGGCTTAGGCAGGTGTGGTCTCAGCTTCTGGCACTGATTCTGGTGCTGGTGAATGAGGCCGAATCTCCATTGCTGCGGAGTCCCCTCCCAACACCGCACTCAGTGGCAGGATGGGTAAAGTGTCTGGGTTTGCCTCTCTGGGGGTCACTGTGGTCTCCTTCTTTGATTCAGAGGATGACTGGGGATGACTCAGATTGGCAACCAAGCTCCCTGGAGTGACGGATGCTCCCTGGGATCCGCAAGAGGTCTCTTCCGTGGATCTTATTTTCATAGGATTGACACCAAATGTGACACTGCCCTTTCCTCTGCCTGTGCCATGCCCAGTGCCACAGAGGACTCCAGCACCACATCTGGAACTGTTTCAGGTTTCAGAACAGCTTGCGACACCATGCCCGATGGCAGTGTTGCAGTTGGTGAGATGTTGGATGACCATGCCACGATCGGTGCCATGCCAGGTGATGGAGCCATGGTTGACACCACGGTTGGTGTCAGTGCAGCAGTCAGTGCTTTTTTTGGGGTCAATGCCATGGTCGGTGCTGTACCTGGAGATCATGCTGCATTTGAGGTCAATGCTGTGGCCGGTGATGATGTTGATGTCGATGATGCCTCTGGTGATGGCACTGAGGTCAGTGCCATGGCTGGTGATGGTGCCGCTATCAGTGCTGCTTCAAGTGATGGCATGGCCTCTGGGGCTGTCTGCCCTGGGGATACCGGCTTTGGTACCATGTTGGCTGTTGGTGCTGACATGGAGTCTGAGGGGGAGTTAGAGGTTGATTCTTGTGCTGGCTTCACCTTTCCCCCGTCCCTTACAGCATTTCCCATGGTGGGACTTCTCTCTCTCTCTCTCAAGGGGCAGGTTTTGGTCCTCTGGATTGGGGGGCAGGGAGCCTAGTCCACCTCCCACTCTGCCCCAGTGGCTTCAGCCACCTCAGGGTGGAGCCAGAGTGCTGGGTTGGGTACCCCCTCCCATCTAGGGGTTGGAGTCCTGCTATGGGTGGGGACAGGAGTCGACCTTCTGCACCTGCTCAACTCCAGTCTCCTCACAAGGGGTCTTCTCACAAGGTGCCGGCCTAGGGAGGAAGGAGGAGGAGAAGGATTGAGCAAGCGTTTTAGCTGCTCTCCTCTTCTGGGGGTGGTGGGGTGGGTTGTCACCCTTCCCTTAATTCTTTCCCCACCTAGTGGAGATCAGGTGGGGTAACATAGGTGGGTGGGAGCAGCAGTACAGGTCAGCGGAAGGGGCTGAGCTGGCTTCCGGTGTGCATGGGTGCCTCCACCTTGCTGCCTCGGGGAGTTCAGAGCAGAAGGTGGTGACTGGACAGAACACCTCCACTTGCTTCAGAGGGGTCCCACACTTGTCCCCACAGCCCTGGAAGAGGGGTTCTGGTCTCCCAGGACCATCCTACCCAGCCTTCTCCATTTCTGCCTCCTCTCCCTCTTCTCCCACATCTTTTCAATCCCTTGGGACCCTTACTTGGGAGCAGTATAGGGCAATGGGGAGTGCTTTCCCTGTTAGAGCCATTGATGAGATGGTGTTTTCATCTCCTCTCCCAGCACTGTCATTCCCTATGTGGAGCCCTTACACTTTGTCAGCTTCCTCCTCTTAGGAAGAAGACCCCACCTTGTACTGGTCTTCTGATGCTGACTTCACAGAGTTTCAGCAGATCCTGGTAATGATGCTGGAGGAGCTCAATCTTCCCTCTACATCACAGCACAATCCTGTGCATGTGACGTTGGCAGTCCTTGAGGAATTTAGCCAAAAATCTGTGGTGATCCCTCCAAACCTTGACCATTCTTGTAAGAGTTGCACAGCACCTGGCAGTTTCCCATTTCTGCTTCTCCAGCCCCTAGGAACTGCCAGCACAGGTACTGCGATCCCTATGGGATTCCAGGGTCTGTGTCCCACCCCACATTGGGCTTGGAGTGGCTGGATACCTCTTCTTGGTGTTTGCACCTGTCAAGAGACCATCCTCCAGATGCAGGTTCTGTGGAGTTCGATCACTGGGGCAGAAAGGTTTTTGCCTCAGCGCATCTCTTGCTCTCCATAATAGCTCATCAAACACACATGTTGGCCTATGAAAGGCACCTGTCGGTTGTGCTGAGATAGATCCTGTCAACCATGCTTGATAGTGAGGCAACCAGATGGGCCACCAAAATTTCCATGCAAGGCCTGGAGCTAGAAAGACACCAGGTGTGGACATCTTATGATGCCAATGTGGTAGCCTCCAGGATGGTGGGACCTGTGATCTGCATTTGGAGGATGGCATAGAATCATCTTTCCAAGTTGTCACCCCTGGCCTGGCATAGAGTGACTGACTCATCATTTTGGGGGGCCCAACCTTTCTCCAGCAGGGTCAGGTGAGAACTGTAGGGATGCCCTCCCTCCCTCTCCTACAGGTCAGGAGCCTTGCCCTGATCCTGAACAGTAGCAGGTCTGGCCAGACCTGTGATGGGCTCCCTCCTCTTGTGAATCCCCCCTTAGAGGTTGAAGGCTATCTAACCTTACTATGTATCTTCACAATTCGTCACTGCTTCCCACCCAACATCCCCTCTTGGGCCTCAGCTTCTGGGCAGTGCCTCCTCCCTGCTTGCCTTCCCCCAAGTTGAGGGCAATTGTGGTCGAAGTCTCACTGTTACCTCTGGGTTCCCAGTCACTTATTAGAAGTACCAGGGACCCACTTGGGGGGAGGGCAAGCAACAGCTCTGGCCCTCTTTTTCCTGGCTCCCCAGCACCCTCTTGACAGCTGGAAGGACTTTTCAAGGTCTCTGCTTGGGGGAATCCTTTTCACAGGTTTCTCCCCCTGGTTTGATGCTGGATGCTATCTAGCCATCAGGGAGGTACTGGTACCACTTAGTGGTGCTTGGTACTCACCCACCAGTGATGAATGCTGAAGACTGACACAGTTAAGATAGGAAAATTATGTACCTATGGCACCTTAATTCTTTATCTTACTGAGTATCTTCACCATTCATCACTGCTTCCCACCCAACATCCCCTCTTGGGCCTCAGTTTCTGGGCAGTGCCTCCTCCCTGCTTGCCTTCCCCCCAGTTGAGGCCAATTGTGGACGAAGTCTCACGGTTACCTCCAGGTTCCCAGTCACTTATTAAAAGTACCAGGGACCCACTTGGGGAAGGAAGGCAAGCAAGAGCTCTGGCCCTCTTTTCCCTGGATCCCCAGCACCCTCTTGACAGATAGAAAGATTCTTCAAGGTCTCTGCTTGGGGTAATCTGTTTCACAGGTTTCTCCATTCAGCTGGATGCTGGTCTTCTAGCAGGGTCCTTCTACTGGCTCCAGGGCTTTGAGGACCCTTTCTCCTCCTTAAAA
Organism: Neoceratodus forsteri; assembly: GCA_016271365.2. Lineage (NCBI taxonomy): Eukaryota > Metazoa > Chordata > Ceratodontiformes > Ceratodontidae > Neoceratodus > Neoceratodus forsteri. The sequence continues at coordinate 1,313,989,395 of CM057450.1, read as the reverse complement.
GTCTTTCAGCTTGTGGTGCTGAGGGTGGAGGCACTGGATGCCTTACCTCGCACTACACCAGCAACTCAAGTTCAGGAACGACCTTGGGTCATTGGGGTGCCAGCCTGGGGAGGAAGGAGGAGAAGGACTGAGCAAGTCTTTTAGCTGCTCTCCTCTCCTGGGGGTGGTGGGGGTGGGTTGTCACCCATCCCTTAATTCTTTCCCCACCTGGTGGAGATCAGGTGGGGTAACATAGGTGGGTGAGGGCAGCAGTACAGGTCAGTGGAAGGGGCTGAGCTGGCTTCTGGTGTGCATGGGTGCCTCCACACACACGGCTGTGTGCCGGGGCCTTGGTGGGAGCTGGGAGAAACCTATACAAAAAGCCTATAAAAAGCTGTATTAAAACCAAAAAAGCCTTTTGGCTTATCTTAAACTCCATAGGGGGCCCACTGCTGGGTCTCTTGTTAACACAGCCTCCTTGGACTTCCCCAGGTGTTAGGAACCTCGTTAAGACCTTCATCTCTTGTCAACTCACCACTTCTGTGGTGCAGGGTATAAGCATAATTATTCCTCCCATGCCCTGGAATTCACTCCTTGGGATCTGAGGGGACCTTTGGCTTGAGGTTGCCTGTGTTCTCACCTTCTAGCCTCAGGGGAAGGGGGTGAGAGGAAATAGATTGAGATCCTGTGTTTCCTCCCTGATGGACATGGGTTAGCTCCTAAACTGTCATTCTGTGACACCTGCCAGAGTCTCTTGTTGGTGGAAGTCTCCTTCACCCCTTCTGTGAAAAATCCAGTTGTTTGCATTGAGTGGCTTGACACAGGCTCTCTTTCCAGTTTTAACAAAGTCTAGCCAGACCCTATAGGGCTGTGAAGAGCTACCAAATGACCAAAGTTTTTTTTTTTTGGTTCCCTGTAGTGTTGTTTAGTCACAATCATCAAAAACTGGCATGCTGCTAATTCAGTCCTCCTAAATTTATTTAGTCAGAGTACATGGTGGTGGTGGTGGTGTGTGTGTGTGTGTGTGCCCACAGGGGCACCAGAAGATTGTAAAAGGTGAGGGTGCACAAGATAAAAAGGGCACTTGTTGCATTATGAAGGGCACTTTTTCCAAACCAGGTTTTTATATACAGTAAATGCACATTTGTGATGATAATAGTAATTTTAAAAATACCTTTATACCATATCAGAATATGTAATATGTAATATTAAGGGTTCAGCTCATGTATAACAGTTCCAACTTGTTTTTCAAAGTTAAGAAAGTGATCCACAAAGAATACATTATCCTATTAGACAGCAATAAAATTGTATGATGTTTATGTCTCCATGAACCTAAGAATTCTAAATTAGAATACAGATGCATTGTACCAACAATGTAAGATCTTGACAAGATCATACTGTTCTAAAATGGTCAATGCCAGCAATGTGTGAATCAGAAACACTCACTGAATTTACTAAAAGGCCAGTTAAGATTAAGCAGTAATAAAATGAGAACTGGCATTTAAAAAAAATAACATCTACTTCTACAAAAATGCATGTTTGCTGATCCAAGGCAGTTCTCATTTGAGATATTAATAGCCCAGTCTAAACTGTTCACTATTTATCGTGCTGGCAGTATAGCCTAATGATTAGAGTAATGAGGTGTAAATGAGCTTTGTATAGCCAGCATTCAGGCATGGGTTTGAGTCCCACAACCTCTATTTCCATACTGTGTGGCTCTAATGAAGTCATTTAGCCTCCCCAGTGTTCCTGGGTCATCCCTAGAAACATGCACCTCTGCTAGTTGGCCTTACCTGGTTACCAAAGGAAAAAATATATATGTTTATTAAATTACATTTATAAACTGTAAACAAACATTAAAGTCTAGTACATAGATTCCAGAGCCATGCAATAACCAAGGAATACACCAGCCAAGTATGGGGCTGTCAATATAGCCTTAGAGGTTAGAGTAAAGGGCACGGTACATCTAGCACACAGACCTGAGTTTGATTCCCACAATCTCCACTTGCATTCTGTGTGACTCTGAGCATGTCACTTAACCTCCTCAGTGCTCCTGGGTAGCCCCAGAAAACAGGTACCTGTGCCTAGTGGGCCATATCCGGTTATCAAAGAATAATAAAAAAAAGTAATTCAATCCTTTTTTCCTTTTATCTTTAAAAGGACACAGTTTAAATATTAAATGTTGTTGCATGCTGCTTACAGCTTCAAATCAGGAACATACATAAATACTGCTGCTTTAAGCAACAAACCCAAAAAAGAAACCCACCCTGAGAAATGCAGGACTTTAGAAGGGACTCCATTACAAATGAGCTTGAGTCAGTGGTTACATTAGCTAAAACTGAAGTTTATGATTATAGACAGTGACAATCTCCTCCCCCATCTGTGCAAAAAAGACAGAATTTTTTTCACAAATTGTTTAATCAGGAGTGGGACACAAAGCTGAAAGCTTGTTTATAGGTTGCCACCTGGGAGCACAGGGAAGTTAAGTGACTTGCTCATGGTCATACAGTATGCAAGTGAAGGCTGTGGGATTCAGACCCAGGTCTCCAGATTTGCAGCTCAGAGCCTTAAACCACTGTGCTATACTGCCTCTCTAAATACTGCCAATGAAGTATAGAGTCTCATCTCCCCCATTCCAGATATGAACCAGAACTGACAGGACTGTGAAGAGCTACCAAATGACCAGTTATTTTCTTACGCGCGTGTGTGTGTGTGTGTGTGTGTGTGTGTGTGTGTGTGTGTGTGTGTGTGTGCTTGCATGCAACCTGTCCAGCCCATAGGAATAGGATAGCTTACAGTTGCAGATGCAAAGTATGTAATCTGACACTGTAGTCTAACTGTCATTTTGAGGAAATGCCACAAGATACAATGAGTTAACCCCTAGGTTGCTGAAAGAAATAGAATAAATGTATTAGACTGAGCTGGACAGATGATAGAAACAGCAGTTTAAAAAGTTATCCTGAGAAGTTCTGAGTTACAATACAGTAGCATCCCTGCTCCCTTCAGATGCCTTTAACATAGAGCAACAAATAGCAAAAATCAGAGGAGGAGGAGTGCACTATTTTGCAGCTATGGAGGAATGCATCCAAAAGTCTAAAAAGGGAGTTCTAAGATTAGCCGTTTTAGAGCTACAGTCTGATCGATGACAGAATGGCTGTAGGCTCCACCCACAGCCCTAAAAAGAAACACAGCAGCATGCATAACAGGGAAGTTATGTCCTCTCTCTTGGTCCACAGGGAAATCTGGAACATTTTGGAGGGGATGCTCACCTCTCTCTCTTTCTGCCTCCTCTTCCCCCCTCCTTTTCCTTCTTCTTCTTCTTCTTCTTCTTCCTTTTTCTCTCCTCCACCACTCTTCTCCTATCCCTTAGCCTGCCTGGTGGTTTGGGTCCATCTGCCAAATCCAGTTAGACCCAACCCCTCTTCATGGTTGGGTTATTCCTTTTTCAGTTTACATTTTTTTTTCCCTGTCCTTTGGGCTTCCTTGCCCCAACCTCCTACCATTCTTTCTCTATATCTGTTTTCCTCTCCAGTGAGTGAACTGAGATAGTGGAGGGGATGGCGTCAGTTACTGGTCAACTTGCAAGCACCATGCAATACGTTGGCCTCAAGGGCAGTGCCGTCCCAGATGCCTTTCCCTCCTCCTCTTTGGAAGAAAGCTTTTCTAAGCTAAAAAGCTTCCCATGGGGTCCTAGTGACTTTGGTGTAGTAACCACCAGTGATTAATGGTGAAGTTACACAGTAAGATCAAGAATTACGGTAGGTATGTAATTTTCATTTTTTGCTGTGAAGTGCAGAATTTCACCCACAAAATTCTGCACTTCGTGATGAACCTTCACACTTTGCAGACCGGTCCATGTTCCATGAATTGCACTAAATTTGCAGATTAATTCATAGAGTGAATTTTCCCAACGTCACCAATCTCTTATCATGACAGTTTGTGTTCCTTTTCTAAATCTCAAGTTATAGAGGCTAAGTTTTTCACACCTATGTGTAATAATTTTAAGAGTCTTCCAGGAGAACTGCTAAGAGTGTTTTACTTTCCTAAAAATGAAAATAAACTAGCATTACTAGGCCTGTTTCTGCTGTGTGAGCAATTGGTCACAGACTGACTGATAGGGATTGTTTTGTGGAATGTTTTTACTGTTGTCATCATTTTGCTATCCCTTTCTTACTTTAAATCATTTATTGTTATTGTAAGAGAGCAATCTACTTCCATCCACTTGTTAAAATTAGACAAAATGCAGAAATCTGGACAGTTTTTGTTCCTTTCCTAAATCCCAAGCTAGGGAGGGTATTTTTTCACACTTTTGTGGGATAATTTTCAGTGCTTCTCAGGAGAACTGCTAGGAAAGGTTTTTTTTTTATGTTTTTTATTTTTCCTAAAGGTGAACAGAAAAATCCTACTATTACTATGTCAGGCCCTTTTCTGCTCTGCAAGCAGGAATCAATCACAGCCTGGAGCAAATCCTCCTTATTTGGGGACAAAAAAAGAAGCTCTCATTAGGTGAAGTAGTGCAGAGAGAGGTCAGTTAGCCAGCAGTTGCAATTTGTACAAAGCCAACAAGTAATCACATTTCCAATATTAGGTTCTTAAAATGTTTCAATTAAAACCGCACATATTAACCCTAATGTTTCGCTGAGGGGGTTAGTTTAGGGGAGCGTTTTGAATGTTGTTACATTTTGCTATCCATTTCTTACTTGCAATTATTCATTTATCATACAAATAAAAAAGGTTGCTTGCTTTTCTGGCTCTTTTTAAGTCATTTCATTTAATTTTCAAGGCAGGCCCAAGGGCAAAGACTCACAGAACGTTTTTTTATAAAGCATCATATTGTTCTCCTTGCAGCAATCCCCAAGCCACTAGATCAACATGGCACTATGAAAACAGATTTGTTGTGTGAACACTCTGATGAGCCAGGTCCAGGAGCAGAGCTGGGCAGGCACCATGTGGTGGAACAGGCCTGACTGAATAAAAACCTCCTTGCTGTTTTAGTGATAGCTCATAGAGCCTGAACAGAGTATATCCCATTCTCTCTAATTATAGGACAAGATATATCCCTGGCTGATTTGTGGGTACATCCCTATCTGATTACAGGGTATATCCCTGGTGGACAAGAGTATGGTACGGAAAATGATAGATTAAAACAAATGTTTTGGTTTCTTAACATGAAAAGAAGGACCCACCATGTAACACTACAGTATTATCAGCGCTGCTGCTACTACGCTGAGGAACTGAGTTTCTAAATGGACCTTGGTAGTTTGTGGGCCAGCTAGGGGGGAGGGAGGACTGAGCATCGATTGGATTGTTCTCCTCTCAGGAAGTGGGAGCACAGAGTCCCATTGTGGAACTGCCACATCACCTAGAATAAGCTGGATGGAAACGAAGTGGAAGTATGAAAAAAGAAAATTAAATGAAAGGATTTTAGAAAAGCAGGCAGCCTTTTTTTATTTGTGTGCTAAATAATTGCAAACAAGAAAAGAACAGCAAAATGATGAAAGCAGTGAAAACAGTCCTCTAAACAAGACAAATCAGTGAACTGTTGGGGCTATGTGAGAAGCAAGAAGATTCTGGAAATGTTTTTGTAGACTTTACGTAAAACTGGAGTGGTCAGTGCCCAGTGCAGTGCATCCAGTTTTACAACCTCACTGTTATAAAGTCATAACCAGAGAAGAAGGCTGTATACGTGGGATCAAAAGTAGTCCAGAAAGCAGTCAGGATGTGAAGAAACCAAAATAAATTTATTCCTTTAAGCAGGCAAACATAAATGGACTTAGTACGAAAAATAAATAAAAATACATAAACTATAATATTCCAGCAGTTTTCATCTCCACAGGATCCATACCTAGAAGGCAGCTAGGCATCTGGCAGGAACTCCGTCCAGCCACACTCTGATCTAGTCACTTGAAATCCTCTCTTTTATGCAGAAGGAGGGTCACATGACAGGGCTAACTCCTCCCTAACAGAACTTTAACTTGTTTATACAGCTTTAAATATAATTACAAAACCGGAATAAATATTCTTTAGTTAGACGAATCATAATCAGCTTTAAAGCAAACATAAAAAACCTTTATATCTTTTATTTACAATATTTCTGTGTATCCCAGGCTCCTCCCAACAGCATTCATTATAAAAAAAAGGGAAAGAGGGGGCCGACCAGCTCTATAACAAACATGGAATGCTGAGGGAAGGGTCTGGAAGCCTGCTACACAAACCAACAGAAAGTAAGTTTTATCCTTTACTTTTAATCCCAATAGAGACATTATATGCACCAAACAACTCAGCAGTACAAGACTGCATTTCAGTGCTGCAGCAACTAAGCTGAAATAATGAAGTTTTGAAAGCTAAACTAGCTTATATTTCTACTTTCAGGCTTGTCTAAGCAGCTGGGCATAATGGCTACACTTTGAAAACAACAGGACACTGCTTTAAATTGAATTGCAGAAATAGGGCTTACAGCAGTAGTAATTTTACTTGTAGCCCTCAAAGAAATGAACCAGGGGTGTTGTTCTTTCTAAAAATGCTAGCGCTAGCCAGGGAACGCAAGAACTGCTAGTTTTTCATTATTTTGACAAAAGTAGCTTTTTGATGCGATTTTGGCATCTGTGCACGATCGCACAGTCGCACATTCACACAGTCGTGCTGCACGAATGTGCACACGATCATGCAGCTTTACTGAAAAATGGCTTTTCTGAGAACCAAACTGGGTTTCTGAATGGCATGGGACTTAAAATACTGCAGGAAAATAAAGGAAAAGCTAGCGATAGTAAGACTACACATAGGAGGCCACCCTATGGTAGGGGAAACAAAGAATAAAGGAGACAACAGGGAAAGTGCAGACAGAGAGAAAAGGAGATACTGTTGCAACAGATTTTGAAGGATATTTATAGTCCCAGTGACCAAATGAAATCTCAGCCTAATAAATCCAATACTTCTCCAGGATTCTGAATGCTATCCAGGAGTATAGAAACATTAAATGGGGGGGTTACAGACCCTATTACAGTCCTCCCCACTCAAGAGAAAACCACAGGTTTTCTAGGCAAAATATCACTTAACAGAAATCTTTACTACCAGATATAGGAAATGTAGATCTCTCTAACAGAGAGATGGAGCTTCAGCCCACCCACTCCCAAAGCTCCACCTCGGGGTCCCTTATAAACTAGAATTCATTAAACATCGGAAAAGACAAAATATGCCCTCTAAACTATAAACATACAAATACCCCGAGGTCTACTCCTGTCCCTGTCATTATATCTGCCCCAAATCTGGACATATAATCAGCATTACTGTTAGCTGTCCCTGCTCTGTGTTTCACGATAAATTTGTAAGGTTGTAGTGTTAGGTACCACTGCATAACTCTTGGGTCATTGTCTTTCATGTTATTTATCCAGCACAAAGGGTTGTTGTCAGTCCAAACTTCAAACTGATGTCCCCATAAGTAAAATCGTAGAGACTCTATCACCCACTTCAAGGCCAAGCATTCTTTTTCTATTGTTGAGTATTTAGTCTCTTTGGCATGAGGTTTCCTGCTGATAAAAAGTACAGGGTGTTCCTCTCTGCCCTGAATTTGGGATAACACTGGTCCTATACCCACATTGGAAGCATCCGTCTGTACAATAAATGGTATATCGAAATTAGGACTTTTTAACACAGGAGATGAACACAGTGCGGCTTTTATAGCAAGAAAAGACTCTTCACAATCAGGGGTCCAGATAACTTTAGTGGGTTTATTCTTTTTTTGTCAGTTCAATCAAAGGACTGGCTAGGGTAGCAAACTGGGGCACAAAGAGTCTGTAATACCCCGCAAGTCCTAAAAAAGAATGCACATGTTTTTTAGTGGTAGGGCGAGGACTCTTTGCTACTGCATCTAGCTTTCCTACCTCAGGTTTTACCTGACCATTTCCAATCACAAAACCTAAGTACCTTGCTTCCTTCATAGCAAGGGAGCATTTTGCTAGGTTGATAGTGAGACCGGCTTGTGAAATAGTATCCAGTACCTGTGTTAGATGTTTTATATGTTCTGTCCAAGAAGGGCTATAAATAATGACATCATCTAGATAGGCTGCACTATAGCCCAAATGTGGTCATAACAACTTGTCCATTAGTCTTTGAAATGTTGCAGGGGCACCATGAAGTCCAAAAGGCATCATGGTGAACTGAAATGATCCTAGTGGGGTACAAAAGGCAGTTTTCTCTTTGGCTGTTTCCTCTAATGGGATCTGCCAATAACCTTTGGTCAGATCGAGTGTGCTGACATACTGGGCTTGTCCAAGCTGATCTATTATGTTATCCACTCGGGGCATGAGGTACCCGTCAAACTTGGAGATGGCATTTAGTTTGCAGAAGTCTAGACAAATAAGCACTCCGCCCTCCTTTTTTGGAACTATAACCATTGGGAACCCCCATTCACTATTTGCCTCTTCTATGACTCCCATTTCTTTCATTTTTTCTATCTCCCCTATAACTTCAGTTTTTACCTTCTCAGGGATTCGATAAAGCTTCACCCTAATGGGAGCAGTTTGGGGAACCTGGATTTTATGAGTTATAGCAGATGTTTTACCAGGTTTATTTGTAAACATACTTTGAAATTGACTAATCACTTGAGCTAGGTCCTGTTTTTGGTCTTTTGTTAACAATGGATTTATCACCAATTCAGTAAGTGTATGATCACCTTCTAAGCGAGTGTATGCTACATCTAACTCATCGTCAGAGGTAGTAGGACACACATACATAGCACTACTGGGATGTTCATTCCATTTCCTTAATAAATTAGCATGATAAATCTGTAACATATTTCTTCTGTCTGGTATTTCTACCAGATAGGTGACAGGACCAGTTTGTTTTTGAATGACGTAAGGACCTTGCCATTTCATGGTCAGCTTATTGTCAGTAGATGGTAATAAGAGTAACACATGATCTCCAACATTAAATTATTTGTCATCAATCCCTGTGTCATACTGTTCTTTTTGGTAAACTTGTTTTTCTAGATTGTGTTTATGGGTTAACTGGGAATACCGGGCTACCCTTTCTCGCAGCTGAGTGACATATTCAAGGGTAGTTGAATTTTTCCATACAGTGGTATCCTCCCACTGTTCTTTCACCACATCTAAGAGGCCTCTAGGATTTTTTCTATAAAGTAACTCAAATGGTGAGAATCCAGTTGATGCCTGAGGGACCTCCCGATATGCAAAAAGAAGCAATGGTAGATATAAGTCCCATTGTTTTCCTTCATACTGTACAAACTTTTGAATGATCTTTTTCAAGGTTTTATTTAAGCATTCGACCAAGCCATCAGTTTGTGGATGATAAGGTGAGGTGTACACAGCTTCCATGCCCAGGGCCTGGTGCAGGCGCTTTAAAAAAGCAGAGCAAAAATTAGTTCCTCTGTCTGTGAGTATATTCTTTGGAATTCCTACTCTCCCAAATACTTTCAGCAATTCCTCTGCTATTTTATCAGCAGTTACAGTACATAAAGGAATAGCTTCTGGGTATTTGGTAGTGTAATCACAAATGATCAGAGCAAATCTATTTCCTTTGGAACTTTTGGGAAGGGGTCCTATAATATCCATTGCTATACATTCAAAGGGTGCTGTAACTAATGGTAATGGTTGCAGGGGAACTTTATCCTTTTTTGTCACTGGAGCTACCATTTGACACTCATTGCAACTCTTACAGTACTCAGCCACGTGCGTATGAATTCCTGGCCAAAAGTATCTGTACAGGAGTCTCTGCAATGTTCTGTCCCTTCCTGCATGACCCCCACAAGGAACATCATGGGCCAAAAAAATAAGCTGTTCTCTATATATCTGTGGGACCACTAATTGATCCACTCATTCTCCTGTTTTTGGATTTACACACAGCCTGTATAGTTTTTCCTGATAGATTCTATACATTGGTGGTGTACCTTCTTTCCCTTCCGGAACAACCTGTGAACACAAAGGTGTTAGTGTTTCATCATTTTTTTGATCAGTTGCAAATGACTGTATATCTTTAGCATTATGTAATAGTTCATCAGTACATGAGTCCCTTGTCTTAGTCCAAGACCATTTTTCCAGTCTCTTTTGCTTCTTGGATTTCCTGAATTTACCTGGGGGTTCAAACACTGTCTTTTCAAAGGGAAAAAGATCCATATCTAACTGTTCTTGTTGGGCCTGAGCCCATGTTGAAATTGCACAAATGATGGAGGCATGTGACAATAACTTGTTAAACCCAAGGAAATCATGTCCCAGTATTACCGGTACAGGCAGTCGAGGTACCACACCCACTCTCATCTTTTGTTCCAAACCATGAGCTATGATGGTAGCTTCTTGCAAGGGATATATATGGCTGTCCCCGTGTACACAAGTCACTGTTGTTTGTCCCCGATTTATACTCTGAGGAATCCCCCTAATCACTTCAGTGTGTACTAGGGTTTGTTTACTCCTAGAGTCAATTAGAGCAGGTACTTCCTTTCCTGCTATGCTGATGGTCACAGTATACTGTCCCCAATTGATTAAGGCCAAATGAGAAGAGTCAGTTTTCTTTTTCCGACAAAATCGGGCAATGTGTCCTTTTGTTTGATATTCCCGACAAATTATGTCAGGGTTATAAGGACAAGGCACACATTTTTCATTTACACTAGGACTGGTAGTAGTAGAAGTAGTAGTAGAATGTCTTACCGTAGAGCTGGTGGTGGAGGAAGGCCCATGAAATCCCTTCTGATGTTGGGGATGTGCTGTTATAAAATCCTCTGTTAGGCTGATAGCTTTTTCTGCAGTTTCTGGCCTGTGCTCTCGAACCCAGATTTGGACCTCATGAGGTAGTATTTTAATAAATTGTTCAAGTACTATTACTTCTATTATTTGAGTTATGGTTCGTGTTGTGGGTTGGAGCCACTTCATGCAGAGGTCTTGCAGTCGAACGTAAGCTTCTTGGGGGGAATCAGCAGTGTGATACCTGAATGTCCAGAACCATTGCCTGTATGTTTCTGCATTGATGTCATATCATTTCAGAATTACTTGTTTCACATGGTCATAATTAGTAGCATTCTGGGTCTCCACATGGCTGTAGGCCAGCTGTGCCTTACCAGTGAGGTATGGAGCTAATCATATCACCCATTGGTCTCTGGGCCACCCAAAGGCAGTTGCCACCCTTTCAAAAGTGGTGATATAGGCTTCAATATCATCACTGTCCAACAATTTCGAAAGTTTAATGTCCCTTGGTCCTCCACTAGTTGGGATGGGTTTGACTGTCCCTATGGCTTGTATGACTTTAAGGGTTTCTGCCCATCTTGCCTCATACTGAAGCCTGTCTCTTTCTTTCTGTCTTTCCAGGTCTAGTTGTTTTAAACACAACCATCGGAGAAGGTCCTGCATGTCATTAGGAGGTGTATCTTCTTCTTCTTCCATCACATATTTCTCACCTCCTCCTGTAACACCCTTTTCTTCCTCTGTGGAACCAGTGTCCTCAGCTCTGGAGGCACCCTCTGTTTTCAAATGTCTCACAGTCTCTTTCTGTCTAACATCACCCAAGCCGGTAGACAATGGAAGCTGAAACTTATCTACCATAGTCTGTGTCCATGCACCTTCAGGCACAGGTGCGTCCATCAACCCCTGCTTCTTAGGTTCTTCCATGCTTGATACTGGACAACTTCCACTCGGAGGTTGGCTCACCTTCCTTTGATCCCACTTCTGACACCAAATGTACACGTGGGATCAAAAAGGAGTACAGAAAGCAGTCAGGATGTGAAGAAACCAAAATAAATTTATTCCTTTAAGCAGGCAAACATCAATGGACTTAGTACGAAAAATAAATAAAAATACATAAACTATAATATTCCAGCAGTTTTCATCTCCACAGGAACCATACCTAGAAGGCAGCTAGGCATCTGGCAGGAACTCCTTCCAGCCACACTCTTATCTGTTCACTTGAAATCCTCTCTTTTATACAGAAGGAGGGTCACATGACAGGGCTAACTCCTTCCTAACAGAACTTTAACTTGTTTATACAGCTTTAAATATAATTACAAAACTGAAATAAATATTCTTTAGTTAGATGAATCATAATCAGCTTTAAAGCAAACATAAAAAACCTTTATATCTTTTATTTACAATATTTCTGTGTAACCCAGGCTCCTCCCAACAGCATTCATTATAAAAAAAGGGGAAGAGGGGCCCGGCCAGCTCTATAACAAACATGTAATGCTGAGGGAAGGGTCTGGAAACCTGCTACACATACCAACAGAAAGTAAGTTTTATCTTTACTTTTAATCCCAATAGAGACATTATATGCACCAAACAACTTAGCAGTACAAGACTGCATTTCAGTGCTGCAGCAACTAAGCTGAAATAATGAAGTTTTGAAAGCTAAACTAGCTTATATTTCTACTTGCAGGCTTGTCTAAGGCAGCTAGGCATAATGGCTACACTTTGAAAACAACAGGACACTGCTTTAAATTGAATTACAGAAATAGGGCTTATAGCAGTAGTAATTTTACTTGTAGCCCTCAAAGAAATGAACCAGGGGTGTTCTTCTTTCTAAAAATGCTAGTGCTAGCCAGGGAAAGCAAGAACTGCTTGTTTTCCATTATTTTGACAAAAGTAGCTTTTTGATGTGATTTCGGCATCTGTGCACGATCGCACAGTCGCACGATTGCACAGTTGCACATTCACACAGTCGTGCAGCACGAATGTGCGCACGGTCGTGCAGCTTTACTGAAAAATGGCTTTTCTGAGAACCAAACCGGGTTTCTGAATGGCATGGGACTTAAAATACCACAGGAAAAAGAAAGAAAAAGCTAGCGATAGTAAGACTACACATAGGAGGCCACCCTATGGTAGGGGAAACAAAGAATAAAGGAGACAACAGGGAAAGTACAGACAGAGAGAAAAGGAGATACTGTTGCAACGGATTTTGAAGGATATTTATAGTCCCAGTGACCAAACGAAATCTCAGCCTAATAAATCCAATACTTCTTCAGGATTCTAAAAGCTATCAAGGAGTATAGAAACATTAAATGGGGGGGGTTACAGACCTTATTACAAAGGCACTCACTGGATTTTGATGTACCTTGTGGCTATTATGGCTGTGTTTTCCTTCAGCATCCTTGCTGCTTCTAACATATGTTATAATGAAATGTATAAAAACAAGAAGAAGAGAAGTTATATCTGGCTCATGAAATGGTAAAAGACTCCATTTTCAAAGGCTGACACAGGACTTGTGTCAAGCCCTGTGTCACCTCGTTCTTTGGCGCACCTGTGCCACAAACTCCTCTGATGCAACTGCACCCAATTTTAGTACACCAGGTGCAGTTGCAACACTTTCCATGATGTATGGCACCTCGCATCAAATATTCGGTGTAAGCCTTGTTAAATGGGTCTTTCAGGTTGTGCAAGTTAGGTCAGGGAAAATCTGGCCTAACTTGCATTGTTTTGCTCTTGAAATTGAAAATCCTGATTACCAGCCCAGTGACTGCTGCAAAGCCCTTGCACCAAACAATCGGTGCAGCAGGGGCTTGCAGCATTCTTGGGGCTTTGAAAATTGAGCACAATATATTTATATTATAATGAAGGTGCATGCATTAAACACTGCAGGAAGTAGGTATGGGGGAATGTGCAGATTAACATTAGGGAGAAAAAACAGTCAGCAAAAGCAGACTTGAGAGACTATTTCTATTTCCTGTGGGTAACTCATATATGTACCCATGTAATTTCAAGTTAAGCTTAATGAAAACAAGCTGTTGAATGTGTTTAGGGTATGGCATTGAACAATGAAGCTCAACCAGATGTGCTAAACATCCTTTTGGATGGCACATTCATAGGAGGACAATTGATGCATCTCACAGCCAGTTGCACCAAGTGAGGGGATGAATGCATCTTCTTTGCCCAGTAGCCTAATGGAGCAACCTAAAATGGCTCAGAAGACTCTGCAAAATAGCAATTTAAGATATTTTCTTCAGAAAAATACTGTGACTGTGTCCTTTTCGATTGCTCATGACATAAGGATGTGCTGAGCAGTATCCATTCTCATCAATGCTGCGGTCTGTACCTTGTATTTCTTCCCCCATCTCAACCAGTGAACCCAGACCTGCAAAATGGCCTTCCCTATCTATCATGACCTTCTTTGAGGGCTGCCAGTGCCTGTACCAGTTCTGATTAGTGGTGTGCAAAGTTAGAAAACTTTGCCCCACAGAAAAATTCATAAATTCGCCTTAGTTCTCAAATGTAATCTACAGTGGTAAATTCAAATTCACCTCACAGTTCAAAATTCATGAATGTCGGATTTGATAACTTTGCCTGTGAAGTGGGGCCCACAGGCAAAGTTTGCACTGTCCCATGGGATTGGAGGTTACATGGTATTGCAGTGAGCTATATTGCCATGCATAGGCCTAATTAAGTGCAGTCTTATGAAAAAAGAGTTGGTTAAGTCTGTTCCTGAATCTTTGTGCCCCAAAACCTTTCAGAAGCACTTTTAATGCAGAGTATTTTGAACAAATTCACTCCTGAAAGTTGTGAGAGTGCCTTGTAACTCTAGATTAGCAATTTTGTTTTGTAATTTTTTCACATTTATTTACTTCAAAGTAGTGGTTACATTTTGTGTAGTAAAGCAGTGCTGTGGCGGAGGGAGCTGTGTTAGCTAGCAACAAGGAAGGCAGCCCTGTCTGTGAGCAACTGAGCACTAGCATTGTTTTCTTCAGTGTTTTGTCTTAATTATTTTTCTGTTTTCTGTGATTTGTTATTTTATTTCTGTAGAACAGTTTAGTGTGTTTTATTGAATTGTTTTTGTCAGTCTGGTTTGCTACATGGCTTGCAGTTATTTCACTTAGTTATTGAAATTACAGTTTTACTGTAATAGTGACAGTAACTTCTTTATCATTTCCCCAGTTTTTATGTCTTCTTAATCCCCATCATGTATTGTTCATGTATAAAAAAACTTAGTAAAAAAACATATTTTTGTGTTGTTTCTACTGTAGCTACTGTTAGCTCAGTAAACTGTTGTGTTGTGTTATTTCAAGTCACCATGCTCTGCCAGTACAAGGTCCACTGTCAAGTAAAAACATGGGCTACAAAATCCCTAGTTTGGGATTTTTACATCCTGGACCTGTTTGACAAAGCAGTTTATATCATATCCTGAAACCAAGTCCATTTTGACTGTGGTCTGGCACATCTGTGTCCATTTTGCTTGTTCCAGAAAGGCCCGTGACCATCTAAGGCAACTGCAGATCCAGAACAAACTGCCTCAACACCAACTGAAGTGGAAAGCCATCACCAGATTGAACCTGACACTGTATATGATCAAGCACTTGTACAAGCAGTACAAAGCCATCTCTGAATATCGGCTGCTGCATACGAGCTGTATCAGTGCCAGAGTATCAATGTCTCTGATAACAGATCAATTGTGGTTAATGGGTGGCCTGATCACGATTTTAAGGCCATTCGAACATGCCAAACAAGCAGTGAGTGGGGATAGTGCCTGTATCAGTCAGTCCATCCCACTTTTAAAGGTGCTGAGGCAGACACTGTTAAATGTACAGCAGGTGCTAAAGACAGGTGGTAATAGGGAAGCTGTACCTTAATGGAACACATGCTCTGTGAATCTGACTGCAATACCCATATTTCCAGCATTCTGCAGTCTTCAGATTTTAGTATTCCCACCATACTGGACCCACAAAATAAATTGGGCCTGTCATTGATACTTGAAGGAGGTTGAGAAAGGTACAAAGCCTAACCAACCAGCTAATAAGACAGGTTCATGTGACACAGATGTTACAGTCACAATTATGTAAGGCACAACAGTAAAGTGATCACAGATAGGGTATTGCTACCACCTCTGTTAAAGGGATTGAAAAAAAAAGTCCTGGTAATAGAAAAAATGATAATGAATCCACTTTGGGATGCTTTGTGCTAGGTGGGAATTCAGACATGGAGGAAAAGAAGGAAGAGGCTGATCAGTAAGCAGGACTGGGAGCAGCAACGCATGGCAGATGCATGTTTGGCAGACTACAGGCACCTGAACATATTGGAAAAGCCATTACTGTACTGGAGTAGCAAGGTCACTGATTGGCCAGCACTGACCTTCATAGTACTCAAGTATCTGAGCTGTCCACTCTAGAGTGTCAGTGTGGGTAGGGTATTCAGTTCAATGGGGGCCATTGTGCAGGACAGACATAAAATTTGTCCCCAAGACTTCTAACATTTATTTAAATGAATGGCGGGCACATTCCACATAACACAATTATGCCAACATTCATGCTGCATGACATTGGCAGTGGTGATAAGAACCAGAACAGCCTGGTGATATCGGCATTGGCAAAATGCCTTCCAGTGAGATAAATGATTCAGTAATGCAGAAGAAATTCCCATATAAAGGCAACTTCAGTCTGGAAGTCTGTGAGGGTTACTTCCTTGATGAGAAAGACTGAAGTGCATGAAAAGAAAAGTATTAGAGTCTTCCTTCCTTCTTTATTAGTAGGGCTGGGAGAACGCGGTGAAGTTCTGACCCCTTATTAAATAAGAACCAGAATACGGTGGAGTTCCGATTTGTTCTGATTATTTATAAATATTTGAAAAAAAATGCAGCATAATACATAAAAGTGGCCAAAGTCGGTCATATTCAACACAGAGGCCAAAAGGAAATAATTTAATGCATGATTTATATAAAAATTACAGTAATGCTGCTAAATAAAAGCAATAACTGCTAGCTGCTTCGTGACTGGGTTGTGCTGGTGGCATATCCTGCTCAGGCCCATGACATGACAGTGCTGGGGGAGAGAGAGAGAGAGAGAGACAGGGAGGGAGAGAGAGGGGAGAGGGAGAGAGAGAGACACACACACACATATACAGAGAGACAGATGTGAGCACTATTTTGCCTGCTTGCCTGCCCTGTACAGTGTGCACACACTGCACAGCCCCACTGAGGCCAAGATTAATTTCTTTATTTGTGATTTCTGTGACAGTATAATTTCTCTTTGGCCCACAGTAGTCTCTCTCTCTCTCTCTCTCTCTCTTCTCCTCTGGATGGTGGCACAAGTCAAAAATTTATTTTGCCAGCCTGCTCTTTCCCTGTGTACACGCACAGCCACACTGGGGCCAAGAATAAACTTTATTTGTGATTCCTGTGACTATAAAATTTCTCTTTGACCCCCAATAGAAACATAGAATTTGATGGCAGTTAAGGACCACTTGGCCCACCTAGTCTGCCCATTTCCCTACCTGATGGATAAGCTGCAGATTCTAGTTAGTCAACAGCTTACGTACTCCACCCCCCACTAGAATTGTCTTATGCCTGTCTCATGCATTCTTGAATTCTCCCACTGTTCCTGACTCCACAACCATCTCAGGAAGGCTGTTCCATGCATCCACAACCCTTTCTGTGAAAAAATACTTTCTAACATTACCTCTGAGCCGTCCCCCCTATATCTTCAAATTGTGCCCCCTTGTTCTTTCACATCTCTTCTTCTGAAAGATGCTACCCTCTTGTACTTTGTTAATTCCCTTGAGATACTTGAAAGTTTCTATCATGTCCCCCCCCTCCTTTCCTCAAGGGTATACATATTAAGCTGCTTTAGTCTCTCCTTGTATGTCTTCTGATGCAGACCCTGCACCATTTTGGTTGCCCTCCTCTGAACAGCCTCCACTCTGTCTATGTCTTTGTGGAGATGGGGGCTCCAGAATTGCACGCAGTACTCCAGATGGGGTCTCACTAACTATCTGTACAGAGGGATAACAACTTCCTATTTTCGTTTTCTACTGTTGATGCCTCTTCCTATGCATCCCAGTATCCCCCCAGCCCTCCTTACTGCCTTCTCACATTGCTTGCCCACCTTTAGGTCATCTGATATAATTACTCCTAGGTCTCTTTCGATTTTTGTTGTTATTAACTCACCCCACATTGTGTACTCTTCCCCTGGGTTTCTGTTTCCCAGATGCATTACGTTGCACTTCTTTGCATTGAATCTGAGCTGCCACATATTTGACCATTCCTCCAACCTTGCCTAGTCCCTTTTCATCCTTTCCACCCCACCTTGTGTATCAACCCTGTTGCAGATCTTTGTGTCATCTGCAAAGAGACATACCTTTCCTTCCAGGTGCTCTCTCTCTTTTATTCCTCTGGATGTGGCACAAGTCAAAGATTTATTTTGCCAGCCTGCCCTTGCACTGTACATACACAACCAGCCACAATGAGACCAAGAATATTCTTTATTTGTGATTTCTGTAACTATAACATTTCTCTTTGGCCCCCAATAGTATCTCTCTTACTTTCTTCTCTGGCACAAGTCAATGATTTATTTTGCCAGCCTGCCCTTGCTCTGGGCTTGTACATAACTCTCCTCTTCCCTCTTTCTGGTATTCAATATATGTTCCAAACCCACATAGGACAGGCTACAGGAGTCAGGCAGTTTGTGAGTTACTACTTTCTTAAGTTGATCTCCACTCCAAAAACAAGACCGACTGCTGACCCGAGAGTCACCAATCGATCAACTGACTAACTGACCAATAGACGGACTACAGCAGCTGTAGCCTGTGCTCAGATCTCCACCACATGTGACTGTGATGTGTGGTCCTTCTGCTCCTAGGCTCAGCTCTTCTCCTCAGTCTTTTTTGTTCCACCTGGTGCTGTCTGTTCCTCCTTACCCCCCTTCATGGGGCACCAGGCATGGAGAAGAAAGGCCCTGCTTTCCATGGATCTGGAACTGGACTTCTGTGATGAAGTCCGTATTTATCCAGGTCTGTGGATTCAGGGTTCGATCCCAAGCTCTGGATTTTGGACAAAACAGTCCGCCAAGTCCTACTCATCAGTTGAATTCTTTTCTTTCTGATTCAATTTTGTTTTCTTGTGAATATCTTTCATATTTTGTGCCACTTTTCAATATATCCAACTGATTAACACCATCTGCCCTCTCCTATGTAATGACCATAAAGTAGAAAATCTTTGAGGACTACATCATGAGATGCAAAGTTTGTCCCCAATAAACATTGGCAACCATTACCTCAACTTCATGCATCCATACTGAAAAACATGGACTGTTAACTCTGCATCATAAATGCCAATGGCAGCCATGCAGACCACGGCTCCAACAGCAATCAAAACACTGCCACCTCCTCCTCCTCCTCCTCCTCCACCACTGTCCTGCTTGTGTCCTCCACATACACCAATATGGCTCACCACTACCTCCACTGCATACTTTCATTCAAGACTGAAAAACAAGGGGCCTGATTCTAGAAGAGCTGGTGCAAGTCATGCCAAAGGCAACTCGTGCCAAATGCCACTTCGCCAAGGACCCTGCACCTGATTCTGTTTGAGGCAGGGTGCCTGTGACTAAGTCCAGCAACTTGCACCAACCTGAATGATATGCCAAATGGAGGTAGTATCTTTACAGGTTGCCACAGGCCTGCAGCATGATCAAGGGAAGGGTGTAAGTGACCCCCCAGCCACAACCCCAAAGCCTGAACAGCCCCACAAGGCTAGCAGACCCCCCCAAGCCCCAATCTCCTGTAAGTGTGATAGCCCACCAGCCCCGAACCCCCATAATTGTAATAGTCTCCAGCCCTGAACCCCATAATTGTAATATCCCCCCAGACCCGATGCCCTATAAGTGTAATAGCTCCCCCACCCCAATCCCCTGTAAGTATAATAGTCCCCCAGTTCCGATCCACCATAAGTGTAATACCCCACAGCCTGATCCCCTGTAAGTGTAATAGTCCCCCCTCTCAGCCCCAATCTCCCATAATCTTAGTAAGATTCACAATCCCAGCCCCAATCCAGATTCTGCACCCCACAGAGTTAGTATGGCAGCCTTAAAAGTAGAATAATAAATCAAACTCAAGATCCCATAGATCACAATATCCCTGGTAGTCTAGTGGCCTCCCCACCCCACAGTGCCAGTCCATGCTGCCCCCCACCCATACCAAGCTGGAAACTGGCACAGCCCATCTCTCACCACTGCAGTCAGCCACTGACTGAGCTCTGTATGAGTGCGTACTGTAAATATTACACACTTAGTGAATGGCAGTTGCTGTTATTCACTGAGAGCTTTCTATTTGCAGTAGTACACGCTCATACAGAGCTCAGTTAGCAGCTGGCTGCGGTGGTGAGAGGCGGGTTGTGCCAGTTGCCAGCTTGGTTTGGGTGGGGAGCAGACTGGACTGGCACTGCAGGGTTGGGGGCCACTGGACTACCAGGGATATCGGGGTCTACGGGATGTGGATTTTGTTTTCTTATTCTACTGTTATGGCTGCCATACTACCCCTGTGAGGTGTGGAAACTGGATCGGGGCTGGCAGGAGGGATCTTACTAAGATTACTGGGGATCAGGGCTGAGAGGGGGTTTTACACTTTTGGGGGATTGGTGCTGGGGGCTATTACAGTTGGGGGGGATCAGGGCTGGGGTGCTAACATGACCTGGGGAATGGGCTGGTGGTACAGTGGCGCAACCCCCGGTGGACACAAGGTACACTTACATCAACTATTAGCTGGCTCAAGTGTACTTTGGTGGATGTCCTTTCGGGTGTTGTTGTAGAATTCTGACATTGGGGATGTGGCGGCCACCCTTCCAGAATAGGGCACAACTATTGCCATAAACACCCTTGTGCCATGTCACATGGGGTTTATGGTGCAACTGGTGGCTTATGTCCACTTTGGTGCAAGCAGTCTGTGGTCGCAGGCTGCTTTACAGAATATTGCTTGTCACAACTCCTGGCACAAAGAGCTACTTGTGTCATTCTCGTTGGCACAAGTCACTTTGCACCATACATAACTCTTTCTCGAATTGGGCTCCAGACTCTTAAGCCATTATAAATGCTGTTGCCAGCCAGACCTCAACCCAGCAAGCCAGCCAATGACCCAGCCTGCCAGACATCCCACCATACAGCCCACCAAACATCCTTCCAGCCAGCCAGTCCAGCAGTCAGCATGCCAACCAGTTAAGCCAGACCTCAATCTGAACCTACAGCCATCCAGCACTTCATGGCAGCAAGATCTGAAGTCCAGCAAAGACGAACATTATCTGCTGTGATGGTAAGTTACTTTTATTGTTTTTTCAAACTGCTTATCCTCACCGTTGTCTTTGAGTCTGTCATTGTACAGGAGTAGAGATGTGTGAAGTCCACAAAATTCACTCCGTGGAGTAACCCACAAATCTTGTGGAATTTGTGGAGCGCAATTTGTGGACCGCAGATTCTGTGAAATTCACCGTGGAATGTGAAAGTTCACCTGCAAATTTTGCACTTCACGACTGATTTCACTCTTCACGGCAAAAAACACATTGAAATTCGTGCAATCTGCGTGAAGCCAAAGTTTTCCATGGTGGGTCAGACTTTGTGGATTCCATGAAGCACAAATTTTCAGTGATTTGCACGGACTTCACCTGTGAATTTTAAATTTACTGCATCTCTTCCCAGGAGAGGTTTCCACTTTACTTACTCACATCAGACAGCACACTGCAAGCCACAGACTAAAACTGCCTCTTCCTCCAACGCCCATCCCTGTGGCAGCATCATGCCAGTACACAGCATGGACATCACTTATTTGAAAGTATGTACTGTATTATGATGTAATTTTTTTTATGTTAAGTTTTAGTGTTAACTTTCTCCTTTCACATGAAAACAGTGGCCAGGCCAAGTCAGGCTACATAATTTCTCTGTTTTTTTCTTCACATGTGACAGGTAAGGAAAGAGAGGGACTGGACAATGGATCTTTTATGAAGTCACAACAGTGGCAAAGTCAGGCTAAATGAATGTTTGTCTTCACAGGTGATGAAATTAGTAAGACTTGGAGTGGACAATGGATCTATCATGCAGCCATAGTGGTGGCAAAGTCAGGCAAAATGATTGGAAAGAGTGAGTCTGGACAATGGGTCTATTGCGTGGCCACAGTGGTGACAAAGTCAGGCTAAATGATCTTTTTTCCTTACAGGTGACATGTATAGTAAGAGTTGGAGTAGACAGTATATATACTGTCTATGTGTCCATGGTCAGCCACCCACCGTGACCACTTTAGTAAGGTCTACGTAATTTTCCCTTATCTTCATAGGTCTCCTCCTGTCCTGCTCTCTTCTCATCGAGGAAGCAAGACTTCTCCTCCTCCTCCACCTCCTATGGCTGGGGAACCTTCATTCCAATTCAATGCAGGGCCATCACCAATGTGACGATAGTTATTCTTTCAAAAAGTTATTTTTTTTCTTTGAATTTTTTTATTTTGATTTCTTTTCACAATCAGTCAATCAAAATCTTTATTTAACCAGGTGAATGCCATTGAGCAAAGCTCATTTTCAAGATGGACCTGGACAATATATAAAATCTATACATAGTATGGGGTTACACACATAAGGATTCCTAACAGAACCAGGATACAATATAATTTGTGACAATGAACAAAAAGCAATGTACAATCTACAGAATGAATAAGAACAGCAAATACATGGAAACCAAATATACCAAATGTACATGGAGCTTGCCAGAAGGCATAAGTGAGAGGAACTTAGCAAGGTGTGAGAGTACACAGTTGTACCCAACAGCGGGGAGGGTGGAAGAGAGTGGAAGCATTTAAGAGGCAGGGGTGCCTATAAGAAGGCCTCTGTTTGCTGTAGACTGATGTCAGCAGTCAGAGAGAGTAATTACAGGGCTCCAAAATTGCAGATGGAGGAGGAGGAAGTACAAGAGCACAGAATGATAGCAGAAGCCTAGGGGACACAATGTGGGAGGCTCTATTAACTGGTCAGATGGCAACATACAGAGAGTACATACAAGGCTCCAAAATTGCAGGAGGAGGAGGAAGAGGAAGTACATGGGAATGGAATGATAACAGGAGCTGGGGGGACACAGTGTGGGCTACTCTAATAACTGGCGGTATGGCAGTGACAGAATTCTTTAATCGAACGAGCACAAAGTGTTCTGAATGCTAGTAATTTGATAGGGTGGATCAATTTCAATGTTTTTTGCAGTTTATTACATAGAAGGGGTAGCTCGTAGCTTAATGATGACCGACCAAAGTGCAAGTTGACCTTAGGTACAGTAAGGGAGATATAGGAGGCTCTCCTTAGGGCATACTTGCCTACCATACATAGTGGAAGACAATCTGAAATATATTGAGGCAGCTTCTTAGTGATCACTCTGAAGGTCCAAAAGGTGGTGCTTCCCTATCTTCTATAGCTGAGCGATGACCATCCCATTACAGAATAGAGGAAGCAGTGATGTGTTGAGTATGGAAGACCAGTAATGAACTTTATAGCTCTATGGTAGAGAGTGTCGAGTTTGACTAGCGTAGAGGCCGGACCTTGGTTGTAAAGGAAATCTGCATAGTCCGGTAAGGAGAGGAAAGTGATTTGGACCAGTCTCTTCTTGGCATCCCAGGTAAGTAGGTTTTTGATCCTGTAAAAGAGGCCAAGCCTCTGCCTAAGCTTTTTTATCAGTTCTTCGATATAGTCACTAAAGAAAAGTTTATGGTCAATCCAAACCCCCAGGTATTTGAACTTGGTTACGTAGTCCAGTGATTCACCTTGAAGCGTATTGATCTGAGATATGGAGAAAATGGAGAGCAAGAAGAATTTCTGTACGAAATCACAAGTGAACTGTAACCCAATATTGAGCGTACTACAGTGTAAATATCTTGTATTCACATCAGGTGTGTTTACATTCTGTCATCAAGATGAATTCCTCATCCTCCTACAGCAAGCAAGCCATTGTCATTTTCTCCACCAGATCACTGATGTAGTCAGCCTTGCCAACCAATGCTTGGATTTCCTCCTCCAACTTCTCCACCACTGTATGTAAGAACATAAGAATGTGATGGCAGCTGGGGATCACAAGATCCATCTAGTCTACCCGTGTGTTTGTCTACCCCTCTTAGGATATACTGCCTTTTTTCAGTATCCCACAATGTCTATCGCAGAATAGTTTGGATTCCCTAACCATCTTTGCATCCACCATCTCCTATGGTAGGTAGTCCAGGGCTCCATGACCCTTTCTGTGAAGAAGAATTTTCTGATTTTGCTGTTAGACTTGCCCCCTACCAAATGTCAGTTGTGACCCCTGGTGTGTGCATCTCTATTCTTTTTGAAGAGACTCTTCCTGTGTGGAGTAGATTCCCTTGAGGTATTTAAAGGTCTCTATCATGTCCCCCCTGTCTCTTCTTTGTTCCAAGGAGTACAAGTTTAATTTCCTAAGTCTAGTTTCATAGGGTTCCTGGTGGAGGTCTTGGGCTATCTTGTATGTGGTCTTATTAAAGCCAACACGTTCTCTGAATTAAGCATATGTAACAGTCCTCCAAGTGATGCTGCTGACTGATTTTATAATCTGTCATGCACCTGAAAAATACCTAAAATGGGAGAAATGGGAGCAGACAACAGTTATACAGTGACATACGGATACAGATAACATTTCAGAAAAAAAAATACATATCTTCCATAGTAGTAAACACTCCTAAATTAAATAACTAGGTCTGGGCAAGACCCATGCAGCAACAGGATTCAATCTCCCTAGTGCTAAATACCTGCAAAGAGAGAAACAGTAGCAAAAGAGTGTTAGATATACAGCGGTTTCAAATATCCTCCCACCCCCCACTACCTCCCCACCAAAGACAAAAAAAAATACCTTTGCTTGTAGGTTATTACAAAACAAACTGATACTTGAGTTGAAGATCATCATCCAGATCTAGTTGTTGTACAGTACATTCACGAAGTACAGCAGCAGCATATAATATTTCTGGGACCACATGTCATATCTGAGCATCATGAGAATTTTTCCAGCCATGAGAATTCACTTTTATTTTCCCGGCACTAAAGTGTATCTTGACAGTTGCTGTGGAGACTTGCACAGCACAGCATCAGCTAACAGCAGAGGCATATAATATTTCTGAGAGCACATCTAATTTCTGGATGTCATGAGCATTTTTCCAGCAATGAAAATTCACTTTTATTTTCTAGGCACTGAAGTGCATCTTGACAGTTGCTGTGGAGACTAAAACACTGCAGCACCAGCTAGCAGTAGCAGTAGCATATAAGATTTCTGGGAGCACATGACCCTTCCATGACTTCCCCCCACCAAGTGCTGCATACTGGCGGTGCAGGGAAGTGGGGATCAGGAGGAGGAGGCATGGAAGAGAGTGGGTGACTTGGAGAGGGCTGATGGGGAGGGTGATGTTAGGACTGTGAGGACCAGGAGATGCCCTGGAGTGAAATGGGGGCTTTAGAGATGCCATAGTTGTTTAGTCCCCATACCCAGGGACCCCAACAGGCTGTGTGGGCAGGTAGATGAGGGCCCAGCTGATACCATTTGTCCACAGTGCTGTGCAACACTAGAGTAATGAGGACTAAGTCTGCAATTTGGAGGATCTAGTTTCCTTGGTCAGTCTGGCTTGCTTTATGAAGACATGGCTAGGGATGATTCCAGGTCTGTCCTGGAGTCGATCCATGCCGGCATTTCTGTAGTGCACTTTCTGAGGAAGAATCATGGTGGGGGGTGGCAAACTGTTTTATGTCTGAGATGAACCTGGTGGTATACTCAGTGGGAGATATCACATTGTCTGATTGTGTAACTATACATGGGATTCTGGGTACAGGTTTGCAGAATCCTCCTCATGTACTGACCTCCAGGTCATGAGGGAGAATTTCTGTACGAAATCACAGACTTCATTGCCAAAAGAGTGTTAGAATCATCAAGATGGCTTATTCTTGGTGATTTCAATGCTTGGGTCAATGATGAACAATTGCAGACTGGTCAAGATTTCCTCCAGTGTATGGAATCCCTTGACCTCACAGAAGTTATTACTTCTATGACCCACCAAAAAGAACATGCCTTGGACTTTGCATTCACTCTGGGGCTTGAGAGTGATGATCTTGAAATTGAACTAGTCACTTGGCCTGGATCATTGCACCATCAGGTTCACTATCCGGGCCCCCCCTTGTAGACCACCCCTGTGAAGGAATTCCAGTTCCGCCCTTTGAGAGGGCTTCAGTCAGAGTGACTGCTAGCAGTTCTGGACACCTCGGATGAGTCGACAGCATGTGTTAGAGGTTCAGAGGAAGCTGTGGCAGCCTCTTATAGGGCTGTAATAGCAGTCTTTGATCTTGTGGTGCAGGTTCGTATACACCTGCTGGTTTCGCTCTTCTGCTTACGCTGATTTGATGGCAAGCTGAAGTAGCTAAAAACCAAGTGGAGGAGGTTGGAGCATTGTTGAATAAGATCGAGGATCCAGGAGGATGAACCAGCTTTGATGTCTCACTATGGTGAGTATCAGAGGGCAATCACTCAGAAAAATGCAGAGTTTCTGTCTAAGGAGATTACTGCTGGGAAGAACTGACTGGCTCAGCTCTTCTGGACAATGTATAGACTTCTCCCTCCAGCCTGTCTGGAACCCATAAGAGTGTTTTTCCCAGTGACATGTGAGGACTTCACTCGTTTTTTCTCAGACAGATTGTTCTCTATTAGGGCCAGGATTACTCCAAGTGGGCCATTAGAGCCCAGCAGGGTTGGGCCTATGAATTTAGGATGCATTCAGTGGTCTTTGGGAGAGTATCAATGGAAGAGGTGAGTGAGGTAATCTTTGAGCTGCTGCCAACATTCTGCTAGCTGGATCCAGGCCAGACACGGCTATTTGTGAGCTGTGTTGGACAACTGGGCCTGATATTTACTGAAATTGTCTGATGCTCCCTGTCAGAGGAGGTGTTCCCAGTGGTGCTAAAAATGCATTGCTGAATCTTCTCCTCAAAAAGCTATCTTTGGATCCAGACTTCCTGGCAAATTACTGACCTGTCTCTATTCTTCCCTTTTTGGGGAAGCTTAAAGGAAAACTCCATGTTAAAATCAGAAAAAGATATGTAGTAGTCTTTTTTTTCTGTGTTCTAACCAGTACCCAGCATTTTCTTTTCCTTTGGCTGTGAGAGATGTTTTTTCCAACTTTCCCTAACTGTTTTATTGCCCTTGGAGGTTGCCATTCTGGTTTCTTTTATGGCCCCTAGTCTTCCCAGAGTGCCCTTTGGTGTGATGTCTAATCCCCCTGCAGGAAGCCAGTGTCTTGTTACAGGGTCTGTCACAGCTCAGCCACAGAGAAAATACTTCTTCCAGAGAAGACAAACTGCTAGATTTTGGGTGAGTGTAATCATTATTATTTTTTGATATCAGTACCTTGTCCAGCTATGCTCTGTTGTGTGTGTGTGTGTGTGAATCATGTCACTATTTATTCTATTCCTTTCAGTCACTTTCACTTTTTGCACCAGTACTAAGTAGCAAAAAATTAAACATCACCTTATAGGTTGCAACATAGTAGGACAAGGTACTAATGTCAACAAGCATTTGTCAATGCCGGACGTTCGCTTGCAGGTATTTGCAGTGGTGTTTGGCACGTATGGTGCTTTACCCTAATGCCCTGTGCGATTGCTGGTATTTGCACTACAAATTTTCAGCATGACCTTTTTGTTACCCCCACCTCATAAAAGCATTTGAGACCTCTGCTTATGAACAGTACCACTGTTATTTTGTTAATCTGTCCTGAACGTTGATTTCCCACAGCGACCACACCATTCTGCTCCACATGTGCAAAAACACAGTTCGGGCAGGATGTGAAAATGACAGCTGTAGCATTCATAGGGAGGTGTGAAGGGATGGCAATGTTGAACATCTGGAGTGAAAATACAACAATTTCTTGAACTTACAAGCGTACATGGAAACTGAGCAATGAACGCTCATGACACAGTCATTTTGTGAACTTTTGTCACCAAATTTTCAACATAGGCATTTTGGGACCTCTGCTCATGAACAGTGTCACTGTGATTTTCATAATCTGTCCTGAGCATTGCTTTCTCACTGTGACCACACCATTGTGCGCTGGATGTGCAAAAACACATTTCAGCCAGCATGTGAAAAATGTCAGCTGTACTGTTCATAAGCAGGTGTGAAAAAATGCCAGTGTTGAAAATCTGGAGTGAAAATATTTCAAATTCTCGAAGTTATGAGTGTGCGTGGAAACTGTGCAACGCACGCTCGTAACACAGTCTTTTTTTGACATTTTTTCATCAAATTTGCAACACAGGCTTTTGGGAGCCCACCTCATTAACAGTGACACTGTTGTTTAGTTAATCAATCCCAAAAGGTGATTTTGTGCAGTGACCATGAAATCACCTTTGGGGATGAATAAATCACATGACAGTAACTGAATTCATGAGGTGGGGTCCCAAGAACCCCCCTGTTGAAAATGTGGTGCCAAAATTTGCAAAAATGCCCGAGATAGCCACCTAAGTTGAAAAAAAAAAAACATTTATGCCATTATACAGCTTACCGTCATTTCTTCAGTTTGCGTTCGGCTTTCAAGAGTGCAGACGTGTTCCCACTCCACTGAAGATCATTGAGCCAGGCTCCGGAGGTAAGTATGGGGTGAGGGGGAGGTGGGGTATGCAGAGGGTGTGTGGGTTCGGGGAGGGGGCACAAGACACAGCGCGGGATGGTTTTCTGTTTTCACAGGTTTTAAAAAAACAAAAGATGTTGTGGGACAGTTTTCCCATTTACAGGGACAATGGGCATGCTGTGGTGGGCTCCCAGCATGCCACCTGGGTGTTTGTTGGGGGGGGCCTGAAGACAATGGGGACTGGGCACTCTGTCTGCACATACAATATGTTTGGTGGGGGCAATAACAAGGGAGCAAGGTAGATGGCAGCAGAGGGAGGAAGTGGGAGGGATTTTATTAGCAGCCAGAGGGAAAAGGGTGACGTCAATATGTTAAATACAAACACGTTACCACCGCTGATTGCAGTGGTGCTTTTCTTTTAACTGAAGACCACTGCAGCCAAACTGCTGTCATAGACAGCTCATGCATCCATTGGTGCAGTAGGGTTGCACACGTTACACTGAGCACTGCATTGGACAGGAGGGTCACACACCTTCAAAAAGTCGTACTGTCCCAAAACGTTCCTTGCACATGCATGCAAGCGAATGCAAAAATAAACAAGCATTTGTCAATGCCAAATGTTGCTTGCTTCTATGTGCTGTTTAAGTATTTGGAAGTCATTGGAGTGCAAATATTGAAAATTCGTGAACTTACGAGCATGCATAGGAACTGTGCAACGCACGCTAGTAAAACAGTCATTTTTAGGAATTTTTTCACCAAATTTTCAACATAGCCATTTTAAGACCTCTGCTCATGAGCAGTGTCACTGTGATTTTCTTAATGTGTCCCATACATTGAGTTCGCACACCAACTGCGCCATTGTGCACTACATGGGTGAAAACATGTTTTGGGCAGGATTTGAAAAATTACAGCTATACTGCTCATAAGGAGGTGTGGTAAAATGGCAATGTTGAAAATCTGGAGTGGAAATATTGAAAATTCACAAACTTACGAGGGTGCGTAGGAACTGCGCAACGCACACTCGTAAAACAGTCATTTTTAGGAATTTGTTCACCAAATTTTCAACACAGCCATTTAAGACCTCTGCTCATGAACAGTGTCACTGGGATTTTCTTAATGTGTCCCATACATTGAGTTAGGTACACCGACTGCGCCATTGTAATAAGCTACATGGAGGAAACACATTTTGAGCAGGATCTGAAAAATGACAGCTGTACTGCTCATGAGGAGGTGTGGTAAAATGGCAATATTGAAAATCTGGAGTGAAAATATTGAAAATTCGCAAACTTACGAGCATGTGTAGGAACTGCACAATGCACACTCGTAAAACAGTCATTTTTAGGAATTTTTTCACCAAATTTTCAACACAGCCATTTTAAGACCTCTGCTAATGAACAGTGTCACTGTGATTTTCTTAATGTGTTAATGTGTCCCATACATTGATTTCGCACACCAACTGCGCCATTGTGCACTACATGGGCGGAAACATGTTTTGGGTGAGATGTGAAAAATGACAGCTGTACTGCTCATAAAAAGGTGTGGCAAAATGGCAATGTTGAAAATCTGGAGTGAAAATATTGAAAATTCGCGAACTTACTAGCCTGCATAGGAACTGCACAACACACACTCATAAAACGGTCATTTTTAGGAATTTTTCCACCAAATTTTCAAAATAGGCTTTTTGAGAGCCCACCTTATGAATGCTGGCAGTATCATTTCATTAATTGGTCCTGAAAGGTGATTTTGCACAGTGACTGCGAAATCACCTTCAGGCCCGAATAACGCCATGACAGTGACATCATTCATGAGAAGGGGTCCCAAAAACCCCATGTTGAAAATTTGGTGCAAAAATTCCAAAAAATGCCTGAGATATGCAACAAAGTGGAAAAAACCCCATCTAGCCCATTATACAGCTTACCGGCATTTCCTCAGTTCGCGGTTGGCTTTGAAGAGTGTAGACGTGTTCCCGGTCCAGTGAAGATCATCACGCCGAGCTCCAGAGGTAAGTATGGGGTGTGGGGGTGTGGGGAGGCAGGGTGCAGTGGGTGGATGTGGGTTGTGGGAGGGGTGGGGAGACAGTGATGGAACATTTTCTTATTTACAGGTTTTTGTATTCGGAGCGGGATGTTTGCCACGCTGGGGTGGGCTACCAGCGTGGCAGCAGAAAGCTGTCTGGGGAACTGGAGCCGGCGGGGATTGGGCACCCCATTGGCCAAACAAGGTTTGCCACGCTGGGGTGGGCTCCTAATGTGGCACCAAAGCTTTGGGGGGGCGTGAGGCGCTGCCAGCACACAGCGGTGGTTTTCTTTGAAGTGAAGACCACCGCTGTCATACACAGCACCCGCATCCATTGGTGCAGGACTGCCACGCCTGCTCAGTGGAGCAGTGGATTGCAGAGGACAGTCACACCTCCAAACTGTCCTATTCTCCCAAGACGTTCCTTGCGCATGCGCGCAAGCGAACGTAAAAAATGATAATTATTACACTCACCCAAAATGTAGCAATGTGACTTCTTCTCTGAAAGAAGTATTATCTTTGTGGCTGAGCTGTGACAGATCCTGATAAATCTAGGGGCATAGCTACATCACTGTCACATGAACCAGGGTGCATCGTAGGAGAAAGAAAGCCAATAAACCTATTTGTGATGGAGATTCCCAGGGGTCATAAAACTACCATACAGCTAGCAGGCTAATTTAGGAAAAACTCCTAATAGCAGACAGAGGGACGGACACACTAGGACTTAACATACATATCAAAACACTCTACATAACATATGTTTTTGCACATTCTGGGTGGACCTCTTCTTTAAGAAAAGGTTGTTGTGCTTCAGCTTGAGGCATATCTCACTACCTTTGACATCTTTGAGCCTCTCCAGTCTGGTTTTAGGACTAGGCATAGCACAGAGACTGCAGTAGTTGGGGTGCACAGTGATCTGCTTGGGGGAGAGATTGAGAAGAATAATTAGTTCTCATCCTCCTTGATCCTACTTCATCATTGGACACTGTTGACCATGGGCTGTTATTGGACTAGCTCAGGGAGTATGTAGGACTCACTGGTGAAGTCATCTGCTGAACTGAGTCTTATCTCTGTGGTAGGACCCAGAATGTAGTGTCATAACTGAAGGTTTTGTCCTGTTACATTCTCCAGGGTTCAGTTCTTTTGTCCATGTTGTTCACAGCCTATGTGCTACTACAGGGTAAGATCATTAAGCAGTATGGGCTTAGGTTTCACTGCAATGCTGATGATACCCAACTGTACATGTCATTTGCACCTGGGACACTGGGTGCAGTTGATGTGCTTAATAGGTGTCTGGCCAAGGTCCAAGACTGAATGTCATCAAGCTGGTTGAGACTGAACCCAGAGAAGACAGAAGTACTGCTGGTTGAGCTGGGAAGTGGTGGGAGTGGCAACCACCGAGAGGGAGACAGAGTTTCGTTCCAGTCCCTCTAGGCTCCTGGCTGCTACAAAGGTGAAAAATCCTGGAGTCTGTCTGGATAAGGGGCTGACACTTGCAGCTCAGGTGATGGCAGTAGTCCAGAATCACTTTTACTATCTGTGGAACATCAGTCCGATTAATTTCCTCATCCCAACTGGCAATCTGGCCAGATCAGTGCATGCATTAATGTCTTTGAGGCTTGACTACTGCAGTGCTCAGTAGCTTGGGGTCAATGGGGGTATACTGCAATGCCTGCAACTGGTGTAGAATGCAACTACTCATTTGCTAACTGGCCTCTTGAGGTCATGTCATGTCTCCACAGTAATGTGTGATCTGCACTGGCTGCGAGTCAAGTAGTGTATCTCCTTTGATGTTGGACTTCTAACTTATAAAGACCTGCATGGCTATCTGGATGAGATCTTTCACCCTCATGTACCCTTGTGTCCTTTCTGCTCCACTGAGGAGGGACTCCTGATTTTTCTGGGTGCAAGGCTGAAGACTTTGGGGGACTGGGCCTATAAAAAGTAGCTAGTTCAGTCCTCTGCAACTCTTTGCCAAAAACTTTGAGGGAGGACCCCTCAGTGGAGGCCTTTAAGTGGGTTCTGAAACCACTTTAATTTATTTAAGCATTTGAGGCTTAACCATCCCCATAGTTGTTATCCCAGTTTTAACTACTAAGTAAATTACTTATAAATTTATTTATTGAGAATGCAGTACTACATTTTAAACCATTTTCATTTTGGGGGTATTTGTTTTACGTCTTTTGAGATTTTTTATTTAAGTTGCTGCTACCGCTTGATATTGTGATGGTGCCATGAGCCTCTGGGGAAGGGTGCCACTTAAAATAAATACTACTGCTATTACATCTCATTTCTGGGCATCATGAGAATTTATCCTGCCTGGGAAGGAATTTTATGGACTTCTTATAAATACCTCCATTACCCAAGGGAACACACTAATTTTTCCTAAACATCATGAGAATTTCTCCGGCCATGAGAATTCACTTCTATTTTCCAGGCACCAGACTGCATCATGACAGTTGCTATGGAAACTCGCACAGCACCAGATAGCAGCCGTAGCATCATATTTATTTATTTATTTATTAAGTATTCAGATATATCTTTGAGTCAGGGACTCATTTATAAAGGTTCCACGTCACACAGAATAACAACAGAACAGACAATTAGAGGTTAATTCAAACAAGCAACACAGTCCAACATAATTTACAAAGAGCAGCAAAGGCTAACAGGTGGCTGTCACAGGTTATTTTGTGCAAGTCTTTAGGAGTACATTTAACTCAGATAAATATATCATTGTCAGCAACTCAAATAAGCAGGCTAGTGGTCATAGTCTTGAGTGAGAAAAGCAAAAAAGAAGGGGGGGATTTGTGCAGGATCAGTGACAGTCACAGGTGTTAGAGGACTGAAGGAGGGCCCTAAGGTAGGTTTTGAAAGGGCCAATTCTGATTTCATTCTCAAGTGACATGGGCAGGTTGTTCAACCAAGAAGGGTCCCTGTAGCTGAAAGACCTTTGGAACTGGGAGGTTCGGCAGTGGGGGACCGAGAGGAGTTGTTTGCTAGAGCTACGGGTATGTTTAAGTACCGGGGAAGGGTGGACTATGTTGGTGAGCCCTGGGGGGGGGAGGATGAGACAATTTTCTTTGCCATGAGGCAGGTGTAGAACCTGATTCTATTGTTGAGATTTAGCCAGTTAGTGTCATAATACAATGAGCAAGTATGGATGAGACGGTCACATCCCAGTATGAGGCGGCAGGCTTTATTCTGGGAGAAACTGAGTCTATCAAGGGCCAAGGAGTTTGCTGCACTATAGATGAGTAGACCATAGTTTAGGAGGGAGAAGACCGAGGAGGAGACAGCAAGCCTTAGTGCATCAGAGGTAAGGCAGTGTTTGAGACGACACAATAACCCTAGCCTCACATTGAGGGTGGTAGATAGGAGCTGAATATGCAGATGGAAATTACGGGCTGGGTCTAGAGTGATGCCTAGGTATTTAAAGGAGTCCACTTGCTGCAGAGGGGTAAAGTTGGTAGTTAGCACTTGGGGGAAGAGCTCTATCAGTGATTTCTGGGGATGAGAGAATAGCAAGACTTTGGTCTTCTTTTGGTTGAGAATAAGGCGTTTAAAGGAGAACCAGGTTTCAGCACAACTAAAGGAGGATTGTAGGGAATGGTGGAGTAAAATGGGGTCAGAGTTGGAGGAATAAAGGACGGCACCATCCACGTAAAGTAGTAGATTGCCATTGCAGTACTTGGGAAAGGAGTTACGGAAGAGGCCAAAAAGAAGTGGTTCTAGTATTGACCCTTGTGGAACACCAGAGAGGACAGGCATTCTAGAGGACAGGGTGTTACCTATTTTAATCTGCTGGTAGCGGTTTGAGAGGTAATCAGAGAACCAGCCAAGGGTTGAGAGAGACCAAAGTTGAAGAGTGAGGTAAGTAAGAGAGAGTGATTGACGGTGTCAAATGCTTTAGTGAGATCAATGAAGACCACACCAGTGATATCACCTTTGCCTAAGGTGGAGTGGATGTGTGCTGTTAACTCAAGAAGGGCAGTAGTAGCACTATGACCCTTCCGAAAGCTGTGCTGTTGTTTGCAGAGAAGGTTATGTTTGTTAAGGTGGTCCGTGAGCTGATCAGAAACAATCCGCTCTAGGGCCTTGGACAGGGGAAGGAGAATGGAGATGGGGCAGTAGTTATTGGTGATGGTACAGTCCTCACTTTTGAAAACAGGGGTGATGGAGGCAGATTTCCACCTAGAGGGGAATTTTCCTAGACATAAGGAGTGGCTAAGAATATAAAACTTCAGGGACCATATCTCATTTCTGGGTGTCATGAGAATTTTTCCAGCCCGAGGAAGCAACCACATCTCATTTAATGGTGTCATAAGAAAAGATCACAGCAGCAATGCATGTAGAAGCATGACATCTGCCTCTTGGACTGCAAAATATTTAAATACAAAATATATATATATATATATATATATATATATATATATACACACACATATAGTGCTCTTAGAAAAAATACTTGGTGAACAGAATTAATGTGAATTGCTTTTCATGTAGAATTAAAACAAAGTGCATTACAAGAGTGTTTGGGGCAGTTACACACTGTGAACTGCCACTGCAGGTCATCAGGGTGCCTGCATTAGGGCACCGAGTCACGGACACGCTGAATGTTAGGTTCACAGCCCCCACTCTGAGGTCTGTCCCCACTCTAGTTAGTATATAAAGTTAGAGGGGGTGTGGGGAGCTCCCCTTAAAAAGAGGGGTCAGTGACAAAGTGGTTTGACATTGTAGTGACTCAGCGCCCTAAAGCTGGTGTCACATAAGGGTGGAACTGTGAACTACTATGTGGCAGCATGTAGCAGCCTGTCCACATTTTTTTTTTTATACATATTTTTTGCCCCATATCTTTCCCTGTTTTTCACCCATCCCCTTTCTCAGCCGCACGTGTGCATATGGAAACATGCACACGTCAGAGCTTGAGACACCCTCCCATGACTTGCTGCTCCCTCCTGCGTACACTAGCCACCAGACCTCCACCCAGTGCCACCACAACTATGGGGGAGCAAAGACCACCCCAAGAGAGGAAAACTGCCCCATGGCTACTCAATCCTGCTCTCATCCCCCCCCATGCCGGCTCCCTGATGACCCGAGTCTGTATCCAAACCCGGGTCACCAGCGTGACAAGAGGTAAGATGCCCGGCTCCTCAGCCTCTGCGCCACTGGGCCACCTGCCCAAATTTTTGTGGTACTACAGAAAACTTCTAGAATGCACATAATTAATGAGAATTGTGATGTACACTCAATTAACACATGCGTTGGACAATTACACACTGTAAACTATCATGTGGCAGCATGACACACAATTAACACAAACTGTGGTACAGTAAGAGTGCTTTGGGCAGTTGCACACTGTGAACTACTATGTGGCAGCATGTCAATGTTTTTTGTGGCAATTCTAATAATTAATGTGAATTGTGATTTGCACACTATTAACACAAAGTGTGTTACAACAAGAGAGTCTGAGACAGTCACACACAATGAACTACCATATGGCAGCATGTAACAGCCCATCAAATTTTTTTGGTGCACCCAAGAAAAATTCTGGGAGAAGAGAAATTATGTAAATTATGATTTATGCATGGTTGTCACTAAGTGAGTCACAACAACAGTGTTAGGGACAGTGAAAACACAAAGGCCCGGATATTCAAACTGCGCCAGGCTGTGGCGCAAGCCTGGGCGCAGCTCAACTTTGTTGCACAGGGGTGTGGCCTGGGCGATATTCAACGGAGCTGTGCTATGGCACAGCAGCTTTGAATATCGCACCCTGGCCACCCCCACTGTGCATGGTGCAGTGGCACTGTGCCAGCGCAAGTGGCCAGAGTGGAGCATGGAGTTGCGCAGCACAAGTGCCATTGTGCCATGCACAGCACTTGTGATATTCAAATGGGGACATGCAAATGGGGCCATAATTTATGCCAGGCATGCATGGGGCCATTTGCATGTCATTATGGCCCCATTTGCATCCCATTAGCATGCAGGTGCGTCGATCCCTGACGACTTGCACCTGGCGCCCTGCCAGGCAGCAGCCGTCGGGGACCAACACCCCCCGCAGCCCGATCGCGGGCATTTTTCTAAAAGAAAACCCCCCTCTAATATCCCTGGTGGTCCAGTGGACCTCTATGTGCCCGATCACGAGCATCGGTATATTAAACCCCCCCATCCAATATCCCTGGTGGTCCAGTGGACCGATCGCTGCCCGATCACGGGCATCTGTAAAACATAAAATAGTCCTATTACCCTGGTGGTCTAGTGTACCCCCTCCCCACCTGTCACTGGAGCCCCACCACCCCACTCCCCCGGTCAGCCAGCGGGCGGCAGCACCCCACCCGCCTGCCGCCCCGCCGCCTGCCGACTGACAGCTCAGTAGGGCTGCATGCCCATTGGTTCACAGCATGAGCCAATGGGCATGCAGCCCATACTACACATTCCAGGTATGTGTATATGTGAATGGGTGGCCAGGGTGCGATCGGGCACATAGCGGTCCACTGGACCACCAGGGATATTGGGCGGGGGGGGTTTATTGACACCAATGCCCGCAATGGGGCGTGGGGGGTGCCGCCAGGTGCCGCAGGAACTCAGGTGGCAGCTGTCGTATTGCGCCCTGCAATGCGGCAGCTCACCTGTGGGTGGCCATCATTTGTTCCTTTTTTGGCTTAACTTTGTGCAGGCACAGGTAAGGGTTGCACATGCATGACTCTGCACATCCTGGGCTGAATATCGGGCTATGCAGATTATGCATGGGCACGCCCCCCCACCTGTGCCTGCATACATTACTGATGCACTCCGGCGCATCGGGATTTGTGCAGTGCACTTTTCCCTTTTGAATATCGCGCTGTTGCGCCATGCACAACCCTTTTGAATATCTGGGCCAAAGAGTACTACCATGTAGCACTACCTGTAGCAGTCTGACATATTTATTGTGGTAGCTGAGAAAAATTCTAGGACAGCAGAATTTACATTTGTTGTGCTTTTCTAACAATTTCCCCTAAAGAGTTGTACTTTTTCTCATAATTTGCCCAAAAGTGGATAAAAAGACAAGAGCTGTGGGGGTGGGACTAAATCATAGTGCACCACCTTGTTGCAGAAAGCAGCAGCATGTGATATTTATTCCAGTAGCTGAGAAAAATTCTGGAAGCACAGAATATATATATGTGGTGATTTTATTGCAATTTCCCTGAAGTGCATAACAAAAACTGTGGCTGGGTTTTAATCATAGTGCACTGCCTTGCAGGAGAAAGCAGCAGCACAAGCTATCTGTTCCAGCAGTTGAGAAAAATTCTGGGAGTACACAAATTATGTATGTTGTGC
The DNA here is from genome assembly GCA_016271365.2 of Neoceratodus forsteri. Lineage (NCBI taxonomy): Eukaryota > Metazoa > Chordata > Ceratodontiformes > Ceratodontidae > Neoceratodus > Neoceratodus forsteri. The sequence goes on along the minus strand of CM057450.1, from coordinate 1,313,951,773 downwards.
TTCTCTCACAATTTCCCTTAAAGTGCATAATAAGAACTGTGACTGGGAGACTAAATCGTAGTGCTCCTCCTTCTAGCAGAAAGCAGCAACAAGAGATATGCATTCTGTTAGTTTAAAAAACTTCATAGAGAAGAAGACAGTGATAATGTAAGGAGTGTACAGTTGCACAAGAAACAGAACAATACAGAGAGGAAATCAGATTTTTTTTCTTTTTTAAAGCGGCAGGAGGATAGCTGACAGAAGATTTCAGATATACAGCAGCTGTCAGTCACTAAGCTGGTGCTATATACATGCACATTCATTCAGAGCTCAGTTGGTAGATGGCCATGGTGGTGAGCGGTGGGCTTTGCCAGTGGCCGGCTCAATTACAGGCTGGGGGAGAGCGGGGTGGTAGGGCACTTCAGGGTGGGGGTTCAACTATACAACCACAAAATTTAGCATTTCTGTTAACAGCGGTTCAGGGCTGGGGCAGTCCTCTAGACCATCAGGGAATATAATTATTATATAATTACTGGGTAGTGCTTTTTCCCATAGGAAAAGCCAGTTGTAATTTGTTGTTATGACCTGCTGGTTATAATGGCAAACACATGCCGGATTTCCCTATGACCACACACGTGCCAGTCACTGGTCTTCCTTAACTATACAGCTGCAGACCTCATCGCCCCTCGCTGTCAGCAGTAACTTGATTTTTTTTAATTAAAAAAAGAAAAGAAGAATGTCCACAGATCCAAATCCAAAAGGGAAAGATTACCAACATGCTAGTTTCCCTGTCCGCATACATGAACCAGCAGAACTCCAGACCTCTTAATGCCGGAAGGACACTGCAGAGGCCGCTCGGCGGTAAATTTAATGAAAAAAAAAAGACAAATACGGCAAGAAAATATTTTTTCCTCGAACAAGTGGAACACTGTTAACTTGGCAGACTACGGACCATGCCAAATCCCAACTGGTCTGCAGCTGCCTGAAAAACAGCCCATTTGCTTATTTTCTATAATTGCTAAGGTGAAAAATGCATGCCAGCAATTATAAAAAATAAAATATGGGGTGGCCTGTGTAAAACTCGATTTTACACACACCCTCGTTGTGGGATGCTTTTCACAAACCCCTCGGGCTTCACCCTCGGGGTTTATGTAGCATCCCACAACTCGTGTGTCTGTAAAATCTCATTACTCATGCCACATCACATATTATTCTCTATATTATACAGTAGTATTATTATGAATTATAATGGGAGATTGGGGCTTGGTGGGGGGAGGGGTGCTAGGCTACCAAGGAATGGCAATCAGTTATTAAGATTACTAATTGTTATAATGGGAGATTGGGGCTTGGGGGGGGACGCTAGACCTCCATGGAATAATTATTAAGATTACTGTTTGTTATAACGTGAGAGCAGGGCTTGGAAAAGGGTGCTGGACTACCAGGTACTGCTCGGCGACATTGCCACATGGCCACCCACAGCTTACGGTAACCTGTCTAGGAGTGCCCTCTGTTTTGTGCACTGCTATGGTTGCCACAAGCCACAGGACTTTGCCACTGGGACCCTGCCTGATAAAGAATTGGGTGCAGGGTCCATGACGCACTGGCAATTGGCACAAGCAACCTTTGCCACAGCTTGCACTAAGTTTTGAGAATCAGGCCTGTTTCATCCAGTTCAGATTGCAGATACCCAGCAAGCACAGCTGCCCCATCAGGAATCTCCCCGTCTTCTTCTACACATTTCTCCATGTATGTTTTCAGTATATGCACTGCTGGAGTCACCTCACCCAGGGTGGCAGTGGATGCACTTAGATCATGGGTGCTCCTCTCCAATGGCTCAAGTACTCTCATCATGGTGTCAATCAGTGATCACTCATGGTGGACAAGGACTCCTCCAATGTCACACTCCACTGATATGTCATGAAGTGCATGCTTTTGCACCTGTTTTTGTTCTAGCAGTCTAGACAGCATCTGGTACAATAATTTCATCTGGTACTGACATCCTGTATCATGCAATGTTGAGACAGACCAGTGCATTATTGCATGTCTCGTAGCTAGTTACCTTTACATAGCAATGAAAATGAGTACAGATGGAGCATGCTGTGGAAACAGTCTTGCTAGCCTCAGAATTCTGATGTAGCGCAGATGTGACCACTAGATTCATGCTGTGGGCAAAGCAATGAATGTTGATACAATTCCCATCACCAACTGCTTTCACCATATTTGGCCCATTTTCCATCATGAGAAAACCAACAAGTAGATGGGTGCCAACTGTCGGTGACTGCACCATGCCTTGAATGAATGCCAGGATGTTCAGTGATGTGTGCTGTTTCTCCATTAACCCCACATTTTGAACAGCAGAACTGGAGTGACTTCCAGATTGTGGAGGGATGAAGGGAAAGACAGTGACAGAGAGAAAAGGAGGAATCTGTAATAAAAGACATAGGGTTTTGCACACATCAGAGTACAGTCAAGGAGTGAGATGCATGCATGGAGTTTATACTGCTCCAGATGTCTGAGGTGCAGTGGAAAACTCCACCCAAAGCCTCTGAGAGTAATGTGACAAGTGCCATTCTCACACCCTCATATATCTTGTGAATCCCAGTGTGTGAAATTATGGAATGTAATGAGAACTGGTACCACGGCTGCAAGTGCTATAGAAGTCTTTGAAAGCCAGTTTATTGTACAAATGAAAAGGGCTGCAAACCTAGTGGCATCATTTCAGTTATGAGCTGTGTGATGTGCTGATCTGTTGGATGCGATGACTGGTGCTTAGTTCAGGTCTAGAAGGCTTCCAATATTGCCATTGACCATGGATGGGGGGATGGTCCATGCTTGCCTGATGGTGTGCAAATAGCAAGGGTCTGGTGCCTGACAGGAGTGTTGGGGGTGCATGGAGGACTCTTTGGTGTTGAGAGGAAAGAAGTGGTAGCAACAGCAGCATTTTTGTAAGAGGCAGAATGGTCTGTGGCATTGCTAGTGCTACCAGTCCCACTGTCTGCATTATCACCATGAGATGGGTCTGGCAAAACCACAGACATTGATGCTTTAAAAACCTGGGGTTGCTTTACTTTTAGGTGGCTCATTAATGAGGTGATTGTTACTTTTTATATTCTTTCTGGTGCCTATAGCCCCAATAGCTCAGCCCCCAACTTCCCTGGTCCCTTTGCAACCCAACAAGACTTACCTCTGATTGATGATCCACCCTGACTTGCTCCCCAGGGTGGGGCCATGCTGTGTGTGCTCCCCAGAGGGTGAGTGACACTATGGTGTATGGCAGGCTGGCTACTGCTGGTTTTCCTCCCTAGCTTACTCTCCAGGGCAGGGCACTGGGTTGGACCATTCCTGATGAAGGACTGAACTTAGTCACCAATCGAGTGTTGCAGCAGGTGGAGCAGGACTGAGAAGCAGGGCATCATCAGTGAGGCTGGCATTTTTGTCTTCTATAATCCCTGGGAGCCATGGCATGCAATGATGTAAGGCACAAAAGTGCTGATGTACATCATGCCTCCCCAACAGTTCAGCTCAGCTGCTTCTTCCCCTGGTTTCCACCAGGAATCAATCAAGCACCAGTCACTAACCCATCCCCCCACCCAGTAGGAGAAGAGCAGTCCATGGAATGCTCAATCCTACCCTCTCACCAGCCCTCTGACTCCTCGGGTCAGTTCCAAACATGAGGCATTGGCATCACAAGTGGAAGCCCCACCACTGCAATGGTGGGCCAGCCATGAGGTGGTTGCTAAACTTGTCAGATTCCCCTTGTTGACAGTCATACCTGTGCAATGTGCACACTGCCATTCTGTTATCTTCTTTTAGTAATATGAAATGCAGTCATACCATTCTCTTACTTCTCCAGATACCACTCATGCAGCTACTGTCACTAGTACAACTACAACCACTCTTTTTGCCACCACTATCCTTTCTTGTTTGGATCTGCATCAGCAGGTTTTCCCCTGGCACCACTGGTGCCCTGACACCTGCTCTACTTGGCTGTTTAGGCTAGGATAGAGCCCACTGAACAATGTATTGAAGAGTAGCTTGCTAAGATTTTAAAGAAGCAGAAGCCATAGATATCCTTCATTCTCCTGCCAGTGCAACCTTGAGAGGCTGAGTTTTATTTTTGCCAACCAATTTTCTTGCTGTATGGCTCTCAAGGCACTCCCCATACTCTACCTCATCATCAAAGCTGCATAGATTACCCTCATCATATGATGTGTCAATTAGCAGTTCATCTTCTGTTGGAAAGTACTCAGACCCAGATGAGTGCTCCTCCTATTCATTTGCAGGCTGAGAATCAAGAAGTATCACAGAAGTTGGGCACAGTATTGGAAATCGTTATGCAGCTGGTTGGGCCCACAGAGGTAGTAGTGGCTGGTGTTAACATAGCAATACTGGTGGTTGCCATTGTTAAAGTGGTATGTGTAGTCTCAATCTCAGTCTCATTCACAGGAGTGGTCTGGGTTACAGTGACAGGAGTGGTCTCAGTTATAGTGGCAGGAGTGGTCTGGTCACAGTGGCAGGAGGGGTCTGTGTCACAGTCACAGGAGTGGTCTTAGTCACAGTGGCACAAGTGGCCTCAGTCACAGTGACAGGAGTGGCTGTCAGAACTACTATTACAACAAATGTTGGGATGCTAGTAGTCACAGTGGATGGGTGGCAGATCAGAGCAGTAGTGGTTATTAAGGATGAGGTTATGGTGGTACTGGTGGCAGTGGCAAGGGATGAAAAGGACACATTCACATTGGTGGTATCAGTGGCAGTTAATGACAATGTCCTCCTAGAAGCAGTACTAGTACTTAGAATTGTACTTTTACTTTTCTCCCTGTTGTTAGCTGACTCTGTACTGGCACTGGAGACTGCAGCCTTCGATGGGTAAAACATAATTTTAAGCAACAAAATGTGACCTGAGTGTCACTCTGAATTATGCGCATCACCCATTGCTTGCTGTGCTACACCTACTTCAGCTTTGCTGGGGCTGCTGGATCAAATACATTTTCTGGCAGTACATACTCTGTCTGCCATAGCTGTATTCCTCATAGTAAGATGTAACAGTCACTGAAGTCACCACAGCAGTGCAGAGCTGACAAGTCTCACTCACTTATAGTCAAGCCTGACTAGCAAATTATCAGGAAAAGAAAGCATTTTTTAAATTTCTTCTTGGGCACAAAGTCACAAACAGAAAAATATCTTGAGTCACAACCATGCACACACACACACACACACACACACACACACACACACACACACAACAAAATGGCAGCTAACTGAAGCAGTGGGAGTAACCAGTCTAGTCCCATCCTACCAGCTATGGTGTACTCGAGTTGCACTAGCGGCCACTGAGAGACCTAATACTAGGTTCCTCACAGGAGATGTCTAATATTAAATTTAAGTTATATTATTATGAAATATGGCCATTAACTCACTGCAGCAATGCTGAACAGACTGTCTCACTAACTAACCTGACAAGTAAGTTCTCAGAAAAAAATTGCTTTTTAAATTTCATCTTGGGCAAAAAAGCCACAAACTTAAAAAATGTCTTGAGTGCACGGAGGTCATGTACACACACAGAACAGAACAAACTGGCAGCTAACAGAAGTGGTGGGAGTCAGACAGCTAGTCCCATCCTACCAGCTCCGGTGCACTTGCGGTTACACAAGTGGCCATGGAGGGACCCAAGCCTGGGCTCCCCACAGGAGATATCTGATATTAAATTTAAATTATATTATTATGAAATATAGTCACTCATTCACTGCAGCAATGCTGAGATGACAAGTTCCACTCCCTAGCCTACCTAGTAGTTTAAGAATTTTTTTTTTATTTCTTTTTGGGAACAAAGCCACACAATGTCTTGAGTGCACAGCCATAAACACACACAGAACAAGAAAACAGCTAACTGAAGCAGTGGGAGTTAGCTGACTAGTCCCACTAGTCCCACCCTACCTCACAAGAAGATGTGTGACATAACATTTCAATAATATTATTATGGAATAATGTTGTTCAAATCATTGCAACTATACTGAGCTTCAGTATAGTCAAGCTTGATTAAATTCTCAGAAAAAGGAAAAATATTTTTTAAAGCCCTTCTTAGGCACAAAGCCAAGTCACAAGCAGCAATAGAAAAAGATCCCTAACAGCTGATTTCACTTCAGTTAGACTATTTGCTTTGTTCTTTGTTTCAGACAACAGCTAAGTTATAAAAAAAAATGCTAATTTCATAAAAAATGTAAATGTCTACTCACGATATCCCCCTACAAAACCCTCTTTACTCCAGCGAGCTGTTTAGTGCTTAAAACATTGTACTGCAGCTTTAAATTTGGTTTGGTGTTAGTACACACACACATGCTGTGTGTACTGGGCTGGAGCCTTGCCTTTCTCTCTCAGTAGACAACCTATTTTCCTTTTCTTCTCACTGCAGCATAAAGCCTAATTTTTTATCCTATAGTGTAATAAAAAGTGACCCTCTCTAGCTTGGGATTTAGATAGGGAACAATAACTGCCAATATTTCTGATTTTGTTTAATTTTAACAAGTGAATGGAAGTAAATTATTCTTACTCAGTAGCTCATACATATATCTGTCTTGTCTGTAGCTTCTATGAATGCTAGGTCACATGACCTGCATTCAATGAGCCTCCAAAGTGGCTTCTGATTGGACAGAAAGTCACAGGAGATCTAGAGCTCCCATTGAATAGTAAAATGTTGAATAGCCCTGAATAGTGCTGATTATTCATTTTTCTTCCTAAGTAACAAATACCCTATTATTGATGGTATTCAGAAAATACTATTTGATACTTGCATGCCCCCCACATACTGATACTGGTATGTGTGATAGCTGTAACAACATAGTACCATATTATCATATCAACAGTTCTTGATTAAATCCCACAATGTCCTTTGGCTAAGGTTCAATTCCCAAATGACATAAAAACATATATCAAAGCACCTTATCGACTACATTTTCAAAAAATTAAAAAGCTACCATGTTTAGTATCCAATGGCTAATTTTATTTTGTAAAACCTGCTCACCGCATTAAAAAAACTGTGATTTAAACATTTCTGTTTCAGAGTAATCCATTTCTAGTATGATCCTTATAAACTATCATACTAGTATGATCCTTATAAACTAACACAACATTTTTATTTATCTGTCTGATTTTGTCAATGGCATTTCCCTCCTGTCACTAGTACCTCCAGTTCCATCTGACTCTTGTGCTCTTTGTCTGCTGAACTCTGCTGCCAGCCCTTAGTCGTCAGTGATGCCCACAATGCAGCTACAAATAATCAAGTGTTCTTTGTTGACCTGGTTGGTACTCTGGCACCAGGTGCCTTTCTCGGGTACAACGTGGGTACCACAAGTACAATGTTAGAGCAGCAAAAATACATGATACAGTAACAGAACAATCTGTATAGCATACATCAGAGGCACAAAAAAGTAACACAATTGTGAAAATGTTAACATGGTGCAAACAGACATAAATGTATCAACAAACATGACAACATGAAATATAACAAGAAGAAAAGTGATGAGATTGCACTGATTATGAGGCAAAGTGGGGGTAGGGAGTTGGAGTTAAGTAGCACAAACACATGCATTACAGTTCAGCAGATGATCTTTTATTTTTAGCTCAAAGGTTTTAGGAGAGGTTGACAATCTGATGACCGAGAGCATTGAGTTCAAGAGTGGGACAGCACAGTATCTGAAGAATCTCTGCCCCATACCTGTACACATAAGTGGGATCATAAGGGAATTGCTTACAGTGGAGCAGGAGTGTGAGAGGTCGACAGGTGTGAGTGACTCACTGAGGCATGCTTCTGAACAGAGATCTGTACACAATATTGGCTAGAGTAAATTGCGCTCTGTATTCATGTTGCAACCGGCTGAGCTGCTCAAGACTAGCACAGTGGTGGAACCATGGGCCCATGGATGTAGCTAATTTGGCTATTGTGTGGAATATGACTTTTTTTCTGAAACAGACAGCCTTAGTGGCAGCATCCATTACTATGGAACCATAATCTAATAGCGGAAGGAGGTTGCTTTGTGCTATTTTTACTTAGTTTCAACTGTCAGGTACATTTGAATGTGGTAGAGCTGTCCCAATTTCAGGTGAATGGACTGGACAGTGTTATTTAAGTGGTTGTCAGAACAGAGGCATGAGTCCAAGGTTATGCCTAGGTATTTATTTTTAACATGAAATATTTTATTGGGTTTTCATTATTATGAAGTAGCAGTACAGTACATGTCATGCAGGTTAGATATATAAATCAGTAAACAGCACAATACCAATACTGATGTACAAGACAAGTTCAGAAGCATAAACTATAAACTATGACACATTTCTATTACCAAGAGGAGGGAGAACTGCTCTCCTCATAGTACACTAAAGAAAGAATGCAGAGGTAACATAATTTAGTAACACCTAACATGGAGTACCTAGAAGAAGAAAAAGGAAAAGGCTTATTTTTTTTTTTATTTATTTAGCTTTTGTTTACCGGGTAAGTACATTAGACAAGTAATATGCCTATTTTCAGGAACAACCCAGGAGAGTACAACATAATGAATACAGAATAGTACAGGATAATACAGAAACAACATGGCAGAATGTCAACATAAAAAGAACATTAATCAAGGTGACACAATAGTAAGGCACTTAGTTACACCCAGTTCCAGCAGTGGTAAGGTACATAAAATCACGAGTTACTATGCAAATTAGACAAATTATAACTCAGTCAGGTGCCAAGATAAGAGATTGAGTCATAGGGACAAGCAAAGTGTCACTGACAGGACTTTTATAAAGCACAAAGGACGAGTTGAAAGAGGACATTACTCTAGGGGGGTTTGGGACAGTCACACACAGAAGCCAGCTTCAGGAACCCCGACAGCTATCTACGAAAGCACTGATGGGAGGGGGCCGATCGAACCTGCACTGGAAAGGAGTTCCAGAGTCTAGGCATGCTTGCAGCAAAGTCCCTGTCCCCCATGAAGGTTCGAGTGGGGGGAACTCTAAGCAACCCGGGGACCTGGGACCTGAGTGAGTAGGAGGAGTGGTCGGCAGGTGATAGAAGCTGAGCCAGCCCTGGTGCGGTACCAGTTCTAATCACTTTACCCACAAGACATCCCAGACCAAAGTCCAAGTAGCTGGATGGAGAGAGCCAGCAGAGATTTACATAAAGCTTACAGTGGTGGGTAAGATGGGGGGTGGCCAGGGCAAAATGGCAGATGTTGTTGTATGTCATTAACCACCGGGTAAGATAGGATTTGGCGGAACTAGCAAATAGGTGCAGGCCATAACTAAGGGAGGGGAGCAGTACACCTCTCACAAGAGCCAGACGAGCTGCAGGTGTAAGGTTGTATATGGCCCTATAGGCCAGGCCCAGTTTGCAGTTCACCGCTCTACAGACATTTAGTATATGACTCCCCATGTTGAGTTGGGGGTCAAGTGTTACCCCAAGGTATCTGACAGAGTTCACAGTTGGGAGAGAAGTTCCATCCTGGCTTGTGATACCCAGTGGTACTGGCGCGGCTTTGATTTTGGCTGCTGAACCAAATAGCATAGCCTGCTTTTTTTTCAGGTTGAGAACCAGTTTGTGTTTGGTTACCCAGGCCAGGATATTGTTAAAGTCCTCGGATAGGTGCTGATTGAGGGTCACTATGTCCTGGGAGTGGGCCAAAATAACCAGGTCATCTGCATAAAGAGTGGCACTGCAGTTAGTTACTGCAGCTGGAAGATGGTTAACAAAGAGGGAGAAGGGGGGTGTCCCAGGACCGACCCCTGGGGGATACCTGAGGTCACCGGTAGCAGATCAGAGAGGACTTTGTTGAATCTGGTCCGCTGCATTCTACCATGTAGATAGCCGGTTAGCCAGTTCATAGCAGAGGGGGGGACAGGCCCAGGGACCTCATCTGAGTACAGAGTAATGCATGATCGACAAGGTCAAAGGCTTTGGACAGGTCGATAAATATTGCTCCAGAGAGTCTGCCCTGGTCCATGGCTCCTCTGATGCTGAAAGAGACAGAGACCAAGGCTGGGGTCATGCTATTCCCCTTCCGAAAGCCATGCTGGGCCGGGGACAGCAGTTCATGGACCAGTATGTAATCAGAGAGTTGCTCTGCCACAACTTTTTCAAGGAGCTTGCTGAGGGAGGATAGAATGGCGATCGGCCGATAATTGTCCAGTACCTTGGGACTGCCCTGCTTCAGTACAGGGACAATCCTAGCCACCTTCCAGATGTTGGAAATGACCCCGACGCAAGGGATAGGTTAAAAATGTGGGCAGCTGGGGAGGCAATGAGGGGGGCGCCTAGCTTCAGAAGCTTGGGCTCCAGATTGTCAGCCCCAGGGCTAGAGTACTGGGAGAGGCCAGAGAGAAGGCACAGCGTATCATTGACAGAAACTGCCCTGAGACAGAACAGCGGTCGGGAGAGGGGAGCCACCTGCCCTGTAGGGAGAAGGGGACAAGTAGTACTGTCTTCAGGCGGGAAGAGTGAGGAGAAAGCCGACAGGTCTGTGAAGTGAGAATTGAGGGCATTGGCAATCGTGTGGGGATTGTTACAGGAGACCCCTCCAATAACCATATCAGATACCCCTGCACTGGAGGGCCCACTAACAAGTGTTTTGATGTTTCTCCAAAACTGTCTAGGATCATTGGCTGAGCTGAGTAAGGCGGACTTACAGAAGTCACTTTTAGCAGCCCTAATGGCCTTTTTGTACTTATTTCTAAGATTTCTGTATTGTTGGAAAATTGACTGATCAAGGGAGCTTTTGAAGTGGCTTAGTCTCATCCTGCCAGGAGACTTGGTTATCCTACAGTGGGATGTAGTTCTAGGCATTCATTTTATTAAGCATTAAAGTCAGCTACCAGCCATTCCACGGGGTAAGGGTAAGAGAGCCAGTGGAGATTATGTATCAGAGTACAATCAGGTGGGTGGGTTACCAGGTGGTGGGAGAGACACAGAGCATAGGTGTGAGTGGAGTATGGGTCCCATTTTTGATGGTATTTGGTTCCCTAATGAGCATTAAGGAAAGAAAGTTGTTCCAGGATAGACAGTTGTGCTATTGCTGCATGCCAAGCTAGTAGGGATGGAGGATTGGTTTGTCACCACTTCATGAGGAGGGCATGCTTAGCATCCATCAAGACTGCTGCAACCCATTGCTTCAAGGGTGGTGTGAGGGGGTCCAGTGTAGAGGTATCCCCTAACAGAACAAGCAGGGGGGTCAACATGATGTTCTGCCCTATCGCTTTGGAACAGTCCTCCTGTACCCCACCCAGAATTTGGGTATTTTCGGAATTGCCAAAGGACATGGAGAAGGTGGGCAGGGTCTTGCTGACATTGCCAGCATTGTGCATTAGGGATGAGACCCATCCGATGTAGCTGTGCTGGGGTGTGGTACCTCTGATGATGCCTAGGTATTTATATTCAGCAACCAAATAAAGTTGGTACCATCCAGGATAATCACGTTGAGGTCATGGGAGTGGAGTTTGATTTTTTTTGTGCTGTGCCACGGAGCAGGGGTTTCAACTTGGGAATGTTTAGGACCAATTTTTGTTTGAGGAACCATTGTTAGAAGGAATGAAAATTGTGCACAAGGGAATTATTGATGTTATTCATGTCTATCACATGCACATAGACAGCTGCATCATCCACATATAGCAGGGATTTAGTAGACATACAGGATAAGGAAGGTTGTTAATAAAAACTGTGAACAGAAGGGGTCCAATAATGGATCCCTGGGGTACACCATGGGTGATAATGTGTGGACTAGAGATTACTTTGTCAAGCCTGACAGACTGAGAGCTGTTTTGGAGGTAGCTTGCTAACCATAGAAACATAGACTTTGACAGCAGATAAAGACCACTTAGACCACCCAGTCTGCCCATTTCCCTATCTATTGAATAAGCTGCTCCCACCCACCACTAGAATTGCTTTATGTCTGTCCCATGCATTCTTGAATCCCCCCACTGTTTTTGACCCCACAACCTCTTCAGGAAGGTGGTTCCATGCATCCACAACCCTCTCCATGACAAAATACTTCCTCACGTTGCCCCTGAGCCATCCCCCCTTTGTCTTCAAATTGTGCCACCTTGTTCTTGCACATACAGTACCTTTTTCTGAAAGATGCTACCCTCTTGGACTTTGTTGATTCCCTTGTGGTACTTAAATATTTTTATCATATCCCCTCTTTTCTTCCATTCCTCAAAGGTATACATATTAAGCTCCTTTAGTCTCTCTTCATATGGCTTCTGGTGCAGACCCTGCACCATTTTAGTTGCCTCCTCTGGACTGCCTCCATCCTGTCTATGTCTTTGCAGAGTTGGGGTCACCAGAACTGCACACAGTATTCTAGATGGGGTCTCACCAACTGTCTGTACAGAGGGATAACAACTTCTTGTTTTCTACTGGTGATGCCTCTCCCTCTGCATCCTAGTATCCCCCCCAGGCCTCCTTACTGCCTTCTCACATTGCTGGCCAACAGTACCTTAAAGTCATCTGATATGACTACCCCAGGTTCCTTTCCATTTTTGTTGTTCTTAGTACCTCCCCCCACATTGTGTACTCTTCCCCTGGGTTTTTGTTTCCCACGTGCATTACTCTGCACTTCTTTGCATTGAATCTAAGCTGCCATACCTTTAACCATTCCTCCAACCTTGCCAAGTCTCTTCTCATCCTTTTCACCCCCCCCCCTTGTGTATCAACCCTGTTGCAGATCTTTGTGTCATCTGCGAAGAGGCATACTTTCCCTTCCAGTCCCTCTGCAATGTCACCTGTGAAGACATTAAAGAGGACCGGTCTCTACTGAATCCTGCGGTACCCCACTAGTAACCCCTCTTTCTTTGGAGTGGACTCCATTTACTATTACTCTCTGCATCCTGTTGTCAAGCCAATGTTTTACCCAGGCTACAACCCAGGGACCCACTCACAGGCTGGCTAACTTGTTTATTAATCTTTTGTGTGGAACTGTGTCAAATGCCTTGCTAAAGTCTAGGTAGGCCATGTCCACAGCCCTTCCCTGGTCTACTACTTTGGTCATCCAGTCAAAGAAATCTATTAGATTCATCTGACATGACCTTCCCGCTGTGAATCCATGCTGCCTTGGGTCCTGTGCCCCACTGGCCTCTAGGTACTCAACAAGTCTTTCCTTCAGAAGTGATTCATTCATTTTCCCTACCACTGAGGTCGAACTGACAGGTCTGTAGTTTCCTGCCTTTGTCTTGCTCCCACTTTTGTGATGGGGGATCACATCCACCCTCCTCCAAACCTCAGGTACCACACCATCCTCCCATGATTTGTTAAAAATGGTAGTCAGTTGATACCCCTAGATTATTTAAGAATAATCCTATGGGTTGGTCCCTGAAGGCCCTTTTTCAATTACAACGACGTCTCAGAGTCAGATGGTGGACTTCGAGTGCCCAACCTATATTTGAAAATGTTCATTTTAAGATTGGTGGTAACACAATACCTTCTCTTTTTTGGCCGCAGGTTAGCCACTTCTCAGCTGCAGACCTCTTGGATCAGAATAGGCTGAGGCCTTTTGATGACCTAAAGAGCTATTATGGCCTTGCTGATAATTGCTTTTTCAAGTGGCTGCAGCTGGGAAAAGCTCTGTCCCAATCCCTCCCCTCGCTTTCAACTGTGGCTTTCAAGTCAGAAAATATTGACCTTCTATTAACAGCTGCGATGCAGCCGCATGCAATATCCAAAGTATACAAACTGCTGCAAGAGTGGGATCCTAAACTCCCATTAGGAGTCTGCTATTATTGGGTCAGCGAGTTAAACCTTACGGATATCCCAGACTTCTGGAAGAACCTTTGGAATTCTATCTATCGATATCTTAAACAAGATAGACTCAGACTGATTCAATTTAACATACTGCATCATCTATATTTAACACCCACGCATCTATCTGGATGGGAGCACAACTCCCCACTCTGTTGGAGATGTGAACTAGTAGAGGGCTCTTTGCTCTACGTGTTTTGGGCATGCCCGAAGATACGAACCCTATGGGAGTCCCTTAATAAACTTGTACGCCCTATCCTTGGCTCCTACGCTATGAACACTCCAGAAATTTGCTTACTGAATGTTTTTCCTGATGCCACTCCAAAGTCATGGAGAGTCCAAGTATCACTTATCACTGCCACTATGAAGCTAATAATTTTAAGGCATTGGTCATCAGACTGTTCTCCGACCCTATTGGAGTGGCACTGAGAATGTACTTTAGCTTTGCAGCTGGAAAGACATATAGCCCATAATCGAGGCCAGACGAATGCCTTCACATCAAGATGGGGTCGCTTAGATCGCATGTTGAGATCCTGGAACTCGAAGAATTAACTTTTATTACTTGGGCCAGCGGATCTGCTTTTTTTCTTTTTCTTTTTTTTTTTTTCTTCTCTTCTTTTCTTTCCCTTCTTGCTTTTGTAACCTTTCCTCTCTACAGTAACCCTGGGGGAAGGGGGGTTGGGTGGAGGGGATTTAATTATTTTTCCTGTCTATTTCCTCTCTTGACCTGTTTTGGCAAATGTCTGTTTTTAATATGCCCTAGATGTACTAGGTCATTTTTCTAGGGATGATTGTGTACTATCTGTCATAGCGAGATACTACTGTCTAACTTCTGTTACTGGAGTGGCATACAAAAGCAATAAAATATTTATTATAAAAAAAATGGTAGTCAGTAGTGTCACTAGTTCTCCCCTTAGTTATTTTAGAATTCTTGGGTGAATCCCATCAGGCCCCATTGCTTTGTTCACCTTTAGTTTTAGAAGATCTTTCAGGACCCTTACTTCTGTGAATGGACTGATATTGACCCCCCTATCCAGAGTGCTTCTATTCTTTGGCTTAGGTACCTCCCCCTCCTCTTCTTTTGTAAATACTGAGCAGAAGCATTCATTCAGTATCCTTGCTTTTTCACTGTCACCCTCTGCCCATCCCCCTTCCCTTTATTAAGCCTCACTATCTCTCCCTTGATCTTTCTTCGCTCCCTAATGTACCTATAAAAGGTTATATCCCCCTTCTTAACTGAGTTGGCCATCTGTTCCTCAGTTTGGGCCTTTGCTGTTCTGATGGCCTTCCCCATTTCCTTCTGCTTTAACTGGTATAGTTCTCTGTCCTGCTTCTTTTGTGTTTCCTTATATTTTCTGAATGCTATCTTTTTCTCCATAACCTTCCCCGCCACCTCTTTTGAGAACAATAGTGTTTTTCTCCTTCACTTTATTTTGTTTATTTGCTTCACACAAAGGCGTGTTGCCTCTGTGATGGCTGTTTTGATTTTTCCCCGTGGTTCCTCCACCCCTGCTTCTTGCCTGTTTGTTATTGCTTTTCTGAGGCACGCTCCCATTTTCCTAAAGTCAGCCCTCCTAAAGTCCAATACTCTTGCATTTGTATGGCTTGATTGTATGGCTGTATTTATCATGAACCACACTGTTTGGTGGTCTCTTGTTCCCAGATGGCTACTCACTTCTAAATCCCGAGATCCTCTCGCCGTCCCCATTTGAAAGTACCAGGTTTAAGATTGCTTCCTCCCAAGTGGGTTCCAACAGTAGCTGTCTGAGGGATGCCCTCTGTAGGGCATCGAGAATGACCCTGCTCTTTGATGTGGCTGCAGAAATGGTGCTCCAGTTAACATCTGGCATATTCAGTTCCCCCATCAACAATATCGCCCCTTTTTCTGCCATTTTAAGGATGCCTGCTATACCACCAGGTAGCAGCAGAGCCCAGGCCCAATGTGCTTAGTCTACACAGAAGTGACATGATCAAGGAGGTCAAAAAGCTTTCATCAGGTCAATGAACACTGCACCTGTCATCAGGCCCTTGTCCATAGCTTGGTAGATGGAGTCCATGAAGCTGTCCAAAATGGTGCAGTTCTCAACCCCTTCTTGAAGCCATACTGCTCCATGCAGAGGAGCTTGTGCTTGTATAGATAACATGTTAGTTGGTTGTAGACTATTCTTTCTTGTACCTTAGCTATGACAGAGAGGATGGAAATGTGTCTATAGTTGTTCATGACAGTGCTTTTTCCTTTCTTAAATAAGGGAATCACTGTGGCTGACTTCCAGATGTCAAGAACTGAATGAATCTCAAAGGAATGGTTAAGAAAGTTGGTAGTCAGTAAGGCAATTTCGAGTGTAGCCGGCTTAAGAAATTAGGGAGGCCATCCATCACTGCCACTAGATTTATCAATGTTTAATCTGGTTAGAAGTTTGTAAACTTCATTAACTGAGACCTTTTTGATGTAGAAACAGGGAGAGAACAAATCAAAGTTTGGCTCATGCACAGCTATATCAGGCTCCCCACCTGTGATGGGATGATCATATTTCTCTAAATTGCAAAGGTGGCTGTTGAATAAATCTGTCACCATTTTGTGATCTGTGTATTTTGTGCCATTAACTTTGATGGCCATGGGGGACATGGTGGTTCTAGGGCTCAGTATGTTATTTATGCAAGACCATAATTTTTTGGGGTCACTTAGGATGGTCGCTTGTTGATCTTTATGGAATGACATGAGAAGCAGAGAGGGGCACAGGTACTTGCACAGTACTGTGGGTCACCCCGGAGGCATGAAAGTTGGCCACTATTCATGCAGGAGTGATCTACAGACCTCCAGCAGAGGGGGAGAGGTGGATAAGGATATATTGGATGTAATCCAAAGTATGGCAAACAAGGGGGAGGTATTATTGGTAGGGTACTTCAATCTACCAAACATGGATTGGAACCCTCCAGATATACCAACAGTTAGAAGTAGGGACATCCTGGACTCCCTTCATGGGGTGTTCCACAGGCAACTAGTCCAGGAACCCAAACATGGGAGGGGGAAATGCAGAACCTGGTACTGACAAACAGGGACAATGCTGCTGACATCCCAGTGTGTAGCCACCTGTGGACCAGTGATCATTGAACGGTGTGGTTCAATATAAGAACTGGGACAGAATCCAACCACACTAAAATGAGGGTTCTGGACTTTAGGACAGTCAGTTTAAAGAAAATGGGAGAATGTCACAGGGACGCCCTAGCAGGGATAGGGAAACTGGGTGGAGTTGAGGAACAGTAAGAAAAAATAAAGGACGGCATTGAGAAGGCAACAAACCTCTGTCAGGCAGGTTAACAAGGGCAAAACAAAAAAGAGACCACTGTGATTCTGTTAAGAAGTAGCAGAGAAAGTAAGGGCAAAAAAGCTAACAGGTACAAGATGACATGGAAGGAGGAGGATAGGGACAAATATCAGGAGAAACAAAGGGAGTCATTGAAAGCAGTTAGGAGTGCAAAGGTGCAAACAGAGGAGAATATTGCCAAGTCAGACAAAAAGGGGGATAAAACATTCTTTAGGTACAGTATATAACATAGAAACATAGAATCTGATGGCAGATAAGGACTGCTTGGCCCACCTATTCTGTCCATTTCCCTACCTAATGGATAAGCTGCAGATTCTAGTTAACCAACAGCCTACTTCCTCCAACCACCCACTAGAATTGCCTTATGTCTGTCCCATGCATTCTTGAATTCCCCCACTGTTTTTGACTCCACAACCTCCTCAGGAAGGCCGTTCCATGCATCCACAACCCTCTCCATGAAGAAAATACTTCCTCACATTACCTCTGAGCTGTCCCCCCCTCTATCTTCAGATTGTGCCCCCTTGTTCTTGCACATCTCTTTTTCTGAAAGATGCTACCCTCTTGGACTTTGTTGATTCCCTTGCAGTGTTTGAAAATTTATATCATGTCCCCTCTCTCCCTCCTTTCCTCGAGAGTATACATATTAAGCTCCTTTAGTCTCTCTTCATATGGCTTCTGGTGCAGACCCTGCATCATTTTAGTTGCCCTTCTCTGGACAGCCTCCACCCTGTCTATGTCTTTGCGGAGATGGGGTCTCCAGAACTGCACACAGTACTCCAGATGGGGTCTCACCAACTGTTTGTACAGAGGGATTACAACTTCCTGTTTTCTACTGGTGATGCCTCAAACATGCATCACAGTATCCCACCAGCCCTCCTTACTGCCTTCTCACATTGTTTGCCCACCTTTAGGTCATCTGATATAACTACCCCCAAGTCCCTTTCCATTTTTGTTGTTTCAGTAACTCACGCCCCCCCCCATTGTGTACTCTTCCCCTGAGTTTTTGTTTCCCAGGTGCATTACTTTGCACTCCTTCGCATTCAGTCTAAACTACCATACTTTTGACCATTCCTCCAACCTTGCCAAGTTCCTTCTCATCCTTTCCATTCCACCTTGTGTATCAACCCTGTTGCAGATCTTTGTGTCATTTGCAAAGAGATATACTTTTTCTTCCAGACCCTCTGCAATGTCACCTATAAAGACATTAAAAAGGACTGTGTCAAATGCCTTTCTAAAGTCCACATAGGCCATGTCCACAGCCCTTCCATGATCTACTACTTTGGTCACCCAATCAAAGAGAACGATTAGATTTGTTTGACATGACCTTTCCACTGTGAATCCATGCTGCCTTGGGTCCTGTGCTCCACTTGCCTCTAGGTGCTCAACAATTCTTTCCTTCAGAAGTGATTCCATCATTTTTCCTACCACTGAAGTCAAACTGACAGGTCTGTAGTTTCCTGCCTCTGTCTTGCTCCCACTTTTGTGAAGGGGAATCACATCTGCCCTCCTCCAGTCCACCTTCAGTTTTAGGAGTTCTTTCAGAACCCTTTCTTCTGTGAAAGAAATTATAACAATGCCGCCCCCCATCCAGAGTGTTTCTATTGACTGGATTAGATACCTCCCCCTCCTCTTCCTTTGTGAATACTGAGCAGAAGTATTTGTTCAGTATCCCTGCTTTTTTACTGTCCCTCTCTGCCCACCCACTCTCCTCTTTATTCAGCCTCAGTATCCCTCCCTTTGTCTTTCTTCGCTCTCTAATCTACCTATAAAAGGTTTTATCCCCCTTCTTAACTGAGTTGGCTATCTTTTCCTCAGTTTGGGCCTTTGCTAGTCTCACTGTCTTCCCTGCTTCCTTCTGCTTTAACTGGTATAGTTCTCTGTCCTGCTCCTTCTGTGTTTCCTTATACATCCTGAATGCTATATTTTTCTCCCTAATCTTCCCTGCCACCTCTTTTGAGAACCATAGTGTTTTTTTCTTTCATTTTGATTTGTTTATTTTGATGTTTCCCCATTGTTGCTCCACCCCCTCCCTCTTGCCTGTTTGCTAGTGCTTTTCTGAGGCACTCTCCCATTTTGACAAAAGCAACCCTCCTAAAGTCCAGTACCTTCACTTTTGTATGGCTTGACTCTACAGCTGAGTTTATTATGAACCACACTGTTTGGTGGTCACTTGTTCCCAGATGGCTACCCACTTCTAGATCTGAGATCCTCTCTCCATCCCCATTTGAGAATAGGATGGCTCTTAAGGCTAAAAGGGGAAGGAAGGGTTTGTGTGGAAGAGGACCAAAAAAAGCAGACATATTGAACAAACACCTTTGTTCAGTATTTACAGAGGAAGGGGTAGGTGACAGGCCACAGATAAGGAACAAGGGCATTAAAGGAAGGGGGGTGAACATTAGTCATTTTACAGAGGAGTGAATCCTCAAAGAATTAGCACAACTAAAAGTGGAAAAGGCAATGGGGCCTAATAAGGTACTTCCTAGGATACTGATGGAGCTCAGGGAGGTGCTGGCTGCACCTCTGACAGCTCTGTTCAACCTGCAGTATCAGTAGATATGGGGGAAGTTCCAGTGAACTGGAGGAGGACAGATGTGGTCCAACTTCACAAAAGTTGTAACAGGGAGGAGGCAGGAAATTACAGACCCTGTCAGCCTGACTTCGGTGGTGAGTAAAGTAATGGAATCACTACTGAAGGAAAGGATTGAAGAATACCTTGTGACTAGTGGATTACAGGAACCAAGGCAGCATGGTTTCATGGGGGGGGGAGAGATCTTGTCAGACAAACCTGATCAAGTTCCTTAACTGGGTGATCTAGGAAGTGGATCAGGGCAGAGCAGTGGATATCGCCTACCTGAATTTCAGTAAGGCCGTCAGCACCGTTCCACACAGAAGACTGGTGAGCAAGCTATGTAGCCTAGGAGTTGGTCCAAAAGTAGCAAAATGGGTAAGAAGTTGGCTAAGCAACAGGACTCAGAGGGTGATGGTAAACAGTGCTCATTTTGAAGAAGGCAAGGTGACCAGCAGGGCGCCACAGGGGTCAGTATGAGGCCTGGCCCTCTTCAATGTTTTTATTATTGGCATTGCAGGAGGGCTGTATGGATAGTAAGCCTGTTCGAGGATGACACAAAAATCTGCAACAGAGTGGACATACCGGGGGGGGGGGTGGAAAAATGAAGGATGATCTGAAAATTAAGGAAGACTGTTCAAGGGTTTGGCAACTGGATTTCAATGCAAAAAAAGGGCAAAGTGCAAAATGATGCACTTAGGACACAGAAACTCAGGGGCACTGTACCAATTGAGCGGGGAGGGATTGGTAACTACAAAACAGGAAAATAACTTAGGGGGCAATCATTTCTGATTACTTGAATGTAGCAAAGCAGTGCAATAAGGCAGTGGGGAAAGCTAGCAGGATGCTCGGGTGCATAGGAAGGGGAATCACCAGCAGAAAGAGGGAGGTCATGTTACCCCTGTATAACCCTGTATAGACTGATGGTGAGGCCTTACCTCAAGGACTGTGTCCAGTACTGGAGGCCCCCTCTCCAGAATGATGTAAATAGGGTGGAGGCATTACAGAAGAGGAAAACCACAATGCCTGCATCAAAAGCCCTATGGGGAAAGACTCAAGAAATTATATATGTACTCTCTAGAGGAAAGAAGGAAAAGGGGGGACATGATAGAAATGTTCAGATGCCTCACAGTTAGTAATAAGGTACATGAGGGTAGTGTTTTACAAAGAAAAATATACTTGAGGACAAGGGCTCACACTATGCAGCTGGAGGAGGGAGACTCAGAGATGTGAGGAAATACTATTTTGTGGAAAGGGTGGTGGATGCCTGGAACAGCCTCCCAGTAGAGGTGGTGGGTGCTAAAATGGTAACAGGATTCAAGCATGCATGGAGTAGACACAAAGGCACCTTAGAGACAAGGCGGGGGGGGGACCAGAGATCAAGTAGGTCTGTCATGGCACTGTAGGTAGGGAAAACTAGGTGGGCCAAGAGGTACTTATCTGCTGACAACTTCTGTGTTTCTATGATTGTTTACGATAGGAACTCTTGGCTAGGTTGAGTTCACATTTGCATTTATTCCTTAGGAGTCTGTCAACTTCCCAGTCCATTTTGGAGTTTGATTTTTTTTTTTTATAAGAGACCCATGCGAGGTCCTTGGACCTCATCAATTAGAGCAGGTCACTGGTCAGCCAATCTGAATTTAGATTCTTAACTCTCTGCCTGGTCAGGGGGCATGCTTGTTAAGAAACTTTGTGAATTCAGTGATGAGGAAGTCCGAAGCACAACTGACATCTGAGACGGTGTGCAGGAAAGGCCAGTCCATTGCAGCTAGGTGAACTTGGAATGCTTGAGGGCTGAAACCTTTGTAGTAGCAGTACAGTACTTCCTTAAGGTTAGGGTTACATACAGCACTATTGTGCCAGAGGCAGTAGACAGCAGAGTAGTCATTGACTGTATCTGGCAGGTGGCTGGATAACCTTTATCCTTAATCAAATCAAATCATATTTTATTTTTAAAGTGCTTTTCTAAAATCACAGCGTGTACACAATATTAAAACAACCAATAAACAGTTAAAACACACAGAATTAAAAGGCAGCAGGATAAAACTAAACATCGTCCCCAAATGCTAAACCAAAAAAATATGTTTTTAAGGAGGATTTAAACATCTCAGTGGACTGGCACTCTGTAATCTGACGAGGTAGAGAGTTCCACAGGGTCGGGGCTACAAAAGTGAAAGCCCTAGCACCAGATGTCTGAAGATAGACCCTGGGAACCTCTAGCAATCCCTCACTGGCAGAGCAGAGAGAACAGAGGAGGTGGTAAGGCCGAAGGAGGTCTTGCAAGTAACCCAGTCCATGTCCGTGTAGAGTCTTTGGACAAAACCTCTTCCAATTGATGGATTAATTGGGCCAGACATGGGTTGTTACCTCTGCAACTCACGAGGGGGGACACTCATTGGACTTGATATTCCATCTGGGGATGGAAGTCTCCGATGTGGAGGTGCAGCCTATCGATCGGTCTGACCATCACACTCTGAGGTTCAGTTTCGTGGCCCCGCGAAAGAGGCCTGCCACTAAGGAGATAGTACAGTTCTGTCCTTTGGGAGGGGTTACCTCAGAAGGCCTAATGATGGAGCTGGACTTCTCGGGATTGCCAATGGATAGCACTGACCCAGGGTCCCTAGTGCTAGCCTATAATAGGGCAGTTGTGGGGGCCCTGGATGTCACTGCTCCATCCCGTGTTCGCCCCTGTACTATTCCCCTGGGGGCTCCATGGTTTACCAGGGAGATCCATGGGTCTAAGAGACAGGGTTGAAAATTGGAGAGACGCTGGTGGACAACTCACCTGGAGATGGACAAGCTTAGACTGCTGGATCACTATAAGATCTATCAGTTAGCAATTTCCCAACAGAAGGCAGAGTTCCTGTCCAGGGAAATTGCTACAGCAAGGAATAGACCGTCCCAGCTCTTCCGGACTATGGACAGACTGTGCAATCCAGTCTGTCTTCAAGCCAGTCGAGCTTTATCACAGTTACAATGTGAGAAGTTTGTGATGTTCTTCAATGATAAGGTGTCCACCATCCAGGATGAGATCAGCCAGCACCTCCCCATTGGGTCTTGCACTGATCAACCGATTGGCACTAATGCCCAATTGGCTTGGTTCACGTTTAGTCAGCTGGCAGTCATGGATATAGTGAGGATTATCCAGACTTTGCGTCCAACCTACTGTAGCTTGGATGTGGGCCCTACTCACCTATTGGTGGGATGTGTAGCGGTTACTGGCCCAGTCCTTACTGGGATAGTGGTGGTATCATTGGAGAGAGGGATCTTTCCAGATTCTTTAAAGGAGGCAACGGTGCGCCCCCTTTTGAAAAAGCCCTCCCTCGATCCCGACTGCCCAGAAAACTATAGACCGGTCTAAATCGTCCCCTTTGGGGGGAAGGTTATCAAGAAGGTGGTCATTTTGCAGCTAGAGGATCATTTAACCAGCCACAGTATCTATGTCCCTCTCCAGTCTGTCTTCAGGAAATGGCATAGCACTGAGATGGCTCTTGTATGGGCACTGAATGATCTCCTGATGGAGAGAGATTGGAGAGCTCATTCCATCTTGGTTCTGCTTGATCTCTCAGCAGCATTTGACACCATAGATCATGGGGTGTTGCTCGAATGCCTGTGGTTTCTCTGTGGACTAAGGGGGGTGGTCCATAGTTGGTTTCAATCTTTCCTGCAGGGTAGGACTCAGAGAGTAGTGTTGGGGATTTACTCCTCGGCCTCTCACTACCTGCACTGTGGGGTGCCACAAGGTTCGGTGTTGTCCCCCATGTTATTTGTGGTGTATATGCTCTCACTGGGGGACATTATAAGACAGTATGGGTTGAGTTTTCATTGCTATGCTGGTGACTCTCAGCTCTACATGTGTTTTGTGCCTGAGCAGGAGTCCGATTCAAGCAAAGTGTTTAACAACTGCCTGCTGGAGATACAGAACTGGATGAGTACCAACTGGCTAAAGTTGAACCCAGGAAAAACAGAGGTATTGGTAGTGGAGCTGGGGGTGAGGATGTTAAGTTCATGGGTGTGGAAACCCTCAGTTTCATTTCTGGGGGGGATCCCACTTATGGCATCTGGTCAAGTGCATAACCTTGGTGTTATGTTTGATGAGGGCTTGACCCTGAGGGCACAGGTGTCGGCCATAGTCAAATCATCCTTTTTCCATCTAAGGAATATAGCACAGGTGAAACACTTGGTCCCACCTGAGGATCTTCCAACGGTGGTCCATGCCTTAGTTGCCAGTCATCCTTATTACTGCAATGCCCTTTATCTAGGGCTGCAGCTGGTGCAAAATGCAGCAGCTAGGTTGTTGACTGGAAGCCCAAGATCCAACCATATAACACCTATGCTGTGCGAATTGTACTGGCTGCCTGTACAAAGGCGGATCATTTTCAAGGTTGCATTGCTGACCTATAAGGCCCTACATGGGTTGGGACCCCACTACCTGAAAGAACTCCTGATTTCTTACTCTCCCTCCTGCTCCCTCCGATCCTCTGGTGAGGGATTGCTAGAGATTCCCAGGGTAACCCTGAAAACATCTGGTGAAAGAACTTTTGCCTTTATGGCACCTATCCTGTGGAATTCTTTACCTTGCCAGATACAAAATAGCCTGACTGTAGAAGGGTTTAAAAAAGCTCTTAAAACCTTTCTGTTTAAACAAGCATTTTCGGAAGTGCAAATTCTGCTATGCATAAAGTGTTTGAATTGTTGTGGATTTTAATATTGTATGTTGAAATTTTGTAAAGGTGCCCTGAGCTTAGGAAGGGCACCTTATATAAATACATTTTACCTTACCTTACCTTACCTTATAGGTCAGCAATGCGACCTTAAAGGTGATCCTCCACCGCACTGGTAGCCAGTGCAATTCATGCAGCACAGGCATGATATGGCAAGATTTTGACTGCCCTGTCAACAGCCTGTCTGCTGCATTTTGCTCCAGCTGCAGGTGATGGAGATCCACCCCCGGTAACACTAGGTATAGAGCATTGCAGTAGTCAAGACGAGAGGACACAAAGGCATGAACCAATACAGGAAGCTCATTGGGCGGAACAAGGTGCTTTATCCGGGCGATGTTCCTCAGATGAAAAAACGAGGATTTGACAAGATAGGTTGTTGACTAATATCCAGTCTATAAGGTAAAAGCTCCCTGTTTTATTGCTTAACCTAGTTGGGGTGGAAAGAAGAAGAAGAAGAATCAGCATTTATATAGTGCTTTTCATACACAGTACCCCAAAGTGCTTTACAAGCAATGCTAGACTGGTAGTGAAGTGACTGAATGTGTGGTGGCAGCCATATCACACATCATCACCCACGCACAGCCTGGATAATTGCATGAACCGGTTTATGGGAAAGGTAATGTTGGCCAGGACAATGGGAATGCTCCTTGCAAAGGCTCTGCTTTAAGTTGTGATTATCCAGCACTTCTTTGTAAGCTGCAGTATTTTTCACCAATTTAAGTTGAAATCATACAATGCTATTAATTCAGTGTGACCCAGTGTGGATACTATGCATACCACATTTTTGTTGACATCAATACCTGTTTTGGGGGGGTTGTAAACACAGCATAGATTTAGTTTTGTGATGCCTTGAGTCCATCGCAGTACTAACCATTCACAGGCAGTCGAAGGAATATTATTAACAGTGAGGGCCTCTGCATTCAGATATGATTTAATGCAGAATAGGACAGCCCTACTCTTTTGCCCATTCTGTTCTTATGGTTGGTAATGCATGGCATCAATCTGCTTTCCTAGATGGCTACACATGCAGGTTATGTACCGTGACAAGGCCTTTAGCTCAGCCACCTTGGGGACTAGGCCATGCACATTAAGATGTATTAGCCTAAGGCCTCTAGATCCTAGTCAGGTGTTGTTACTGGCTAGGGGTGTATCTGCTTCGGGCTCTGGATTACATTTGATATCTCCAGAGTTGTACAGTAGAAGAGTGACTATGCAGATGTGGTACCATTAATGTAGGTTAGGAGAAACTGGAATTTATACCCCAGCAGGTGTAGATGCCTCGGTGGCATTAGGCCGGCAACAGTACAACAGAGCTGATTAGGGGATATTATATACTTATATTCAGAGCTGTGAAGTTGCTGAGTGTGTTCAATGCTGGTCTGTAGCATGGTGCACAGGTGGTGAAGGAATAAAAAAGATATACAGTAAATTAGACCACACAAGAAGCCCTTGATTGCCATGGTTCAGTGCAGTCAGGGGATATTGAGCAACCAGGGTATTACAAAGGAACCAGCAAGGAAATATATTACTCCAGAGTTTGCAAGTTGAGTTGCACTACATTCAAACTTGTACTCAGATTTACAAGGCACAAATCAAGGCAGCCTATAGAGGGGCTACTTTGGCAGACCTCAGATATGGAGTGTCCAGAAAACCCCCAGAAACCTAGTGATTGCCCCAGGAGTTTCAGAAGTTACAAAATTAAACTGAGGCACTATCGGAAATGAATACTATGCGCAACTCCTGCTAAGCAGCAGGTTTGTGAGTTAAACAACATTATAAGCATAAGAGAAGAGCCTAGAGGGTGGCACACTGAGGCACTGGAAATACATTTACTAGGCAGAAACATCAATACAAATAATAGGCATGAAAAATGCAGCAGCGCTGAGAAGCATAACAGGCCATTTCAGAATATAAATAATGGGTGCAATAAGCAAGGCATGTTGACTCTTTCTAGTGCAACAGTAAGAGAAGAAGGCACAAAATGAGATACAGTAACACTGGGAAACAGTTCAGTCCAGGTAGCACAAAGCTAAGGCCAGTAAGCAAGGTACGCTATTTCTTAACAGTAAATCTGGGCAAATATTTTGGCTGTTGGCTGCCTCCCAGGCAGACTCCTGTGTTGCCCTTTGCACAGAGGACCACAGTGAGGAGGGCCTCTTGAGAAAAGTCGGCTTTTGAAGGGAGACTGACCAGATCTGATTGGCTGGGAGGGCTAGAACAAGTCCAGCTGTAGGAAGGGCTCCTGTGGGTTAAAAGATGCAGTTGTCTGCAGGGGGGGCTGGATAGCTTGCTGAAGTCTTGTAGGACCCTCAAAATTCTCCTTTGGCAATGCACCATTGTTGTGGATGTAAAAACAAAGTCCCAATAAAGTTTGAATATAGGTGGGCACTCAAGACTCCACCTCCTAGAAGATCTGATTGTCTGGGAGGGTAGAACAAGTCCAGCTGCTTAAGGAACTCCCATGGGCTATGGGGGAAATTAGCTGCAAGGGGGTGGGCTAGATGACTCACTGAACCCCTACATGACCCCCAGCAATCTCCCTTTGTGATGTCCCATTGTTGTGAATGTAAAAACATAATCCTGATTCTGTTTGAATATTGGCAGGCACTTGAGAATCTGTCTCCAGTAAGATCTTATTGGCTGGGAGAGCTAGAACAGGTCCAGCTTCTGGAGGTTCTCCCATGGGCTGAGTAGTTGACTAGCTGCAAGGCGGTGGGCTGGATAGCTCACTGAAGCCCTGTATGACCTCCTGACAATTTCCCTCTGCAACATTCTATTGTTATATATGCCAGTGACAAAACACTGATGTGCCAGCAAACACAATAGTAGGTGAGCTACCTCAGGGAATGTAAGTCCAGATACGTAATATAATGTCTAGTCCAAGAGACCGATAGACAAATGAGGGAAAAGAAATAGTCAAATCCAGAGAAAATGGTAAACTGCTTATGTCAAGTAAACTATTGTTACTGTAGATCAAAGACAGAGTGTGTTCAATTTCTGAAGGTGATGAACTGTGGCATGAGGCATATGCAGGATGTGAAAATTATTTGTCAGTATCTTCCCTTTGTTCTCCAAAATGGTTGTGAATAGCTCTCACAGACAAGTACAGTTCCTTTAGGAGCAGGTCAGATGAAAATGTGGATTCAGTGCAGAACCCAGCATCTCAGAGCTTGTCAGACTTAGTTAGAAACATAGAAACATAGAATTTGATGGCAGACAAGGACCGCTTGGCCCACCAAGTCTGCCCATTTTCCTACCTAACAGATAAGCTGCAGATCCTAGTTAACCAACAGCTTACTTCCTTCTACTTCCCCCTACTAGGACTGCCTTATGTCTGTCCCATGCATTCTTAAATCCCCCACTGTTCTTGACTCCACGACCTCTTCAGGGAGGCTGTTCCATGCATCCACAACCCTCTCCGTGAAAAAGTTGCTAGACTTAAGCCCCATTTACATGATCTGATCTGCACCACTGTGAGTGGTGCAGATGATTTGCACTGGTGCAGATCAGGTTGTGTAAATGACTTGAGGAGCACTGTAGATCACTCCACTGTGAACAGTGATTCCTGTTTTGGTGGGATCATGTACCAGTGCAAGCATTTTTTTGCTAGCATGTAAACATGCTGCTCCATCTGCCATGGTGCAGCCCCAAGGCGCCCTACGCCAAGCATACACTCTAACAAATGGAGTGTTATTTTTTACACTGTAAATGTGTAGATTACCATTTAACACAGTGTGTGTAACATGAACTTACAAATGTGTCATATTAATATAATTGATCGCTTTGATACCTGCATGCACTTCGCTTAACTAACCAGTGGGTAGTTGTAACAGTACAGTGTTGGGAGCCATACATGTAACCATTATAAATCTCTATGACTTCAGCCAGTGTGTGCAGAGTTTTTGCACCAGTACTGTGCCCCCATGAGCTCTAGGAGAGAGCACTCCACTGCAGTGCCTAGGGAGAATATGACATAATAAAATTTAAAAAAGGGCTCAGTCTGGTTCCTATTAGTATTAGTTATGTGGCTATAATATAGCATATATTATAGACCCATACAGTATATGTATACCTGCTGGTAAAGACAATCTAGGTATATTTAGGCAGCCCCCCTCCCTCAATTCCATTATATTGTCTATAGAGTGACTGCAGCCCCGTTCGCTACCTCACTTCATAATTATGCTGTTTTCAGCGGTGGGGCTGCAGCACTCCTCGATCGCCCGGTTTGTACATAGAAGTTACGAACCAGTTGTTATGGAAGAAATATGTTTTTTTATACAGTACAAAAAAATGCCAAATATTACAATGTCAAATGCTGGTACATGTTCCTTAATTATATTACTGTGGCTTGTGTTTAGTATACAGACAAAGGGCTTCATGTTAAAGGGAGTAATCCTTTTTTTTTTTTTTTTTTGCTTTTCCATGAACACTGTTACAAATTATAAAGGAATAGTGCGTGCTACTAGCTAAAACGTATTTAGAGTGCATGACCAGTGTTACAAAAATGTAAAAGGATAGTGCATGCTACTAGCTAGAACGTATTTAGAGGATTTGATAATAAATTTAAAATGTTATTCTTTTTTAGAGAAGGGGGGATGTGTTGGTATGTACTAGCTGAGACATAAAGAAAGGTAAATGGTTAAATCTCTTAGCTTCTGCGAAGCCCTTCTGTATGCGGATGACATGGTCCTCTACACCAGTGCTGCTGACATCAATGACATCAACAACAAACTCAGCCTGGATTTTGCCACTGTCCAGTCATGGATATCATGCAACAAGAGCCTTCTCAATGCGAAAAAGTAGTCATCATGCTCTTTGGCTCAGTGCCCATACTCAGAGCCTGCCCTTTTGCATTTACTATAAGGTGGCCTGGAGGCTCCTCTCTTGACATGGTGGACTCTTTCAAGTATCTGGGCATCACTCTCGATCCATCTCTTGACTTCAACCTTCATATTTAAGCTGTATGCAGATCTGTCCACATTAAGCTTGGCATCACATATAAGACTTGCCACAACCTTACAGTACTTCTGCTGCGAAACTTGCCATCGTTCAGGGTGTACTAAGGTCTGGCCTCACATATGGCTTCTTATCATACATAGATGCAAATAAAGCTGTTCTAAGTAAATGGGAGAGCTGTTTTAACAGCATCTGTTATTTTGCTCTATCTATGTCAAGGTGCATCCACCACTGTGTGCTCTATGTTGACCTTGGCTGGCTCTCCCCTCCTTCGTACCAAACATATGCCACTGGTTGGATCATAGACAAAATAATCAGAAAAGGCCTTCCTGAGTCTATCACTTACTGGTTCAAATCTTCCTTATCAACCTACTCCCTGCACTCGATGGACAGCTATCTACTGGATATCCCCAAATGCAACACTAGGATGGGCGAGTATGCCTTTGCGGTGTCTAGACCAAAACTGTAGAACTCTCTCCCTAAGGAACTGAAACATGTGCAGTCCCACCATATGTTTAAAAATGGCCTCAAAAGTCACCTACAAATCAAGGACAAACGCTCTTATCCCGAAACTATATGGAATACTGACCTGGTTCTTTTCTCTACCCATGGCCCCACTAGCACTTCTGGGACTCTCCTATCCTGGCTCACTGCTCTTAGAGCCAAGCTGCTGGCCAGTTACCCCTGACTCCCCTGTTAGTCCTCTGGGTAATTCTTCCCACCCTCTGTTTCATGGTGCCCTCTTTACTTACGTGTTATTTTTTTTTCCTTACAGTGATGATTGCCTGTTGAATTCCTTGTACTGTCTGTGTATATGCATTGTATACCAGGGCCCAGATATTCAGACACTTGAACAAGGTGCAAATGAGTTGCATCAGCGCAAGTGCGAAGATGCACCACTGAGCGATATTCAAAGGGAGCCGCAGCACAGCGCAAATACCATTGTGCCAATGCACAACCAAAACATATGCAGTGCAAGTGCAAGGGGGCATTCCCATAAATAAGTGGTGCAATGGCATATTCAATGGGCGAGCATGGCACAAGTCTGGAGCAAACCTCAGGTTGCGCCAGGCAGACTTGAGCCAATAAATATAGGCTCAAACACACAGACAGCAGATGCACAACACTGATCCCAGTGAGAGAGGGACAGTGAGAGAGAGAGAGAGAGACAGCACCAGAGAGGCAGACGGGGGGGAGAGAGACAGACAGACAGGGAGAGAGAGTGACAGTGACCAATGGATGGACTGACAGAGTGAGAGTGGCTCCCAGGGAGACACAGTGACTGAGCAATGGACAGTGGCCCATTCCTGATAGATGCCATAATGAGTGGAGTGAGGAAGCAGGAGGAACAGCGACGTGGCTGACAAAGGGCCCGGTGGCGGTATGCCTGACACAGGTGGTACCATGCCAGGATCACATATGAGAACTTTAGTGACACAGAGATTGTGGGCCGATACCACCTGAACAGGGCTGTTCTTAGGAAGCTCTGTGAGCTGTGCAGTGATGAGATGCAGGCACCCACCAGACATAGTCATGCCATGACAGTGGAGACTAAGGAGACAGCTGTTATGTACCTGCTCACCACAGGAATCTTCCAAAGACCAACGGGTGATAACACAGGCATTACCTAGTCAGCCACATCCCACCTCCTCACCCAGTTCCTCAATACTCTGCTGCCACATGCTTCAGAGTACATCCAGTTCCGCAGCACACAGGCAGAGCATACAGCAAACATGCAGGAGTTCCACCGGGTGGCAGGCATGCCAGGCATGATTGGGGCACTAGACTGCACCCATGTTGGCATCCGCACGCCACCTGGCCCAGAGGGTGTGGTGTACATCAACTGAAAGGGATATCCATCCATCAACTGTCAGGTGGTGTGCGATGCCATGGGGTGCATAATCACTGTCTATACCACACACCCTGGGAGTGCGCATGATGCCTTCATGTGGCATAGTTCTGCACTGTGTCATAGGTTTGAGTTGGGAGACATCCCCACAGGCTACCTAGTAGGTGAGTAGGATGTGTGCCAGGGTGGCTGACAGAGGCTGCCCCAGGGGTGGGCAAGGGAGGATAGGGTGGTGGGTGATGTGCATGTGGTGGCTGGGATGGAGTATGTGGCAGCACAGCACAGGGATAACCATGTTGTCAACCACACAGCTGATAGTACATACCCACTGAGGTCATGGCTGCTTATCCCCTAACGGCAACCATCATCCCCTGTGGAGGAACGATACAACGAGGCACACGCTAGCATGCGCAATATCATCGAGCATGTCTTTGGCATGTTAAAGATGTGATTCCATTGCCTAGACAGATCAGACGGTGCCTTACAATACAGCCCATCGAAAGCCTGTGGCATATTCCTGGCCTGCTGCATTCTGCACAACATGGCCATTGATCATGGAATAGTAGTCGAGGCAAATGAGGGTGACAGCAGCGGGGATGATGGTGGAGGAGCGCTGGAGGCGGTGGGCAGGCGCCACTCAGCAGGAGGGACCCCAGAATGGTGCAGGAGGTACATTGGCACCGGGACACAATCACAAAGGAGCACTGTGGACAACAAAGGTGAATACACAGACACACAGGCATGGCCCAAACAGGACAGCACACACCACAGGGGACAGGATGGGCACAGTAGTAGTAGGCATGCTGGGACAGGGGTGTACATCAGACAGGGCAGGGACAAGAACACATGGGCACGCAGATACACACAAACACAGCAGCACGTGCACAGGGTGAGGGACATGACATGGATCAGAAGCATGACACCGGTGCATGGGCAGCACCGGTGCATGGATGCCATCATCATAACCATGCCACACATCCCAGCAGCATGGTACACATACACACACACACACACACACACACACACACAGGAGGAAAGTAGCACAGCACACATGTACGCCACCACATGCAAGCTGCTTGACCATCCCCCATGGCTGCATGTGGTGACAGCAGTGGATGGCAGGGCAGGGCAGCGGACACATCACAACAACCGTGCAGTCCCATGACTGCCATGGCCATGGGGGCAGCCACACTGGGGCTGGCCAGCAGATGCCTGCTGCGCAACAGCTGGGTGATATCAGACACCCCCACAGGGGGTCAGGGATGCTAAAGTCTGATCCTGGCGTCTGCCATGCTGGTGTCACCAGATGCTGGGATTGTGGGGTGGACAGTGCAATGTGGGGGGTCCTCTGCATATGGCCAAGCCCAGAGGCCACTGCCGCAGCCTGCCCAGCTGCAATGGCACTAGCCATGTGGTCCATTTATGCCACAATGGCACCAGCCATGCAGTCCAAAGCTGCAGTCATGGTCTCCTACATCTGGGTGAGCCTATCCAGCAGCTGCACATAGTCCCTGTCCCACTGCTCAGCCATCTGGCACACTGCTGCCCGCAGTACGTGCACCTCACTAGCAAGCAATGCCTGGTTCTCCACACAGGCCCACAGTCTCTCGGCCTCCCGGTCCTCATGGTCTGACTGGTGTGCTGGGGGAGGGGTCACAGCATGCCACTGCACAGCCTCCTGCTCAGGTGGATGCTGCACAGTGGGCCATACAGGGGCCACAGTGTTTTCTGGCACAACGGTGGTGGGCACTGTGTCACGTTGCCCAATGTCACCTGCATCCTGCTTCTGCCACCCAACTGTCTGCTGGGCAGAGCCCAACTCCTCCGCCGCACCCACAGCACCACCACCACCACCCCCCTCACCGGACATGGCTGCGACAACACACACAGCCACAATGGCAGGGTTTGGGGTGGCTGTGGAGTTGCGGGTACTGCGCTGGGACCTGCTGGAGCCTGTGTGGTAAGTAGGGGTGCCTCAGCCACCATGGCCCCTATGTTCTCCGGTACCAGTGTAAGGTCATCATCAGTGTCAGACACCACACTGAGCTGGGTCTCTGCACACAGCACCTCCAGTCTGTCATCATCCAGGAACCCAGCCAGAGGGTTATCCATCCCCATGCCAGGCACAGCCACAAGGCCAGCCCCACTGAGGCATGGCCTGTCCCAGCTCTGGATGCCCATTGAGGTCGAGGGTCGGGCATCCATGTCCATGGCTGCCTCTGCCTGCTCCCCTGTATGGAGGCATGCTGATGCTGCAAAACAAGAACAGTGTGTCAGTGGAGCAGCCAACCCCATGGCCACCCTCCCATCCTATCCCCCAGCCCCACCTGATCACACTCCCCACCCAGCCCCACCATGCTACTGTTACCACCACCATGCCGCACTATGTGTCTGCATCCACACATGCACGGGGCGGTGGGCATGGTCTCAGACACACCCACATGACATGCCCACAACAGGCACACCTGCCAGCCAGACATACTCACCATTCAGTGTGGGGCTGCCACCCATCTGGAACCCACCACCAGGCACACCCTCCGCTGCCATGCAGCTGATGGTGGATGCCATGAGCTCCTCTGTGGCAGTCAGTGGAGGCACGGTCGCTGGCCCGCCACCAGTCACCCTGCAGGATGCCTGGATGGCCGCAACCTTGTCCTTGATATGCCTCCTATCTGTGCCAACCTTCTTCTTGCACTCCTGGGTGGTGCGGTGGTGGCGCCCGTGTGTGTTCATGTACTGGGCCACCTCCCCCCTAGACCGCTGCACACTCCTGTGGTGTGCCTGTTGCCCCACTGAGTAGGCCCTCCTGATCCATATAGGCCTCAAAGAGGGCAGTAGTCTCAGCAGCAGTAAAGTTTGGCCTGTGCTTGCGAGCAGGCCCCTGGCTCTCCTCTCTTTCATCTCCTGACATTCTTCCACCTGTGGACATGGGAAGCAGTGAGGGTCAGTGCCTACACCTTGCATTATAGCACCCAGTAGCACCGTGTGATGAGGCATTGGACCCCCATGTTGCCGGTCACGTGCCTGAGCGACTGCAATACCGGTCTGTGGCCTGTGGTGTAATGCAGTGCTTTTAAAGTGCAAGGCATGCAAATTAGCCTGTGTGCAATTGTAATGATATGCTAATGCACCCCACTGCGCCATGCATTGGCTCATGAGGTGATTTGCATGTGGCATTTGAATATCGCGTGTTTGCACCATGCGCGATGGAGTTGCGCCAGAGCAGGTCTGTGGTGCACTACTTGCACATGCACAGTGCGCATGCCTGCAGTGTGCATGTGAGCAGCATTGGCCACACCGCTATCATGTGTCCAGCACAACTTGTGCGATGCTATGGCATGGTGCAAGCCACATCAGTATGCTATCTCGCATGTGTGCACTGCCTGTATCATGCACATGCACATGCACACTGCGCGGGAGGTGCTGACCTCTGACCCACGGGTCCTTGTGTGATTCCATGAACCCACTAGGCCCTGGCACACTGCGCATGCCCAGGACTGCACTATTGCTCTGCACTGCGCAGTGACCGCGCAGCCACATGCTGCATGATTGTGGCCCTGTTTACCCTATTCCATATCCTGCACATAGTGGCAGGCATATGCACTGATACACTGCCATGTTCCTCTCTAACCCAGTGGTTCAGCATGGCACAGAGGCACAGCGTGAGGGCAGCCAACTGGTCCGCGGTTGAGCTGATCAACCTGGTGGCTGTAGTTCAGCTGTATGAGGGATAGCTGTTTGGTCAGGTGCCACTGCAGCAGGCCAGGGTGGAGGTGTGGCACCATGTGGCGGAGGCACTGGAATGGCACACTAGTGTTGGATGCTTAGAAAATTAGTGCAGGCACCACTCTAGAGCCCTGCGGAGAGGGCACCGGACCACCTGCGGCATCTGCAGGTATGCGTCCTGCAAGGCTCAGTGCCACAGCCAGGTAGGTGTGCTTATGTTGCTGTGATGGCCAGGTGTCATACTGCAGTGTTGGAAGGGCTGTGCAGCATGGTCCACAGAGGGTTAGAATGTCAGCCTGATGTACCGTGCATTGGGCATGGCTGCTGCACCAGTGGCAGCCTTGCTGGCGTGTGGGCCTATGGACAGACAGGGACACACCCAGTGCATAGAGGGCTGTGTGGTGGTGGGGGGCTCCTCATGCGTGTTTGTGTACTGATGTCCACCTCTCTTCATTCCCTCCACAGAATCAGAAGACTGTAGATGGGCCAGGGTGATGGCGAAGGTGGCCAAGGCTGCACAGCTAGGTGGGCAGCAGGTGGCTCCAGCTGCACAGCGCAGGACAGATATGCATTTCCACATTCCTTCTCAGTCCCACAGTGGGGTAGTGGTGAGGATCGGGCAAAGCCATGGCCGCCTCCACCATGCGCTGTGACAGCTGTGTGTGTGTGTGTGTTGCACGGTCCATTGTGTGTGCCACTGCATGCCATCTCTTGGCCACAGTGTACCAGCTGTTGGTGGGGTGGGCATGTGCATGGATGCCACCAGTTGTGCTGCAGTGCTTCTGTTGCTGTGTGCCATGTGCCTGTCAAGGTGTGGTCCTGTGGCCACTGCACAGAGGCATCCACCTCTCTGCACCACCGTGGTTTGCTGTTTTGTTGACTGGCATTGGCCCCCCCACGCGGGCATCCATCAGGGCTCTCCAGGGGTGTGTTGTACCGCCATCCATTGCACGCTGTGGGTGGGCATATGTCACTAGGCCATTGCACTGATTGCCTGTTTTGCCCCATGCCATAGGTGTTGGACGGTGTCCTACTCCACATGCTAGGTGGACACATACTAGGCTCTGGAGGCAAATCCTTATAGTTGTATAGAGGGTGCTGGTGGCTGTGGTCTCCCTGCAGTGGATGTCGGCAGTAGACTGGAGGAGGTGGAGAGGTGGTATGGCGGCGGGCTGTGGCCGCCATTGAGGGGCCCTGTTCATATCCCTCCTTTCCCTTGCTGGTCCTTTTCCCCCTCAGTCCCCCTTCCCATAGTACAGCCCCTGTTACCTGTCACCACACTTTATTGTCCCTCCCCTGTCCCTGCCCCTGTTACCTTGTTTGTTGGTATTGTTGTTTTTTTACTTTTTATAAAGTGTTTTTCAGCTACATACCTGTCTCCGTGCCTGCTTTGCAGGTAGCGTGTGGAGCCAAGCTGCAGTGGGCAGGTGTTGGTTGGTGGTATCTGTTTAGGGTGTGGTGTGCAGTGCTCCTGTGGTTCACGGCTGTGTGCAGTGAGGTGTCACGTTGTGGTGGGGGCCATCTCCTGGTTTAGTGGGTGTGCTCTGTGCCTGCAGTGCTGCTGTGGGGGTGTGGCCAGGGGTGGGCAGCAGGTGTGTGCGGGGGGTGGTACACAGTCGGGATCCTCCTGCTGGACTGGTCTGCATGCTAGGGTGGGGTGTCTGCATTCCATCTTGGGCAACCAGTCCTGTGGGGTCTGGCCCTCTGCCTGGGCCCTGTTCCTGCCCAGCACGTGGACTGCCTGTGTGCGTGTAGGGCATGGGTGTGTGTGGCACTGGGAACATGGGGGTGTACACCCATTTCAGTGTGGCGGTGGCCACAGCCAGCTGGCTGGTGGGCTGTGGGGGGCACCATTGGTAGGCCTGCCAATGGGGGGCACCATTGGTAGGCCTGCCTTGCCAGTGTCCCCTCCGGTCCCCAGCTGGCCATGCCACCATTGTGGTCTGGGGTAAGGTTCAGGGGCATGCACTTGTCCACCGCCGGTGGCCTGGCTCTGGTTGCTTTGGTGCATGGGACTCCTGTTGGTGGCTGTGCCTCCATCGTGTGTTGGGCATTCATCCCATGTTCTCTATGCTTGTGTGTGCACTGGTGTGCCCTGCTGGTGGGGCCCTGTGCCCATTGTCACTGGGCTTCCCCGGCCTTGACCCTGTGCTTCTTGTCTGTGCTCCATGCTTCCCTGGTTGCACTATTGCATCTCTGGCTGTGCCATGGTGCAACGTTGCCTATTCAGCCATCTTGCGCTGGCACACTTCAGCATGTGCAGTCTCTGAATATGGCACCTGTTATGCCATGGCACATTGGATTTGCACTGCGCCAGACTTGCGCCTGCCTTTGGTGCATTTCTGAATATCTGGGCCCATGTGTTTATCATGTACCCCACTGTTTTCTGTGCTGTATACTGTCTGGAATGCCCCTGTTATAATATGCTGGTTTTGTCTGTAACTCTCCTGGGTCGTGCCTGAAAATAGACAATGTTGTTGTTTAGTGCACTTACCTGGTCAACAAAAATTAAATAAGTAAAGTAAGCTCAAGGCTGTAACCAGACACTTGGCTGTGCGAAGGTCACTTAAGAGTTAGCCTAATGCTGACAGCATGAAAGAGAAACTAAAGCTTGCTTAGTAAACTAGAGAATCTTATTGCTCTATTATTGCAAACAATACAACCCCCATTTCCTGCTTTTTGCTCCATGCTTAGTCAGCATCTCATTTGCATTCACTTTCCAGACAAGAAGCATGCAATAATAATAATATTTTATGATTACTCATAAGCAACATATTGAGCTCTGAAATAAAAAAGTTTTGAAATGATTGCATAAATATCAGTTTTCCCAACACTG
The DNA here is from genome assembly GCA_016271365.2 of Neoceratodus forsteri. Classification (NCBI taxonomy): domain Eukaryota; kingdom Metazoa; phylum Chordata; order Ceratodontiformes; family Ceratodontidae; genus Neoceratodus; species Neoceratodus forsteri. The sequence continues at coordinate 1,313,914,043 of CM057450.1, read as the reverse complement.
ACAGTTAGTGCACTATCTGCAGTGCTGACAACTTAGCCAGTCAGCAAGGGATTTCGAGTGAGACTTCTGGCTGCAAGCCTGAAAACAGACCATTCATTTTAAGTTGTGAAAGAGATAAGGATGGCTTAGTAGTCTAAGGCCTCTGGCTTAAGAGGAGAATTTTTATGTATGTTACATGGTACTGTTTGAACGAATATATTTTGCACTCTCCCGTGTCGTGCCAGAAAATAGGCAGGACTATTGCCTAACACACTTACCTAGTTATCAAATGCTAATAAATAAATAAAGAGCTGAGCAGCCATCTCAGCAGTACAACTTGGATATTTAACCTTTCAGGAAGAGTTTGTTCTGAAGAATTCCAGTAGTGAAGCAACATGGTCACATCTAAGGTAAAGATTAATTTTGAACCAAGTTGAGTACCAGTTGGGAGGGGTTAATAAATCACTGTGTTCCTGTATGATAATATATTTAATATGAAATCTGTAGTGTAATGCTCCCAGATTAACTTAGCATTTTACCTCTAACTCCACAGCAATTGTTCTGTGTTTTCTTGTAGAATACATTATTTCCTATGGAAGTCAAATTGATGTGCTTTCCTGTATACCAGTACAAGTCTATGGGAACAATTTCCCTGTAGAAGGCTCCCTTTCCCTGTGAAATACAGGAATCTCTGTAGATCTTGGAGCCCTGGTAGTGCCACATTTAAGAAGGGTCACATAATTTACTGTATATGCACTATTACTGTGCTTAATTCATATGTCTCTGGTGCTAGTCATGCACAATTGTGCATGGTTCCTGGTTGCATACATGTCACGTGTTTTAGTGACAATTCACAAATAAATCATAGTCTTGTGAACTTCAAAAACTTTACAGTTTTTTCTGTTTATGGCTGTGTGTTGATCATTACATTTATAGATCATGGAATCATATTGAAGCAACTATAGGAACTGCTTGGATCATGATGCTCTGAGTATTTCCCATCAGGAAAAGTTCCTTTTTATCTCATTAATTGTCTTTGTTTCCCTGTTCTATTTTTTGGCTGCTTCACTTTTATGAGTTAAGGTTCTGAAGGGCTAGTGTCTGGTTGGGGGGGGGAGGGGAGTCAGGGGCTGTGCATGGAGAATGCTTGTGCCTGGGCCTGTGAATGGTGATTGCCTGGACCTGAAAGAGAGGCAGTGTGGATACATAGAGGCAGTGTGTGTGTGTGTGTGTGTGTAGTGGGGGGTGGCATAAATGAGACCTATGGTGTCAAGCGTCTGGGTGAGTCTCAAATGGCTGCAGAGGGAAGGGGAGGTATATTGTGAAGAAAAGTCAGGGGGCCGGGGGGGCTATCCAAGGGCCTGTAAAGAAGAGGTGTCTGGAGAGGGAGAGGTATTCGGAGGGACTGGAGGAAGAGGGTTGGAATGGTGGCATGTGGTGGGTAGTGTCGGGGAAGCCAGGAGGCATGGAGCAAAGACAAAGGGTTACTGGCCTATACTTTTAAGGGGGGTACTGTCAAGGGAGGCATGGAGAGAAGAGGGCTCATCTTGGTGGCCTTAGATGGTAGTTGGCTAATTTTTGGGGCCATGGATGGAGGGAGGTTAGTGTCTAGAGCCATTGATGAAGGAGGCTAGTGTCTGGAGATATGGAGGGAGGAGGCTTGTGTTGGGTGCTGTGGAGGCAGGTAGGTTAGTGTTGGGTACGATGGAGGCAGGTGACATAGTTTTGGGTGCTGTGGAGGGAAGAGGCTAATGTTTTGGGCTACAGAGGAATGAGGCTAGTGTTAGGTGCTTTGGAGTGAGGTGAGTTAGGGTAGTGGGGAAGTGAAGGGTGAGTGGTTACTGTCAGGGGGGCCTGGGGGGATTGGGCTAGTGTCAGCTGGATGGGGATAGTGTTGGGGGTGTCCGAGGAAGGATGTGGGTCTAGTGTCTGGGGATGGGGATGGGGGAACTAATATCTGAGGCTGTGGAAGATGGGGTAGCTGGTTCAGTAGTATATTCCATTAGTGTGCTGCCTCCCAGTCCAATGTAACAAAGTTCAAGCTTCAAACCAGGTACATATATTTATAAAATATATTATGCAGCATCTAATCATGCATTTTTCTTATTTCTTCATTGGCCAATATGTCTGTTTCCCATGATATTTCTATGTTCATCCTTGCTTGGCTGTGCATCAATGCTGTTGAGAGGAAGTAGGGGGTAAATTGGCTTGTGTTGTTATGGTGCTACATTGCAGGAATGGGATTAACTGCAATTCCAAATGTCAGTTAAATAGGGACCTGAAGTGTGATGCAGTGTAAGTAAAGCTAAAAGGACAGAGTGGGCTGACTGCTGAGTTAGTTTAAAGAGAATATGTATATAATTAGGGGTTAATTTAGAAACATGTGGCCATTACCAGCCAGTAACTTTAGAAACATGTGACCCTTACCAACCAATCTATCCCTACATGGAAAAAGGCAGGTGGTACTTGTGACCCAAAAAACATTTTTTATAAATATTCACAACCCTTGCAGAATCCTGAGCCACAGGGCCACACCTGCTATGTACAGTCACATATTGTACACATTCTGGCTGCTGTGATGATGCCCATGTTTCAGTACTTAATGACAGCATGGTCATTTTATCTGGGGTGATGGGGCCTACACTGATAAGATGTTCCACAGCTTAATCATTATATTTGTAAAGTAAACCTGTCTAACATCCCTCCTGAATCTCCTCCACTGACAGCTTAAACTAATGCCCACTTGTTTTAAATCCTTCATTCTTACTGAATACTGGCCTGCAGTTTTCCTTGTTTATCCATTTAAGGAAATTGAAGATCTCTGTTTTTTTGGCTGTCTCCCTTCTGACCTCTCTCCTTCTGATCACCATGTTGCATTTGCTAGTTTGGTTAACAGTCATTTATGATGACTCCCAGGGTCCCTTTGATCTACAGTATTGCCCAGCTTAAAGCAGCAGTACTAGATTAATAAAAATCTGATCTTTTGCAACAGTTTATTTTCTGTGCTCTACTGAGCATTTTCAAGGGAATCTTTCTTGTTTTTGCTGTACTATTACCCCGTAATTTTCTCCATTCTTCTTTGTTTTTGTTTACAATTCTTCCACCCGCCATGTTGAACTGGAACCCTCTACAGCCAACTGCACATGTGCATGACTCACAGCACTAAACAGGGACAGGGGGAATGTGCAGCACTGAGTCCCACAGAAGTAAACAAAAGATGTGATGCAACATGAGGGGGGAGTTTGGCTGCAAATTGGGCAGCAGCCATATTTACTGTGGATCCACAATAGAAATACATTTTAAATACTGTATCTAAAAAAACTAAAGATCACTAGGAAAAAAAGTTTACAGATATGGAAACCCGAAATATGGATGCATGCTTCCAGCCAAAAAACAGAATTTTGATAATCACTTCCTGATTATCTAGTACTGCTGCTTTAACCCGTCCCATACAATAATCCATACTGGGGTTCTTGTTCCCTTGTACGTGTATCACCTTGTACTTTTTGTCAGTGAATTTCAACTTCCAAAGCTTGAACCATCTCTCTAAAATTTGCAGGTCCCTCTGCTACTCCTGAACCCCCCTCCTCACTATCCACCCTTCCACAGAGCTTAATATCATCTGCAAAGATACGCATATTGCCATATATTCATTCCCTTAAGTCAATGAACTTATCAGAAATGACAGGTGCCAGGAGTGACACATGTGACATCAAACTCATGAACTCCATTTCCACTGAACTGATTATGTTAACCATCACCATCTGCTATCTCCACCACTAGCCAACTTCCGATGAGTGGATAACATGACATTGGATACTGTAGCCAGTGCAGTTGTGATCAGAGTAGACCAACAGACAAAGCAAACATTTTTATATATTTGACTATGCTAGTTTAAAATATAAAAGATCAGTGTAATCAGCTACTTATATTATCCTTTAGCCTGCTAAAGCATGGCAAGCTAAGACGTGCTATATTTTTTGACAGCATTCAATCCTTTGGCCTACTTTAAGGGGGCAAGGTGGGTATGAGAAGTTGTTTATGTGATATTTATATGTATTGCACCATCATTGACAATAATAGCAAGGCAGGCAAGACAAATTTTATTTCTGTGGCATCCAATTCTGGAGGCTGTGGGTGCCTAACAATAATAAGCAATACAAATAATCACATTAAAATAAAATAGATATACAGAATACATATGGATATCATAATGTCATATGTTCCAGTAATGCTAGATCACAGAAATCAAACAGAATACTTTAAATCTTCATTAAAAAATGTGATTTATTTAAAAAAAAGTACATTCTATAAGTTTGATACACATTGTCATGTCTCAGAATTGGCCACTTATTAATTGTTATGGTTCGGTTCTATTGCTAGTATCTATCATAAGTAAAATAACATGAAAATTAGCTGCAAGTGCGATTTCATGTATTGAGGCACTTTTGATCTGAAGTAGTGATACAAAGATGTCTAATGCTGGATGCTGAAGATGGAATGCTATCCATGTCATGGTTCCATTCTGTTGGCAGTTCGTCATGTTGGCAAACTTCATGTCCCATATAGAATTTGAAAGGCTTCAGAATTTGGGTGAGAGTGGCATCAGGTGACACTCTCTTCATCCCCTTTCTAAGCAGTGCATATACTGGGTGTGCCTACTCATCTATTGGTCACTCAACATTCTTGTTGATATCACTCAGCTGCTATTCTTTATTCCACCATGCCTGTATGTTGGCAGCCACACAACAGCTCCTATGGTATCCCTGTTTTTCTGTGTCACACCGATTCTCTTATTATCTATCTTCCTTCCCTTCTACATGTCTGCAGTCCTTCAGCAACTGCTGTCTGCATCCCTTGGACATTTGAGTTAGACAAACATATGAAAGAGCCAACAGAAGAAGGCCAAAAGGTTTAACAAGTCTGGTCATTAGTATAGTGTCCCTGGCTTACACTATTGACTCTGCCCCCATCAGCCTTTCATTCATAACTCCCCCCTGTGGTCCCATGGGTTCCCTTTATGCCAATCCCATGCCCTCTTAAAGCTGCCCACTGTTGTCACCAGGACCACCTCTTCTGGCAGCACATTCCATGCATCCACAACCCACTCAGTGAAAATAAATGCTTCCTAGCATCCCTTATAAACCTCCCTGACACCAACTTCAGACTGTGCCCTCTCATGGTTCTCTTTTGTCACTTAGCTTGAAGAGACCTTCCCTAGCTGTTCTATTTATTCCCTTCAGGTAATTAAAGGTCTCTTCATATCCCCCCTCTCCCTTTTCCTCCAGGGAGTTTATTCTCAGGGCTCCCAACCTGTCTTCGTAAGAACGCCCTCACTGACCCTTGATCATCTTGGGTGCCCTCCTTTGGACCCCTCTAATGAGCTGATGTCCTTCGTATGATGGGGGGGATTAGGACAACTTATTTTTCTTTTCCAATTATTTAACCAGGTGAGACACACTAAGCTGAATGCTTGTTTACAGGTGCAGCCTGGGAGCACAGGGAAGTTAAGTGACTTGCTCAGGGTCACACAGTATGCAAGTGGGGACTGTAGGATTCAAACCCAGGTCTCCAGATTTGTAGCTTAGAGCCTTAAACCACTGCACTATACTGCTTCCTGTAACTCATAAGGTAGATGACCACAGTCATCTTTACTGGGGGTGTTGGGTACCCAATCGCCGGATGATTTGGGGCTGAGGGGTTTTGCAGAGTTCTCTAGTGGCAGACTTAAGCACCCATCCAAGGGATGTTCATTGTGGTGAGATAGTGGTTTTGAAGAGTTCTCTGGATTTAGTGTTGGGCATCAGACCACTGGATGTTCATTTTGAGGGGTGGGCAGAGATCTCCAGAAGTAAGGTTGGGAACCTGATCATGTGGATAGTCATTGGGGTACCAGAGTTCTCCACCAGAAGGGATGGGCACCCAACTTCTGGCCATCTAGATGAGGGTGGTTAAAAGAACAGTTATATAGTGGTGAGGTTTGACACCTGGCCATAAGACATTGAGGTAAACCTTGGTCTGCCAGGAAGGAGGATCTGTTTCACTGCCAGATGGCAAATGAAAGGATGGAGCCACACTGTTATAGATAAGGCTGGATCCATTTGCATTTGAAAAGTTTCTGTCCAGTAGCCAGAAAAGCTCAGCAACAGTCTTCTCAACACTGGGTGCTGACTAATACCTCGGGTTGGTTCAGCTTCATTGGCTTCTACAACACACACCAGCAAGCATAAAAAAGAACCATATGGACACATGGTTAGGTGGTAGAAGGAGTCAATATTTAATACTTTTCCAAGTTACTAAGCATGCTTATTTGAAAGCTGCCTATGTGTGGATATTGAACCAAATAATGTTTTATGTACCTGTAACTATTACTACTAGTTGAATGATAATTATTAAATCTTCTTTAAACATTTTAGGTGTATGGCTGGGATAAATCCAGACAAAGCAACAAAGGTACAATGAAATAACACCAGAAAACAGTACTCGATAAACCCCAAAGTACTATTACTCATCTATACACTGGCTGATACTGAATGGAGAGAAGTCCTTAACACATCAACTGTATTTTGAAGTCAAAAGCACTACATAAACATCTATTATAATGGGCAAAGATTACATAAATAGTATATTTTTGTATACTGAAAAGTTTTACACATTGAATTCAGTGTTGTTCAAACATATTTATATTACAATGAGAAATTAAATGTCATTCATTGTAAAGGCAGCGAAACCTACAAAATGTAGGGAAATTAATTTCCGTCAGTCCATTGCAGGTTTTCATATGCATGTACTGTCCATTGTCAGGGGCTTTGTGTTCAGCAAAATCTTTTATTGACAATCCTTTTTGAAGTTGAATGAATTATGTAAGGGGCACTCCCTGTCTAGCTGTGACAATGGCCCCTGAGACATGAACTTTCACCATTTATACCTTTTTTCCTAGGGTTTACAGTGATCCCTGACATAACGGACAGATCTGATGCCCCTTGTAACATTAGGACTATTCGCCACATGAGAAACAAGTAAGTTGTTCCATTTCATGATTGCCTCCACCACCCCCAACAAATTAAACATGCTCTTTTGCATGTCCATATTCTTCAATACTCCAGATTGGGGGTGCCTCATGCTTGCCTTTATATGACTACTGGGTGATAGACAAGTAACATTTATGTGATATAGAGGCCTTTCGAGTCCACCGTACACATTGTACTTACATATCACAGATGGGGAAATGTCTTTTTCTGTCTCTCATGGTCGCAAAGGCCACCACGTGCTGGGCTTTACTTTTGTAGCCTGACTGCTCCTTATGTCTGCATGGACTTCACTACCTGTAATTCTGAATCTCAGACTCCAAAGGTGCTGGAAAGTATATGGTCTTCCACAAGGGACTAACTCATACCATCCTATCTCATGTTCCCCTGGCAAACCTCTCATTCTTCTCAAAAAGAGCCTAGAATGGCTGATTCTTTCCTCCCTCTATGTACTTAGGCTCCTCATACTAAGGAGTATTAAGCTACTCAGCCACTAAGTTTGGCCCTGCATGATTTGGGTCCAGGTTATCTTAAAATCCCCCCATCTCTCCACACCTCAATCTGCCCTGTCCACCCATCCAAAGTGGGCCTGATGGCTGTTCCCCAGTTGGGGCTAAGTTGTACTGTTACAGATCATTTGGAGTATCTTCCCCCTCCTCCTTGTTGCCTTTGATTGGCTTGGCCTGCTCTTCTGAGGCTGTTAAGGGTGCTTAAAAATTGTGTTTATCACAACATGACTTTGAGTGAACTAGTTAGTTTCATTTTTTTAACTGTACAGCCTTGATCATACTTTTATTCATATTTATGCATTTATTCAATTCATTGCTGTCATTCCCTGTACTGCTCCCTAAGCTTCAGGGAAAGGGCACCTAACAAATAAATGTGTCTTGTACAGTATGCCAGGAAATTCCAGAAGATTTGTAGGATTGTATACCCTCAATTTCTGTTTTTTATTAGGCAGCTGCTAATTTACTATGCAATATGCATGCCATTTTATTACATTATAATGATGCAACAGTATTTTAGCACAGTATGGTACAAAAATGTTTAATTGGAGAATATTTACAATTGTTACACAGTGTTCCTTAGTGACTAATGTACATAGTTTTCTTCTCAAAACTGGACTGCGTAACTTTACTGATAATTTTTTTAAACTCAAATCTTAATTTAAAATGCAGGTAACCTAAAAGAAACCTACAACTGTTACAGGTGATCACTTGCCTACCACTATTTCTCACCTGTTGACCTTTGACTATTTACAACCTCGACCTTGCTCTTTACGACACCAGTACTTCTCTTCAACTGCATCTATCCTACTCTGTTAGCTACCTCCCCCCTTTCTGCTCTTCCCTTTTCCCACGTTATCTTTCATTACAGTGAATTCTATATGGGGGCTGTCTGGCTGCAGTGGCTTGGGGATGTTGTATGTTATTTCCAGTGAGGTGCCCACCAGAAGCCTTTCTGTTTTACCTATTCTGGCTTGCGTATGTAGTGGACTTGCTGTTGACTGTTTTAGTATGTATTAGCAACAGCACTGTATCTCCTAACTAATGTTATATACCTATATCATTTGTTATAATACTATTTTTTTACCTTTGAATTTGTTTCACCCACCCAGGACTATCTTGAAAATGAGCTTGCTCAATGGTGATATGCCTGGTTAAATAAAGTTTGATTGATTGATTGAAAACTTTTTGTACTAAATTTACATAGACATGACTCAATTTAAAAACCAGCATTGTTCAAATATAGAATTGACACATCATTGATTTTGTTTCTTGTCCTTATTCTTTCAATAAGACATATTCATTTGTGGAACTTGAAATCAATACTTTAGATGGAATAGGCCTAACATATAACTACAAAAACATGTCAGCATGTGGGCTGAGAACAAAAGAAATATGTAGCTTCTGAACATATTATATAACTGATGGTTCCCAAAGTGTACAGAATCTCTGTAACAATGGAGTTCATGTTTTACTGTGATCTTAAATTATAAAATGGAATGCCTGTCCAGTGGTGCAGATGGATAAGGCGCTGGATGCCTTACCTACTGCCATGCTGGTGACCCAGGTTCAGATGTGGACTCTGGTTACCAGGAGTTGGACAGAGTGGGAGAGGATCAAGTGTCCAAAGGACTGCTCTTCTATCCAGGGAAGGGAGGCTAGCTTACTCATCCTCCAACTGCCAACTGGTGGAGGCCAGGTAGTGGAGCAACCACATGCAGTATGTAGGAAGGGGCCAGGGTTTTGTAATACATACATTCACGTTCAACCATGGCAGTGGAGGTGGCAAACAGAAACAATGGGGTCTGGGGCTTAATGAAGCCCAACACATCAGATCTCGGAGAAGCACTGTCACCCAAGACATCCTGGATAATGTATAGAGGGGAGGACAACCCTCCCTTCTCTTGTCAAGCCATGGGGGGAATCATTGGAAGTACTTCAGACCAGGTAGGTCTCTAAGAGAGATAGGCAGTAGCTCAGGGGATGGAGGACAGGGCTGATAAGCTGCCCCAGCTTCACAAAAGGCAGAAAAACCTATATGGAAAAAGAGTTATAAGACAAAATACAATGACTGATGAAATCTGTGTGAGAGAACTAATTTCACCTGTAATGTTAGTGCACCATAATGCAATAGTGTAACTATGGCCAGCCTACAACCACACACACATAAATGGCTCCATTTTATAAATACAATACGTCACTTCAGGATAGGTATAACTGGGAAAACATCCCTTCTTGTGTGTTTGGAGGGATTCAGCTAGTGGCATTGTACTCCAACATATGTTAGGTATAACATTATCTCAGAACAACACATGCCCTAGTGTGCCTTATTGATTCATTTACAAGGGGGTACATACAACAGCACATATGGTGCAGGGGCAGATAAAAAAGGAAGTCAGGAAGCACTAGTTCACAGAAAGGGATGAGAAAACATAGAACTGGTTTCCAAAGGATATTTTATGTACTAAATGAAGATGGCGGGGTTCAAAAATGGGGTGGGACAAACATGTGGAAAGCATACGGGAGAAAGTGGGGTAAGTGATGGGGCAAAATTACTGATGTGAGCAATTTCAACTAATAAGTTATAGACAGACAAGATGGTCCACATAACCTTTATCTGATGGCAGTAGCTATGTTAGCATGTTTCTATCCTTTAGGTTGCCCCATATTTACAGTATTACAGTATTATTGTGCATTATGTAGTGCCCTGAGTCAGAAGGATTTTTTAAGAAAATGCACAGGTATTGTTCAGTTGTTTAACTCAAATACAGGACAATTGCTGCAAACATACTACTTTCAATGACTGACTCACATGTTTTTTAATTTACATTTTTGCAGCTTAGATTGATTCCCTCACCCCAGAGGTGGACCCCGTCACATCCCCAAGTGTCCATACCTCTTACCTGCAGTGGTTATCAAACCCCACAAGCTTGCACCATCATGGTGTGGACCAGCCAAGCTTCTACCAACCCTCTACCTTTTTGAGGGCCAAAGAGATGGAGGTTCCCAAAGTGTCCTTGTGGAAAACAGTGGCTGGGATTGGGGCCTAAGTGCGACTTTGGTTCATGATGCATGAGCCTTTTTTTCCAGTAAGTGCCACTCGTGGGACATCAGCTTGCTAGGAGGCACTAGCATATGTGCACAGTGCATGCCTTCATGAGCCTCAGGCAATGTACTCCCTCCCACATCCACTGTCAGACTGCATTACCACCTGGGTTCACCCATTTGACAGTCTCGCAGTGGCTGTAGCAGCACTCCCCTCCCCAGAGGAAGACAGCATCCTCTTGGAATCTTGAGACTCCGCTATCCGCCACCTATGACTCAAGCTCATTCCTGAACTAAGGTCATCAGCATGCAAGTGGTACCGGTACTGCTGCGCTAACTGGCTTGACTCATTTTCTAAAGAGTTTTGACTGAAAAAAACACACTTGTGAAGGATGACAGTTAACAATTCATGAGTAAAAATATATTTTAAAATATGCAAGTGTTTTAATTCAAACCATTAAGACACTCCAGGGTTGTGTTTCAGGTAAATAGTAGCACATGCCAGGATGTGTGGTTATAATGCATTATGAAATGGATAGAAAAATGCTGGCACTGACTGGCCAAGAAGTACTTTCAACTAGGCCATTACATTCAATTTACTAAAAAAGGACCCATTTCATAACCGCAATAAGACACTCCAAGGGGCGTGTTATGGTGGGCTAACGGTTCTTCTCAAGTGGTGGAAAAGCATTAGGTTTCACCTTGTGCTTCAATCCACCTGAGGTAACCTGTAATCCCACCATAGTGCATCCCCTGGTCATGCCTCATAACTTCAATAATGCAAGCTTCAAGTGGTTGTTAGACATGAAGCATAATGTGTTATCCCACATTTTCACATTCACTCTACACAGTTTAACACAGTAATGTGTTAAAATGTCATTACACTTATGTGTTGAAACGACACATTCACTATGCACAGTTTAACACATTAATGTATTAAAAATTTGTCACACTTACGTGTTGAAATAATACATTCGCTATGTACATTTTAACAAATTACTGTGTTAAAATTTCAACATACTTATGTGTTGAAACACATTCACTATACACAGTTTAACACAGTAACGTGTTAAAACTTCACATGTAAGTGTTGAAATAACATATTCACTATCTACAGTTTAACAAATTACTTTGTTAAAATTTAAACATACGTGTTCAAACAACACATTCACTATGCACAGTTTAACACAGTAATGTGTTAAAACTTCATCACACGTAAGCATGGGTGTAGCCAGGCATACTCCAAGTACTCCACGGTGTGCAATTTTATTTAAGGGGGTAGCAAATAGGCTCTGAACTGCTTCCTTTTCCCATGAAAACTAACAAAGAAAATGCTGAACCTTTCTGTAATTATATTCATAGGAGTCAAAACTAGAAGGACTGGTCACTAATACTGTCTTTGCATCCCAAGGACAATACAACTTTACAAGCTGTGGGCTGGTATGTGAGTGTCTTAGGGAGCAATGCATGGCATTTGTATTTACCCATGCATGGCAACAACCATTGTCATGAGATACAAAAGTTGTATTTATTGTGCCAAATGAGGCAACAAACACAGTCCTGGTGTACATTTGTATGTTGTCTGGCTACACCCCTGCATGTAAGTGTTGAAATAGCACATTCACTATCTACAATTAACAAATTACTTTCTTAAAATTTAAACACACATGTTGAAACAACACATTCACTGTGCACAGTTTAACACAGTAATGTGTTAAAAAGTCATCACACTTATGTGCTGAAACAACACATTCACTATGTACAGTTTAACAAATTACTGTGTTAAAATTTCAATACGTGTTGAACCAGCACATGCAGTATGCATAGTTTAACACATTAATGTGTTGAAACAACACATTCACTATGCACAGTTTTATACAGTAATGTGTTAAAGATTCATCACACTTACATGTTAAAATAACACATTCACTGTGTACAGTTTAACACTATGATGTGTTAAAAATTCAACACACCTACTGTACATTTTGTTACTGTGGTGTGTTACAATTGTGTGTTGAAATCTAATCACTTGTGTGTTGACCAAGATACACACAACTGTGTAAAACTCATTTAACACACTGTATGTGTGAAATTTAACACATACTGTGTTGTCCCGAATCCCACTAACTGGTGTGTTAAAAATTAATGACTTTTTAGTCAGTTTTCACACATCCTTTCTAAGAGATTTCATCACAGATGCCATTCAAGATTTCTAGACAATCCAATCAAATGTACATAGACGTGAGTGATGAAAGTTGTTTGACTGTATTAACCAACACTTAATGCTGAACAAAGTTAAAGAATTAAAAATGTACATCACACTGATAAACAATGGAGGTTAATAAATGGAGCCACACTACCTATACTTTTAACCAAATAGAAAATATACAATTTTGTAATATCTGACCAGCCGAATCCACAATTGCCACATTCCATTCAACAGCCCTCGAGTCAGTATGATGCCATTATTGTCCTCAAGCACCCTCACGGGGCAAAGCTACAGAAAATGCAATACTGCTCAGACTAAAAGACCAGAGCTGTCCTCACAATGTGAGTTATCTTATGGTTTCAGTAGTAGTGATTACGATTACATGTGGGATAGCAGGGATCGGCCTTGAATCAGTACATTTTTTGCTAATTGTACCCTGCTGGATTACTGCTGTTATGTTCAGAAGTACCACAAATACACACATGGCTTCCCAGCTGTCTGGTAGTGTATAGCAAGTGGAAGGCCCCCACTCCCCAACCCTGGGCCCTGGCAGAAATGCTGCCTGCAAGGTAGGAATGTAGGAACCACAGACTGACCCTGCAGTAATGCACAGTGCCAGCTCTGTAAATGGGAGCCTGAAGCCATGTGGGTGGAATGGTGTAAGAATGGAGGAGACCACAATGCATTGGCTAAGGTCATGTAAACAGGCCTTTGGTTTTGCTTGGGATGGCCCCCTGCCATTGCATACTCTCTCAGTAATAATGAGTGACTTGCGTCACAGCAGGTGCACTTATTTGAACATAGTATCTCAATGGGAAGTCAAAAAACATCTTTTTTCACTTAATAGAAGTAAAAATACTGATGATACAATGCGTATATAAAATGCATTGCATGAATACCCCACCCTGAGGTTACACCCAGCTTCACAATCCTCCAGCAGATCCATGGCTAACAAACACAGTGAAAAGTTCCTTATTGTACAGTACATCTGTAGAAATACATGAAATTGAGACCACCAGTGTCAGTAATTTATATATCTGCAGCATAGGCAATAAAAGCAATAAAAAAAGAATTAAGACATTTTCCTACAAGAACACATCAGCCTATAGGTTGCTGTTACACTGTCTCCATCTAGTGGCTGCTTTATAATTTACACCTTTTTAAAATCACTGACAGCCAGCTGTCATCACATAAATTTCAGCTGAGAAACAACAACTTTTCAGATCTGTGCTACATATTTGAAGGAGGACAGCTGAGAAAACAACAATTAAAAATGTTACATTTTGCAATAAACTTCTGTAGGAGTGACAGTCTTGTATTGAGTTAACGTTTTAGTTATATTCTTAAAGAATAAAGTGAGAACATCAGGGAACAGTGAGCAAAATTCCAGAGGGTACTGCAATTGTATCTGCCAGTAATGGAGACCAAAGAGGTAACCTTAAAAAATTAGTGGCACTAAAATTAGGGTTTGCCAGAACTAGTTCTAAAAAGATTAGAACCCTTTTAGAAACCAGAGGTTTGAGTTCTAATTTAGAACTCGAGCACCCATGGTTTCTAAGTATTAGGAGTTATAAATTCTAAAACAAATGCTTTTTTTTGGTCACATATTTCAAAAACAGGAGCTTTCAGTCTGGAAAACAAACTAATTATTGGGAATAACATCCTAATGTTTAGATAGTGACAATATAGGAATGTGCTGCTTATACACAGATGTGCCAAACACATGAAATTGTGACATTTTGCATTTTGTAAAGCACAGTGTGTTTCACTTTTTTGCATGTGCAATGCAGCAGTATTATTGCTGTGCTAAGAAGGCACGACTTTTTTTTCTTCTTCTTTCAGTATCTTTATCTGTTCTTTCTCTCTTGTCCCATACCAAAATAATTTCAATACTAAAGATTAGAACCCTAGACCTCTCAGCAGAGTTCTAGTCTAGAACCAAAATCAGAACCCAGAACTTCAGTGGGTTCAGACAATGCTATATATTAATATGTCCTCTGGAGCCACTTATTGTGGGTATGAGTGGTTTCACACATGTTCTGCTCGAGAGAGAGACTAGCAAAGCTGAGTTGTTCTGGCTTGAGCAGAGTGCAAGTGAAATCGTGCTTATCCTGCAATGAGTGGCAACAGGGCACATATTAATATATTATAGATTGAGTGTGATCAGTGTTTCTTTTTTTTTAAAACTGTCCCAGACTGTGCCCATTTCAAGGGTATCTGCATGTGAGATGCTCTTCACAGAATAAGAGTGTCTCACATGCAGGGGAAAGTAGCACTCCAATTGGTTAGGATCACTCCTTCAATCTATAATAACTAAAATGACCATCACTAAACAGTCATCAGCATTTCTAAGGTGACTGTAATTATGACTGCCAGTAATGGAAGCCAAGGAACTGACCTTATAAAGTGAGTGGCACTGATGCACATTGGGAAATTGTTAACATCAGTCTTGAGAATTTGTGGTCCTCTCACCCAAATCTCACACTCAAAGTCTCTTATATCATAAGAGATATCCATTGTAGACCTGTTAACGTGTAATGGAAACCAGGCAGTTGCTCAGCACACCGAACTCCAGTAGTGTCACATAGAACATTACACTGGCAATTTAGATCAGCTGGAGATCTAGTGTAATGAGTCAAACATATCTAGACAGACAAAATTGACCATCAGTGTGTTTTAATGACTGGGTTAAAGAAAGGGAGTAAAGAGAGATTATTAAACAGTGCCGCCTACTGAACAGAAAGAAATATTGCAATGGATATATGTGTCTGTCAGTAATGCAAATTGTCAGAATCATACACTCATCAGCTTTGAGGGCCAGTGTAAGGCTGAGAGCAGTGTGCCTGAGCTCAAGTTTGATTCAGCTTCCACTTGGGGCCTGAACATTTTTTTTTGCTTTGTCAATTCAACCAAACCATCTCAGCTGCCAGTGCAGTACTTGGCAAAAGATAAAGCCAACTACAAATAGTTTTTCTTTTCATTTGTTTTTTTTTTTTGTGTTGTTAATATTTTAAATGTGTTTTAAGTTCTTTATATTGAATTGAATTAATAATTAAAATAGCTGCTGTCTGCTGGCAGTCACACTTGTTGTAGTCAACTGATTATATGAGGTAATGAGGCCACAGAACTTTGGCATCTGTGCGTGGCTATCAATGATGACTCATTTGGTGTTGGAGTCACTGTACTGTATGTTGACAGTAGGTTAGGGGATGCGACAGGTCTTATTTAATTAATAATGACTTGATGAGAGCCACACACCGCACCTGATCACATAAAGCTTGCTGGTCATTACATTGCAAAGCGTGTACTGTCTTCTCAAGGATTTTGTGGTGGTGGTGTGTGACATAGTCCTTGTGGTGCTGGGAATGAGAATGGTGAGCTTGACTGTGGTAATACAACTGCCAGTAGGAGTCTGAGGAGAATTGCCAGCAGGGGGTATAGAAGTGAGAATAGCAGTAGATGTTGTCACTTCCTCAGGCCCAGCTGTGTTGGACTGATAAAAAAAAACAAAAAAACATATATATATATAAAACATAATCGATATCCAGTATTCATTTCATTTGTAAAACACTGTCATAGTGTTCCCCCTCACCTTTTCAAATTATAGTTTCTGTTATATACACCTTGGTCACAATCTCAGTTTTTGATCCACTCTATTAATTCGAAGATAAAAATGCACTGTACCCTTATTCTTTTTTCAAAGCCATCCAAATGCCACTCGAATCCATATCATGTTGATTGCTTTTCATCTTTAAACATATTTTGTATTCTTTATTCCCAAACCCAATGCTGATTTTTATGTTGGCTGGCACTTGCGCAAACAATATATTGCAGTAGTAGCACTGTGGGCGAATGCAGGGCACGCAACAGTAGGTGCATCCCTCATTCCCAATAAAACGCTACAGGCGCTGACACTAACCGCGCAAACAGCCACGGATCAAAGAAAAGGTCCTGCAAGCTTCTCATGCAGCAGCGTGCCTTTTCTGGTGACCAGTTACAATAATAAAACATGGCGGTATACCGCCGCAGAGTGCCCTGACCCACTTCATTTACCGACGGGGGAGCCCACTCCCCATTGGCATAATGCAACACCCCCTCCCATTTACAGTGTGTGCCAAGGGGGTGCCCAATCCCCCTCGACATCATGCTGCCCTTTCCTAGTTTAATTTGCCGACGGGGAGCCCAGTCCCCGTTGGCATAATGTCCCCCTTCATTTGTTGTCTGCCAACGGGGGTGCCCAATCCCCCATCAGCTACAGAACCCCCCCAAAAACAAACACTCAGGTGGCACATTGGGAGCCCACCCCAGCATGCCAAATAAATGCCCCTGTAAAAGAAAAACTGTCCCGCAATGTTTTTTTTTTTTACATCTGCAAAGCAGGAAATGGTCCCTCGTCAACTCCAGTGGCCCTCCTGCAACCCGCACCCACCCTCTGTGCACCCTGTCTCCCCACACCCCCCATTACTCCATACTTAGCTCTGGAGCCCGGTACATCGATCTTCAGTGTACTGGGAACACATCTGCACTCTTCAAAGCCGACTGCGAACTGAAGAAATGCAGGTAAGCTGTATAATGGCATAAAAAGGGTTTTTTCAACTTTGGTGCATATCGCAGTCATTTTTGGGAATTTTGGCACCAAATTTTCAACATGGGGTTATTGGGACCCCTCCTCATGAATTCAGTCCACTGTCATGGCGTTATTCGGTCCTGAAAGGTGATTTAGCAGCCACTGCGCGGAATCACCTTTTGGGACCAATTAATAAAATGACAGTGCCACTGTTCATGAGGTGGGCTCTCAAAAGGCCTATGTTGCAAATTTGGTGAAAAAATCCATAAAATGGCTGTTTTACGAGCGTGCATTGCACAGTTTCCACACACGCGTGTAACTTCATGAATTTGTAATATTTTCACTCCAGATTTTCAAAACTGGTATTTTTCCACGCCTCCTTATAAACAGTATAGCTGTCATTTTACATATCCTGGGCGAAATGTGTTTTCGCATGTCCAGTGCAGATTAGTGCGGTCGCTGTGCGAAATCAGTTTTCGGGACAGTTTGAGAAAATGAAGGTGACACGCTTCATCAGCAGAGGTCCTAAAATGCCTATGTTGAAAATTTGATGATGAAAGTCCATAAAATGACTGTGTTACAAGCGTGCGTTGCGCAGTTTCCACGCACCTTTGTAACTTTGCAAGTTTGCAATATTTTCATGCCAGATTTTCAACACTGGCATTTTTTACATCTCCTTATGAACAGTACAGCTGCCATTTTCACATCCTGCCCAAAATGTGTTTTCGCACCTGTGGCGCAGAATGGCGTGGTTGCTGTGGGAAATCAACTTTTGGGACAGATTAACAAAATCATAGTGCCACTGTTCATGAGGGGAGGTCCCAAAATGCCTATGTTAAAAATGTGTCTCTTCAGGGTGGGGGTAGGGTTCAATACTTCACTGCCATTCCTATTATGCATCTCTAACTCCTGCACTACCATTGCCACACCCCCTAGGGGTTTGTTATTTAAAGTCCGGGGGGTGTGGGGGGTGAAGCAAAGAAAAGAAAGTCCCATTAATTTCTATGGGGCATGCTGTTTTGTTATGGTTGGTGTTTTTTCCAACTTATTTTGGGGCACGCTGTGTTGCATATGGCATTTACTGCTGCATTGTTTTGGTCGTCGACATTAAGACCCTGTGCTGAAAAAGTAAGGCATGTAAAAAATCATTATAGTATTTGGAAATAAGGAATACAAAACATGTTTTAAGACGAAAAACAAACAACATGATATGTATTTGAGTGGCATTTGGAAGGCTTTGAAAAAAGAATAAGGGTACAGTGGATTTTTGTCTCTGAATTAATAGAATGGATCAAAAATGGAGATTGTGACCATGGTGTCTATAACAGAAACTATCATTTAAAGAGATGAGGGGGAGCACTATGACGGTGTTGTACAACTGAATTGAATTCTGGATATTGATTATGTTTTATAAATGTTTTTATCAGAATAACACAGTTGGGCCTGAGGAAGTGGCAACACCATGAAACTGTCACCCCTTTACTGATGTGTGAAATACAAATAAAGGAAGAACTATAATATGAACATTGAGTGGAGTTTATCCAGCTCATTTTTGTAGATTGGATTGGTATTTTTTTTGGATGACCCAATGTTTAGAGTAAAATGTAGGATACTTGGGCAACCTGATCCACCTTTTTTGATACTTATAACAGTATATGTGATTTGTTGAACATGGGAATAATCAAATAGACAGCTAAAGTTGAACTGTGGTAAGCTGGATCTGAGAAAGGATAAGAATTCAATATTCTACAGTTAGCCCTGTGGCAAGGCTGTAGTACTACCACCCCCTCCCCGACACACACACACCGATCAGACCTGGACTCTAGTCACTGGAGGTCAGTTGTGGGAGGGAAACTGAGCATACAGATGACTGCTCTCCTCCCTTGGAGAATGGGGCCCAGATGTCCCCCCCTCAGTGGCTACTGTGTGACGGAGACTGGGAAACAGCACAGCAGGGAGTTGCTGTGCATGGGCATGCAAGACACTTGAATGCATGTGTGTTTGCAGAGGCACACACTTGCACTTGTGTCATTGCACTGGGCAGTCCTAGGTCATGGGACAAAATGGAGGAAAAAACACCCAATGGAAGAGTGACTCCCTAACCCACCATTGCCCCTCACACCACTGACGAAGCACAGATCCCACCTGCATGAGAATACCAGGGGATCACAGGGCTCTCAGACCCCTTGCCCTACCATGAGAGGGAATCTGTAGTGGGATTACTGGAGCTGGTAAGTCCTAGTGATGGTGGCTGATGGTGCTGGATGGGCTAGGAGCAAAAAGAGGATGAAGGGCAAGAGAATGATAAAAAACTACATGGCAAAAGAAGGAATTAAAGATTCTCAAAATCTAACAGAACAATAAATCAGGCATTCAACCTCTGATACATGCATGAATGCCACTCTGCGTGAAGTGAAAAAGTGGTTTATTGAAAGCTCACATATAAAACTAATGTATGCCTGACATATTTCGGAAAACCTCTCTTTCTTGAAGTCACGCACCTAGTAGGTGACATCTCACCTAAATTGTCAGTGTGATGCCATAAAACCCTGACAGACACAAATGTGTAAAATTACAAAAAGAAATATGATAAAACATAGTGTACAAAAGTTAAAAACATTATCCAGCTAACAAAAAAGCCATCTAACTGTAAATGCATACCTTATCTTATTTCATAAGTAACAGTGATGGCTAATAACTTTCCAGATCCAAAACAAAGCAACAAATATTAATGAAAGTCTAGTACTGAATCTTAACCAGGAAAGACAAATACACTGATGTAAGCAATTTTGTATAGCATGTATCTTCATCCTCATATAATATGTTGCTTGATGTTAGGAGTACTGCAAAAACGGAGGGAGAAAAAAAGAAGTGTGAAAAAATAACTAAAAAATAGAAAAGAATAGGAAGAAAAAAGAAAAAAGGGGGAAAACAGTTAAAAAGAAGAAGAACCATATTAACACTGAGTTGGATATATTTTGATTGACTGAGACTCATTATCCCAACAGCCAGAATACCATGCACTACATACCAAATCATCAATTACTGGCCAATACTGCATCATAACACCAATTAATCCAACAACACAACCCAAAACACAAAATATATGTGTTTCTATGTAATGCGGGGGGGGGGGGCTCCACCACCAGCACCATCCCATAATTATATATACATCCTCTGAGTCTGACATAACTTGGGGATGAGGATAAACACCATTCTGAGAACAAGTTTGATTTGGCAGAGTGATAAGCAACAGGTTCAGACACAGTTGAAGACAATTCTCACAGCACCAGACATGGGCTTACCAATCAAGAAAGCACACATGGGGACTATAAAAGCAAGCAGCAAAACAGCAGTAATCCCCTGCATACCAAAAGGATACAGGAAAAAAAAAATAATTCCGAAAATGGAGAGCACACCTTCTACCAGCAAGCAAGCAGACTTGCAAATATGCAAAGTAGTTCCCTCAAAAAAAAGGTAAAGACAAAATAAGTCTCCAAGGATATCTCTTAGTACAAGAATGGAACAGAGACAACACCTTCTACTGGTGCTGTCAATGCCACAAGTCAAAAAACTGTCTCAGGAGAGCTGTAACACTCCTACTAAATGGGAAACACCACCTAAAAAAAGAAAACCTACATAATCACGCTCCAGATGCTACAGAAGCCCCCCTAGCAAACATACTAGCCAGCCTAAAAACCAAAGTACAAACATCCACCGTTCCTCCATCCCAGTTAATACAAATGGAGACAACAGCCATAAATCCTGAACTGAGACAGCACATACCTACAAAAAGAGCACTACTACAGGTAATACACAGAGCCCCCCAAAAAAAGAATTACCATCTGATCCAGCCACACCAGTAGACTTGAAAATATCTGAACACCTACAACAAATAAAGGGAGAGCCATTGTACATAAAAACATCCAGCATCAGAGAAGAATATTTACTAATGTTAATCACTAAAGCAAACATACTAGACCTCCAAAAAGACAGATTATGGGTGGTGGATGGCACATTCAAAACAGTTCCCCACTTTTTTAGCCAGCTTTACTCCATCCATGCTCCAGCTGGTCCTGAGGAAAACAACCATATTTTACCCCAGCCTACACTCTGATTACAGCAACCTCAAAGGACCCACTTCTTCCAACACCTTTATGAAACTGCCAATGAAAACAACACTATGCTTGCACCACCTACGATAATTATAGATTTTGAGCAAGCAGCGACCAATGCCTTCAAGGAAGAATTCCCAACTGGCAACAATAAATGGTGCTTATTTCACTTTGGTCAGATTACCTGAAGGAGAGTTCAAAGCCTGGCACTAGCACCACAATATGGCACAGATCCAGACTTTAGCTTACAAATAAAACAACTAGTAACACTAGCATATCTACCATCGGACGAAATAAACAGAAGCCTTCTAACAATTAAAAGAGATGATGCCACCAAATACAAAAGAGTTACTAGAGTGGTTCCAGGACAACTATGTACTGGGCAAAGATCAAACAAAAAAAAAATACCTCTAGATACTCCCCTCTATTCCTTCCCCACTTCTGGTCCATGTATTACCTCACAACATAGTGCATCCCCAGAACACAAAACAATGTAAAGGGATGGCACAGACATCTTTACTGCCTGCTTGGCAAGGTGCATGTTGGAGTCCACAGGATGATCCAAGAAATTCACAAGGAGCAACAAAGGACCAATGCAGTGAGGGAGAGCATCAATAGAGGAATAGAGATGCAGAAAAATTTAATTTTGCTGATGAAATTCCGGCGAAATCGCCAGTGTTGCCATGTGAAACATTTCGCAATATAAGGCCCTTATGGCAACATTTCACCAGTAAATGTCAGGTGAAATTTCAACAGTAATTTTGCCTTTCACCAGCACATTTCACAATATGTTACTATCAGGCAAAACTGAGGGGAAAAATGCTTGTCACATGACTTACTTTATCTAGCAGACTGCTGGTCACATGGGTGACTGCACTTAGGCAGGATGCCAGACTAAATCTACTTCCTTTACAGCTTTTGCTGACTAGTAGGCTGTAGGATAGAGGAGACAGTAACAGGAGCTGAAGATTAGAGAGCTTTGTTGTTCAAAAAAAGAGTGGTTATTGTTTCTGTGTGTGTGGTGTGTTACTGAAATCTGTTCCCACCTTTATTTTAGAAAGTAAACAGTTTCTAACATACTAACATACAGAAATGCCAGCAGAATAGGCCTAACGGTCTTTCGTGTCTGCTCGTTTGGTCAGCCCCCACTGTAACAGGGTCCTGTTATGAAGAGAAATATCAAGAATTTACAAGATGCCCCCCCCCATACTTTTCAATTTTCACTCTATCCTGTCTGCTTCTATATTCGTATCTATCCTAATTTTCTTGTCAGGGTGGCCAACCTGGCAATCTTTAAACCTTTCTTTACTGTGCCTGATTATCTTTAAAACAATCTGGCATCCAAATCTTGATAAGCTGAAAGCAGTCAGCTGAAATTCTAGCTGTGAGGAATTTCATAAAACAAGCATTATGCAGCACATATAAAGAAAATATGTTAGAGACTACTGTGTAAAAAGATTTACTAGAATTGTTGTCTTAAATAAATGCATGTTTACTTTCTGGCAATTACATTTAAAAGCAAATAGAATCCTGAAGCCTTCAGGAAGACAGATTAGGTAGCAGCGCCCATCATCTGTTTTTCCTTGCCAAGGCTGCAGATTAATTCAATCTTTAACAAGTGTTTCTTTTCTTTCTGTATTAAAACAAAATGAATGTGTACCTGAATGTCTTGCTTCTCCTGCTGAGGTCCTGCTATAGGGATGGCAGCTACAAAATGGCTGCTTTATAGTATTCAGGTAATGTGATGTCACAATAGGGAGGGCTCAGTTCAAGACACACCCCTTCTGAAAGTATATAAACCCTCCACTAGGAGACCTGTGTAGATGGATAGAGAGAGGAGAGTATTAGAGCTGACCACAGAGCAAGAAGGTTGTGTGTGTGTTTCCACACAAAGTGCTGTACAGACAAAAGGAAAGGAAAAGGCAATTCAGGAGTCTGTGGAAAAGTATTTCCTGTTTTTGGGTGTGAAGACTAACACCGATTGTTTTCCTTTCTATGAACTTTAAGTTAAGAATTTTTTTGTTTTGTTTTGTTTTTGGAAATAAATTGAAAAACGCATACCTTTGCGTTTTTTATGCATCTTAAACCTTTGGTCTGGACATCTGTTATTTCCCACGCTTCTACACTGGTGTCAGAAGTGGGATATAACTGGCATGTCAAGACTGCCTGGGAGGCGTTGCCAGGGGGTACTGAAGTTAAGTACCCTAACAGATGGAGGAAGAGGACCTGACAAAGAAAGATGTATATCATGTCACTAGAGCAGTGACTGAAAAACTGGTATTCAGTTATTGCCTGGCCTAGAACCTGGAGCAAGGCCTAAAATGAGAAGAACGGAGGAGGAGAATATGGATAGGAACCCCTGAAGCAGGAGGCAGCCCAGGTGACCCCAGTACCAGATGACCCCGGAGAATTATTAAAAGTGACTGTGTATTCACCAGATCAAAATGGATCGTCAGAGGAAGAGGATCATGCCAGAGAGATGAGGATCACTAGAGGAAGAGGACAGGCGCTGTCCAGGCTGAGGAATCGGCGACAGGATGAGAAATGGACGGATACCCTGAAGGCTATTCAGGCACTTGCACAAGGTCAGTCTGATCGAACTATACCCAGAGACATTAAATTAACAAAGCTATCAGAGAGTGATGATATAGAGGCATACCTCACCACTTCGAGCGGATTTCCAAACTTGCGCTTTGGCCCCAAGATCAATGGGTCATAAGACTGCTCCCATATTTAACTGGTAGAGCTCAAATGGTGTATAGCCAGTTAAGTGGGTGGACTCAAATAATTATGATCGAGTGAAAGAAGAGATATTGCGGCCGTTATGATATTAGCGTGAAACCTCAAGACAGCGGTTTGACACCAGAGAATGACTATTCATGATACACGAGAGAAATCTATGCAAAATTAAAAGACTATGGTGGGAATGGCTACAACCTTTAGTAAAAACTAAAGAGCAGATGATGGATATGATTGTCATTGAACAGTTTATTCAGGTGTTACCTCATGATGTCCAGCTATGGGTGAAAGAACATCAGCCTGAATCTGCAGAGGATACAGTGAAGCTGGCAGAGGATTATATAGCTGCTCGACCCACTAGACCCAGAGGGCAACAAAATACCCCACCTCAGACATCAGAAATGGTAAGGCCTTTTTTTCTAATGCACGTCAGAATAATTACAGCAGGTGAGACAGAGGGGAAGAATACCATATTCTGAACTGATTTGCCATGGGTCTCTGGCAAAGGCCACATAATGAGAAACTGTCCAAATAAGAAAAGAACTGACATGACTCACCTAGCATTGGCTAATATTGGGTATGTTGCAAATGTGGGGATTGAGACCAACAGACATTGGGTTTATTAGATACAGGGAGTAAGCAGACCCTGCTGAGAGCAGATCTGGCCCCGGACAGTAAAGTTACCTCAAATGATACAACAGTAATGTGCATACAGGGATATTCATCAGTATTACACTACAGTGGTTGAAATGACTGTCAATAATGAGCACCACTGTATGACTGTTGGCCTGGTACTCGATTGCCAGTTCCAGTGATTATAGGCCAAGACTTTCCCCACTTTAACTCACTGGTGCAAGAACAACAAGACTATGTAAAATCAGTAAATGTGGTAACCCGTGCCCAAGCTAAAAACAACAGTCAGAGCCAGTGTTTTCTTTTGAAGAGGATTTCTTTGAAGGGCTGAAGGTTCAGGAAACCCAGAAAATCAAAAATCAGAAGAAAAAAGACAGAGAAAGTGGGCAGAACAACAAAGAACAGTATTGCTGGCATTTTGCCAGAAGTACCCATGCTAAGACATTATTAAGGAACAACAAGCTGATGTTTCCTTAAAACCTTTTTTTCACAGGCTCAACAAGTAAAACACCCTGGACAATCTCATTTTATTGTGAAAAATAATATCTTGTATAGAGTCACTGTTGATACTACCATAAATGAACCTGTAGAACAGCTAATGGTACCAAAATGTATAGAAAAAGGTCATGCAGTTAGCACAATATTCCAATGGCAGGCCATGAGGGAGGGATCGAACCTTGCAAAGATTACTTGCAACGGTTTAGCTGGCCAGGTATACATCAGGAGGTGGCTGAATATTGTCGTGCCTGTAAAGAATGCCAATTGGTTGTACAAGGGGAAAAAGAGATCAGGGCCCTTCAGCCAATACCTTATGTCACTACTCCCATTTGAACGAATCGCAATGGATGTTGTAGGCCCTCTTACCAAAAGTTCTAAGGGTAACCGGTTCATATTAGTGGTATGTGATTATGCCACACGGCACTCTGAAGCTGTTCCTATGCTAACAGTTACTGCACCCTCGCATAGCTGAAGAGTTAGCCAAAATATTCAGCAGAATGGGAATACCCCAGGAGATTCTCACAGACAGAGGTAGTAATTTTACTTCTGTTATGTTGAGGGAGTTATATCACCTCTAGGGGTATCTGCTGTCGATCTTCACCCTTACCACCCCCAAACAGATGGTCTTGTGGAGAGATTCAACAAAACCTTAAAAAAATGCTACAGAAGTATGTTCAGGAAGAAGGTAGAGATTGGGACAAATATCTCCCTTACCTCCTGTTTGCCTACAGAGAGATACCACAGGCTACAACTGGGTTTTCACCTTTTTCCTTACTTTATGGTAGAAATCCCAGGGGACCCTTAGATGTGGTAAAAGAACACTGGGAGGATGGTAAAAATGTTGGCTATAGTAACATCATAGATTACATGACTGCATTAAGAGAAAGATTAGTCAAATATGTAAATATGGCTCATTTAAATGTGACCCAGAAACAAATGGGACAAAAAGAAGCATATGACGTGGGGTTAAAGTGTAAAAGTTTTATACCTGGAGAAAAAGTGTTGTTATTATTACCCTCAACAGAGAACAAACTGTTGATGCACTGGCAGGGTCCCTTTGATGTAATTAGACAAACAGGAAGTGTCAACTTTGAAATTGAAATGCCTGGTCATCGACCAACTAAGAGGGTATACCATGCAAATCTTTTGAGGAAATGGATAGAAAAACCCCAGGTCCAAGCACTCTACATTCACCCTGAGCCCCAGCAGACAGAATTGGAGATTGCTTATGAGAGGCTTGACTGGCCCATGAATGATAAAAGTATACAAATAAATCCTAATCTAAGCCCTGAACAAAAGGTGGAGATAGATCAATTGTTACACTATTTTCAGGACACTTTCACATCCACCCCAGGACGAGCTAAGGGAGTAGAACATGACATTAAGGTCAACCAGCAGAAGCCCATACACCAAAAAGCCTATAGATTACCGGAAAAGATTAGGCAAGAGGTAATTGATGAGATAAAAAAAATGGAACAGTTGGGGGTGATTGTCCCTTCCAAGAGTGCATGGTCTTCCCCAATGGTGGTAGTGAACAAAAAGGAAGGAGGAATAAGAGTATGTTTAGACTTCCGAAAAATAAATTCTATTTCAGATTTTGATGGGTACCCCATGCCCAGAATAGATGATCTGTTAGATAGAATAGGAAATGCCCACTACATCAGCACGTTAGATTTAACCAAGGGGTACTGGCAAATTCCCTTGGCCCCCACTGCCCAAGCAATAACAGCTTTTCCTACACCAATTGGATTGTACCAATTTACCACTATGCCATTTGGACTCCATGGGGCACCTGCCACATTCCAACGGTACATGGACCACATCCTAAGAGCACATGCCCAGTACAGTTCAGTGTACTTGGATGATGTAGTCATTTTCAGTCATGACTGGCATTCACATTTGGTGCATTTAAGTGCAATTATTCAGACCATTAAGGATGGGATTAACAATAAACCCTGCTAAGTGTGCCATAGCAAGGACAGAGACCAGATATTTGGGTTTCATAATTGGGAAGGGATCCTTGAAACCAGAGATTGATAAAGTGGAGGCAGTAGCCAACAGCCCCACCCCCATTGCAAAGAAACATGTTCAATCTTTTTTGGGTTTAGCAAATTATTACCTTCGATTTATCCCAGATTTTGCTACTTTGGCAACTCCCTTAACAGAGCTGACCAAAAACAAATATCCTAATAAAGTTAAATGGACGCAAGCATGTGAGGAGGCCTTCAGGAACATAAAAGCGGTCCTTTGCTCAGCCCCTGTGCTAACTAGCCCAGATTTTACAAGACTGTTTGAAATTCAAACAGATGCCTCAGAGACAGGTTTGGGTCTGTGTTAACAATATGATGAAAAGAGGGAACATCCAGTATTGTATATTAGCAGGAAACTTCATGAGCATGAAAGGAAGTACTCTGATAGAGAAGAATGTTTGGCACTGAAGTGGGCCATAGAGTCCCTTAGTATTACTTGTGGGAAATGATTTTGTAGTGATGACAGATCATAATCCGTTGTGTTGGATAAACCAGATGAAAGATAAAAACGCATGGATTATGAGATGGTATTTGTCTCTACAACCATATAAGTTTACCGTAAAACACAGGTCAGGACGAAGCATTTAAATGCTGATTTTCTATCTCGATATGGTGCTGCAAGAATACCAAAGTAAAATGAATATTGGTGCTAAGTAAGCACTAGACACCTCAGGAATTGTTTTGTACAGTAGTTCTGATAAGACAGTAAATATTGTTTCTGTACAGAACTAATTAAAGGGTCCCTGAGGTGGAACTCTGAGAGTGGGTGGGCGGAAGTTCCAACCCTTTCAAGGGTGAAGGGTCTCAGCCAACAAATAAAAACTTATTATGTTGCCTTCTTGTGGTGGGAGGTGTGTAACAGGGTCCTGTTATGAAGAGAATATCAAGAATTTACAAGATGCCCCCCCATACTTTTCAATTTTCACTCTATCCTGTCTGCTTCTATATTCGTATCTATCCTAATTTTCTTGTCAGGGTGGCCAACCTGGCAATCTTTAAACCTTTCTTTACTGTCCCTGATTATCTTTAAAACAATCTGGCATCCAAATCTTGATAAGCTGAAAAGCAGTCAGCTGAAATTCTAGCTGTGAGGAATTTCATAAAAACAAGCATTATGCAGCATATAAAGAAAATATATGTTAGAGGAGACTACTGTGTAAAAAGATTTACTAGAATTGTTGTCTTAAATAAATGCATGTTTACTTTCTGGCAATTACATTTAAAAGCAAATAGAATCCTGAAGCCTTGCAAGAGAGAAGACAGATAGGGAGCGCGCCCTCATCTGTTTTCCTTGCCAAGGCTCTAGATTTTAATTCAATCTTTAACAAGTGTTTTTTTCTTTCTGTATTAAACAAAATGAATGTGTACCTGAATGTCTTGCTTCTCCTGCTGAGGTCCTGCTATAGGGATGGCAGCCTACAAAATGGCTGCTTTTATAGTATTCAGGTAATGTGATGTCACAATGGGGAGGGGCTCAGTTCAAGACACACCCTTCTGAAAGTATATAACCCTCCACTAGGAGACCTGTGTAGATGGATAGAGAGAGGAGAGTTAGTATTCGACTGACCACAGAGCAAGAAGGTTGTGTGTGTTTCCACACAAAGTGCTGTACAGACAAAAGGAAAGGAAAAGGCAATTCAGGAGTCTGTGGAAAGAAGTATTTCCTGTTTTTGGGTGTGAAGACTAACACCGATTGTTTTTCTTTCTATGAACTTTAAGTTAAGAATATTTTTTTGTTTTGTTTTGTTTTGTTTTTGGAAATAAATTGACAAATGCATACCTTTGCGTTTTTTATGCATCTTAAACCTTTGGTCTGGACATCTGTTATTTCCCACGCCTCTACACCCACCCTGGGAGCTGACCTTGCTGCCCCCCCTCGCCCTCTCTGGCTTCTCCATTCCCAGTCCCGGATATTCTCGCTGCACAGGGCTTTGCTTCCAGAATCCTTCCCCTGTACCTGTCCCACCCCCTCTTGAACCCCTCCACCATCTCTGCCTCTACCAGCCCCCTGGGCAGCGCATTCCATGGCTCCACCACCTTCTCAGTGAAGTAGCACCTCCTGCTTTCTCCCCTGAATCTCCCCCCCTCCAGCTTCCACCCATGCCTTCTAGTTGCCCCTTCCTTCAGAGCACCTTGACTGCTCCTCCCTATTTACCCCCTTCAGGTACCTGAAGACCAGTATCATGTCCCCCCAGTCCCTTCTTTCTTCCAATGTGTACATATTTAGCTCTTCGAGCCTCTCCTCATAGGTTCTGTCCCCCAAGCCCCAGATCATTTCGGTTGCCCTCCTCTGGACCCTCTCCAGGAGTTCAATGTCCCTCTTTAAGTCTGGCCTCCAAAACGGCATGCAGTACTCGAGGTGCGGCCTTACCAAGCAGTTATACAGAGGGAGTATCACTTCCCTCCTTCTGGAGGTGATCCCCCTAGCGATGCATCCTAGCATCCTGCTGGCCTTGGCTGCTCCCCTCCTACAAGTCTCAGAGTTGTTCTTCTTGACATCCTCCACCACCCCCAGGTGCCTCTCAGCCATTGAGACTTGTAGCATTCCCCACCCCCCAGGGTGTGCACTTGGCCCGGTTTCTGGCTCCCAGGTGCAGTACCTTGCATTTCCCTGCATTGAACATCAGCTTCCACTTTCTAGACCACCTTTCCAGAGCCTCCAGGTCCCCCTGTAGGGCCACCCTCCCCTCCTCCCCATCCACCACCGCCCCCAGTTTTGAGTCATCTGCAAAGAGACTCATTTCACTCGTGATATCCTTCCTTATGTCAGAGATGTAGGCGTTGAACAGGAGGGGCCCAAGGACCTGACGTAGGTGTTGAACAGGAGGGGTATTTTCTTTAATGTTATTTTTTTTAAATCTTTATAGTGTGTGTGTGTCTGTGTGTGTGTGTGTGTCTGTCTGTGTCTTTGACTCCCCTATACTTAGTATAGCATACATGACCTTTTTGGGGTAATTGGATGTTGTAAGTTGTTAAGCTTTTTCGTAATTACTTTTGTAATTAATGACTAGCATCATTAAAGATGGATGCCATTCACCATTTCTCAAAATGTGTTCAATTTGTGGTGTTATCGGTTGAATGAGCATGTTACATTCATATGTTACTTGTACTAGGAGCCAGGGTTCTTCAACATGTCATGGATAGTAAGTAGCAGAAAATATTTTTTTGGTCGCATGGAGTGCACGGGTGTGTCAGGTGGTGGGAAGGAGGAGGAGGGAGCCGGTGTGGCATGGGCCATCATGGGCACTTTTAAGGACATCAAGACAACATATCTTGGGGGGCACGGTTTAGCTCCTAACGTGATGGCTGCCTGATCTGAGCGCTCCAACCCAGTGTTCCACTCTCGCTATTTACACCATTTAACTTATCTTAATCAAGAGGTGTAGCAGAGATATTCTCTCCAGGAATGTTCAGGAGCAAACCGATCAACTTTTAATCTCCAACTTTTAGCTACAAAATCTATTGGAACTGACTGCATTTCCTGCTTTCCAGCATGGCACACAGTGGGGTCCGGATGCTCCCATGGGCATCAATACGCAGCAAATTAATGATATGTTCATGGCCCTGATGCAATGCATGGTGGAGGTTAACCTGGCCTCAAACAACACTAACATGGCTATACAACAAATGGATGCCATGGTCCACAAAACTGAGTCGCAAGTAAGTCGCAACACAGATGTCATTGACTTAACATCCACTGTCCGCGAACAAGAGAAAACCATTCACATGTTCCAGAATAAACTCAATGATATGGAGAACAGGAGCCGGTGCAACAACCTATGGCTCCTAGGTTTCCCCTAAGGTGCAGAATGGGGGAACTCTTAGAACTTCTTATATGATGTCTTGCCTGAAGTCCTGTGCCACAGGCTGCCTCCAGGCCTGGTGATTGAGCATGTCCATAGGGCACTAAATCCTCCACCCAAACCATGAGAGAGGCCTAGACCTCTCATGGTTAGAATTCTGAACTTTGCTGACAAAGAGTGGATCACTTCCAGGGCCCATGAGCTCGGTGCCCTCTCCTGGCAAGGCCACAAAATTCTGATTTTGCAGGACTAATCTCGAGAACTGGCTGCCAAGCGGAAAGAATACACTGAAGCCCACTGCCTGATGCATTCTCTGGGCATTCGGTTTTCTCTGCTATTCCCTTCCACAATGTGGCTGGAAGTGAATGGTGCCCCCATCTCCTTCTCAACCCCAGAAGCTCTCATGGACTATCTCCATCGTAACTGGCCTCCTCATACCAGAGCAGACCCTCCGATCCACCAAAATAATACCTCTGACAACTCCAGGGCATTAAAATGGTCAGTAGTTACATCCACAGGAGGATGGGGGGAGAGTCCCAGCACAGCTACAACTTTAAAGGGGCAGCTCTGGGGCTTCCAGCCAGATCCTGCAAGCGGCAGCAATCCATAAAGCATGCCAGATGGCTCTACCCACATGATCGTGAAGCAGAGCTCGGATGCCAGCAAGAAGAATCATCAGAGACCCTCGACACCAGCCTCAGCAAGTTCTCAACTCTGAATCATTATGCAGCACTGATACCGGTGGAACTGACTGAACACATGGAGTTTCCTGACTATCCAGAAGAGGAGATGGTGCTCAAGACCTCCGCTACTGAAAGCAGAACTACAAAAATGGACTGTAGAAAGCCTCCCAGCACAGCCTCCCTCCGCCACACTGTCCACTGCACTCCTGGATCTTGGCCCAGATAAGCGACTCCTTTCACCAGTCAGAATAGAAGAATCCCAGGCAACAACATCACAGGACTAGACATAGATAAGTGTCCTCTTTGAATATTTTCTTGAGGTCAGGGCATGGGTATGGGCTTAGGGAAAGATATCCAGAAGGCTAACGATTTGTAATTTTAGTGGAAGTTACCTGTTAACCTAGTAACTTTTACAGATCTCGTCCCTTCCACTGCCCACTCAAGGAGTCTTGGCCCAATATCTTTACCCTACCAACCAGAAAATGCTCCTGGGACACTATAATGTACTAAAGCATAACTGCTGTTCCATTTATCCGGCTAATATAATGTTGTGTATTTTAACTACACCTGTTGATTTTATCCACATTATCTCATGAGTGGGTTGGGGGAGGGGAGCCACTGTGCAGGCCTGTTGATCGATCGATGCAGGTAGCTGGGTCAGTACCCTGCTACGTTGAAGTTTATCTATCCTGATTGCATGACTGTCCCTTTCCTGATAAAGGCATGTTCTGCCTAATTCAACCTTTCCCCACAGAACAGAGGCTGTGTAACTCATTGGTGCCCCTTTCCCCCTCCCCCACCCTGTTCCTCAACGTGGGGGGCGATGGCACAGGGACAATGTATGTTGGTATGGCACTTCTGCATGGTATGAAGGATTGACCCCTTACCAGAAACACCATAGTGCCCTCAGTGTCACTGCAATGCTAATCCCCAGGCATCAGTCGAGCTTGAGGGACTGTTATTCTGTGGTGTACACAACTGATTCTGCCTTACTTCCCAGGGCGGCATGGCTTGGATGAGTTCAGCCCTCATGTACATCTACACTTCTAATGTTCTCACAAGTTTGGGACCCTGGTTTCAGTGGATCCTCTATCTGAATCACCCCTCCAATGGAAAGGTGGGTTAGGCCTGAGAGGAGTTTGTTTCCTCGGCCTGCCAAACTGACCTCTAACAGTGCGCAGCCATATGCATTACCTGTAAATAGTTTATATTGTATTACTGTTCTCTTGTTGATGCTGTTTATACACTGTGATATGTTGTCTGCTTACTGGTTAATATGCAGGTATTCATCTGCCACTATTCATTGCTATGCTGCCCTACTGTTTGTGTCCGCACTCACTCCACAGAGGGGTACTGCTCTTGCCTCGGAGTCCTTGGACGGACCCTTGCTCTCTCCAGCAGTTCATATCCTATCCTTAATGATCTTCTGTTGCAGCCTTTATTATGGATGATATTTCCTCTGTCACCTGGAATGTCAGGGAGATTAATACTCTGATAAAATGGAAAAAGGTATTGACACAGCTGAAGAGAGTGAGGGCCCAGATTGACTTCTTGCAAGAAACAAAACTAACCAGGCAGGATCATGCCCACCTGGTGAGAGACTGGGTGGGAAAGGAACTCCACGCCAGTGCCCCTATGAGGAAAAGAGGTGTAGCCATCCTGCTACACAAGTCCCTACCCTGGTCCATCCTGCAGAGTAAATCAAACCCCCAAGGCAGGTAGGTGTTGGCCCTGCTTGATGCCCCCAATGGAAACATTTTTTGGTAAACATATATGCCCCAAACGAAGATGACTCCTCTTTTTTTCTCAATCTAATGACTAGAATAGAAGCCATGAGTAAACCAGGTACACCCATCATAGTGGGAAGGGGTGGGATTTGAATTTCACGTTGGTACCAGTGCTGGACAGAAGTGACCAGGGCAAAGAGACACACACCAGAGGGTTTTAGGCTGCTCTGAGACTATATTCCAAATTCCAGTTGGTTGACATCTAGTGCCTCACCCACCCCAAGGACCGCAACTACACTTTCCAATCTGTGGTACATGGCACCTTCAGCAGATTGGATTTTTGGCTGATTTCGCAAACTCTCACTCAGTCTGTCTTTGACTCCAGAATCCTCCCCACTGTTATCTCAGATCATGCCCCTGTTCAGTTGCTTCTATCTTGGACATTCCCTTACCTTGATCTCCCACTTGGAGGCTAGACCCTCTCCTCATGCGGGATCCCAAGTTCATAGTTTGGGCCAAGTCTGAAAGTAAACTGTTTCTACAAGAGAACCCTGTTTCTGATACCTCGGCTCAAAATACCTGGGAAACATATAAAGCCAACATGAGGGGGAAGTTCATGGGGTATGCTGCGCATAGAAGGAAGGAAAGAGAGCAGGAATTAACTAGGCTGGAAGGGGAGCTTGCTACTGCTGAACAGGACCCTAAGGCTATGTCCCACCCCACCCCCCACTCTGCCCGTGGCCGACAGGTCCTTACACTTCGTATGAGAATAAATGAACTTTTATCTCGGAAAGGCAGATCTGGCATTGCTACGAGTATGTTATGCATACTGGGAGGGGGGGACAAGAGTGGGAAAATACTGGCATATCAAAACCGGAAGCAACAAGTGAAGGACCTCTCATGGACAACGGGCTTTCCTCTACCGTGCCCCTTCTTGGTACATTTCCTTCCCTGCCAGTATCTCAGACACCCCCACAATCTCTTGCTTTAAAACTACCCTCCGGAACCACCTTTTCACTACTCGCAGCTGTTGCTGTTTCTAAGTTATCTTGCTCACTCTCTGACAAAGCCCCCTGTTGGCTGCTCAAATCCTCTACCTTCTCTACCCTTGGCTCCTGTTATCTCCCTGTTGACTCTGCTAAAACACACTGTATTGATATCCTATGTTTTTCTGATGTTCTAGTTATTTCCCTGAACAAAGTTAACTTCACTAATCCTGTATGTGGTAAATTGTTGATCTCATTTGTCCTCCTGTAAAAAAAAACAAAAAAACTGTACACTGTTTCTCTGTACCAAGTTGCTATCACTGTATTGTCCTCCCTGTGATGAGATACCTTTGTAAACGAGCCAATGGCTCAAAGGTTGTAATCTGATGCTTAATAAATAAAAAAATAAAATAAATAAAATAGGTACATCAATGGGCTGAAGGACCCCTTATCCAGGATGGTACAAACAAAGCCGCAGGAGGTGAATGATATTATGTCGACATTTTATTTGCAGCTGTACACCTTATCCCCTGCTGAAACCAGGTCTGACACTTGGAAGTTCCTGGACACTATATCCCTGCTCAAGTTAACACCAGTCCAAAGTGCAGCCCTTGAGGTGTCCCTAACCACCAAAGAGATCTCTGCTGCCCTGTTATCTCTCAAAAAGGGGACGGCCCCTGGGGGGATGGTTTCTCTCTGGACTTCCTGCAGGCTATGGCACCTATGATTACTCCATTACTTTGCCAGGTGTTCACTGAGTCAGAGAACAAGGGCATGCTACCACTTACTCTCTGGGAAGCAAAATAAGTGTTCTCCCCAAGAAAGGGAAGAATCCCACTGAGGGGGCTAGCTACTGCCCTATATCTTTGATAAACTCTGACAGTAAAGTGTATGCAAGAGCTCTGGCCAACAGATTAAATCCTCTTCTTCCCTCCCTGATCCATCCGTCTCAAGTCAGATTTATATAAGGGAGATATAGCACTGACCACAAATGAACACTTCTCAATCTCATTTATCTGCCCAAACAGGTGGACACTCCAGAGGCTGCTCTGGCAATTGATTTTGAAAAGGCATTTGATTCTGTTGAATGGGACTACCTCCACACTGTTCTTGAACGTTTTGGCTTTGGACCCCATTTTCAGGCTGCCATCATGGCTCTCTATACCTCCCCTCAAGCACAGGTGTTAACTACCTCCATGCTATCCTACCCTTTCCATCTCCACAGGGGAACTAGACAGGGGTGCCCCCTTTCTCCCCTGCTATTCATCTTGGCTGTTGAACCCCTGGCATCCACTATCCGACAAGACCCACACATTAGAGGGATACAGTTGGGGAAGTTTCATTACTCCACTCTGATGTACGCCGACGATGTGCTAGTCCCCTTAGAGGATGCTCAGTCCTCAATTCCCCTCTTACTGGCCCTTCTAAAACAATTTACACACATTTCAGGTCTCAAAGTCAACCAAAACAAAACTGAGATACTTCCCCTTAATCCAGAATGCCACCCTCAAAGTATTCCCCAATCTGGTCTTAAGTGGCCACAAGATACTATCACTTATTTAGGTATCAGGGTAGGGGTCAATACTGATATGTGGTGGGACAACAACCTAGGCCCCCTGATATCTGAATGTAAAGGAGAACTGGATTGATGGAATCAGCGATACCTTACTATGGCCGACAAGACTGCTGCCTTCAAAATGTCAATGACACCCAGATTTTTTCACCTAATCTCACACATTTCCTTATATCTAGCCCCGCACTGGTACCGGAAGTTAGATGGGATGATTGTCTCCTTCCTATGGGGTGCCAACTGGCCACGCTGCAGCCAGAATTCACTCAGGGCACATTGGACTCACAGGGGGTTGGGGTCTACCCTGGATAGAGGGGTACAAGTTGGCATACCACTGTTCTCAAACTCTGAAATGGTTTCAACCCAACTCTAACTACTCCCCCCAATGGCTAGAGATAGAATAAATTCTGGGGGATACCCCATGCTGGTCTCCCTCTTATGGGCTGCCACACCACACACACTTCAAACTCATCCTACCCTAGGACCCTCTGTCCATTACTGGAAGATATTACACAAAAAACTGGGGACCCTCCCATGATCCTTCCCCTTACCCCTCTATGGTGCAACTCTCTTATTAAGATAGGGGGCTACCCTGTACTATGGGCAAAATGGCAGGACAGAGGTATTTATTTTCTCAGAGACCTCATGGCCTCCAATACTAGGGTAGTGGACACCTTCCAAAACCTGCAACTTCGGAGGTCGCTACCCACGGCTGATTTGTGGAGGTACTTACAGTTAAGGGATGCAGTCAAACCCTCCTCAACCTCAACATTTTTCCAGTCAGAGCCTTTTCTAAACTTAGTAGTTGGCTTCTTTTATCAAAAGGGACAACAGAGGTATTATACACCTCACTGAGGGACTCCCTGCCAAATCCGGCATCCTCATCAAAGAGCAAATGGGAAAGGGCCTTAAATATACAGATCTCAGATACCCAGCAGGCTCAGTGTTGGAATACCAGACACACTGCACAAAGGGATGCCCGGAGAAGACTGATACACAATCAAATACTGCACTCTTGGTATAGGACCCCTGCAGTGCTAAAGAAGGCTAAGGTATTGACACAAGATAATTGCTGGTGTTACCACCAGCCTGGAGGGGACTTATCTCATATCCTCTGGCAATGCCCTCTAATATCCCCTGTATGGCTAGGAGTCTCACAAGAGGCCAGCAAGATTCTTCATCATTTTATACCACCCTTAGCCCCTTTG
The DNA here is from genome assembly GCA_016271365.2 of Neoceratodus forsteri. Classification (NCBI taxonomy): domain Eukaryota; kingdom Metazoa; phylum Chordata; order Ceratodontiformes; family Ceratodontidae; genus Neoceratodus; species Neoceratodus forsteri. Next base: position 1,313,876,717 of record CM057450.1, on the reverse strand, counting down.
CTGCTGCTCGGTATGAGGTCAGAGGCCCCATTCCTTACTTCTTAAGAGTTCAGACAGCTAATGCTGCTCTGTATGCAGGTGAAATGCATAATTCTTAACATTTGGAGAAGCCCCACCATATCCACAATTACAGAATTTTTCTCAACCCTTCCAGTACTGCATGAATTGGATAGGCACTCCCATGTAACACTTGAACAGGCAGGGAAGTTTCAACAATGCTGGGCACCTTATATGGCATATTTGGACCCCAGAGCCAGCATTGGCTGAGGACGCTCTCCATAACTACTGGATTATACCTTAACAGTGACTCAATATATGGATACTGACCTTTCTCCTTTTAGTAGATATGTAAGCAGCAGCTATCTTTTTCTTTTTATATAAACTGTCTTGTATATAGTTTTCATTATGATGCTTTCCTATGTCTCTTATGACTCCAAGAATGCTGGTTATTAGGCTGGGTTCACTCTGTGGTGATTTTTTTCTTTTCAGAGCTGGCACCAAGATTGACCACTGGAAGGTATATCTTTCTGAATACCTTAAACCTTGATCAGCAGCGGTACCTCCTATTTGCTTCTGGTAGCCCACAAGAAGAGTCTAGGTAGGTGCCTAGCCCAGAAAAGTCTGGGTAGTCCCCTTTTATTTCTTGTCCTGACATGGCTCATATATTGTGTGGTTTCCATTGTCCCACTGTAAAATATCCTGACTATGGGTTATCACCAGTCTATGCATACGTACATATCTGTTTGTTGCTCCTTTTGTTTATCTTTTCTGTATTATGTATTATGTATTATGTGTTATTTTCTTTTTGTGAAAACCAATAAAAAATTTAACTGAAAATAAAAGACAACATATCTTGCTGTGAGATGGGGTTAATAGTCAAAATGAAAAGTAATGTGTATTTTGATATTTTTGGCAGTGAAACACTGTAACTGTAATCATGCAAAATCTTTATGGTTAATGGTATGTAGTGCTGCTGATTTATATAGGCAGTGGGACTCAGGAACAAACAATGTTTTACAGCAAAAGGTAATCAAATGAAAGTGATTCACACTGCAGCAGATAACACATAACCATAACCAATCTGATGGTACATAGCTAACAATAAGTTATAACACTATACTGAGCTGAAAGTGGTTGGGGGGTGGCCTTTGAGTAAACTCAGCCTTTTTTCACTTTCACTTCATCCAAGAAGCACCCCTCACAGTCTTCAAGACTGGAGTTGTCACCAGGTGGGAATTTCCTCACCATTGCTGCTTCATCCACCTCGCTGCTGGTGGATGCTTTAGCAAGGGATTGTCATCATCCTCATCACCGAGACACAGTTCCTATGGCAACACCACTGACATCACTATGTTGTGTGGAATGTACCTTTCATTCATTTTGATGAATGTTGATATGGACACATTCTTGGATGACAGATTGGTCCTATGGTCACTCACAATGGCCCTAGCCACACTAAACACTCGTTCCACACTGACACTGGATGGTGGGCAGCTCAGGTATTTCACAGCAACCGATCTTAGTGCTGGCCAGTCACTCATTTTGCTGCTCCAGTACAGCAGTGGCTCATCAGTAGTGGCAAGGTGCTTTGGGTCCCCCATGTAGGTCTCCACCATTCATTCTACTGCCCTGAGTCCAGCTGCCTCATCTGTCTCCTCCTCCTTTTCCTCCATCTCTTCCACTCCCACCTGAAAGAGAACATCCCAAATGGGATTGTTTGCTGTTTTCTGCTCTGCTTTGCACATTTTCTTTGAATGGGTTGCTTGTGAGACGCTGGTGGCGGTAGCAACACCCATTTTCACCACAGTGCATGCCTTTTTCATGTGTGCAGCATATACCATTCTAATGAGGTTCTCTGTCAACATTTGTACTCACTGACGACCTCCTTCAATTATAGAAGGCAGGCCACGTTTGTAGTATGGATCCAGCATGGTGGTGACTGCAAAGTCAGCTGACTATAAAATGCCAGATACATGGGTATTTGTGTCCAGAACATGGAGCATGTGATCCATTACAGCACAACTGCCATGATCCCCACTTGCTTCTATCTGGTGTCACACAATGACTAGTGTCTGCCTCAGCACACATATGAGTGGTATGGGTTGACTTATACAAGCAGTGTCCCCACTCACTGCCTGTGTAGCATGCTTGAATGGATGGAGAATGCATATTAGCCCATCCATTTGGCACCTCGGCTCTGTTGTTAGAGTGATGAATACTCCAGCACTGTCACCGGTGATATGTACCAGGAGGTATTCTGATACAGCCTTATACTATTCATACAGCTGCTCAAGCATGTACAGTGTGGAGTTCCACCTGGCCACAACATCAAGCTTCATCCAGTGTTGAGGCAGATGGTTATTGTGCTGTAGCTAACGTAGATGGTCACGGGTCTTTGCAGAATGGGAAAGTGGACACAGATACGATGTGCGACAATAACTGTTTCCTTAATGTCTGCATGGTTGAGAAACTGCTGAACAACAAAATTAGGGCAGTGTGCCAGGACAGCACCCTGAAAAAATCACCATCATTAATGCCTTCACTACATTGGAGCCATTACCACTTGTGATGAATCCTGCTATGAGTGGCTCTGTGTGAAGCCACCAAACAATCTCTGACAATAGAACAGTAGGCATTTTCTCGGCCATGTGAGAACCAGTAACACTTGTCATACTCAGGGGCGTATGTTGCCAAATACCAGTTGTGTTGCTACCACCACAGTTTTGCTTTCTGCAGGCTTTGCCAGGCCCCAAATGAAATACCACCCCAGGCAACTGCACCCAGTGTGCTGTTACGCATAGATACAAGCTTGCTGCTGTTTTTCCACTGGTCTACATATCCATGCTAAGATGGATTTATTCTGATGATCTATGCTTCAATGCATGTCTAATGGAATCAGCCACTCTACTATGAAGCTCTGGCATGGCACTCTTAGAAAAACAGGTTTACGATTGAACTTGTCATTTGGGACAGGCACGGGCCATCAACCTGCGGAAACCAGCATTCTCCACGAACAAGAATGGCAACAGATCGATGGCCAGCATTTCAGCAGTGGCAGCATTTGACTCTTGTGCAGCAGCATGATTGGGTGGTACATTGTGTGCCGCTCAAGGATGGTCTTCTGAATGGGCTGCATCTTTGGGGCTGTTCGACCAGAATGCTGTCTTGTGGCAGCAATGATGTTCTTTTAGGAGTAACGCTTGACTCTTTGGGCTGTGTAGACCACATAAAACCAATTATTTTGGTTGCTTGTGTGTGTGGTGGTGTACTTTTCAGACTCAAGGGACTGGGAATGGCACCTCCAATGCTATGCCCACTACTCAAGAGATCAAAGGATTGCTCACCCTCCTCCTTCACCACTGACCCACTCTGCCCTCCCTCCTCCTGCTCTTGCACTACTACATTTAATTTGCCATGGGAGATGCCACCAACAGCTCTGGCATCCTTCTGGTGTTGTTATCATCTCAGTGGGTGCTTATTTTTCAGGTGGGCGTGTTGGCCACCGGAGCCTATGTGGCTTCCTTCCCCCCCTCGACTAACATGTACTTGACAAAGCTGGCATATCGCTATGGTCTCATCAGCAGGATCAAGCACATAAAGTCCCAAACTAGGGACTTTTGACCTCTGGACTTCAGTGCTTCTGGGACTGGGATAATTCAGAAACAGATGTGGAAGTGTATGTTTTTTGGGCTGCTCTCATCACTTCCATAAGACTACTTTTGGGAGGGGGGTTACTTGACTGCTTGGAGGATTGCTTATAGGCTTGGTGACAGACTGACCCATGGGCTGTGCATGTAAATGGCCTACATCACCCTTGACCTTTTTTAACTCAAGTGGCCATGTGGGATCATCCCAGTAGTCATCATCACCACCAATAGCAATTATGTCCTTCTCCTCCTCCTCCTCCTCCTCCCTATCACTATATTCTTGCAGCACAGCACCTTTTTCTTTCTCTACAACCATCTCAAGGGGCTGACTATCCCTGTCTCCAGGATTATCAGACTCTGGTTGAACACTATCATCACCAACTCCTGCAGGAACAGGGACAGTCATGCTCACAGACTTATCACCTTCCTCCTGGACCACTGTTCCTGTGCTGGTGTCAGTGCCTCCCAATCCCTTCTTCTCACTGTCATCATCCCCCACCACCATGGATGCAACACTTTGAGCCTTAAAACAGTAAGACACAGGTATACCAGTACTTCCAACAACTCCTTTGCTGGTACCTGCCACATCACCAGAGCCCACAGCAGAAGACACTGATGCAGACATACATGTACAGTACTTCACTGCTATGGGGAGTGGGACCTTGAACTGAAGTTGTACTCTTTTCAGCAGAGTTCTTAGCTCCCTCATCCCCCCTGCCACTTCCCCCCTGTACTGGGCCATCTCTTAGCAGGCATTTTGATGACTGCTGCTGTATTACTAACAATGAATAACACCTCACATGTTACATCTGTAGTATTGGTTTCCTTACAAGTCCAAACACAATCAGGACAGGTAGCAGCACTTAGCATATAACTAATACCATATATGGTAGGTAGACTATTCTAGTAAAAATGAAAAGGTAACTTTTTCTTTCCCCAAACAGGAATTAAAGCAATACACACAGGGAAAAAGGGCACAAGCGACCGACTTTAAATACAGATCACCTGTGTCTGGACAACTAAAGTACTGTAATGTGTTATTACTTAGTTAATACCACAATTTTTTTATTATGTAAGGGCAGAGACAACCATAAAACATTGACAAAGGCAAGTATCACAATATAGTAGTGGTCTGGATAGGAGGGACCAGCAAGCAAACTCTTGAAAACTACTATATTAATATATCGTTTTTGATACTGCGCACATCAGGTGTTAAACAAACAATGCTGTAACAAAGAAAGGGTAAGGTAAGTCAACTAAAAGAGGAACAATGCATAATGTACAGAGGCAAGCTCCAGCAATAACATACAAGAGAGCATTCCACAAAGCAGTGAAACTGTAAATGGACAAGTTCAAGTGATCAAGTAAAAGTACTTAAGTTTCCATGCAAAAAAAATGTAGAACTGTTGATTTTCACAGTTTAAGTTACAAAAGTTAACACTCCAGCAAACAGAACTAACCACGTACAAAAAATATAAAATAAAATAATGGATCAGCTCTGTGTGTTTAAAACTTTAGAATTCACAATCACAAGTAAAAGCAGAAGAATGGTATATAACACCGGCTAACAACGGCAGGAACTCTCAGACAGGATGGAGTAACTTTTTAGAGAAAAAAATAGTGTCAAGATACAACAAAATTAATAAGAAATAACAGTAAAAAATAACTCTCGGAAATATGTTTGTAAAAGGTCAGAAATAGCCTGCACTGGTTTGCACTCCTACCCTACCCCACTCAGCGCCTTCAAAGACACAGACAAAAATAAAACATAATTAAACTATTTATTATGCAAAAATCCACAAAATTAGAAAATGTTCCTTAGCAGCGCTAGGAAAACACTGTGGCCAGATATTCAAACTGTGCCAGGCTGTTGCGCAAGCCTGGGCGCAGCGCAACATGGCTGCGCAGGGGCGTTGACTGGGCGATATTCAATGGAGCTGTACCATAGCTCAGCATCGTTGACTATCACACCCTGGCCAACTGCAGTGCATATGGCACAGTGGCACTGCGCCAGTGCAAGTGGCCAGAGTGGAGCAGGGGGATGCAGTAGCGCAACCTCCTTTGTGCTAGGTGCAACAACTGCGATATTCAAAAGTGCACATGCAAATGGGGCCATAATGTATGCAAGGCACAAATGGGGCCATTTGCATGTCATTATGGCCCCATTTGCATGCAGGTGCGCCAATCCCCGGCGACTTGCACCTGGCGCCCTGCCAGGCAGCAGCCGTCTGAGACTGATGCCTCCTGCAGCATGACAATGTGCTCCACAGCCCGATTGTGGGCATTTGAAAAATAATAAAAAGTATCCAATATCCCTGGTGGTCCAGTGGACCGCTGTCAGCCCGATCGTGGGCTTAAGTAAAAAAATAATGATTCCTTTTTCCCCTGGTGGTCCAGTGGACCGCAGTCAGCCCAATCGCGGGCTTAGGTAAAATAATAAAGATTCCTATAACCCTGGTGGTCCAGTGGACCGCTGTCAGCCTGATCGCAGACTTAAGTAAAATAATAAAGGTTCCTTTTTCCCTGGTGGACCAGTGGACCACTGCCAGCCCGACTGCGGGTTTAAGTAAAATAATAAAGATTCCTATAACCCTAGTGGTCCAGTGGACCGCTGTCAGCCCGATCGTGGGCTTAAGTAAAATAATAAAGATTCCTATAACCCTGGTAGTCCAGTGGACCATTGTCAGCCCGGTCGCGGGCTTAAGTAAAATAATAAAGGTTCCTTTTTCCCTGGTGGTCCAGTGGACTTCTGTCAGCCCGATTGCGGGCTTAAGTAAAATTATAAAAATTCCTATATCCGTGGTGGTCTGGCAGACCCCTCCCCACCCGCCCACTGATCCTGCCCCTCCCCCTGTCAGCGGTGGTGGCAGCACCCTACCCAGCCACCCGGCCCCTGACTGACACCGTCAGTGGGGCTGTACACCCATTGGTCCTGGCGTAAGCCAATGGGCATGCAGCCCATACCATACACCATTCCAGATATGTGATCTGGAATGTAGTATGGTATGGGCTGCATGCTCGTGGCTCAGCTGTGGACAATCAAGCGTAGCCCAGGCCACTGTCGGTTGGTGAGTGGCGAGCGGGTAGTGCTGCCGCTCGCTGCTGACCGGGGAGGCGGGCAGTGAGATCAGTGGGAGGGTGGGGAGGGGTCTGCTGGACCACCAGGGATATAGGAATCTTTATAATATTACTTAAGCCCGCAATCGGGCTGACAGCGGTCCACTGGACCACCAGGGACAAAGAAATCATTATTATTTTATTTAAGCCTGTGATTGGGCTGACAGCGGTCCACTGGACCACCAGGGAAAAAGAAATCTTTATTATTTTACTTAAGCCCGCGATCGGGCTGACAGCGGTCCACTGGACCACCAGGGATATAGGATTCTATTTTTCCATACCGATGCCCGCGATCGGGCATGGGGGGGTGCCACCACGGAGGTGCAGATGGAGCTCAGGTGGCCATCCACAGGTGGCAGCTGCTGTGTTGCACCCTGAAATACGGCAGCTCACCTGTGGGTGGCTGGCCGTTGCTCCTTTTTTTCTTTGATCAACTTTGTGTGGTGCAAGTAGGGGTTGCGCATGCATGGCTCAGCACATCCCGGGCTGAATATCGGGATGTGCAGAGTATGTATGGGCACGCCCCACCAACCTGCGCCTGCATACATTACTGATGTGCTCTGGCACATAGGTATTTGTGCCAGGTGCAATTCCCATTTGAATATCGTGCCGGGGCACATCAGTGGGTTGCGCATGGTGCAACACTGTTGCGCCATGCGCAACCCTTTTGAATATCTGGGCCTGTATATTTTAGAGCAATTAGCTCTCAAAAACAAGTTTTAAAGAGGTTTTAAAAGACTTTAATGGCTCTGATGCACCACAACAAACTGCTTTCAGACTCAATACACAGCGGAATGAGCTGTAAACAAGCTACATGTGATATTTGACCTATTTACTCTCAATGCATTGCTAATTTCGCTTTTAGAGCAATATTTTGCAGGTGAAATCAAAAGTTATGCAGGTGAAATTTTCACCACAAGGTGAAATTTTAAGCATGAATGGGCAAAATTGGCTAAACAAAGCATTTATGTGAAATTTTGCTATTATGAGAAACTGGAAAACCAGGCAAAATTTTGTTTTGCCTAAGCAAAAAATTTTGCATAATTGTGGAATTACGCAAAATATTTCGCTAGGCAAAATATTTCAATTTCGCACAACATTATAGAGGAATGCTCATATCATCCGTCAGAAAACCGTATGTGGAGAAAGGGGAATGAATACAAAGGATCTTATCCTCTAAACAATAAAAAAGTGCTACAGTACCTCCATGCAATTGCCCACAACAGTAACCTCTAAACTGTGCAGTGGCATGTAAGCATACAGTCAAACCATGTACAATTACCACCCAATGTTAAAAAAGCTTCTCTTAACCACTATCACACTTTTCCCTCACTATCACACTAATCCATCCCTACACAAATCCCATATAAAACCCACCCAGCACACACTCATACAGTCTCGACAATATCCATGTCAAGCACAACACAAAGCTTAACTACCGTCGGTCTCATCACATTTTCCAGGTTACTGGGTGTCAGGATTCCACACTTCAGTAAAACATACCCAGCTAGAGCTACCAAGAAATACAGGTAACCGGGTGTCGGGTTCCATATTTCAGTAAACATACCCAGGTACAGTTACCAGGCAATATGCACTACAGATCCCTGTAACCACTATCAGAATTCCCCCCACTCTCACACTAATGCACTCCTGCACATATCGCACATAAAACCCATCCAACAAACAATTAACTAATCCCGACAATACCTAAGTTGAGAACAACAAATGAGTAGCTGGATGTCAGGATTCCGTTGATCTATTGCACAAATAACCTGGTATCATGATTCCATGTGTCTATCAAATAACACTCCCCACACACACACAAACAATCCTGAAAATACCTGTGTCGGGCACAACGCACAGGACAATGTCCATCGCTAGCACAATACTGTCAGTATTCTGCAGTTGGACAAATGGGTATCTGGATTCTGTGTTTCTGTCAAACACAATACTACTACTGAATAGAGATGGGTGAAGTGGTCAAACTTCAACCCACAAAGTAACAATGACTTCACATTACTCTGCCTTCCCCCAACCACTTCTGCACCAATTTTAATGTGAAGTACATAGAAATCAATGTACTTCACATCACTTTGCCTTGTTACTGAACTTCAAAGTAAATTTTACATTAATTCATGGGATTGCAGGTCACATGGGCTCTAGACTGTTCTGCACATCCTCAGTTCTGTGTAGTGTGTGTTTAGTAATAGCTGGAGACAGTTTTCTCTCAGAGCTGTGTGATTCAAACCCTCTAAAAACTGTTAAAAAAGCATTTTTGAGCCATTTTGTTTGCTCAAAATTTAGTACATCGATTATAGGAAACCCTCCTGTGCTCATATCATTGAGTGTTTATTGCTTGTGTGTGGATTTTGAATGTTAATTTAGAATATTCAGTCTGTGTATTGACAGACACTTGAAGTGTGTTTTGGGGGGAGGGGCGTATCTGTGGTAGAGGTAGATTATCTGGGAGAAAAAGGCAGTCTTCCTGTTTTGGCTATATTTTTCTTCTATAACTATGTTAATGTACACACAGTAATATTTTCAGTAATTCTTTACATTTTTTTTTGCTCATTGTGATGTAGCAGTGCATAATTTTAGTTTGTTTAAAAGATTTGGTAATATTACTGAAGCTGTCAACTTGCTACAGATTACTTGTAGTATGCGTGTGAGTGTGTGTGCGATGCGTGCCATCAAATCAAACAAATTTTATTGTGCCACAGAGTAATTGCAGCAGTGTGAACCTGCTATCCACCGCAGCTGCGTGATTTTGTGGTATCTTGATTTTGGACTGTTACTGCAGTGCACTGCACCCCAACTGGCAAAATGTATTCTTTTCCAGACTGGGTTGTGACTTGTGAGCACTGGTTAAGGTCTTGTTGTAACTTTGTGTCTGCGTCCTTTCTTAATTGCACAGTGCAATCTTAATCTGTCTGTGCTTTTGCATTTGTTTAGTGCCCAACCCATCTGCAAGCCACAGTTGTTGTTTTTTTTGGCTTCACATCCACTGGCTCAGACTGAAAGTTCAGAAATCTAAATCTGTTTAGAATTTTCTTGGTGATCCCTGAAAATGCCTGTAAAGAGACGTGCAAGCAAAGCTGTTTCTTGCCATGGCACTGCTGCCAGTGGCATGATTGTCCATGGGCATGGTATTACGGAGAAGTGCATAGCTGATGTCAGTAAAGGGATTTCTCCATCAATGTTTTTAACAGCACAATCTGTAGCTTCACTTATAGTTGAAGGAGATGATGTTGTCCCAGCTGGTGATGTTAGTGCAGTTTCTGCTGGCATGAGTATTACTGCTTCAAGTTCCACTTCTGACCTGTTAACCATTGCAAAAAATATAAGCTGTGGCTGACAGTGCAGGTGATGTCATACTCCGCATTAACATCCCCATGGTAGTTGAACATGATTCTGTTCCTGGTGATGATAACTCACAATGTCACATTTCTTCCAGCACTGTTGAGGTCATGCCTTTGCCATCCAATGATTCAAAGTGTGGTGCAAAAATATCGGGTGATGATGATGATGATGATGATGCTGTGGTTGGAACATGTTCTCCACATGACAGCATCCATGCTGAAAATGTGGATGCAGATGATGTTGATGAATATGATGATGATGTCAGTGACCCCTCTTAGGAACAGGAGAAAAAGAAAGTCAATGTGGCTGTGTCTGGGTCTGTTGGCATTAAATCCCCCCCTCAAAAAAGTTGTGATTTAGCGGTTTTTGTTGATGATAATAATGATAACCCAGTAATAATCATAGGTAGTCATGGTGGTCAGTTGGAGTCCAAGTGTGTCCAGCCTGAAAAATCATATAGCACACCCCCTATTTCATGAGTTAAAAAACCAGATTCCAATAAGCAGCATCAGGGACATGTTAAAAGTAGGGGATCACAATCCCTTGTTTGGGATTTTTTTGTCCAAGATGCAAATGATGAGTCAGTTGCAATCTGCCAGCCTTGCCATATGCGTGTGAGTCGAGGTAAAAAGGGGAGTCATCTGGGCACAGGGGGCCAGCATACACATCTTAAGAACAGGCACATGGCACTGTGGACCCAGCACCAGATGGCAGCTAATGCCATAGTGGGGTGTTCGCCCTCATCATCAACCTTACTGAGCATGTTATCCCCTTCCATGAGTGAAAGACCAAGTAGAAATGTCTGCAGTAGTGATGAAATAACACCAGAGGATTACTACAGGCATGATGAGGGGGAGGATTATGATTTAGAAATCTTGTCAAGTGGTAGTCAGAGTAGCAGTGGTGGTGATGGTTGTCAATGCAGTATGTCTAGTGAAAGTGGTACATCAACCCCTGTACATAAAAAGGGGAAAATAACTTCATTTGTGGACTTGTCACCTGTGCACCCCTCTTCATCACAAGTCCACACCCAACCCCTGGCCATTTGCAGAGCAGAGATATTTGTCATACCCCATGCAAAACATGTAAGTCAGCCCACATTGAAGAGTGTTTTTGCCTGTAACCTCCTGCTTACCTGCCTGAAGCATGTGACCTACACTGTGTAAGCCATGTGATGTGTGTGGGCTGCCTGTGAATTCTCACTCTGCCTTAAAGCAGAATAAGGCAAAGTACACAATGTGAAGTCATAATTACAATGCAAAGTGGTGAAGTGAAAGTTTAAAATGGGCACTTCTTGTAGCGGAATACTAATGTGAAGTGACCACTTCACATCCACTTAGTGGGTGGAATTTTACTCTGCTGCATCTCTACCACTGAGTCGCTATAGTGGGAATATGATTCTACCTGGTGCGAACCACCCATAAGGTGATAAAGCAATGAGAAAACAAAATGTAAGAATGTAAATATATATGATTATATATAGCACAACCATATTAACTCACATCACTCGAGTACTGAAAAACAAAATACATGAACACATTCTATGCCCATACAATGTAGGATTATGGTTCATAAATACCAATGGAATTGTCATTTAGTCAAATTGTAAGCCCCATTTCCAAACCTTGGTCCTTAGAAAGACCTGATAGGGAGGCCATTTCATAACAAGACTGCCTCTTTTCTTTAAAAATGGGGATGGATCAAAGCATCATTTAATCCTGGATATTTGCAGGCCTTCAGGCTATACATCCAAAATGTCTCATGTTTCAGTAAGAAATTGTTAAAGCCATCCCCTCGTGGATTGGGGTTCACCCTAAGTCTCTAAAAACATAGTCATGCACCAACCTAGTCTGTAAATGTTTTAAATGTTGAGAAGCTGCATACGGTTCACTGCTGTTTATTATGGCCCTACAGTGTTCCCAGACACTGGCCTTGAACTGTCTCTTAGTTTTTCCTACGTAATAGACTTCACATTTACACAGGGCTGCATACTGTGCTCAGCTCCTGCAGTGTCACATGTAATGCATTGTCTTATATCGTAGTGCCTGCTGGTATGTGGATTTGTAAAAGTACTGCCTTGGGATATGGCTGCACAGTGAACACAACTCATACAGGGAAAGTAGTCCTGTGGGCTGTTAGACAGCCAAGTGGTAGCCTTTCTTATAGGTTGTCTACTATGTACTAGAGAATCAGACAATGTCAGTGCCCTGTGATAGGCCATTCTAGGTAAGGAGTCATTAATTTCAGACAAATCTGGATCCATCTGCAGCAGATGCCAGTGTTGTTTAATAATATTTTCCAAGTGGCTGGCATGTACTGAAAATGTAGTCCCAAAATGCAATCTGTTCTGAGAACTCCTATTTCTGTCCATATTGTGAACAAGGGCTGTCCTACTGCTAGATCTCGCTATATTTTCAACACTTTGTAGTGTCATACCTGTATCCTCTTTCTAAGAAACATCGTGTTAAATCCTCTCCTGCTATATCAAAGCTGGTTTCTGAGCTGCAATTGTTCCTGATTCTTAAAAACTGTCCCTTGGGGATGTTTTACAACGTATGGCATGGGTGACAGCTAGAGGATAATAGTAGAGTGGACACATTCTCTGTCTCATCTTTGGAGATTTTGAGGTCTTTACAGAGTGCAGACTTGCTTTGTACATGAAGCCCGCCAGGATGAAGTGCAGTGTCACAGTTTCCTGCATGACTGTAGGGATGCAGCAAATTGAAATTCCACTGGTGAATTGCCCGCAACGTGAGCACTTCGCGTTGTCACTCCGCTATGTGGAGTGGCCAGCATGATATGCCCACTTTGCCTTGTTGATTATTACTTTGCATTGTCATTCTGCCTTGACATGAAGTAAGGCAGAGTGACAACAATATTAGCAGCCCCCCCCACACACACTCACACACTCACACACACAGTCACTAGAATTAATGTGCATCCCCAAAACGCTACTGTCATCTTGTGTCCAGAAAATTACCCAGTGCTGACAAAGTGAAAAGAGAGTGTAACAAGAAATACAAAGTCTCTCTGAATTAATGGCACACTCAATCATGCATGCAGTGGTCAGACACAGTCACCAGAATTAATGTCCATCCCCAAAATGCTACTGTCTTGTGTCCAGAAAATTACCCATTGTTGACAAAGTGAAATGAGATCATAACAAGAAATGCAAAGTCTCCCATCTTAGACATGCAACAAATTTAAATTCTGCTGGTGAAGTGCCAACGAAGAGGGCACTTTGTGTTGTCACTCCACTATGCAAAGTGGCCAGCATGAAATGCCCACTTCACCTTGTTATTGTGATTGTGACTTCTCATTGTCATTCCACCTTAACGTGAAGTAAGCCGGAGTGACAACAACATTGGCAGCCCCCGGGCCCCCACACATCACATGGCTTACAGTACTGTAACTCACATGCTGTACAGGAATGTGAATGCCTACAGCTGTGGTTCCCCAGTGATGATGACCTGTATCACAAAACTCTCCAAATTAAAAACTCATCAATGAGTACAGTGGTGAAGTCTGGAGAGATACTACAAAACAGGCTTACATGCAAGTAACTAGTAAAAAAAAAAAATTTGTGATTCGTGATGTGATCATCAATCATGACTGCATTCATGACCGTGAAACATGAATTTATTTTTCTCGGAGTTGGAGCTGATGAGTGTCTGGTGTGAGATAACCAGTTATATGAAACTGTATGGGAATGCAAATGCCTATGGCTGTACTTCCCTGATTACCTGTATCACAAAACTCCCCAATTTGAAAACTCACATCAAAGAGTGCAGTGGTGAAGCCTGGAGAGACACTACAAAACAGGCTTACATGCAAGTAACTAGTAAAAAAAATAATTTTGTGATTAGTGACGTGTTCATGAATCGTGACTGCATTCGTGACTGTGATGATGATGAAGAACATGATTTGTATCATGAGTGACTGAGTCGTGATGATTGCTCTGACTTAAAAATGCATATTAATGAGTACAATTTTCATGCAGAGAGATGTGCACCGCACCACACCAGTACTCTGAAGGGAAGCCAAAGAAACAACTGTGACTTAAGTTACAGAAGGAGATTGGGCCCTAAAGAGATGCAAATGCACAGACAGATTAAGATTGCACTGTGCACTGAAGAGATGCAGATGCAAAGGCACAACACCACCACCTAACCAGTGCTCACCGTCAGAAATCCAAATCTGGAAAAGTATACCTTTTGCCGGTCGGGGGGGGGGGGCTAGTGCATGGCAGTAACAGTCCACTACCAGTAAAGATATCACAAAGCAGTACAAAAAAATTCATGCAGGTGCAGTGGATAGCAGGTTCACACTTCTGCAATTACTCTGTGGCACAATAAAGGGTGTCTGATTTAATGGCATGCATCGCACACACACTCACACACACACACATACACACACTACAAGTAATGCGTAGCAAATTGAAAACTTTTAGTAATATAACCAAATGTTTTAAACAAACTGAAATTATATACTGCTGCACCACAACCATCAGCAAAAAAATGTTAAGAATTACTGAAAATATTACTGTGTGTACATTACCACAGTAAGAAAAATATAACCAAAACAGAAAGACTGCCTTTTTCTCCCCGTTAATCTACCAACACCACAGAAAAACCCCTCCCCCAAAGCACACCTCACAGTACACAGACTGACTGTTCTAAATTAACATTTGAAATCCAGACAAACAATAAACACTCGATGATATGAGCACAGGAGGGTTTCCTACAATCGTTGTACTAAATTGTGAGCAAATAAAATGGCTCAAAAAGTTTTTTCTAACTGCTGTTAGAGGATATGAATCGCAGAACTCTGAGAGAAAACTGTCTCCATCTTCCACTACACACACACTACACAGAACTGAGGCAGTGCAGAACAATCTAGAGCCCATGTGACCTGCAATCTCATGAAGCACTGCAAATTCGCCTTAGAGCTCAATAACAAGGCAAAGTGATGCAAAGTACATCGATTTCAATGTTACTTCACCTTAAAATTAGTGGACGAGTGGTTTTGGGAAGGTGGAATAATGCAAAGTCATTGCTTTGAATGGACTTCATGTTCCTCATTATTTTATTTATTTTATTTAGATTTTGTTTACCGGGTAGGTGCACTAGCCATGAAATGACTATTTTCAGGCATGACCCGGGAGAGTACAACAAAGAACAGTGGAACAACAGCACACATAGTTACAGTAATTGACAAGTAGAGGGGTACAGTAAAAGCTATAATACAAGGATAACAATAAGTAGGAGTTACAATATATTGGTAAACATAAGACAAAAAGGCATCAAAGTTTAATAATAAGTGCAGGAGTCATGGATTCGACCTGATGAGAGACAGGATTGGGTAAAAAATAAGGTAAGTGGGGAGAGAGAGAGAGAGAGACAGAGAGAGAGAGAGAGAGAGATGAGGATATGATTGGCTGTAACATGAGATAGGAAAAAGGAGGTGTTAAATGAAAGAGGAAACAAGAAGTAGGAGGGCAGATGTTAAAAAGATTGGGGTCAGTAGGTCTAGGGTGGTTTGAAACAAGAGCACTTACAGGACAGGATTAGGTGATTCCGATATGCCTTCTTGAAGGCATCATGGGATGAGACCTGGCGAATGTTTAGGGTTAGGAAGTTCCAGTGTTGGGGGCGAGACAGGCAAATGCACTGGTGCCTTTAGAGGTAGAGTGCCTGGGGACAAGAACAGGGGCAGAAAGTGCTGAGTGAAGGTCATAGAGGGATGACTGTGTTTGAAAGAAGCCTGCAAGGGATTTAGGAGTTTGTGATCTGATTATGCTATCAATTATGGATCCAAAGGCATAAGACCGAGACTCGTGGGGCAGAAGCCATCCAAGGTCAGAGTAGAGGGTGCAGTGGTGTTTCACATGGTGGGAGGAGAGCGCATGCTGACAGATATTATTGTAGGTGACATCCCATTTCCAGAGACTGGATTTGCTTACAGTTGTATAGGTGACAATGCCATAGTTTAGAGAGGGCAGTAGAACTCCATGGGCTATAACAAGTCTAGCTCAGCGGGGGAGAGCATAGCTGGTTCGATAGGCAGTACCAAGTTTGGTATTCACCGACTTACAGGTTTGAAGGATGTGGGTATTGAAAGTTAGAGAGGAATCAAGCATAATACCCACATATTTAAAAGAGCTGACCACCCCAATGGATTTACCACTTAAGGTGAAAACTTTAAAATAGTTTTGGGCTTGTTTGAGCTTACAGCTTGAACTGAACAGCATGGCTTGAGTCTTTGACTCATTTAAGATGAGTTTGTGAGAATTCAGCCACTGTTGGATGAGTTGAAAGTCATGGGAGAGTTGTTCATTGATATCATCAATACATTTTGCACTGGTGTACAGGACAATGTCATCCGCGTACAGCAGGGAGGCGGTTTGTTGCAGGTTTGAGTTGCTATTGTTAAGAAAAATAGAGAAAAGCAGTGGGCCTAATATAGACCCCTGGGGGACCCCTATGTTAATTGTGGTTGTATCCAAGGCGGTAGAGTTATATTTTACGAATTGAGTTCAGTCAGATAGATAGCTACCGAACCAGTTTACTACATTACAGGAGAAACCAAGAGATCTGAGTGCATCTCTTTATTCACGTTCCCCCTACAATTTAATAATAATGCACTAGACCTTTTTTTTACAAGACGTAGACCTTCCATACTTGTCCCAACACCAAATAGCCTTTTTACAAGCTTCTCTGAATGTAGAGGAAGTAAATGAGGCTATTGATGCTCTCCCTGTTGATAAAGCACTGGGCCCAGAAGGCTACACATCTAACTTTTATAAAGCCTTTAAATCTCAAATGGGTATAACTCTGCTTGACACATACAACTGTATCTACAAACATGGCCTTTCGGATCTCAGTTTCACCGAGGCTACCATCGTGGTGCTTCCCAAACCGGACAAGGACCCTACATTGTTGCTGAATTAGCGCCCAATATCACTTATAAACGTTGACCTGAAAATTCTAGCTAAAAGTCTGGCTAATAGGATGGCCAAGATATGGCACACATTAATAAGTCCTGAGCAAGTTGGCTTTGTGGCTGGACACCTCTCATCGGATCATCTGCGTAAAATTTCCCATCTTGTTTCTGCATCCAGGGATGCCCATATCCCCATAGCCTTGGTATCCCTGGATGCAGAAAAGGCTTTCAATCAGGTCCATGGGAGTACTTGTTCGATTTGCCCCTGAGATATCGTATCCCCAAGCAGTTTATACAATGGATCAAAATTCTTTACTCACATCTCTCCACCTGGGTACTATGTAATGGGGTTCTGTCATTACCCTTCCCCTTCCAACAGGGCACAAGGCAAGGTTTCCCCTTCTCCCCATATCTATTTAATTTATTTTTAGAAGCACTCATTAGGAAGATTAACAAATCCACAGCGATATCTGGTATTTCGATCAACCATTCTCAATACAAATTATCGGTATATGCTGATGATATTATGTTTCACGTCACTTACCCATCCATATCCATACCAGCTACCCTTAACATTATTTAAAATTTTGGGGACCTCTCTAACTATAAATTAAACTTAGCTAAAACAGAAGTAATGCCACTAAATAGCCGTACCCTGAAAACGGACATTGAACACCTTGAGCTCACCTGGGTGAGGGACAAAATAAAATACTTGGGTATACATTTGTCTCAATCCAATATTAGAATAAAGCAATATAATTTGGATCAGTTACTCACAAATATCCGGATAGACTTAAGTCACTGGGTGTTACTTCCTATCTCTCTCTCTGGCACGTATCAACATAATTAAAGTGAATGTCCTGCCCCTCTTGTTATACCCTCTTCAAATGTTAAACTGTTTACTACCTCAATCCTGGTTTCTCCAGGTCAAAGTATTATCTCCAAATTTATCTGGAAAAATAAATCTTCCTGAAGAGCAATTAATAAATTACAGAAATCCAAAGAACAGGGTGGATTACAGGTTCCCAATGTCTATCACTACTACCTGGCTATTAATTGTGCCATAGTTTTACAATGGCTGAAACCCATAGAAGACCCCCACTGAGGCTACAAATAGAAAAATCAATATGTAACTCAACAGGTGTAGATATTAAGAGTCTTCCCTATCTGACCACTAATAAAGTCCCTAAGCAGTATAAATCCACGCCTATCATGGCCTTCTTTCGGATTCATATGCAGATGAACAAAACTTTTGGGTATCTACTAGTGAAGGACTCATCTCAACCCTTTTTCAAAGACCCCAACTTTAAAATTGGGGGCAAAGTTATTACTATGTCTATCTGGCTGGCAGGTTGCGGAGAAGCGGTTGTTGATCTAACAGAAAACCACAAATTACTCGCCTTTTCAGCTATTAGGACAAAATACAATTTGCCAGTTTCCTTTTGTTTTAAATATCTTCAAATCTCCCATGTATTAACACAGCATTTCGGTAGTGGCCTTTGGGATCGCTACATGCTCGGCCCTATTCTTGGTTCACTCTCCAGGAGACCCTCATCCCACTATGTTGCTTTTTGCTATAAGGAGCTCCAGGCACAATGCAGTGAATTAGAAGGTGCCCCTTACTATACATGGGATAGGTCTCTTCCTTCTACCTCTCTGGCACCCCGCCAATGGTCACAAATCTGGAAAAGATTGTAAAAAGACGTTAGGTGGGATCGATATAGATTGCTTCAATTCTATGTACTGCATGACTTATACTATACACCTGTAAAACCTAATAAAATGGGGTACCACTCAACTGAATTGTGTACCAGATGTGGATCCCAGAGAGGTACACTTCTTCACATTCTCTTGGAATGTGACAAAGTAACCCCCTTTTGGGAGGCCATTCGATCCAAACTTGACCCCTTATTGGGGCTACAGAACGCTTTTCAACCAGAAATTTGCATTTTGGGTGACTCGGGAGAAACTGTAATAGGAACCCAAAGGAAGCACATGTCCTTGATATCTCTATGTGCTAAGAAAATCATATTATGCTACAGGTCAGATCAACAAATTCCTACATACACAGAGTGGCACAAAGAAATTCAATTTGCCCTACAAGCAGAATATTTCATTTCAAACATATCTAAACATAGCAACAAATACTAGAAGGTATGTGCACCCTTACATACCTTACTATCCATTTAGGATGGTCCTGGCCTTGATCTGGACCTGACATAGTGCTGAGAAGGTTAATGATCAAGCTTTCTTTTTTTTTTTTTCCCTTTCTCTTGGAAGGAAACTATTCCCAGCTTATATAGTGTAGTGGCGATGTGGGAGGGGTGGCGGGGGGATAAAAGGTGTTATTAACTTTACCGTATTACAATTCTATTTCGGTATTTAGTTAGTTTTGCTAGATAAATCTAATATTACTCCTGATAGCTAGCCCTGGATTTTAATGTCAGATGACACTACACGTAGGTGATTTTTCCTTTTTACTTTCCTATAAAATACCTACAATTTCATGTATTAAGGGAGTTTTCCCCATGTTTTTTTCCTTTTTTGTTTTCCTTAAAGATCTAAAATGACCTGTTATGTACCACTGCTATTTACTTAACTGTCTGTTCAAGTCGATTTGCATACAATTCCATAACTGTATTTGTGACTTTAATACCACAATAAAGCTTATTAAATTTCAAAAGAGATCTGAGTGCAGCAATGAGAAGAGCATGGTCAATTAGATCAAAAGCCTTGGTCATATCGATGAAGATGGACCTAGTAAGGAGAACAGAGTCCATGGCCTCAAGGACATCAGAGGTAAGCTTGAGTAGGGCAGTTGTGGTGCTGTGTCCCTTTCGGAAGCCATGCTGAACTGGATTTAGGAGGTCCTATTTAAGGAGAAATTCAATAGTTTGGGTAGCTACAAGTTTTTCTAGAATTTTACTAAGAGCAGACAGGATTGCAATGGGCCTATAATTGAGTGGGGTCTTTGGGGTCACCTTTCTTGAGAACAGGGGTTATCCTTGCCTTCTTCCATATATCAGGGTCATGATTTTGACTCAGCGAGAGATTAAAGATGTTGGTTAGGGGGGCAGCAATGACAGAAGCAGCTAGTTTTAGTAACTTGGGCTCAAGATTGTCCGAGCCCACTTCCACATCCTCAGGTATATTATTAAGCAATTTGAGTACCTCCTGGGATGAGACAGACTTGAAATAGAAGGTTGGGAGATTAACATGTGGAGGACTACGAGGAGGTGACTTGGTAGGGAAGGAGGAAGTGTATTTTGTTAGGCCAGAGAATTGATTATTGAAGAAATTAGCTATGGTGATAGGATTGTTGCAGTGGACACCATTGAGAGACATGTCATTTGGGGAGTATGGCGTATTTGAGCCCATAAATTATTTAATGTGGGACCAGCATTTCTTTGAGTCTCCATAGGAATTGGTTTAAGAGATCTTTACAATAAGAACTTTTGGCCTGTTTGATATCCTTTTTACAAGAGTTACGCAGGGCTCAGTAGGTGTTTAGATCTGCAGTATGGCCAGATCTCTTGTAGTGGATCCAGCTTTTATCTCTTAAATGTAGCTTTCTGAGGAGTCCTGATTTTGGCCACCTAGTTTGCCTGTTTTTTACTTGGCGTATTACCAGCTTGCAGTGTTGCTCCTGCAGCCCTAGGAAGTGGGATAAGAAGATGTTTAGAGAGGACTGAGAATCATTAGCTCCTAAGAGAAAGCACCAGTCAGTACAGGCAACATCTTGTTGAAAAGCTTGGGGGTTGAACTTAGTATAGTCACGAAAGGTAATGAAGCGGGGCTGCATAAGTGAAGACTTCCCTTTGCCCCAAATGCAGAAGGTGGGGGAATGGTCAGTAATAGCATCAGCTAGTACACCTGAGTCAACAATGTGCTCAGGGTGGTTAGTCATGATCCAGTCGAGCAGGGTGGCAGTGTTAGAGTGGGGGGAGATTCTAGTAGGTTCTAGGATAAGCTGGTGGAGATTAAGGCTTTGGATGCTTGACAGAGACATGGGTTGAGAGTTACCCAACCAGTTTAAATTTAAGTCCCCAAGGATAAGGACTTCATTTCTTCCAGAGTGAATGGCAGTTCAATCCAGCAATTCCTCCAGAACTTTATGACCACTCCTGGGGTTGTAGATACAGACTATATGTAATTTCTTAGAGCCGAAAGTGAGGAGGGTATGAAGTGCTTCACAGTGGTTGAGGGGGGGACGAGCTAATAGCAGAAAGTTGGAGGTGACTTTTAAAATATATGGCTGTGCTCCCCACCTCTTTTGGGGGGGTCTATTGAGTCGCAGAAGGTTATAAGATAGGATTGTACACAGAGAGTCTGAGGTGGACGTCTTGAGCCAGGTTTCTATGAGGCAGAGTATATCTGGCTTGTAGAGGGAGGTCCATGCTTGTAGTCTAGCAAGGTGTTTCTCCAGGCTCCTTATATTATGGTGGACAATTGTAAGACCTTTAGAATTAAGGCTGGGGTTGGTTATACAATTTATTGGGCCAGGGTTAAGTTGAACATCACCTGAGAGCAGTATGGCTAGTAAGAGTAAATACCACAGCCTTTTACGCAAGAAGGAGCTTAGGGTGTTTAAAGGAGGGGGCGGCAATTTTTTATGGGTATGTGTAATCACAAGGATCCAAATTCTGCTTACTAGAAGGTGAGTAGTGGCATAGTGAGGTGTAGGCACAACCAGGAGATTTGAAAAATAAAAATCACTAGGTGTGTAGTGAGGAGGGGCTTTGGCAGCGCTAGGGACAGGTGACACAGTAAAGAGAAACAGTAGCAGTGCGGGGGCAAAGAGAAGTAGTAGGGTGACTGGCTTCATGGTAGACTGCCTAAGGTTAAAAGAGTAGGTCAAAGAAATTAGTGAGGATGCAGGGGGGACAGTGGAAGGAGCAAAGCAATGCACTAAACACAGGATCCAGTCAGGAGTATTTGGCAGGAAGAGAAGATAGTAGAATAGTGAGCAACTGCCCAGTGGGAAAGCCAATAAAACAGGAGCTGACAGAGAGAGGAGGAGCTAGATGTGTATTTAAAGGAGGCCTGGGTGGAGGAGAGGGGTGGGAAGAAAATGCAGGCTAGTAGGTACAGGCTGGCAGAGAGAAAAATGACTGTCCATAGCAGGGGAAAAAAGCACTCCAATCGGCTTAGCCAAGCAGGAAGGGAGGATCAATCACAGTCCAGCAGCCAAATGCTGCACCAATCGGAGAAGGGCTGGTGCTAAGCGGCTTTAGCGGTAGTACTTACTTGAGGAATCTGATGCAGCGAACTCCAGAGGCTGGCAGAGTTGGTGGTCCTAGTCAGGCGGCAGCCACGGGGGGTTCTGTGGGGCTGCCTAGTCTTCCAGGCCACCACTCAGGTGCAGGGGAGTCCTTGCTTGAGGGATCCAATGTGGCGAGCTCCAGAGGTGGGCAGAGTTGGTGGTCCAAGTTGGGCGACAGCCATGGGGGGTTCGGTGGGCCGACTAGTCTTCCAGGGCACCGCTCAGGTGCAGGGGATTCATGACGCGAAGTACTCTGCTTCGCATTGCGGAGCACTTCACGGATTCCGCGTTACTCTGCAAATCACTTCATGGAGTGAATTTCAGCCACTTTGCCCACCATTACATGGCTGAAATTGCATTGTTTATGCAATAACTCTGCTGCAGCATGTTGCAGAATTGGGCTAAATCCTGACTAGCTTCACTGTACATGAAACGTAAATTGTCATTTACAAAGTGCAGATATGCTACAAAATCATCCAATTCAGGAAGAGGGCCTGTCCATACAATGAAAATATTGTCAATAAAATTTAGCCATAGCACATGTTATTGAAGAAGGGTTTCACTTCACTGTCTTGCACATACTTGGCTTCCCATAGGCCTATGTAAAGGTTTGCCACAAGATATACCATGAGAGACATCCATCGGAGGACTTATTAACTTGTAATAGAGACCAGGAAGTTGCCCAGCACATTGAACACCAGTAGTGTCAAACAGAACATTACACTGGCAATTTAGATCAATTGGCAATCAAGTGTAATGAGTGAAATATATCTAGACAGACAAAACTGGCTATCAATGTGTTTTAAGGATTAGGTTAAAGAAAGAGAGTAAAGAAAGATTTTAAACAGTGATTTTTACTGAACTGAAAGAAATTCTGCAATGGATCTATGTGTCTGTTCAGAATGCAAATAGTCAGGATTACAGATTCATCAGCTTTGTGGGCCAGTGTAAGGGCGAGAGCAGTGTGCCTGAGCCAACTTTGGCTGGGCTTCTAACTGGAGCCTGAACATTTCTTTCCTGCTTTGTCGGTTCAGCCAAACCACTTCGACTCCCAGTGCAGTATTTGGCAAAAGTAAGACCAACTACAAATAGTGGGGAAAATGCCTTGAGGTCTGCAGTGAATATAAATTACTATAGCTGTACTTGTGGCAAGTATCATTGGCAAGCAACTGCTGTGGATGTGTTTGTTGTGCTATGAAAAGTCTGTAATAAGTATGATTTCTGTGTCCGAGTTCAGAGATATAGTAGTTGTTATTCTTTATTGCTGAGCTCAAGTCCTACTCCTGTAGTCTCTATTATACCTTCATACCAATTATTTCCCTCTCACTGGCCCGATATATTTTTGGCATTTATAATCCCCCCAAAAGTTTTGCATCCAAAAACATAAAGAAATTAAAAGGCAATAATCTTAGAGCATTATATTTATAGCACCTTCTCAATATTTCACCATACATGGACGAGTTTTTCTTTTCATTTGTTTTTTCTGTTTTTAGTATTTTAAATGTGTTTTAAGCTTTTTGTATTGAACTGAAGTAACAATTAAAATAGCTGCTGTCCGCTGGCAGTCACACTTGTTGTAGTCAACTGATTATATGAGATAATGAGGCCACAGAACTTCAGCATCTGTGCATGTCAGATGGATAGCTAACGCTGAACTGTGGTAAGCTGAGTATGAGAAAGGATAAGAATCCAATATTCTACAGTTAGCCTTGTGGCTAGGCTGTAGTACTATCACCCCCCCCCCCATGCTGGTGACCAGGGTTCAGGTCTGAACTCTGGTCATTGGAAGTCAGCTGGGCAGGGAAAACTGAGCATACAGAGGACTGCTCTCCTCCCTTGGAAAGGGGTATCAAAACACCCCCTCAGTGGTTACCATGTGGTGGAGATTTGGTAATAGTGCAGCAGGGAGTCACTGTGCATGGGCACTCAAGACGCTCGAGCACATGTGTATTTGCAGAGGCACACACATGCACTTGCATCATTGCACTGGGCAGTCCTAGGAACATGGGACAAAATGGAGGAAAAAACACACAATGGAAGAATGATTTCCTAGCCCACCATTGTTCCCCACACCACTGACTAGGCACAGCTCCAATCTGGATGAGGTAATCAGGGGATAGGATGTCCCTTCCACTCCTGACCCCACCATTGGAGGTAATCTGTTGGAGGATTAATGGAGCTAGTAAGTCCTAGTGATGGTGGGTAATGGGTCTGGACGTAATAGGATCTAAAAGGGGCTGAAAGGCCAGAGGAGGATAAAAAGCTGTATGGCAAAAGAAAGAATTCCGTATCCTCAAAATCAAGCCTAGAGTATTGTGGTGAAGCAATATAACTAGTTGTGACAAAATACTTGTCCAAAGTGACTGATGTTGGAGGGCATCCAAGAAAATAAAAAGCCAGTATAGCTAGTGCAGGTCAAATGACTTTCCTATCTTTCCAGAATGTGATGGTCTCACTACTTAAGCTAGGCAGTGACTCAGCAAGATAAGCCTCCATCATGAACTCTGGTAAAAGGTCTGTGCCTTCCTTAGAATGGTCTGTGTGGCACTGACAGTTACTGTTAAAAAGCTCCCAAATGCCCTTTGCTGTCTGTGGATCATCACTGTCTTATTCATATTCTATATCACGCTGACCCCGGGCAGTGGAAGAATGTGAAGTCAGCCAAGGAGTTGAAGCAGTATAAGCAGGAGGAGGTTAATTTTCTTTTTGTTTGTTTCTGCAGTTAATTATTTTTATTAAGAAGAGTTTCAATAAGCACAACATAATCAAACACCTTAAGAGCAGACAAAATTCCACATATACCAGCCTTATCTAACTGTTGTACAAAAGCAGTCTAAGGTATTTCTTTATTTGTTACTTCATTTGGTATAGTAATAGTCAGAAAACTCTTTAATACAGCACCTACAGAAATGAATATCTCATATCAGATATTTTCCAAGGACAGCAATCAGGGAGGGAGATCTTGAGAATCCTAATCCGAGTGCAACCAGGAATGAAGAAGGGAGTGCTACATGGATACTAGAGCAAAGAAATATGGGAGGGAGACCAGTTTGAATGCCACCCAAAACTACTATAAATGGTGAGGCAAACTACAAACAAGTGGGGGATAACCATGGGGGAGGGGACTGTAGCATATATGGCCCAATTATGGAAGGAGAGTAAGATAATAGGATAATTACTGTTACAAGTTTCCTTATTGGGGGAGAGGTCAAAATCTTCTGGCTTGAGAGGCAATTTCTAATCTGTAGATCCAAGAAGGTAAGGCCTATCTACAGTTATTTTATTTTTTTTTGGGGGGGGGGCTTAGGAAGTTTTTTGTCTCTCTTAGCCCATGTAACTCATCTGAGATACTAAGGTTGCAAGTTAGGAAAGGGTCCCTTACCTCCTGAATCTTGTCTCTGTTCTGCAAGCTATATAAGACATTTTGACTATTGTAGACAATGCATGGATAGTTGTTAACTATTCCTGCACTGAAGTGGATCTGTGATCATCCACCTTCAAAGTATCAGCTTTTGGCTTCTATCTCCACAACAAGTAGCCAGCAACTAGTAGGGCTAGGAACTGTGATGGTGGTGGTGGTGGCGGTGGGTAGGGAATACCCAGAAGGCACAGCTAAGGAGAGAAGGGAACACCATGTATGCTCAACCAGAACTATTGGATCTCCTGACAGGCCCAAACAATGTGCAGGAGGGCAGACCCTGGGGAGTTACACCTCCAGCATCTATCTTGGGATAAAAGACCCAGTAACCACTAAGAGCTTTGAATGAAAAACTGGGGATGGTGAATGTTTGATGGCAGATGCATAAAAGTGAAAGGGACAATATTTAAAACTGTCACCCCCAGGCTGCATACTCCAGAATAAGATTTGTTTTTCACACAAATAACCTTCTTTTAAAATCAAAATGTCAGAAATCCTCTCCATTATGCAGTCTGACAATGTGCCAATCTCTATTCAGCTCATGCTAGGTGAACAAGAAAAATATTCAATTTGGCATCTCAACACTACTCTGCTTAATGACTCCAGTTTCGAAAAACAAAAGCCGAGGTGCATCATCTAGGAATCCAAATTCTGGTCCACATGATCTGGTGTAAATTATGATCCACTTAAGCAGCAAGTGTTTCAAGATCTAAATAAACAGAGTTCACTCCCACTGACTCTCTGACAGACTGGAAACTGTCAAAATGAATATCTTACTGAGATATCAATTTTTATACACCACTTTGCCACTGCTCATCCCTCAGTAAGACTGGAAAGAGCTCAGCAGAATGCTCTCTAAATTTATCTGGGATGTCAGATGACCCAGAATATGCTGGTCCTTACTAACTGAAAGCAAAAAAAGGAGGTATGGGCCTCCCTAGCTTCCCAAACTATTATGAGGCTGCTCAGCTAGTTCATGTAGCAGAAAGGATTAGCAGCTCTGAGGACAATGGCTGGACAAGTTTGGCAGGCACATATACAGTAACTACTTTTAAATATCATGTCATGGGTAATAGACTCAAAAGAAATAGGAGACATAAAATAATATATGGACCAAAAGTAGTATGCCAATCTGGCTCCAAATTAAAAAATGCTGGGAAGTGCGGCAGTGCATTTGGCAAAAAATTCCCCCTACAGGAGCTACCTTACTTCCCCCAGCTGGATGGGACAGAGGATTTCAAACATGGGAAAGAAATGGTTAGTAAATTTGAGACAATCTACCTCTGACACAGCCCAGATTTAAAGCTTTCAACAACTAAAGCAAGAATGTAACCTAAGTCAATGGGATTCTTATAAATATTTGCAACACAGAGATTACATACTGTATTAAAATAACTTGGTCTGGAAGATCTACATACAACACTTTCACCAGGGGTAGTATTTCTCTGGAATAAATCTAATGTTACAGATCAGAAAGGGCTTATCTCATAGGTGTACACACTCTTACTCTAGGAGGTGGGCAAGAAAGCTATACAGGGCATGCAGGCAAAAAGGGAAGGAGAAGCCAACATGCAGCTGCCACCTGAGAACTGGCAGTGGATGTGGCAAGGGATTCACAGTACAACAATCTACCTCTCCTGGCATGAATTTGAGCAGAAAATAAATTCAAAGTTTCTTATTACACTTGAGATTTCTACACACTATGGTTCAGGTACTATAGACCAATGCTGCAGTGGTTGCTGCTGGAGCTGGACACAGTGCTGCAGTTTTGGAAATGCCAAGTGATAAACCCTTTCTGGTCTCAAGCAGGGATACAACACAAAAATGTAAGGGCCTACCCTTGAACCTCATATTTGAAAATCTGGTTCTTAGGCTGCCCCCAAAAGGAGTATGATCAGCCCACAAAAAGTACTTATTTTGTATTTTAATAACAGCAGCAGGAAAGGCCACAACACAACACTGGCTCACAAATACTTGCCCACAGCTAAGACAGTGGATGCACAATGTGTTAAAAATTAAGAGCTTGGAAGCCATCACAGACCTTCTGCGGCTTAAAGATCACAAATTTAATTTGAAATGGCTCCATTTACTCCACTGTAGGGAACAGAAGGACAACCTTTCTGTACCAGAACAGCCACTGATCTGATGGGACCCAATGCCCTAGCTCAAAGACACCACCTGGTATACCTAAGGGCAGTGAAATGCCAAGGAGACAAATGACAGAGCGCAATGGTTTTAGTTTTTCTTTTGTGGTTCACTGTTTCTTAATTCAAATGTAATAGTCTAGTTGATACAGTATCATAGGTCTGAAACAGCATATTCAGCTATAGGCAATGAAGTGGTTTGTAAGTACAGGAATGTGGAATGAGCCTCTCTTGGATGAGTAAGACACACAAACTTTAGATCTAAAGTCCAGCTGATTTTATCTAAGATATGAAGAGAAACACATTACTATTCAGGGCTTTTTTTCCCTCTAAGAACATATATCAGAACTGAACTGATCATTGTCAGCCCTTTGTAAGTCAACTATTGCTGTCAAATGTAATGCTGTATATGCTGTAGCGTAACCTATTGTTAATAAAATTTGCAAGTTAAAAAAAGAAGACCCATTGACTTAAGTTGTTCAGGAATGTAGTAGTACTGCTGTATCAATTTATTTTGAACAAGTAACCTTCTGATACATGGGTGAGCTGCATCAGCCAATTTCCACAGGGCAGGCAACTCCTCTTCTGTAATAGAGATTTGAACAGATGTCTCCCATTTCTGTTGGGCTTTTACAGTAGAGTCAGGAATGGCTTCAGTTATACAGTAGCTTGATAAATCTTCCCTGACATTCTCCTATTCAGCTTACTTCAGGTGGGTGCATGGTACAGTAGCATAAATATATTCTGTACAATAGGGCCTCCCTTTCAGTAAAGGAGAGATCTGACTGCAAATTCCCTGGAATTTCCAGAAATCCATGCAAGGTGGTGAGTAGGAGGTTTGGAGATTTTCAAATGAATTCATGTTGGGAGAATTAGGTTGGACAATGTCTTCGATCTGGTGAATCCTCTTCACTTCCCCCAATGCACAATTTAGGGTTGTGCCATAATGGTGTCCAATCCCAGACTGTTGGTGGTAATTTGATTAGAGCACTCCACTTCCTCTAGGCTTTAATTAAGTGAATGGTAGGTCATTTATTCAGGCTATGGGGAACAGAGATACACTGAGGGAGAGGTTTCTTCCAATAGAGATCTTTCTAATGGTAGCCAGAGGAGGATGTAGCTGCCTGTGTGACTAACCAGCAATGAGCTTGGGTCCCCCTAATACAGTATGCCTAGAATCATGAGAGATTCCATCCCTTCTTCCAGTGTACTCAAAGCTTGGTTATGCTACAGTGTGGGGGCGTACCATCCCATAAGGACTGGGGGATGTCCAAAGCCAGGTGGGAGAGGCAAGTTAGCAAATTAGGAATGGTAATCATCTTTATCACAGTGATTGTTACTGCTTATGTGAGGTGTGGTGGTCTTCACCTGTCACACTTCTCTTTCAGTTTGTTTGGGGAAGGACATGTTGCTCACTATCCTAGAGAATACACCTGGGATGATCTAGATCTCCAGGTACTTAAGTCCATTAGGTGACCATTTCAGACCCCAGTTGGAGAAGTCCACCAGTTTATGTAGTTGGTTCAAAATGATATCTTCATTTTAATTGTGTTGACCTTTAATCCAGAGACCTCCTGAAATGAGCAGAGAAGGTAAAGGAGGTGGGAGGCACCATCCAGAGCATCCTCCAATAATATCAAGTACTCATCCTCGTAAATCTTGGTCCCATAATGTCATGGACTAATCTGTATGCCTTGGACAGTCCTATGTTCTCTAATAGCCAGAGCAAGGGGCTCAATAGTAAGAATGAAAAGTAGGTGGTCAATGGGCATCCCTGGTATTGGCAAGTTCCTCCGTGGCAATGAAAGGGAGAAGAGATGACTGAATTTATGAGTACTTTAGCAGCTGGTTGTGTATACAGTGTCTTGACCCATTTTCTGAAGACAGACCTAACCCCATCTTCTCTAAACCCACGTGAAGGTACCCCTACTCCACTGAGTCAAATGCTTTTTCAAAATCTATCACAACCACTGCAGTTGAAGTGGGGGTGGTGTTGGTCATTATCATCAATTGAGCATAGGGATCTAAGATGGTCTGTACTGAGCCTGCCTTTTACGACTCCCACTTGAGAGCCATGTATGTTTCGGGGGGGGGGCATTTCCAGCCTTGCAGCCAAGGCATTGGCTAGGATTTGGGCATTCACATTGATGAAAGATATGGGTCTATAGCTGACTGCTGCAGTGGAGTCTTTTCCCTCTTTAGGGAGAACCATGATTACTGCTTCACGCAGAGAGGGTGGTATGAGAGGGGTGCCATGGAATCAGCATACACTTTTGAAGGATAGGGGAAATTAATACAGTGAAGCCCACCTGGATGAAGCCCAACTCTGCAGAATTCTGCAGTAGAGTTACTAAAGCAAATAATGAATTTTCAATGGGAATTAATACCTTTTGTCATGCAGGAAACCCATAACACTGCATTTCATCCTGGTGGGCTTCACTGTATTTATGAGTAGCTGGTATAAGTCAACAGATACACCATCCCCACCTGGGGTTTTATGTGGGGTGAGATTCTTTGGGGTGGAGGCTATCTCCTGAAGAGAGTGGTTCTTCATAGGTCTCTCATTGGGCATCAGTTAGATGGTGCAAGGAAATACAGGTTAGAAATGGGTTAAAACATGAGGAGCCTTAACTGATCCCACAAAGCATAGATCTCCTGGTTGAAGTCTTGCATAATTTGATTAATCACCTCTGGGTGGGTCATTACAATACCTTGTTTATCTTTCAGAGTTGAAATACTGTATGCCATTTGACCTGCTGCTTGCGCAGTCTATATGAGAGCAACTTTCCAGTTTTTCCCTCCCTGTCCCAGTATTTATGTCTAATGTGCAAAATGACAAACTCTGCCTTTCTAGTTGAGAGGTCATTAAGCTGCATGCACAGGCACCTGATTTTCTCAAGCAGGGGGTGTTACCATGTTGTGGTCTTCCTGTTTTTATAGCTTTTCTTTTTCTGTCAGTTTCACCTCCAGCTTCTTTTGCTGTGCCTGCCTTTTTCTCCTGTGATGAGCCACATACTCCATTATTATCCTCCAAATGGTAGCCTCATACAACTTCCAGACTGTTCCCATAGCAACCACACCTGTATCATTCAGGGCAAACTATCCTACAACTTCCTTCCCGATCATGGTCTCATACTGGGAATCCTACAGGAGCAGTGGATCCAACCGCCAAGAAGGTTACCATTGTGTATCCAGCCTCCATATCAGTGCCAGACTGACTAGAGCATGGTCAGAGAGGTATCATGGGGCAATTGTGGAGCCACAGTGGACTGAGTAACTTTGGAAGAGGATAGCCAAAAATCAAGCTTACTTGATATAGAGAATGTGGCTGAGAAACAGGTACAATCCCTTTCTTGGAGGTGTAACAGGTGGCAGGGGCCACATAACCAGTAAGGATAATCCTGACATCATGGCCTTCAGTGCTGATGAAGCATGGGAATGCAGTCTGTTATTATTGTTCAATCTGTAAATACATGCCTCCAAAGAAAGATTGAAATCTCCCCATATTAGGAGTGGAGTGGAAGTGTCCCATAAACTGGCAATTCTGTTGTTTAATTTGTGGAATAAAGAGGATTTGTCCAAATTTAAGGGCCTATGCACTGAGGTGCAGCCAGGTACATGCAATTTGCGTGAACCCAGCCTAAGTAGCTATGCACCTGGGGACAGGCACAGGGCGTGCTGTATGCACAACTGCTCACACCCCCAGAGCACCTGTCCATATCCCCATCATCCTGATGCGAAGCTATGCAGGGGGCAGTTTGAGAGACACAGGCAGGCACACAATCAGATGCTCTTCCTGGGTACTGAAGTAGATCTCCTCTGCTCCACATGAGCAGGGAACTCTGGGATAGTGCATGCCCGGTGTTTTTTAAAGTAAGGGCGAGTGCCCGAATGGCTGTCCTCATCCCTCCCTGTCAGCCACTGGGCTGGGGCGGCATAGTGGAGGGATTTTCTGTCCCACCACACCCAGTGGGTGTCATTGGGTGGGGCACATAAAAGATATGGCAGGGTCCCCATTGCGGTATCTTGTGTCTGTTTTGCCAGCACTCTGTGCCTTCATGAATGGCATGGAGTGTGGGCATGCCCCCAGACATGCTGCATGAATAACTGCATGACCGGCCGGGGGATTGGGTGTGGCAGGTGCCATGGGGGATATGTGAGAACCTTGATGCATGACTCAGGGACTTAGGGCTCCCTATGCACCATGGATTCATGTTGAGTAGGCATCTCGCACCTTCATGCATAGGCTCTTACGTGCATACACATTCACTAAAAGTAGAGGCCCTCAGGGGAGTCCAGCTTTACTAAGCCCACCATCCCTCTGTGTCAGATAGTTGGTGTATCAGTTTCCAGTGCAGCACTTTATGGAATAGAATAGACCCTGCCATTTTGGGAGTCAGGGCACAGCTGTGTACTTCCCATCCCACCCATTCTCTACAGAGCTACTGCCTCAGTAGTTTTGAGCCTAGTTTCTTGCAATAGCGCTATTTGAGCCCTTAAAATGTAAACCTATTGAGCACCCTCTTATGCTTGATTGCAGTTTCATTCCCCATGATGTTCCATATAATGCAATTAATCAAAGTCATCTTTGATACAGGCATGACACATAGGAACTCTTGTTGGACTGGGACTCCGGAAGTCTCTGGGGGCTTTCACATACCATTTACAGATATACCATAAAAAGGTTGGAAAAAAATAGTACCTCATCTGTAGCCATTCTACATTTTCATGCAACATTTCACAAAACATATAGTAGTGACAAGAACACCAACAAGAAAACAAAACAACCCTGAAGTTTAGAAATCATACCCCAATGTATACAAAACAAAAGAGAGTATTACAGGGTGGAAACGTATGAGATCACCAAGAGCTGTATTGGTCGGAAACAGCATGGCTTCCAGGGACATAGTTCATGTGACCCATATGGTCATGCCATACATAGTTCTATTACCAAAAGATCTTCTGACCTTTCCCTGGACAAACCCTCAATGTAAATCAAGAACAGAACTACTTGTGTGAGTAGTGTAAGGAGCCAGCTGTAGCCCATGATAAGGGGCTGCATTAAAGTATGCACTGCTAGGTGTGTGAGCAATAAGTAATATTTCCCAAATACCATGAATAATACATTGTTCATTACTAGAATCTGAATAACAAATAGTGGCACTATTCATGCCCTGTCTATTCAAGAAATGCTATTAGGAAAACCTTGAAGAAGAACCTTGTGGGTTCGAAAGCTCAACGTTTCTTTCAGTTAAACTTTGTTGGTCCATTAAAAGGTATTAGCTCGCCTATTTTGTGCATCTTATTCCTCTTCCACAGCCCCAGTCCTTAAATACAAGCCCCATCCCCACCACCTACTGTTAGTAAGTCAATCCCACCTTCCTTACCTAGCATCCTCGGTTTGATATTTTAAGTGGAAAAAGTTCCCACGATGGGTGATTGGCACAATCCACTTTCCTCCATGGCCAGCAGCCATCTAAGGGCTCATTTTCACATAAAGAAAACTAGTTCCCCCCAAGCTGGAAACACCCACAAGCCACCCTCTCCACCAGCACCCAGCACCCAACTCTTGCATGCATCTTATTGTAACAACAAGAAGGTGACTGATACAAACCCACCCTTCACCACAGCTGGCTGTGTGCAATAGAATGAAAGCACTCCTGCTCTTGCTTGCTCTGTACAGTATAACCTGATCAGTTCATTATACAGCGCAAGCAAGCATGGGGACACTTACATTCTGTAGCAGGTGGCCAGCCATAGAGAAGAGTGGATTTCTGCTGGTTGCTTTCTTGTTATGACAGTAAGATGCATGTAAGAATTGACTGCTGGGTGATGAGGGGTAGGGTGGTTGGTGGGTGCTGTCAGCCATTGGGGTGGGGGGACCTAGTTATCTTTAAGCACAAACAAGCACTTAGATGGTGGCAGCTGTGGAGGCAGGCAGGTTCTTGCAGTCATCCCTCATGGGAGTTTTTCCAACTTAAAATATCAAATTGTGGGTGCTGGGGGGGAGGAGGATGAGATTGGGTTTCCTAACAGAGTTTGGGGGTACAGGGTGCTTGGATTTAAGTATCTGGTCTGAAGAGCAGGATGAGGGACTATTTTCTTTTTTCCTTTTTTAATTTCATCCTTCCTTGAATACCCAGATATGAATACCCAAAAATTTGGGATCTAAATAGAATATTTAGCCCAAAAATTCAGGATATGTCATTCACATACCCTTTGCACATATGAATGCACCTTTCTTAGGTTTGCCTGCATGCATGAGCAAAACAAACATATTGTTAATGTAGTGTATATGGCTATGTAGGAGTGTACTGTATAAGCCAAAAGATGTAGAAAGGAGGCTTGCCACTAAATGGCAGGCCAATTTGTCCTGGGCCCTAGCCAGGGATAAGGAGTCTGGGGGGGGGAGGTGGGGGGTGGAAGGGAAGGGGAGGGGCCATTTACCTCACTACATGGGCAGATGACAGGCAGAAGGAGCTCACTGGCTATTGGCGGGGGAGGGGTCCAAAACAAAGGCCACTGGAGGTGCTTAAGGACATGCAACTGTAATTCGCCCTCTTTTCTTGCTGTAAAATTCACTGAAGATTACAGCACAATCAC
Source organism: Neoceratodus forsteri (assembly GCA_016271365.2). Lineage (NCBI taxonomy): Eukaryota > Metazoa > Chordata > Ceratodontiformes > Ceratodontidae > Neoceratodus > Neoceratodus forsteri. The sequence continues at coordinate 1,313,842,223 of CM057450.1, read as the reverse complement.
TGGCGATAGGTAAGGCACAGCAAATTTCGGAGAATTTTGTCAAGCTGAATTTAGAACACTGTAAGTTTATAAATGCGAGAAAATTTATGTATGTGGTAGTGCTAGGCTAGTTGTTGGTGTAGCAGGTCATGGTTTTTTGGGTAGCAGGCTGGGTAGCATTTTGGGCCCAGAGAGGACAGTCAGCATTTTGTTTGCAGTCATAAGTATTAGGCAGTGGTTGGTCACAATGAAAGGAGCTGGTGGGCTGCGGGGTGTGTGTGACCCGCTACGTAGAACTGCGGCAAGTGCTGACAGAAGAGGTTCATACAGGTACCAGTGGAGTGAACTGTTTTGCGGCCGGTGGCCCTGTAAGGCGGTGTCAGTTTTGTAGCCCCGGTTAGCGGCCAGAGTGCCAGAAGCAGGAGTGAATAGGGCCACCAAGAAGGTGAGGGATGGGATCGGGAACTGAACAGCTGGGTGAGGTATGGAGGTACACTGGAGGTTCGGATGCCAGCCATCAGAGGTAGGGGCATTGTGGGGAGGGACAGGGATGCTGGATAGTGTGCAAGGTGCACTGGGACTGACAGTCCATTTAGAGCCAGAGAAGCCAATTGGGTCACTGTGGCATGCCGCATGGTCACGGACGCCAGTTGTTCAGGGGAAGGTAAAGTGTGGGGAGGGGGACTGTGCATGGTCGAGGGTATGGAGTGGGGCAGTAAGGCCCACGGAGGGCCTAGACTGCCACGTGGTGGTGGTGGGATGCATGCAGGGTGCATTTTTCTTTTGTTGTTTTAAAATACACAGGCATACCTGCGGCAAGAGACGGGACAAGCAGGTGGTTTGATACACAGAAATATTGGCATAAAAGGGGTTTAAATATAGTCGGAGGGCCTAGACCACCACGTGGTGGGGGGGTACGCGCAAGGCGCATTTTTTTTCTTTTTGTTTGAAATGCACAGGCATACTTGTGGCAAGAGAAGGGCCGAACAGGGGTTTGATATGCAGAAATATTGGTGAAAAGGTGTTTAATATACTTAGCAATTGGATGCAATGGAAAACGAGGGCCATTAAGACCCACTGAGGGCCTAGAATGCCACATGGTGGTGGGGGGTACACACAGTGCGCGTCTTTTCTTCTGCAAATGCATGAGCATATAAGGAACCAGCAACAGGGAAATAAGGATGGAGGAGCCATTGTACAGCATTAGCAGGCCATAGGCATGTAAGCAGAGGCAGCCAGAAAGACATAATGAGGTGGCAGGTGATTAGGCTGCGTGGAGGGCATTGCCTCAATGGGAAAAATGTGCAGGGTTCAAAGACTAACCGGAAACACCCTCGGAACTGGTGGGGGGGGGAGCAACAGCCAGTGGCAAGCTGCAGGCAGCTTGTTGGCCAGTTTTGCACCAGCTAAAGAAGTCATTCAAGGGGGGAGATGGATGGGGGTCCGAATCGCTGTGGTGGGGACAGTATTTACATATGTCTCATTATGCAGCTAGGGAAGATATGTCACCAAAGAGAGCTTCAACATCCAGTGCTACCATGCTAGCGGAGGCTGCAAAACTGATGGTACAGATGACCAAGTTGATGGAGGCAGCAAAAAGGAGGGAGGCCGAAGAGGAGGGTCAGATGAAACAGAAAGAGCAGGATGAGGGGGACTGACACTGGAAGGGACAGCAAATGACCGAGGAGGGCAGGACCCAGTGCCCCATCAGTGGTGAGGACAGGAGTAAATCCGGATCGGATCCTGGATGAGCCACAAGCAGATGGGGGTAAGGATAAGGTGGACATGAGCAACGAGGCAAATTTACGTGATTATATTGAAGGGTTGGTAGGGGATATGGTGGAAGAAGGGGTGTTGAAAACTGAGACAGTATTGCGGGACATCAAGGAAAAAAGAAAAGGGGATGAGGGGGTGATGTGTGTATTGGGGGGGCGTGGAAGTTGTATAACAGCACGCCAGGTTTCACGCTAGGTGACCATGTGCCAGCGTCAAAGAAAAATTTGGAAAGGGGAATACATTTATATGTTTGGGCTGGTCAACGAGGAGACAGCCAACAGATATGAGCAGAAGGAATCGGTGGGAAAGTCAGAGATGGTGGTGGCATTGGCGGTGGTAGGTCACAAGGCGGAGGAGGCCAGGTTTAAGGGAAAGAGCATCAACACGTGGGTTTTTGATCTATAGCGCTTTGTTGCTTGAGAAGCAGTGCAACGTGACAATCCTGCTGCTAACCTATGTGGCAATCATCAGGGACTCGTACTGGGTGAAGCTGGGTTTTGGATGGCTTAAGCATGTCGAGACATTCTGGAGATTCATGGCCGTAAAAGGTAATCTGAGGTGGGATTGCACCCACTCTAAGCTCTGGGTCCAGACGTTATCAGGAGCAGCAGTGGGCCAGGGAATGGAACAGGTGAAAAAATGGACTCAGGTCCAGGGTGCCAAGGCCTGCTGGGCTTACAACAGGGTCTCATGTAACTGGCCTAGTTGTAAGTTTAAGCACATCTGCTCACGGTGCGGGGGGTCGCACCCGGCCTCAAATTGCAGAAAAGGGGGTGGCAAGGTGGGACCAGCAGGTGGGCAGGCCAAGGAGCAGCCTTTTCAGGGTGGTGGTGGGGAGCCGGCAGGGGCCGGGGGGCCCGTGGAGAGGAGGATATGCATCCAATTACGGATGGAGCTAGACCGGAACAGACAGAATGGAGGTGGAAATATTCCCTGGCCCGCACACCCATCAAGCGGGCGGTGGTGGAACTCTGGACCTGGGATTACCCTGATAAGTAAGGGACAGAGTTGTTAAGAAGGGTTTTTTGGGGTGGGTTTGTGCTGGGTTTCGGGGGGACACGGGTGGGGATGCGTGCCAAGAACTTGGGGTCAGTAACAGGTAAAGAAGACATTGTCTGGGAAAAGATCCAGAAGGAAGTGAAGACAGGGCGGGTGGAGGGGCCACTGTTCATCCCTCCCCGTATGGGTTTCTGGGGGTCACCCCTGGGATTGGTACCTAAGAAGCAGGAGGGGGAATTCAGGGTCATCCATCACCTGTCCTACCCAAAAGAGAGGTCAGTGAATGAAAGGATTCCAGAAGCTCTCATCATGGTCTCGTACGCATCACTGGACCAAGCAGTGAGCTAATCTGGGTGACAGAGGGGGCATGGTTGGCCAAGACAGACATTGGGGCCACATTCTGACTGCTGCCAGTATGGCCAGTGGACTGGGACCTTCTTAGGTTTCAGTTTGAGGGCGGGTTGTACTTTGACAAGCCTGTGCCTCGTTCAAGATCTTCAGCTCATGGGCACAGTGGGTGTTTGGTTGGAGGTATGGACACGGAAGGGTAGTCCATTACTTGGACGATTTTTTACTAATAGGGACCAGTCAGGTGGAAGTAGAAAAAATGTTATCAGATTTCCAGGATATGTGCAGGTCCATAGGGATCCTGTTGGCAGCTGGAAAAAACGAGGGCTCGGCGTGCAAACTAGAGTTCTTGGGGATTGAGGTGGACACAGAGGAGGAGTGTTTTCACCTTCCAGGGGACAAAGTTGCACAGCTCAAGAGGCTACATGCATGTGTGGGGGGGAGGAGGACGGTGCCACTGGTACAGGTACAACAACTACAATTTCACCTGCAAGGCCATAAGCCCAGGTAGGGTTTTTACTAGGAGGTTGGAGAGGGTCACGGGAAAAGCAGAACTACCACACCACTGGGTAGACATCAACAAGGGGGTGAAGGAGGATTTACAGGTATGGGAGACATTCTTGGAATCCTACAATGGGGTGACGTTTTGGCAGGAGGAGTGGGCCTCCAACACAGACCTAGAGCTGTACACGGATGCAGCCGGAGGCCTGGGGATGGGGGCCTACTTCCAAGGGGAATGGATATTGGAGATCTTGGCTGGTCCAATGACAGGAATGGGGATGGACAAAGGACATCACATTCTTCGAGATTTTCCCGATATGGGTAGTTTTGGAGGTATGAGGTACACAGATGACAGGACGTCGCATAGTTTTTTGGTGCGACAACAAGGGTGTGGTCGAAGTAATCAATAGGCAGACAGGCAGGATGGAATCGATAGGTGTGGTGTTGAGAGGTATGATCTTGTTAGGACTATGGCTCAACTTTTCTTTTAGGGAGAGGCATATTGAGGGAGCTCAGAACAAGGTAGTTGACTGTCTTTCTCATTTTCAGATGGAGCGGTTCCGAGAGCTGGCACCACAGGCTGTGCTCACCTGGACCAGGGCACCGGATCGGCTCTGGGAAGTTGAAGAGAGAAGGCCAGGGCTTTGTACAAAGGGTCATGGGTGACCAGCACCTTAAGGGCCTATGAGAGGGTGTGGGTGGGTTTCCAGACGTTCAGGGCAAGAATGGGATGGGAGATGGGTGAACCAGTCAAGAAAGAGGAGGTAATGCAATACATGGTGAAAAAATGGGAGGAAGGTGTGGCACACGCCACCGTGGGAGTCCAGCTGGCTGGAATCAGCTGGATTTGTATGGATAGGGGGTGGGTAGATGTGACGGGCAGCCGAGCCATTAGACGGGTGGTGGTGGGCTGGCAGAGGGGTAAGGGAAGACAACGGGATGGGAGAAGACCTCTGATGGGGCCCCTTCTCACAGAGATTCTGTGGGCGGTGGGCCACATTTGCTAATGAGGGCTGCCTTTTCAGGGCCTTATTCATCGTCATCATGAAGGGCCTTTCTGGGTCAATGAGATGATGGCTCTAGGGAAGGGGGCGACTGATGCAGGGCTGCAGGAGAAGTGTGTGAGGTTGGGAGAGAAGAAGGTAATAATTCTACTGCAGAGGTCGAAGATGGACCAGCAAGCAAAAGGGGCCACCGTGGAGCTGCTGAGGGAGGAGACGGCAGAGGCCTGATCAGTCCAGGCTATGAGGGCCTATGCGAGGATCAGAGGGCAAAGAAGGGGGCCCTGGTTTGTGCATGGGGACGGGTCCCTGGTGACAGGTTTTCAAGTGGGGGCAGTCCTGAAAAAGGCATTGGCATTTGTGGGCAAGAACCCCAATGAGTTTTTCCCTCACTTCTTCCAGATTAGGGCAGCTTTGGAGGCAGCCGTTTCAGGAGCAGGGGAGAAAGAGGTCAAGAGAGTAGGGAGGTGGGCATCAGACTGTTATATATAAGGTGTTGACAGTGGATAACTGGTATCCCCTTTTTTCTCCCCCACAGCAGGCTCCAAGAGACAGGTTTGGATCGTGGGGCACTCTTTGATCTACTAGGCGGAGAGATTTGCAGAGGCCACAAGGATGGGTACGCAGCTGCACCAGGGAATTGAACACACCAAAGTGAGATGGAGGGGCTTGAGGGGCATGAGGTTGCCACAGCTGTTGCCTTTGTTAGAGGAGCTTCGGGTGCAATGGCCCAGTCTGGACTGTATTATCATCCATCTAGGGGGCAACGACATGGGAGCCATGCCCTGGGAATACTTGATGAAGGACATTATAGTGGATCTAGAAAGGGTGAAGAGTTGGTGGTCCAGGGTTTTAATTGGTTGGTCTGAGATTACATCTTGGAGGGTATGGAGGGCGCAAAAAGGCCCCAGGCAGTGGAGGTGGTGAGAAAATGTCTGAACAGGAATGTGGCCAGGGCAGTGATTGAAATGGGAGGATCCATATATGGCATGGGGACATTTCATTTGATCAGGAAGCAGTGTACAGATTGGACGGCGTCCATCTCACTGAGTTTGGCATAGGTTTATTCCTACAGCCTTTCAGGGAGCTAGTGGAGGACATAAATAAGTGGGGTTTGAAGGGCTAGCCTGCAAGGGGGTAGCCCCATCTTCCATCGCAAGCTAGAGATGGGGCAGTGGAAGGGTTTGGGGGGAACAAAGGGAAAACGAGGGCAGATAGAGGGGGGAGGTGGGTAGGTACCACAGGCTGGGGACAAAGGAACCCAGGCGTGGGAGTATAGAGGGAGCGTGGGGAAGGACATAGAGCTAGGTGGTGGATCACGGTGTCCACACCTGGCATGGGGGGGCAGTGGTCTGGGAAACGTGGCACCCGATGGTGGTGAGTGAAAAAGGGGGGGGCCGGATCACGGTGTCTGGGCCCTGAGAAGCATGACGAACAGGAAGAGAGCGGGACAACGATCCATGAGAAAGAAGATGGGACTGTTACGTCTAAAAAGGCAATGGGGACTATTATATCCCAATTGTAAATATGAATGATTAGAATTATGATGATTTGGGATGTAACAAATAAACTGTGCCTATGACATAATAAACACTGCCAGTGAGCATCCAAAAGTGATAAAGCTGTGGCCTGAGTTTATTTCTGGTTGGGGATCCGGGGACAATGAGAGAGGCTTGCCTGTTAAAAGCTAGTGCGGAGAATGCTGATGATGCCAGTGTTTAACTCGCTGATGGATGTAAACTTCTTGTAATTCAAAGGAGAAATCCCCACCAGTCACAATGAGTTTCTGCTGATTAACCAGCTAGCAGACATCATCAGGCTGTGAAAATAGATATCAAGCCTCAGACAGTGTGTGTGTGTGTGTGTGTTTCCCCTAGTTACAAGCAGGCAGCACCTATAAGAAAGCACTAAAACAGCTGGGAAAAACAGCATGTAGAATGCAAATATAATAGCTTCAAATATGTTAACATTTCAGTAATGAATATCAAAGCAACAACAGTTGATTTAAATTATATATTGTTTACTTTCCCTTTAAAGATCACCAGTTTCTGTGCCTTCACCAAGCCCCTAACTGTTGCCTTACCGTACTAGGAGTCAAACAGTCCTTTTCCTGTTATTTTGAAGTAAAGGTTTTTAAAGGGGAAGGGACTGTAATTCCAATCTGACTGTCTGATCTCATCCCCTTCCTCATGGCAAGAGAGATTTTCTCCACTGTCCCTGTGCTCCAACATTTTGTAAGGTAATTGTAGAGTGTGGGGCACACTACATTGATATGAATGGGGCAGATTTTAAATGTTGTTTCTATATATTTTAGAGGGCCACAGGGGTCAAATTAAAGCCACTGCACAACTTACAAGGCTTTTGTTAGTTGAGTGGTGGCTTTGATTTGACCACAGTGGACATCTAAAATATAAAAAATAAAGTAAAAAATATTTAAAATCTACCCCAATAATGTCAATGTGGCATGACCCCCACTTTCTACAAACAATTCCCTAATAAAACATCTGAGCATGGGGGTGGCACAGGACAGAGCTTACTTCTTTCGGTACCAGGAAGGGGGAATGGATTGGGCAGCTGGCTCAGAATTACAATTCCTTGCCCTTCAAAAACTGCTATGTAAAAAAATTACAGGCTTAGGACTGTTTGACTCCTAGTGAGGTAAGGCAGCAGTAGGGAGCTTGGAAACATTTTTCTAAATGAGCACAATTTTGACTCTTTAAATAGCCCCTGATACCAGTTGGCTAACTTTGAAAAATGTGGGAGTTGGACAGGATTCAGTTTATTGTTTGGATATTTTTGCAGTCCTTTTTTTAACATGGACTTTACCCTCCTGCCCCTCCCCATTGCTCCCACTTCTGCAGTCAACCCCCAGCCTCTTCACCCCACCTCCAGGACTTACCCCATCTACTTTTTACTTCATTGTGTGAGTGGGTGCCATGGATGGTGATAGTGTGGTGCCTTAATGAGAGGGTCGCAGCATTATACTGCAGACAGGGGTTCTTTTCTACCCGTTATCCCACCCCCAAGTCAGAGCCAGTGGTGTGCAATGGTGCACAAGCAGACCATGAAGTTGGTGTATGCTTTTAATGCCCTTCTCTAACTTTCAATTCTTGTGACTGCTGCTGTGACACCTACCATCCACTAGGTGGCAGCCAAGCAGCAGTACACACTGTCCCCCCACTTCAAAGGAGGAGATCCATCGATGGACACTAAATCCTCCTTTACTCCACCAGCTCCCAAGAAATCTTGGTCCATGCCTGAACCCAGGTCACCCGAGTGACAGGAAGTGAGGCATCCAGAGCCTTTGGCATTAACATATACTTGTTTATAGTTCAGCCCAGTGGTGAAGAGGGCTGAGGCACCATGGGTGCCTTACCGCTTTCTACTCCGGTGACCTGGGTTCTGAAATGAACTCGGGTTGCTTGGGGGGGGGGGTGGCCGTGGAGGGAAGATTGAGTGTCCTTAGGACTGCTCTCTTCCCTTGGGGAGGTGCGATTCCATAACTCATTGCTTGACTGCTACCTGGAGGAATCCAGGTGGTGGTGCATGCGAGTCCTGTAGAAAGAGGAAGGATCAGTGTTCAGAGCCCCAGCGATGTCTCAACGAAGGTGGAGCTCACACAATGTGCTGCTTGCATGTCCACTGAGCTCAAGGAGACAAAATAGGAGGAAAATGGAGGGCAGGCTATATGAAGCCCTGCCTGTCATGCCAATGGACTGGACAGCTCAGGCCAGCCACCATCATGCTGGTGGCCCACCTGATCTCTCCAGTCTGGGGGACAGTCTGGATTTGTGTCCTGGGTGGGGGTAGACAGCCCTCCCTTCCAGGCCCCACCACGGGGGGCATTCTTCAGGGGATAAAGGTCCTTGGTACTGGAGGAAATATGGGATGGGTGCAGGTGGTAGGGACAGGACTGAAACAGCCACCCAATACTGCCTGGAGAATAAAAACCTATATAGAAAAAAATACTTGTTTATGTCTGCGGTGCTATACAAAGAAATGAGGCTAGATATAATAATACGAGTTGACCTTGCAGAAATATAAGAAGGAGAGGGTTTGGCAATGGGGTAAACACATGCCCTCTGGCCGGTGTATGGCAGGTCATGAAAAATACATAAATAATGATGGGTACACATCGAGCAATAGCATGTTTATATTAGGAGCTTCAATGGGAAGTTAAATCCCACATTAAGACTGCATTTTGCAACAGTTATGTAGAGCAGCACCATTATGGCTTTTGTAAATCATATCCACGAACTGTCCCCACTCTCACACATCGCAGGTGTTACCCCTGCCAACTCTGTCCATCAGTAAATAATAGTTTTAAAGTCTGTATTGGAGTTCTTTGGCAGAAATCAGGTTAGGTCACAAGTTTATATGCAGGCCCCTTCACTGAGCAAAACCTCACATATACAAGCACAGTGTGGGATGAACAAAGCATGTAATAATTAAGCAATAAAACATGACAGAGTGTGAGTTAGTTTGGATAAACACTTGCCTAGGGTCGAAGTGAAGCATGAGGCTGCAGGCCAAAGGTCCTTACTACCCCTAGAAGTGCATTTATCTAGACTAGCCCACTAGCAAGTGTGTTATAGCACTTATACATGATACAGTTGAAAAAAATTATGATTTATTACAAAAAATGGTTACTGTTATGGCAAATTGTTCCTCCACTTGCCACTATGCTAGCATGTTGGCCAGTTGTCACTAAGGGTGTTGTGTGCTGACTTGCGTGAAACTGAGCCACCAGGTCGCTGTGCTAAGCCACTGGTAAGACTGTGATTTTGTTTCAGTCTTGTCAGCAGCATGCTACCATCTGTGGTAGTGAGTTCTGTGACAGACCTATGGGTCTCATTAGCTGCGGGTCAGAAGCGAAAGCGAGACAGTGCAGATGAATTGAATAAGGACTGTGGGTCAAGAAGAGTGAGACAGATGGATGTTTTTAAGCAAACTAAATATGTCCCTTGTGTTTTTATGTCACATGCTATTTATTTTTTGTACTTTCAGCTTAATGGGCAAAAGCAATTGTTGATCACTAAGGGAAAAAATGGCAGCTGAATAAGTTTTTTTAAAACTCAGTTGCTACTCAAGGATATTAAACAGCACTAAGGACACAGATACTGGGGCTTTTTTTTATCTGTTATTTAGTGGAAATAAAAGCCATGGTTAGAATCCTGTCTTAGCCAATCAGGATTCAGGACTGTCCCTACCCATCTTATAAATTGTGATTGTGATTGTTTGAGGACATGCCACCTTCATGTTTAAGTAGCTCTTCTTAAAGATATTGGGAGACCAAATAAAGCAAACAGGTGACCAGAGGTAACTCAGAGGCCTATTAGGCAAGGCCTAGAAAAAAAAAACAGGCCATACACTGGTACACTTTCTCACCCACACATTGTTACAGCTGTGTTGGTGGGAGCACCTTATGATCGTCTAAATGTGCCCAGTCTTTAAATGAGAATGATCAGTACTTACAGAGTCCCAACAGTGCTCAGCATGGGTCTGGTCACCTTTTATGCTGAGGCTTTGTTGAGTTTGGTAGAGTGAACTGGGACATGGAGGATGCTGAGATATCAGGAGTGGCTGCCACAAGTTCAACCCAAGGAAAACTTGGTGTAGCAGAATTTGGCAATGGAAATACCTCTGCCAATATATGGTGGATATCCATGCTGGGAGCTGCCCTCTCCACGGTGTGCAGGCCTGAGGGCTTCAAGTCTATTCTGTGTATGAAAGTGTGGTAGAATAGATGGGCTGCTTGAGGAAGCTGATGACAGTGTCCCTCATTGCCAGCTTCAAGAGTATTGTCTTTGCTGGTGGTCCTTCAGGTGGCCATCCATTTTATATTGATGTCTTCTCTAGCTGTTTTGCTGTGGACAGTTGTTCATCTGGTGGGGGACACTTGTCAGGGCTGCAGCCACTCACAGTATACAGGGCAACAATATTCTGTTTATTTGTATTCTAAGCTGTGCTGGGTATCACATGATTGTGTGAACTCCTAGATGTGAAAATTTCCATTTAACCCCTGCAAAAGCCTTTTACTCTGTAGGACAGTTCAGATGAAAAGTCTTGAAAGACCTGAGTTGTGTGTCCATCCTCTTTCAGCTGTCCTCTCTCCCTTGGCAGTCAAAGCACATTTTCCTTACTCAGATATCTTAAGAGTTTTACATGTATTGGATATCGTAAGAGTTTTACATGTATTGAGCACTGTGGACCCAAGTTTTTGGCTATAGAGCTAAGGATGGATGGGCCTGCTCTAGCACCAGGCAAGTACAGTTTGGCATGTTCAACAAAATTGGTAGACTATACTGTAAAAAACTGATAATATCGAGCCCCCTCCACTCCTTCTAGAAACCCCACCAGATTATTTCTACAAGGTTGGTTTTCCATGTTATCCACTTTGGCTAACAAGTATTTTACTACTTGGTCTTGTTGCCGGCATCTGACCTGTGTCTCATCATCGTGGACCATGGCCTGCTGGATCCTCTGTTCAGCTGCAATCAATTCTTGAGCTCATTGTAGACTGGTTATTTTTAGTTTGTGCTGCTGCAACCTTTAGATCTGTTGTGTCCTTAAGAATTTGAGGTAGCATGGCACAGATGCGAACCATTTCCATTGGCGCCAATACTGGGGCTGCCATCTCGGGTGGTAGAGGCTGCTCTGATCATGTGCGTAGGCCGTGGGTGTTGGCAGGAGTCATAGTCAGAGATCTGGCAGGGTGAAAACCATGTTTAACTCAATTGGTGCTGAAAGTTACTGAAATGGGCTCAGTACTGGTATCACTTGTCTCGGGATGTCACGCGGAACTCAGTTGCACTATTTTTAAAACATTACCACTTCATTTTACTGTGGATTTCGAGGAATAACAGCTGGGGTGGGAAGCTCAGATAACTTTAAGCTGTCATCATGGCGCTGGCTGCAGGAGGAGGTTAATTCTCAGTGCTTCTTCATATTATATTTGCTGCTCCATTTGAAGTGTATGCAATGGTATCTGCATGATATTTCATTTCATTTTTTATTTTTTATACTTGTTAGCAAGATGAGCTAAAAGCCTGTTTTCACAAGTAACAAGTAACATTTAAAACATTACACCATACAATACAATATGAAAAATACAAAATAAAGACATCCAGATAATAATTACATACAATAAAACATAATAACAGTTATTTTTGAATGCAGATGCACTCTGTAATGGAGCCAACCCACTGAGCAAGCTGAAACTTAAATGACCTTACAGTTCCACAATTAACAATTGCAGGTGGAATTTTATTAAAAAATGTGGTAGCCCTGGAAGCAACAGATCTTTGGCCTGTTGTTTTCTTATGGAAAGGAACCTTTAGTAAACCTGAAGACTGTGACCTTGTTGCCTTATTACTCTGTACTCTAATAAAGAGAGATTGAATTGTAGGAGGATGGAAACCCTTGTGACTTTTAAAAACAAAAGTAGCCAATTTCAAATGAATTCTGCCATTTAATGAGGGACAGTTCACTTCTTTCAATAAACTACAATGGTGAGTTCTCTTAGGAAGACCGGTCATAAATTATAGTATGCTATAATATGTAACCTGTAACTTATGCAATACTTTTTCACTAGCACCAGAATACACCAATAAACCATAATCAAAAGTGCTAAGCAGAAAACTATGAGCCAATAATTTGCATGACTCTGGAATCAAGTATGATCTTGCTCTAAAAAGCATCCTCTACTGTTGATGCATTTCTTTGACCAAACTCTCAACATGAAACTGAAAAGTAAATTTTGAGTCAAGAATCACTCCCAAATATCTAAAACTTTAAACTATTTCTATCTTATCGCCCTTAAGAACAACAACTGATACATTAGTATCTCTAATTACTCTAGGGCCTGAGAATACTATCACTTTTGTCTTCATTGAATTTAAGACCAATTCATGAGAGAGAAGCCGTCTTTGAAATAAATCAAAGTCCTGTTGGACAGATTTTAAGGCTTGATTTGGATGGGAACCAGAGGAATAAATAACCGCATCATCTGCATATAAAATCATACTAGAGTTTAAACAAATCAAAGGTGCTGCATTCATGAACAGAGAAAACAACAGTGGTCCCATTAATGAACTGTGTGGTACTCCACACGAAATTAGATAAGGATCTGAACATTTTTGTGCAATAATAGTCCTATGCTCCCTGTTGGATAAATACCCTTCAAACCAAGCTATTATATCATCTGAGAAATGAACCTCTCTTAATACCTCCAATAACAAGGAATGGCTAACTAAGTCAAAGGCCTTGGTGAGGTCTACAAACACCCCTGCAATAGAGTGCCCCAAATCAAGGGCCCCCCCATACATCGGTGGTGAACCTCACCGCCATCTCTGTGTTATGGTTTGATCTAAACCCATGTTGTGCACCTGTTAAAAGTTAATATTTTTCCAAAAACTCCTGAGTTTGATCAAACACTAATCTCTCGAGAATCTTTGACAAAGGTGCCAGGAAAATCGGTCTATAATTTGAAACCAGATTCCTGGATCCAGACTTAAATACAGGCCTTATAAGGGCTGATTTCCAACATTTAGGAAGTACTCCATTACATAATGAAAAATTAAAAATGGTCACTAAGGGTTTAGCTAAGGACTTAATTCCCAATTTTAACAGTTTATAATCAGTTTTATCCTGTTCAACATTAGGTCTCGGATTATATTTTAAAATATAATCAATTACTTGTTCGGGGTAACCACATGAAAACGAAATTGAGGATGATTTACCTTATTATTCCTCTCTAAACAATCAATGTTAAGGGTACTTCTATCCTTGATTTGAAACCTAGACATATCACCAAAATAATTGTTAAACAACTTGGATACCTTGAATGGGTCATTAACAAGTTGTTCACCATCCTTCAAAGTAATAATGGTGTCCTGTGCCTTTTTACCAATTAAATTATTAAGTATTATACCATATCAATCAGAACACAGGAAAACTGTAAGTTATTCTCCCACAAACTACAACCAACATAACCACAGTAGTTTATTCACCTATGACCATGCCACAGTAGTTTATTCACCTGTAACCACACCCACAGTAGTTATCCACATTCTCTTCCATTCCTCTCCACTCATGGTCCCACCCACACTGAATGCCTTTGACAAACAATATCACCCTAATTCGCAAATGCTGACACAAACTGTCTAATCCCACATCTGTAATATCTACAACCTCCCCCTTATTTCTGTTCATTACTAAAAAAATTTCACCACACAGCAAATTTAACTTGCACCATACTCAATATGTGCTCTGTGCATCTGTGACCTGTTCTGCCGCGGGAGCAAGTAAGATGTTTATTTATTAGTAAGTGATGGTTTTGCGCTTATATGTCTCAAAATAGTAATATTGGACACTTATCGTTATATATATTATTTAATGTGTTCATGGAAAACCAGCAGCCACAACTCTTTTTTTTTTCTATTGCGAAATTGAAACCGTGTTTCTAGACATGCGCATTACTAGCTTGAGTATTGCATATGTCCACAATCATGGATTAGATTTTGCAAAAGAAAATAAAAAGGATTTTAGCACTCGGTTTTCCACGGGACCACCTTTTAAATAATATATATATATATATGTATCAGTAAGTGTTCAATATTACTATTTTGACACATAGGCATGCAAAAGCATCACTTACTAATAAACGAGTTTCTTACTTGCTCCTGTGGCACTATGAATCAGACGCACAGAACACATATTACGTGCACTTCTTAATTTCGACTAAAAAATACAGTTTTACCACAAATTCTAGTGTATAATAGTAATAACATTCAGTGTTGTGAAGTATACTTGCAATAACCGGCTTCTGTGGAGATTAAATGCCTCGGCTTCGCCTCAGAGTTTAATCATCCACAGAAGCCGGTCATTGCTTCGTATACTTCACAAAACTGAATGTTATCACTTAATTTGCAAGGTTTCCCTAGGATTTCCTAGCAAATTTAGCTATTTATGTTTGACAAAATTTGATTTAACTTTTCTAATTAAGGACTTGCACTTATTTCTAAGCATTTTATAGTTTTGCAGTGATTTCTGGTTCCCAAATTTTTTATAAACCTTCCAGGCTTTATCTCTAAGTCTCAGTAGTGCTAGTATATCCTTTGATACCCACTCATTTTTGTTCACTCTGACTCTTATTTTTTTAAAGTGGAGCTGGTCATTCAACTATTTGATTAAACATACCACCAAAGATCTCCAACATGACATCTATGTCTTGTATTGTTTCAAGAATGGACCAGTTCACTTTCTCACATGCCATGTTCATAAATTCAGTTGTTATATTTTTTTATATGCCTTGTCTCTATAATACAGGGGGACTCTGGGATTGTTTAACAGACCACTCACAATATACAGGGCTATGGTCATTGACCCCATCAGGTAGCACTCCAGAGCTTATTATCCAGAAGGGGTGAGTGACCACAACCCAGTCTAAAACTGAGCCTCCTCCCATTTTGTAGTTACACCTGGTGGTCTGAGTAATCACCTGCTGAACTCCTAATTCGAGAAATAAATCCACAACAGGGGTTGTTTGAGCAAAACCCCAGCTTAGATTAAAATTCCGTATCAAAATCCATTACCTCTTCAAAGGCCGGGACTTTTTAATAGATGAAATCAAATCCAAGCCTTGTTTGGAAAGGCCTGGTGCAAAATTGATCAATGTAAATGCTATGGGCCTGACTCACAAATGCTGGACCAAGACGCAATGTGCGTACGTCAAGCAGAAAGACGGAGGCAGCACCTTGCGCCAAAATGTAAGCAAGATGGGATTCAGAAATGCACCTTGCAGGAATGCAAGAATCAGTGCGTCAACCTCCCCGTGCACTAACGCAGCGCCATATGCCAGCTAGCACCATGACTCATGCCATACCAACAGAGGTGAAGGTATGTGCAGCCCTACGGATATTAGCCAGTGGCGGATTCCAGACACTGAGCAATGACACAGTGGGTATCTCACAGCTTCTGTATCACATTGCCTGAAGGCATTCATGGATGCCTTGGTACACAGGTCACATCAATGCATCTGCCTACCCACAGATGCCCAAATACAACTGGCAATCAAGCAGGGATTCTACAACACAGCAGGATTCCCACATGTGCATGGTGCAGTAGACTGCACACACATTGCCATAAGGGCACCGCTGGAAGAACCAGACACCTATGTGAATCACAAGTGATACCATTCCATGAAATAATAATAATAAATAATAACAGTTGTATTTATAAAGCGCCTTTCAACATATCAAGGCACTGAACATATTAAAACCACAACAACAGATACAAATTAGTAACAAATAAAATCATGCCATGACAACATCAGATATTAAAATCACACAATAGAACATTCTATAAAATCATAACACAATACAATTAGCTGAGTCTTCCAGAAAGGCCAATTGCTACAAATAAGTTTTTAAATTCTTCTTAAATACCTCCACGGAGGTGCACTCCCTTAACTGGCGTGGTAGAGAATTCCAAAGAGTGCGTGCAGCATAAGAAAATGCTCTGCTGCCAGAAGATTTTAAACTCACTCTTGGAATCTCTAACAACCCCTCATTGGCCGAGCGGAGCGATCGGCCAGGGCAGTAAGACACCAAAAGTTCTTTCAGATAGGAAGAACCCTGATTGTGAAGTGCTTTGAAAGTCAATAAAATGACTTTAAAGGTGACCCGCACCGTATAGGAAGCCAGTGCAGTTCATGCAGTACCAGGGTAATATGAATGGACCTCCTTGTCCCAGTCAAAACCCGGGCTGCAGTGTTCTGCACCAGCTGTAGGTGATGGATTTCAACCCCAGAAAGTCCAAAGTAAAGGGCGTTGCAGTAGTCCAAGCGTGAGGACGCAAAGGCGTGGACCAACGTTGGCAAAGAGTCAGATGGAACAAGCTGTCTAACCCTGGCAATATTCCTCAGAAGGTAAAAGGAAGTCCTGACAATGAATGTACAAGTCATCAGCGACAGCAGGTGTTCAATACTGGATGTTGTGGCACAGTATCCTGGGTCCACACACGATGCATACATCTACAGGAACTGTGGAGTGTGTGAGGCATTCCAGAATGGAACACTCACAGACAGCTGGCTGATAGGTAAGGCACACAAATACACACACAGAACAGGAAGGCATGTGAAGCATGTGGGCACAACAGTAACCCCCCAACAGGTGATAGCAGATACCTGCAACAGCCCTGAATGATGACACTGGTGAGACAGCCCCAGAGTGCAGCAGAGCAATGCTACAATGATGCCCACACAGCAACATGCAGCATGACCGACCACACATTTGTCATCCTCAAGATGAGGTTCCAGTGCCTCGACAGATCAGGTGGCGCATCACAGTATACACCAATTATGGCATGCAAAATTGTCATAGCATGTTGCATGCTACACAACATAGCACTTGAACACAGCACACCGATGCCAGAGGATGAGGATGCACCCAGCAATGATGGTGACACTGCAGAGGAGGAGGACGAGACAAGGCCTGCCATTGACTGGCGACAACAAGGCCAGCCACAACACACACTGACTGGACAACACATGTGGGTACAGCTGATCAGGCCACACTTTGGATGAGCACACAACAGCATGTGCAGTGTGCAAGGGCACAGGTACAGCAACACCACCGTGGTGCACATAGGACATGGATCACAGCCCAGAGGCCATGCAAAGGCCGCTACCATGCAGCCATGTAACACACTACAGGCACACTGGGCAGCAATGCCATGGTGTTGCGGAGAACAACAAAGTAGTGCCACATACCCATGGACCACCACAGAGCAGCCACACACTGCTGGTGGACTGGAACAGCTGAGGCGATATGGAGGTGTCACTGCCTGGGCCTGCAGACAGGCAGTGGCAGTACTGGTGACAAAGAGGTGCCCATTGCTTGTGTGCTGACCCAGACGGTACAAGTCACAGTGACACTGGCAGCAGCATGTGTGGCCAGGTGGGCAATGCAAGCACATGGAACAGATGAATGAGCGACATATGTCAGAGATGGTGACTGGCATGGTGGGACATATTGAGTGCCAGGCACTGCAGCCACAGCACTAGGCAGGCCACGTAGACAGCATGGGTTGGGTACAGCTCAAGAGTTCCACCGCCACACACAGCATACCAGTGCTGTTGCCCCCATGCAACGTCATTGTGTGATGGGCACAAGGAGCAGTCCCAATGGTGACAGGAGGACCGTGTGGGTGGGTGACTGCACACCACAGCACAGCCCAAAGGTGGCACATAGCCAGGCGCAGTGCACCTGTGGCTGCAGAAAATGGTTGGGTGGTGGCATACCCATAGGGCATGCCATGTGGAGTGGCACATAGTGGTACAGTAAGCAGGCACCCCCAGCACCAGTGTGGTAGCTTGAACAGATGCAGTGTGTGTCAACACACCATGCAGCATGTGGGAAAAGCACCCTTGGTGACACAGGGTGTGTTACGGCATGCCTGGTGTGGCTGTCACATGTGATGCCAATGCAAATGCAACCTGCATGGCATGCGGTCCATTGGATTATGCAACGTGCTACGCACGTTGTTGGAGCCTTGGGAATGCAGGAGAATACAGCCCACATGCAGCACAGCCACCAGCATGTGCTAGGACAGCAGTTGCACAAGCAGTAGGCTGCACAGGACAGTGCAGCCCAAGCAACTGCTGGCAGATACAGTGCATAGGCAGTCAGGGGACAAATATATCTCAATAGCATACAATAGGTGGCAATCCCAGAAGCAATGGCACACTGGAGTAGGGCACCTAACTACTCTGATGATGAGACAGTGCTCCTCATAAGCCTGATTGAGCAATGGACCAGGGTGCTGTTCTCACAGGGGGGACAACAATCTAGCCCCTCAGATAGCGAAAAGGGTGTAGTCCACCATTGGTACCAGGCTCCAGGCAGTGTCTGGTATCAGGAGGACCATGAGGCAGGTCAGACACTGGTGGAATGACCTGGTCTGGAAGGAGGATCGGCTCCTAACCCACTTACAGAAGATGGCTTGTGAGGCAGATGTCTGGATGCGTAGAGGACAGCCAAGGCAGCCAGGTATGTGTAACGACAACTGATACTGATATACACAGCACACCACATGACCACGGATGCACAGCTGAGTACTGATGATGTCACACACCATTATGTGTGCAGGAGAGGGCAGCACCAAAGAAGGGCAGGGGAGGCCCAGGAGACATGGACAGGGTGGAGAGGGACAAGGACCACGTGGAGCACAACATCGCCAAGGTAGGTGTACAGCCAACATGACATGTATGCAGCAGTGTAGGCCACTGTGTAGGGCCGATCATGCAGGAGGGAGGCATGGCAGCAGCCAAGTGCCGTGAGTGTCTGTTGCATCACTAGGCCCAGTAATGCACACTAGTTGACTGGATGTGCATCCCCATGGCCATAGGCCACATAAGCCACTGCAGTAGTCCATGCAGCAACCTGTATCTGATGTCATGCATACAGGCAACATGTTCCAGTGACATGTTCACAGACACACACACAGGGGACACATGGGCATGCCACGCAGCACAGGTGACACATATGGTATGGCGTTCAGACACGGGGCTGGACACCATCATGTCCCTGCTAACATGCAGCGATGCCATGCTTGTATTGCACGTGCACTGCACAATGTTGTAACAGGCCACATGATGGTACTGATGGAGCCATGCGTGGCTGGCACATGATGCATCAGACACATTGTGGGTAACACAGTGTGCAATGTTGTAAATTGTTGCGCTGTTCCACCTCTGTTTCTGAGTAAGTTGCTGTGCCCGCTGCATTGTCTACCATTCCGAATGCTATCAAGTTGGTGTGTATTGCTTTGTTGCGCATAATACATTGCTGTTCCATGTACATGCTGTGTCCTTGTGTCATTCATTACTGTGCATGCTCTACATCTGCCTATGCTGTGTACAGATCAGTGTCAACCACTGTGTGAGTACCTGCCCACAAGGGCATACACAGGCCCACATCTGGACACCAGGGACTGTTGTTCTATGCCATGTGATGTGCACTGCATGCCAACATGGCACTATGCATCACAGGGATCGGTAGTGTCACATGCTGGGCACAGTGTCAGAACACTGTATCCCTGTGGGTGGGTGTCACCCAGTACTGGGGTCCTCTTAGCTCCATAGTGGCACGCCACAGTGGGTAAGCCAAACCACCAGTTGACAAGGTGGGACCCTGCGATTTGGGCCTGCATCTGTTGTGCATGTCACAGTACCATGCATGTGATACACAATTCCATGGTGGGGCTGTGTGGTGTGTCATGGTATGTGGCATACCGCAATGTCTGCCCATCATAATGCATTGTGTATCTCTGTATGACTGATGTGTTGGCATGTCACACACGTCAGGTGCTGTGTGTGGGTATGCTGGCAGTGGGTTGTGTGTGTTACACCATGTGTGGTGGGGTGGCAACAGTCCTGCCACAAGCCATGCACCTGGGTGTGGAAGCACGCCTAGCACAATGGAAGGGTATGTTGCTGTGTGTGCCATGGGCCATGCCTGTGGTGATGCGTCCCACCATGGTGTGTGCACCCACTGGACACACTGGGAACAGGGGTGTGTGGGGGGTGGCACTCCTGGTTGGTGGTAATCAGTGGTGCATGGGATGTGGATGTGCGGTGTCAATGGGTGTTGAGCATGCCATGGTGTACACACACACACGGTTGCAGGCCACTGTTCCCAGGGCAAGCTTTGGGAGATGTACAGGTGTCCTGCACATGCTGTATGGGTTGGCATTGTGCATACTGTTGTCCTGTGGGTGGTGGTGGGCTTCAGGCTGCAGGCTGGTGTGTGTGTGTCCCCCCCTGCTCTGGTGGAATGTTTGGGTGGGTAATGGCCATGGGCACTGTACACAGAACATGGGGTACATGTACATGCACCACATGTATGCATGGCACATGTGTGCCACCATATGTGGTGGGTGTTTGGGTGGGGTTGTGTGCTCAGGGTATGGTGTGGACATGGGCCCAGTGCATAGTGGTGGACACTGTCATCAAGGTGATCCCCCCATCCGGTGTACATGCCTGGCATGATGTGTGCTTCCTACTGCTATGTGTGTGCAGGCTGCTCTTTATGGCCTACACTGGCCAGAGTCCGACTCTGTGCAGTGCATGGTGACTGTACTGCCGTATTGCTGCTCTGTGCTGCATCCTGCAGTGTGTCATGCTCTGTCTGTGCTCCTCGGTTGGCCGGCATTGTGTGCACCATGTCTCTGTGACTGACGTGGTGTCGCCAGCCATGGTTGTTGTGCTGCATCAGTTCCTGTCATACCACTGTTGTTCCCCCTCCATCTGGTCCAGCTGCCCACTGCTGCTGTCTGTGCACTAGGCTCTACTGCTGCTGGTCCTTGCCTGGCCATCCACCCCTCACAGGCCATTCCACCTGCATCAATGTGGCTCCTCTTGTGGCCTCGGGACTGGGATGTCGTGTGCTGTGCCAGAGTCTGCGCTGCACTGCGTGTTGGCATATCCATGTTTTTACTCAGCTCCATTATTATCAGGGACAATGGTTTTCCATTTTTACCGGTAACACCGGTAAAAATCACGGAATCCTGCTTGGTTTGCGGATTTTGAATTCTTGTACCGGTGCCTCACGGAAATTGCATTTCACTGCACAGAATCCCTAAGATTTCAGTATATTTCAGTATATTTTTAAACGTTTTTATTTTCTCTTTCTATGTCCCCTTCTTACAGCATCAGTATCCACTTTTCAGAGATCCCTAGGCTAGGTATCCCCTAGCTTCACCCCAGGTAATGCTCAGAAGCTCCTGTGAGCCTGCCCCCATCATGCCTAGGTTGTACCCCCCCATGTGGGAAGGGAGGGGACCCCAGGTCACCCCTCCACAGTCCTTTAATGTGTGTCAGGCAGCCCAGTGGGTCCCTCATAGAAACTGGTTATGAAGTCTGGGGCAGCTGGGTCCCTTCTACCAGCAGCCGATGTGGGGTGATTGTTACTGGTTTTCTAGTCTCTGTCCCTGAGGGCACCAACACTCGAGGGGATCCAAGGAAGTAGGGCACATAGAGACATGCCACTACTCCAGATCCTGGCTAGCTTCCTCTCTTCCTGATTGCTCTACAGCCTCATTGCACCACCACCTGTGGTCACCCAGGTGGCAGTAAAGCAGCAGGACCTGCAGGCCACTGTTCCCAGAGGAGGAGAGCAGCCCCCCAGGTGCTCGATCCTACTCCCCTGGCCAGACCTCTAGCAACTCAAATTCACTTCTGATCCCGAGTCCCTGGCATTGCAAGCAGTAGTGCTACCTCAGGCTGTTTACAGTGCTCTGTCAACTGTATACCCACTTTGGTGTAAGAAAACATAAGCAGCTGGAGAGGGAAATAATTCAGTTTTAGTAAAATGTTGCAAAGTGTTCAATGTTCATAATTTGCACTGTAGGTACTGTGCACTATTAGTGAAATCATATATTAAAACATTAATGTGGATGTTATGGCTGGCAGTATAGCCTAGTGATTAGAGTAACAAACAGTGATCGAACTGAATACATTTAGAAGACTTGGGTTTGATTCCCACAACCTCCACTTGCATACTGTGTGACTCTGAGCAAGGCACTTAACTTCCACAGTGCTCCTGGGTCACCTCTGAAAACAGGCAGTTTTGCCTAGTGGATTTACCCAGTTTACAAAAATATATATATATATAAAAAATACAAATATATGTTTACTACATCATACAGTAGACAGGGTACCAATGTAATTTATCTGAGTTGTACCGGCTGCAATGATGTTGTATAGGTAAATATAAATGTTCAGATACATTTTGTGTTTTATAAACTTGTTTTTAGACTTTAGTCAGGTTTTTATTGTATTTTTTGCATATGAACATCTAGGATACAGATTGCTAAGTGCAGGATCACTGTTACCAACTAGTTTATTCAAGTTTATAATCAGCAGGGCCATCCAAAATCCTCAGTTGTTTGATTGAAAATTAGTCTGAATGAAAGTATGTTCACAAGGCACACGCTGCTTACTACTTATTTAGATGAATGGGATAGAAACATAGACTTTGAAGGCCTACCTAGTCTGCCCATTTCATCATTTGCACCCTCTCTCCCACCTGTTGTGTCAGTCTCTGTGACAACAAAAAGTTTTCTGACAGACCGCTTTAATAAAAAGCAAATGTTACATGTTTAAGTGTACTTATGCTTGGCCAGTGGAATGGAAAGCACATTCAGTGACAAACGGAAGGGGCTGTATGATGCTGGTGGGTAGAGTGGTGCTCAATTCACATCTGAGCTCAGACATGAAAACTGAGAGACACCCTTTTCATGGAGACCAAGGGGAAAAAAAGGAATCCACATGTTTGTGAGATACATTAGAAGGTCCTCCACTAATCACTTATGAATTTTTTTTTAGGTGAAGATACTATTTCAAAGAAGCAAATTCAGGCAGTTTTTTTTTTGTTCCTCCTACCCTCTGGCCATCCACTCCTTCAGGCCTTCCAAGTCCCCCTACCACTGCTGCTGAGTCTCCACCACCATCCACTGCCCCTTATGGCCATGCTACCAGGTAACCCGGAGTAACCCTTCATTGGTGGGCCCCTACCCCTGTGGGAGGCTAACAAGGGAAGACAATCACCCTAAAGAGCTTCCTGTATATCCCAGGCATGGCAGGGGTCAGAACAGACACATGTGTCTGGGGCTTCATTCTTATGGAGGGACCAAAAGCCATCCTCTGGGTGGCCAGCAGGTGTTTTTCCATTTTTGTGGGAGCGTGACAGGCCACATGATGTCAAGGCACAAGCTGACGTCCATCACGCTCTCTTCTGCAATGAGGGCCAATGTGTTGCCATGCCTTCAGCCTTCACCTGGGGCCAGCAAATGCTGAGCTGTGAATATACCCTCCCTCCCAGAAGAAGGCGAGTGGTCGTTGGACACTCAAGCCTTCACCCCCCCCAGCCAGTCCTCCAACACCCAAACCCTGGTCAGTGGTTTCACAGGCAGAAATCCAATTCAGGCAGTTAAATGATAGGAAAAAACAAATGTGCTCCACCTTAGTAGTGGTGGTGGTGGTTTAGATTAATTCACATCTGAGTTCTAACAAGCAAAGAGACTAAGTAATTTGTAACTTGTGCATGTGGGGTGTGGGCGTTGAAGAAATGGGATCATAGTGCTGTCACTACTGCCATCACCCCGAGGGATGTGAACTGCATTGTTGCTACTGCCATCACACCTGAGAGGTGGGGGGCAGTAGTGCTTCTGCCATAACCACTGGTAGATGGGGAATGTTGTACTGCTGCTGTCCCACCAGAGGGATGGGGGCCATAGTGCTGATACTGCCATCACAGCCAAAAGGCAGGGGCCGTAGTGCTTCTGCTATAACAACTGGTGGATGGGGAATGTTGTACTGCTGCTGTCCCATCTGAGGGATGGGGGCCATAGTGCTGATACAGCCATCACACCTGAGGAATGCGGAACATGGTACTGCTGCCATCCCACCTAATGGATAGGGACCACAGTGCTGCTGCTTCCATCACACCTGAGGGAGGGGGGAACACAGTGTTGCTGCTGCCATCACACCAGAAGGATGGGTCTGTAGTGTTGTTGGTGCTGCCATCACACCAAAGGGATGGGGGCCTTACTGCTGCTTCCATCACACCTCAGGGATGGGGACTGTAGTGCTGTTGCTGCCATCATATTTTGTAAGTAAAATAACTTTAAATTGGTACAAGGATGGAAGGATGTGCAATAGTGGAGGTCAAAACTGTTAAAATGCATGTTAGCAGAATTAAAAATTGTTAAATAAAGTACACAAAACCAAACACCGGTAAAACCGGATGTTGGCTTAGCAGACACCGTTGACAATACCATTTTTTACAATGTGCAAAATGGAATTTGCCCTTTCTCAATCCCGGTAAACCAGTGTCCCTGATTATTATCTGTGTGTGGCTGGCCTGCACCACAGCACTGTCTGGCAGATATACATCCTGCCCCCTCTGCACCTCCTGTTCCACTACCCCTACGTGCCTGCACATCCTCGGCTTTGTTCATGAGTGTGTTGCTGCAGGTGTCTTCCATGTCTTGTCCGGCTGTGGCTCCCCGCTGTGTATGCCCCACTGTGCCATGTCCACCATCACCACCAGCATCACTGCATGCCACCAGCCCATCCCTGATGTCTGTCATGCCCACATGTCTGTCCTCAGTGACATTGTCATCCTGTTGCTTTTCCCCTTCATCTCCATGACGGCCATCCATGTCACCAACCACCCTGTCCTCAGGTCCAGCTGTGTGTGTCACATGCTGTGTCAACACTGTTGCCAGCTGTTGTCCTGTGGGCATTGCTGGCTGTGCTGTACCCTGTGTGTCCTCATGGCTCTGTCTTGCATCCTGTATGCCCCTGTGGGACTCATGCTGTGTCACACCTGCTGTTTGTTCCGTGCAGTGCTGTTTGCCATCTGCCCATCTGTAGTGCTGCCACACATTGCATTCCTGACATGACTGTGGGACCTTTGCCATGCTGGCTGCATGCTGCTGCATGCATCTTGCAATCTTCTGCAATGCTGTGGCCATTGCTGTTGTTGCCTCCATCTGGGTGATATGCAGCGCAATGCTACATTCCATGACAGTGGTCTGCCTTTCTATGGCATATGTCTGGCACACAATACACAGCCGTAGCCTTGCTGGAGTAGCCTTGCTGTCTGTGTTGTTTGGCCTGCACCTTCCTGTATCCCATGAATCACTGCTACATGGATGTCTGCCACTGTCAGCTGCAGCTGTTCCATGTGTGTTACTGTGGCATTGGTGTAGTCATTAATACTGTCACATATCCCAGCCAGCTCATGCTGTGCTGCCTCCTGGGTGAACATGACGTCCTGGTAGTATCAAGACAGGTCGTCCCCTAGGTCATCATCCAATGACAGTGTTGTTGCACCTTGTTGGCCTGTCCCACCTGCACCTCCAGGGGCCAAATCTGTGGTGCTGTGTGTTTGGACATCATGGCCTCCTGTGGTATGTACACAGTCTGCCTGTCCTGCAGCACTGCCATCCCTACTGTCCTCTGGCCACTCGGTGTCTGCTGTGGTCTACTGTTGATCTGCTGTTGTGCCTACTGGTGTGCTGTGTCCCATGGTGCTGTGGCTGTTGGATAGCACAGCATTACTGTCAGTGTCACTTCCCTGTCCTTCTTCTGCCTCACTATCTGTCTCCCTCCTCTGGGCCTGGCTCACTGTGTTGTCACTGGCAGATGCCTGTTGTTGTTCATCATCACTGTTGCTGTCCGTGCCATGCTGTTCTGATGCATCACTGTCACTGTTGGCCACAGCATGGTGTTGTGGTGGTGTGGGCCATCTGGCAGTGGCACATCCACCGGTCTGTGTAGACCACCTGCTGGCTATACAGGCAGATGTGCACGGTGGGTTACATCTGGTCCACATGTTCTGGTATATGTCCATTGCCACAGTGCATGTCCAGCCTGTGGTGCCCAGTGGAGAGGTTGCCACATGTATCCCATGCTTCTACATGATGGACCAGGCCATCTCTGTGGCCATCTGTCCCTGCTCCCCCCCTGGATCACTATCCATTGTGGGGCCTTGCATTGTGGGTTCCTGTTGGCCATGCAGGGTATTAGCCTCCACTGGTGGTGCCACATCTGCCGTCTGCATGGTGGTGTCACCTGCCTCATGCATACCCTGTGTTTACCATGTGCATGTTGTTGCCAATACAGGTACAGCTCAGTGTCACCCTGTATGCTGCATGTGCTGATCAGTGCCACTACATGTTCCTCATGTCTGCTGAGGGGCCGTGGTTGTGTGGGTCCTCCACCCATTGCCATTGTGCAGTGCCTGTTGTAGGCTACCTTCTCTTTCTCCTTCACATGGCACTTGATGTCACAGTGCCGCTTCTGAAGCTCCCTCTCACTGTGCCTGCAAGGGGCCACTGCATTCACCAGACTGGCTACCTCATCCCATGCTTCCTGCCACTGTGTCCGTACCTTCTGGTCCCTTCCCTGGGACAGTAGCAGGTCTGCCTGTTGGATGTCACATTCATGTCACATCCTTGCACCATTGTACATCATGCAAATGTGCTATTGTCACCCACATAATCACCTACCTGGGCCTCAATTGCATCCAGGAGGATGTCTGTCTCCTGGTCAGTGAAGTTCTTCTTTCTGGAGTGCCCAGTCTTTTTCCTTCATGTTCCTGGGGTTGTCTGCCCGCTCTCTCCTTGCTGCATCCTCTGTGGTTCGGCCATGATTCCACTCCCGTGTGTTGACACTGCATGCACCATGCAGTCTGCCTATTCTATGTATGTGATGCACCATGCGTTCTTGATCCATGCACACTGCATTTGGTGCATGGTGTGTTTCTTGCTGAATTGGGTGCATTGCCGACGGCACAGGGTGCTTTGGCGCATGGTGCGTCCAACTCACCTTGCACCACTCTTACACCTCATTTGAGAATCGGGCCCAATATGCTTATTTAACCTCAATAGGAGATCAATAGAGAGGACATCATAGCCCAATTTATTGGGCTGTGGTGCAATCTCAACAGTCTCAAATTTCAATTTAACATAAATCATAACCCCATTCTCTTTTTTACCTACCTTATCTTTTCTAAAAATGTTATAATTTGAAAGGGTAGTTTCAATATCTTTTATTTTTTCAGTCAACCATGTTTCTAAGAGAGCTATGATATCAAAGTCATGCTGTGAAATCCAGGCCTCAAATTCAGACCATTTAGAAACAAGGCTCCCAGTGTTAAAGTGAACAGCCTTACTTGCTGAAGGCTTCCTAATAGGAACACCAGTGTTTATACTATGGTCCTGACATTTACCAAGACCAGTGACTTGAGGTCCAGGGTGTGGATGAACAGACCCCAGTATCAAAAGTAATAATAAAATAAGTTTCCTAAGTACATTTGCTTTAACTATCTGTAATGCCTTTTTTGAGTTTGTCTTAAAATGATAACTTTTAACAGGTAAACCAAAACGAAACAGGATCAATGTATCAAAATGAGACCAGTTCAAAGACATTTGAGAGAGATCATCTTGTGAAATAACCCCTCTTGAAAAAGTTAGAGGAACAAATCCAACCGTGGTACTCCAAACAGTGATGTTGAAGTTAGACCCCAAATTATCCAAGTAAGTTATTGTACAAACTCCAGCTGCTGTGGGTGGCCAATGTACACCAGCAAAAAGTAGAACTAAGATTAGAAAAATAATTATTAAATATAAAAAAGTCTAATAACCAAAGTAAAATATTAAGCCCTTATAGAAATAATAAATCCTAGTAAGTATATTAAAATCTATTTCAGAATTAAATATAAAAAAAAACACCTTCCTAAATTTTCTATGCTAACAAGCAATAAAAGATAAATTAAAACAATGAGAGGAGTGGCTTCTATGATCACAACACATTTAGCTACAGAAGTTGCAAATATTAGGTAAGCTTACCTCCAATAATAATATGTACCACCAGAACACTGTTTTCTCAAGGCAAAAGTTCTAAAAACTAAAAACTACTAAGTCAATTTCTCCTCCAAGTGGTGAAACCACACATGCTCATGCCCAAGGGCTCACACCTCAGGCTGGCATGAGCTTTTAAAGTGCCTTACCCCTACCCCTTCTTGCTTCCAATTGGTTGAGTGGCTTGCCGCTGAGCCCCCTCTAACTCAGCTGCTCAGACCAACGTAGCACAGGGAGAGAAAATATTCATGCAGGAGATGAATTAAACTGTTGTTTGATGGTGCAGTAAAACAGTCCGAGTCCAGCACAGCAGCAGCAGCAAAACAGATGGCAAACTGCTGAATTTTTTCAGGCCAGCACAAGCTTTTAAAGTGCCTCAGCCCCACTCCTTCTTGTTCCCAACTGGTTGAGCAGCTCGTCATCATGCCCTCTCTAACTCGACTGCTCTGACCATATAGTCAATGTGTCCAGAAGGATACACATATCTTTAAATTTGGGTTCCAGTAGTGTTGCCATGCCAAATTGTGTGCCTAATCTAATACTTTCAAATATGTCTAGTATTTGTGTCCAAAAAACATCTCTGTCACTGCCTAATGAGTATTGCATCCAATGTGTGCTGCTGTTGAGATGACTCAAATGAGCTGCTGGTGTCAACGCCACCTCCTTCAACACCATCATCACTGCTGTCATTGTCACCCCCTCCACCAGTACAGTCACCTAGGTGATGATCCTAACAAACATTGCTTTGCTGGGTTGCTGCAGAAGATTTCAAAAAATGTCATGTGTGTCTTTCAAGTAGCCTCGCAAAGAAAAGGACCATGCTGAGGGTTGTTGATTCTACACTGACATCTCTGGTGGCCTGTTCATAAGGTCTCAGAAGTGGAACAAGCTTTTGAGCACACACACCATTCCTTCCAAGACAGATATTCCCCTCAGACCACATTGTCAAATGCAATAGCCCTAAACACAATTTTCTGTTAGACAAGTCTCCCCACCATATATAAGATGGAGTTCCACCTTGTTGCCACATCTTTTATTAAATCGTGCTTCCACTGGTACAGGTGGAGGAACTCAGTGTGTATGGGGAATGAGAGAAATATCTAGTTATGCTTCATACAGTGTCAATAATTTTTCAGCTGTGCATGTTTATAAAGCACATGACTCACTGCCAGATTCAGTGTGTGGATGAAATCATCATCATTCATGGCCTTCGAAATGTTACTCCTACTGATCATTATGAATATTCTCACCTTCAGAAGGGTTCTGTATATCCAGATGTCCAGCAGTGATTGGATAAATCACATGTTTTCCTCACTGTATTGCTCTTCCATGACTGACACGTTAAGTAAGGTAGTTCCTCTACTGATGTGCCTCTGAGGCTATCTGCGTCAATGTAACTCTGGTAGAGACTGGTGGTGGTGGAGCAGCAGTGGTGGTGCTGCTTGATGTGGACACATCTAATAAGCAATGATACTTAGGAAGCTTTAGCTTGCACTGCTGGTCCAGATAACACTAGTGAAATGCTCTTACCCACTCTGCCTCCTTTAGAAGTGTCAACATCTGTAAGAATCAGCTCTGGGATATATGAGACATGACTAGCAGGTTGAAACTGTTTACAGCTAAAACAATAGAATGTGCTGTGATTGGAAAAAGTATAAGCTCAGCGATGTGCAACCATCATAAAGGGATGGGGTGCAGATGCTGATGTACTATAGTTACTTTAATATTTGGGAACAGATGATCAAATGTGTGCTTAATGATGCTTGTTTTGATAGAAAAGTATTATGAAAGGCTTATCTCATGTAAAGCAGAAATTGGTTACATTTAGTTACATCCAACTCATGATGCAGCTATTGTGCATATAAGGCTGACTGTAGCTGTCTAAAGCAGCTCAAGAATAATATGCTTATATGCTATGATGAGTGCATTATAAGTGTTACAAGGAACCTTGCTGAAAAAATAAACTTTTAAGTTTATGAAAACTATTTTTGAGCGTTTCACTCATTCTTAAACAACATAATGCAGAAACAAAAGGTATCGACTCTTACAATTGGTGCCGTGACTCGGATGTCAGAAGGAAAATCTATATGATGTCAGGCGACATATAAGATGAATCCAGGTAGTGCACTTTCAGCAACGGAGAGGAACGAGTGAAGGAGACTGATCATCTACGGTACTGACATGTTGGGTTCTTTCAAAAGGAATCGGTGAGGCCGTGTGGAAGGTTGACGTCATCCACAGGTGACCAACAGTTAACGTAAGTATGTATTCCATATTACGTAAATGTTCAGAGACGAACCTTCAAGAAGGTTCATACAGCTCTCCTGAAAAGAAAGAAGATGCATACTTATGTTTTTTTTTGTATTATATATTTATTGCCCCCCTGCATCTGACTGACCTCTCCTTCAGGCCTTCTGCCGAGGACTACCCCCGCTCCATTCCAAACCCACCCTGATGCCAGCTTCCCCCAGATCCCAGATCACTGCTGACCAGGGTAGCCTGACGTAACCCTTCGTCAGATGGGTCCCCTCCTTCCGGAGGCAAATTGCCTTCAGGCATTCTTGCTCTCGGCCCTGATGCTGCTGGGATCAAGATTCCCCTGGCCCATTGAGGGCTCCATGGAGTTGGGGGATCCAGGCGGCTGTCATCCGGTTGCTCGGATGCCATTTTCTGTTTTTTCCCCTGTCACACCACTTCTTGTAGTGCTCCCAGTCTCCACCGCGGGGCCGCTACAGAGTGAGGCATGGCCCTAACCCACCCCCGGGAAGGAGAGCAGTCCTTGAGATGCTCAATCCTCTCCCATATCCTGCTGACCCCCAGCGACCTGAGTCCGTTCCCGAACCCGGGTTGCCGGCGTGGTTTGAGGTAAGGCACCCGCGCCTCAATCCTCTATGCCACCAGGCTGGCTGCATACTTATGTTTAATTAAACAATGTACAGACTGTAATAAGAGAAGTAAATCAGATAAAACCAAGTTAGAAGAATTGTTAGAGAAAAATGATGCTCATTTCTTAAATATAGCCAAATATGTGTCAGAGGCTAAAGATAGTAGTTTGTCGGTTAAAATTCAAAGACTTTATAAAAAATGAATCTACAAACATTTATGTCTGTACAGCTGTTCTCTGCTGCCCAAGGTCAAGCTGTTCTTTTTACTTATTTGGAGAACTGCAAAATCATTACAGTATTCGGTAATGAATGTTACTGTATCAGCTTCACTATAATGATGCCAGAGTAAAGTTAGTCTTTTTTTGGCTCTGTTCACTTGAAGCTCATTATGTTTTATTTTTTCATTTAGTTAAGAGACTCTTGGTTTCTTTATTCCAGGTTAACTTTTGTCAGTGGCATAGTGTTGTAGGAAATATTTGCAGTTGAGAAACACCTTGCTTAATTCAGTTTGTAACATGGCATAAAAAAGACAACCCAAATGAAGCACTCAGATAGGTGCAAAGACGACAGGTGGTACAACAGAAACCATGGATTAATACCATGGTAGATCATGGTTGGGAGCGGGGTCATGCAAAAAGAATTAAACCACGCTTGAAAGCTGCAGGAGCTCGAGAAAGGGTGGTGCAGATTGACAACAGGAGCAGGAACGTCAAGGTCACCCTCTAGTGGCAAGCGGCAATGAGTTGCAGAGCAGGGACAGGCTGGGACACACAGAGCAAGAAAAGAGCAGCACAGCAAGTGGATGCAGCGAGAGAAATCCATGGAGGACATATGGGAGAGAGAGCAGTGTGTCTTACGGCAGCAGTTGGCAGAACCGCAGACAATTACAGCAGTAGTGTGCAGACTGGCAGCACCAGGTCCGTGCAGTCGCCAAAGCACTGTGACCTGCATCACAATGGTGTCCATGCGGTAACTCCTCCGCGTCGTCAATCACAACATGTAGATGCAGAGCAATACCCAGAGGGCAGCAGCAAACACCAGTGAAGTCTGCGACTATCAGCCTAAAATGAACATGGAGAGACACACAGACAGATAAGTGGGCACACTGAGGAATGTGACAGTCCGGGCTGCATATGTACCGAGGGTGTATTGTAGGAGGTGAGAACCACATCAGTATAGTAATAGATAGGACATTGTGAATGTGCACACGCCCACTGTCAACTGAGCAGAACATCATAGAGACAGTAGTGAGACACAGAAAACAGCTATTTTGAGATGTCTTTCTCAGTCATAATAGTACTATGTAATAGTAATCACAAAGAGTAACGTAGCACAGTGCTAGCCATGTTACAAGTGGATTAACCCACTCGAAAGCATGGGTCTACTGTGGAATTAATCCATGGTTGGTTGGTTGGACCCACTCGGCCTTCGGCCTCGTGGTCCAACCCCCACCAACCATGGATTAATTCCACAGTAGACCCATGCTTTCTCATGGGTTAATTCTTACATGTGCTATGTCTATTTGTCACTGTTACACTGTATCAGAGTCTGTGTTTTCTGAAGCTACTCTGATTTATTTTTATGTTTCATGTCATTTGTGCTGAGGGAAATCAGCTCATAAAATGATCGACAACTTTAAATTGTTGCCAATGACATGTTCCGGTTTTGAAATGTTGGCTCATTGTCTGCAAAACTGCAGTTGCAGAAGTGATGCAGCATTGAAGGGGGCATGTGGAAGGGGTGGTTCCCTTAGGCAATTACATTATAAGCAGAGGCACAGTTGTAGTGCCAAATCTCCTTAGAATAAAGGTAAAATAACTACCTCCTTTTATCTAATTGAGTGTTCTACTGAGCAAAAAGCTGCCAAAACTAAAAATATGGTAATTTTCACCTTGTTGCAATTGGTGACCTTTTGCAACACAATTTGACCTTCCATGTGTAATATTATTTGTCAGGATTTTTCAGGTCCTGCTGTATTGTAAGCTATACAAGTGAACTTTTCACTCTGACATGGAAAATGTGATTTACTGTCTAAAAACAGAAAAGAAGTAATCAAGATTTATTTAAATCTCACGTCAGCTAGCTTAAAAAGTTTTTTCTATGATTTTTTTTTTGTTTATCATCTTTTATAGCTCTTAAGTAAGCACAAAGGACAGCTCCAGCTCTCATTAATCCTTCTGAGTCCTCCGATTTTGTAATACAGGTACATGCAACAGATCAGGTAATCAATGCAGTACTGTTACAAAAGAGAGCAGGCACTTTACGTCCTGTGGGATATTTTTCTTGTGTATTAACACCTGTGGAAGAGACATATGAGGAATGTTTAAAACATTTGTTAGCTGTGTACTGGGCAATACAAGCCACAAAACATATTGTGGGGTTTAATAGAATTATCCTGCAAATGTCTCACACTCCAGTGAAATTTCTGCTTAAAAGGGATGTGAGAGGTGTGTCTTCCCAATGACTGGTTAAATGAGCTTTAGTTCTACAAGGAAAAAATATAATTGTAGAAAAATGTACCTCACCTATGTTAGTTAAATTAATAGCATGGGAGGGAGAGGCACATGATTGTGGAACTGTAATGGGAATTAATTTTAAACCCATATTTGCTGCAGAACCAAATACTGAAGCAAGAGATGTTTATGTAGATGGCTCTCGTTTTTGGGAGGATGGACATTTCCATACAGCATATGCCATATGGACACTGAGTACTAATCAAAAAATATTAGTACGGTACCCATCATCATTTTCTGTCCCCTAGATCAGAATTAGAGGCAGTCCATGGAGCTATTATGGCTTACCCTCAGGAGGCTATTGATATCTTCTCAGACTGTGCTTTTATGGTAAAATTCCTTATTAGACTTTTTGCCAATTTGGACTAAATGAGAAATGCGGACAGCATGTGGAGAACCTGTCGCATTTGCTCCCATATTACAGCATATATGGAACATAGGAGCTCAAACACCTTTGAAAATAGCAATTTGTAAAGTAAGAGCTCACCAAAAGAATCCAAAAAAGATAGCCATGAATTAAACAATAACTTAGTGGATAATCTTGCTCAGCCAAACAAACAAACATATGGGTAGACCCTCTAGGAGGTGATGCTACACAATTGTGGGAGATTGACGAATTTGACAAACACCATATTAAATGGATAGCTGCCATCTCACAAGTCCCACGTTTAGGGTGCATCCAAGATACAAATGCTTGGATAGTGGGTTGTCGGAACCAATGGAAAGACACTAGACAGTGTGCAACCAAACATGTTACCAAATGGGAAAATATGGTAGTATGGGAATGACAACCTGGGGTTTAGGAAGTGGATACCACCCACTTCGTTTAGAAAAGATATTATCATAGATAATAATCGAATTGGGGGTCATTGTGGACTCCACAAAACTTGTAAAATGTTGGCACAAAATATTGGTGGTCAAAAATGAAAAAAGATGTCAAACAATGCCTAGAGGCTTGTTTCATCTGTGCACAGTTGAATCCTCCAGTGCCTGAAAAAAGGGTTCCATTAGGGGCATACCCCTGGTGGATGGTCCTTAAACCAGCTTACAAATTGATTATGTGGGGCCCTTGCCTACTGTAAAAAGGGGGGGTTCTAATATTTATTAGACATTGCTGACATATTTTCAAATGGGTAAAAACATTGCCCATACAGTAGTAGCCACAGACACTGCCAGCTATTTCCTGAAATTTCTGTGATATTTCCAGAAATATCTGATGCTTTTTGCATTTAAACTAGGGGCAGCAGAGAGAAACTCTTCAAAAATTTTACGAAATATCTGGAAATAGCTGGCAATGTCTGTGGCTACCACTGTATGTAATAATAGTGCTACAGCTACTGCAAAAGCACTATGGGAACAAGTGTTCTCACGTTGGGGTTTTTCCAGTGATATAGGAACTCACTTTATAGTGAAAATAATGACAGCTTTGTGTGATATTAAGGGTATCACTCAATGTTTGCATTTACCCTATCATCCACAATCATCAGGGATGGTGGAAAGTTTGAATTGCACTCTAAAAAATGCACTGAAAAAAGCAGTGTTGGCTACTGGTAAAGGGTGGGTGACGCACTTACCAGGAATCCTAATGGGTATTAGAGGTACTGAAAACAAAACTACTGGCTATAGCCCATATCAATTGATGACTGGACGAGATATGGGGCTGTATTATCCATCAGATCCAGATCTATTAACACCAGTGTTGGACCGCATCAAAACTGATGTGTTTCTGCAACAGCTACAAAGACAATTAGCTGTTTATTTACCCCACGCTGCCAAAATATGGCACAGACTCATTGGAAAAACCAACAGAGACATGCCAAAAAAGTGATACCACCCATTAAAAGGGGTCATCATGTCATGGTAAAAAAAATTTTGGTCAGAAGGGACTATGGGATGCTAATTGGATGGGACCCTATGACATCATTGATTTTTTGGGACCATGGGTCATTCAGGTCGACGAATTTGACAAGTGTCTACAGAGACCAAATGAGTCCATGTGGACCAATGTAAGTTGTATCAGCCTTTAACTGATGACTACTGATACTTCTCTGTTTCTCCCAATAGGTAAAGTACAATGAGATATCCTGTACTTATGCCGAGCAGTATCTCATTGATCCTGGCCACTTCCAAACGATTCCATGGATGCCCAGGGCACATTTAAAACAGTTTATACAACAAGAACTATGCTAATCATACAGTGTGGGATCTCCCAGTACTATTAGGAAAATGACATGAACGCACTGGATATCTTCTTGCCAAATGGTACTTTATGGACAATGTCAAAATGTGACATGGGGATACTCGCCAGATGCCTTGACTGGCATGGCGATGTGTGTGTCATGAACACAACAGTCCAGAAAGGAATCTATATCTGCTCTACTTTGGGAATACTACAAATTTAACAAGAGAAGAACAAGATTTATTTCAAATAAAACTAAAGAACATGTTACATTAGCCATCTAATCTTATGTTGTTAAATATATCTTATTGGGGTGTACATGCATCACAACGTAATATGTGGCATTTTTTATCTAATGTATCTGTTGTGTAAAAATTCTACAGTAGGGTTAAATGTAAATTGAAGTATTATAATATTTTGCTACATTTGCCTTTTCCACGATTACCGCTTCAATGTAAGGATCAGGCCTCAGTATTGTTGTGGCAACAGTATTATAATAATACTTTAAATCAATACCATAATAGATGCAGAATGTGGTAATTTTAAATTCCTGTAGAAGCATCACCAGGCTTCTCTCGTTGTAAAACAGACGTGTGGGGCTGGTTAGGCTCAGTGTTGGGAATTGCCAATGGTATTGATAGTACAGTTTTAAAGGGACATATACGTTCCATGAAGACCGCATAAAAGGCTCTAATGACCGGACCCCTTTCTAAGAGTCTCCATAGTGCAGCAGCCAATGAAAATATTGACTGGTTGGCTTTTGGACAGACTTAGGAAAATTTTCATTTAATAAAGGAATATACTATAGCATTAAATACTACTTTAGCAAAAACTTTTGCTAAAACATTTACTGAGCTATCATGTTCACAACTGGCTGCACAAGCTGCTGGTATTTTGTATTCTGAATTAGACAGAATAGAAACTAGTAGATTACCTTTGGGTATCAATAAACTAAACATCTCTAAACTCATTATGAGACGAAATGTAGTGTTACCCTCCACTGGATACCATTAAGGTATGGGTGTCTCCTAACCCTTATACATCATAATTGTTATATGTGATACTTATTATTTTGTTTATTCTGGTATGTTTCCAGAAACCAACTGTTTCATGGCAGATTAGCAACTTGGGTTGATTAGTAGATAATTAAATTATGCAAATACAACTTCCAGGAGATACTGTTATGTATGATGGTTTGCAAAAGAAACATTTTGCCTTTCCCAAACAACAGTGTGTTATTCAAAGTGAAGTGATGATATGTGGAGAAGAGACCATCTTAAACATGTGGTTACCTCCTCAATATCCTTTTACTTTGAAACCAGCTGATAAAGTAATTTCTGTATTATGTTGGAATGATTCATGGTGTGTGCTTGCAGGTGCACCTTGGAACATCTGGAAGTGTAATTCCAAAACATGGAGGGTAGCTAATATGACATTACGTCAGCGCCCAACCTACAGATGCCTCAATGTGACCTATTTTGACAGTTCTGCACAAGATAAATTAGACTTCTTAAAAGGTCTGGTAATACCACCTCATTTTTCGTTTACAGCGAAATTTGATGATGAAGCGAGCTACTTACCTGTTATCTCATGGTTTGATTGGGGAGCAGCTGTGATGGGCACGAGTCCCACTTTGATTATAGTCTTGATCATGGGTGGTGTTATTTTTATTATTTGTGCTTAACAATGTTTCATTTGGCGGTGGATGCACAATATATTGAATCAGATTCAACTTCTACAGTGGCAAAATCAATTAGTTAGATAAACTGTATCTACTAGTCAGTATCATGGGGGGATTATAAGAATCAGCTCTGTGATATATGAGACTTGACTAGCAGGCTGACACTGTTTACAGCTAAAGTAATAGAATGTGCTATGATTGGAAAAAGTACAAGCTCAGCGATGTGCAACCATCAGAAAGGGATGGGGTACAGATGTTGATGTACTATAGTTACTTTAATATTTGGGAACAAATGACCAAATGTGTGCTTAATGATGGTTATTTTGATAGAAAAGTATTATGAAAGGCTTATCTCATGTAAAGTAGAAATTGGTTACATTTAGTTACATCCAACTCATGGTGCAGCTAATGTGTATATAAGGCTGACTGTAGCTGTCTAAAACAGCTCAAGAATAATATGCTTATATGCTATGATGAGTGCATTATAAGTGTTACAAGGAACCTTGCTGAAGAAATAAACTTTTAAGTTTATGAAAACTATCTTTGAGTGTTTGACTCATTCTTAAACAACACAACACAGAAACAAAAGGTATCAACTCTTACAACATCCATGTGCATACTGACTCAAGCAGCAGAGTCAGCAGGATGCAATGCTCTGTGATAAACATGCCACACTTTCCTGTGTGACAAATTGGAGTATGGTAATTGTAATTAGATTACATTGTGTTCCTGCAGTATTCTGCAGCTTATCACTGTCAGAAACTATGAAAAGAGTACTGCAGCATGGCTGACTCCACTGTGCTTACTGTACTAAAGAAAACATACTAGAAAAATGTGAAGCACGATAGAATGTTGTATTTGGGCCAAGAACAAGAGATGTGAGACAGAGCCACCTTAGTTTCAGCATTGACTTTGGGCTTGAAAAATTGGTTCAGCTTTGTCAGTTTACCAAACCACTTCAGTTAATGGTGTAGGTAACAAAGACTATAAATAGGGGGGGAAATAACTGAGGTCAGCAATGAATATGGATCATTGTACAGTAGCTTACTTGTGGCAGTTGTAGTTGGCATTTATTTGTTTATTTATTTTATTTTTGTTGGCCGGGAAAGAAAGGTTTGGCAATTCTGCTTATTTTCAGCCTCATCCTAGGGAGTGGGAGGAAGAAACAGATACAAAGTGACATTAAATCAGGTTAAGCTGTTGGTGGTATTTTTAGTGAATGTGAGAAACTTGACTAGGGCACTGGGGAAATTCATCTACTCTTTTCAAGAAGTGCCATATAATCCTCAATGTCCTCCTGAAGAACCACCAGAACAGGTAGATATGAACTAGGTTCAATGTCTCATCCAACAGACAGCACCTCAGGAGTGCAGCACTCTCCTCATACTGCACTGCAGTGTCAGTGCTGGATTTATCCCAAGTTCTTGGTGTGGGGCTAGAACTCACAACCACCCAATCTTCTATGCATGTGTAAACCATGCATCTGCTGTGGATTGCTGTCTGTGATTCATAGAATCATAGAAGCATGATGGCAAAAAAAGACCACACTGGCCCATTCAGTCTACCCTATTTCCCTCCCTACACCTCCTCCACCAGCCCCTGCCTTCCCCCCTCTATTCAGCCCCATATGTCTGTCCCATGCCCTTTTGAATCCCTCCACCGATTTAGCCCCCACCACTTCTTCTGTTAGTCTGTTCCAGGGCTCCACCACCCTCTCAGGAAGAACCTCCCTCTCACATTGCCTCTGTATTTTTTCCCTGCAGTCTGAGGCTATGCCCTCTAGTTCTGGACCCCTCCTTCTTCTTAAGTAAACACCCTTCTCTTACTTTGTTGAGCCCCTTCACATATTTAAAAGTTTCAATCATGTCTCCCCTTTCCCTTCTAGTCTCCAGCATGCATAGATCTGGCTCCTGACACCTCTGCTCATATGTCTTCCCTTGCATACCCTGCACCATCTTGGTTTCCCTTCTCTGAATCTTCTCCATCCCATCTATGTTCTTCTGGAGGTCTGGTCTCCAGAACTGAACCCCGTACTCCAGATGCGGTCTCACCATGGCTTTGTAGAGGGGCATTGTTACCTCCCTCCTTCTACTAGTAATGCCTCTGCCGATGCATGTCAGCATTCCATTGGCCTTTCCCACCCTCCCTGCTACATCAGTTTCCAACCTTAAGACAGGATGAGACTATGATCCCCAGATCCCTCTCTTGTTCTGTTACTTTGATTGCCTCCCCTCCAAGGGTGTAAATTGCTTGTGTATTCCTACCTCCCACGTGCATCACAGCGCTCTTTTTGGCATTAAATATCAGCTGCCATGTCTCTGACCATTCTGCAAGCATCCTCTCATCCTGCCTCATGTCCTCCACCCCCAAGGGGGTGTCCACCCTATTGCAGATCTTTGTATCATCAGCAAATAGGTGCACCCTCCCCCTCAGACTCTCTGCTATATTGCTGATGTAAATGTTAAAAAGGATACAGTTCACAATGAGTATGACTCCTGCATCCCAGTTCAGACTCAGAGCTATAGTAATTGTCAGTATTCATTGCTGAGCAGAAGACTAATCCCTGTAGTCTCTCTTTTACCTCCATGTAAATTATTACCTTCTAATTGGCCCCATATATTTTCAAAATTTATAATACTTCCCTCCAATATAAAGTTATGCAGCCAAGAACATAACTACAGTACAATTACCATGTTACATGCAATTAATGATTAGTTACATTGAAACAGACACTTAAAATAAAGTGTAATCAATACAAATGAAGTAAGCAATATGACACAATGGGGTGTGGGTTGTTGTCTGATAGATGCATGCCCATCTGCATAGTAAGGCATAAGGGGCTTGTGTCGAATGCCTGCAGCATTTGGGAAGTGCATTTATGAGATAACAGCCCAATCCTTGAAGCGACTTATTGCTTTTATAAAACAAGTTTGATTTAAAAAAAACTCTGGAGTAATTTTTGTGCTGCAATCAATGTTAATGAATTTATTTAACAAACTTTAAGTAAAAAAATATTCCCCATAACTTGGAAGATGAGGGATAATAAAATAAGAAAACACAGTAAACATTGTGCTGCACTTAAGTGGGGTGGACAAACAAAATAAAAAAATCTGTTAGCACTCTGCCATTTCTTGAGTGTTGCTACTTATCTGATAAAGCCTTATTGAATACGGACTTCCAGTATATGGGTTTTCCAGTGACTCAGTACTTGATAGGGTTAGGGGGCTGATGAATAGGACTTGCGATTTGCACTACAACTCAGGTTGGACTCGCATAAATGCTCCATTACAACCTTGGCTGGCTAAACCTGGACTCTCGGATTCATTACACCACACTGGTTACTAGGAAAAAAGCTGTGCTCGGACAATTATCCCGTGCTATACCTGCATTGCTTACCCCCTCCACCTCCTCTCACTGTACCAGAGGGGTATTGCATAACTCCCTTCTACTCTCTTGATGTAAAACCACCTTGGGCTAGGCGTGCTTCTCCTTCGAATTCTTCAAGCTGTGGAAACCCCCGCTTCAAGGACACTGACTCCCTTGCTCATTTCAAAACCCATCTGCTAGCATTCCCCCCCGTCACTGCAACTGCTATGGTTAATTAACCCTGTTCTCCCCCACTGCTCTCTCACTCCCACACCAACCTCCTCCACCCGCATTCTCTGAGACCTCCCTTTCTGTTGTTCCCCCTTCTTTACCCTCCCTCCTCCCTTCTTCCTGTAGTTCTGCCCCTCTGTTCACCCCCTACCTACCTGTAGCAATTTGCACAATTTTCGCCTATTATTCCTAGTCTGTTTGTTTTTTGTATACTAGTAAATATGTACCTACCGTATTGTACTTAACTCACCGATACCTTACTTTGTAACCTGATTCTAGACCCTTTGATAACAGGCACTGCCTAAAGGATCTTGTGTGTAATAAAAAAAAAATAAATAAATAAATAAAGCTAATAGATTCAGTGTGGCCAGGGAAGACTCAGTTGTTTATGATGATCTGCTGATCTGCTGATCTGTTGCTTGATGTTGAAGTTGCTGTTACAGAAGTTTGTCAGGAGGTGATGCCAAAGGTTGCTTGCTTCTCTTCATTTTAGGGCTGAGTCTAGGTTTTCCCAACTGTGGAAAGTATAAAGATCCATTTCTGCCTATCAGTCTCCCATGCTGCCTAGTAGTTTCTTAGATTTGACTCCAATGTATGGCTTGTCATGGCCAAAATCTCACATAATTCCAAGATGGATGGGAGAGCAGATGTACTGCTGTTGCCCATACACTGTGGGTACTGTCCTGAAGACAGATACTAGCTTGTTCACTCAATCAAGGGATCTTATTTGTAAGGTAGTCTATACTGAGTGGTTCACGGGACCACCAGATGTTGTGGTACTATGGAGCCAGGTCTCCGTAGTGCTGAGGATGCAGGTAGAAGGCTAAAGGACTTGGCAGCATAATTAAGACAATGGGTTGTCAAATATTGTTTTTCTCTTCTGGTGCAAGGTTAGGTGTGAGAAAAAAATGGCTGCCTACGACATTTTCAAGATTCCACTGGGTGGCACCAGGATACCATTGCACAGTGCCACTAGTGGTCAGAAAGAAGTGCCAACTGCAGGGTTGTTGCTAAGTGTAGTTCTCTGTTCATAATTACACTCCTGTACTTGTTTCCCTGCACAGCTGGTTCAGCCACAGTATCAGTATGCCTCAACTAGAACTATGTTTGTTTCTGTACATGTTTCATACAGAAAACAATATCTTCATTTTAAAAATCATAAATGCAATTGTTTAAAAACATTTTTTAAGTAGAACCCACATTATATGTGTGTGATAAGACATTTAAGAGATGTGTAATTATGGTCAATAATCACACTTTCCTCTAATGCACGTAACACAATCCCCACTTCTGGTCATCCCTACCAAACTGTCCTTCAGTGAGGTGGGGAGTGGGCAAATACTTCAGGGATGACTCCTACATCTTGGGGTATTTGGGATGGCACATCTCATTGAGATCCACCCCTTGTGTATTGTAAAGTCTCAGGCTTTGAGTTCTTCCCATGCCCCTAGAGGTGTGACCTGCCATGGCACCTCTATAAAATCCCTATGCACTCTGGCAGGAAGTGCTTTGGCCACACTACTTGTGTCCCTTTGGGGGGAGACCACTTACCTCCTTAGGCTTCAGTCCTGTTGCTGCTGTTGTTTCTGCTGGCCCAAAAAGTCCCTTCACATTTTCTAAATCATGTTCCTCATTCCTTTGGCTCTGGGGAAAGATGGAGCCATCTTTGTTAGTCAAAAAGTAGATTTCATCATGTGCCAAGCTATCAATTAAATTTTTCCTGCATGGCAACATAGGGCTAGTGTAGTTTATTTAAACTGTAAAACCATGACTTCATTCAGTTTTGCATTAGAAGCTGCTATTGCATTTCAAACACTGCACCCTTTCAGTAATCAGTAGAAACACAGGGCAGGACTCATAGGCATAACTTCTTTGCAAAAAATCAAATATGTATGCACAGGCTGGTGCATATACAACATGAGGTAGCAGGTAGCCTGTGGCCAAAACCTCCAAGTCAAAACCCATGCACTCCCCACAGCTGGAGCAGCCAAATATAGCAGGCTCAGGAATAGCAGATACACAGAAAAAGCAGCACTCACTAACTCTCCAGGTAACTGCTGTACTTGTTTCATATACCAAACTAAGCTGCATTATGTGCAAAACATGTGGACACATACAATCACAGTAAGCAGTACAGGAGCTTCGAGTCATACTGACTGTTTGTTGAGAGGGGGTAGGCTACCATGCTGAGTAACTCCTTAAGTACCACAATGTAAAATTCACTGGGTTACCACTAGGTTTTGAATCTTTACAACAAAGAATACTCTATTTGTTTAGATTAGTCTTACTATATGCCTTAATACTGTAACAGGGTCTGCCCATAGGGTTAATCACAGTAAACTCAGAGTGATATGGCATTATTTCTAGGAGTGTTCTAGAGTATAAAGAAAACAGTCATAACCTAGTGATTTTGAAAGTGCTATGTGCTCAAAAATTAAAAAAAAATCTTAATGTGAGTTTAAAACTTCCTTACAAAGTTGCAAACACTCAAAATGTATATACCAGAACAAGTGGGAACTAGTAGTCACTGTGGTTTAGGCTTTATAACATGTTGTTTGGGTACTCTACTATTTGTATGTATGCAATAAAGGACAACGAGGTGTGTGATTATGGGTCAGTTATCACACTTCTATCTCAGGTGTTGTTTTAAGACACTCAGCACAGGCTCTTCATGCATAACAACACCCTTGAGAGGCATGTGATTGCCACCCCATAATCACACACCCTGTTGTTGTTTTTTTTTTGCATACATACAAACATTATAGAGTACCGATACAGCATATTATAAAGCCTAAACCACACCTAAACCACAGCAACTACTACAGGTACCCCAGCATCCTCCCATGATTTATTAAAAAGGGTAGTTGGTGGTGTTACTAGTTCTTCCCTTAGTTCTTTTAGAATTCTGGGGTGAATTCCATCAGGCCTCATTGCTTTATTCACCTTCAGTTTTAAGAGTTCTTTCAGAACCCTTTCTTCTGTGAAAGGACTAATATCAATCCCCCTATCCAGAGTGCTTCTATTGACTGGATTAGGTATTTCTCTCTGCTTTTCCATTGTGAATACTGAGCATAAGTATTCGGTCAGTATCCCTGCTTTTTCACTGTCGCTATCTGCCCAACCACCTTCCTCTTTGTTCAGCCTCAGTATCCCTGCCTTAGTCTTTCTTTGCTCCCTAATGTACCTATAAAAGGTTTTATCCCCCATCTTAACCAAGTTGGCTATCTTTTCCTCAGTTTGGGCCTTTGCTATTCTGACTGCCTTACCCACTTCCTTCTGCTTTAACTGGTACAGTTCTCTGTCCTGCTCCTTCAGTGTTTCCTTATACTTCCTGAATGCTATCTTTTTCTCCTTCACCTTCCCCGCCACTTCTTTTGAGAACCATAGTGTTTTTTTCTTTCATTCTGATTTGTTTATTTGCTTCACACAAAG
This sequence comes from Neoceratodus forsteri, assembly GCA_016271365.2. NCBI lineage: Eukaryota > Metazoa > Chordata > Ceratodontiformes > Ceratodontidae > Neoceratodus > Neoceratodus forsteri. The sequence goes on along the minus strand of CM057450.1, from coordinate 1,313,797,899 downwards.
GCTTGTTGCCTCTGTGATAGCGGTTTTGATGTTTCCCCATTGTTGCTCCACCCCACCTTCTTGTCTGTTTGCTAGTGCTTTTCTGAGGCACTCTCCCATTTTGACAAAATTAGCCCTGCTGAAGTCCAGTACCTTCACCTTTGTGTGGCTTGACTCTACAGCTAAGTTTATCTTGAACCACACTGTTTGGTGGTCGCTTGTTCCCAGATGGCTACCCACTTCAAGATCAGAGATCCTCTCTCCATCCCCATTTGAGAGTGCCAGGTCTAAGATTGCTCTCTCCCGAGTGGGTTCCAAAACTAGCTGTCTGAGGCATGCCCCTTGTAGGGCATCGAGAATGGCCCTGCTCTTGGATGTGGCTACAGCAAAGGTGCTCCAGTCAACATCTGGCATATTCAGGTCCCCCATCAGCAATATCTCCCCTTTCTCTGCCATCCCAAGGATGCCTTCTATCATTTCATTGTCCATTTCCTCCCCCTGAGATGGGGGTCTGTATACAACCCCTGTGCAGATTATGTAGCCATTTCCAGTCTTCAGGGTGACCCACAGTGCCTCCTCTCCTCCCTGTTTACCCTTTAGTTCTGTTGCTTTGATCCCTTCCCTTACATAGAGAGCTACTCCTCCTTCTCTTCTTCCCTCCCTGTCCCTCCTGTAGATTGTGTACCTGGGTATGTTGATATCCCAGTCATGGTTCTCTGTGCACCATGTTTCTGTGACTGCCACAATATCCAGGCATTCCTCTTCCATCAAGGTCACCATTTCAGGGAGCTTTTTACTTAGACTACAGGCATTGGTACTCATTATCCTCCATCTTTTTATGGCTTTATTTCTTTTTGCCCCATCCCTGTCCCTACTACCTTTGTCTTTTTCTCCATTTACTCCTGCCCTTCTCCCTATCGACTGCTCTATTTTGGTGTTTACTTCACTAATTACCCTGATTTTTGGAGGGGGGCTAAGATTTCCCTTCTCCTCTTCAGTGCCTCCCCCCTTGGCTAGTTTAAATGCTTGCCACTGAAGCGTTTAAACCTATCACCTAGGATCCTGGTTTCCCTCCAGGATAGATGCAGACCATTGTGCCTGTATAGGCCTGCTTTCCTCTAGGTCAAGCCCCAGTCCCCAATGAAGTCAAATCCCTGAGGTCTGCACCAGCTTTTCAACCAGTCATTGAATCCCATGGTGTGGAGTGCCCTATCCTCATCCATGCCATAGACAGGTAGCACTTCCAAGAAAGTTACTGTGCGTGCTACTTGTCTAAGGTCCCTCCCCAACTCCACAAACTCCTGTTGCACTACTCTGATCCCATTTTCAGCCAGGTCATTCATCCCTAGGTGGATAATGACATCCAGCTCCCTCCCCCTTGCTGTTGCTCCCACAATCCTGAGGATTCATTTCCTGTCCCTCCAAGCCTTGGCACTGGGCAGGCACCTTTCCCCTTTCCCTCCCTCCCCCAATTCAACCCCCCTAACAATTGAATCCCACACCAGGAGTTGTTTCCTTCCCCTGTGGGGTCCTGGGCCACCCTCCTGTGGGTCTCCATTGTGGAGGTTCCCAGCATCCTCCTTGGTCTCCACTGCAGGTGCCTCCATAGAGGAACCATGCTTCACCAGAGTGGTGAATGAATTGTGGAGAGGCACAACTGGAAGGATGTGCCTCTGTTCCACCACCCTCACCCTCCCTGAGCCCACCATGGTCCAACCACTCCTCTTTCTTGGCAACCTCTGATGTAGTGGCAGTGGCCTGAGTGGTCCTTGGGTGGGGGAGCAGGTTTCCTGAATCCTTGTCAGGTCAGCATGGAGACGAGCAACCTCCTTCCTCAGACCAGAGAGGTGCCTGCAAATAGGGCAGCAACACAGCCTCCAGAACATCTCACGGAAGACTGCTGCTCCACAGCCAGTGCATTGCACCACTCTCAAAATGTCCGTGCCCCTTCCAGTTATAGATGCTTTTTTGTTTTCTGTTCTTGTGTTAGTGTGTGCAAGCGTGTGAGTGTCTCTACCCCCATTTCAGTGTGCTGTGCCTTTAAGGATATGAACAGGTGTATGTTGTTAGCAGTTTTGAGGAAGTGATGTCAGAGCCTGCTATACAGAAATTATGCACTTGGGGTGGGTGGGGTGAGGGAAGGGGTGGGTGGGAGTAAACCTATGCCATCCAGAAACAAGCACCTACAACTCTTACCCTCCACCCCAGGGAGTGTCTTTTTCCTTTCAGACACCTAGTTCACAAAGGCCAAGTAACAGGTCTAGTCACAACTGACTGCAAATATCTCCCAGCTACAGTTCCTCCCTGGCAAATTATAAAGTTAAAACTAAGAAAAGTCCACCCCAAAAACAGAACCAATACTAGTTATTTACACAGGTCCAAAAAGTAATAATTCAGTTCAGTGTAGTCTAGAAAATAACCTCCTTGATTCAAGGAAGCTGTGGCTGCTTTCTTACTCTCCCTGTCTCAGTCTCAAGATGGTGTGGTGGGTAGGAGATGGGGAGTGGAGCCAGAAGAAAGGAGAGGGAGAAGGGGTGTCAAAGTGAGTTGGGGGATATTACTTTCCATACTTTCAGTTCAAGTACAAGTTCAAGTTTATTTGCAGGAAAACTCCCTTGAGCATGATCATTTATAAGAAGGTTCTGCTAAGGACAATGTAGTACAGCAGGATGTACTACAATAAACTGGCATACAACAAAGTTAATAAAATAAAGAAGACAAGCATACAATTTGAACATAAAGAACAGGAATACAGCTGTGACAAAGACATACAGGTGTAATATTCTATCAGGTACTACAGACAGGGTAAGAAGTTAATTGAGAGGTCATATGTGCTAGTTGTGGTTACTTTGCCATGGAGAGATGTGCTAGCCATTATGACATTGGCAAGTTTCTTTAAGAGCCTTACTGGTCAGGGATTTAAAGGAGTTTACAGAGACTAATTCTGGGAGCTTGAGTGATGATTGTATTTTACTCCAGATGGACGGGATGGCAAAACTAATTGTAATTGTATGGAATTTAGGCACATCTAACAGGATGAGAGATTTTTTCCTGAGGGAATAGCAGTTGTGAGAATGGTAGAATAAATACGTGCTATAAAGAGGACGTTTTTTCAGCAGTGCTTTGAGGACCCAGGTGCTAGTATGGATCATCCCTCTTGTGGTAAGTGATGTCCAGCCCACTGCAGTGTAGAGGGCACAGTGGTGTGTTCTGTATGGTGCGTTAGAGATGAAACATATAGCATGGTGAATGAGGATATCCAGCTTGTGTAGATTGGACACTGAACTGCTATTGTATATGATGTCTGCATAGTCAAGAAGAGGAAGGAATGTGACTTGTACAAGCCTTTTCCTGATGTCTGTGGGAAATAGGGATTTATTCCTGTGGAAAAAAAACAGTCTAGTTCTTATTTTTTTTAGAGAGGGGATTGATGTGAACAGCAAAAGATAGGTTGCTATCCAACCAGATTCCTAGGTCCATACATTTTTCAACTACCTCAAATGAATCCCCTAGTAGTGTTGTGACAGGGTGCGACCTGCTGGTGTAGAGATACTGGGGGATGAGGGGGCAGAAAGAACATTGCGTTGTTTTTTTGTTTGTTTTTTTGGCATTTAACAACAATTTGGAGTTCACTAGGTTGTGTTGTAGTTGGTTAAAATCTTCCTGATTGTTTAGGTGACATACCCATGGGGTACCTTTCATGGTTGTGGTCTCCTCTTGGCTGTGAGCATGATGATGAAATTGGGGTGTAACCAGCCATTTTAGGCACAGAATGAATGATTAGTACCCCTGGCAGAGGTCAAGTGAAGGGATTTACCCTTCCTAAGCAGACATTCACACAATGAAGTAAAGGCTACTTCAGTTGGTCTGTCCCTAGCCCTGTGCCTCCATGGGAGTCACAGTCAGTCCATATCAGTCACAGTAACAGTGACTTACCCTTTACCAGATGCCAGGTACATCCCTTAGCCCAGGGTTCAGATACTTGGAACCAACTGCTCTGATCTTCCACAGATTCACAGGTTCTTTTTGGCCACAGTCCCATGCAATATTAGAAATCTCATCCACAAATTCTTTACCAGTTCATTAACACAGAACACCAGTGCAGAAGCCATCATGAGGTCTTCCTACAGGGTTGATCTCCAAATAGACCCTGCTGTCCCACATCTTGGAACCTGGTCATGGACCAAGCCTCCAGAGACCAGCACTGGAGGGAGCCAGTAGTATCTAGGTCTAGGAACCCTGCCACCATTCCTGGGCAAGCAAGCCCTCTGTGGATGGTTACAGCTGGAGAAGTGCACCCGAGGTGCTATAGCTGGGAACTGCTGAATGCTTGCAGGTCAGACTGGTGTGCACACTGTAAAACTGGAACTCATTTTTGCTGGACCAGAGCACCTGTTTATATTCCCCTAGCAAGTGAGTTAAATGACCCAGGAACACTCCTGGCCAATGGGCAATTCTCTTTGCGGCTTGCACAAAGACATATTGACAACAAGCAGTGAACCTTTTTTTGGTAAACAAGATGTACCTTATTAACTTTCAGAAACTGTCAAGACATTGGAACCCAGGGCTGGAATGGCTCCTTTTAGCCTTTTAGTGCAGAGCAACATAAATACATTACTTTTACACTGGCCTGTTGGTGCAACGATAATACTTCTGCTCATGATGCCAATGACCTAGGTTCAGATACAAACCTGAGTCACTGACATCTGGCTGGGGGAGGAGAACTGAGCCTCTCAGGGTTCTCCCCTTTTCTTCTGGGGATGGAGGGATGCTGTCTCCACTGCAATAATGCTACCTGGGTGACCACAGGTGACAGTGCAGTAGGGAGCACCAAGTGGGAAAGGAGGATGCTGGTTAGAGGTCAGTGCAGTGTTTGAATTGCATGCACATGTACATTGGTCTTGCAGGTGTGCCTACATCCTCTGGGAACTACACAAGAGGAAAAACTCTTAGCCCCAGTTCTGGCATTTCCAGAGATCTGGGGTACATCCAGAATGGTCATCACTGCCTCCTCTGTTGCCTGACAGTACGCATGACTGGGGGTGTATCTCCCACCTCAAAACCCTGCCCAGGGACAAACCAAGGTTACAGGGGTGCTGTCAGCAGGACAAGGAAAGTACCAACCATGAGGAAGTACTGGGGAGAGAACCTGGGGGAAGCTGAATGGAGGTATGGGGCATAAAGTATAAATAAAAAACATATGTATTACAGTGAAGCTTGCCAGGATGAAACCCACTTTTACAGTATTCTGCAGTATGCTGCAGCAGAGTTACTGCAGTAAACAATGTCATTTCAATGGGGAATTAGTCCCTTTTGTCATGCAGGAAAATGTGACATTGCCAGGATGAAGGGAATGTCATAGTTTCCTATATGACAAACGGGACTATTTGCTGCTGAAATTACATTGTTTTCCACTGTAACTCTGCTGCAGCATGCTGCAGAGTGCTGCAAAATGCCGCAGAATTGGGTTTCATCCTGGCGAGCTTCACTGTACTTCTACTTTCTGGGCTATAGCTAACCTCTACTGTGCTGTTACCTAAACATTATTATTTTAAGCACTTGTAGGTCTTTGAAAACCCTGTTTTGACAGCCTGGTTACCTGTGCTGAAAGGCACATGGTGCAAGCATCCTGTGCCTAACAACCCACTCAAGGCATGCAATTATTGACACATAACTGCACATCTGGCATATCTTATTGGAGACATAAATTTAAGGAACTAAACTGACTTTCCCAATCTTTTACCATGCATTGATGTAAAAGTTTTCTTTTTTTTAATGTTTTAAATGTTTTTGTAAATTTTTTTAATTGATTACTAAAGTAACATTTAATACAGCTGCAGCCCACTTGCAGCCAAACATGCAGTCAATGAACCACATAGGTAGCATGTCATAATGACGAGGGAAATATGGCGACTGCATTAACAGCGAAGGCATTTCAGTGAATGTAAGAACAGCGGTGGTAAATTTCAGCACAGACATTAATGGTAACAATTGCTCCCCCCCCCGAGGTGCTACGACTTTGGAGTTAATTATATTAGTAAGGGAGGTGCAGGGGCAAAGACACCCTGAATGGGTTGGGGGTGCAGGGGGCAAAGCCCCCTGCAGAAAAGCAATTGTCACCAATAATGTCTGTGCTGAAATTTACCATAGCCGTTCTTACATTTGTTGAAATGCCATCACCATTAGTGCAGTCACTGTAGTTCCCTCGCCGTTATCACATGGAACCGCTACATGAGGTCAAGAGACAAAGAAGTTGTGCATCTGTGCACTGCATCAGATATGAATCATTTTGTGTCAGGGTCATCTTTTCCATCTTTTGATGGTGGGTTGGGCGAAATATTGGATCTCATCTATAAGGGAACTCTCAGCTCCACTGCAGTAATGCTGTGGGACCTAGAGGTTCCAGTTAGACAGAACACCTAAAAATATAATTTTTAATCCACTTACTTTTGGTTAGTATACATTTTTACCTGGTTGGTCCTGTGACAGGGTACCCACCATGCCAGTGTACTAGGTCTTCCAGTGTCCTGTGCAGCCATCCCTCTGATGATGTGAATAAGGGGCTAAGCCACAGAAGTCATACAGTTTATGTGCCTGTTAGTCTGTTTTAATATTAACAACAGTATTGGGTGGATTATCACATCAACCCTACCAATACAGACTGCGCCAGCTCAAGAACTCAAATTAGCAACTTTTGCGGAAATTATAACTTAGAACAGCAGAATAAATGTATGAACTGCGGACATTCATGAATTAAACTGTGAAAAAAAATTCTGCATATTTGATCACTGCCAGAGGTCAGTTCTGCAGAATTTCTTTCAGCAGTTTAATACAATTACTCTGCAATTCATACATTTATTCCACAGTTCAGTGAGTCACTGAATTGCAGAATGAAAGTATGAATTGTTTTATGTATCACTGGCCCAATATTCATTGTTTCCCTGGTCTAGTGGCATCCTCACCCTCCAATCACCCACTCTGTATTGTTTCCCTGGTGTCTAGTGGCACACCCCACCCTCCAATTGCTGATTCTGGCCATAGATTTTGTTTCTCTGGTGTCTAGTGGCACCCTCCACCCTTCAATCAGTTGCCCCAGTCATAAATATCATTTCCCTGCTGTCTAGTGGCACCCCCCACCCTCTGCTCACTCGTCCCAGCCATAGATCTTGTTTTCTGGTGACTACTGCTCACCTCAGTTTTAAATCTTGTTTCCCCAGTGTCTACTGGCAACCACCACCCTCTGATTTCTTGCCCCGGCTGTAATTAATATTTCCCTGGAGTCTAGTGCTCCTCCCCACACTGCCCACAAGCACCGGGTTGGGTACACCAACTTGCCACCCCTCCCTTCCATACATAGTCAGTCTTTGGGTCAGAAAATGGGTATTGGGGAGCCCATACAGTGACCAGCACAGTCCTCCTCTCTCAACCTCAGCCAGACGCTGTATGTAATGACAGGGACCATGCACTTCCTCTCATTAAATACAGTGGCCAGCTGAGGTGGTGAGAGGAGGGCTTTGCCAGCCATCATATGGGATCCCCAATCCCCATTTTCTAACCCAATGACTAACTATGTATGGAAGGGGGGGTGGCAGGTTGGTGTACTCAATCCAGTGCTTGTGGACAGGGTGGGGGGAGCCATAGACAGAGGAAATATTATGGCTGGGATGAGTGATTGGAGGATGGGGGTGCCACTAGACACCAGGGAAACAAGATATATGGCCAGGGTGAGTGATCTGAGGTTGGGGGTGCCAAAGGACACCAGGAAAACTAGATCTACAGCTGGAGCAAGTGATCAAAGGGTGGGGAAATGCCACTAGACACCAGGGAAACAAGATCTACAGCTGGAGCGAGCAATCAGAGAGCAGAGGATGCCACTAGACATCAGGAAAATAAGATATATGGCCAAGGCAAGCAATCCAAGGGTGGGGGTGCAACTGGACACCAGGGAAATAAGATGTATGGATGGGGTGAGTGATTGGAGGGTGTGGGGTGCCACTAGACACCAGGTAAGCTTTTTTTCTTTTTCCTATAGGGACGGCACAGAACTGATCACTGAACTGAAGAATAATCACATGACTTGTGGATTAATGTATTCATTCCACAGCTCATGCATTTTATTCCATAGTTCAGCTAAACAATTCCATGTAACAGGGTGAAAATTCACCAAACACTTTCAGGAAGATTTCCAATTTTGCCAAAGGAAAGTTGTGAAATTTCACGAAAATTCTGATAAAGCGGAATTCGTAACTTTTGCCCAGCCCTATTCGCCCACACTAGTAACATAGTCTTGCAATGACCCTCCAACTCTCCTGCTACTTTTACAGTGGAGACATCTATGAATACAACTTTATAACCACTCTATTCAGCCTTTTCCTTTCTTTTCCTTTCTTTTCCTTTCTTTTCCATGGCAGGTCAGGTGCATGACTGGCAAAATTAATTTACATGGCTTCAAAAAATGTTTCTCAGAATTCCATAATTTCCCAAAACCTCATTAAAATTGTCATTAAATACTGATGCTATTTAGCAATTTATGGCTGCTTATATCCTTGACATGCTTTAAGAGAGAGATTGAAAGGATGGTACACACAGCCTCTGTCATAAGTGGAGGACTAAGGATCCCACTACAGGCATTACGTGAATGCCATACTATACTATTAGCATAGCACAATCTATCACTCTGGTACCTACTTATGGGCAGTGCATCCATTTACTGGGATGTAAGGGTGGAGCTCCCATATAAGAAAAATTCTAAATATAAGCTAGTTTTGTGTTCAATGGGTGCTCCGCCACCACACCCCGATTTTTATTTTTAAATTTAAAACTACATCACAGGTAATGATGCATGTCAGTTTGTTTCTGCTACCATCACTACTGTACAGTACCACAGTGCATGCATATATTGACTGCCCCCCCCCATAGTACTGTGGGATAGGTTGCATAGCAGTATGTTGAGGTGGTAGTTGGGTTCTTGGTCCTCCACTTATGCCCAGTCCCCATTTTAAGGTACACGAACCTGCTAAAATTGGTGATATTGTGTTTTTAGTTTTAATGTTATAGGGCCTTTTTTAATTTGAATTAAAGGCTCAGGTAAATACTGTGGTAGCCCTGGTTCCCTTGTGGCTGTGACTGGGACCTTCAGGATGTAGCGAATAACCTCTGTTAAACACTGTAAATTTGGCTCCCACTACTTTTTGGTGTGGTAAATGTACACTAATTAGAAAGGACCTTGAGCATACAGTAGATAGGTAGCTGATAATTCATGGGAAACTGCAAGTCTGTTACTGTACCCAGTTCTGTGTAAATAAACTCTTATATTTTATGTGTAGTGCCCTGTATCCTTGTGGCAATTGTTTATGAGAAAGGGACCAGGAAGTGTTAACCAATATGCAAACCATTGCTGCAAACTGAATTGAACCCTGTTTCTATGCCACTGCCCAAGCTTCCCCAGGATGCAGCTACACCAGGCATGCATACCATCCAGAGCTACTGCTCCATTGCTCAGTGGTTTCAGTGATTGAGTGTATTGGGACACTCTCTGTAATATCCCCAGGTGAAGACACTGTGCTATATAAATAACTTTTTTTTTGAGAACATTTTTCCCCTGACTGCCGGCGAGGCTCGGTGGTGGTGTTCTGACCATCTGCACTGTCTCTCCATATGGGGATCAATCAATCAATCAAAATTTTTATTTATCCAGGCAGGCACCATTGAGCAAGGCTCATTTGCAAGGTGGACCTGGTCATGAATACATCAAAGCACAGTACAGAAGCAAGTATACAAAAAGCAATAATATATATTTGACACTAAAATCTTAGCACCCCTAAGAAACAGTGACCATATGTCCATATCTTTTTCTATAAAATTCTATCTTCAACTGAAAATCAATAAAATTAAATTAAAACAATATCACAAAGCTAACTTTGATCAAATAAACTGTTCCCTAAATGAAATTAATTGGGAACAGATCTTTCTTTCACTAAACACTGATGAAGCATGGGACTTCTTAAAAGAAAAAATATCCCAACTTCAAAAGAAATACATACCTGAAAAAAATAAATACAATAGTAAGGGAAAGATTCCACAATGGTTTAATAAAAACATTAAGACACTAATTGCAAAAAGGAAAAAACTTTTCTCAAAACTCAGAAAAGCTCCACCAATTAAAGTCAACTCAATTCTAATAACATACAGGGAAATGCTCAAAAAATTAAAAAAACAAATCATTATGGCCAAACATAACCTTGAATTCAAAATAGTTCACACAAAGGATTGTCATAAGGCTTTATACTCATACCTTAATGTAAAAAAGGGTTGTAACAAAATAATTGGACCACTAATAATTAATAAACAAACAATATCATCTGATAAAACAACTGCAACAGAATTAAATAATTACTTTGCATCTGTCTTTGCGCAAAAAACAACTTCATCAGTCATTACAGTAACATCGAACCTTGAAGCAAACAAGATTTTAGAGCAGGACATTTTGACTGTATTAAACACTTTAAAAAAACACACTAGTCCAGGCCCAGATAATATTTCTTCAAGATTTCTAATGGAAACAAAAATACTATTCTCTTGCCCCTAACAATAATTTGTAACAAATCCCTTCAAGATTCAGTGGTACCTAAGGATTGGTGTTCAGCTACAGTCATACCCATCTATAAAAAAGGAACACATTCTAAAACTGAAAATTACCGCCCTATTAGTTTAACATCAATACCTTGTAAACTAATGGAAAAAATTATTAAACTCAAATTAGAAAATGAAATGTTAATTCTAAACATTAATGATGTATATCAACACGTGTTTAAACCAGGTAACTCATGTACTACAAACTTAATTTCATTCTATAATTATATTAGCTATAATCTAGATTGTAACATACTGATGGACGTCATTTTGTTAGACTATAGTAAGGCATTTGACAAAGTTTCACACTCCATAATAATAGACAAACTTATCAATATGGGAATCTTAGCCTCACTAATTTCCTGGATAAATCAGTGGCTGAATAATAGAACCCAGAGAGTTAGGGTAAATGACGCCCTCTCAAGTAATAGGAACGTGACCAGTGGGGTCCCACAGGGCTCTGTGCTTGGGCCTACTCTGTTTAATTTATTCATAAGTGACATGACTATCTCACCCAGTAATATAATGGTAAAATTTGCTGATGACACCAAACTTGGGGGAATGGATATCAAACCAAGTAATGAACATGGACTTCAAGCAGATTTAACGTTAGTAGAAAAATGGGCATGTACAAATAAAATGTACTTCAACTTGTCTAAGTGTGCAGTATTACACTTTGGAAAAAATAATCCGGTTCAAACATACTATCTAAACAAAACTATTATTAGAACCTCACAAGTTGAAAAAGATGTAGGGATAGTAATCAATGACAAACTAACTTCTTCAACTCACTGTACCAAAATAGAGAATCAAACAAATGCATTACTTCGTAGAATCTCCAAAACATTTGTGACTAGATCTGAACATTGTCTTTTGTCCCTCTACAGATCTTACATACTGTAAGGCCCCTTTTGGATTTTGGCTCACCCTTTTGGAACCCTCATCTGAAATCAGATATAAATAGAATTGAACACCTACAGTGCAGAGCCACAAAGCAAATCCCGCACTTAACTAACTTTGACTATAACACCCGACTAAATAAAACAGGATTACATACATCGACACAAAGACGTACCAGAGGCGACTTATTACAACTGTTTAAAATTCTTGGGAACCAGGAGCAAATGAAAATGTGTGGTATCAAATATTCTACTAGAAAAACTGTCGCTAGACTTCATAATAAACAGTTAGAGGTGATGAGGGCCAAAAGCAATAAAAGAATTAACTGTTTTACAATTAGAAAACCGAGATTGTGGAACACTTTACCACAGGATATAGTTGACTCAACAAATATCTTAACTTTCAAAAACAAAGTAGACACATGGATGTTTGGGTAGGGACTGGGTTAATGTTCCATGTATATGGAGGACAATCATGATGGGCAGCCTGCCTTATTTTGTCCAGAACTGCCAAAGTACCAAAGTACCAAAGGAAGAAAAAGTATATACAGTATATACAGTACAGTACAAGGTTGAAATAAATACAAAAAAAAAAAACAGCACTATTTTACAATTGAAGAAGTCAGCAGATGTACAATCAACCATAGGCATACAGGGGTTATAAGCAGAGATCTTTTGAGTGAGGCAGCCGGCAGCTACACATATAGGGGAAAGAGGCCATGTATGGGGTGGCAGGTTAGAGAGGTTAAGAAGAGGAGGGATATATTACCGACGACTGGGGGAAAAATTGGGCTAAAACCACAGAAAGTGACGATGGCTGTCATGTACTTGTTTATTATGATAATGATGGAGGAGGGGTAGATAATTGGGACACTACTATGGATGTGGTGGAACTTTGAGATCACAGGGCACTCCAGGGGTGCAGTTTTGTCCCATGTTTATGGAAGTAACTATAGGAAACCCTAACCCTCTCCAGAGAGCGCTGCCTGATGGGGGCTCAATCCAGATCCTCCCTCCCCCCCCCAATGCTGACCCCATATGACCTGGGATCATTCTTCTTCAACCCAGATCACTGGTGCAGCACGAGGTGGGGCATCCAGTGTCTCAACCCTCAGTGCCACTGGGCCAGCACTATATAAATAACTTAATGTTTTTCCCTCTTCCCTGAGAACTGTGTTGGTAAAGAACATAAGCAGGCCCCCATAGGGACTTGGTATCACCCAAGGGTGCTGGTACAGCCACCAGAGGATGGCTTGACACACCACAATTGGGCATAGGCACCCCTGCCTGTCTCCTGGATCCACCGAGGAGGTTGCAGGGACCTGTGTGTGCATCATACACACTGTACATTTTTTTTCCTTTTGCTTGTGCCCAGAAATACCAGTTGAAAAGAAATACATCATAAGTATTACTGTTTTAAAAGATACCATCATTTCTGTGCTGTCTGCTGCCATAAAAGAAAAAGCAGTAGTACCAAAGCTTGGTCAGGCAAGCATTTTATTCAGCATACTTACCTGAGAAACTGAATCTAGCAGGTGTTGGTTAGCCCCACTCCTTACATGCTGTAATTATGCTGTGTGCTTGCCTGCAGGTGTGTTATGAGAGGAGTTGTAGATGAAATCTAATGGCTTAATTTCAAAGTACATACAGTAATAACAAAATGGTTCTGACAGAACTTTTGTTTTGTAATGGTAATAAAAGCAAGTCTTGCCGGTATTAAGTTACTCTCAGAATGTTTAACTCAAACATGTTTGCATAAACGTTTAATTAGCTTACAAAACTAGTCACATGGGTGAGAGAAAGGATATATATGATCTTGAATTTGGAGTAGAGAGAGTCCAGAGTACTGCTGTGTGGAAAATGCAAATTCTGAATTTGTCGAAATCTCATGAAATTTAGCAAATTTTGACAATTTTCTGAAATTCTGACCTTCATGAAATCTGAATCCTCTGAATATGTTTGGCAAATGTTTGCCCTGTTCTGCAAATTGTTCTGTCTGCATTGCAGAATGATACATAAACTGGAATGACAGCCCTGCAGAATTCCATTCATCAACCCAGAATATGTGCAATTATTCCACAATTTAGTGACCAGTTCTGTGGAATTTCTTTCCACAGTTTAATATATTAATCCACAATTCATATATTAATTCTGCCTTTCTAAGTCCAAATGTCACGAACGTTGCCAAAGGGCATTCTGAAATTTTATGGAAATGAAATTTTGACTTTCATGGTAATTCCACCAGCAAAATTTTATTTTCACACAGAACTAGTCCAGTGCAGTTGTGCCCTGACAGCAGGTTAGAGCAGATCTTCAGCATACGTGACTCATACTTGGAGTTGGCAATGACATACTCTCTGCACTAGGTAGCCCAAGACACAAAAATGTGTCCAATAAATGAAATAACAGCCTTTCACAGATGATTTGTAACAATGCCATTCTGATTTGAAGACTGTACAAACCTACGAGTGACTTTCATTTTTTTCTCTGTTAATAAACCCACACCTAGACTAATGTGTTGCACCTTAAATCCTAATGTCTGTCATTACCACCCACTCCTCTGACATATACTCTTTAACATGTGAGTGCTTCACAATGAAAACAGAAGAAAATGGACGTACTGTAGGAAACTAATTAAGGTGCTTAATGAACATCATAAAACATACCAGCTTTCAAAAATCAAAGAAATTCACAGCGATTTTCTGCTTAAACTCTCAAATGATTCTCTATGCTGACAAACGCTATGAAAAATATTTTTCTAATCTATCACCAAACACAAGAATCACTGGATTGTCATTCACAAAGCCAGCCACAACACTTCCTGGATGTGCTGTCTTGTGGAACATGCATCAACAAAGGGGCGCAAACCACTTAATAGGGACGTGCAGGGCCCAAAATATTATTTCCCAAATATCACAAATCATAGTCCTACGAACTACTCAGCTGAAATAACAAATAATGTTTATTATTTGCAGTATTCAGGGAAAACTATTTGGGTTCCATTACAAAAAATCCTTTCTAGCCTTTCTGTGCAACCAGGGCTACTCCCTGAGCCAACCCTTCCCCATGATAGTCATTTCATTTCTCATTCTTTACTCCTCTTCCCATCCTCCATAGAACTTTCTTAAAAAATAGTCATCTTCTGACTGACACTGTACCAGAGCTGACAGTGTGACTTCAGAAGAATGTTGAATTCTTCCAAAATTTACCCACAACTTTACTTTTGCAGATGTTGGCCCCTAATGTTCAACATATCCCTTGTAACCTCAATATCCCACCTTCAGAACATGACTGGTGTCATTTTTCAAAATCCCCTCCAAAACTTGTTTTCGCAGTCACACTGCAAAATCACCTTTCAGATGGGATTTAAAAAATTACACCTCTCTTGATCATATCATCAGGTCATCCAAAATGAAAAGGCTGCCCATCCCATTGCAGCAGCCGTCCCTTTGTCTGGGGGCCTCCTTCCCCCTCCCTCATGGCCATATGTCCAGAGGCTGCTGGGAACCAGCCCAGGAGAGTGGTCAGCAGCCTCTGGACATGGGCTAGAATAGGGCAGCTAGCATCTCTGGGGGTGGTCCGAGGGGAGGGGAAGAATATAGCAGCAGGCTGCCCAAGCTTCAGCCTTCTTGTTCTTCTGCCCCTCAGATCAACAGTTCCAGCTCCTAGATGTGGTGAATCAGGTAAGGGAGCTGGGGCCTGGAGGAGGGTCCTCTGGGTGCAGCTCAGCTCCTGCTTTGCCCTTTGGCAAGTGCCTGG
This sequence comes from Neoceratodus forsteri, assembly GCA_016271365.2. Taxonomy (NCBI): domain Eukaryota; kingdom Metazoa; phylum Chordata; order Ceratodontiformes; family Ceratodontidae; genus Neoceratodus; species Neoceratodus forsteri. The sequence continues at coordinate 1,313,782,630 of CM057450.1, read as the reverse complement.
TGCCTGGGTTGCCTGGGGGATTAGCCTAGTTGTAACTTAAAAAAAAAAAGATTTTGGCAATGAGAGGCTGTGGGAGTACTAGCCCCCAGGTATTAGACTTGGGCATGAGTCAGAGGGATAGCTGGTCAACCACGGCCCAGGAGCGCCCCTCTCAGTAGCCAAGGGGGATGGGGAGCTCCAGAGGCCATGGGTTCTTGCCCTGGTCTGGGATGCTGAGTCGTTCATTCCCACTGCATTCAGCAGCACTTTTGTTGAGGGCACTTCCATGGGCTTCCCTCCCCTTCTATAGCTCCCCACAGTTACGGCATTGCTCTCCAGAATGGATAGATGGAGGAGCCTACCTATACCGCTGGGTTTCAGCATTCTGCAGTTGCCTCATTCCTCTGCTGTGCAGCCGAGCATGTGGCTGGTGGGGAACAGGGTCTGCTGGCCCCCCCACTCCTGGTTCCTTCCCCTGTATCTCAGGTCTTGCCAGATGGTGGCGACCTCCCCCGTGTTCAGCATCCGCAGCTCAGGAGTATGGGCATTGTACTGCACACCCCCCCCAACCATCACTACACGAAGGGGCCTGAGGCAATTGGCCAGCTGACCGGGCATCCAGGAGCCCATCCAGTGGGTGTGATTTCCTTTTCCCCTTTGGTGGGGTTTTTCCCATCTCCTCTACTGGTTGGTAGCATGCTGGCCCCCGTGCTGCAGCTAGCAAGTAGCACAGAAGGCTCCTGTGATGGCCTGGGTGGCCTACTCTTAGGACTTCAGGTCCCAGGAGCACTTGGGGGCTTGCTGTCAGTGGGGAATTGGTTGCTGGGGAAGGTCGAGTGGCCCAGAGCTCCCCACAAGATCAGGGCTCTGCTAGCATGCAGCCCTTTCTGATCATGCAGGGAACGCTTGCAAGAGTCAGCCATCTTTGCTGGGCCCGCAACAGTTCCCCCCAATTTCAACTGGGCTCTGCAAAAGTGCAAGCCTGGGTTGGCTCTTGCTGGGGCATCTGGCCACAGGGCAGGATCAGTGGCACCAGGGACTGGATGGGTCCCTTCAGTCCAAAAAACAAATAAATGAAAAGGAAATAAATAAAATCACATAATTAAAAAAAAAATAAAAAAAAATAAACCCCTGCATTGCATCACTCTCTTCTGTGGGCCCCCAGAGTTGGGCTCATGCTGCCAGCATGGCACGAGAATCAGTCACAGTCTGGTCAGGCAGCAATGAGCTAGGAGTCGAGGGTTCAAAGCCAGCCCCATGCACTGGGTTTGTTCACTGAGGCCAATAGTGTAGCTCAGGGGTAGGGTCTTTGTCAAAAAACAAAAAAGAGAAAATAAAAAGTCAAATCTATGCTGGCCCACCCTGAGCTTTACAGGTGGCCAGGTTCTTATGGAAACCACCCACAGGGGGCTCGGGGTCTCATTTCCCAGTCATGGCTACAGTCTCCCGGGGGACACGTTGGGTTAGTTGGCTAGGGGGTAGTGCCTTCCCAGCAGAGATGGTCTGATTCCATTCCAGAGTGGGTCCCTCTGATGGGCAGTGCCCAGCATGTTAACAGGTGGGCACCTTTACTGCTAGGCGTGGGATGCCAGCGGGGCTCCCTGACTTCAAGGATTTTGTGGCTTGTGCAATGTCTTAAGCGGTCTCGTCTTTGGGCAGCAGCCAGCACGGGCATATGTCAGGCCTGGGTGCCCCCCCGCCTGAGTACATGGGCCCTGGCTCGGGGCCCAGCAGGGTGGGAGGGGAGGAGGTCCAGTGGAACAGGGCAAATTTTGCACAGGCCTCCACACCTGCCCCTCACCCCATTAGGATATCACATAGGGAACAGTGTATCATCACTAACCATGTACCGTGGGGGAGGTTTAGTTGTCTTTTCAGATCATGTTGGCTAGGAGGTGAGTGCCCACATCCAAAGCCATGGAGGCCGCAGAAGATAAATTACGGTCTCTATACAAGAAGAACAGCATGGCCTGGGTGCAGGCATGCATGAAGGGCATGGAGAGTGCCACTACGCTTGATGGGAAGAAGAGAAGAGAGGCCTGGAAGCCACTGCCACCAGCAAAGCTTTCCCAACCGGCAGGTAAGATGTTATCAGAAGGCCCTCAGGATGGGGGCACTGATGAGCAACTAACTGAACAGATGCACATTCCCACGCTGCTCCCACTAAACAGCCTAAAATTAAGTTTTAAAGGATAAAAGAGTACCTTTGTCCAGGAAATCGAGTGCCCTGTGGCTAGAGAAGGCAGTATGGAGGAGTATCTGACTCCTGGTTCTTCAAAAAGTCAAAGGATTGCCTCCAAAAATGCCAAGAACGGAGGAGAGAATGGCGGCCTGGTTTCACTGTCGGCGGTTGAAGTTGCCGCGCTAGGCAGGGAAGTTACGGGGCAGGTCACTGCGGCCCTGGAGCCATGATTCATCAAGCTGGTGGGGAAGCTGGACCTGAAGCTCCAAGAAATACAGGAGCAGCAAGGGGTGCAGGTGGGCAGAACAGCAGAGGTGGAGGACCGGGTATTGCATTTGGAGGATGAGTTGCTGGTGACTCCTGGGCAGGTGGTAGCCTTCAGAAAGAATTAGCCGAAATGAAGGAGGCATTTGATTATCAGGAAAATTACCACTGGCACCTCAATCTGCGGCTGCGAGGCCTGCTGGAGGGGATGGAGGGGGGAGAGCACTCTGGATTTCTGTGCGAAGGTCCTGCCAGGGCTACTGGGCCTCCAGCCCGTGAAAGGAAAGATCAAGTTGGAGAGTGCACACAGGGCAGTGGTGCCCCGACCGCAGAGAGATCAGCCACTGAGGCAGATAATTTTTCAGTTTCATCATTTTCAAGACAGGGAAATGGTGTTGAAGGCATTCCGAGAGAAGGGCAAAGTGGAGTTCGAAGGACATCGGCTCTTCATGTCACAGGACTACTTGGCCCGGCTGCTCAAGAAGAGAAAAATATTTAACAGCATTATGCAGCAGCTTAGGGAGCACAAGATCGAGAACTTTTTAGTGTACCAGGCCACCTTGAAAATAAAGCATGAAGGGGCAACATACTTGTTTTGGGAGATAGACAAGGCTGAGGAGTTTGTACGAGCATTGCAGCAGAAGGTGTGCTGAAGAGGGAGCAGGGACTTTGCATTATCTGTTATTTAGCACTGGAGAAGGGGAGACTGTTTAATGTGTTGTGTTTCTTTGCCTAACTCCCACAATTTGAAGAAATGCTCTGGAGAGAGATGGAAGTTTTCTCTTATGTGTGAGACTGCTGAGGAGGTGTCTTTCTTGGCCTGTCTTCCCTTTATGTTTCCCCATCATGTTTGGAGTAGACTGCAGGGCTGGATTAAGGTGCCTGAGTACTGGAGGAGAGACTTATGGTATGGAAGGCTGGACATTGGATAAACACCAGAGGCCAGGAAAAGGAAGCGCTGGAGAAGGAGAGAAGAAAGAAGTGGAAGATGTGTCTAGGTGAAGATATGAGGGCGGGTGGGGAGCAGGGCTTATCATGTTGGTTATTGGCATGGTCTAGTCTCCCTGATGGCCTTAGATAGTAACCTTGGTCGTTTGCTTCATGGACTTTTTTTTTGTAAGCAGGGGATGCATCGTGGGGAGGGGAGGAGGGCCAGAGAGGTTACATGCTGAATGGGATGGAGAACTGGGGCCGTACAGTAGAGGAGACGGGGGTGGAAGAAGAGGGAGCATGACTAATGGCAAGGGGGGAAGGAATTACTCAATGCAAAACAGACAAGGGAGAAATGATTAAAATGGCTGTGGAGGGAGGGTGTGGGAACATCTTCATCAGTATACGGGGAAGTGGCAGACACACAAGTCGGGGAGACTGTTAGTGTCAAGGGGAGTAAAGGAGAGACGGGGGGGTGGAGGAATGAAGAGCTATGTTTAATGAGGTGGGAATTGTGGAGGGGGGGACGGAACAAAGGAGGAGAAGAGAAAGTGAGTCGTGACTGCAAGAACAGACTGCTTGGAAGAGAGGCTGGAGTGAGACCCGCAGTAGAGTAGGGGAAAGGAGGAAGTAAACGGGGTGACAGGAGGTGGAGGGGGGAGGAAAAAGGAGGGGGGGTTCAAGATTAGGGAAGGGAGGGAGACAGATGGAGGACCGTAAAAAGTTTAATGTTGTAGTTGGTGTTGATGTTTGTTGTGAAAATGGTGCTATTCTAGAAAAGTGTACTAAATTGAATCATTTAAGGGTGCTTGACATGCTCTCAATCAAGAATGCTGGACTGAAAGGGAGAAGATTGATGTTTACAAATGTCTACGATGAAAAGTATTAATGTGGTTACTTGGAATGTCTGGGGTATCATAAATCCAGTTAAAAGGACTGTATGGTTAACAGCCTTAAAAAGAGTGGGGGCCAAGATAGCCTTATTACAAGAGACACACCTAACAGAGGTGGAGCATGTCAAATTGGTCCGAGGATGGGTGGGGAGGTGCTATGCAGCTTCTGCGTCGGCGCATAAGAGAGGAGTGGCAATATTGGTTCATAAGGTCCTCCCTCTAGAGGTGCAGAAGGTGGTAAGAGACCCCAAGAAAGGACGATACATCTTTATATCCGGTTCAATAGAGGGGGAACAGATCACCTTGGGGTCAGTGTATGCCCCGGCAGTTTACGACTAACAATTTTACATTTCCTTGCTGGATTTATTGATTAAGGAGCAATTCCCGGGCTTAATATTGGGAGGGGATTTGAATTGGACGATGGATCTGAATATGGACCATTCTGAGGGGAAAGGGAGAGAGACAGGCTGTATGCAACAATGGCAAGGAGGAATGGCAGAGCTAGATTTGGTTGATGCCTGGCATACAGCAAACCCAGCAGTGAGAGAGTATACCCTTTACTCGAACCCCCACAAGACGTGGTCTCAGCTGGATTACGTTTATTTGACAAGAAAGTGGTATACCCGAGTCTGGGATGTCAGATATGGCCCTATACACATATCGAACCATGCGATGGTGGTGATGATAATTCAAGGTAGGGAGAAGCAGGTGGTACCCCCCTTGGAAATTTCCAACATATATGGCCCAGAATGAGGAGTTCAAGAGGCACTTGGAGGAGAAGTGGGATTTCTTCTTGGAGATGAATGATACAGGGGAGGTGTCTAGAGACATGCTCTGGGAGACGGGCAAAGCCTTTATGAGGGGGGTAATCATGGAGTATATGTCCCGTATTAAGAGGAAAAGACAGGAACAAAGAAAGGACTTGGAAAGGAAGTTAAAAGAGCTTGAACTGAGGGTGGCTTAGGGGGAACAGGGAGAGACAGTACGATCCCTGACTACGGTGAGGGAGGCCCTGAACGCTTATTTAAGAACAGAGGCAGGGAGGATCTGCTTCTTTAATAAGCGACAAATATTCGAGTGGGGAAACAAACCAGGGCCAATGTTAGTAAGCCTTATGAAGAGTGGGAAAAGGATGGGCCGAGTTATAGGGGTGAAGGATGAGCAGGAAATTCTGCACCGGGATGATAAGTGGATGCAGAAAGTGTTTCGTTCTTTCTATCTCCAGCTATATCGAGCAGAATGTGTGGGGTCGAGAGTGCAGATGTCGGAGTTTCTTGAGAAAGTCAAGTCACCGAAGGCCCACAGGAACAGAGGGATAAACTGGGGCAACCAATAACTAAGAAAGAGGTAATGCAAGCTATCCAAAAGCTGCACAAGGGGAAAGCTATTGGGCCGGATGGATACCCAGTGGAGTATTATAAACTGATGGGAGATCAGATGGCAAAGGTGTTAAGTGAGGTATTTCAGCAAAAGGGGGAGATGGGGTGGTTGATTTGCCTGATACATGTTATGACGCCACTATATGCCTTATACCAAAGGAGGGGAAGGATACACAGCTCTGTGCTTCATACAGGCCGATTTCATTGTTGAATTGTGACCTTAAAATATTGGCCAAGGTGTTGGCCAGCAGACTGGAGGAGGTCCTTTTGGGATTGATTCACCCAGATCAAACCGGGTTTATAAAGGTGCTGCAGACATATCATAATATGAGGCGCTTGCTTAATATAATATGGTGGGCAAACAGAGGGAAGGAAGATATAGGGATTATTTCAATGAAAGCTGAAAAGGCATTTGACAGGGTAGAGTGGGAGTATTTGTTTGAAGTGATGGGACGGTTTGGTCTGGGTGAAGCTTTTCTGAGGTGGGTACAAGCGATGTATCGGATGCCCCGGTGGCAGGTGTTGGTGAATAACAATATGTCAGAGAAGTTCAATCTTGGGAGGGGTACAAGACAGGGATGCCCGCTTCCCCCCTCCATTTTGCATTGGTGATCGAACCTTTGGCTGTTGCCATAAGGGGAAATAAGGAGATAATGGGGGTGGGAGGGGAAGGTAGAATGCAACATAAACTTGCATTGTATGCAGATGATATGTTGCAGTTCTTGAGGGATCCTGGTCAGTCGGCACCTCCTCTCCTACAGTTGGTGGAGGAGTTTAGTGCCTTCTCAGGCTGTAAGATTAATTTAGGAAAGTCAGAGGTAATGTGGCATTGGGGCTCAGGGAGTGATGTGAGGCAGTGGGGGTTAAAAATGGTAGGTACATGTTTGACGTATTTAGGGGTAGAGGTGGGCAGATCCCTAGGATCCCTGTATAAGTTGAACTACTCCAAATTGGTGAAGACTATCGAGGCAGATCTAAGGAGGTGGATGCAGCTGCCTTTGTCATAGTTGGGTAGAATCAGCCTTATTAAGATGAACTTGTTGCCTAGGGTTCTGTGTTTTTTGCAGATGTTACATATAGGATTGAAGAGGGAGGATATTCATAGATTAGAAAAAGCCTTCTCTTCCTTCATTTGGAGAGGAAAACATCTGAGGATAAGTTTGGGAAGGCTGAAAGCAGACAGAGAGAGACGGGGGCTGATCTGTCCAGATTTGGAAAACTATTTCTTGGCTATTCAGCAGAGGTATGTGGCAGATTGGATGCATAGGCCCAAGGTAGCCAGTTGGGTTGAGATGGAGCAAGAGGTGACTAAGGTTAACCTAATGGCTTATCTTCATAGTAGGGGCCTGAGTGCATATAGGGTGGGAGGAGAGGCCAACCCCCAGTAGTGCAGGTACTGCTGGCTTGGAGGCTGCTTGGGAGGTGAGGTTGGAGGCAGGGGAAGGAGCTACTGCTCTTGCCAGAGGCAGATAATCCCAATTTTTTACCAGGATTGGAGGATAAGGGCTTCCGGGAATGGGAACACAAGGGAATACGGAATTTGGGGCACCTTTTGGCATGAGGGTGGATGTGTTCCCTTCAAACACTACAGGAGGTAGTAGGAGGAGGGGGGCAACACAGGTTTAGGTATCTGCAAGTGAGGGCATTCATGGGAAGCCTGGGAAAGGAGATCAAAGAGACATATGAAGTGGACTCGGTGGAGACTATGATCTACCAGGCCCAAGAGAAGGTGAAAGATTTATTGGCTGGGTAGCAAAAAGAGGGAGACAAATACTCCCTGATAGAACTATTAGGATGAAAAGGCTATGGGAACGTGATTTAGGGAAATGTAGCATGGAGGAGAATTGGAGGATGCTGCTACCGATGCATTCTGGGATTATGGACTGCAATAAATATAAAGAGGCATGTTTGAAATGTATCCACAGGTTGTACCACCCACCAGTGATTGTGCATAAGGCACATCCTGCAGTGTCACCCCTATGTGGTAGATGTGGTGGTGGGGAGAGAGGAACGTACATGCCTTGTTTCTGGGCATGTCTGGTGTTACAGAAATTTTGGAAAGTGGTGGTTGCTGAGGTGAGTAGGGTTGCTGGCAGGGAATTGCCAATAGACCCTCTGAGTTGCTTATTTGGAGTAGAGACCGGGGAAGGAGAGGAGTTGTCACTGCTCCCCAGGTGGATCAGGGTGCTATATGTTTTAGCTCACCATAGCATACAAAATACTTGGGTTTCCCAGATTACACCAATTGTACAAGCCTGGAGGAAGATGGTGTTACAGACCTTGGGGTTGGAGAGGCTAACCTATGTGATGTGGGGGAGAGAGGAAGGTTTTACCAGGAACTGGAGTCTGATCCTAGTTTCTCTCACGGTGGAGGAAGGTTGGATCCTGAGGGAGGGCACCCTAAGCTGAAAGAAGGGAGAGAAAGAGAGGGAAGGATCTTGGGAGGGAGGGGGATGGAAAATGAGTAATTGGATTTGTCCCAAAGGGAAAAAGATATTGGGAATAATGGAATGGTCCAGGGATATTAAGAAGGGAGAAATGAATTTGAGAGCATGTGTATTTGTTTGCACCATTTATTTGTGTTTGTGTTGTATGTGTATATTAATGAAGTTAAAATGTTGATTTTAATTTAAAGTATTGTAGACAGTTGAGTATCTGTATCACTGTTGTAGATGCAAAAGTGAATAAAAATATTATACAAAAAAAAAGAAAAAAGAAGGCCCCTACCAGGTAAGGCAGGTTTTGGGGGCCATACGGGGAGAGTCCTCGGCGGAGAACTCCTACGATAGCGAGGCTGAGGTTGCATCCAGAGCAGATTCTCTGGATTCCATCAGTGGGGAATCTGGGAGGGCCCATGACTGTTCAGAGCAGGAGGAGTCAGAGGGTTCTCAGCCGCTACCAGATGGCAGTCGGTGGATGGCAATAGATTGGTGGTTGAAACAGTTGGTGGAGGTGGTAGCGGACTTAGTGTCAGACATTAGGAGTCAGTCATCACCGGCGTCCACCGGGGGGGGCTGGCACAGGCGCATATGGTCAGGCACCAACCCAGCCAATGCCACCTTCCCCAGTGAATCCTTATGCGAGGCTTGACTCCCCAGTGGGGACTCACCTGACTGACAAGATCAGACAACAGATCAAGGGCCATGAGTATGTAGACATTTTTTCCCTGCTCAGTCGCCCTGCCAATGATGCAGAAAGAAAAAGGAAAAGGACAAAGGGGAAGAGCATGAAAAACCGATGGTCAGGGTTCCCCAGTTATACAACAATTGGGTCGTAGCCTTCTTAATCTACGTCATGGTACTGCTTGAGGGTGATGGGAATTAAGGAGTGGAAATCCTTAACTATATGCACTGCATTTCATTGATGCACCATAAGAAAGGTGGGACAGAGTGGCTGGATTATGATGAAGAATTTTGTCTGAGACATTGGGCGGATCACGCCATCAGCTGGGGCAAGTTAGACATGCCTCTACTGGTGGACGTGATGCAGGGTGGGGGAGTGCAGCACACGGACAGCGGGCTCCCTATCTATGTCCCGGCACTATGAGCGGGGGACAGCAGCTCCCCCCAGCTGTGCTATGCCTACAGCCAGTAGTCCTGCTCCAGTTCTAGCTGCCGGTTCAAGCACATGTGCTTGGCCTGTGGCCGGCAGCACCCCTTTCTCCAGTGCTCCTCCTCAAGGGGAAAGAGGGGCTGGGGCAGGGGTGGTAGGGGCAAGTATGGGAGGCCCCCTGCTAGCCAGCCTTCCCACTCTGGTACAGATAAGAAAGATTAAGCCATGGCTGAACCAGTACCCAGACAGAGCAGCTGTGCAATTGTTGGAGGCAGGGTTTTTGGAAGGCTTCAGGATCCCGTACCCTGGTCCCCATCGGCAGTATGAGGCGGAGGACTTGAAGTTGTCCAGAGACCTGCCTCATGTGGTCCAGGGAAAACTGGAAAAAGAGCTGTGTCTTGGGCATGTGAATGGCCCCTTTTCCATACCACCATTGCCAAACATCTGGGTTTCTCCTATTGGGCTGGTGCCCAAGAAGGTTCTGGGGGAATGCAGGCTGATAAATCACCCATCGTACCCAGTATGGGATTTGGTGAATGATCACATCGACCAGCAGTACACATCAGTTCACTACCAGTCATTTGACCGAGCGGTGGCAGTGGTGCAGGCTGTAGGGCCTGGCACGCTGATGGCAAAGCACTGAGTCTGCATTCAGGCTGCTGCCAGTGCATCAGGATGACAGGGTACTGCTGGGCATGAGATTCGAGGGAGGGTACTATGTGGACAACTGCATGCCCATGGGCTGCTCGGTGGCCTGTGCAGTGTTTGAAAGTTTTAGCACATTTCTACATTGGGTTACAGCACAAATGTCGGGCACAGATGGCATAGTACACTACCTCATTGACTTCTTGTTCATGGGCCCGGCAGGGCCCCTGGCATGTTGGGGCCTAGTCAGGGCCTTCGAACAGGTGTGTGGCGATTTTGGGGTTACCTTGGCAAAGGAAAAATCTGAGGCCCCAGGAACTTCACTCACCTTCCTGGGCATAGAAATGGACTCCGTTAACAGGCTGTGCTGCCTGCCACAGGACAAATTGAGCACCCTTAGGGCCCTGCTGGGCAAGATGACAGGGCACAAGAAAGTTTCTCTGAAGGAATTGCAGCAGCTAGTCAGCCATCTCAACTTTGTGTGCAGGGTCATTCCCATGGGGCGGACCTTCATGCGGCGGTTAACTAGGAGAGGGGTGGGCTGCTCTAGACCCCATCACAGGATCCGGGTCACACAGCAGTTCTGAGAGGACTTACAAGTTTGGCAGCTGTTCATAGATCACTTTAATGTGACAGCCTTGTGGCAGACTCCATGGGAAGGAACCCCCCCTGGAACTGTACACGGATGCAGCGGGGGGCTTGGGCTTTGGGGCTTATTTTCAAGGGCAGTGGTGTGCAGTCCAATGGTCTCCGGCATGGCTGGAGACCAGGCTGGGGAGGGATATCATCTTCTTGGAATTCTTCCCAGGCATAGTGGCTCTGTGCATCTGGGGTCCCAGGTTCCGTGACCAGGTCCTGCACTTCAGGTCAGACAACATGGGGGTAGTACATACCATCAACAGACAGCTGGGGCCTTTAGGGCCTATGGGAGACTTAATGCAGATTTTCATTTTTAAATGTATGCTGCTTAACTTGACATTTCAAGCTATTCACATTTTAGGTATTGACAACGGCATTGCCGATGCCTTATCTCATTCACAGTGGGACTGATTCTTCAGGCTGGCACCAGAAGCAGACAAGGAGCCACAAAAGGTGCCTTCCTTCCTGTACGAGGTGGTGCGTGACAAGCTTGGAAATGCATAGGTAACTCTATAGCTCCCAGTACAAGACAGGCATACTGCCGGGGGATCGAATGCTATTTAGACACACAAGAGGCCAAAGGGTGGCAGGACATATGGCCCATTCTGGTAGATCAACTGTGCAAGTGTGTCATGTTAGGCAGGGCAGAAGGACTATCACTGGGGGTGATGGCCCACCACCTCACGAGGATGTCTTGAGTGATGAGAGCCATGGGACTGGCAGACATCATGCAAGTCTTTCCAGTGCGGAAGCTGCTGGAAGGCTGGTGAAGGGAGGCCACGTCTACCCCTGATACCAGGCAGCCTATCACGCCGGGTAGATTACAGACCATTTGGGGGATTCTACCTGCTGTCTGTACAGACGGCCATGAGGCATGGCTGTTTGAGACCATATTCCTGGTTGCCTTCTGTGAGGTCTTCAGGGTTTCTGAGCTAACAAAACCCTCCAGGGACTGCAGTATCCCCAGATTGAGGTTACAGGATGTGGCAACAGTTTGGAGCAGGGTCTTCCTGTTCCTCAGAAGGTCCAAGATGGATCAGAGGGGATTGGGTTGCTGGCATGAAATTAGGGCCCCTCCCGGGGAGCTGTGTCATGTCGCCCATAGGCTGGAGAAATACAGGAGGCACTGTCCCAAGGTAGGCGAGGCCTTCTTCATGCGCCAAGATGGCAGTGCAGTCACAGCTTACCAATTTAGGTTGATCCTACGGAAAGCAATCCAGGAACTGGGGTTGACAGCAGGGGAGTATTGGACACACTCATTCTGCATTGGGGTGGCAGTATTGGCCAGGAACAGGGGCTTATCAGACTCAGAGATCCAGGCCTTAGGATGCTGGAAGTCTCAGGCATGCCTGTGTTATGTGAGACCACACTTGCAGCAATTGTTTACTGTCTCTTACAGGCCCCAGGGAAGGCATGATGCGCATTTGGATAATTGGCCATGCATTCATCTGGTGGCAGCTCAAAGGGCAGCCGGTCATCCGGTGGGAAGCAACCTGTCTCTGCCATGAGAGGTCACCTGGATTGCATGGCTGGGGACCAAGGGCTTGCACTGGGAGGAGTTGCTTCTAAGCTTGCAAAGGAAGGCTGACAGGGGGTCCACACCACAGATCTTGCTGATTCACTTGGAAGGGGAAGATCTGGGCTGCAGGAAGACAGTGAATCTGCTGTTGGCAATGTTGGATGATCTGTGGACCATCAAGGCTTGTTGGCTGGATATCACCATTATCTGGTCACAATTGTTGATGAGAGAGCATTGGGGGCAGGCACATAAGGTGCCTGCACTGAACCAGACTTGTCTGCACATCAGCAAAGAAATGGGTACATTTATGGAGTCCCTGGAGTGCTCGGTTCTGAGACATGATGACAACTACCTCACCTCCCAGTACCTGGAGGTGGGCCAGAAGGGTCAGGTGCAGGGCAAGGCATCAAATAGTTTTCTCGGCAAGGTGCAGGTGATAGTGGAGGAAAGGCTTGAGCAGAGGGCTTGGGGGGGTCAGACAGGATTCGGCCTGTGGCAGCATGGGAGGAGCACACAAGGGAAGTAGCAGAGAAACATGAGATGATGCCAGTTTTTCTGAAGGTATTGGGGCCCCTGGATGGCATGAGGATGGTGGATCACAAGACCTGTACCTGCACGGAGGGTCTAGGTCTAGCCTCAGCAGCAGAGACTGCAAGGTCGGCGATGCCAGATGGGGGGCGGCTGATAGAACCTTGGCCACATCACCTGTCTCACTACTACTATGCATGGACACCTCGGCCCACACCAAAAAGGCTCCCTGAATTGTGGCAGGCGTGGGGGGGCCCGAGGTATGTGCTTCCTCCCTGCAGCACCCACTGCTCAATATAAATATTTCAGGTATTAATCTCAAGTATAAAATGAAAGTAATTGATTACATAATACAGATTAATACCAAAATTGTAAATAAATAAAACATGGCTTTGGCCATTTTCCTCCAATAACTGTGTTTGTGTTTTTCTTGACCATGAAGGGGGGGGAGCCATGGGGGCCAACCAGCTAATGAAGAGGCTGCCCATCCAATTGCAGCAGCCGTCCCTTTGTCCAGGGCCCCTTCCCCATCCCTCATGGTGATATGTCCAGAGGCTGCTGGAAACCAGCCCAGGGGAGTAGTCAGCATCCTCTGGACATGGGTTAGGCTAGGGCAGCTAGCCTCTCTGAGGGGGGGGGTCCGAGCGGAGGGGAAGAATATAGCAGCAGGCTGCCCAAGCTTCAGCCTTCTTGTTCTTCCTCCCCTCGGAGCACCCACCCTCCTGTTCCCTGGCAACTCCGGAGGTGAGGCAGGCTCTGCAGGGCTCCCTTTTTGACCGTCTATGGGTGCCCACATTAGAGGTTGGGGAGTGACTTTTCCCGGTTTTCCCCTACTGGGGTTTTTCCCAGGTTTTTCGCCTCCCAAAAAGGGATGTTAAGGAGATAGGTATCAAGCTCGAACAACATAAAGCTTTATCAAGTAACAGTGAAATAGCAGAAGTCAACATGTAGGCTCTTAGAGGTAGAAAGTTCTTAGTGGTAGCAAAAGATATCATTCTGTCAGTCACAGCTGGGTGGCAAAGCGAGAGGAGCGCATGAGGGAAGTAGCAGGGAAATAGTGGACGATACCAGTTCTCCCAAAGGTATCAGGGCCCCTGGATGGCATGAGAATGGTGGATCACAAGACCTGTACCCGCACGGGGGTCTATGTCCAGCCTCAGCAGCAGAGACTGCAAGGTCAATGACGCCAGATGGGGGGCAGTCACCAGAACCTTGGCCACATCAACTGTCTTGCTACTACTACGCATGGACACCTCGGCCCACACCGGTAAGGCTCCCTGAATTGTAGCAGGTGTGGGGGGGGGCGAGGTATGCGCTTCCTCCCAGTAGCACCCCACTGCTCGATATAAATAGGCCAGGTATTAATCTAATGTATAAAATGAAAGCAATTGATGATGTAATACAGATTAATACCAAAATTGTAAATAAATAAAATATGGCTGTGGCCATTTTCCTCCAAGAACTGTGTTTGTGTTTTTCTTGACCATGAAGGGGGGGAGAGCCATGGGGGCCTACCGGATAATTATCTGTCCTACAAAACTACATTATAAAAGCTAGACCACACTTAAAATGAGATATCACATCTCACCTCTACTATCCAGAATAAATGCAATATATGACTGTGTAAAATCAGGACCCCATTTCAAATGACATGTTACAGCTCATCTGATCTGTCTTGGGTGAATATATAGTGCAACACCAGCAGCTGGTCTAGAATACTGCAGCCTGGATGACTGTGGGCTCCTCACAGAGTGGACATATCACACCAGTTCTGCGTACACTGCACTGGCTTCCTATTTGGTGGCACATCACCTTGAAGATATGTTTGTTAACTTACAAGGCCTATGCAGTTAGGGTCCAGACTACTTAAAGAACTCCTGTTTCCCTACACCGCATTCGCCCTCTCCATTCCACTGATGTGGGCTTGCTTGTTGTCCCTCTATCAAGGCTCAAATTATCTGGTAACAGCATTTGGAGTGGCTGCTCCATCATTATGGACCTTGCTCCCTTTTTATACACACAGGAGGCCTTTAAAGTCTCTTTGAAGACCTTTTTTTAAACAGGCATTTCTGATTAATGATTGTCTCTATACTTTTGATTAATTTAAGTTAAAGTCTATTTTAAAAATGTTCATCTTGGTTTTATTTCTGAACCCCCTCCTTTTTTACCTATAGCCCCACAATACATCATTAATTCAAGTGGAGCTGGTTAGCATGTGCTTGAGATAAGGCACTGTTGGACAGCATATCCATAGTAATGTAATATATGGATAATCCATAATAATACTATCTTATCCCATACAAAAATGTCCCTATAATGGAGTACTTCAGTTCTGATAATACCACCCTTGCTCAAGTGATAATACCATTGTTTCTTGGTGATAATACTATCGTTCAGAGCTGATAATACTATCGTTGCAGTCTGAACGATAGTATTATCACCAAAACTCCAAAGCGCAAGCACATGACTGTCTCGTGCAGACTCGGAGCCGGCTTTACTGTAACCGTCTGCGCATAGAATAGAGGACGACTCACTGCTAGCCAAAAACATCAAAAACTTTCCCCAGAGTATTACCTTAAGCCACTCAGGAATAATTCCTCTCCTCACTCCAATCCAGTCAAACTCCCGCATGCTGAACCATCAGACACCTCTCAAGCCCACTCGCATAAATAAGCCACCATTTTCCCTTAAAAAGCACATCTATAGCCAATCAGAACATACGCTGTGCACTTTACATGTGTGCGAGCGCTGTGGCGTCAACAGCAACGGCTGGCAACCACGGGAAAAGAAAGTGCTGCGATACAGGCATGACTACTGTAGCAGGCAAATTTAAAAACATTTTAAAATGCCTCGGATCCATATATTACAAAATTAAATTATAGCAGACTGAGTCTTATGAGGCTAAATAAGCATCTCGAGGTTCTGGGGACATGTTGGAACCTCTCGAGCTTCGCTCTCGAGGTTCACATGTCCCCAGAACCTCTCGATGCTATTATAGCCTCGGAATACTCAGTCCCCTATCATTTTTTCTATTTATAACCAGAATGAGTAAACAATTTAAATGCATTATCACCCCAGTTATATCCTCAGTTCACCAGCTAGATGCAAATGAGGGTCAATTAAAGACAAAAAATGTCTTTGAGTTATTGTGCACATAAACTAGATAATAATGTGACATGAAATATGTGAGGTAAGTGATTGTGGATATGGAAGCATCTTTGTAAAATATTGTCAGATATTGTTAGAAGTACTTTACGTATTTAATTGTTTTTCACCATGATTTGTATATATTTTTAAAAACACTGATGCTATTAGTGTAACACAGGTGTAAGGCAGATAATGGACTGAATAGCAGCATTTTCACATTGTTTAGCACATAAATTTGGAGTGAATGAGAAATAAATATCTCCCACTAGGAGGTACTAATTACCTTCACAAAGCGTCCAGTTCAGGCATGAAATGTTGGGCTTCTGGGTGGCCTCCCTGGGCTACACCATTTTTCTTGGCTAACTGTTCACAATAATAAAAAAGTATTTTTGGAACAACATTGAAGTCTGCTGAAATGCATGGCTGCACTTGAGTGCTGGGTCCCTTTTTGTTTCTGGTTAAGTCTATGTATCCTTAGCACTACTACTCGAGGGAGTAATCCTTCTTCTGCTATCCACGTTATAAATAAACTTTGCCTGGTCTTGTCTAAAAATGTGTACAAGCCAGACCCAGTACAAGAGCAATGCAAGCAGTGAACATTTGGCATTGACAAATGCTAGTTTCTTCCTGCTTCAACCTCTTTGCTAGTATGACTTTTGTCTCTGAATAAGCCTACCCTGGCAGGTTAACAATCCAGATGGACAAAATAGAGACGAAAAGCCACAGGGGGGTCACAGGGGCTACGAAAACTGGAGAAACCAAGAAATAGAAACATACTCTAAGGATAAAGACAGATAAAAACAAATAATGAATCTCTCCTCAGTACAGTTGACTGTTGTACAGCTCAGCCTGTTGTGAAATGGTTTATCCTTTGCTCCCACCACAACCATAACCCGAATTATGTCTGGCTGGAAACAAATAGAGCCACTCAGGAGACCAAGATCCAGTGAGCCAATGAGCTCAATGGCAAGAAGTCACAGCACATCTCTAGGAAATATAAAGGGAATCTGCAGCAGTTAAAGCTGAAAAACTCCCCTCTTATTTTACTCAAGCAAAGACGTGCATACAAAAATTGTTGCAGCAGCAGGGAGCAGGAAAGTCCTGATATTTCAGCTCATGGTAAGGCTTTACGAAAGGATGGTGCCTTCTAAGGTGATCTGCTTATATAGCAGGTAGTTAGCTTAGCAAATTAAGTTTTAAAGTGACATGAGATTAAAAACATACTACATAAAATAATCACAGCAGCATTCGCTAAACCATTACACTAGCACACCAAATTGGATTGCTGCCTTCACATAAAAATTGTCCCTTATAACAAAGAATAATAAGTCAGCATTAATGTCTAACTACATCTGACTTTCCAGTATAGTGCTTAAAATAGTGAAAGGTACAGAGAGCTTCATTTTACACAGTAGATGACTCTATATTTCTTTTTAGTCATACTACTACAAGGGAATCAGAAATATGTTGAAAGCAGGTTATCCAGCTGTTATTTCTATTTCATAACCTTTTGCATATATGAAACCAAAAAGAAATAGAGGCCTCTTGTGTACATACTTAAAATCAAGGAGTGTTGGGGGGGGTTATTGTTCACAATACTCTAAAAGTAAAACTCATTACATCATTACATACCCTGATGCACAACTTACAACTAAGGAATGAGAGGAAGGAAAAATAACGGTGGACCAGTCAAGGCGGGATGAGAGGGTAGGGGCAAGGAGTTGAGTTAACAATGAACAAGAGGAAAAATAATTCAAAAAATGCACACAATGTCAACATACATGCACATAAAAGAGACATAGATATATACACTCCTTCTGGCAGTGTAGTCAAAGTCCCACGTGGCACATGACAAAAACTTCTTCAAATGCTAAGGACCATCTGAAAAACAGATATTGCAGAAGGAGGATAGAAATATTTGTAATACAAACAAGGCACTTGTTTTTTTTTTAGTATGCCTTTTGTCCCAGCCTGCACCGGAACTCAGCCCTGCTCATGGACCCTGCTGCCCCCTGCTCCCACATGAGCTGCGCTCCCCCTTGCCCCCTGGCTTACCCTCCCCAGGGCAGGGTTGCAGCACTTGCCAGTGTCGCGAATGTCAGTTCGGGTTAGGAGAGACGGACTGGGAGCATATTAGAGGTGGCAAGGAGGCTGTCATGGAGGCGCTGGCTGGGGATTTTTTTTTTGTCTCCAAAAGGATGATTCTTCCTCAGGGGCGGAGATGTGCAATGACATCCCACATCTGCCCCACCCCCCTGGATGTCCAGACGCCAGCTGCAGCGGAGCACCCGGCCTCCGCCAGGGGTCCGTAGTGCACCAGATGATCATCCCCCCTTCCCCCAGAGAAAGAGAGCAGTCCTGAGGATACTCCATCCATCTCCCCCCAGCTGGCCCTCCAGTGACCCAGATTCATTCCCGAACCTGAGTCACCGGCGTCGCGAGTGGAAATCCAACCACAGCACCAATGGGCCTGCCCCCACAAGGCACTTATTTTATCTGTCAACAAGAAAAGGGATTAATTCAATGTGGTCATTCAGACCTTTTTAATTCTTATCTGCCCCTAATCTATAAATCCAGTAAGATTCTTTTACTGAGGGCCAATTTCTTGTTCCCCCCATGTAGGTCCCATATACACCTGTTCCAGTCCAATAAATGCCAGTTCATGTTCCTCCTTTCTTTCTTTCTGCATTTTTAATATCTGTTGCCCACACATAATCCATATTTTCATTTTTAACAGCTCTAATATGTTCATCTATTGTATCTTTCAATTTTCTTTTGGTACATTCCACATAGTATGCCCCATGTGTACAAGTAACCATATAGCTCACAAACAGGGTATAACAATTAATAAACTGAAGAATATCCATACTCTCATATCTCATGGGGGCAGAATCGGTGGCATACGTGTAAGACAAGACCCTGCATTATTATGAGCAGATGCGATAGACCAAGTGGTCTTCTTCTGCTGACTCTTTTCATATGTTTGTATGTTTATATATTTGTTGAAGGATTCTGAAATGACTTGACTTCTTTTACGTATGGACAATACTTGCATATACTACACTTTTTACATCCTTTTGGCAACGGGGGCAACCAATTTCTGGGTCGAATTATGGGCTGGACAGAGTGAACTAGGTGGTCCCTAAGCTTTTTGCCTTTCTATACACTATCCCTGGGGGAACTTTAGCAGTGTCCTTAAGACACAGGTTTGTCCCCAACACATGCCAGTTCTTACATATTATCTCTCTGACTTTCCAAGATCTCACACTGTAGGTTGTGACAAACTTGACTTGCTTTTTTGTCTCAGTTCCCACCTTATCCTCCATTGTTTTAGCTAGAAGAGATTCCCTGCTTCTCTTATTATAGGCTTTCTTTGCTGCCTCAATGGATCTTTTGCATACCCTCTTTCAAGGAATATTTCCTCCAAAATAATTGAGTCCTCTGCAAATGCAGTTTCACTGCTGCAATTGCATTTTATGCGGCAATATTGGCTCCTTGCTATATTCTCTATGGTGTGGCAGAGATGATGGCTGCTAGCCAGGAGAACTGTATTCCGATCTTTGGGTTTACTATATAAACTGGTACCCACTGTGCCATCCTGTTGCTTCTGAATTTTTATATCAAAGAATGCGGTTTCACTCCCACTGGCATTACACGTGAACCTAAGATCTTTGTTAATTTCATGCAGATACCTCATGAAGTTCTGTAGCTCTGTCATGTCTCCCTGACACACCATAAGGATATCATCTATATAGTGCTTCTAAAGCCTTATTTTAGCAAAATAGGAGTTTGTGTGTTGATTCCATATTCATGATTTCTCCCAGTAGCCGAGGTACAAATTTGTGTAATTTGGTGCTAACCTAGCACCCATTGACATACCTTTTTCTTGAATGCAAAACTTGCCCATAAACGCAAAAGTGTTACTTTCCAAAACAATTTTTGTCATCTCTATCAATAAGTCAGTGTTTGGCTTTGCATCCTCCCCCCTCTTTTTTAGATAATACCTAAGTGCCCTTAAGCCTGCCACATGGGGGATATTTGCATAGAGTGATTCGATATATAAGGTAACTAGCAAGCAATCACCTCCACATTAATACCATTAAGCACGCTTAATATATCCCTTTGTTCTTTGTTATAAAGGAGGGTAGGTTAACAACCAGTTCCTTAATATGGTTATCCACAAAATGAGCTAAAGACTCCATAATGCTGCCAACTCCTGAGATTATGGATCTCCCTGGCGGCCTTTCCAATAATTTGTGGATTTTAGGTAAGATGTACATTTGAGCCCTTAAAGGGAAATCAACAGTTAGATATTCTTTCTGTTTTTTATTTATGAGGCCCTCAGAAAAGGCCCAATCCAGGAACCCATCTATTTGGGATTTTGGGGGATAGTATGGGGTTAGAACCTAACAGCCTACAAAATTCCCTCTGATTCAATTGTCAATTCACCTTGTCTATGTAGTTAGAGATGCTCATGACACCACCCTGCCCCCCCATTGTCTGTTAGTTTAATAGTAATCAAGTTATTATTTTTGAGACTCTCTATTACTACCCTCTCTTCCTAACTTATGTTGTCAAATCTAGAAACACATTTTTCCTGCCTTAGTTTTTCCAGACCTTGTTCACAAAATGTCAGGAAGGTAAGAATAGCTGTACTCTGAGGTGAACAGAATGTACTAGGCATCCTTCTGCGGTTTTATCCTGTACCCTTACTTGCTCTGGTTATACTTGCTGTGCTTGTTCACTCATAACTGATAATGCATCAGATTCATCCAGAGCTTCAAGTACCTCTTGGATATTTAATATGACAAGTATGTCCACCTCACTGGAAGAAACTTGTCCATTTCATAAAGCAAAAGCTGATGGTACTTCTGTACATCCCATATTTAAGCTTTTTGCATAAAAGAAGTGCAAATTAAGCACTCTGCACAGTCTGCAAGAATCAATAGCAGTCTGGAAAAAATCTAAGTCCACAGTGGGCACAAAAGAAAGCCATCTATTAAGTAAGCATTAATCACCGACAAAGGTGGCATCTAATGGGGAGTTAATGCATGGTTGGGACTGTTGTGTCACGAGGTGGGAGGCAGTGGTACAAGCTCCACCACGCTGAGAACATTTGGAGGATTAATGCACTTGTAATATGGTGCGTGCATTATTGGGACTGTGGTAGATGACTGTGTATAGGTATCATGAATGACGCAGTCACACACTTTTATATAGGACGTAAACTTCACTGCACTTTTGACTACACTGGGTGACGTCCTGTCACATACAGATATGTTTTTTTACTACTTTAGCATCAACAACAGAGAATACATGCATTAAGTGTTGAACTTATTTTGTGTTCATTCCTGATGGCAGTTTCTGTCCCAGCACACTCAGGAGGACCGCGGCTTTTCAGTTTTCTTCACTCAGGACCCCCTGACACTGATTTGCATACCACTTCCTGCGACTTATACCTGACATGCTCATCTCTGACTGAACCCTGGTGTCTACTCTCTTGCTTATCTTCTCTCCCTCTACATACAGACACCAACTTGTTCCTATCGCTCTCAGTCGCTGCTCCGTGGTGGCAGAAAATGCCTGTTCCATGCATGGTGACCGACTGCAGCTGAAACGGATTTCTGCCTCCTTCCTCAATTACACTGTGTGCCTCTGACACATCCCGTGTGGCTCTCTCATTTGGTCCACATCGTTCCTTCGTCTCACCGGCTTCATGTGATATATCCCACTGTCTCGAGTTGCTTTGCTGCTGTCCCGTGTGCACCTCTGAACTGCTTGTTCTGCTCTGCTGTTCTCTGCCCCTGCGGTTCTATTCTGCGTGTCCTCCTCCTCTATCTTCCCAATACAGTTTCTCTCCCTCTGTGTTTTCCTTGCACTGCTCCTACTGCGCCCTCCTGTCTACCTACTTGCTGTCCCAAAACTTGATTACACTCGTCTTCTCCCTGTTGTCTTTGTCTACACTGCTCTTTCCTCGCCTCTGGATACTTTATGGATTACACAAGCAACACAGCATTATCGTGCCATAATGCCGTGTTGCTTGTGTACCACCTGATGCATTCTACCCAATTGTTTTGCTAATTTTCCCTACTGTTTCTTTTGCCATGTTACAAGCACTTAGAAATATAGAAACATAGACTTTGACGGCAGATAAGGACCGCTAGGCCCATCTAGTCTGCCCATTTCCCTACCTACAGGATAGGCTGCAGATCCTATTTAACCAACAGCCTATATCTTCCTGCCCCCAACAAGAATTGCCTTATGTCTGTCCCATGCATTCTTGAATTCTACCCCAGTTTTAGACTCCACAACTTCCTCAGGAAGGCTGTTCCATGCATCCACTACCCTCTCTGTGAAATAATACTTCCTCACATTGCCCCTAAACCGCCCTCCTTCTATCTTTAAATTGTGTCCACTTATTCTTGCAAGTCTCTTTTCTGAAAGATGCTACCCTCTTGGACTTTGTTGATTCCCTTGAGGTACTTGAAGTTTCTATCATGTCCCCCTCTCCCTTCTTTCCTCAAGGGTATACATATTAAGCTCCTTTAGCCTCTCCTCCATCGGCTCTCTTGCAGACCCTGCACCATTTTAGTTGCCCTCCTCTGGACTGCCTCTATCCTGTCTATGTCCTTGGGAGATGGGGTCTCCAGAACTGGACACAGTATTCCAGATGGGGTCTCACCAACTGTCTGTACAGAGGGATAACAACTTCCTGTTTTCTGCTGCTGATGCCTCTCCCTATACATCCCAGTATACCCCGGCCCTCCCTACTGCCTTCTCCACATTGCTTGCTAACCTTAAGGTCATCTGATATAGTTACCCCCAGGTCCCTTTCCTGTTTTGTTGTTACTACCTCCCCACGATTGTGTATTCTTCCCTGGGTTCTTGTTTCCCAGGTGCATTATTTTGCACTTTTGCATTGAATCCTAGCTGCCATACGTCAGACCATTCCTCCAACCTTGCCAAGTCCCTTTTCATCCTTTCCACGCCTCCTTGTGTATCAACCCTGTTGCAGATCTTTGTGTCATCTGCAAAAAGGCATACTTTTCCTTCCAGTCCCTCTGCAATGCCACTGATGAAGACATTAAAGCTTATACACTTATAGTTCACTACTACTCAGTGTATAATCAGATAAGTTAATTGCATTATCCCCACTGTTTACCTGTGGCCCTCATGCCTCTGATATCTCTCCTCTAGCTGTGGCTGCCTCTGGGACCTCCTCTTCCCCCGTCTTGTCCTTCTATGGTTCCTTAGTAGTGGGTCTTCTGTGTGTTGCATCTGAGGTTCCTCACCTGTTCCTATTCTAAATAATATATCTGATGCCTCTGAGTCACTTCCCCTTCCTTCTCACCCAAACTTAATTGGTCAGTTGTAATTTTTCCTTCCTGCCATAGCTTAGTTGTAAGTTGTGCCTCATGGTATGTAATGGGTTTTACTATTAGAGTATTGTGATTAATTACACCTTCCCCCCCCACACACACACACCCTGGTTTTAAGTATGTGCATACATGGTCTCTATTTCTGCTTGTTTCATATATGCAAAGGGTTATGAAATGGAAATAATAGCTAGATAAGCTGCTTTCAACATGTGTTTGATTCCTTTGCAATAGTATGACTAAAAAGAAATTGTTGAAGAATCCTCTATGGAATAAAATGAAGCTCTCCATACTTTTCACAATTTTAAGCCCTATACTGGAAAGTAAGATGTAATTAGGCATTCATGTTGGTTTATTATTCTTTGTTATAAGGGACATCTTTTTTATGTGAAGGCAACAGTCCAATTTGGTGTGCTATTTTAATGGTTTAGGGAATGCTGGTGGGATTATTGTATGTAGTGTGTTTTTAATCTACTGTCACTTTAAATCTTAATTTGCAGTGCTAGCTACCTGCTATATAAACAGGTCGCCCTGGAGGGCACCATCCTTTAATAAAGCCTTACCATAAGGTCAGGAGTTTTCTGCTCCCTGCTGCTGTGGCAGTTCATGTATGCATGTCTTTGCTTGGGTAAAATTAAAGGAACGTTTTTCAGCTTTAACTGCTGTTGACTCCCTCTTTATCTTCTGGAGGTGAGTGCCCTGACTTCTTGCTATCATATCCAGAATTACCATAAAAGGCAATCTGTTTCAATTCTTTCAAAAATTACATCTAAAAAGATATATCAGCACCAATATGGCGGACAACATTTGAACAAATATTACGTTTTCAACTCTGCAGGAGGACCTTTTCTTCATAATTAAATTTCTGGACCACAGCAGTAGTTTTAATTAGAAAATGTGCCATGACTGGAAACAGAATATACAGTATATCTCCTTGTTTCATGGATTGTACTGCATACTGTAGATTACAGTTGCTTGGCAAAAAGATTCCCATGGCCATACACTAACCTTCATTAGAATCTACCTTACATGAAGATATTTCAGAACATAATTAGGTATCTTAAATCAGAGATAATAATCTGAAATGTGAAAAGAACATTTCAAATGTGAAGAGAACTTTTAAAACCTTTCTGTACTTTCTACCCAGAGGTAACAGGGAACACAGGTATCCTTGCATATCAGACAATGATACTGTATGAGATAGACCAGCCAGTAAAAACACTGGAATCTAGGCTAAAAACCTTATCTAATGAGTAGAGATAGGTGAAGTTGCCAAGTTTCACTCTGCAAAGTAATTTGCAAAGTTCGCAAAAGTTGCAAAGTGCAAATTTGCGAAGTTCACACTTCACAAACTAAGTTTATTGCAAACTGGCTGAAATGTGCCCACAAAGTGGTCATTTCATAGAAGAAATAGCCACTTTGCAGTAAAACTTCATGAATTTCAGCAGTTGAAGTTCCTGATGGCAACTGAAACTTTGTGAAGCCTTGCAAAGGTAAATTTCTGCCACTTCGCATCAACTTAGCAAGTGAAGCACAACTCTGCTGCATCTCTACTAATCAGAAATTATTTGGCTTAGAAAACATTGAACGAAAGATAGATATTATAATGAAAAATGTTGATTAGGGAGGTAACATTATTATTTTAAATACTTATGATCATCTCAAAGAGGACACAAGATTTTTGGAACAGGAAATTCTGCACTATATTAAACTTTGACAGGATGCAGCAAAAACGTTTCAAGCAGAATTGTTTGATTTATTCAACAAGCGTCTTGAGAATGGCTTGATTGTGAAATATAGAAACATAGAATTTGACAGCAGAAAAGGATCACTTGGCCAACTCAGCTTGCCCAGATGGTACCTGCCTGGTCTATCTCAGCAGACCCTAACTGGTCTCCGGCAACCTTCTCTCCTCCCTGCCTTTTTATTAATATTCCCCAATGTCTGCTCCGCAAATGCTTGAAGCTGATTACTGTTTTTGCCTTCACCACTTCTGCTGGCAGTATATTCTGGGTATCTACCACTCTTTCAGTGAAGCAGTACTTCCTCATATCCCTCTTAAACTCCCCTTCCTCACCACCAGCTTCATCACATGCCCTCTGGTCCTGGTGCTCTTCTTCATTCAAAAGAGACTCCACTTTTGCACGCTGTTCAACCCCATGAGGTACTTGTAGGTCTCTATCATGTACCCTCTTGCTGTCCTGTCCCCTACTCCAATGTGTACAGGTTAAGATTCATTATTCTCTCCTCATAGAGATTTTAGTATAACACCTGTATCTTTTTAGTTGCTCTCTTCTGAACTGCCTCCACCCTGTCTTTGTCCTTTCTGAGGTGCAGTCTCCTGAACTGTACACAATACTGAAGGTGGGTTCTGACCAGTGAGCAATAAACCATGTTAACACCACCACCTTCCTCCTGCTGGAGATACCTCTCCCAATGCATCCCAGTGTCACACTAGCCATACCCACTGCTTTATCACACTGCCCTGACATTTTGAGGTCATTGGATGTGATAACCCTTTCCTGCTTCATAGCTGACAGTACCTCCCCCTTCCCATACTCAGTTCCTAGGTTACTATGTTGTAGGTGCATGATTTTACACTTTCTGGCATTGATTCACAAATGCCATGTTCTTGACTATTCCTTGAACTTCTCAGGATCACTACATATTCTTAAAACTCTATCCTGATTGTAAACCCTATTACAGACTTTGTTATCATCTGCAAAAAGGCACACTTTCCTTTCCAGTTCATCTGCCATGTTACTTATGAAGACATGCCCTGATGGCATGGTCAGGTATTGGCTCCATTTTTTCCACTGTGAACACAGAGCAGAAATATCTGTTCAGGATGTCCGCCCTACCTTTATCTTCCTCTTACTGCTCCTTCTTGCAGCCTGACTGTTTCCTTCCTCGTTTTCCTCTTCTATCTTATGCAAAGAATGGAGGTTTTATGCCCCATCTTTATGCATTTTTCAGTTCTCACTTCTGTGCCATCCTTAGCCCGTCTCTTTTTTTTTGTTTTTTTGGATTAATATTTTATTTGGATTTCATACATTATAATACAGCACTACAAACAATTACAGTACAAATTCAAGGCAGGTGTCCCAGCAATGACAGCTTACATAATATGAGAGTTTTCTCAGGAACAAAGAAGTTGAAGAACCAAAACAATCATCTTATTTGGTGATAGCACACAAATGATACCCAATCCATAGAACTTCTGTGTTGATCATGAGTGGTAGCTGAATCTAGTAATTCAAACATGCCACTACCTAAAAATACCTATGGGATCAATGAAGTAAAAAACATGTTTATCAAGAACAATCAAACAAGTAAATAGAACAAAGAAACAAGAGTGGAGAACTGGTTAAAATAAGGGGTAGGTAACCCTCGTCGGAGGTGTCACCATAATCATACTACTAACTAGGAGCTAGCTCTAAGGGAAAAGAGCAAAAGTATCCCCCACTGAAAGTAAAGCAGCACCCCAATGACACCTCAGTCATGTACCAAAAACAAAAAATGCGAGTAGGACTCTCCCGCCACCTTTACAAGGTCCCGACCTTTGTGATAGGTATGAGGCCCACACCTGTTTGAACATCCATTTACCTGCAGCTTTATATGATTACCTTTCTAAGCCCACCAACCTATACATACTATCTTTCCGTTCATCCACAGTTGGGATCTCCTCTGACCACTATTTTCGATAGATCAAATGCTTTGCTTCAGTAATAACTGCCATAAACCACAGATGTTGGAACTTAGAAAGGAGCAGGAGCTTATTGGTGTTTCCCAATATTATAACAGTGGGGTCTTGGGGAACCTGACACTACAATACCAACTGAAGTTTAACCCTTAATAGCCCCCACCAGTTTTGCCAACTTAGGGCACTCCAAAGAATATGCAATAAAGTGCCTGGAAAATGAAGATACCTCCAACACAAGTCATTGCCTGCCAGATTCATTTTCTTTAGCAAATCTGTGGTTCTATACCAAAAATGGAGAGTCTTCAGCTGCATTACAGTCACAGCCAAAGACATGGTCAGATATTTCTTGAAATTTCTGTAATATTTCTAGAGAAATTTCCTGCAAATTTCACAGTAGGGGCATCAGAGAGAAACTCTTTAGAAATGTCATGAAATATCTGGAAATATCTGATCATGTCTGTGGCTACTAGTGTAGTTTTCACCCTGCATCCTTACCAAAACTGTAAGCTTTGACTCAACAACAAACCCAGTCCTCCTCCTGCAATCAATAGCCCAGTAACTTCTCCTACCTAGAGTGCACCTTAGTGGCTGGAGGGGCATACTCATTTAAGAAAATTGTATAAATTTGCCTGATTTTAGGGAATTTCTGGAAATTAAAAGAGAAAAGGGTAACCACCCCCCCCAGCTAAACCCAAGAGATCCTTCCAGATACCCAACTCCAGCAATCTCAGTTGCACACCCGCGTAAGAGGAAACCATGACGTATCTGAAGAGACCTCCAGAAATGGGTCAACGGAAGGGAAACTCGAGCTTTAAGCACTGTGAAATCCTTAAACAATCCAAAATCACCCTGGAAAAGATCAGCCAACCTAGAAATATTCCCTTCAACCCAATTATGCCAGTTTAATAGGCTTGCCCCTGATAGATAGTTTAGGGTTATGCCAAAAAGGGCAATACTGAATAGGTATTTATTTAAAGGCAGGAAGAAGTTTACCTGCAGCCCTCCAAATATCCAACATATAACCATGGATAAGATATGCCATATTAATCCTAGAAGAGTCCCAAAGAATTATTTCGAGTGGTGTTCCTTGTGCCAAGGCTTCTTCCAAAACAATCCACTTCACTTTGTCATGACATTTATCAGCATGTAACCACATTAACCAGTATCTGATCACTTTAGCAAGATAATATCCCTTGAACTGGGGGGCAGAATCCTCCTAGACCAAGCATTAATAGGGATAATCTGGGCTTGATTTCCTTCCAGAAAAGAGCTCTAATAAGTTGATCCAGGGACCACCAAATAGACTCTGGAATCTGGAAGGGGAAGGTACCATAACACATATAGATCCGTAGTAAGCACCATCATTTGCAGCGCCTGAGATTTTCCCCAATGTGTGAGACAGAGACTCTTCCACCTAGAGAGGTTTTCCTTCAAGGACGCTAGCAATGGCACAAAATTCAGGGAGATCCATTCCCACCAATTGGAAGAAATTAGAATCCCCAAATAACGTACCGGTCCAGTCGACCAGGTGAGACCTTTAACTGGAAATCCTCTGGACCAGGAGTTTAAAGCAAGCACCTCAGTCTTGCCCCAGTTATTACATAGCCCTGAAAATTCTGCAAACGTATGTAATAAACCTACTAAAGATGGTATGGAAGATTGTGGATGTCATAAAGTAAGCAAAATGTGCAAAAAGCATAGATTTAAAGGTATTGCTGTCAAATACCACCCCATGAATAAGGGGTAATTGCTGTAAAGCTTATACCTGGGGCTCAGTGGTTAATAAAAGTAAACCTAGTGACAGTGGGCATCCATGCCTGATGCCTCTGCCCAACAAAAACCCAGCTGAGAGTGCCCATTGGTTGAAAAAGAAGCCTGTAGGGTTGAGTAAATGCTGCGTACAATTGGAGAAAACTCTTCCTAAAACCAAAAGTTTGAAGAACAGTGAAAAGCAGAATAGAAGACCTTTTCCATGCCTAGTGCTACAGCTACCACAGGATCTGGGGACAAATCCAAGACCCACATCAGATTGACTATTCTATGAATGTGATCTGCCCCATCCCTCCCTGCTAAAAAAAAAAAATACTGGATCATGATGAATCAAAGCCAGCAACACCTTAATCAAATGCACTTAGCCCTTCTCTCTATCCTGCTGATCTCTTTCATCCTGCTTTTAGACTACTCCTTATCCCCCCTCTGCTTATCTGGTTCTGCATTTTTTAAATGCCCTTTTCTTAGTCCTCATGGCCTCTCCTATTTTTCATGTGACACATAATGGTTTGTACCCCTCTTCTGCTTACTGATTACCCTTACACTGAGATCTGTAATCTCTGTTATCTCATTTATTATCAATTCCCATTTACCTTCTGTCCCTCTGTCACTCTTGTGCCCTCTAGTGTCCCCTGTAGCAGCCCTCATTCATCGTAAGTCAACTCTCATAAGAACATAAGAAAGGTGTCAACAGATGGGGGCCGTGTGGTCCATCTAGTCTGTCCAAGGTGACTACCGCCTCCAATTATAATTTTTTCCTATGTTGCCCACATTGCCCGTCCCAAGGAGAGTTTGGATTCCCTTACTGTCTTTGATGCCACCACTTCTGATAGCAGGCTGTTCCATGGGTCTGTCACTCTCAGTGAAAAAGTACTTTCTAGAGTCACTTTTAAACTTGCCTCCCACCAAACGCAAGTTATGCCCTCTTGTACCCGCCGCCCTGTTTTCCTGGAAGATGTTTTTCTTCTGAGTTGTGTTAATTCTCCTGATGTACTTCAATGTTTCTATCATGTCCCCCCTATTTCTTCTCTGTTCCAGAGAGAATAAATTCAACTCTTTGAGTCTTGCCTCTTTTGGCTCATGATGCAGCCCCTGTACCATCTTTGTGGCTCTTCTCTGCACCATCTCCAGATGGTCAATATCCTTTTTCAGGTGATTCTCCAGAACTGAACACAGTTCTCGAGATGTGTCCTCACCAAGGATCTGTAGATGGGCATGATAACTTCCTGCTTTCTGCTTGTAATACCCCTTCCTATGCATCCAAGGATACCACTTGCTTTCTGTGCTGCTTTTTCACATTGTTTTCCTACCTTTAAGTTGTTGGTAATGATCATGCCCACATCCCGTTCCATCTTTGTCTCTTCTAATTGACGCCCTTCTAGTATATACTTTTTCCTGGTTTCCACTTCCCCAAGTGCATTACTTTACACTTCTTGACATTAAATTTTAACTGCCAATTTCTGGACTATTTTTCCGGTCTCCTTAGGTCAGCTTCTATACCTAATGCCCCCTCTTGTGTATCCACCCCGTAGCAGAGCTTTGTATAATCTGTGAACAGGCAAATCTTCCCCTTCAGTCATCAGTGATGTCACTGATGATTAGAGATGTTGCTAAATTAAATTTCACCAGTGAAATTGCCACAAAATCTGCAATTTCAATGCGTGAAACATTTCGTGAAATTCCACCATTCCGTGAAATTTTTCTCTGGGTGCAAATTTTGCCAGTGAAATGTGAAATTTCCACACGAAATGCGCAATTTGTTTGAAATATTTTGCCAAAATTATGCCTGAATTTCACCATTTCACAGGTGAAATTTCACATTTCGCAGCACAATTTTGCATTTCGCCCATGGAATTTCACATGTTGTACCCTCGAAATATATTGTGAAATGTGCAAATTTCACAAAATATTTCACAGAATGAAATGTTCTAATCTTGCACATCTCTACTGATGAATATGTTGAGGAGGACTGGACCCAGTACCGATCCCTGTGGAATGCCACTGGTCACACCTCCTTCCCTTGATAATGCCCCATTGACCAAAACTCTCTGGGTCCTATTCTGCAGCCAGTTTCTAATCCAGTTTACTATTTTCTGTTTGACTCTTGTATGTTCTAGTTTGTTAGCAAATCTCCTTTGGGGAATGATGTCAAAGGCCTTGCTGAAGTCTAGGTACACCACGTCTACCGCCCCACCCTGGTCCACTGTTCTGGCAACCCAAGCGAAGAAATCACTCTTTTATCTCTCTATCTCTTTTATATTTAGCTCTCCTAAAGTTCAGGACTTTAGTTGGGGACAGATTTCTTTCTGCCTTAAGTTTGACACTGAAACAAATTGTCTGATGGTTGCTGGTTCCCTGTATGTCCAGCACCATCACCTCCTCCACTCTGTCCTTACTGGTAAGTATTAAGTCAAGGATAGCTGCCTCACCAGTAGGGTCCTCTACATTCTGTAATAGGAATGTATCCTGAAAGACATGTACCAGTTGTTGACTTCTTACACTTCCTGCTACTGGGTTCCTCCAGTCCTTGTCAGGGATGTTGAAGTCTTCCAGTAGCAGCACCATTCCAAGATCAGCTACCCTTTTGAGCTCTTCGTCTAATTTCCTGTCTGATTCTGCCTTTTGAGACAGTTGTCTATAAACCACTGCTATTATGATATTTCTTTCCTCTTCTGTTAGTATTACCCATGTTGATTGTGTGTGCTCAGTCTGCTCCATATCTTCAACTTCTGAAGTTTTTATACTGTCTTGTGTATAAACAATGCAATCCTCCCCCTCTCTCTCTCCCTTTATATTCTTTCCATGCACAGTATGCACCAGCATGGACTTGTCCCAATCATAGTACTGGGTAGTCCATGTTCTAGTGATTTTCACCAGGTCCAGGCTTGCCTCAGCCACCACAGCCTCCATATCACTAATCCTTTTTCTCAAGCTCCTGGTGTTCATGCACATAGCTATCCAGATCACCTGTTTCTCCCCCTGGGCCTAGCCCCCATCTCCATTCTCCCTGACCGCTTATCCATCCTTGCCCCTGTCTACCATCTACTACTACCTATCTGGATTTCTCCTGACTTCTCTTCCATGACTTTTCCTAGCTTTTCCTAATTTTTCTTCCCTTCATTTTCTGCTTTCTTCTTCCTTGTTCTCTAGCACTGGGGGGAGATCATCTAGCCCTCTCACAATTAAGTATGTACTTCTTTCCACAGCTGATCTTTCCCATCACTGCTAATAAAATAGGTCCTTAATGTGCTATTTAAACCTGAGTTCTAGCTGCTTGGTACCTTCCTCATGGGGGTGATGACCATACCACTTGAATTTCCTCCTATCCCTTCAAGAGTGAATCCAAATTCACTGGAACCCCCATCCCACCACTTTGCAACACCCCTTCAGTCATGCATTGAAGAGAGTGATCAGAACACTTCTCTCAACCACATTCCAAACTGGCAGGACCTCAGCAAAGGTCACCAAGGCTGCTGTCTGTTTCAGCTTCCCCTATAGCTTTCTAAAGCCAGCTGTAACATCTCCCAGGAGTCTGCAAGCCAGGTCATCGGCCCTCAGGTAGACAATTATGTCACAGTAACCCCCCTTAACATTCCCCTGACTATCCTATCTACCCTGCTTGTGATCCCTCACAACTCCCTGTGCTCAATCTGATAGAATCTCTTATCACGCCACTGAGTATAACCCACTCCCCAGTCTGTACCCTAGGTGTCCAGTGGGGAAGAGCAGCAGTGGTTGCCTGCAGCAGTGACCACTGTGATCTGCTTCAGAGAAAGTTAAGTTCTGCCTTCATCACAGTCAGCTCCTCAGTGACAGCCACAAACCTGCTACACACTGGGTAACATGACCTCCACCGCAGAAGGTCCCTGGAGATGACTACACCACAGGTGTTGCAGCTTATTAGACCTCCTACCACCCTCTTGCCCTGTTCTCTATGTGTTCCTCACATCCTCCTTTTCTGCTTCCTTTAATGCTGTATGTTTTCCCTTGGCTGCAGATCCCCTGCCTGGTACTTCCCTTTCATCTATGACCTCTTCACTTGGTCTGAGACCCTTTTATCAGAGTACCCCAAATACTCCTCTAGACCTCGTCTGGGATGTTGAAGTCCCCCAGTAGCAGCACCTCCCCAAGACTTGCTGCCGTTTTGGACTCCTCCCCTCATTTTCCATCTGTTTCTGTCTTTTGAGATGGTAGTATATAAACTACCCCCTTCTGATATTTCTTCCCCCTCCTGTTATTACCTGCACCCATATTATTTGTGTGTGCTTGCCCTGCCCCATGTCCTTAACTTCTGAAAATGTTATACTGCCTTGTGTTAACACAATGCTATGTTTCAGTGATTTCCACCATGTCCAGTCTTGCCTCAGCCACCATGGCCTCCAGATGAGCAATCATTTTTCTCAAGCTCCTGATGTTTATATAAATAGCCAACCAGATCACCTGTTCCTCCCCCATTGGGCCCAGACCCCCCTCTTTCTCCCTAACCTATTATCTATCTATACCCCTGCCTTCCACCTACTACCTCCTGTCTTGCTTCCCCTGCCTTCTCTTCCATAATGATTCCCAGTTTTCCCTTATTTCCATTCCTTTCATTTTCTGTTTCCTCCTTCCTTGTTCTCTAACACTGGGGGGAGTTCATCTAGCCCTCTCACAGTTAAGTAAGTACACCTATCCATTGCTGATCTGCCCATCTCTGCAAGTAAAAAGGGCCCTTAATGTGCTATTTAAATCTGTACCTTAGCCACGTGGTACCCTTTTTAGAGGGGGATGGCAATTTCACTTGAATAGCCTTCTATCCCTCTAAGAGTGAACCCACTCCTGAGGAATCCCCATCCCTGCTCTCTGCAACACTCTTTCAGCTATGCATTGAAGGGAGTGATCAGAGCACTTCAGTTACCCCTGCACAAACTGGCAGGACCTCAGAAAAGGTCAATGAAGCTTCTGTTGGTTTTAGTCTCCCCTCAAGCTTTTTAACACCATCTGTAACCTCCCCCAGTAATCTGCAAACCAGGACATTGGTCCTCAGGCAGACAAGTATGTCAAGGTCACACCCCCTTACCACTCCCCTGACTATCCTCTCTGCCCTGCCTCCAATACCTCATAACTCCTAACCGCACAGGTGTGGTCTATAGACCACCAGCCCAGGAGGAAGAAACAGATAGGGAGCTGATGCTAGCCATCCAGAGGATGGCAGACAAGGGTGAGGTAGTACTGGTTGGAGACTTCAATATTCCAGATGTGGACTGGAGCATCCCAGCAGCAGCATCAACTAGGAGCAGATTTATCCTTGGACTCCTTCAGGGTGCCTTCCTCAAGCAACTGGTCATGGAACCAACTCGGCAGAAGGCAATACTGGACCTTGTGCTCACAAACAGGGACAGTGTGATGGGAGTAAGAGTGGGGAGCACCTGGGGAACAGTGACCACCAGTCACTGTGGTTTGAAATCACAAAAGAGCAGAACCAAACCACACAAAACACGTATCCTGGATTTTAGGGGGGCAAACTTTGAGAAAATGGGGAGATACTTGAAAGAGGCATTAAGGGGAATGGGGCAGGAATCAGGGGTTGAGGAACAGTAGGAAGTATTTAAAATAGGGATTACAAGAGCAACAGAATTATGTATTAAGCAGGTTAGCAAGAGGAAAAGGAAGAGGAGACCATTATGGTTTTCCAAAGAGGTAGCAAAGAAAGTGAAAGCCAAAAAGATTGCATTCAGGCAATACAAAAAGACACAGGCAGAAGGGGATAGGAAGAAGTACCAGGAGAAGCAAAGGGGGGCAGGGAGGTCAGTAAGGGAAGCCAAAGCTCAGACAGAAGAACACATTGCAAAATCAGTGGGTAGAGGGGACAGAGAGAAACATTATGCGGTTTGATAGTTGGAGCCAGCCGGTCTGGGTGTACAGGTCACATGTGTGGGTGTGACGGTGAGCACCAGTGATGAGCCGATGTGCCTTATTTAAGGCAGTTGAGAGGCATCTAAGGGTTGTGGTTGTGGCCGAGCCATAAATGATGAGACCATAGTCTATTACAGAGATCACAGAGCTCAGGACTGCAACCTTCAAAGCTTCTGGCATGAGGTGTTGTCTGTGTTTGTATAGGAGACCATGCCATGTATTAGCAGCTCTAGCAACATTATCTACATGAGGTCCATAGGAGAGATTAGGGTCAAGCTGTATCCCTAAGTATTTGAAGGACCCCAACTGATCTAGAGTGTTCCCCTGGGTGGTGGAGATAGCCAAGTGGTGTAGCTTGTATGGGTTATGAGAGCTGCAGAAGAGCATAGATTTGGTTTTCTTCTCATTGAGGACCAGCCTATGATTAAGGAAACCATGTCTCTACAGAACTGAAATCAAGTTGAAGGCTGTGTTGAAGAGTTGCAGGATTTTTGTGAGTGGAGAATACAACAGCATCATCGGCATGTAGTATGATCTGCTCAGAGCAGTGGTAAGGGAGGGAGTTTAGGAAAATGCTAAAAAGGAGGGAGCCCAGTATGGATCCCTGTGGGACATCCAAGCGAACAGGCAGGGTGTCAGAAAGAGCGTCAGCAATTTTTACTTTCTGCGACCGGTTTTCTAAGTAGCTTTTAAACCAGAGAGAAGAGTCCAGTGATAGCCCGGCATTCAGTAGTTGGTCAATTAGTAGTCCATGGTGTACTGTATCGAAGGCCTTGGAGTGTTCGGCAAAAAAGGCCCCTGTGAGAAGGCCATTGTCAAGGGACTTGTGCAAAGCTCCAGTGAACTCAAGAAGGGCGGTGGTGGTGCTGTGATGTTTCCGGAAACTGTGTTATTGTGGACAAGGTATATTGTATTTATCCAAGTGGTTGGTAAGTTGATCAGCCACGATGTGCTTGAGTGCCTTAGAGAGTGGGGGCAGTATGGAGATAGAGTGATAATTTGAGTGATTCGTCTTATCCCCACTTTTATGAACAGGTGTCATGGTGGCTGTTTTCTATAAGTCTGGAAATTTTCCACAGCTGAGAGAGAGGTTTAGAATTTTTGTTAATGGATGAATTACCTCATTGAGGGTGAGCAACAGAAGCTTAAGGTCCAGGGTGTCGCTACCAGATCTAGATTTAGAGATAGCTGCAGTAATATAGTGGCAAGCTTCATTCAGCCTTACCTCTCTGAAGTAGAAGAGGGGATGGTTAGACTGTGGGTCTAAGGTATTTTGGGAGTAGGCCCTGTTTTCAAAAAGTCATGGGGTAGGACAGTACTAAGGTCTGAAAAAGCCGTGTTAAAGATGTTTACGATCACCTTGGGGTCGAGGTTGAGGATCCATCAACCATTAACATGGCTGGAGAGGTTTTTGGCTGCTTCCCCGTGACATACTTGATATTGTCCCAGAAAGCACGACCATTTCCCCATGTATTGGTGAGAGTGTCTTTGTAATAGCTGGACTTCATGAGCCAGATGGCTTTTGTGCAGGCATTTCATGCTTGTTTGTAATTTTGGATGTCCAGTTGTTTGCCTGTGGCCCTGGCAACTGCCTAGAGGTGGTGCATTGGTTTCAGCTGTACGAGAAGAGCCACGGTGAGCCATGGGTTAGAGAGAGATTTAGTTTTGTGCCTTTTAGCAGGGGCAAAGAGGTTGCAGGCTTTGTTGAAAATTAAGATGAACTGATCAAGAGCAAGTTAACATCTGTTGCTTCGTAGATGGGTAGCCAGTCTTGTAGAAGCAGGTATTGTTTGAGATGTGGAAGTTTTCCACAAGGAAGGACTCTGCTAATGATAATTTTGGGAGGGGACTTGACAGGGTCAGACTGGCCCACCTGGATACCTGGAAATTTCCAGGTGGACCCCCTCAGTTGGCTAAGTGGTTACCTTCTGAACTCTGAAAAATTTTGCATTTATCATCTTTTTTTCTAATTAAATGGGGTATCTGGGACACTGTTGATAAATGTAAGATGCAAAGACTGAGCTAGTGTATAAGATTGAAGTGGGAATATTGATATGACTATGTCACCCTGGGCCATCCTCTATTGATTTTCCAGGTGGGCCCTCTGTACCCCAGTCTGACCCTGGGGCTTGTTGAATTTGTTAGACCATGCACATATGACTGGGGAGTGGCCATTGAGAGAGTCTGGGTGAACTGTCGTATGAGAAATCCTTGTGGGGTGAGTGGTGAGGACCCAATCCAGGAGGGTACTGGTGCCAGTTTTGTAGTTAATCCTAGTAGGGGAGTTTACCGTTTCCATGAGGTTAGCAGCTGAGATGGAGTCTTTATAGGCACTGGCACCCGACGCTAACCAGTTTATGTTGAAATCCCCTAGTAGAATAAGTTCAGCTTCAGGAGGATGAGAGTTGATAAAGTTTAGGACATCGTTAAAGCCATGTTTAGGGTCCCTGGGCAGGATGTATATGGAGACAATAGTCAGGGATTTATGGTTGGGACCTAGGACGATTTTTATTGGCAGAATCTGGGCCAAGGCAGAAAGTGATGGAGTTGCTACAGAGTGCCATGACAGGAAGTCTTTGATATAGATTGAGCAACCACTGCCTTTTTTGGATATCCGGTTCAGCCTGTGGACATTGTAGCCCTGTATTGTTACTGCTGAGTCAGGAACTTTAGGTGTCAGCCAAGTTTCCTCCACTGCAAGGATGTCAGGGTTGTGTTGGCATATGAAGGCTTGGAGTGCATCCAGTTTTGGTAGTAGGCTGCAGATATTAATGGTTGCAAGGATAAGGGCACCTGGAGTTTGTGGGTGGCCTGAGCTTCTAGGGCCAGGATTGGGATGGATGCTGCCTGAGATGAGAAGGAGAAGGAGGAGTAGGAGTTTTAAGAAGCAGAGTCGTAGCTCTTTGAGAGATGGTTTTGATCATTGTTTCTGGGAGTAGAGGTTGCAAGGTTCCAGGCGGTATTCCATATGGACTGCAAGGTGGTACAGTGTAGAGAGGTGGCCACACTTGTTGAGAGTAGTGGTCAGGGTAAGTAATCAGCAATATCCAAATGGTGGACCAAGCACAAGTCTCGAGTGGAAGTGGAGGGTTCCCTTGGAGTAGCAGTGGAAACCAGACTAGAGGGTGGTGGGGCAGGGTGGGGTGGGGTGGCTAGGACCAGGGGGAGAGAGAAGAGGGGGGCAGGGCAAGGAGGAGGAGGAGAGGTGAGAGAAAGGCAGAGAGAACCCACATGGCTTGCTTGCTAGCACAGTAGGGTTGGGGAAGGAAAGCGAGTTGAACAGGAGGGAGTAACTTGGCTAGCAGGAGGCAGATAGAAAGAGAGAGATTGAGAAAGAGAGCACCTCAATCAGTAAGCACTATGTGGGATGAGAGAAGGGAGATAGTAGGCATGGGCAGAGCAGAGGAAGCTACAAGTGTTGGCCAACAGGCAGTGGGAGGCAAGGTATGTATGAGGGAGGGTGGTTTTAGAAGTCTATTTAAGTAAGGTAGGAGGGGGGGTGGGGGAAATTTTGTGGTAAAATAAAAGCAAAGTCAATGGGCGCAGTGCCCAGACAGCAAAGCAAGGCAGTGAAGATAGGGCTGGCCAATCAGCTGTTGTTCGAGAGGTGTGTTTACAGATGGTGAAGAGCATCTGCGTTTGGCTGCAACATATTGAAAACTACCAAAGTTATGTGCTTTGTAGCGTTGTGGAAAAAAATTACCATAGTAAATTATCCATTACAGATACTTAGGAGACGAACGGAGATGATACTGATGGCGGAAGAATTTAATGATTATAACAATAATCACAGTGAGAGATTACAAGTGGTACATCCTTCATTCTTCATTCTTCAAACTAACAGTGAATGGGGGCCTGCTTATATAGTGGAAAACAGTATCATTATTTCCTATGGTTGTCTATGATTGGTACAAAACAAGTACAAACATTAACTTAAAAGGCAATTCTCTTTTTAGTATATGTATGAGCTAATCTTTTAGTCAGCACAAATGTATTGATAGTGTAAATTATACTACTATATAAGGCTAGTAATAATTGTCATTACCAGTTACCAAGATCTAGAAGGAAGAAATAGATTTGGACTTAAGAATCTGCATACAAGCACTTTGGTCTGTCCTAATAATGACAAACACTAAAGATAGTTAGAAGGGTAACTTGAACTCTATCCCTGTATTTCTATTTTGCAAACACATTAAGCAACTGTTTGATATTACTCACATGGTCAGCACAAATATCAAAAGACACTTTAATATTACAACTTGTGGCTCAGTTAAACTTGTAGCTTTACAAGTTTTAATATGATTCAATTATATAGGCCATTATTTGTTAGACAGATACATTATGTTTTAGACCAAAATGAGGTTAGCCTGAAATATTGGGACACACTTCTTTATCCCTTGTTACAAGCCCCCCTTGGCCCAATATTGCCTAATTATTATTTGTGCAACAATGCAGCTCCTCGGAGCATGCACATCTCACTATGTACTTCACGAATAGTAAGCCTTAAGTGACACGGGCCTATAATTACCAAAAACACTAAGATATCTTGCAACACAAGTAAAACTTTAAAAGACAGGACTCCTAAGGGTCCCTCCTGCATAGCTATAAATTAAGTGCTCATTATCACTCTCACTGAGCAATTCATTTACAACTACTTGTGCCTTATGAATTTGTATCAAATGAGTATCTTTTCAATTTAAAAATGACTGTACATTAAGAAACAGGAGAGGTATCACAGCTCCAAATGATGGCATTTAACATGTCAATTAACATAGTGGCATAAAACTTTGACACACCAGTGTATGCACAACTACTGTTAACATTTATATTCCAACCAGAGAAATCTAAGTTTATATGTACTCTACTGTACTTCACATTATTCACAAGCATTTGATCAATAAGTGTTGATTAAATCCACTCTCTGGCCCTTTTGTCACATTTGGACATTCAGTTGGTGTTACAGTTAAGTATATGACATCTGAGACTACAAAACGTAATGAGTTGCTTACACTAGCATAGTTACAAACACTATTATCACCCCAAAGACAGTAGGACAGAGTTAACACATAAATACCATTGTCCTTTGGTGTGGTTCTGTTTATAACAAGAGACACATTTTTCTGTTTTTAGTCCATGTAGCTTTGCTGTGATCCAGTCTTGAGCTCTGAGGCACAGCTGCTAGACCAGCTGTTAAGTATGTCCGCACACCAATTTAGAAAAGTCAGTGTTTATATTGCTGGCTGGCTGATTAGCAGACACATTGCACTGGCCAGGGGTGCATTAGATTGTGCATTGAGTCCTTTTAATGGAGCAGCCACACACACTGGCATGGCATTTGTGTTGTGGTAGTTGATTACACCCTGGCACACAGATTAACAGTCCATAAAAAAGTAATAGTTCTGCATAAAGTACCAGCCATGTATGGAATAAACAGCAGTGAAGAAAATGGATGTCTTGCTTGAAGATCAATTGAAGAAGAATCTTCTTGCTGAAGTTAGGGGATTGCCCCTACCCCAGACTTAACTTCATAGTAAGTAGAAACAATAAGCTTGATTGTAGAGTTTAAACTGACTAGACCTTTTCAGTTGATTTAAAGTTGTACAAATAGATGTAATTTTGCTAAAACATTACACTTGCAGAGGTAATAATGACTTGATTTATGCAATAGATAAGAAACAATTATTAGCAAATACACATTTTTTGGTATTTACCCCTATGGGGAGATAGCAATGTACCTTGCAACCTTTGTGGACATTATACTGGAAGGAAGGAAGAGTAGCTTACCCCTTCCCCCCGAGCTTCTAAGAGACAGCTCAATTACTGTAATACAAGATTATTTCTATAGGATAAAAGAAGCCAAGCATCCCTGGGTTTTCTTATCCTAAGCATGACAAAATGTCAGCTGAGTTTATAAAAGAAGTTTTGCTTACAGTTAAATGTTGATTGACTGTGTTGGCTGTAACACAAGAAGGTCAAATAAAATGCAAAAGGTCGCATAGTGTGCATGCAAGGGTCGCTCAAACCCAGTTATTTTTTATAGTGGCCTTGCACACTACTGATATTAAAAATATCTTAATGTTACATTGCACAGGAAATGAAAACAACTTTTCATGTAATTAACTTAAACATTTTTTATCCAAGGACACTCGAATACCATATTTAAAAGTATGCCAACATCATTTTTAATGAGAATCTTTTGTCCTTCAGAAACGCTAGTGTTACTGATAACATTATTAATCATGCCAAACAACTCCAGGTGGTTTGTTTGGTTATGGTAGCAATCACAGAAGAACAAGTGGCTAGTCTTTTGCTCTAGTCCACCCCACAGCATACTGAGAATATTTAGAATCAAACTCTTTAACATTAGAAGAGGCAAGGTCTTTGGGCATTAAGTTAGTATGACTTGCCAATACCTCTGGCAGACGGCGCAAGTTTGCCATATCTGATTTTTTACTCCTACATTTTAACTGCTCCTATACAGGAGTTAGCACACTGTAAAGTGCCTGTTTTTAGATTTTAAGACATTTACATCTTACAAACATGCTACAGAAGCTGTGTTATAGTTTATATTGCAATCAATAAAAGAGAATTATCCCTATCTAAAAGAACAAAGGTCTCCCTGTACCTTTACAAACTATTACTTTAGTTGTGTCTTTTTTCTTGCAGGGATTCTGGCTCTTGACTTATTTGCATTTCTAAACTATCTATTTTTGACTGTAGCTGGATTATTACATCTTACTGTTTATGCAGCTTTTATTTATTTTTTTAAAGTCTCATGTGTTAACAAATTACCACCTGGCTATATTATCACAGACTTTGTACAGT
The DNA here is from genome assembly GCA_016271365.2 of Neoceratodus forsteri. NCBI lineage: Eukaryota > Metazoa > Chordata > Ceratodontiformes > Ceratodontidae > Neoceratodus > Neoceratodus forsteri. Next base: position 1,313,741,404 of record CM057450.1, on the reverse strand, counting down.
ATTTGCAAGTTTCTCTTTTTTAATTTTTTAATTAAAATATTGCTGTGCCTGTTGATCATGGTTTGTATGCTCCCCCCTTTAGGTGTTTCCCCTAGAAACAACCTATTAATGTTTCCATACTCATAAAATACAATTGTGCCTGTTGATCATCAGGCACTGGTTCGTATGCTTTCCCCTTTAGGTGTTTTCCTAGAAAATGACCTATTATTGTTTCCATACTCATTTTTCATCTCTTTCTTGCCTGCCTAGCCTTCACTGCCGGGCCCACCCATGCACTGGTGCCCCAGTCTGTCTGGTTATGTCTTACAGCTCCCCTGTGAGGTCCGGCTTGCAAGTCCCAGCACCTTCACTTACCTACTCTGCCCCATGAGTTCCTACAGAGTTAAGCATTACCTTTTATTTAAAGAAATTGGAAAGCATACCTCACCTGATTAGCAAGTGGCTAAACTGTCTGTGTGCACCATTTTCTCACTTTAAGCCATCAGCACCACGTCTCCAAGCATCGTCACCTTCTTATTGGGGCTCTCAGACTAACCAACTAGTACTTAGGCAGGCTCCTCAGCATGCAGCACCAGCGATCCGAGTCTTTAAGGCACCAATTGTAGAGGTGTGCAAAAAATTACAGTTAGTAAATTATCCATTACAGATACTTAGAAAGGAGATGAATGGAGATGGTACTGATGGCGGAAGAATTTAATGAATATAACAATAATCACAGCGAGAGATTACAAGTGGTACATCCTTCATTCTTCATTCTTCAAACTAACAGTGAATGGTGGCTTGCTTATATAGTGGAAAACAGTATCATTATTTCCTATGGTTGTCTATGATTGGTACAAAACAAGTACAAACATTAACTTAAAAGGCAATTCTCTTTTTAGTATATGTATGAGCTAATCTTTTAGTCAGAACAAATGTATTGATAGTGTAAATTATACTACTATACAAGGCTAGTAATAATTGTCATTACCAGTTACCAAGATCTAGAAGGAAGAAATAGATTTGGACTTAAGAATGTGCATACAAGCACTTTGGTCTGTCCTAATAATGACAAACACTAAAGATAGTCAGAAGGGTAACTTGAACTCTATCCCTGTATTTCTATTTCGCAAACACATAAAGCAACTGTTTGATATTACTCACATGGTCAGCACAAATATCAAAAGACACTTTAATATTACAACTTGTGGCTCAGTTAAACTTGTAGCTTTACAAGTTTTAATATGATTCAATTATATAGGCCATTATTTGTTACACAGATACATTATGTTTTAGACCAAAATGAGGTTAGCCTGAAATATTGGGACACACTTCTTTATCCCTTGTTACAGCTTGTATAGAATAAATTCAATGGATGCATGTAACTCGGGCATTTTTAGGAATTTTTCACCAAATTTTCAGCATGGCCTTTTTGGAACCCTACCTCATGAATAGTGGCAGTGTAATGTCATTCATTGATCCCAAAAGGTGATTTCACACAGCAACCATGCCATTCTGTGCCACAGGTGTGAAAAAACATTTCGGGCAGGATGTGAAAAATGACAGCTATACTGTTCATGAAGTGGTATGAAAAAATGGCAATGTTGAAATTTTGAGTGAAAATATTAAAAATTGACAAAGTTACGAGCATGTGAACAAAAATAGCAATGGACCGTACATAACTTAGGCATTTTTCAGAATTTTTACACCAGATTTTCAACATGGTCTTTTTGGGACCCCACCTCATGAACACTAGCACTGTCATTTCATTACTTAGTCCCAAAAGGTGATTTCACACAGCAACCACAAAATCACCTTACTGGTCTGATTAACAAGACAACAGTGACAGTGTTCATGAGGTGAAAGATCTAAATAATATGTTAATCTGATGTAAAATTACAAAAATGGCCAAGATATTAACATACATTCAAAATGCCATAGACAGCACTTACCTTTGATTCTTCAGTTCGCAGTTCGGCTTTGAAGAGTGCAGACGTGTCTTGGTCCACAGAAGATTGCAGCTGATGGTCTCCAGTGGTAAGCATAGGGAAAGGGTGATGTGGTGTTGTGGGTTGCTCAGTTGGAGGGTCTGGATGGGGAGGGGGATGAAGGATATGAAGAGGGACCGTTTTCTTTTTTACAGCATTCAAAAAAAAAACATCGGGGGACAGTTTTCTTTTTTAACAGGTTTAAAAAAACATCATTTTGGAACACTGGGAGAGGGCTCCCCAATGTCCCTGAGTACTGGAGTGGGGTTTACTTAAGAAAGCCGACACAGGGATTGGGCACCCTGATGTCGGCAAAGTAAATATTTATTTATTGAACAACGGGCTTGGGAGGGGGGCATCCCACACCAGGGGTGGACATTCTGGTTTCAGAATACACAATTAAGGACACTGAGGGGGGAAGGTCAGAATGCTGACACAAGGATTGGGCACCCCGATGTTAGCAGCATATTTAAAACAAAGTACATTTTTGGGGGGGCATCTGACATTGGGGTTGGGTATTCTGGTGTCGGAATTAACAAGAAAATATTTGGGGACACTGGGGGTGGGCTCCCCATTGTCCCACACCACTAGGGGATGGGGTTACATGGGAATTGGGCATCCTGAAGTTGGAAGAAACATTTTTATTAAATAAAACATGCCTTGGCCCCCTTAGAGGCAGTAAAGTGAGAAAAACTCATTTGATTAGGTAAACACCAACAGGTGTGTACCTAAATGGGGATTGAAGAACACAATCCAACATTATTTGGCCAAAAGAGTGGCCAAAGAAGGTTTGGGGCTTGTTTACTAGGGCCAATGGGTTTTGCCCATTGAAATATTGCACCAAATTGTGACAATTTTCATGAAACAGTGATGCAATTTGCAGCAGATTTCACCCAACAGTACCACTAGTTGCACATAAATTGTTGCAATTTGCAGCAGTTTGCAAAAATAGTGTCTCAAATTGCAGCACTACCAATGGCCAAAATGCAGAAAACCTATTTCCAGCCACTATTTTGAAAAAATAATGCCAGTATTGTTTTCCTCATGCCCTGATTAGGTAAACACAACTATTGATGTTTACCAAGGGGCAGTATTTTTTGAATTACAGTGTTTTTTAGCATCGCTAACTGAAAAAAAGATGGTGGCCATGCGAAACTGCAAAAACAATTTGCAGCAGTCAAAAGTGTTTTCACAAAAGCAAAAAGTGCTTTTGAGGCTGATACATATTTTTTCCCCATAGGCTATAATGGGAAACTTTAAACTATAATAACTTTTGAACAGCTTAATATTTTTTCACCAAACTTTCAAAATACACATCAGTGGCCCAGACCCCATATACCCCAACAATTTCAGACCAGACCCCCAAACCATTTGGGCCATAGCTGAAGTGATATTTTTCACATTTTCACACTCTGCAACTGCACATCTGACCGGAATGAAACTTGCCAGATCTGGAGATTTGTGGTACCATACAGCGCATGCAAAATTTCAGGCAAATCGGATGAATGATTGCAAAGTTATTAAAGTACAAAATGTTGGGTTTAACATAGGAGTGGCTGTGCAACCCTAACTATACCTGCACTACTATGCATGTATAATAAATCTATCTATCTATCTAGCTGTCTGTCTGTCTATCTATTTTTATTTAATATGCTTTATTAAAGTTTACTAATACATACAAGGAAAATAATCACAAAAGTACAATACAAAACCAACAAAGCAAACCTACCCCCCACCCCCACAACCCTGTAGAGCAAAGAACTGGGGCAAAGCTCTAGGCATGACACTTCAATAATGTCCACACCCTACCCCCACAATATCCCCCACAACACTTCCCCTCTCTCCTCCCTCCTACCTCCCCCAAAACTATGTCAACTTTTCCCAAGGGCCATCATATTAGCAATCACGATTTTCGTCTACACATATTTTCCATGATATAACTAAATAAAACAAATTTCAGTCTCGGGACTAATGAGGGAGGAGAAATATTAAGTCTACTGAGGGAACTAACTCACCTCCCAGCAACATAGTGAAGCATAGGATCCCAGAGCTCTCCAAACTGCACCAACCTATGATTCTGTATTGCAATGGCTCTTTCTGCATTTATAGCAGTTGTTAATTCCTGGGTCCATTCTAATAAGGATGGAAGTGTGTCGCTTAACCAATGTTGCATTAGAATTAATTTAGTGACCAACGTAATTACAGCAATGTAGGTCTTGTCCCTAAGGGACTATATAGATTGATAGTTACCTATAATGCACACTTCTAGTGAAAAAAAATTCAAACACCCAAATAATTGTAAACATTTTTGCTTAATATCCTGCCAAAATACTTCCACCTTATAGCATGCCCAAATCATGTGCAGTAAAGAGCCTTCTTTTTGGGGACATCTGAAAAAATGGATCTCTGTTAATTTACCCATCTTAAAGAGTTTGAGCTGTGTATAGTAAAGATTATAAAGTATATTGTGCAGAACTAGTCTTAATCTATCCTGTTTAATAAAATGGTGGACATCTGCCCAGACCTGCTTAGAAGTATTTAAGTCATAAGTTAGGTGTGCGGCTTGCTGTCAATAAAATACTATTGGAGAGCATTTGTCCAAAGTTAAAGTTCCAATTACTTTGTAAAGCCTTGAATTTGGTCTGTTCTGTAGAACTATAACTGTCAATTGTGTGAAAAGGCTGCTAGCCTCAGTTGACTAGGGAGGTTTCACCCACAAAGTCTGAATACAGTGTTTACTGATTATATTTTAAAAAGCAGAAGCTGGGAGGTGAGATAATTCCTTACATTTTGCTACATTTATAAATCTACCCTGTTTAATGAGATCAGATAGAAAATAATTTTTCTGATTTTGCCAAAATCCCTGTTTAATAACTTTATTACCTATCAATAAATTTAAGTTTTCGAAGAGCGGCTGTCCCAGATCTGTTTTATGATGTATCTGAAAATAATGACACATCTGCTGATGAGCCCACACTGACCATCCAATTGGAGAATCCTTTTGATGGAGGGGAAGTTTTGCATATGGGACCAAAAAAAAGGGAAGATAGCAAAACAATGCAGGTTTTTGTTCTAGTCCGTTCTATCGACAACCAGTCAGGATACTTCTGAGCAATCTTAGAGTCCCCTTGCCATTGAAAATATTTCACCCCTTGGAAAGCAAAGTATTATATGAAAAGATAAGGGAGTTGCAACCCCCTAACTGCCGAAGTCTACACAGCTTGTCCAAACCCCTTCTGTGATGTTTCCCTAACCATAAAAATTTTGTCCAGGTTGCTGCAATCTTTTGAATCCACTGTTTTGAAAGGGGAATATTTAACATGGACAAAGGATACATTAATTTTGGCAAAGCAACCATTTCTAAAATGTTAACTTTCCCTGCAGAGTCAATGGCATATGTTGCCATCTTTGCAGGTCCTGTTCTAATTGCTTAACTACAGGGTCCAGATTAAGTTTTTTAAGGGCATGTAGATCTTTAGTAAGTTCTATTCCCAAGAAATTAATAGATTTCTGAACTCATTCAAGGCCTAATTCTGTAATATCTGCCTGAGAACAGGAAGGGGATAAAGCTAAAACCATGGTCTTGTGAGAGCTTAATTTGTAGCCAGATAATGTACTATATTCTGAAATTATTTGGAGCACAACGGGGATAGAGCATTTCCAATTTGCAACATGTAGCAGCACGTCATCAGCAAACATTGATATTTTGAATTCTTAGCATCCTATTCTTATACCTTTAACCTGTGGAGATGCTTTAATTTTTTTTGCCAAAGGTTTATTGTAGAGACTGAAGAGCAAACGAGAAAGTGGGCATCCCTGGTGGGTGCCTCTGGTTAAAGGAAACTGTGCTGAAAGGGTTCCCTTGCTAGCAACTCTAGTTGAGGGACAGATAAAAAAGATCTTAACCCACCTAATCAAATCATCAGGAATACCATATAGAGGCAAAAAAATCAAATAAAAAGTTCCACTCCACTCTATCAAAAGCTTTCTCTGCATCCAGGGAGACAAGCACCTCATCAGCGCTCCTCTCCTCGGATGCAGAGAGAAGGTGGAGGATCTTGCAAAAGTGGTCTTTGGAGTGTCACCCAGTGACAAAACCCACCTGTTCTGAGCCTATTAAATCAACCCATACTTTTTTAATCTATTGGCCAAGACACTGGCTAAGATTTGTATATCGATGTTTAAACCTGATACCTGGCTATAGTCTTCTGGTAAGGTGGCATGCCTCCCTGGTTTTGGTAGCACTGTAATCTGGGCTTCAAAAAGGGCTGAATCCTTTGTCTCATTATGGAAAAGGTAATTATAAAGGTCCCTCAATTTAGGAGCCATCTCCATCCTAAAACACTAATAAAACAACAGAAGAAAACTGTCTGGGCCAGGGGCCTTATCTGGTAGAAGATTCTCAATCACATCGAGTATCTCTTGTTCTGATATAGGCCCTTTCAAAACATCATTCTGTGCCTGGGAAAGTTTTGGCAGGTTGACCCTGTTCAAAAACTGGAGTATTTGGGATGAGGAATATGTAGCTTTCAGAGGTGCTGTGTATAGAGAATGATAAAACTCTTTGAAAGACTCCACTATTTTTGCCAGCTCTGTGATATAGGAACCTGTGTCCTGTGCTTTCAGAGGTGCTGTGTATAGAGAATGATAAAACTCTTTGAAAGACTCCACTATTTTTGCCAGCTCTGTGATATAGGAACCTGTGTCATGGGTTCTTATTGCTGTAACCCAACGTGACACTCGTTGTTGTTTCAGCCTGCTAGCCAACAACTTACCCACATTTTTCCCCTGACCTCTGTAAGTGGCCTTAATTCTAGTGGCTGTTTTAGTAACCTTGTCGAGTAGATAAGCAGACTACTTTGCTCTCAAGGACGTTAATTCTGACCACAGCCTTTCTTCTGATAATTTGGACAAGTGGGACTCCAAGAATGTTATTCTGGCCAGCACTCCTCTACTTGCATATGTAGCTTCTTTTTCTCACTGAAGTGAGGTGGATCAACTCTCCATGCCCCAGTGCTTTTAACAAACCCTACATTGTATCCTTAGCTTCTATAGATGTACTATTTTCCTCTCAAGATTGAATAATAAAAGCCTTCTTGTGGGTTAAGATATACTTGTCCTCCAGTAGGAAGGTGTTTAGGGACCAAGTGCCAGTCACAGGATAATGACTTTCTACAGATAAACTAACCCATACCGGGTAGTGATTCAATATTACTCTGGGACAAATACCACTCCCCTCACTTCCCCCCCCCCACAAAAGTGAGGCACTAAAAAGGAAGTAGTCAATTCTGGAGTATAGTCTGTGAGGGGGGAAAAGTAGATGTATTCCATTTCTTCTTTATTTAGAAATCTCCATGGGTCAACTAAACTGATGTCTGTAAAAAATTCTGTTAGGGCTCTTTGCACTGGAGATAACCCCACCCTCCTATGAAATTATCTGTCCAGGTCATTGGAAAAGACTAGGTTCCAGTCCCCTCCCAAAATGTAGGGAATATTGTTTAAAGAGGAAAGTATTGTTGCAATGGGGGGGGGAAAGGAGGGGGAGTCCATGTTGGGACTGTAAATACAACCCAACACCACTTCCGTACTTGCTAGATGCCTGTGTATTATAATATAATGCCTGTCAGGGTCCGCCCATTACTGAATTACAGTGAAAGTGATGGATTTGTAAAGTAAAATAGCCACCCCACTTCTGTCTGGCACTCTGTCCCACCACAAACACCTGCCCCACCCATAATTTTTTTAAATGATTTAACTGATCAACAGGGATATGAGTCTCCTGTAACATGGCAATAATGGGATGACATCTGCTTACATGCTTGAGAACACAATATTTTTTTATTGTGCTCCTTCCCTCCTTTTATATTCCAGGAAATGACAACCATATTGTATACCCACAAGCCCCCTGATTGCATCTTTGTGGATGGTATGACCTTTCTCCCATCCCCCTTCCATACCTCCAATTTCCATACCCCTTAAAAACTGGCCTACATCTACCAAACCCCACTTCTTAACCCCATGCTCCCCTCCCTACCCTAATTACCACACCAGCCAAAACCCTTCTCCTAAACGTGTGGCCCATGATGGTGGGGTGGGGAACAGCTCCCACCCAACCCCATAACAAACTGATCAGTTAACTTTCCACCTCCCTGGTGGTTACTCCCCATACTATACTGGCCAACCCTGTATGTCCTCCAAAACCTTTTTAGAAGAACATTGAGACTAGTCTCCCATTTATTAAAAAAAAGAAAAAAAGTTACTTTATCCCTTCTAGAGGTGAGAACCCAAAAAGAGAGTCAACTCCCTGCTATTACTAGCATGTTGATGACTGCCAGTCCAATCATATCCATCCCTTTAGCCCATGAAGGGCAAAAGTAGAACAAGAACAACCTCAGATGTCCTACCCTCCCTTGTACCTAATTCCTCTTAATGAAATGCAATGCCACTCCTAAACTCACCCCTGTATATCGCGATTCACAACCACAGAAATCCCCAGGTGACCTATCAAGGTGCACTCAGGACCAGCTCTAAGCTGGGGTGCATATAGTGTGGCAGACCTACCAAATTACCCACTCCCCCCAAAATATATAGAGATTCACAACTAAAGCCCCAGTTACCATACCAAATAACTACATTAGCTTGGATACCTCAGCTTCAAGATTTTGTGTTAAGAAACCCTAAAATCCTTCCGCATGCAAATACCCTTTTTTGTTTCACCAACAGAAGTGGGTATTAAGAGTCTTGACCCCGATCTATAATTGCAACCTCGTAAGAAAAAAAGTGATAAACTGTAAAACAATCAGACTGTCATCTTACATAGTAAACAGTTCCCCCTTACCACAAAACCCTGACTTTTGTATAGGTAATTAAAATACAGAACTTTAAGAATTCTTTAACTGAGCCAAAGTTCAATTTCAAAGGCTATTTAAAAACATCCTTACGAAGTCAAAACCTGGTACTGGAATTCTCCTGAAGAGAAACAATAACAATTAGTCTTTATTTAACATCAGTGTAGCTCCGGGCATTTACCCTTGCTCTGTCTCATTGCTACACAAAATGTCTAAACATAAAAGTCCTCCATCAGTTAAATCTGTAGCAAAACATACCTGGAAGGAACTTAAATAACCAAGTTGAAAAGGAGGTAGTGTACTCTCCAATAGACTCATTAGCACTCCATGAGTTGTGGGCACCCAACAGAAATGAAAGAAAAAGGCTACTGTGTTGTTGTCATTTAGAATTCTTCACAATTAAAATGACAGTTACCTTTCCACATAATGTCTCATGCTCTAAGGAGCAAATAAAATACAGGCTGATCAAACCTTGCCACTGAGAGAGTAGATCAAGCACTCCATTGATCTCTGGAAAATTCTAATGCCACCACTGTGAATGACAAGCCTCTCTGAACTAAGTACAAATTCAGAAGAAACAAAAATTCTTCTCAACGGATCTCTGCATCTAGTTATGAACTAACCAAAAGTTTTTCCTGAAGTCACGGAGGGTATAGCAAACGAAAACAGTAGAGACCTCTGGAGACTTTGCAGGCTATAAATTATGGGTGCTAAATAGACCCTCCAAGATCTAAAATCACCAAACAGTGAATTCAGCTCCTTCTAGAAACCTCCCCCCAAAATCCAGATGATCCACACTTAGACATCGAAAATCAGGTTAACAAGAATTTTTATAGAGTAGCTCCAAGTATCCAGACTGTGACAGGTGCCAATGATATATTTAATTTAGTCATCAGCTTTTGAATCTTTATGACTTTACCACTTTGGATAACAGAAAAGTCACCCACCTTTACCAAGTAGATCACGCAGCAGTATATTCAGCTTGGACATCGCTTGTGTAGCTGAGTCATATCAGAATGTTCCTTTAGCTGTAGTCACCTCCAACCGGGCTAGGTACAACATTTTGTATCAGATTTTTGCAGCCCAAAGCTTGGCTTGTAAGGGTCAGAAGGCTGCTCTGTCTTGCCAAACTTTGAACATGAGGTCCAGGACCAGGCAGATTCTCTTCCCCTTCCACTCCAGCTTATCCAATTTCTAAATGGACCTCAGAAGATGGTCCTGATCCAGATAATTTAACATTTTAAATATTATAGGGCAAGGAGGTTCTCCAACTGCCTGGTTTTGGTCTGATCGACCTATAGTATGCACCCAGTCTATGATGTAGGTTGGGGTGTTTGGAGAGGAACCGGTCAGACAAACAAATAACGTCTCAAAAATTCAATCAGAGCCGATCCTTCTTCCCCTTCAGGCAACCCTGGGAGAACAAGATTGTTTCTCCCAGAGTGACCCTTTAAATCCTCAACTTATCTTTGAGTTTCTTGAGAGAACGCTTAAGCGCTACCAAGTCAGGTTCCATTTTTGCAACTTTGTTTTCCGTCAATGAGATCCTAGACTCTGAGTTGGAGACCCATTGTGTTAGCTCTCTCACTCAAGGCTTCTGCTTCTTAAACTTGTTGATGACAGTGAAAATGGCTGTTTTAATTATTTTAAGTTTGGTATACATCTGTTTGGATGTAATAGTTTCGGACATATCTGGAGGGGGAGATTGAGGGGAATTACTTCTCCGGAGGCCACTTGGCTTCCAGGCCAACTGCTGTCTCCAATTCACCTTCAGAGTCCTCAAGCTGGAGGAAAGTGCAATTGTTCCTGAGATTTGTTGTCCATTTTGTTCATCTAAGGATTGGCCAGTAAAATCTCACCTAATAAATGTAAGAAACCAAATAGAGATAGTATAAAAATGAAAAATAAGCTGGGGTTAGATGGAGCTCCTCTGAGAAGCTGCTCACTATCTCCCAGTCATCATGTGACTCATATATGTATTAGCACGATAGTGCTACCATAGTTAGGGTTGAGGAGCCATTTACATGTTAAACCTAGAATTTTGCACCTTAATAACTTTGCAACCGTTCAACAGATTTACCTGAAATTTGGAATACTTGATCAAAAACCATACATCTTGAGATCTGCCAACTTTCATACTGTTTGGATATACAGCTGTGGAGTTATTAAGCATGATCTGCACGTGCATTTACGCTTTTTTGAATTCTTTGCTCATCTCTACAGGTCGCACGGTTTTCGCGACTGGTCTGAAAACTTCAGAGAACATGCAGCCGGGGTCCCCAATGTGCCTTTTGAAGATTTCATGAAAAAATATTAAAAGGTTCAAAAGTTATTCAAAAAACAATTTCCCATTATAAGTCAATGGGAAAAGTTAACAACAAGTTCAACACTTTCACAAATGCACTTTTTAGTGTCGCAAATGACCCTAGTAAAGATTTATTTAAGGGAACATTTCAATATGGTAGATCAACTCCCAGTAACATGTGATAGCAATAGGGAAGTTACCCCATTTAAGAAATCTTCCTCCTATAATCCCCCACACTCCAATCATACTCTTAACACTTTTTATAATTTGGTAACTGTGGATGTGCATAAATTAATCAAAACCAATAAAACAAGTATTATAAACAAAACATGACAGCAAAAGAAATGAAATCTTTACAAGAACTTCGGGAATTTAATTCAGTGGTAATAAAACCAACTGATAAAGGGAGTGCTGTGGTTGTTTGGGGCTTGGATGATTACAATAATTAAGCAATAAGGCATGACCAGGGGTTATGTTAATGGTCTGTTAATCACCCTCAAGGGGCATAATGTGGCACGAGGCATTGCTGAGTGCCACATGCCCCTAGAGAGTGATTAACTGACTATTAACATAACCCTTGGGAGTGCCTTATTGCTGTTATAATAAAAATGTTTTTTTAAACAGTGTTAAACCTTGTTCAATATATGGGTAAGTTGTACAAGTATGTTAATAAAAGATTAATATAAGGCTGTTAGAATGTTTACAGCCAATCAGAAAGCTTCATTTCTCAGACCATTGTTATAATGAAGTAGAACGCCAACTGCAGAATAAGGATTTTTATCAGAAGATAAATAAAGATCCTATGGAATTGATAAAATCTAAAGCAGACATTCTAATCGAATGTGGTTTAAATATGGAGGAAAGTAACACAAAAGAAGTAGATTTTCTTAAGGTACCCAGCCCAAAAAGACCAGTTTTATATCTCCTGCCTAAGACACATAAGAATACCTTTCCAGTTGTGGGGAGACCAATTGTCTCTGCTAATGAATCAGTGACTGAGAACATGTCCAAGTATGTGGATTTTTTTGCCCAGAAATTTGTTCCAGATCTCCAATCATATGTAAAAGACACAAAAAATGCTTTGAAAATGTTGAAAGACATAGTGATATCAGAAAATGATATATTGGTTACTATAGATGTGACAAGTTTGTATTCAAATATTCCCCATGAGGGTGGTTTAAGTGCATTGCAAAATAATTTAAATCAAAGCAATAAAACCAAGCCCAGCATCCACTTCATATTAGAGCTAGCATGATTTGTACTAGAACAGAATTATTTGTGGTACAAAGGCTCTTTCTATTTTCAAATAAAAGGCACTGCAATGGGGACCACATTTGCTCCCAGTCTAACAAATTTGTATATGGGTGTATGGGAGGAGATCAACATCTATAACCAAACTAATAAAGTTTTTCTCAAATACATCAAACTATGGAAATGTTACATCGATGATTGTTGATGGAATGGACTGGGACTACGGAACAATTGCAACATTTTATGGATTATATAAATCACACCAGCTCTCATTTGAAATTTACTTATGAGAGCAATATGAATAGTATTCCTTATTTAGATATTTTATTGAAAAAAATGAATATGGTCTTTCTACGAAGCTGTACAGGAAGCCTCTGTCAAGAAATACTTTGCTACAATATGAGAGTTGCCATCCAAGATCAGTTATTACAAATATTCCAAAAGGACAATACATTAGAGCAAAATGGATTTGCTCTACTACTTTATCTTATAATGAGGCAAAAAAGAAATAACGGATAGATTCATTATGAGAGGTTACCAATCAGAAGTACTTTTAGACAGTTTACATATGGTTGACAATATTGGGAGGGACTCATTATTAGAAGCAAGTCAGAAAATGGACGAGAAAGATGAGAAAAATAAGTAGATTTTTGTGACATAATTTAACCCTTTGGCACCCAAAATTGGTAAGATTATTTTTAGACACTGGAATGTCATCAATTCTGATTTAAGACTGAGAGAAATAGGGCGGAATTGCACCATGGTCTCATATACCAAAGGCCAAAATTTAAAAGACATGTTGGTTAGATCATATATACCTGTCAAAAATATTGACATGCATAAAAATTGGTTGCCTCCTTCACCTAGAGGCAACTTTCGATGTTGACATTGTGTTCACTGTTCAAATACAGCTGTTGTCAAATACTTCCATCATCCGAGATCTGGGAAAAGTTATGACATCAAAACCTTCATTAATTGCAACACACAAGGTGTAATATACATGTTGGTATGCTCGTGTGGCATACCATATGTAGGTCAAACTAAAAGATCTCTTAAACTTCGAATAGGGGAACATAAGGGGGCTATTAGAAACAAAAATATGGATTATGCTATGGCCCGCCATTACCAGGAAGCACAACATGTGTCCCCTGCAACCCTTAAATTTGTGGGCCTTGAAAAAATAGATGTTGGATTTCAAGGTGGAGATTTGAACATGAAGTTGTTACAAAGAGAAGCATATTGAATATTTGAACTTAATACTATTACACCTTTCAGCCTTAATGAAGTCATTCCTATATAGTTATCTGTAAAGCTTATAATTACCATTCAGTCGTATATATGGTAATTTATATGTGAATATGACTTTTTCATGCTCTGTTCACATATGGAAACGACTTTCCGGCTCTGTTTCCTTTTTTGGGTGCATTATTTATATACAATATTTATTCATTGCTTTGCATATGTAATCTAAATATTTATACACTTTTTTGTATGGGTTTAAGGAGCACATTGTATATTATTCGTGACCATGACTTGCCGTGCTCTGGCCATGAATTATAGGACATGACTTGTTCGTCTCTGTTCTCTTTTTTATTATTATTCTGTTTTCTATCATTGTTGCAATTCCTGTCTTTTTCTGTATTTTTATGTAAATGTTATTGGTAGTTTGCTATTAGTGATGTAAAATGTGTTTTGTCCCTTTAAGTTCCATTCTATTTAAGATAAGGGATATGGAGAACAGTCATGCTCTGAAGAAGACCACGGATTGGCCGATACGCAAGCATGACGTAATTTCCATGTGGAGATTTTGCGGCGTGTGGCATTTTTCTACTGATATTTGTTACTTTTCAGAGTTTTTGGAGTTGTGCCTTCTGCATTTTGTGTATTTGTTTTAAGCAGCAGCTGAAGCTGGAAGATTTGCATGCATAAACTCCGAATTTACCAGTGCCGGCACCGTGTATACACACGCTGTTTCTCTTGGAACTTTCCTCCTGACCTGCCTTTTCCTTTATGGATTTGGGTGCAATAGTATGGTGCAACAGAGTTTTTGGGTGAGACCAAACCTTTTTTATTTGTTGTGATATGTTAAAATATTGTGCTGATCCCATACCTTTTCAGTCTGTGTTTGTGAGAGAATTATCAGCTTCTGGGGTATTTGTGCACTTCCCTGTTTCTTTGAGACCCCTGTTTCCCTGTATTTTGGAAAATTCTTGGTTTCATTTGACCCTAGTAGTGTCGCAAATCCACCATTTTGTTTTCAGTTGGTGATAAGAAAAATGCTTGGCATTTAAAATTGGGACCCTCTAGGGACACAATTCTTTTTGTGTTTACCTAGTCGAGCCCTGAGGATGCTAGGCATGTCCTTATTTTGGGGTTAAACACCCCAGAAATATGTTTTTTAAATTTTTGGAAAAAGTAGTGTCACACTCACGACACTTTCACAAATTTGTGCGAAAGCTTTCGCAAATCACCACACTACTTTGCGACACTATGCCCAAAACAACAGGAATTCTTTGCCACCCTGATGCAAATGAATGGTTTGGTCCTTTGGGCTGACATTTGGAGGGAAGGCAGACATCTCACAGATGTGCCTTTTGGTAGTTTGGTGGCAAAATATTGCATGGATGCAAAGTTATAGTACTCTGAAGTTGACACTTTTTCCCATAGACTAACATTGTGGCATCAGCTGCATGACAGGAATTCTTTGCCACCCTGCTGCAAAATAACGGTTTGGTCTTTTAGACTGAAATTTGGAGGGAAGAAATCCAACATCCCACAGATGTGCCTGGTGAAAAAATATTACAGGGAGGCAAAGTTATGGCACTCTAAACTTCTCTTTTTTTCCCATAGGATAACATTACGGCATTCACCGTGCCTTTCAGGGCCCGTATCTTGGAAACGGTGCGAGATACAGACTTTTCGTCAGAAAAATGCTTCCTAAGTACAAAACTAGTCAGGAAAGTCATAAATCATATGACTTTTAAATTTTTTTTCTACGTCGTACGGTTCCTGAGATATAAGCAATTTAGTATTCCAACTCCTCATTTTCTGCTCCAAGGGCCATTATTATGCGTATATTCTTTGTACTCACTGTCTTTCTCTATGCATCTTTTGGGGAAAACCAGCCTGTGCACTTACATTACTGTTACCCTTACAGCTTCCACTTGCGGTTCCATACCCGTTTCCCTTACCGTTCCCATCTATGCCACCATGTGCGTTACCCTTTGCGTTTTCATTTGCGCTTGTGTTTCCATTATTTGTACCATTTGTGTCTACAGTACTGTTTCTCTTTCTGTTTCACTTTGCATCACCATGTGCATTACCATTTGCGTTTGAGGGCACCGTGTTACTATGTGACAAGACATCACTTTGCGGGTTCGGGCCCCGCGCTCCCACTGCTGCATTACATTCACTATTTCTCGTTATCATTCTCAAAAAGCAGGCAAATTAGAGGAAAAAATCTCTGTTTAATGCATCAGTTAGGGTTGTTCCACAGTGACAAAAGCAAGGAAATTCGATGTTAGGGTTGAAACCCGGCCTTGCACCCCTCCAGACCACCCCCCAACTGGCATCGAGTGCGCATTGGGGTTGTCGGCTAACTCTCACCCCATTCTATTCCTCAGCTTCTTTCCATGTGATGGGGTGAGAGTTGGGCTGATGACCCCAATGTGCACCCTGATGCCAGTTGGGGTGTGGGCTGAGGGTGCAAGGGGTTTCAACCCTAACATCAAATTTCCTCTTTGTCGCTGTAGAACAACCCTAACTGATGCATTAAATGGAGTTTTGCCTCTAATATATATATATATATATATATATATATATATATATTATATGGTAGCGGTAGTGCTACCATAATTAGGTTGAGGAGCCATTTATATGTTAAACCAAAGATTTTGCACCTTAATAACTTTGCAACTGTTTGACAGATTTGACTGAAATTTGAAATGCACTATCAAGACCCATATGCCTTGGGATCTTCCAAGTTTTGTACCGGTCAGATATATGGCTGCGGAGTTATTAAGTGTGATCTGCGCATGCGTTTACGCTTTTTTTGGAATTCTATGGTCATGCCTACAGGTTGCACGGTTTGTGCGACCAGTCCAAAATCTTCAGGAAACATGTGGCCAGGGTCCCCAATGTGTCTTTCAAAGATTTCATGAAAAAATATTAAACGGTTCTAAAGTTATTCAAAAACAAGTTCCCATTATAAGTCAATGGGAAAAGTTAACAAAAAGTTCGACAGTGTCACAAATGCAGTTTACTTTTCTAAATGGCCCTTTTACTGTCACAAATCTGCCATTTTGTTTTCAGTTAGTGATCAGAAAAATGCTTGGCATTTAAATTTGGGACCCTCAGCAACCTAATTCTTTTGTATTCACCTAGTCGGACCCTGAGGATGCTAGCCAAGTCTTTATTTTGGGGTTAAACACCCCAGAAATATGTTTTTCACATTTCTGGAAAAAGTACTTTCACTAAGTACTTTTGCACTTGTGACACTGTCGAATGAATTTGCGAAAGCTTTCACAAATTACGACAGTACTTTTCTAGGTTGTGGGAAAATGTCAGCAATTCTTTGGCACCCCGCTGCAAAAGAACGGTTTGGTGTTTTGGGCTGAAATGTGGAGGAAACACAGCCGACATCTCACAGATGTGCCTTTCAGTGTTTCATGGAAAAAATATTACATGGCGGCAAAGTTACTGCACTACAAAGTTGACGCTTTTTCCCATAGGATAACATGACGGCATCTGACGCTTTGCAGCAATCCTTTGGCGCCCTGCTGCAAAATAACGTTTTGGTCTTTCGGGCTGAAATTTGGAGGGAAGACAGCCAACATCCCACAGATGTGCCTTTTAGTGGATTGGTGAAAAAATATTACAGGGAGCCAAAGTTATGGCACTCCAAACTTCTCTTGTTTTCCTATAGGATAACATTACGGCGTTCGTTGTGCCTTTCAGGACCTGTATCTCGGAAACGGTGCGAGATACAGACTTTTCCTCAGAAAAATTCTTATGGGGACTAAGTAAAAAACTAGCCAGGAAAGTCATTAATCATATGACTTTTAATTTTTTTTTCTATGTCATATGGATCCTGAGATATAAACAATTTAGTATTCCAAGAACTCATTTTCTGCTCTGAGACCCATTATTATGCATACATTCTTTGTACTCACTGTCTTTCTCTATGAAGTTTTTGGGGAAAACCAGTCTGTGTGCTTCCATTACTGTTACCGTTGCCCTTTCCACTTGCAGTTCCATACCCGTTTCACTTACCGTTCACGTCTACACCACCATGTGCGTTATCCTTTGCATTTTCATTTGCACTTGTGTTTCTGTTATTTTTTACAATTTCTGTCTACAGTACTGTTTCCCTTTCTGTTTTGCTTTGCGTCACCATGCCTATTACCATGTGTGTTTGTGGGCACCATGTTACGATGTGACAAGACATCACATGGTGGACCGTTCCCGTCTACGCCACCGTGTGCGTTACCCTTTCTGTTCTCATTTGCGCTTGTGTTACCATGTGCGCCACTGTTAGTGTTTCTGTTTGCGTTGCTGTTCCTATGTCACAAGACATCTCGTGGTCGAGCCCCGTGCTCCTGCCGCCGCATTACATTCACTATTTCTCTACATCATTCTCAAAAAGAAGGGAAATTAAAGGAAAAAAAATCCATTTAATGCATCAGTTAGGGTTGTTCCACTGTGACAAAAGTGAGGAAATTCAGTGTTAGGGTTGAAAACCCCCCTTGGACCACCAGCCACCCCAACTGGCATTGGGGTGCACATTAGGGTCTTCAGTCCTAACTCTCACCCCATTCTCCTATACCTCTGCTTCTTTACACTGTGATGGGGTGGAGTTGGACCAAAGACAATCGCACCAATGCCGGCTTGAGGAGGTGGACTGAGATCAGGGGTTTTCAACCCTAACACCCTCTCACTGTCACTGTCGTGTAACTGACGTAAATAGATTTTACCTCCGAGAGATATATATATATATATATATATATATATATATATATATACACATACATACATACATATATATATGTGTATATATATATAAATTAGAGGCAAAAAACTCCATTTAATGCATTAGTTAGGGTTGTTCCACAGTGACAAAGTGGGGAAATTGGCGTTGGGTTGAAAACCCCTTGGACCCCACCCCCCCCATTGGCATTGGGGTGCGCTTTGGGATACATCAGCCTAACTCTCACCCCATGACATGTGTAAAAAGCAGCAGAAGTATAGGAGAATGGGGTGAGGTTAGGACCAACGATCCCAATGCTTTTAATGCCGATTGGAGGTGGGCAGGGGGGGTCAAGAGTTTTCAACCCTAACAATGAATTCCCCTCACTTTTGTCAGCTATGGAACAGCCTAACTAATACATTAAACTGAGTTTTTGCCTCTGTTCCTTCTTTTTGGGGTAGTAATGAAATAGTAATGCAGTGGCAGGAGCTTGGGCCCCAGGGCCCCATCCACTCCGCGTAATGTGACCCGAAGGGCCTTGCTCCGCCACATGATGCCTTGTGGCATAGTAACCCAAGGAACAGCCGCATAGGCAAGTGCTAACAGTGGGTACAGCCAGTAACTGTGAATGAGAACAGAAAGAGTAGCACATGGTGGCATAGATGGGAACAGTCTGCTGCGTGATGTGTTGTCACATAGTAACATGGTGCCTGTAGCGGAATGTCACTGGGCAAGTAGCGCAAAGTGAACAGAAGAAACAGTACAGAACTCAAATGGCAAAAAATATGAAACACAACATGAATGGGTGAGAGTTAGGACCAACGATCGCACTGCGCACCCCAATGCCGGGATTGAGGGTGGGCAGGGGGTCCAAGGGGGTTTTCAACCCTAACAGCGAATTTCTCACTTTGTCGCTGCTGTGGAACAGCCCTAACTAATGCATTAAACTGAGTTTTTGCCTCTAATTTCCCTTCTTTTGAGAATGATAATGAGAAATAGTGAATGTACTGCAGTGGCAGGAGCTAGTCAGAGGGCCCCGTGCCCCGCCCACGTAATGCAGCGGCGAAGGGCCCCGCGCTCCCGCCACATGATGCCTTGTGGCATAGTAACAGGAACAGCAACGCAAACAGAAGTGCTAACAGTGGAGCACATGGTAACACAAGCGTGAATGAGAACAGAAAGAGTAACGCACATGGTGGCATAGATGGGAACAGTCTGCCACGTGATGTGTTGTCACATAGTAACATGGTGCCTGTAAACGGAAATGTCACTGGGCATGGTGACGCAAAGTGAAACAGAAAGAGAAACAGTACTGTAGACACAAATGGCAAAAAATAACAGAAACACAAGCGCAAATGAAAATGCAAAGGATAACACACATGGTGGTGCAGACTTCAACGGTAAGTGAAACGGGTACGGAACCGCAAGCGGAAATGGCAACAGTATCAGTAATGTAAGCACACAGGCTGGTTTTCCCCAAAACCTGCATAGAGAAAGACAGTGAGTACAAATAATGTATGCATAATAATGAGTATCGGAGCAGAAAATGAGAACTTGGAATACTAAATACGTTATGTCTCAGGAACTGTACGACATAGAAAAAAAATTTAAAAGTCGATGGGATTTACAACTGTCCTGGTTAATTTTTGTACTTAGCCCCGGGCTAAGCATTTTTCCGATTTAAAAAGTCTGTATCTTGCACCAAGCTCGAGGATACTGGTCCTGAAAGGCGGGTGAACACCGTAATGTTATCCCATGGGAAAAAGAGAAGTTCGGAGTGCCATAACTTTGCCTCCTGTAATATTTTTCACCAGACCACTGAAAGGCACATCTGTGGGTTGTTGGCTGTGTTCCTCTAAATTTGCAGGAAAAAGACTAAACCATTATTTTGCAGCAGGGTGCCAAAGGATTCCTGTAATGCATCGGGTGCCGTAATGTTATCCTATGGGAAAAACTGTCAACTTTGGAGTGCCGTAACTTTGCCGCCGTGTAATATTTTTTCAATACAACACAGAAAGGCACATCTGTGAGATGTCATCTGTGTTCCCTCCAAATTTCAGCCCAAAACTCCCAACCGTTCTTTTGCAGCAGAGTGCCAAATAATTACTGTTATTTTGTAGAGAACAAAGTAGTGTCGCACTTCGTAAAGCGCCGCAAAAAATTTACTACATTTTCATGAGTGCTGACACTACTTTGTGAAATATTTTTCCAGAAATCTGAAAACATATTTCTGGGGTGTTTTATCCCAAATAAAGACATGGCTAGCATCCTCAGGGCCCGATCTAGGTGAATACAAAAAGAATTAGGTTGCTAGAGGGTCTCAATTTTAAATTCCAAGCATTTTCTGATCACTAACTGAAAACAAGATGGCAGATTTGGCACAGTAACAGGGCCATTTGCACAGTTGTGTGCATTTGCGACACTGTCGAACTTTTTGTTAACTTTTCCCATTGACTTATAATGGGAAATTGTTTTTTGAATAACTTTTGAACCGTTTAATATTTTTTCACGAAATCTTTGAAAGGCACATTGGGGACCCCGGCCACATGTTCCCTGAAGATTTTGAGCCAGTTGTGCAAACTGTACAACTTGTAGGCACGACCGTAGAATTCCAGAAATGCGTAAATGTGCGCGCAGATCATGCTTAATAACTCTGCAGCCGTATATCCAACTGGTACAAAACTTGGCAGATCCCAAGGCCTATGGTTCAGGCAAATCCATCAAATGGTTGCAAAGTTATTAAGGTGCAAAATTTTGGGGTTTAACATAGAAATGGCTCCTCATTCCTAACTATGGTAGCACTACTAAGTTACTATTATATATATGTGTGTATATATATATATATATATATATATATATATATATACACAGTATATATTAGTGGTAAAAACTATTTACGTATCAGTTAGCTGTTCCACAGCTTATTAGCAGAGGAATTCCTGTGTTAGTTGAAACCCCCTGACCCCTTCAGCTTACTCATTTCTAACTGGCATTGGGCAGCAGATTGTCTTCGTCCTAACTCTCACCCCATCACATGTGTAAAACAGCAGATGTATAGGAGAATGGGGTGAGAGTTAGGACCGACGACCTCAATGCGCACCCCAATGCCAGTTGGGGGGGTTGGCTAGGGGTCCAAGGGGGTTTTCAACCCTAAAACCGAATTTCCTAACTTTTGTCGCTGTGGAACAACCCTAACTGATGCATTAAATGGAGTTTTTTGCCTCTAATTTCCCTTCTTTTTGAGAATGATAACGAGAAATAGTGAATGTAATGCAGCGACGGGATCGCGGGGCCCTCCCACCATATGATGTCTTGTGACATAGTAGCAGGAACAGCAACACAAACAGAAGTGCTAACAGTGGCACATATGGTAACACAAGCGTGAATGAGAACAGAAAGGGAAAACGCACACGGTGGCGTAGACGGTAACAGTCCGCCACGTGATGTCTTGTCACACAGTGACATGGTGCCCGCAAACGGAAATGTCAATGGGCATGGTGACACAAAGCAAAACAGAAAGACATACAGTACTGTAGACAGAAATGGCAAAAAATAACAGAAACACAAGCGGAAATGAAAACGCAAAGGATAACGCACATGGTGGCATAGACGTGAACGGTAAGTGGAACAGGTACGGAACCGCAAGCAGAAAGGGCAACGGTAACAGTAATGTAAGCGCACAGGCTGGTTTTCCCCAAAAGCTACATAGAGAAAGACAGTGAGTATAAAGAATGTATGCATAATAATGGATCTCGGAGCAGAAAATGAGGAGTTGGAATACTAAATAGCGTATATCTCAGGAACCATACGACGTAGAAAAAAAATTTTGAAGTCAGATGATTTATGACTTTCCTGGCTAGTTTAGTACTTAGCCCTCATTAGGGGGCTAAGCATTTTTCCAATGAAAAGTCTGTATCTCGCACCATTTCCGAGATACGGGCCCTGAAAGGTGCGGCGAACGCCGTGATGTTATCCTATGGGAAAAAAAGAAAAGTTTGGAGTGCCATAACTTTGCCTCCCTGTAATATTTTTTCACCAAACCACAGAAAGACACATCTGTGGGATGTTGGCTGTGTCCCCTGCACATTTCAGTCCATAAGACAAAACCGTTATTTTGCAGCAGGGTGCCAAAGGATTCCTGTAATGCATCGGGCACCATAATGTTATCCTATGGGAAAAAGCATCAACTTTGGAGTGCCATAACTTTGCCATCATGTAATATTTTTGCAACACAACACTGAAAGGCACATCTGTGAGATGTCAGCTGCATTCCCTCCAAATTTCAGCCCAAAACTCCCAACCGTTGTTTTGCAGCACAGTGCCAAAGAATTGCTGTCATTTTCCCACAGACTAGAAAACTACTGTCGCACTTTGCGAAAGCTTTCACAAAAATTTGCGACACTTTCATGAGCACGAAAGTACTTTTGCGAAAGTACTTTTTTTTCAGAAATTTGAAAAACATTTCTGGGGTATTTTACCCCAAAATAAAGACATGGCTAGCATCCTCAGGGTCCGACTAGGTGAATACAAAAATAATTAGGTTGCTACAGGGTCCCAAATTTAAATGCCAAGCATTTTTCTGATCACTAACTGAAAACAAAATGGCGGATTTGCAAAAGTAACAGGGCCATTTGCGAAAGTAAAAATGCATTTTCGACACTGTCAAACTTTTTGTTAACTTTTCCCATTGACTTATAATGGGAAATTGTTTTTTGAATAACTTTTGAACCATTTAATATTTTTTCACCAAATCTTTGAAAGGCACATCGGGGACCCTGGTCACACGTTCCCTGAAGATTTCGGGCAGGTCACGCAAACTGTGCAACCTGTAGGTGCGACCGTAGAATTCCAGAAAAAGTGTAAACGCACTTGCAGATCATGCTTAATAACTCTGCAGCTGTATATCCAACCAATACAAAACTTGGCACATCCCAAGGCCTATGGTTCTTGATCGTGTATTCCAAATTTCAGGAAAATCCGTCAAACAGTTGAATTAGTTAAGGTGCAAAATTTTGGGTTTAACATAGAAATGGCTCCTCAATCCTAATCTATGGTAGCACCACCGGGTTACCATAAAAATATATATATATATATATGAGGCAGAGGTCCCATTTAATGCATAGTGCAGGAATTGGAGGAGTTGTTCAAGAAAGTTGAACCTCTTCCACCCTCACCGGCCAGGCGATTGGGATTTCAGCCCCAACCTCACCCCATGACATGTGTAAAGCAGCAGAAGATAGGAGAATGGGTGAGAGTTAGGACCCACGATCCCAATGCGCACCCCAATGCCAGTTGGGGTGGGCGGGGTCCAAGGGGTTTTCAACCCTAACAGTGAATTTCCTCACTTTGTCGCTGTGGAACAACCCTAACTAATGCATTAAATGGAGTTTTTTTCTAATTTCCTTCTTTTGAGAATGATAATGAGAAATAGTGAATGTAATGCAGCGACGGAAGCGCGGGGCCCGCCACATGATGTGTTGTGGCATACTAACAGGGACAGCAATGCAAACAGAAATGCTAACAGTGGCGCACATGGTAACACAAGCATGAATGAGAACAGAAAGGGTAACGCACATGGTGGCATAGACGGGAATGGTCTGCCACGTGATGTGTTGTCACATAGTAACATGGTGCCTGCAAACAGAAATGTCAATGGGCATGGTGATGTAAAGTGAAACAGTAAAATAAACAGTACTGTAGACAGAAATGGCAAAAAATAACAGAAACGCATAGCGCAATGAAAACGCAGAGATAACGCACATGGTGGCGCAGGATGTCAATGGTAAGTGAACGGGAATGCGGATCGCAAGCGGAAAGGGCAACAGTAACAGTAATGTAAGCGCACAGGCTGGTTTTCCCCAAAACCTGCATTGAGAAAGACAGTGAGTACAAATAATGTATGCAAAATAATGAGTATCGGGGCAGAAAATGAGATCTTGGAATACTAAATACATTGTATCTCAGGACCCGTATGACATAGAAAAAAAATTTAAAAGTCATATTATTTATAACTGTCCTGGCTAATTTGAATCTTAGCCCCAGGTGGGGGGGGGGCTAAGAAGTTTTCTGACGAAAAGTCCGTATCTCGCACCGTTTCCGAGATACGGGCCCTGAAAGGCGCGGCGAACGCCATAATGTTATCCTATGGGAAAAAAAGAAAAGTTTGGAGCACCATAACTTTGCCTCCCTGTAATGTTTTTTCACCAAACTACTGAAAGGCACATCTGTGGGCTGTTGGCTGTCTTCCCTCCAAATTTCAGGAAAAAAGACCAAACCGTTATTTTGCAGCAGGGCTCCAAATGATTTCTGTTAAGTGTCGGGCGTAGTAATGTTATCCTAAGGAAAACCCACAATTTTGGAGTGCCGTAACTTTGCCGCCATGTGATATTTTTTCACCAAACTACTGAAAGGCACATCTGTGTACTGTTGGCTGTCTTCCCTCCAAATTTCAGGAAAAAAGACCAAACCATTATTTTGCAGCAGGGTGCCAAAGGATTCCTGTAATGCTTCGGGTGCCGTAATGTTATCCTATGGGAAAAACTGTCAACTTTGGAGTGCCATAACTTTGCCGCCATGTAATATTTTTTCAATACAACACTGAAAGGCACATCTGTGAGATGTCGGCTGCTTTCCCTCCAAATTTCAGCCCAAAACTCCCAACGGTTATTTTGCAGTGCAGTGCCAAAGAATTGCTGTCATTTTCCCACAGACTAGAAAATTACTGTCGCAATTTGCGAAAGCTTTCGCAAAAATTTGAGACACTTTCGTGAGCACGAAAGTAATTTTATGTACGTTTTTCCAGAAATTTGAAAACATGTTTCTGGGGTGTTTTACCACAAAATAAAGACATGGCAAGCATCCTCAGGGCCTGACTAGGTGAATACAAAAAAATTAGGTTGCTAGAGGGTCCCAAATTTAAATGCCAACCATTTTTCTGATCACCAACTGAAAACAAAATGGCCGATTTATAAAGTAACAGGCCCATTTTGGAAAGTAAAATGCATTTGCTGAAAGTGTTGAACTTTTGTTAACTTTTCCCATTGACTTATAATGGGAAACTGTTTTTGAATAACTTTGAACCATTTAATATTTTTCATGAAATCTTTGAAAGGCACATCGGGGACCCTGGCTGCACGTTCCCTGAAGATTTTGAGCCGGTCACGCAAACTGTACGACCTGTAGGCGCGACCACAGAATTCCAGAAAAGCGTAAATGTGTGCACAGATCACACTTAATAACTCCACAGCTGTATATCTGACCAGTACAAAACTTGGCAGATCCCAAGGCCTATGGTTCTTGATCATAAATTCCAAATTTCAGGCAAATCCATCAAACAGTTGCAAAGTTATTAAGGTGCAAAGTTTTGGGGTTTAACATAGAAATGGCTCAATTCCTAATCTATGGTAGCACTACCGTTACCATAATATATTTATATATATATATATATATATATATATATATATATAGATATAGATATAGATATAGATATAGATATAGATATAGTATGAGTTATTGAGAAGGATCTGTGCAATACAAAGTGGTTAGTTGCTCTGAAACCAAAAGGGCTTGTATATTAATCATTCAGCAGTAGAGATGTTGCGAAATAAAATTTTGCTGGTGAAATTTCCGGCGTGAAATATTTCATAACATTTTGTCATAACATGGGCAGCTCAGTGCCCTTAACCACTATTGCTTTGTCCTGCTCGTCTGTAGTAATAAATCAACCCTGGTGTCTAGTGGTACCACCCTCCCCAGCTGATCACCAGTCCAAATTGAAAAATCATCGCCTCGCCGAGATTTTCCCATCCCCAATGTATAAAATAAAACACTCCCCTTATCCCTAGTTGATTTCATTCACCCTGTCATCAGATAGGTCCTCTTCTTCACCTCAGTATCCTCAGGCCACCGGCTGGTGCCATCATCTCTCCATGTGATAGCCCGATTGAGCATTCAGTGAATGAGCATGTGCTTGTACAAGCATATTCTCATTCACTGAAGTGCTCAGTCGAGCTGCCAGCCATGGAGATGAGTGAGGGCTTTATGGTGGCCCGCTCTGGATACTGGGGTGGGTGGGAGGGAGAGCACCATCTAATGACAGGGTGGGGGTGGGGTCAACTAGACATCAGGGAGTCAGGAATTTTTTAAAATGTTTACACATTGGGTCAAACACATAGCACATGCACGCACTCATTCAGTTGTGCTGCTGGCCATGAAGGTGAGTGGAGGACTTTGCTGGTGGCCCACTTGGGATACTGGGGGGAAGTGGGGCACTATTTGATGACAGGGTGGGGGGTCCACTAGGCACCAGGGAGTTGGGAATTTTTTTTTTTTACTTTTATACAGTGGGGACAAAGAATTTGATTTAAATCTCTGCTGGGGGTTTAGTCAGATCTACCACTAGCACAGATGGCAGCATACTCAGGATCCTGTACAACTCAGTCTCGGGTTCCCTTCTTACTGATGGTGGAGGACTGCCTGCAAAGGAAAGAGAGCACCCAGCACCTTTCATATAGCAGCAGCTTTCCCGATCTTTCAGCTTTCCTGGAGTCACTCTGTTGAGAAAGCTGTGGAAGACTCTTGATGGGTGACTTTGAGTAGAACAGACTGGGGAAGATAAGGATCAGAAACAAAAACACAAGTAGTCACCGTTGCCCGTCATGGAATTGCTGTCTCCACAAGGTAAGAGGGGAATCTTCAGAAATGTTCAGGGTTGTTTATTGTAGCTAGAGTTCACATTTGCCTTTGGCATCAAATTGCAAACCCTTTGGGCCATCTGTGCGCTGGCCCGAGTGCGCCTGTTGATAGGGCACCAAAATCCAAAATTTTCCGCCCCTTCCCTAAAGTCCGTCTCCTTGGAGTTATAATATTTAGTTGGGGGTGTGCATGGGGGGTGCAGCACCCCACATAAATACTGGGCTGAGAATTTAAATCCTGGTACCCTAATGATAGACGCACTCAGACGGGTGCGTTCCAATAGTGGAACCAATTGAAAAAAGTAGGAGGGAGCCAGAAAAGGCTATATTTAGATGATCCACACATTATCTGTACTACAGTTGCCTAAAGCTATACTGAAATGGTGAAATTTCACCCGCGAGTGGTGAATTTTGCCGTTTCAAAGGTGAAATTTCACACTCCGTGGGTGAAATTTCTCATTTCGCACCCATGAAATATTTCACGAAATGCATGCAGTTCGCAAAGTGTTTTGTGTAACGAAATGTGTTAATTTTGCACTACACTATTTAGCAGCTATTTATGACTAAAAGACACTGGAATAACAGTAGCTAGTGGATTTAGTAATTTCCAGTATTAGTCTCTCATTTTTTGAGATACAAGTTATACTTTAGATCAAGTCAAAATACTAGCTATTAAATACATTGGTACTATTAGAAGATTGAAGTTTATCAAAATAAACTTAGGGTCCAATATTCAGAATTGCACCTGGCAATGGCACAAGTGGTGGCTTAGCGCAACTGAGTTGCCCTGGAGCAACAAAGGAAAATATTTAAAAGAGATGTGTCATGGCGCATCTCTTTTGAATATATTGAATAATGCACACGGTGCAAATAGAGTGCTCCAACACATCCCTCAGATAGGCCTGCATACCTGGAATGGGAATGCGCCAGCACAACTGGAGATGCGTCTGGTGCAATTTCCAGATATTCAGACCTGGATATGCAAATGGGGCCATAATGCATGCAAGGTGCAAATGGGGTAAGTTGCATGTCATTATAGCCCCATTTGCATGAGTTGCGTAGGGCTGGCCAGTGAAATGCAACTGGCACCTGGTGCCCTGCACAGCATGTGTGCTGTCAGAGATGGGCAAGTTGTACCCCTCTCCCTGCCCATAACACCAATCACTGTAACAACAGCCGTTGTAACTCCCTGGTGATCCAGTGGTCCCCCCTCCCTGCCCATACCTCCAATCACAATATAATCATTATCTGAATCACCATGGTGGTCTAGTGGTAGCCCCCTCTCTTCCCATAACCCCAATCACAATATAATCATTATCCAAATCATCCTGGTGGCCTAATGGTAGCCCCTTCCCTGCCCGTAACCCCAATTGCAATATAACCATAATCTGAATCACCCTGGTGGTCTCATGGTAGTCCCCCTCCCTACTTGTAACCCTGATCACAATATAATCATAATCTGAATCACCCTGGTGGTCTAGTGGTATCCACCCTCACTGACCATAACCCCTATCACAGTAAAAATAACTCTCATCTCTCACTCCAGTGGTACTCACTCCCCCCACATTGATTTAGCCCACCCAGCTCCCATCAGTGGCAGGCAGCACAGAGGCATGCAGGTGAGTTTTCTGCACACCACTGATGGGGAGGGAGCTGGGTGGCTGGGAGTCCTTGTGGGTGTGAGGTGTGGAGTACCACTAGACTTCCAGAGAATGGGGAGCTGAATTGTTACTGCAATTGGGGTTGGGGCAGGAAGGGGACTACCACTAGACCACCAGGGTGATTTGGATAATGATTATATTTTGATTGGGGTTATGGGCAGGGAGGGGGTTACCACTAGACCACAAGAGTGATTCAATATATTATAATACAGTGATCGGGGTTACCAGTGGGGAGGAGGGTACCACTAGACCACTAGGGAAATATGTGGGTGCTTGTGAATGGTGTTTTGGGGGGTAGCCACCCACAGCTGGCAGCTGCTGTGTTGTGCATTGCAATACAGAAGCACACCTGTGGGTGACTAGCAGTTGAGCCATTTTTTACAGGCTGAACTTTGTGCCCATGTATGTGGCATATCTCCGGGTTGTGCCAGCAGATACACAGCACATCCCAGGCTGAATATCAGGTTGTGCCACATATGCTTGGGCACACCCCCTGGAGATGTGCCACATACATTATCTTTGCACCCCGGTGCATCAGGAATTGTGCTGCGCAATTCCACCTGTTGAATATTGCCCCAGGCACATTTCTAGGGTTGTGCATTGTGCCAGGCATAACCCCGTTGAATATCTCGGCCTTAAAGACTAAATAACCAAAATATTCTACAATACTCTTAAAATGGTAAGCACAAGAAGTGGAAGGAATTGTTCTTTGATCCTGTTACAGGATAAGGATAAAGATAAAGAAGCAAATAGCTGTAAACCAAATAAAACCAAGGAAAAGAAGTCTAAAAATGAAGACAAAAATGTCCCATCTAAAACTAAAGGGAAGAAACAGCTAAAAATTACAAATTTGGGGTGATAATTTTCTAGTCTTCCCAGGGGCAAGTTCAATACCTAGTGTAGTAATAAGGGGAAAAATGATGAAACTAGTGAAATTACTAATATAGATTCTGAGCTCAGCTTCCTGAGAGAAATTACCCCAATTATATATCCTGAACAATATTCTGAGGATGTTATCCATCTTTCATCATAATAGTGAACTGCTTGACCCCACACTTTCCATTCTGGATAATTCTAATTTAGATAGTAACTCCTTTATTTTTTTCCCTCAGGAATCAGGGCAAAATAATACTCTTCCAAGGGTCTTAACTAAATGTGATGAGAATGCCTTAATGAACTCAGAACCTATGGACAACTTAGGATAAGTGATGCAAGAACTTAGTATGATTGTTGAGGGTTTAAAAAAGTTAATAGATTCGGATCAGATAAAAAAAAAACAGACATTTGGACACAAAGAGCAAGCCACACCAGTCATGAGATGGAATAAATAGACCATTGTTTTCTTCCAGTATTATAAGGGAAGAGGGTGTTTATAAAGAAATGGTTAAACTGGACACTAGTAAGGGATAGGGCTGTGATAACATTGCACCTACTTTTTACAAAATAACAGCAAAAATTATATCCAGACATCTTGCTTACCTTTTTAATTTTTCATTTCAATCTGCTCAGCTATCACTTGATTTGAAAACAGTGTATGTCTCTCCGGTATTTAAAAAGGGACTAACTACAGATCCTAATAGTTGCCGACCAATTTCCATTTTGTCTACAACTGTAAAAATTTTTGAATGATTGATTGGTGCATAGACAGCTCACTCAGTAACACAGTGCTGTCAAACAGCAAAAGTGCTCAGCACTCCATATGTTCCAATAAAAGTTCCAAGTGATATTCACACAAACGGGATGGCAGCAAAGTTATTATTAGAGTAAATTATTTTTTATTTATTCCATAATCAAAAATAGCAGTATAGCATACAAGTACCATGTCTTTAGGTGTGCAGGCTGTAGAAGAAATTCACATCACTGTGTAAAAGATTATACAATCATCCATTTTGGTTTAAAGTGCGACACAGCTTCGGCTACAGTTTCAGCAGTTTCACTAGTGCCCTGGGCACACCTGAGCAGATCACCTGTCCACGGTCCTAACATTTCAACATCATACCGATGTCTTCCTCAGAGTTAGTGTGGCAGTGTTCACAGGCACAATTTAACAAAAAATCTTTAAGGCTGTAGTGCACAACAAAAGTGCTAAAACTGTGCAAAAGTGTCTAATACTTTGCTAAAACACCTAAAATAGAGATACCTTAAATAGCTTAGAAATAAATGCATGTATACCCTATGTTCCAAACCAATTATATACACCATAATAAGTAGTTATGTAAAATCCATAAATAGCAAATAAAACTTTTCAGGTGCACCTAAATAGACACACTAATTAACGTAAGTACTTGACCTAAAATTATCGTAGAATAAATACATCAGCTGAAAATAGCACAGGGAAAAAGGCAAATCAGAACACAGATCAGAACACAGATTACAAAGAATGCAGTGGGATTTTATTATTTAAACCTTGTGGCAAGAGAGTCTCTAGTGTTAAAATCCAGTATGACTCTCATCTAAGCAGTTTCTGTCTAAGACTGCCACCTCTGCAGTCTAGCTGCACCTTTTCAGTACCAATGTGTCTTAAGGCAGTGGCTGAATCATGTCTTTGCCTCTCGGAAATGTTTAGCTATGGCATATGTCTCATTGTAAGTCCTTATGGCTGTTTTGTGTTCAGCTACTCTGAGTTTCAAAGCTGTCTTAGTCTGTCTCATGTACATCAATCCACAGGGGCAAAATAAGCCATAGATTACACTGTTGGTGCTACAAATGATAAATTCTTTAATAAGGAATGTTTTCCCACTTCCTGGGGGGTTAAAAGACTGGGTATTGTCTGTTCTGTTGCAATGGACACAATGTCTGCATTTATAGTTCCCCATCGGTGGTTTAGGTAGCTATTGGTTCAGGTTTGGTTGTGGGGGTAGTAGGATATGCACTAATGAGTCTCTCAAGTTAGCCCTCTATGATAGCTTATATGCAGTGGAGCCTCACTGATGTTATGAAATTTCTTGTCACCTTTTAAAATACTCCAATATTTTTTAACAACATTCCCAATGGTATCAGCAGCTGGAAAAAAAAAACTGTGTGATAAATGTAGAAGAGGGGCTCATCTGAATTATTCTTATTGCCTTGCAGCACTGTTTCTCATTTAATATTCTTTGCATGTAGATAAGCAGTATAGACATTCTTTGTATTATGCTTACAGGCTATAAATCTTTTTGCCATAGCTGCACTATGTGTCTTAAAATCTGTGTCTTCTGAGTGTGTTCTCCAGACTCAGAGAAACTGATTTTTGGCATGTTACTGATCAGTTTCTTTTTTTTTTTTTTTTATTTTCTTGCTTCCAAAGAAGATAGTGGGCTAGAACCACTGGAGGTGAAAGAATTGAAAAGATTAACCAAAACAGGTGTAATCTGAGCTATACAGGTTTTATAAATCTCAATAGGAAGCCCATCCAGACCCAGTGCTTTACCATTACTTTGATAATTAATTGCCTCTCTCACTTCTTCTTCTGTAATTTCTGCACTGAGTCTTAACTGTTCCTCTTGATTTATCTCTGAAATTTGAAATTTCTGAAATGTTTCAAGATTCATAACTGGCACCTCTGAGGTGTATAACTGTTAATAACAATTTTTAAACACCTCATTAATTTCTATGAGGTCAGTAGTTTTCCCTCCAGTAATCTCCAACTCCCTTTTAGCTCATTTAGCTTTCTCTTTTTTTAAAAGATATGCCAAAATGTTTCCTGACTTATCAACTTGAGCATAATATTTTGATCTAGTCTACATTATAATTCTGTTTTCACATCCACTAATTTGTTATATTGCCATTTCAAATGTTCCCACCTACGACGGTCCCCATCCTCCTTAGTATGTAAATATCTATGTTCCACCCTTTTAATTTCCTTCTCTAAATAGTTCAAGTGTGTCACCCGAGATTTATATTTAATATGGGAATAATGAGAAATTATTCCCCTTATATATACCTTCCATGCTTCCCATATAATATCAATTGAACATCCAGATGACAAATTATGATCCATATAAATTACACTTTCTTTAACAAGAAAGTCCACAAATTTATTATCTTGGGATAACCAAGGGTCCATAGACCAGCTTTTTTGCTTGTTAAATGACTTACAGTGGAGTTCCAAGATTAGTGGCGAATGATCGGAAATTAATATCCCTGCATATGAACTCATAATCACTCTCTTAACCAATTCATGAGACCCCAATATAAAGCCAGTTCTTGAATATGTCCTGTAAAGATGTGAAAAAAAAAGAGACTTCCCTGGAGTCTGGATCAAAAAGGTTAAGTTCTTTCATCCTTCTAATTAGTATGTGGGAGGCCATTAACAAGGTGGAACCAGCCCTATCTCTATCCATAACTGGGTCCAAAATTAGATTAAAGTCCCCTCCCATTAATTATGGGCCCAAAAATTTAGCTAAGTTAAGAAAAAAGTCTATAACAAAATTCTGGGTCATCATTATTAGGACCATACAATGATGCCATAGTTACATTCTGATTGTTATGTACCACCTGACATATCAAATATCTACCCTGATTATCTAAAAAGGTCTCTTTTATTTTAATGTTTAAATTTGAAGAAAAAAAAATTGCCACTCCCCTATGTTTTTTCCCCCTTGGAGCACAATGTACACCCTGCCCTCGCCATAACCTTTTAAATTTTTCAAATTCTTGTTGATTCCAATGAGTTTCTTGTAAAAGGAGACAGTTAATCCATTTCCTTTTCACAAAATTCAAAATTTTCTTCCTTTTAACTGGGTTGGAGATACCATTGACATTCCACGTCATAATATTTAAGAGATCTGCCATAATTCATGTTGATCATTTTTCTCTAAAGGGCATGAGCCTTCATTTAAACTCCCTTTACTTATGCATAGGTTATTTTTCCACTTATACCCCCACCCCACAGTATTCCCATAATTGTCTCAGTACATAAACATAATACCATTTCCCTTTTACCAAAAATCCAGTAATAATTATTCCCCTTCCATACAAACCATACTTTTTTCTCTACTAACCTAACCCCCCTCCCCACAGAGTCTATCCTTTCCAAGACCCCATATTCCCCCATATGTACACTTGCCACTGCAGTGCATAATCTGAGCTCCCAGACATATAACCAAGCCTCGCTCAATTTGGTGGTCACTTCCTGTTTCTGTATTATTTTTAGCATTCTTTAGTTTTGAATCATTATATATATATAATGCTCAGCTTCTTCAGCAGAAAAGAACACCTTCCCCACTCCTAAATATATAATCTTCAGTGAAATTGGCATTGGGTGAAAAAAAGGAATTTCTTTTTCCCATAAGAATTTTTTTTACATTTTTAAAGGATGCTCTTTTTTGTTATGCTTCCTGACCCAGATCCAGATAAATCAAGATATTATTATCGTTAAATTTTAAAGGTTTATTGTTTTTGGCAATCGCCAGGAGTGCTTCTCTTTCTTGATACTTCATAAATTTTACATACTGTATATTGTTCTGGGATGTTTAAAGCTTGGATTAGCAAAGGCTGGAGATCTGTGTGCTCTCTGTAACTCAACCCTTTCTTCAGGGTATTTTCTATCCAATAAAGCTGTTATCATTTTTTCACAATATTCCAGAATATCATTATGCTCCTCCCCTTCAGGGACTCCAAGAATCTTCAGGTTATCTCTCCTTGATCTGAGTTTCAAGTCCAACACTTTTTCCTTTAATGTTGTCATTTGCTGTGTAAGGGTTCCTGTTTTTGATTTGATAGAGGGAAGCTCATCTTCAAGGTCAGACAGACTGTCTTCAAAATGGGACATTCTACCATTAAGGTCTGAGATTTCTTGTTTAACTTCTCTCATTTCCCTATTTATGCCTTGCAGCTTCTCCTCAACATTTTGAAATCCAGTTTTAATCTGAAGTAAAATATCTTGAAGTATAGTATTGTTCTCTTGTTTGTGATTAAAGTCCTCTTGGGGTTGTGTGCAAAATTTCCTCCCAAACTCCCTTAGTACTGGTTCCTTCACCCATTCCTCCATGTTCTGTATCAGTTTCCTGTGATCTTAAAAAACCCTTGTGTTTTGTCTGAAGCCAAAGTATGTAAGATATTTGTATTAAGTTGCACCCCTTCTGCCTCAAGTAACAATTTCTGCATACCAGGAATACCCTGGCTATCATGATCCACTAATTCCTCATTCACCCCCATTTTTAAAAGAGGGGGATTAATATCACCCTGTATATCAGTGGTCATAAGTGGGGGTAACACCTCTGAGTCGGTCCCAGAAATGTTTAATTTATTTGTGTGATCACAACTAAGAAAGGAAGGTAATGGGCAGTTACTTTCTGATGTTGTGTTTTTCTTGTTAGAGGAACAACTCCCCCCCAACTGCTTGCTGATTTTCTTGTTGTTTCCCAGTTCGCTTTCCTTTAGGTTTCAGGTCGGATTTAGGAAAAAAATGCTCTAATCTCCTTTAAATTCTTGGGTCTAGTAGCCATTCAGCCAAAAAAAAAGAAAACGACAAGTCCACAGCCAGCCCCAGAGAGCACAGAACCCAAAAACTAGCTCCAGCACACGCCAAAAACCAGGCATAAAAAAAACACAAATTCCCCCTTCTTCAGCCTGAAGCTGTATATCTCTGGGCTTGTCCCTTCCTTTATACATATGTCCCCAGTTTAACACAGGGGAAAAGGGGAGAAAAGAGAAAAAAGGTTATAAACAATCCTTGCATCTACTTCTCAATGACATCAGCAGTCAAAAAAACACCAATGCCAATATACACGGGGAAAAGGGATTGAAATAACCTGGTAGAGGGAGGGTGGAGAAAGTCAGTGTCTACTCATTTCTGTCTGAATATAATGACACTTTAGATTTTTTAGCCAGTATTACTTTCTCTCCTTCCCTATTTAAAAAGGTATCATATAACCTCACAAATCATTTCAGATGTTCTGAGAAGTCCCTGCTTCTGACATCAAACATAAATGCTTATCAGCAGACTCTGTTGCCGTTTTCCTCAGCCATTTTAAAAACCAGGATAGAGAGAAGTACCAAAGCATGACTGTTCAATATTACAACACATCTAGAGCATTTTGATCCCCCCGTATCACCGTCTCTTCACATCATGACCCACACCCTGAGTCAATCAACATCCAGAAAAGACGCTAAAACATCACCACTGGGTAAACATCTAATTTTACCAAACCTTCCTTAGTATCATTACCCAAAGTTGCATTTCATATCCCCTGACTCCAACAAATTTTTCAGAAGGGCTTGTTTTACTGCCTGGGAGCTCCGACATACAGCACCTCACAGTGCCATGTTAGCTACGCATCTGACCATGACGTGCTGTGTAAAGACAGTCTCGCCTGATCAGATTCTTAGGGTGACAGCTGTCTCCTAGTAACATGGTATTTCAGGCTGTGTCCTTGCGGTACAGTCTTGTTTTTAATGTCCCACTTGATTTGAATATAGTTAGATCTAGGGCATTCACTCAGTAGTTGAGTAAATATAATGTTATTACATAATACCAATCTGGGTTTAGGAAGGGCAATAATACAATAAATGTCACAACAAAAGTTACCAATGACATTTATGCTGCATCTTATAAGGGTCATTACAATCCTACAATTGTCCTAGATTTATCAAAGGCATTCAATACCGTGGATCATAACAGTCTTTCAAATAAATTAAAGGATTCTGGACTTGGTCTCTCTGCATTATTGTGGTTTTGGTCCTATTTTACTTTACATCAACAATGTGTAAAAATTGGTGACTTGAGATCTGATTTAGTTACAGTAAGTGTGTGTGTGGTGGGGGTGGGTGCTAGAGGGATCAATCTTGGGTCCCCTGTTATTTTTGTTATATATAATTGATTTACCAAAACATGTTCTGTTTTGTCAAGTATGTATCTATACGCTGATGATATTATGATTTTTAACTCACCATAGCGATGCAGAGACAGCAGTCAGTGCCTTACAATCAGACTTTACCATGGTGCAGGATGCCTTGGTTGATCTATGATTATTGCTTAATGACTGGAAAACTCAATGGATTGTGTTCTCAAGTAAAAATAGATCTTTACCTGATCTGAGTGTGAAATCAATTAAGGGAACAGATACTGCTAGGGTTACAACTAATAAATATCTTGGCTTAATTTTGGAAGACAAGTTATCATTTATTCCTCATGTGGAAAATTGTTCTGTTAAGTTAAAGAAATTATTGGATTTTTATAGAAATAAATAATGTTTAATTATCGGCTTAGAAAACATTTAGTTAATTAACTTTTTTGTCAGTTTTGGATTATGGAGATTGTGTTTACAGAAATTCAACTGTACAAGCTTTGAATGCACTTGACAGTTTATATCACAGTGCAATTTGATTTATCAGGGGACTTCCATGGAAAACATACCATTGCAGTTTGTAAGCTGAAGTGGGGTGGGGTTCATTAATAGAAAGAAGAGACACTGACACCAGTATGTTTATAAATTCATTATTAAGGCACTTCCCTCATTTATTTTGGATATGTTATATATTAGAAACTGTTTACATTTTAGCTTAAGGTTAGACAAGGTGTCTTTTTATAGTTTTCCTAGAACCAGATCACAATTTGGGGATCTTACCTTAGCAGTTAATGTTCCTCATACATGGGAAATAATAAAGAAAAAGTATAATGTAAGTATTTTGCTCCCCATTCCCATTTTAAGGCATCCCTCGCAAGACTGATTTTTAGCAGCTGTGATTGTTTTGGGTAGTTTCTTTATTTATCTTGATTATATAGTCTGAGAAAAGCAATTTTATGTATAGTCTGAGTGTTGATATAGTAATGCAACTCCATGTGTGTTTGTATTGCATTGTATTTTTATTTTGTTGTATGTATTTCCTGGATGCAATTGTAAAGGAGAGCTTGCTCTCAATTTGCCATCCAATAAATAAATGATGATGATTGTGATGAGATCACCAAAAATAAATTAAAATACTAATGCAGCTAGATTTTAATTCAACCAGGAGCATTTTACAGATGGAAGAAAGTTTATGTCATGTTCATCATTATCCAAACAAATGTTGGAGTATTTAGAAATCCATATTATGCAAATGTTGTATTGTTAGAAAATCTATGGGCCCAGATATTCAAACTGCACCCAAAAAGTGCGCAACAGCAGGACCAAGCGCAAGTCCATTGCACCCATGTGCAAGAGGCACGATATTCAAAAACTGCGCTGGCCAAGATGCGCCTACAGCCGATGACTGAATATCGCACCACCTGCACCATAGCACAACTAGGGAGGGGAAGCTGAGCATATCTGATGCACCATAGTGCAGCAAGGGATGTTCAGCTGAGCAGTCCAGATGCGCCATAGTGAAACCAGGGACACCCCCAGCAGCAGGGCAGCAATGCAACAGAACAACCAGGGATGCAGGGGCCCACCACCCATGCCACAGATGGGCAGAAGAACACACAGCAGAACAGACATCGTCCCCCCACACCCCATGCACTGCACAACTGGGGGAGGGCTGGAATAACCACTGGCCCATGGAGACAAGCAACCAACCCACAGCTGGGCCATGGTGCCCCATCACACCCCCTGGCAAGCTGTGACTGGCACACAAGGAGGGCCGACCACCCCATGCCACACCATCCCCCCAATGCAGAGCACACCCTGCACCATGACCCCCAGACACCCTGCCCAGGATCAGCGTCCACCAGTGCAGGATACCCCATGCATGCCACCACTCCCACTGTGACAATGCAACCCTGTGCACCACAGAACCATGCAAAGCAGCCCCACCATGAGCACCCATCAGTGGGTGGCAGCACACAGCGATGCAACAACGGCATACACAGTGCCACCATGCACAGCCCCCCCGAGGTACAGCTGAGAGACCAACCATGCGTCGGCACACGAGGTACCCCACACGTGACAAGGCATGCCCTGGACCCCACCACCAGTGGTACAGCACCCTGCACACCCTCCCGAGGACACACCCTGACCCAGCAGTGGCCACAACAGCCAGCGCAGACACCACAGTGGTGTATGGAAGCATGCACCACACCGGATGCAACACAGTGCATGGACAAACACCCACCCATACCCAAAGGCACACCTACACAGGGACACAGTAGCGGGGCAACCAAGCCCCCAGTGTGGGGCCATGGAAACCGTGTACACATGGCCAGCAGTCCTCCACAGCACAGGAGTGCCAGCCACCCTGCGCAGGCACTGTGGAGCTGTACGCCACCAGCATTTGCCCGGAGCACAAGTGACAAATAATGGTGCACATCCCCTGCAACACATACAAGCCACAGCATGGAGGTGGGACAATAACAGCGGAGGCCAAAGTGTCACCCAAGGCAGACATGCACCACACCAGTGACAGGAGGCAACCTGGCATTGTGACGGGTACAGTGGCTGTCCTGCATGGACAGCTACCACTGACATGTCAGCAGACCGTGCAGGTCACAGACATGCAAGGGCGTCAGCTGCACAGGCCATGGACAGGCTGACAGGTGCACCATGGACACACAGAATGCACCATGAACCACTGCATACAGTCATCCAGTGCACAGGGAACAACACACACACCACAGACAGTGACTGATAGCTACTTCCACACCATAGTCACTTCCCCACGGACACACACACACGCACATGACTGCACCACCCCTGAAGCCATGCACACCACTGCAGCTGAGCACCTATATCCTGCTGCAAAACAGAGACCACCACACTAAGTATATCAAAGCAAATGTATTGTAAAAAAACACACAAAACTATTTACTTATATTTACAAAAGGTTGGGGGGAGGGCAACAAACAAGGTGGGGGTGGGTAAGGGGCAGGGGTGAACAAATGGTAGAGGGAAGGAGGGGTGTGAGGGTGGGTCCAGGGGGGTAGGTGAAATCTTGGGGTGCATGATGTTCAGCGGGAGCCCGGCTCCCCGCTCTGAAGGCACCTCCTGCCATGCCTTCTATGGACTCCTAGCTGGTTGATCCACTGTAAAAGTTCCAGGGAGGCCCTGGCCACTTGCAGTATCTCCTGCAGTGCCCTCTCGATGTTCTGCAACTGCCGTCCACCTAGGACAAGGGAGCAGAGTCAATAGGTGTGAATGCACAGCCCCCTGCAGCCCACCCACTGTGCATGGCATACGGCCATGGGAAATGCCTCTGTGGTGGTGTGTGACCACCCACAGTGATCGTGTCCACAAGACCTGCCCACCCAGGCACACACAGCCATGTGGACCACTGCACTCACCCACCAGCCAAGTCCTGCACAGCACCACCATGGCTGTTTAGCGACATGGCTATGTGGTGCGAAGGCAGTGGCACAGCCATGTACCTGGTGCATGCATGGATCACCATTGACGCACTCCAGGACATGCAGTGCCACTGGACAGTGCTGACTGTAACAAGTTGCGTGCATGGTAGTGGTGTCAATGGATGGTGGCCATGCCCCGCTGCCAGCCCTGTTACACAGCATGCAATAGTAATCATGGATGTAAGGCACTCACCATCATCAGGCTGGTCCCTCTGCCGCTGTGGACCTTCGTCCCTCCTGGTGTTCCAGTCTTCCAGCTGGTGCCTCCTATCCCTCACCAGCCATCTCTCTTCTGGGCCTAAGGTGCAAACATGGAGAGAGGAACATCAGTACAGTCCTGTAGCAAAGTCCCCCTGCCCCCATGTGTGTGCAATCCCACACAGCCAGACCCACCCACCCCACACCCTGATAACACCACCACAGCCAACACCGGATCATTCCCCCCCATGTTCCAGACATATGAAACCGTGATACCCATATGGAAGATAAAAGTGTATGGACGGTACACCTACCTGGCCGTGGCACCGTGCCCCTCCTGGCACGTGCCCGCAGGCAGACAAGCAGGTCCGGGTCCCTCTGCCTCAGGTCCCCATATCTGTGGCAGCACTGCTCCGCCATCTGCCCCATTCCTGTGGCCTCCTCCAGGGCGTTGGTCACCTCCTGCCAAACCTGACTCCAGGACCTGTCCAGGGGTGCCTCCCCAAACAATGGGCCAACAAGTGGCTCCACAATGGCAACCAGGTTTGCCATTTTAATCTGGCTCCACTGGGCAGCTCTCCTCCGTGCCATCTCTCTTACTTGGTAGGGTCAAAATGGTGCTCTGCAGTGCAGTTCCACCACGTGCAGATGCTGCGTGGTACAGTGCTGCCATTCCCTATCGTGCTGTCACCGAATAGCACGATAGTGGTGCACCCATGCCTGACGCATGGTGCCTAGGGGGCAAAGGTCGGGCACAGGGTCAAGGGTCTCTGGTGCATGGACAGCCACGGTGTGACTGGAACCCAATGCGCGTAGCACGATTGGGTGCCTGTGTGCCACCTCCAGTAGCGGCCTACCGCACTGTTGCCACAGCGCCATATAGGTGAACATCGCTGAAGCGCCACTAGCACAATGGTGGCCGTGCCCTGCATTGCCTCCCATGCAAAGCACATCAGCAATGCAGCAGGTGCCTGCGTCATCAACCCAGGCATGTGCAGTTAGGTGTGTACTGCGCATGTCACAGAACTGCACCCTTGGCTCAGCATGTTCAACACAATTGCGCAAAGCACAAAAGTGCGATATTCAGCAGTCATTTGCAAATCAGCTAATCAGTCATTCAATGGCGCAGCACTGCAATTTGCATCCACTTAAAGTTGCGCCTCGCCTCATTTGCATGGGTTGCGCTATAAAAGTGCGACATTGGGCTGCACTGGCCATAGCCGGTTACTGCAGTCTATTGGTGAGTTGCATGCTGTTTGGGAGTGTGGACTGTGGATTTTGGGACATGCATGGGACTGCACAGTCACAGGTAACAACTTTCATTCTCACAGGCTGAATCATGACCGAGTGAGTTGTGGGAGAAGAGGAACAGAGTTGTGGGAGGAGGAGGCCAAATTTCACCAAGGCCGAGATGGATGTCCTGTTTGAGGCCTACCTGGACCAGGAGCTGCTTCTCAGTGGATGCCAGGGAACACCACAGGCCCATGCTGCTGCATGGGAGGAGGTGGCATGTGCTGTGAACCTGCATGGCAGCCACCAGTGTTCCGTGCAGGAGTGCAAGAAGAAGATGGGTACAGACAGGAGGAGGATAAAGGAGAAGGTGGCTGCCATCAGGGGAGCACAATCTGCAACAGGTGGGGATAGCCGAGGTGCTATGCCTGACCCCACAGGAGGAGAGGGTTGCTGGCATGCAGCGTGTGCCATTGAGGGTGTTCTGGTGGTGGCTTCCAGACGGGTGGTAGCCCATCACTGCATGGTAGGTCATGGTCTGTCTATTGGGAGGGGTGCAGGGTAGGTCACACGACTTTGTTTTTCCTTACAGATCCTGAGCATCTGCATGGGTCAGCGGTGGTGGGCCTCTCCACTGAGGCTAGTCAGATGGAGATGGAGGAGGGCCCATCCACCTCCACAGGAATACATGGCTCAGTGAGACAGTGGGCCCACCTGGATGTCCAGACTGATGTTGTTGGAACAGGTGTGGAGGAGGCCCTGCCCATGTCCCAGCATGCCAGCGTCCATGGATGCCAGCATGCTGTGACTCGGGCTGGTGCCAGGTCCGTCACCGATGATGATGTCGCTAACGTCATGAGCAGTGACACGTGTGTGCCACAGGATGGCCACACAGCAGGTAACATCGCGGCCATGGCTGTGGGTGGTGCCACCATGGAGGCCTGCGTGTCATCACAGTCCCAGCCTGTGCCTGTCAGCACTGGTGGGGCAGCACTGGTGTGTGTACAGGACAGTGGGACTGTTGTGGCCACTGTGGTGGCACCAGTGAGTCCTGGGGAGTGGCAGCCAGAGGGGCAGCATCAGCAGTCAGCCAATGGGCTTGGGGTACAGTGTCGGAGCGCATCAGTGCACCGCCTGTGGACATGCCCAGGCCTGGTCCTGGTGTAGCACCCACCCTCAAGGGGTGCTGAGCATCAGGGCCACGCACACCCTGAGGGACAGGATGCTGAGCAGGCAGATGACCTCTTGGATGAGCACACCCGCATACTGCAAGCATCAGTCAACCAGCAGATGCAGCTTGCAATGTTGGTGGATGCACTGCGTGCGGCTCTGGAGATGGCAGAAGAGTGTCACAGCAGAGACACCGCTCTGCTCCTGGCAGGGATGGACTGGTTGCAGGAGGATGTGACCACTGCCATTGACAGGCAGACACAGGCATTCACTGCTGTCATGGCCACAATGGGCACACAGTTATTTGCCCATGCATCATAGACACCACGCAGTGCACTGTCCACCCCCCATTCCCAGCGTCATGCGACACCATCCATGTCGACACCAGGTTCAGCTGTGGGCATCCTGAGCACGCCTGGCACAGGCATGTTCGATGTGCTGCAGACCCCTGAGCAAGCACGTCATGTTCACGCAGTGGAACCCCTGGGGGACCATTGGTGCCACCCCATGAGGCCAGTGGTCAGCCTCCCAGTGCTGGTGGGTCTCAGTGGGGCCGCCCATGCATCCATGGTGGCCGGGGCACTGTGGCGCATGACTGACCTGTCTCCCAACGTGGCTACTCTCTGATGCTGCCCTGTGTGCATTGTGTCATTCAGCAGGCAATGTACGGGTGGGTACCCAGCCCTGCATGCAGACATACAGTCCATCTGCACACCCTCTCGGCTGCTGTCCGCAGTTGCGTGTGCATGATGATGCCTGCATTGTGCTGTACACCAGTGTGCAATGGTGCTCAGCATCTGACACACGCACAATGACAGGCAGTGGGCATGGTGGTCTGTGGACATGTGTGGCTAGGGTGGCATTCTGGGTCGGGTGTACTCCCACCCTTGTGCATGTCTGGCAGTGTGTGTGTGTGTGTGTGTGTGTCTGTCTGTCTGTCCGCTGTGCAATGTTAGACCTCACCCATCCCTGGTGGTGTGTGTGGTTCCATGCCCAGCCACTTCCCTTGATGGCATGCACCCCTGGTGTGTGTTCATGCATGTTTGTGGGTTGTGCCATAGCCACTGGTGGTTGCACATGGCCCCATGACTTACCTGGGTTGGCTGAAGTGCTCCTCCATGATGGTGTCCCGGTGCAGCTGTGCCAGCCGGAGCAGTCGGTGGTCCCATCACCCAAGGGGGGGCTTCCCACCACCACTGTCACCGGTGTCCTCATCATCCCCATCACTGTCCCCGTCCTCGACCTGTATGGCTATCCCACATTCATTGGCCATGTTGTGGAGGATGCAACAGGCCAGGAATAGCCTGCAAGCCTTTGAGGTGCTGTACTGTAGGGCACCACCGGAGGTGTCCAGGCAATGGAAACATGCCTTCAGCATCCCGAACACCCGCTTAATGACATTACGTGTGGTGGCGTGTGCCTCATTGTAGCATTGCTGTGATGGGGTCACGGGCCGCCGGGTATGGTGTGAGCAGCCAGGGATGGAGTGGCTATCCACTGTCACCTGTGTGTAGAGGGTGGAGGTTAGTTTGGTGATCAGCATCACCCTGCCCTGGGCCATGTAGGCTACTACCCATGTCACCTCTGACCATGCCCCCCAGGCCCTATGATTGTCCATGTGGTTTGCATATTCACCCACTAGGTGGCCAGTGGGGATATTCCCACTCTCGAATCTGTGACACAGTGCCAACTGGTGCCAGATGAAGGCATCATGTGCTTCCCCAGGGTGCATGGCACAGACATTGATTATGCGCCCCCTGGCATCGCACACCACCTGGAAGTTGATGCTAGCATAGCCCTTCTGATTTATATATGCAGCCCCCCTCAGGGCCAGGTGGTGTGCAGATGGCCACATGGATGCAGTCTATTGCCCCTAGCATGCCATGCATACATGCTACCCTGTGGAACTCCTGTATGTTTGCTGTGCACCCCGCGTGTGTTGGGGAAATGGATGTACTCTGCAGCATGTGGCAGCAGTGCACTGAGGAACTGGGTGAGGTGGCATGATGTGGCTGACTGGGTTATGCCTGTGGTGTCTCCAGTTGGTCTCTGAAGGTACCCGTGTGAGCAAGCACATGCAAGCTGTCACTTTCATCTCCACTGACAGAGCATGGCTCTGTCATGTGGGTGCCTG
Source organism: Neoceratodus forsteri (assembly GCA_016271365.2). NCBI lineage: Eukaryota > Metazoa > Chordata > Ceratodontiformes > Ceratodontidae > Neoceratodus > Neoceratodus forsteri. The sequence goes on along the minus strand of CM057450.1, from coordinate 1,313,696,740 downwards.
CATCACATCACTGCACAGCTCACAGAGCCACCTCAGAATTGCCCAATTCAGGTGGTTCCGGCCCATGATCTCCGTATCACTATACAGCTCGAAGCTGGTGCGGGCTCGGTACTGCCTGTTGGGGGTGTACCACCGATAGGACATTCCATGGCTGCACCCTCATGCTGCCTGCCTTCTCACCCCCCTCATTACTGCCTCCATCTGGATGGTGGCACTGGCCATGTCCCTGGTTTGTGTTCACCCCCCCCAGCAGCTGTTTCTGTGTTTCCCCCGCTGTCCTGGCTGCTACTTCCCCTGCACCAGGAACACCTGACTGTGCTGGCCTCACTGCTGTGTGCCAAGTACTTCCCCCTTCTGCACTGTGGCTCCCCACACCTTCCCCTGAGCCTGTGGGTTCCAGGTGCCCTTTCACTGTCCTGCCCTGTGTGTTTGTGTGTTGCCTGTGTGGCTGGCTATAGTTCCACAACTTGAGGCTTCCCTGTAGCATTCTTGTGCCTCTCCCTTGCTCCTTTTTATTTTGGCTCATTTCTGCTGTGGCGCAACTTCCGCTTGCTCCCCTATTGCGCATGGCACATGTTGTTGAATATCGCACTGCGCCATTTATGGATGGTTCCTCCCCCTTCAGTTGCGCATACATTCATTATCATTGCGCTGTTGCTCAGTGTGATTTGGGGGGCACAACTGCCTCCCACTGAATATCGCAGAATGGTGCATTTTCAGACTTGCGCTGGCGCAACCCTATTGTGCATGTCGGAACTCTTTTGAATATCTGGGCCATGGTCTATAGAAGAGGAAATTGCCAACCTGAAAATGGATGTATTCCATAAACTGGTTTAACTTAACCAGATTAAAACTGCCACTGTACCAAATTTGGATAGTTCTTTAATGTTATGAAAGTCTAAAATGGCAAATCCCAAATGTAATAAGGTTATCCAGGTTAGACTGCCTTCCCCATTTTGTACAGATAAGTCAGATATTGAAAGAAAACAAGAAATAAAGCCCAAACAGAAAAGAGATAAGAAACAAATTAGAAAAAAAACTGGATTGCATCATTACAAAGGTTCAAGAAAATACTAATGCTGAAGTCATAGCGAAGGAGCAGAATGGCTTTCTATATTGAAAAAACTAAATAAAATATCCATGGACAAATAAATGATAACCACGGAGAAATTATATTACAAAGTACCTACTTAGAAACTGATGGGAAAGTTGGATCTCCAAGGGAAGTTAATCAAAAAGGGGACTTCTTTAGAAAATCTAACAAGATGAATGGATCCCTGCCTAGCACATTGAATAAACCTGTACACAAAAAATGTAACTGTGAATATACATAGTTTGAAACATATAAGGACCAGAGAGATACTGCGAGTGAATACCTGCTTGAGCTACTTGGAGTCAATACATTATTAGAGGAAACCCCAGAAATGTTATTTAATTTGATATACCATCTATTACATCTCAAAATTTCAAAAGATTCATTATTTATAACAACACCTTCTAACAAAAATCTTCTGGATTGTGTCCTAATTTATTGTAAATCCTAAACTCTAATTAAAGAAATCTGGGGAAAAAAGAGATCCTGGAATTAGATGGGATCCATATGTACCCTCCAATTAGGGTCCCTGCTCCTGAAGATCTCAACCAGTTAATTAATTTTCAGTCATCAAAGACTCGATGACAGCTGGGATAAAGAAAATTGGTTTAAAGACTGCATGGAGGTAATTTCAGGGATTGAGAAAGATAGGCACTGGTATTGTAAGACTTCATCAGTCTTTGGTTGGAAATTAGATAACTCTGAATCATATAGCACTATAAAAAATGACAGCAATTTTTTTTACGCAGTCCTTACAATTTACTATAGCTCATAGTGCTATTACATGGCTTAAGATTCACTGGGAATGCTCTAATTTTCCACAAATTGATGTAACCTTTAAAAACTCTTCAATGGCTGCTAGAATCCTGAATGCTTCATGATTTTGTATGGAACAGGGACTTTGATTTTGGACAAAAAAAGTTGGAATGCGGCATATTAAGGTAGACATGTAGAAGTTTAACTGAATTATAGTCAAGAAAAGATTACTCATAGAAATGTGGATCATGAAGCAAGTGAGAAAAATGCCTCAGACAGTAATAGATATTCATTGTTACAAACACAAAATTCAGTCTGAGAAATTACAGAAAGTACTGTTCTGGAGGTAAGCTTGTATTCTGAGAAACTCAAGTTGTTATCATGGAATACAAAAGGTCTAGTACTAAAAATAGTGGATCCAAGTACAATAGGTTTCTTTCAGGTTTTTGATATAATATGTTTACAGGAACCCTGGTTTCCAGATATATCTCCCCCTCTGATCCCAGATTACACTGGATATGCTAGACCTGATTTTAAAAGCAAAAAATATGGCCAATATAGGGCAGGCCAGGCTATATATACAGATGAACAGAACTAAACTTAGGTGTTGCTCAAATAGATTGCCATTAGATTTGACCCTTATCCTAAAACTGGTTAATGGGTCCCTAAATTTAATTATATGTAATGTTTATCTTCCACCTAAGGCAGGTAAAGTGGACAAAATGGGGAATTCTCTCTTGTGAAATATCAATGAAATACTACTTAATTATGATTCTTTACCAGTTATGTTGGTGGGATATTTTCATGCAAGAATATATGTGGGCACCAGAGTAGAAGAAGGTTAAGGAGATTTGTTTTCTGGGATATCAATAATTAATCCTAGAATAAAATACTGCAGACAATCTAAGGATAAAAAACTTAATTTAAGAGGTAAAGAGCTACTGAAAGTTATGGCAGACAATAATGTATATCTTATTAATGGATGTCTCCCAGGAGATGTTGTTGGAGACTATACTTATATGAGACAGATGGGTTCATCTATAATTGATTTGGCATGGGTTAACTCAGAATTTGCAAAACTGGTTTATGATCTTGAAATAACTGACCACTCAGACTCTGCACATTGTCCACATAGTATTATTATTCTTGCAAGCGAACCTATATGGGAGGAAAGGAGCATATTATGAATTCAAGAGTGTTTGGAAGTATACAGAGGCACCAGTCATAGCACACCTAACTCTGCACTCAGAAATTAAAACCACAGACAAGGTTATTTAACCAAAATACAGTTCATTTTATTTACCACAGCAGTACATTTGTGGCTTAAAAGGCCCATGCCAAGAGGAACAACAGCTACAAATATCTCTAATGTTTCAACCACAATGTCTTTGTTGAAGATCTTCAACAAGAAGATGTGACTTTAATTTCTGATTGAAGATTTAGGTGTGCCATGACTGGTTCTTATGAGTTTATAGAGTCTGTCACTGAGCACCCTTTGTCCCTGTGTAGCTCTTTTTGCTCCACAGTGTTTGGAAGTAGTTAATCAAAAAAGGATAAGATGGAAAACAGAAACTATACAACCTTTTAAAGAGATACTTTATGAGGTCACCTTGGATAAATTACATTGTGATTTTTCTTACTGAAGCAGATTGACATACTATCCCTGATAGATGGACACATATGGTAGAATCTATTAAACTTTTGGTCATACAGTAAGCATCCAAAAAACTACTAAATTCACATGGTTTAACAAAAAAATGTAGATTTGTAAAATAAAGTCTCACTAGACTAGCTCACTGTTGTAGGAAGTTCAACAACCCAAAGATATCAAAAACTTAATAGGGCAAGGAAAGAGTATAAAACCATCTTAGTCTGAGAAAAGAAAAATTATAGTAAGCAAATGTGGGAGAAACTAAGGAAAACTATTCTGCAAAATAATCTTAAATCATTTTGGCTCCTAGTAAGAAAAGGGTATAAACAAGACACTAAGGGACTTGATGCTTATATTCCTCCAAATAGCTGGGGAATGTATTTTACATCATTATATTTCTTGGAAAATGAAAGACATGATGTTAATATGCCTTCATTACAGAAATTTATTAGTAATGTCTCCTTCTTCCATACACCTGTTTATATTACTGAAGAAGAAATATGGCAAGCTTTATTAGTAATTTCTTCCAATAAGGCTCCAGGCCCAGATCTTATAATCATGGATATCTTTAAGACATTTTCTAGCTGGTGGTTAGCTATTTTTAAGAAGTCTTTAACAGTTTTGTACAAGGCCTAGACTTTCCAAACAGTTGGAAAGGGAGTATAATATTCCCTGTACTCAAAAAGGGTAAACCCTTGGATCCAAAGATGTATAGGCCAATTAGTGTTATAGATTCATCTCAAAACCTTTTTGCCTGGGTAATATTGCAGAAACTTCAGAAATTGATAGATGAGAAAGACCTACTTAATGAATTTCAAAATGGATTCAGATGTGGTCACTCCACTATCTAATATTGTTTTGTACTATCACATCTGACACATAAGTATGTCAAAGTTAGGAAAGCTAAATTATTTTGCTGCTTTGTAGATTTATCGATGACTTTTGATAGTATAAGTAGAAATCTGGTGTTGCATAAATGAATGGAGTATAATATCGATCCCTCATTGTTGGATGTCCTGCTAAGATTACATCAAGACACTTGGACTCAGGTACAATTCAATTATAAAGGAGCCTTAACTTCCATTATTTTTACTAAATGGGGGTTAGGCAGGGTTGTCTCTTGACACCCACTTTGTTTAATCTTTACCTTAACTCAATTATAGTACAATTAGAGCATACAGATTTTCATTCTCCAAAAATCTTAGATAAAAAGATATTGTGTCTGGCCTACACTGACAACTTGGTGTTGCTATCAACTTCTCTTTTGGGTCTTCTGAGGAAATTAAACTTATTCACAGACCTTTGTAATATCAGTAAATTGTCTATTAATTTACAGAAGACAAAAATGATAATTTTTGGTTATAGATCAAGGAGACCATTATGTCTTTGTAGTAATCATAACAAGATTGCTACTGAGAAATATGATTATTTGGGTATAGGATATGTACAGAACCTTTCATGGAATAATCATTTAACTCTTATTCAAACGAGACTTAAAAATGCCTTTAATGCCTTCAGGATATTCAATGCCAAATTGGGTGAGGGATCAATAATGGGACCTTTAAGAGTGATAAAATGCAAAAATAAAAACTAGCGTTTTTTACATGACTGAAATTTGGGCACAGCTAAGGTAAATCCATTAGACATCATGATGAATAAAATTTATCGTTATCTATTGATGGTTCCTCAAACAGTACCAGCAGAAATTTTGAGATTAGAACTTGCTCAATTTTCTATCATGACTCTGGCACTGGAAAGGCAATTACAATTTTTTCTAAAGCTTTTTTTTCATTCCTTAATCACGTATCCCTAGATGGTGTCTGGAAGAACAAACAATGTATTCTGACAGAGGACTCTCCTTCCAATTATTGTTACTAGTTAAAAAGACACTCTTTCCATATGGACTGGTGAAACTGCTGTGTGAGAGTTGTATTCAACCCATGGAAGATATGAACTTACAGATTAGAAGGAGAATCAGAGATATAGCTATAACTAAAGATCTTAACAGAGTGACCACACTTAAACAGTATAGATGGTATAAGAAAATTAAATCAATACATGGTTTAGAACCCTATTTGATATCTCTTTCCAACCCAGAGTCAAGACATTTGATAACTAGATTTCGATTTGAATTGTATGCTGCAAATTATTTTCTTTTTCAGCAACACAGAGAAGACTTTTCAGGCCCTTACTGTCAATGTAATTTATGGTGTGAAGATGATTTAAAACACATAACCCTAATATGTCCAAAGTATGTGGAAAAAGGAAGAAAATAGTTAGAGAAATCTTGGGAATGCTTAGTTTGCCCATTGACCAGTTAGTGATAGCCTTGTTCTCAACCTCAGATTATGGAGTCTTACATAGATTAACTGGTTACTTAAAAACCTTGCATCTGGGGCTGGACAGGTGGCAATGAGGGCAGAGGCACTGGTCACTGCACCTTGTGCCATGCTGGTGACCTGGGTTTGGGAGCGATCATGGGTCACTGGAGGCTGGCAGGGAAGGAGAGGGATCAAGTGGCTGATGGACTGGTCTCCCTCTCTGGGGGGGGTTCACGAAGGTCAGTGCCTGACTGCCCCCTGGCGGAGGCTGGGGGTCAGGGTTGCACGCCGTACTTGGGGAGTAGTCGGGGCAGATGCCAGGATGTGGGGTGCATGCAGACATGTGTGCACTCCTGGCCTCCGGCATCATTGCACACCCACCAGCTCATGGGGGGAACAAAGAATAAAGTGACACCTCTCACATGGCTTGATTGCTGTCTGCGAGTATCCATCGGCACCTGGACTGGATCCGTGGAACGGTGGGGAGATAGGGGGCTCCCTGCCACCCAGCTGCAGGGGGAAAGCCACAGGAGTTATAGGGTGCTGGCAAGATGGATGGCAGCCGGATCCCTGGCAGGATGCACAGGAGAAACAGAACGGGGTGCAGAGAGGTGGCCAGGAGGATAAATTCAGAGAAAAAATAACAAAAAACTTACATCTGTAAAATTCTATTTAGCCTGTTTTTATATTGATGAACCCATTTCACAAAGACTGAACTATTATACGGAAATATTCTAAATGATGTTTAAGAGCTTACATTGATTTTTCTTGATAAGCTGAACTATCTAGGTATCTGTTACACATTATATAAGAGTACTAAAATGATTTTAACATTAAAGGAATCTAAACCAGGGTATTTTATCTGATTATTTTGACTGTTTTAAAAATTGTAAAGACTTTTGTCGAACAATAAAAATCATAGTACTTGTACTTGTATTACTCAGTCTGGACCCTAGGTATCCAATGAGGAAGAGGAGTAGTGGCTGCCTATAGCAGTGAACACTGGGACCTACTTTGGAGAAGGTTAAGTTCTACCTTCACTATAGCCAGCTTCTCAGTGAGTGCTGCACATCTGCTGCACACTGGGTAGCATGGTTTCCTCCAGAGAAGGTCCCTGGAGATGATTACACCACGGGTGTGTTGCAACTTATCAGACCCCCTCCCACACTCCCATCTTGTTCTCTATGGGTTCCTCACATCCTCCTTTTCTGCTTCTCTTAATACTGTGTGTCATTCCTTGACTGTAGGTCCCCCTGCCTGGTACTCCCATTTCCTCTCTGACCTGCTCACTTGGTCTGGAACCCTTTTATCAAAGTACGTCGATGAGAATTTTTCTAGGATTGTTTCAAAACCACTGGAATTCTTACTTTTGCTCCCCAATGATTTAATTACTTCTGTAGTTCCCACCTTACCCCCCTTTTGTCTTTCTGTTTCTTCTTTTCTTTTCTATCTGAGGCCTATACATTTGACCCTATGCTGTGCTGGCCCTTCCCTATGCTCTCCACTGCTTCCCCACAATAACACTAGAAAACCAGCTCCCTTTTCATGTGGCCCTTGTGTTTTACATGTGATCCTTCTTACCTTGAGCAGAGTTCCCTGTGAAATTGCAGTCTACCTGTAGTCACTACAGATGCTAGTGCTGCACTCCTTCTCCATGGCACTCAAACCTTGTGGCAGTCATACACAAGAACACTTGCAGACATGGGGCTTAATTTGCCTGTCTCCTCTAAACCTGCAGCATTTACTCCCCCAGTCAGACACTTATTTCACAGGTCATAGCTAACCTCTCAACCCACAAAAGAATGCAATATTCTCCTAGCAAGTGTCCCTACACTGACTACTAAAAGTTAAAGAGCTACTGACACCTCAAAGAAAGCTTTAAAAAACAAAAATAATTGGATAACATTCTGCCTGCATTCCATATATATTCTATACATTTCTCCTCCCCATCATTTCTTACTGGGGAATTTTGCATGAATACATGATCTTTAGCCCTTAAGAGTTTCTTTAGAGTACATCTGCCTCTATAGCTTACTCCCTACTTCAGGTCATAATCCTCTGTTGTGATATCACAACCTGTTGTCATGGGAATAACTGTGATGTCACAAGGGATGCATTATTATTTCAGGTAGGAAAAAAGCAGTGGGAATAGATGAACTCTTCAGGAGCAAAGATGCTGTTTTCATGCAAATTATCTCAGTTATAAATAATAGAAACATAGAAACATAGACTTTGATGGCAGATAAGGATCACTTGGCCCACCCAGTCTGCCCATTTCCCTACCTATTGGATAAGCTGCAGATTCTAGTTAACCAACAGTCTACTTCCTGCAACCCCCCACTATAATTGCCTTATGTCTGTCCCACTGTTTTAGACCCCACAACCTCTCCAGGAAGGCGGTTCCATGCGTCCACCACTCTCTCCGAGAAAAAGAATTTCCTCACATTATCCCTGAGCCATCCCCCCTCTAACTTTAAATTGTGCCCCTTTGTTCTTACACATCTCTTTTTCTGAAAGATGCTACCCTCCTGGACTTTGTTGATTCCCTTGAGGTACTTGAGCATTTCTATCATGTCCCCACTGTCCCTCCTTTCATCAAGGGTAAACATATTAAGCTCTGTCAGTCTCTCTTCATATGGTTTCTGATGTAGACCCTGCACCATTTTAGTTGCCCTCCTCTGGACTGCTTCCATCCTGTCTAAGTCTTTGCGTAGATGAGGTCTCCAAAACTGCACGCAGTACTCCAGATGGGGTCTCACCAACTGTCTGTATAGAGGGATAACCACTTCCCTTTTTCTACTTGTGATGCCCCTCCCTATGCATCCCAGTATCCCCCTGGCTCTCCTTACTGACTTCTTACATTGCTTACCCACCTTTAGGTTATCTGATATGACTACACCCAGATCCCTTTCTATTATTGTTGTCGTTAGTACCTCCCCTGCTATTGTGTACTCTTCTCCTGGATTTTTATTTCCCAGGTGCATTACTTTGTACTTCTTTGCATTGAATCTAAGTTGCCATATGTCTGACCGTTCCTCCAACCTTGCCAAGTCCCTTCTCATCCTTTCTACCCCCCCTTGTGTATCAGCTCTGTTACAGATCTTTGTGTCATCTGCATAGAGGCATACCTTTCCTTCCAGACCCTCTGCAATGTCACCTATAAAAACGTTTAAGAGGACTGGACCCAGTACTTAACCCTGAGGTACTCCACTAGTAACCCCCCTTTCTTCAGAATATGCTCCATTCACTGTTACCTTCTGTGTCCTGTTGTGCAGCCAGTTTGCTACCCAGGCTACCACTCTGGGACCCACTCCCAGGCTGGCTAACTTGATTATTAATCTTTTGTGCGGGACTGTGTCAAATGCCTTGCTAATGTCTAGGTAGGCCATATCCACAGCCCCTCCCTGGTCTATTACTTTGGTCACCCAGTCAAAGAAATCAATTAGATTCATCTGACATGACCTTCCTGCTGTGAATCCATGCTGCTTTGGGTCCTGTGCCCCACTGGCCTCTAGGTACTCAACAATTCTTTCTTTCAGAAGTGATTCCATCATTTTCCCCACCACTGAGGTCAAACTAACAGGTCTGTAGTTTCCTGCTTCTGTCTTGCTCCCACTTTTGTGAAGGAGAATCACATCTGCCCTCTTCCAGTCCTCAGGTACCACCCCATCTTCCCATGATTTGTTAAAAGTGTGGTTAGTGGTGTCACTAGGTCCTCCCTTAGCTCTTTTAGGATTCTAGGGTGAATCCCATCAGATCCCAATGCTTTGTCCACCTTGAGTTTTAGGAGTTCTTTCAGTACTCTTTCTTCTGTAAATGGATTGGTGTCAACCCCATTATCCAGAGTGCTTCTACTGTTTGGTTTAGGTAACTCCTCCTCTTCTTCTTTTGTGAATACTGAGCAAAAGTATTCATTCAGTATCTCTGCCTTTGCACTGTCTCCCTCTGCCCACCTCCCCTCTCCTTTATTAATCTTCACTATCCCTCCCTTAACCTTTCTATGCTCCCTAATGTACCTACTGTATAAAAGGTTTTATCTCCCTTCTTAACTGAGTTGGCTATCTTTTCCTCGGTTTGGGCCTTTGCTTTTCTGACTGCCTTCCCTACTTCTTTCTGCTTTAATTGATACAGTTCCCTGTCATGCTCCGGCTGTGATTCCTTAGACTTTTTGAATGCAGCCTTTTTCTCCTTAACCTTCCCTGACACCTCTTTTGAGAACCATAGTGGTTTTTTATTCTGCTTTGTTTTCTTTATTTGTTTCACACAAAGGCTTGTTGCCTCCATGATGGCAGTTTTGAATTTTCTCCATTGTTCTTCCACCCCTCCTTTCTGGCCATTTGCTAATGCATTCCTCAGGTATTCACCCATTATGCCAAAGTCAGCCCTTCTAAAGTCCAGTATCCTTGTCTTTGTATGGCTTGTCTCCATGGTTGTGTTTATTGTGAAGCACACTGTGCAGTGGTTGCTTGTTCCCAGATGTCTACTGACTTCTAAATTTGTGATCCTGTCTCCATTTGAGAGTACCAGGTCTAATATTGCTCCCTTCCGAGTGGGTTCCACCACCAGCTGTCTAAGGCATGCCCCCTGTAGGGCATCGAGAATGACCCTGCTCTTGGATGTGGCTACAGTCCATGTCACCCAGTTAACATCTGGCATATTCAGGTCCCCCATCAACAGTATCTCCCCTTTTTCAGCCATTTTGAGAATGCCCTCTATCAGTTTCTTGTCCATTTCTTCCCCTTGAGACGGGGGTCTGTATACAACCCCTGTGTGGATTGTGATTCCATTCCCTGTCTCCAAGGTGACCCAGAGTTCCTCTTGTCCTCCCACTTTACTTTTTAGTTCTGTAGCTTTGATCCCTTCCCTTATGTAGAGAGCTACTCCACCTCCTCTTTTACCCTCCCTGTCCCTTCTGTAGATTGTGTACCCTGGTATGTTGACATCCCAGTCATGGTTCTCTGTGTACCATATTTCTGTGACTGCCACAATATCCAAGTGTTCCTCTTCCATCAGGGCTACTAGCTCTGGAAGCTTGTTTCAAGACTACGGCATTGGTACTCATTGCCTCCATTTAATGTTGGCTTTATCCTTTTTACCCCATCCCTGCTCTTATTGCCCTTGTCCATTTTTCCATTTACCCTCTCCTGCCCTCTGTCAAGCTCTGTACCTCAGTGTTTACCCTACTACCTGTCATGTTTTGTGGGGGGAGGCTTGAACTTTCCTGTTTCCTATCAGCACTTCCCCTCTTGGCTAGTTTAAAAGCTTGCCAAGGAAGCCTTTAAACCTGTCACCTAGGAACGTGTTTCCCTTCCTAGACAGATGCAGACCATCATGCTAGTATAGACCTTCATCTCTCCAGGTGGACCCCCAGTCCCCAATGAAGCCAAAGCCCTGTGCTCTGCACCAGTTTTGCAACCATTCATTAAACTGCATGGTGTGCAGTACCCTAGCCTCACCCCTGCCATAGACTGGCAGCACCTCTAAGAAGGTTACCATGCTTGCTACCTGTCTGAGACCCCTCCCCAACTCCACAAATTCATCCTGCACTGCACTGATCTCATGCCTAGCTAGGTCATTTGTCCCGAGGTGGACAATGATATCTAGTTTCCTCTCCTGTGATGCTGCTTCTGCAATCCTGAGGATTTGCTTCCTGTCCCTCCAAGCCATGGCACCAGACAGGCACCTTACTTCCCTCTCCTCTCTCTTCCCCAGGTCTACATCCCTAACAACTGAGTCCCTCTATCAGAAGCTGTTTCTTTCCCCTGTGGTGTCCCTTGCCACTTATTTGTGGGTCTCCCTTGTGGATGTCCCCAGCATTATTCTTGGTCTCCAATGAGGGTGTCATCATAGAGGAATCTTGATTTGCCAGACTGACATATGATTTGTGCAGAGGTGCAACTCGGGGGCTACACCTCTGCTCCACCACCCTCACCCTCCCAGAACCTACTGTGGTCCATCTGCTCTTCACACATGGCAACCTCCTCTGAGGCAGTGGTTGTGGAACTGGTGCTCTTTGGGTGGGGGGAGGCCTCCTTAGTCCTTGCCAGTTCAGCCTGGAGGTGGGCAACCTCCTCCCTCAGAGCTGACAGTTGTCTGCAAATAGGGCAGCAATGCAGGTTCCAGAATGTCTCCCAGAAAATTGTTGCCCCACAACCAGTGCATTGCACCACTCCCCACATGTCCCTCTTCCTTATAATATACAATGAGTAATATATAATTGTTTGTTTTTGTTTTTTGTGTACTTACCCTTTATGCACTGTGCTGGGTAATTAAGAATATGACAGTTCTGCCCCAAGACCTGTTGAGGAAGTGATGTCAGAACCTTGGCTATAAAGGAAATGCCACAACCACTGGTGACTGTTAGAAACAATCAAATACACCACTGCTCCACCACCCTGGTGAGTACTGCCCTTTATAGTAAGTCAACCAACACCACAAATTTACTAGACCACTGCTCCTACACAAACCACTCTGCTGAGTCCAGGGATAAAAACAAACTCACTGTTCAGCCAGCAGGACACTTCTACAATATTGCACAAATATCCTTCCAAATCCTATGAGTCTAGCACAGAAATCAAGCAACTTCAGTTGTATTTCACCCCCTCTGGTTATAAAATTACTACACTGTAATGGAATCCTGCAATTCTTAATGCCAATAAGAAAATAATTAAACTTTCTGTAGAAAGCGTAGCTTACCTTCCTAACTAGTCTCCTACAATATTATGTTTTACCAGATTCCCAGTTCCTCAAATGCATTCTAGTTTGTTCTCTGCAGTATAGCAAGTTTCTCAGCTTCCAACAGGAGCAGGCACGTCTTTTCTGACTGGCTTTTCTCTGTGTAGTTTGCCTAAGACAACACAGTGATAAAAGCCCCACCCAGAATCAATTGATTGACTAGTGACACCTGTGATGTAGGCAGGCCTTTCAGTGAAGACAATTTGCTATGTCTGCTTCTAATACACACACAAACCCTTTATCTGAAACCAGGGACAAACTCACTGCTTAGCCAGCAGGACACTTCTAAAATATTGCACAAATATCCATCCAAATCCTGTGTGTCTAGCACAGAAATCAAGCAACTTTAGTTGTATTTCACCCCCTCTGGTTATAAAATTACTACACTTTAATGGAATCCTGCAATTCTTAATGCCAATAAGAAAATCATGAAACTTTCTATAGAAAGCGTAGCTTACTTTCCTAACTAGTCCCCTACAATATTATGTTTTACCAGGTTCCCAGTTCCTCAAATGCATTCTAATTTGTTCTCTGCAGTATAGCAAGTTTCTCAGCTTCCAACAGGAGCAGGCACGTCTTTTCTGACTTTGAAACTGACTGGAGGGCAGGATACCACTTTGCCACAACTGGGCAAGCTGTTCCTGCCATGCCTGCTTACCACAGTCCAGAATCTGGATATGAAAATAAGTGAGTTTAAAGCTCAAACTGTGCTTATGGAGAAATAAGTGGAGAACTCTCAGGCTGCTACTAATAATGGGGAGGAGAAATGCAGAACTAATGTGAATTACAAGCTGGACTGTGTCTAAGGATTATGTTTTACTAAAGTTTACCTGAAGGTGTCAGCTGCTCTTTAAAGAAATGTAAAGAAAAGTCCCTAAACACTTTCTTCTGCCTACTCACTCACACTACCAAACTACCTTCTCTGGTGTAGGCTAGCTGCTTCTTCTTCCCCCTCCCTGCTCTTCCTGATTTCACTGATGTTCAAAAATGAATTATGTTTTATTGAAATGCTTTGAATTGAAAAGTGTATACAGTATAACCAAGAATTTCTAGCTATTTTGGATATTTGTTGTGCCAATTCATCAACTGATGTCTGGAAAATTGAGGTCTCCCATAATAGGCATTCAACTGTGTTCTGTCGTGTTCAGCATTTCCCAGCATGAAGTCATCATCCTTTTTCATATCCTGTTTTGGTGGTCCATGCTACATTTACTGAATTCTTTTTCACCCATCATCGGTAAGCAGTAGCCATAGTGACTTCTATCGCTTTAATTGTTTTTTCATCTCTAACCCTTATACCTTCTTTTTTATAAATTACTCCTCAATCCTTGGAATTATCCTGTTTCTCCTAAACATTGAGTAACCTGGGAGCCAAGGCCTGACTGCTGAACACACTAAACGTGTTGGAGGAGGTCTGACAGAAAGAAAGGAAAACATGTATTTTAGTGCATTTTGGTGACTGCAATCTGAACAAAAAATTGGCTAATGAATTGTGCTTATGTTTCTCCACTTGGGCTGATTTTCAACCTGTAGAACAATGCTGAAACCAAATTGGCACCAAGGATCACAAGATCAGCAGAAAACTAGGGCCTAGACATTGAAACTGACTGGAGGGCAGGATACCACATTGCCACAGCTGGGCAAGCTGTTCCTGCCATGCCTGCTTACCACAGTCCAGAATCTGGATATGAAAATAAGTGAGTTTAAAGCTCAAACTGTGCTTATGGAGAAATAAGTGGAGAACACTCAGGCTGATACTAACACAACATTGGAGTCAGTGGAGCAAATCTGGTGATGTGCAGTGGACTTATTAAAGATAACCTAGTTCTGAGAGCCTGGCTTGAATGGTTCCATGTGATAACAATGACCGCGTAACAGCGATCGCTGTTTTGGCAAATCTACATCACCGAAAATGAATTTCAATGATGTAGACTTACGGCGCACAACAAAAGGGCACCGGGCACTTGTATTTTTCTTTTTATGTGGGGGCTGCACAACCCTCACCCCCCTACTAAAGGATTTTTAACTCGGGGGGGTGCAAAATGCTGGAAAAAATTAATCCCCGACTGGCGCAAAAAGTGAGTGAGTGCCCAGAACCAAACCCGCCACCCTCTCAACCCTAGTCTGCCACCAACCCACCATGCCACATGGCCAGCTTGGCAACCCACCACTGCACTACACCTCACAAGCCCTCCCTCTCCTTCTGCCTGTTGCATGGCATGGTCCCTCCCCCCCACGCATGTACATATAGGGACATCCCATCGCTATATTCACCAAACCCCCATCCTGTTGCCCTCCCTTCCCAGTAGCCCTGTGTAAAAGTGCCATGATTGAGCTGACCTTTTTGAAAGCGCTCAATTGCAGTCACTTAATACATGGGCTACAGGGCAGAGCTACGGCGCTACATTGCCGTGCCAGCTGAGCTCTGTGGGGGTGGGAAAAAAACAAGAGAAATGCCTCCTATATGCTGGTGAGATGACTGTGGCCCTGGTGGATCCTCCCACATCCCAAATACCGGCCCAGATGCACCCAATTTCTCCCTCCGGAGGACCCAATGATTTACAGGTAGGCCCTTCACACTTAGAAGTAGCCACCGAGAGAAGGGGCGGAATCAGTCCCGGAGATGGTACCGGGCGTCGGGTCTGCCTGTGGTCGTTCAGGGAAGGGAGTCAGGGGAGATGCGAGGGGTTCAGGTTGGGAGTAGGGTGGAGATCCATGAGGGCACTCCTGAAGGATGCCTGGGGTGTAGGATGAATAAATAAAGTTTTAAAAAAAAATACATGGGCTGCTGGCTTGGATATTTGGAGAACTTCTCCAGGGCAGCCAATCTATGACTTCTAGGTCTGCCAGAGTCTTCAGAATGGGATAATCTGAAGGCCATCCTCTAAAACTGATTGCTAGCTGAGCTGGCACTGTAGGAGGGCATTAACATCAGGAGGGCCTATAGAATTAACCCATGATAAGCAAATCATATGGAAGATGGTGCTCGTACAGTGTTGCAGTAGTAGGCACTAGTGAGGAAAGGGTTGCCATGCTGCTAGCAGTGAAACGAGCTGGAAGGATGAAATTTGGAGAAATTATTATGAGGATTTTCTCAGAGCTCAGCTTCAGCATGAGGCACAGCAGGAAGAGTTTCAGCAATGTAAACACACTGCTGAGGGAACTGACATTAAAGAACTATATGTTGCTCAAGGCCAGGGTCAAAATTCACTATGGGGACAAAATCTACCTTTTCTCCAAGCCCAAATATGCTGACAAGTTGGCAGAGACAATATGGAAAGAATTTTCAGTCTGAGTAGAAGGATTTGCATCTGACTTGGAGTCAGAGGGGTGAGAAGGATGATATGCTGTTCTTGGGACATTAACCCAAACTGCAGAGACTGAGCAAAATGCATTGTTATCTGAACATGCTGCAGTTAATAGAGAGATTTACTGTCTGAGGGAATTAACGTTGGGGGCATGGGAGGGTACACTGGGAAAAGGAGGGGTGCATAAGACAATGTGGGCCTGATTTTCAGACCCACTGCAGTTGCTGCACTGCACTGTCTGACACAAGTTTCGACATGCAGCATACCCATTCCGCAGTCCAATATTGTAAGGATTTGTTTCTGCCACGTGTCCAGTGTGGCGATGCAGCACGGTTAAGCCAGCTCCCCCCTGGTGTACCACTGCAGCCGTTGTGGGGTCCAGTAATGGGGCTTGTGCCACCAAGTTGCCATACATTGAGGGTACTGTCGCAACTTGCATCCTGGGTTATAAAATCCAGTGCAAGTTGTGGCAAACCCTTGGCCATAGCTGCGGCAAACCATGTGGAGATGCAGGGTTTGGCTGCAAGCCCTGTGTACCTATTTTTAAATCGGGCCCTATAGGTTTTCCTTAACTTTTTTTACTCTGAAAACATGGTCCAAATGGGGCTTATTGTGCTTTCTGCAACCTTCCTCCCCATCCCTAATGGAAATGGTTATTTTTGTTTCCTGACACGACACTGCAGAGCACTCTCAGCACCCAGCCCAGAGTATGGTTGTGAGGTATTCACAGTGCAAGCTCTAGAAAGCTTCCGACTTCTTGTTTCGTTCCACCACACATTACAAAAAATGTTGATGTTAAGCAATACTGTTCTTCTTAGTATGTGTAACTTATTTTTAGTTCATTAGTTGCACTATAGTTTCGACTTTTTCTCCTGCTGTTTAAAACACCTGACCAAGAAGGGGGGACAATTTATGTCTCCCTAATATTTGGAAATTAGAATATCTCCAACAGACTGTTAAATTTTGCCCAACTTTCTGGAAGTAAGAGTACAAAATCTATAGATTTGCTATAACTGTTACTGAAAACCTTTTTTATCAATACTGTGCTGTAGCTATTGAAGTCATCAGGCTTCTTATTTACTATGTCATTATTAACTAAACGTTAGTGCTCATACCTCCAGTGATGTTTGAAAGTTAGAGATATTGAAGGATAAACTGAGTGTAGCTGCACCTTCATTGTATTCCTGTCTTACCTCTATAAGCTATTTGAATGCTGATGTCTTGATCAAAAGCAATAAAAAGAAAGTAAAACAAAACTGAGTAACTCGGTATGTGCAGTTCCCAGCTATGTTCTAGAGAAGCCCACATATCTGTAAGAGATATGCTGTCATTCTGTTTGACCATTGCCATCACCTGGAGTTCATCAGTTTTATTAAAATATCTCCTGGCACTAGTGTACATAACACTCCACTTCCTTTGTTTGTTTCCATTTCTGATGAAGATGTTTTGATTGGATGCATTCTGAGTAGTATCACTTAGGTCATTATGTAGAAGTGCACTCCCTACACTATCCTGAACTGAGGAGTGTCCCCCAGGTGCATATTTTCTGGAGACATCTCAGGGACTGACATGTCTCCCTTTCGCATTACTTGGGCCCTATACTCTTCTTACCTAGTTAAAAAAAAGCTGTACTTGTCATAACCTCTAGCTTCTGTCACAGTGTTCTGGGTTCCCCAGGTAAGAGGCAACCCATCTTTAGCAAAAAGGGTCTGATCTTTATTTATTTATTTATTATTTATTAAATTTTGGTGACCGGGTAGGCCCACTGGGCCCCGAAGGTCCCTTTTTCAGGGGCAACCCGGGATCTTGCCAGAAGGTTCCCCAGCCTCATAGAAACTTAGCATGTTATAGGCAGATAAAGACCTGAAGTCCATCCCAGCCCAAAGACCCTATCTATTGACAAAGAAATGGTTCTTCCCTCTGTTTTTGATGGGGCATCCTATAGCTGCCTCCTTCTTCGTATCATGATCTTCCCTTTATCCCCCTTCTGGGACTATAACCAGCCACTTAAATCTATACCAGCTGGATTTGAACCTGGCTATAGACTCAACATATATCATACTGCTAGGCAGACTGTTTCATTTGTCCATCACCCTTTCAGTGAAGGAGTAATGCCTCACATCCCACTTAAATCTTCCCCCCTACTAATTAGCCATTGTGCCCTCTGGTACATGAACTCCTAGTTATGTAAACACATCTGAAGATTCTACACTTCTCTCTCTCTCTCTCTCTCTCTCTCTCTCTCTCCAGGGAAAAGGAAAACATGTTCAGGTTTTACATCCTTTCCTGGTATGTTTTTCTATGTTGACAATGTATCATTTGTCATCCTCCTCTGGACCATTTTCAACTTGTCCCGGTCCTTCTTCAAATGTGGGCTCCAGAATTGCACACAGCACTCCAGGTGAGGCCTCACTAAGGATCTATGCAAAGGCAAACACACCTCTCTTTTTCTGCTAGAAAAGCTCCTTCCTAGAAATTCCAGCATTCTTCTGATGTTATCATATGCTTGCTGCACTAAGAAGTGGACTTTAGGCTGTCACTGATGACAACCCCAAAGTCCTTTTCTTCTGTAATATGCTCCACCTTCACTCCATGAATCCATAATCCATTTTGGATTTATATCCCCTATGTGCATTACATTGCACTTCCTGGCATTGAATGTCAGCTGCCAGATGCTTGACTACTTTTCTAATCTTTCCATGTTCCTTGCATATTGGTAATCCCTTCTGTACTGTCCACCATACAGTGAAGATTTTTATCATCCACAAAGAGACACACTTTCCCATTTAACGCTTCCCAGTATTGCTGATGTATATGATAAAGAGTTTAGGTCCCAGGACTGACCCCTGAGTGATGTCACTTATGACCTCCTTGACTCCAGAGAATTTATCATTTAGGACTACCCTCTGATTCCTCCTCAGCAGCAAATTATTTATCCACCTAGTCATCCTTTAACCTATTCTCAGATCCCCCAACTTCCTGATTAATCTCCCATGAGGCACCGAGTCAAAAGATTTGCAGAAATCCTAGTAATGGATATCAGTAGTCTGTCCATTGGCTGCTGCCCATTTAAAAGAATTAAAAAAATCTATTGGATTAGTCTGACACATCCCTCCTCTCACAAATCTGTGTTTTTTTGTCCTGTAACCCATGTTGCTCTGGGAAATCTACCATATTTTCTTTGATAATGGTGCTCAGAGGTTTGATCACAATGGAGATTAGAAGTTGTTTCCAGGCTCATCTCTACCCCACTCTTGTGCATTGGAACCACACTGGCCACACTCCAGTCTTCCAGTACAATCCCTGTCCGTACAGAACAGTTGAACAGGTCCCCCCATGGCTCAACAAGGGCTTGTCCAGTTTCCTTAATTCCTGGGGTGTATATCATCAGGTCCTGGGTTTTTTCCAAACTCTTTAGATCCCTAGAAACTCACTGCACTATGATTTCTGCCATCTTCAACCTTTTCCTCTGGGGTCCCCTGAATAGTAACCCACTGTCAGAAAGTAGTCATCTCCCTCCTTTGTAAAGATAGAACAGAAGCAATTGTTTAGGATGTTAGCTTTCCCTACATCATCCTGTCTGCTGACCCCACCCCTTTTTATTCTTTCAATACCCTTTATAGTCTTTTTTCTCCCTTATGTACCTAGAGTAAGGTTAATTAATTACCAGCAACAGCAGATCTCTGAGGGAATCCCCCCTCCCCCATAGAACTACACCTTTGGAACTGTAAGACATTAGTATCATGACCACTAGAAACCTTGCTGGGACTGTCCATCTTGATGTACGTTGGCACCATCGGCTATGTAACATGGGTGGCTCCATACCTCCTCTGTTTCCTGTTGAAGAAAAGCTCAGAGCTGTGCCATGCCAACAGAAAAGGGAGACCAGAACATGACCAGACTGACAGAAGAGACAGGTTCCAGAAGGAACCCCAATTTAAAGGGATTAAGAAAGGAGAAGAGTAAGCATGCATTAATGGACATGTCTACCAAAGTATACCACCTCACACTACAGAAAGGTATTGGGGCAGTATGTTCTGTGGCTCTATGAAAAAGATTCTCTTGAAGATCTACTGTAATAGGTAAGTTACCAACCTACAGTAGGATCTTCAAGGACATAGCTGCAGCATAGCTGAGCCCCTAAATAATACTGAACACCTATCAGTGTGATTTATTATAGACCTGGGAAAGGAGAATTTGAACTCTAAAATACAAGTTCTGGACTTCTGAAGGGCAAAGTTTAGCATAATGAGGGATAAACAACTCATAGAACACCTGCTTGGAATCAAAGGGGGGTAGAAGAGAATTGGCCATTATAAGGAATAGCCTCCAGGACATCACCAGCTTCTGTCTGAAGCAGGTAGAGAAGAGGTGAAGAAACCAAAATGGCTCACAGGGGAGGTAGAAAGAGCAGTAAGGGAGAAAAGGGTTATTTTCAGGAAATACAAGGGGAATCAAAAGGAAAGGGACAGAGAGAACTGCCTTGTCAAACAGAAGGTGGCCAGCAGAGAGGTATAGAGGTCTAAGGCCTTTATGGAGTTAAGAATAGCAGAGGACATCAAGGAAGGGGACATGGCCTTTTTTGGTTCCTTTACAGAGAAAAGACAAATAAAAGATGGTAATGTCAAGCTGAAATGAGGGAGGGGTGGGTGAAACACAGTAAGGAAAAGGCAGAAATATCAACGGTGTACTTCTGTTCAGTATTTATGAAAGAGAAAGGGGACCACTCCCACAGGGGAGGGTAACAAAGGCAGGGAGGGGGAACACAGATCTGGCAGAATCCATTGCTACAGACAGGGTTCTTAAAGGGCTACCAGCTCAGAAGGTAGATGCATCTCCAAGGCTAGATGGCGTACACCTTAGGGTACTGAGAGAAATGGCACAGGTACTGGTGGCATCTCTAGCTGACCTTTGCAACAGTTCCCTAGGGCCAGGAGTTGGCCTAAGGAATAGAGAATAGCACATGTTGTACCCCTATATGAGAGTGGGACCAGTGATGAGTTGGAAAAGTACAGGCCAGTCAGTATTGACATTGCAGGTGGGCAAACTGATGGGAACTATTCTAAAAAGAGAGGCTGACAGATTTCATTGAGGCTCACAGGCTACAAAGCAAGAGGCAGCATGGCTTCGTGGCATGGAGTGCATGTCAAATGAACTTAATATACTTCTTATACTGGATCATGAGGGCCATAGTTAAGGGCCAAATGGTAGTCATACTGTACCTGAACTTAATAAGGCCTTTCACTCTGTCTCCAAGAGGTGATTATTTATTTATTTTATTTAAAAGTTGATAACCTGGAAAAAGCACCAATGAGCCGAGACTCATTTCCAGGTGTGACCCAGGGAAAGGCAACATGAGAAATTAGTACATTTACATATGACAAAAAAAAACAACATCAGTAACAAGAAACAGGGGTCATGGTTACATGAAACACAGAAACATAGAAACAAAGACTTTGATGGCAGATAAGGACTGCTTGGCCCACCTAGTCTGCCCATTTCCCTACCTACAGGATAGGCCACAGATCCTAGTTAACCAACAGCCTATTTCTTCCTAGCCCCACAAGAATTGCCTTATGTCTGTCCCATGCATTCTTGAATTCTCCACAGTTTTAGACCCTAATAACCTCCTCAGGAAGGCTGCTCCATGCATCCACTACCCTCACTGTGAAAAAATACTTCCTCACATTGCCCCGGAACTGCCCCCCCTCTATCTTTAAATTGTGTCCCCTTGTTCTTGCACGTCTCTTTTTCTGAAAGATGCTACCCTCTTGGACTTTGTTGATTCCACTGAACTTAAAAGTTTCTATCATGTCCCCCCTCTCCCTTCTTTCCTCAAGGGTATACATATTAAGCTCCTTTAGTCTCTCCTCGTATGGCTTCTCTTGCAGACCCTGCACTATTTTAGTTGCCCTCTTCTGGACTGCCTCTATCCTGTCTATGTCCTTGCGGAGATGGGGTCTCCAGAACTGGATGCAGTACTCCAGATGGGGTCTCACCAACTGTCTGTACAGAGGGATAACAACTTCCTGTTTTCTGCTGGTGATGCCTCTCCCTATGCATCCCAGTATACCCCAGCCCTCCCTACTGCCTTCTCACATTGCTTGCTAACCTTAAGGTCATCTGATATGATTACCCCGGTCCTTTTCCTTTTTGTTGTTGTTACTACCTCCCCCACCATTGTCTAATCTTCCCTGGGTTCTTGTTTCCCAGGTGCATTATTTTGCACTTCTTTGCATTGAATCCTAGCTGCCATACTCTGACCATTCCTCCAACCTTGCCAAGTCCCTTGTCATCCTTTCCATGCCTCCTTGTGTATCAACCCTGTTGCAGATCTTTGTGCCATCTGCAAAGAGGCATACTTTTCCTTCCAGTCCCTCTGCAATGTCACTTATAAAGACATTAAAAATGACTGGACCCAGTACTGAACCCTGTGGTACCCACTAGAAACCCCTCTTTCTTCAGAGTGGACTCCATTTACAATTACCTTCTGTGTCCTGTTGTCCAGCCAATGTTTTACCAGGCTACCACCCTGGGACCCACTCCCAGGCTTGTTAATTTGACTATTAATCTTTTGTGTGGGACTGTGTCAAATGCCTTGCTAAAGTCTAGGTAGGCCATGTCCACAGTCCCTCCCTGGTCTACTACTTTGGTCACCCAGTCAAATAAATCTATTAGATTCGTCTGACATGACCTTCCCACTGTGATCCCATGTCGCCTTGGGTCCTGTGCTGCACTGGCCTCTAGGTACTCAACAATTCTTTCCTTCAGAAGTGACTCCATCACTTTCCCTACCACAGAGGTCAAACTGACAGGTCTGTAGTTTCCTGCCTCTATCTTGGTTCCACTTTTGTGAAGGGGAATCACATCCACCTTCCTCCACTCCTTGGGTACCACACCATCCTCCCATGATTTATTAAAAAGAGTAGTCAGTGGTGTCACTAGTCCCCCCCTTAATTCTTTTAGAATTCTGGGATGAATTCCATCAGGCCCCATTGCTTTGTCCACCTTCAGTTTTAGGAGTTCTTGCAGAACCCTTTCTTCTGTGAAAGGGCTGGAATCAACCCCCCTATCAAGAGTGCTTCTGTTAATTGGATTAGGCACTTCCCCCTCCTCTTTTGTGAATACTGAGCAGAAATATTCATTCAGTATCCCTCCTTTTTCACTGTCCCCCTCTGCCCACCCACCATTCATTCTATTCAGCCTCACTATCCCTCCCTTTGTCTTTCTACACTCTCTGATGTACCTATAAAAGGTTTTATCCCCTTCTTAACTGAGTTGGCTATCTTTTCCTCAGTTGGACCTTTGCTATTCTGACTTCCCCTCCGTACTTCCTTCTGCCTTAACTGGTACAGCTCTCTGTCCTGCTCCTTCTGTGTTTCCTTATACTTCCTGAATGCTATCTTTTTCTCCCTGACTTTCCCAGCCACCTCTTTTGAGAACCATAGTGGCTTTTTCTTTCATTTTGATTTATTTGCTTCACACAAAGGCTTGTTGCCTCTGTGATGGCAGTTTTGATGATTCCCCATTGTTGCTCCACCCCTCCTTCTAGCCTGTTTGCTAGTGCTTTTCTGAGGCACTCTCCCATCTTGCCAAAGTCAGCCCTCCTGAAGTCCAGTACCCTCACTTTTGTATGGCTTGACTCTGTAGCTGAGTTTAACATGAACCACACTGTTTGAAGGTCACTTGTTCCCAGATGGCAACCCACTTCTAGATCTGAGATCCTCTCACTGCCCCCATTTGAGAGTACCAGGTCTAAGATTGCTCCCTCATGAGTGGGTTCCGAAACTAGCTGTCTCAGGCCTGCCACCTGTAGGGCATCAAGACTGGCCCTGCTTTTGGATGTGGCTGCAGCAAATGTGCTCCAGTTAACATCTGACATATTCAGGTCTCCCATCAACAGTATCTCCCCTTTCTCTGCCATCCTAAGAATGCCTTCTATCATATCCTTGTCCATTCCCTTCCCCTGACATGGGGATCTGTACACAATCCCTGTGCAGATTGTGGTGCCCTTTCCAGTCTCCAAAGTGACCCACAGTGCCTCCTCTCCTCCCTGTTTACTCTTTGTTCAGTTGCTTTTATCCTGTCCCTTCCTTTACATAGAGAGCTACTCCTCCTCCTCTTCTCCCCTGCCTGTCTCTCCTGTAGGTCATGTACCCTGGTATGTTAACATCCCAGTCATGGTTCTCTGTGTACCATGTTTCTGTGACTGCTACGACATCCAGGCATCCCTCTTCCATCAAGGCCACCAGCTTAGGGAACTTGTTGCCCAGACTAAAGGCATTGGTACTCATTACCCTCCATTTCCTGATGGCCTTACTCCTTTTTGCCCTATCTCTGTCCTTCTTGCCTTTGTCACTTTCCCCATTTACCCCTGCCCTTCTCCCTATCGCCACCTCTATGCTGGTGTTTACCACACTTACTACCGTGATTTTTTGGGGGGCTAGTATTTTCCTGCTCCTTTCCAGTGCCTCCCCCTTGGCTAGTTTAAATGCTTGCCAATGAAGCATTTAAACCTATCACTTGGGATCCTGGTTCCCCTCCTGGACAGATGCAACCCATCATGCCAGTATAGGTTTGCATCACTCCAGGTGGACCCCAGTCCCCAATGAAGCCAAATCCCTGAGCTCTGCATCAGTTTTTCAACCACTGATTGAATACCATGGTGCAGAACACCCTAGCCTCTCCTACGGCATAGATGGGCAGCACCTCCGAGAAGGTTACCGTGCGTGCTACTTGTCTAAGGCCCCTCCCCAATTCCACAAACTCTTCCTGCACTGCTCTAATCCCTTTCTTAGCCAGGTCATTTGTCCCTAGGTGGACAGTGACATCTAGCTCCCTCCCCTGTGCAGTTGTTCCAGCAAACCTTAGGATTCGCTCCCTGTCCTTTCAAGCCATGGATCCAGGCAGGCACCTTACCTCCCTCTCCCATTCCTCCCCCAGTTCTAACTTCCTAACAATGGAGTCCCCCACCAGGAGTTGTTTCCTTCCCCTGTGAGGTCCCATGCCACCCTCCTGTGGTCTCCTTTGTGGAGGTTCCCAGCATTCTCCTTGGTCTCCACTGCAGGTGCCTCCATAGAGGAACCACACTTGCCAGAATGGCATAGGAATTGTGGAGAGGTACAACTGGAGGGATGTGCCTCTGTTCCATCACCCTCACCCTCCCTGAGCCCACTGTGGTCCAACCTCTCCTCTTTCTTGGCAACCTCTGAGGCAATAGCAGTGGCACTGGTGGTCCCTGGATGGAAGAGGAGGTCCCTCAAATCCTGGCCAACTCAGCCTGGAGATGAGCAACCTCCTCCCTCAGCCTAGAGAGGTGCCTGAAGATGGGACAACACCGCATCCTCCAGAACGTGTCCCGGAAGACTGCTGCTCCATAGCCACTGCACTGCACCACTCCCATCATGTCTTATTTCTGGCCCCTTAACTGTTGTTTGGAATCCTTACTCTTTCCTCTTTTTTTTTCTTTCTCTTCTCTCTCTACTTACATTCTGCCTCTGTGCCCTTTAAGCTCCTGATTGTCCTGTTCTGAGACAAGAATATCCTATATTTCTAGTAGACCCCTTACTTGCTCAGAGGCAGACCTCCAGCAGCTAGAGGGGTCCGGAGAGCTACTCTTGCCCTTCTAGGATGGTGGGTCTTTGGTGGCTCTGTGATCACTCACTTCCTGCTCCCAAACAGGAAGTTCCTGTTGTCAGTCAAATCCTGTGCCTATAAAAGTAGAACTAGCTTTGGGTGTGAGGGTGGAGGGGAGGGAAGGAGGGCAATATAGTCCCAGTAGAGAAGTCCAGTCACACAGCACTCCTTCCTCCTGGTGTCTTCTGTCAATCTACTAACAGAATCTTTCTAAGGCAGTCTTTAAATGTAGCTTCCTTCTAGCTAAGCCACTCCCCTACTTACTAGATCTTTCTACAAGTAATTTAAACTGTACAGCTATCAAGCCCTTTCAATCACCTGAGATTTACACCTAGATAACTGTTCAGATAACCATTCAGTTCAGTTAACTCAGACAAACACACTAATTTTTTTGTTTTGTTTGTTAGTTTGTTTGTTTTACCCTAAATTAAAGGTTCAAGTACAAGAGTTCTACTTCTTTAGTCCCAGTAGAGAAGTCAAGTCACACTGCACTCCTTCCTCCTGGTGTCTTCTGCCATGAGTAATTAAAAAGCTGAGCAACCACAGGATTAGGGAAAAATGATCAAGTACAGTATGTATTAAACTGGCTGGAAGAAGAAGCAGAGGGTGGTGGTCAGTGGGGAACACTCAAGCATGAGGAAAGTCATAAGTAATCCTGCAAGGATCAGAGCTCAGGCAAGTGTTGTTCAGCATATTCAACACTAACACTGAGGATAACATCAAGGGTAAAATATGTTTATTTGTTGATGACACCTAGCTCAGTGGCTGGGTTGAGGGTGTGGAGAGGTTCAGGGACATGAAGGAGTATATTGAAAGACTGGAGAGTCGGCCTGGGATCTGGCAACTGGGCTTCAATTCTAAGAAGTGCAAGGTCATGCACATGAGGAGGAAATACTCAGGGGCTGAGTATAAGCTGGGTGATAGCCATCACAGTGATAGAAGAGGAAAAGGATTTAGGGGTAGCAATTTAATGTACTTTTAAGCCATCTTTGCAGTGCAATAATAAGGCAGTGGGTAAAGCGCAGTATATTGCTGGATTGCATAAAGAAGCTATACTGCCCATATATAGAATCCTGGTGAGGCTGTACCTGGAGTACAATATCCAGTTGTGGAATCCCTACTTGAGAAAGGACATAAACATCCCAGAATTAGTGCAGAGAAGGCAACAAAGAAGATTCAGGGGCTGCAAGGGAATATGTTTGAGCAGAGACTGGAGAGCTTAAGGTCTCAGGTGGCACACTGAATATGCTTTTGCTTTACTATGAAAGAGTCAGAGGTTTGATTCCAGATGAGAACACATAGTTGGCGGGAGTAGCTGGAGATCAGGTAGGGTATACGGTGACAGTATAGGCAGTGACAAGCTAGGTGGGCCAAGCAGTTCTCAGCTGCCAACAAATTCCATGTTTCTGTGTTTCCATGCAGTCGCTGTAGACAAGAAGGGAGAGAGGAGACACAATAGACGCCTTAAAAGACAGTACATGAGGGGCATTAGCAAGGTAGACTCTGGCAAACTGTTGAGGCATGATGAGAATAGTAACATGAGGGGAAATGGTAGGAAAATACCAGGGGTAAAGTTAGGAGGGATGCCAAGAAATCCTAATTTATTGAGAGGATTGTGGAAGAGTGGAACAAGCTACCAGAGCTGGTTGTTAATGCAAAAAATATGTAACAAAAACCAGTGCAAGATGTCAAATATTTGGAAATTCATTGCTTGGAAAAAGGGGTGCCCACCTTCTTGAGGTAAAAAAATTAAAAAGCCGAGAGGACATTCTGCAGTCCTTCATGGAGAACACATACAGGTGTAAGACTTTGTATGCATCAAGAGAATGCATAATAACTTCCACATTCTGAGGGGAACAAACAACATGGGAAGGTGGATAATCTGATTCAATATAAACTACCTTAGGAAGGAACCTAGGATGGGTACATAGTGAAACCCAGTCCTGGTGAAAAATCATGTTTGG